>HG992204.1:4002965-5309322 GCA_905220545.2 Melitaea athalia
GTAGACGGAGTCGGAATATTTATTAATTTATTAAATTAAATTCACGCGTACGTGTATTGTCACAGTGATTTTGCCGCCATTAAAATCTAACCAATGAGAGCGCAGCTGCGCGCATGCGCGCGATGTTATAATGAGATTTTACGATATCGATGTGGATATTATACCATCATGTGAAATTGCTTAAATTGAGTGTTTTGTTGTCTGTGCTGTAACAGTAGTAATTATAAGTCAAGTATTGGAAACATAAGTAGAATGTTACAACATTAGTGTAGATAAATAATTTTATATTCGGGTCATTGCAGATATAGAACATTTTTTTAAATTTTGTTTTGACTACTAAAAAAAAATATATATTCATTTTTATTTAGAGTAACACTAACGCTTTTTATATTGTAAATGTTTACTGATGTAACGCTTAAAAAATAATGCTTGTGTATATTCTTTTATTTATTACCAATAACCAACAAAAACAAAAGTCTTATTCAACTATCAATAATAAAAAAATAAAATTTTATGGAAATGGAGGTGACTTATATTAGACGTTTGATACAAAATTTTAAATAACAAATTTTAAAATGCCCATTTTTGAGTGCCAATTGTACACGCTGTTAAGCATTATAAATATAAATATTATCAATATTAATTGACAATATTTGTATTTTAGTGTTAGTAGCGAAGCGAGGTTAACATAAAAGCTGTTTGGAAACAAATATGACAAGTATACTGTTTCCAAACAGTGAAATTAAATTATAAAATAATGCTAAACACAATACTTATATATGCATAGCATTATTTTATACATATATGGTACTGCTCTGAAATAAAAACATAACAAGAAAAATATACATAATATATTAAAACAAAAATAGACATTTTAATACTGCCTCCATTTCGATAAAAAGAAATTATGTGTGCATGCAACGCCGCCTGGTTCCCTGTAACATTTATAAACAAATAAATTAATATATTATAAAAAAAATATTGTATTATATTGTAATAAACATCTAACCCCTTTCGAGGCGTACGGAAGTGCTTCTGCAGTTAAGCAAATATAATCTTATTATTAGAATTTAACAAGTTTTTTCTTTTATAATCTTCATATTACTGTCATATGGAATGACACTCAGTGGAGACAAAAAAAACTGTATTTCTTTTACATGACACATGGTCTTCTGTTCATAAGATTGACAACTAATGCTTGAGTTATAGGTACAGCCGACTGATATAGTTACATATTTATAATACATATATAAATAAATAAACATATTACACCCAGATTCGGGGCAGGAATCGAACCCATAACCCCCGGAGCAGAAAACACGGTCACTGCGCTAATGGGTTGGTCAAGACGTACCTAACATAGTTGGCTTTAAGTTATGTCTTCACTTCTATCTTCTAACTATTATCCTCGTACAAATCAATCTAAAGTTGTAAGTCATCATCAGCTTATATGAAGCAAAAATGTTTCGTTCAATCACTGTATTTTCAGATCACAATTGCTCACTTTTATTTATCTTAGCGCTACACAAATTATACGATAAAATGACAGACGGACGGAACAACCGTATGAAACTATTGATCGATACTCTTTTTAAAACTATTTTGGAATTGCTTTGAAATGTATTCAAATAATTTTATTATTTGTTATTATAATCTTTAATTAAGATAATGCTTAACTTTTAAGATCTTTTATGTATGTATATAAACTGTCTATTGTCTGTGTATATCTTGTTGATGTTAAATATATAAATAAACTAGCTGACCCCGCAAACGTTGTTTTGCCATATATGATATTAACCCCCGCAACCCTTCCTTGTGGGTGGAATTTCGTAAAATCCGTTCTTAGCTGACCTCTACTCGGCGAAAGGAATATTCCTATCAAATTTCAAGTCTCTATAGCCTACGCCTTATGGTTCCAGAGATATCGTGATGAGTCAATATACGGGTGGAAATCTCTTTTATAGATAAACGGACACTACGAACAGTCTGAGTGTCGCAACCAACTGAGTTACCTGTCTGTGGCTGCGGCTGGTTGAGATGCACTTGCTCCTGATGCTGCTGTTGTTGCGCCTGCTGCAGGTCGACGCCTATCTCCTTGCAGATAGGCGCACACAGAGCACACAGCAGCTGCTCCAGGCAGCTCTGCTCCTGGGGCGGCCCTCCCCCTCCCCCTCCCCCGTCGTAGGCGACCTGCGCCCCGCCCGCGCCCCGCACCCCCACCTCTGTACGTACTCGTCTATCTTAGTACATCACGACTGATTCACTAACATTCCGGTTTTGATAGGAAAGTCGGATTTTGGTATAAGATGGCCGTTCGTAGGATACGATCGATCGCATGTGAGGTTCTACCCTAATGTGGATTATTTCGTATAGTGTGACAAAGGAAGACGAAAGAGTCTTCGTTAGCTTCGTGGAATGTATTGAGTTTTTGTGACGGTATATTTACAGAGTGCAAATATTGTGACGCAACGTGACATACCAAAGTATATAAAACTTATCGTGACGTACATATTTTACGAACGACCATCTCGACGTTCAAATGGAAAATGTATGGGGAAAGTAAGCAACGTTTTGCATAGTATTAATATTATCCGAAACATATAATGTATACCTACTTTCATTTGTAAAACATTAATAACCACGCAGGATTCATTTTGTCACACAAAGACCATCTGACAAAAAGCCTTACAGGACGCATTTAGTCAAATAGCAAATTTCATTTTTGACTTAGAAAAACAGAGCCGGATTTAGAGATCTGGAGGCCTCGGAGCAACAAAAGAGTGGAGGGCCCTTGGCCCCAAATAACTTTCTAAATAAAATTGAGAATTTTTTTGAAAGTTAAAACGCGAAAAAACGAAAGGAAAAGTTGTTCACTAGTGTGTACTAGTCTGAATTTGATTTTTTTTCCGAAGTCTATTGTGGAGGATCCCCTCTTTTGTGGAGGCCCCGGGGCTGAGCCCCGGTTGCCCTTTCCTAAATCCGGCCCTGTAGAAAAACGTAATAAATTAAGCAGAAAAATACCAAAAATCAGAGGACTTTCGAGATTCCATTGTTGTCACACTAGCAAGCATTCGAACCACTTGTTTACTCCAGATGTCAATATTGTTTGAAATACGTTAGCTAACAAAGAATACACGAAAAAATTAATTGAACTATTGTTGTAGTAATATATTATTACTAGTCTCCTATCGATAAATATAAGCCAAATTCAATCAGTCAGATTTCCTGACCGTAACTCAATCCCTACTTTTTGCAATAATTTGAATTTTGTTGCTAATTCTTGAGAATTTTAGTATGTAGTTTGTAAATTTTTTAATTTATTAAATAGTGAATAATGACGCAATATATGAAGTTAGTTTTAATCCTGCAAGGATAAAAATGATTTACGAATAACCCTATGTATATAATATGTTGAAACTTTAAAATTATCACATACACGTAATGTTATACTAGACATTGACGAATATCGACGGACCATAATAATCTTCATAACATTTATTTATGCCTAATTGAATTAAACTTATACAAAAAATATTAAATATGGTTAGGAGTACAATATTATAGGTATTATTGACACAATTATTAAGAAAACATAAATATACTTAATGAGGATTATTATAACAAAATACTATCAGTAGGTATGTAGCAAGTTTTATGCATTAAATGTATTTTACTGTCAAATTAACAAGTAAATAGATCAATTTGCCAATTTTTTTTAACCTATTTAAAAAAAAATGATTTTGACTTTTAAAACAATTTGACGTACTATTAATATTTCATGGTAAGCATTGCTTAAATTATTTATCAAGCATAATTTGAAGAAGATTGCATGAAAAATATATTTGAAATAATAAATTAATTTACTTAAAAAATAATTCCATATAATTTTGACTTGCAATGCGATAATACCAACTCATAAATTAAAACGCTTAAGTTAAAATGAGAACAAAATAAATCACCATAAGTATAAGAAATTCGCAAATTAAATTAAATTAATTTTGCTTGTTTGTATATTTAAAAAAAAAAATCCACAGTATTAAAAAATGCACTAGAGATCCACAGACTACTAAGAGAACAAGTTCTAGAGATCTGCTATAAAATGTTGAACTACCCTCTACTAAAAAAAATTAGCACATAAAAAAATACATACTATAGAATTATAGATTCTAGCTGAAATAATTAAAATAATATAGATTATATAAAACTACGTTAATTTAAATTATTTACTTACATATATTAACTTCGGACGAAAGGTTTGCGATCGAAATAAAATTAAAAAAGCATTAACAGTGTCACAGAAGCGTTATCACATTGAAAGCTCAAAATGGGCATTTTATTTTTAAAATAAAAAAAATATATAATAGCCATACATAATCGAGAAAAAAAGTTTTTCTTGATTAATGTTTGGTTTAAAGAAAATAATTATATTTATAAGAAATAAAGCATTTTACATAAAATATATAAAAATATCACATTTATGGTAAAATTTTTGTAATGAGTATTCTCAGTTAGTTTTTTGTGTTTTTTTGTAGGTGTTGCTATATTAAATTAATAGAATAATATTAATAAACATTTTTAATACTATTATTAGGTCTTTGATTGACTTCATCGTTATCCATACTGCCAAAATTATTATGTTGATAGTATGGATCCCTAAGACCCCAACGTCCCCAGAAGCTTACACACATACAACACTGCTTGAAAACAGTATTATTTAGCTGTGATCTTCTGTAAAGTCGAGGTACTTCCCCAGTCGGGCTGCTCCATATTTTGAGAAAGTTATATTGTATAATTTTTTTTTTATTTTTAATTTCTTTCATGTTACAAAAAACAAAAAGTTACAATAATACACTCCAAAAGTCGCGGGGATTTCTCCGGAGTATTAAGTTAGAATCATTCGAGTCAGTACCTTTAAGCATAAACAATATGGTGGGTAGTTTTACAAAACAAGGTGAACATAGAATATTTTACTTTGATGTTAATATGAGTGTGTATGTATTTTGTGTTTCACCGAGGTAGGAAATATCCTGCTCAAAATCTAGTGGCCCGACTGGGAAGTACCTCGACTTTACAGAATAACACTGTGTTGTAAGTAGTGTTGTGTTTGGCGTTGCAGAAGTCTACAGGCTACGGTAATTGCTTACCGTCATGTGGGCCGTAAGCTTGTTTGTCGACCTAGTTAGTATATAAAAAAGTGTGAGGGTTTGTGTGTGTTTGTCTATGTGTATGTATGAATGTTCACTTACCCTCTCTCATGGCGTAGTCGAGTATCTCTTTCAATTCTTGCCAGTCTACTTCTCCGTCATCACCGGCCAAGCGGTTGAAGAAGTTACGTACTGGGTCTTCTGGTTCTGGGTTCGGTGTTATTTCTTTTACCTGGTTTTATATAACGACAACATTAGTTTACAAACTTAGCTACATAATATATTTATTTATATTATGCATTGTTAAAATTTTACATTTTTTATAAATACATTTTTTGTTGACCAAAGTAGAAGTTCAGTTTTGAAACTATTTTTTTTAAATATTTATTATTTTAAAATTAATTTATAATCTAAGATATATAAGACTAGAACTACTGTTAATTACTTTAAATCAAAATGGCGTCATGAAAATCAATAAACTATAGAAAATTTACTATTTACTTCAAACTAAATATACGCTATTAACATTTATTTCAACTCACCCTGTCATCAACGTCGCCCATACCAACTTCTTCATCATTTTCGCTGTGAAAAATATATTCAATAATAATTAATAATAATAATAATCTTTATTGCCAAGAAACTATACAAAAGGTACTTATTTTTAACGGCATCTGCACTAAGCACAGCTTGTATCGCAGATGCCAGGCATTCAATTACCATACGAATAGTTCTTCAGCGACACAACTCGAACCGATATAAACTACTTTATATACAACTAGCTTCTGCGCGCGACTTCGTCGGCGTAGACTCAGCTCCTGTTGGTCTTAGCGTGATGATATATAGCCTATAGCCTTCCTCGATAAATGGGCTATCTAACACTGAAAGAATTTTTCAAATCGGTCCTGTAGATCCTGAGATTAGCGCGTTCAAACAAACAAACAATCAAACAAACAAACTCTTCAGCTTTATTATATTAGTATAGATTACTAAACAAAAGGATTAAGAATGTATTGTTGTGTGTTTATTCAGAATATTGTACAAGAGTTCCGAATTTTATTACATATGCTTAATAAAAACAGTTTTTAAATTGTAATATTAATAAACCAATACTACGACAAAAGATGGTAAGTAACACTATTATTTTATACGACTAGGTCGGCAAACGACCTAATAAATGGCTATGGCTAAATAGCACTGTTTTCAAGCAGTGTTGTGTTCCTGAGGTAAGATGACCAGATCTCCTGGTAAGGGTCGGCAACACAGCGATAATTCTGGTGCTACAGGCATCTATAAGGCTGTGGTAACTGCGTATACCAGTACATATGGAACGGAACTCCTGGGGGAACTAGGGATGAGGTCGGCAGCGCGCTTGCGATGCTTCTGGTGTTGCAGACGTCTATAGGCTACGGTAATCGCTTACCACCAGGTGGGTCGTATTGACCTAGTCTTATAAAAAAAAAAAAACGAGTGTGCTTTAGACCACACGACTGAAGTAAAACTTCTTTAGCGCTATCTAACTTCTATCTCCCTCTCAACTTTTGTTCGCCTCGCCCGATCATACTTTTCGTAACGCTCTTGTCACGCATTCACCAGCTCAAGTCAAGCGTAAAGAAGTTTTACTTCAATAATAAATATATAAAATCCACGTACGCCATGTTATTACTCTTCTCAGAGAAGACACGTAGGAGAAACTCGCCCTCCTCATCGGGCTCGAAGGTTGAAGGCACTATTACGTAGGAACCCGGCTCAAACTTGAAACTGGAACAAGTAAATTTCGAATTAGTAGGTTTCCTACATGGATTTTTTTTTCGGTTATATAGAGAAAATCTTCGAAAGATCTAGTGTTTGGGATTTAAAAAAAAAAATCAATATAATTATCTTGAGGGATTGCTTGCATATTAAACTTCAATTACATCGACAAGTAATACAACGTAAGTAGACGAAAAAAATTAACAAACGCACTAGTTGTCACTACAATTTTCGAGGTTTTCCCTCGATTTCTCTGGGATTCCATCATCAGATCCTGGTTTCCTTATCATGGTACCTAAGTTGGGATATCTCCTTTCCAACAAAAAAAGAATTATCAAAATATATATATATATATATATATGGTCGAATTGAGTAACCTCCTCCTTTTTTGAAGTCGGTTAAATAAAATCATCTTGAGGGATTGCTTGCATAATAATGTCTGCTGGTTTTCACAGGTCCAAAATATAAGCGCGGCAGTGTAAGGATTAACTTTCACGCAAAAATTACTGAACTGATTGTAATGGAAATTGACATGTAGATAGCTGGAGGCCCAAAATACCATGTAGACTAATTTTTGTTCCGACCTTCCTATGTAATCAGAAATGACGCGAGTCAAACAGCGGGGCACAGCTAGTATATTTGTGTTTACTCACAAACGGGGAAAAGCCGACTTCACTTACATCGACAAGTAATACGACGAAGTTAGTCCATAAAGCAGTCAATCTCATCAAAATCGGTCCACCTAGTAAAAATTTATGAGGTAACACACAAAAAAAAATACTATGGTATATGAGATGAGAACTTTCGCCTTTTTTGAAGTCGGTTAAAAATATAATAAACAAATGAAACCCACTCACCGAGCGCTAACTTCCCTCAAATTAATGAACGCCTGAGAGCGACCCACAGAAGCATTGTACTTGAAGAAGTTAACGTCCAACGGTTTGGGTACGTGACCGTAGTCCGGGAGACGGTAGACTGCAAAGCCTATGGTGAGGCACTCGAGACCCTGGTGGCGCTGGGACCGACGGTTCTTCTGCATCAGGGCTACGATTATCTGGAAATGGTTCAAATATGTTAGTATTTTCTTAGACCCTAGGAAGTCTTAACTTTTGTCCTTTTTTGGTTTACCATGTAAATATATATGTATTTGTGGACGTATAAAGGTGACATATGTAAATTACCCTTGATTAATTTATTTTAGACACTCAGGGCCTATTTCACCAGTTGTTTCACCAAAAAATTAAGTATTTATTTTTTAGTTTTTCTTTTAAACCCAATGGCAGATTATTATTTTATTAAGAAAGGTAAATAATACAAGCAAAGCATTTAATATTCAAGCGTACGTTTACCATAAAAATTACTATGTCTAGGGATTTCTAATGTTTCATTTATAATTTTTCTTGTTAGGTTTATTATGACTCATTTTTATTTGAATGTTTGTATTAAAATATTATTCCATTAATAAAACATATTTCATTTTAGTATGTATTGGCATTACTTTACAGTAGTTAAATAACTTTAAGGAGTTTTTTTTTTGTATTTATCTCTTATGTATGTGGATACAATTGTTGTAAATATAATCAATAGTAATAAATAATACTGAATCTACTGTCATCCGTCAAATAGTGTTATCCACAACTGTACATCTACCATGAGTTACCAGAGACGATACACGTTAGCGAGTGTAGTTTTCTATACGGAAGAAAGATAAAGATATTAGTAACTAATACGCAATATAACGCATTTAAAACTATAAGTCTTATCGAGTGCTCGATAGACTCTATAGTAAAATTTAGAAATACTCATAATAGGTATGGTATAGTTAAATATTCCAGTTGCGTTTCTACGTTTACTACTGTAGTAACGTCATGTGCGCTTGTAACAAAACTCATGGTAGACCTACTGATGACACAGTCCCTACCACACATAAGACACATAAAAGAAGTACAATACAGTACAATGGAGAACCTCCTCCTTTTTGAAGTTGGTAAAAAATATAGCTAAGCAGTAAATAATATAGCCTATAAAAGACACAACTACTCACAGTACACTTATTCTCCGAATCACCCTCATCAGGGTCCTTTAATGTAACGGTGTACTGTGGATTTTTCCAGAAGGTTTCCAGGAAATTTCTGCAGCCACCAGCCGTCACACCTGGAAATTAATAAACAAATTATACTTCAATTTTACTAATAATACTAATTGCTTTTGTTAATAATTTTCCATAACAAAATATTGTTAATTAATTTGGCACAAACACTAACAAAACCAGTAGGTCCAAATTTTAAAATAAAGTAAGAATACAGCAACCATGTTCTCGGGAGGATTGACAAAAATCTAATAAACTGCAATAAAATCCGCAAAAGTTGCTTCATTACAATGTGTGAAATTAGCGTAAACATTAGAAATTAATAAAGTAAGAAAGTAAAGAAAAATTTATACTGAAAGTAAAACTAATAAGGGGCCATCCATAAATTACGGCCCCTAAGACCATTTTTAAATAATTCAATAAATGAGGAAATAAACATTAAACTTTCTATTACTCTTTAATTGTATTGTCAATTGAATTTACAACCTACAGACTGGAATTTCATATGGCAATAAATTAATGCAAAAATTAAAAACTTACCGGTAACCCACTCTCCTTCGAAGACGGACATTTCCCATTTCTTGGTACATCCTTCTGGACACTCCTCGGGATCCAAGGAGTCGGGGTTCAAGTTACATATTTCAACTCTGGAAAATTTTTTATAATACAATTTAACATAATACATTATACTAACATCCACCTTCGGCTTCACTCACACGAAACCAGGATAAACACAGATTGAATGTTTGTAATGTTACCGGCCAACCTCGATTTTAGCCTGTAACATCCCACTGCTGGGCATTGGCCTCTTCCTCCATGTAGGAGAAGTATCAGAGCTTAATCCACCACGCTGCTCTGGGTTGGCGGATATATTTCCTACTATGAGTAACGATTGCTATCAGGCGTGTATGATACCAACCGGGACCGCCGACTCGACGTGTTCTCTGAGGCACGGTGGGGCGATACAAGGGTAAACAACAAGAACGAAAATAAATTTTTGTATAAGCACATAAATCCGGTCCGAGCAGGAATCGAACCCACGACCGCTTTAGGCGTCATCGACACGGCACACCAGAGCGGTCGTCATTATATTACACTTAATTTATAACAACTTTTTAGCTTGTATTAGATTTGGATCAGATCTCAATAAAAACCTTCATTATAATATTCCAATTTATAAGAGGAAAAAATCAGCATAATCTATATATTTTAAATAAAATGATTCAAATAACTAAAACGTTATTTTTAGAACATCACTATTAATTTGTGAATTTTAGTAATTTATAATCTATTGCAAATTGTAAACTGTTAATAAGCTTGAACAAATTGACTTTTTTTTATTATCATTTGCTTTTAATGGTCTATTTAATTTAAAAAAAAAATTACCTGTCAAAGTGTGTAGTGAAATCCTTGAAAGACATCCAAAACTCTCCGTCATCATCGAACGTCAAACCCAATTCCTCTTTTTCCGACTCCGGTATGAATCTCCATTCCGGAGACCTGAGATGGTGAAATTGCTATTAGTGTTAAATTCATTTGTAAAACCAGACCAAAGAGATATGGTTTTTATATAAACACTGGCTAACCCTGCAAATGTCCTATTTTGTGAGCACTCAAACGAATTAACTCTTAATTAAAATGTTTTTAATTTTCAAGTAACCTTTTTTTATTTATATATTCTTTATTTTACATCAAACTACAAAAAAACACATTAGCAAATAAAAATTCATACAAGGCAGAAGTAAAACGTCTGAAAAGTAGTTGGAAGGTAGGCGTTGCGATAGCAAATTAAAAAAAAATGTGTGTGTAATTCACACACGGTAGAAGTAAAACTTCTGAAAAGTAGTTGGAAGGTAGAGGCTGGTGCGATTTGTTCTATCGACGATGATCACGGTCTCGTGAAGAAGGTCGTAAGCGCCATGCCGCCAGCAGTAATGTCATGAAATCTCATTCTCAATGAATTCTCATTCTTTCCTATACTATGTGTTTATTTATTACAGTGGCGCATTTTCGTTTCATCGATTTTCAAATCAAAGATGTACAAAGGCGATCTTATCGCTGAAGAGCGAATTTTTCTAGACAACATTTTGGGCACAGGACATGTAATAGTAGCGACGGATAGAAAGTGTACAATATGAAAATTCAAATGAACAAATAACCTTCTATAAAGTATCAAAATAATCAGAAAAAGAGATGAAATAAATCGGTAAAGTTGTTCTCAAGTTCGTGACCAAGGGGTTTAGGGATTAATTTTATCATATTAGAATTTTAAGACAAGTTGGGACATCCGTAGGTACGAAAATAATTTCACTAATAACAGTCTGTCGTTAATTCGATACGTGTATACAGCATAGCCTATAAATGGCCTAGTGAAGCGTCACTGACTTGTCACTCCAGGGTCCGTTCCACTCGGCCTCATTTCCCCAGGGATTCCTCAGTCTCAGTAGAGGAATCTTTCCGGCGCGCCCGGGGGTCTCAATATCCACATACTTCACTCGGGTCACCGAGTACGCGTGACCACGAATCAAACCTTGAGGCGTCTCAGCCTCTAGAACTCTGGGATCCGGCTGTAAGTAGATAGAATAGACGATGAGTTATTTTTTAATCCCGGGATTGGGTACAAAAGATCCCGGGATTCGTACATGAGATCCCGAATACCGGGATTTTATTTCAGTAGTGTAAATTTCGAGATTAAAATTTGACTAATCCCGGGATTTACAGGTAGATCAATTAATGGTTAATGAAGAAATGTTAGATAAAATTTAATTTACCTCAATACTGCACCCCATTAGCGAGTTTCTCTCGTAGGCCTTTAAAAGTATAGTGTAGAAATTTGGAGGCAGCTCGGCCATTTCATACATTTCTGTAACGCCTCCGGTAAAGTCCTCCATCGCTTCACATGTTGAACCGCCCTTAAGAGCCTCGTATGAACCGTGTAGTCTGAGAAAATTGTAATTTAATTATACTACAGAAAAAAAAATATTTGGAAGAAATTAAATAAAGAAAAAATATAAGATAGTTATACAGTTCGTTGGTAGAATTGCAAAATTTTGTAAGAAATAGATATTAAGTCAAACTATTTCGTATAATTTTTATTACTGACTAGCTTCTGCGCGCGACTTCGTCGGCGTGGACTCCGCTCCTATTGGTCTTAGCGTGATGATACATAGCCTATAGCCTTCCTCGATAAATGGGCTATCTAACACTGAAAGAATTTTTCAAATCGGCCCAGTAGTTCCAGAGATTACCGCGTTCAAACAAACAAACAAACTCTTCAGCTTTATATATTAAGTATAGATATCTGATACCATCAATTATAATAAGAAAAAAATCATAAAAATAATTATTAATTTAGTGTAGAAGGTCACTAATGCACATAAAATAATGTGACCCAAGCAAAACCTAACTCCAACAGTCGAAATTAAAGGTAAACATTTAGTTTTATGTATTTGTTTCTTAATGGAAATCTTGTAAATGGATTGACAATAAATACAGCAAATTTCATGTAATTTGAGCAACGATAATATAACAATAAGCAAAGCCAATTATTAAATTAAAAAATAATATAAAAAATTGCGTGTGTACAACTGACAGATGTCAGAAGTAAAACTTCTTATAAAAAAAAACGAATTTAAAATACAAAAAAAAACTAATTGAAAAAAAAGCCAACGTCACGCGATGTTCCCAGGCGGTCACCCATCCAAGTACTGACCGCGTTGCCGTGTTACCGCGTTACCGGTCGCTCAAATTTTACCCCTCATGTGCCAAAGAAGTTTCACTTTAAAAATCTATTCAGACATTTAAAAAACGTTAAAAAATACTCACTTAGCATAAGCCTTTTCCAATAAAGCGCTCCAAAATTCGCTTCTCTCAGACGAATGTAAGAAAACCAATTTTCCTCTATAAGTTGGAAGGCGATCATCGATGACCACATCCACCCAACGGCCGTACTGCCAGAAACTGGAAAGTAGCAAAAAAATACATTAACATTTAGAAATAATACGTGTATTCCTGCCGGGCTAGCATGCGCGCCACGACAAATGTTTGTCTACCCCTTTTCTCGTATTATCTCTTTATGTCTACAGTAGCTAGCATGCGTGCACGTGATACTCTTCTCGTCACGACAATTGAAGAGATAACGAGAAATTTTAGTTATCGTAGTTTTGTCGAATTTGGACGTGATTTTGACGTTTTAAGAAGATAAACTACTCGTTGTCAATATTAGAAAGACTACGATAAACGAAATATATTAAAATTATAAATATTATTATAATATCTTTTGTATACCATGGCGTTTCCGTTCCGTTTTGTCTTCGGAAGAGAATTATGTCTCTCGTATTGCGCATGTTAGGATAATCGAGAAAATACTCGATGTAGACATTATCTATCTCTCTCGTCAAGAGATTATCTCGTTGTACGCATGCTAGCCCGGCTGAAGTAGACAAGTGTGCTCTGATTTTTAGTGAAAATATTACAAAAAAAAAATCTTAGGTTTGAGTCAACATTTAGAAAATATAATTATATGTAATTGACTTAGGCAACCAATCTGTGATTTCTATTAAATATATATAAGTTTTGCCAAACTATGAGTTTTTTTTTTGTACGAAAAATACTACAAGAACAAAAAAATTACTGGCTATGTTTGTTAATTCTAATTTAGAAATAAAAGTATATTTAAAAATAAGGAAGTAAATAAATGCTTTATAAAATTTTGACATCCTTGCATTGAAAATTTTAAGAAAAAAAAAAGGTCCAAATTAATAGAAACGGTAGATTTGCGTTCTTGTTATTTCATTATTGTGGTAATAATTGTTTATAAGATAAAGAAATAATATAAAAATCTTACCGGAAATGGAAGATACCAGCATAATCCTCATCAAAACTCTGATCATCCGGTACAACTTGGAAGAATAGTCTGCAAAAGATTTTAATACATAATTAGAAAATAAAAAATATATTAGAGACTAATAAAAACTAATTTAACTTGCGTTTCAAAACAGATCCAAAATAAAAATTAAATTTGGTCAAGTAGATCCTGAGACTTTGGGAATTAAAACAAGTAGTGTTAGAATTGATGTAGAGTTTAATTTCACGATAAGTTCTGAATTATTACGTCATATATCATGACTAGTTTCTGCGCGCGACTTCGTCGGCGTGGACTCCGCTCCTATTGGTCTTAGCGTGATGATACATAGCCTATAGCCTTCCTCGATAAATAGGCTATCTAACAGTGAAAGAATTTTTCAAATCGGCCCAGTAGTTCCAGAGATTACCGCGTTCAAACAAACAAACAAACAAACAAACAAACTCTTCAGCTTTATATATTAGTATAGATAAAACCGACTCCATTTCTAGAAATACATATTATGTACAAATCTAAAGTAAGAGAAACATTAAACTTTCATTGCTACAGTAAGTGCCAAAGATTTTTAATACACTACTTATCCAAAAAAACTAAAATAAACAAAAAGATAGTCTTCAAACAGTCAGATAAGACAGTGTTTGCCTTATTATTATATTCTCTTTTGAATACTAGCTTTGCCCCGCGGTTTCACCTGCTTTGATTTGAGGAAAAAGTATATTCTAAAATATTATATACTCGTATATATCCTATAGTTTTTTCCTCGGTAAATGGATTATCCAACACAAGAAGAATTTTTCAAATCGGACCAGTAGTTTCTGAGATTAGCGCGTTCAAACAAACAAACTCTTCAGCTTTATAATATTAGTACAGATTATACTGAGTCAATTGATGGCATTTGCAAAAAAAGGATTTATTTAAACAACTAGCTTCTGCGCGCGACTTCGTCGGCGTGGACTCCGCTCCTATTGGTCTTAGCGTGATGACACATAGCCTATAGCCTTCCTCGATAAATGGGCTATCTAACACTGAAAGAATTTTTCAAATCGGCCCAGTAGTTCCAGAGATTACCGCGTTCAAACAAACAAACAAACTCTTCAGCTTTATATATTAGTATAGATGATATACAGTTGGATAGGTAGGGAAATAATGGTTTTTATTAATTTTTCTATAAATTAACGTTAATAATACTCTTTTCACATCAGTATGACACAGTCAATGGTATATGGGTGAATGGGTGTGACGGAAAGGTTTTCTTGTAATCTTTTGCAATGTTTTCTTATCAGTCAATGTTATAACTGTGTTATCAGTTATATGTAGTTCATAAATGCAAATCTGATGGCCTAGATAACCTAAACCTTGTCGACTAAATATTACTAAGAGATTTTAGACAAGTGTTCCTATTTTTTAGCCTTAGTGGTGGTAACTTTTTTTTTCTAATTTAATTGGAACCAAAGGAGAGAGTACAGCTCCTATGATTATAAATAGAACAAGGTAGTACATTGTTTATTTACAATTTTATTGGCGTGAGTGTTCCAAGATCATTAAAATGTGTTTATTTAATTCCAAATGGACTTTATGTTAGCATTTGAATAGTTAAAACATGTTTATGGTTAAATTAAATTGGGTCTTATGTCTGTGCAGATCATTTTCAAATTCGATACATTTGAAAGTTTTACTTTAAAAAAGGCAAAATGCGACCCAAGTCGCGAAAAAAATTGTGACGTTTAAGGAGCTAATGCAGTGTCAGTAAGAGTAGCATAAACTTGATTCAATCGTTTTCAGTCAGGGAATTTTGATGTCAAAGATGCATTTCGCTCTGGTCGCCCAGTTACGGATAAACATGACGACATTTTAGAAAAAGGGTTAGATCAAAATTTGTGTAGATACGATATAGCTGAAGATCTGAGAATTGACCATAAAACAGTTTTGACCCATTTGAAAAAGACTGGCTATACAAAAAAAGGTCGTATATGGGTGGCACATGAACTCACTGGAAGAAACCTAATGGAACGTGTATTCATTTGCGATTCTTACTTAAGACGTAATGATATCGAACCATTTTTGAAGAAATTGATCACGGGTGACGAAAACTGTGAAGAAATTCTTACCTACGATAAGAATGTAGGAAAGAAATTGTAGTCCCAGGTCGGTCAAGCTGCACAGACTATCGCGAAACCCGGCTTGACACGCAATAAGCTGATGTTGAGTGTATGATGGAATTCGAAGGGCATCATTCATTATGAGCTTTTACTGCCGGTCAAAACCATCGATTCGGATTTCATCTGTCAGCGGCTGATGAAATTTAAGCAAGAAAAGGTGTCTTCTTTCGTCACGATAACGCCCGACCACATACGTCTTTATCTTTAGCCACTTAACAAAAATTGAGCGAGTTTGACTGGGAAGTCTTAAAGCATCCACAATATAGCCCCGATCTTGCACCCTCAAATTTCATCTTTCCTCAAATTCACCATCTGTTTCGGTCTCTCCAGAATTCTTGGGTAGTGTAAAGTTAACATCAAGAAAGGACTGTCAAAACTACTTGTCGCGGTACGAGATGGCGGCAAGTTATCGAACAATGGTACACAATTACATATTACATTATACTTAATGTAAAATAAGAAAATATTTCAAGAAAAAAATTTAAAACGTTACATTGCGTCAAAGTAGCGATAAAATTAAAGGCTGGTGAAGCCAGACGAGAAGTCTAAGTTAAGTAAAAAAAAAGTATATTTTACGTACTTTCTGTGTAGAGTAAGGTTGGCAACTGCAGCCAGTAGCCAACAGTCTCCCAGCTCTCCTTGTTGGACGTCGAAACGGCTGTAACCTTCGTAAAACAGCGTGGGATTCTCTACAATTTCCTGATGAAGACAAAATTGAGGGTAGAATGAAATTATTTACTTATCAACTTAAAATTCTATATTTAAATAAAATTGAATCTGGCTGGACCAGTGCTACCAGTTTGTTTTTTAGGTTTCTCAATAGATATTGAGGCTCACATCTTGGGCCCTTGCTATTTAACATATTCATCAACGATGTCAGTAGTTGCATTAAATACTCAAAATATTATTTGTTTGCTGATGATCTTAAAATCTTTCGAAAAGTTACCTCAGACTTTGATGCTGAATTACTCCAAGCGGATTTGAATAGCTTGATTTTGTGGTGTCATGATAACAGGATGATTTTAAACATTGATAAATGTCGCGTTATAAGATACTCTAGGAAAAAAACATCTGTTGCGAGAACTTATTTCATTGGTAATAGTGCACTGTCGGAAGTATCTCACATACGTGATCTAGGAGTTACGCTCGATGATAAACTCCGTTTCAATATTCATGTTGATAACATAGTCAGCAGTGGTTTTAAAGTACTTGGTTTCCTCTTCCGTAATTGTAAGCAATTCAGGGATTCTCATACTAAAATAATTATTTATTCAGTCTTGGTTTTCAGACAATCTTTTTAAATTTAAGTACAATTTGTTAAATTTTTATAAATCAAATGTTTCTTGATTATGATGCTTGTATTGTGGTTCATTTATGCTACATGATTAAACATAATTATAAATTGTTCGCTCAAGTGCATGCAGTTTGCGCCTGTAATTGAGGATACACTTTGCCGAATAACTGTGCTTGCCTCTTAACATTTGTATTAGTGTATTTCTTGTTGGCGTAACAAATAAATAAATAAAAATAAAATAAAATAAAATAAATAATATAAAAGATCTTTTATGGAAGGTAAAATTAAGAAAATTGGAAATATTTCGAAAAAAGTATTAATATTTCAATTTCATTACGGGCTTAATATATTTAATAAAAAAACCCAAGCAAAAATTTTCATTTTTATATAATGCATTCATAGATTATTGTATGTTTTTGGCGTACCAATATTGACCTCAAAAATTAGCACGTACTTATGTCAAAGGAAACGAGCTCTCTTCTAGATTAATTGGATTCAAATTATCTTATGCCCAGTTATATACATTTTTCGTTTCTTTTTTGCTGGAAATTTAACGGCCTGTTATCAAAACGAATCGTTTTCTGATTATATAAACCAGACTAGAAAAAATATTTTTAATTACATTACAAAAGAAACAACCTTGAACCTTTCATATATATATATATATATATATATATATATTAGCTCACCCCGCAAAACGTTGTTTTGCTATATATGTTATTACCCCCTTAATCTCCCCTCTTATAACTTAGGTTTATGAAAAACTAGCCGACCCGTGCCCACTTCGTTGGGCGTTATAATCCATTTCACATAAGAAGGGTACGGTGAAATTTGATATGTTCCAATACGCTCTCACTATTTTCAGCAAATCAGATAAATATAAATGTTTTAAAATCACCAATTAATTTCTAAGGCAAATAATAATGCTTGGTTAGATTGAATTGTTGACACGGCACGTCAGAGGGCGCAGGTTCAAATCCTGCTGATTTAAAATATTTATATATTTTTATCTTTTTCCTTTTATCTTGTCACTCCTGAATAGTGTAGCTTTCTGTTAGCGAAAGAATTTTCACGATCGGATCAGTATTTGCGAAGATTACCCCGTATATACAAAGTTATAAACTTTACCTCTTTATAATATTAGTATAGATAGATGTTGGCCGATTCTCAGACCTATCCACCCCGACCTACCCGATCTACACACAAAATTTTAAGTCGGTCCAGCCGTTTCGAAGGAGTATTGTAAGTTGTAACTAACATTGTAACACGTGAATTTTATATATAAGATATATATTAATATATATATAAAAGAATAAGCAATTGATATCTCACCCCAGGACGAAGCCATGTTATCGGTCTATCTAAACGTTCCTTGAAGTACAAGCTGCGGTCAATCGGTGGAAACTCTGGATCTTCAAATAGTCTCCCTTCAGCCAAACAACGGGACCTTATCTCTCTAAAGTCTTGATACGATGCTGGACCAAATGACGATGGTCGAGTTTCGCCAAGCTAAAAATAAGGAAAAAGTTTAATTAGTACAAAAATACATCGACAACAACGAACAACCGATAAGAATGACGACTGACTGAGCTGATGGTATTTCAAAGTTTACACGTATGCAAAACTGGGCCTTGACTTACGCGTTGCGTTTTTTTTTTAATGAACATCCATAGGCTCTAAAATACCTTTTGTTAAACAGTTCCACTACCACCATGGAACTTAAAAAGCCGACATATGGCGTGATAACCAACCAACTGCTGGCTTTCAAATACACAGGCCGAAGACGGGCAGCAGCGTCTGCGGTGCGACAAAGGTCACCTGCGGTCACCAACCCGCCTGCCCAGCGTGGTGACTATGGGCAAAACACATGAACTTGTGGATGCCTATGTCCAGCAGTGGACTGTGATAGGCTGAAGTGATGCATTATAATTATGCTTATTCTATAGGCGATTTATTATTTAAGACTACAGATCGTCAGTCCTGTGACTGCCCAATAAAGCTAAGACGTGGTCTAACGCTGACGGCATTTTCTGTTACAATAATATTAACGCATTGAAGGAATAAAAATAAATTAAAAAGTCATTTGATATACAGGTTGTTTGGAGGTTTAGTAGCCATAGGAAAATGGTGGATAGGTGATGGTGTTGGCTACTTATTGCGCCTAATTAAATAAAATTTTGCCCCAAGTTTAATGGGTAATCGTCTTTTCGCTTTTTTTCTAGAAAATCCCCATTTTTTTGATAAAATCTTTAATATTTTTGTTATTAATAATTGAAATGTCAAAAAAATGATTTAACTTGTTAGTCTAGTCTTGTCTTATTCATATTTAATCATAATTTCATACAAACAATTTACAAAGAAACAACAATGACGTGTTAAACTTCCGAAATCGAAAAGAAAAAAATGTAACTTCAACTTTAGAAGGCAAAAGTAATAAAAAAATATGAAGTTTGGGATTTCAAAATGTTTTTATAAACTTCTCTAATTAGTACTCTTTTGATCGGTATGTAGCATGTACCATAAATAATCAGGTAACTTAGCAAAAAAAAAAACCAGTTTGTCTTCAAGGATGCATTAAAAAGGTGACGAGTAAATTCAATGGGCATGACGACAGTATCAAAAAATCGTCAATTTAATGATTTTAGGGGAACACTCATATTTAAAAAATTCAAAACACTGGTTTAGTTTTATGTAAAATAATAAGATTATTGTGATTTTCGATAAAATAAAACATTAAAATACTGCAATCGGCCATTTTGATTGAAACACAAATTACAACGCATGACGTCACAACATAACATAATACGTCAGGCGACCGCCCCTATCCCAGCCTATAAAAGTATATTTTTTGTAATAATAAAAATACTGACCGATGTATTTTAATTAGCTCTATCCAAAAAGGCAAAAACATCGCCAGCTTAAACTGCTCCACCTTATATTTCTAATGAAAAATCAATAAAGATTTGGGAAAAAAAAAATTATCTTAATTTTGATACAGCCATATCTTTTTAAATAAACAATATTTCAAACTGCTCCAAACTGCTCCAAACTGCTCTACATCCATATAATACTGCTCCATAGTAATTTTTATCGGCTCCGCTATAGTTAACTGTAAAATAAGTAAAATTCATTTTGTCATAAATGAGCTGACTGAAGCGGGTAGCGCGCAGGCGCGGATCTCATTCATTGCCGTATTGCCGGGATAAAGTTTAAATTAAGGTCAAGAATTCATGCGTTCGTGTCATCATAGTTTTGTTTTAAAAACATGATGTGTGGTTTCAAAAAATTTTATTTCATTAATAATTTGAAAAATTAAATAATTGTACTCGCATTTTATTCGAATATGAACTTGACTGAACTAAGTATTTGCAATTAATATTAGAAAAAAATTTTATCAAGTTACTACTGAGATCTATTAAATAAAAATAATCCTTACATCGCATAAAAAATAATAAAATTGTAATTGTATACTTTTATACAAATGTGGAGCAGAAATATTTCCACCAAGATCTAAAATATAGCCGACGTGTGAGGCCTTTTTCATTATTATTAAAAAATGATACGCTATTAAAAACTGTGTTTTAGTATTAACATTAAGACTTAATTTAAGTGAAATAAGCGTTTGTGAAAAGTAGAACAGTAAAATATTGTAATATTGTTGATACCTTTATTTATATTATGTGATTAATAAACAAATAAGTATACTATAGCGGAGCCGATAAAAATTACTATGGAGCAGTATTATATGGATGTAGAGCAGTTTGGAGCAGTTTGGAGCAGTTTGAAATATTGTTTATTTAAAAAGATATGGCTGTATCAAAATTAAGATAATTTTTTTTTCCCAAATCTTTATTGATTTTTCATTAGAAATATAAGGTGGAGCAGTTTAAGCTGGCGATGTTTTTGGATAGAGCTAATTAAAATACATCGGTCAGTATTTTTATTATTACAAAAAATATACTTTTATAGGCTGGGGTAGGGGGGGTCGTCAGGCGCGCTTCAAAGAGTAAAGCAAAAAGTAAGGCCCACTTTATATTGTGACGTCAAAGCCGACGCCATGACACCTGCAGCCGTTTTGCCGCTCTCATTGAAAACATATTAGAAAAATAGTTTTAAACATCCTTAAACTTATGTTTATTACCGAAATATAGGTATTTTCGTAAATAGTAAATGTGTACCCACATTATGAAATAGGTTTTCAAAATCTTTCGTCATGCCCATTGAGCAGGTCAAAACTTTTGTTTAACAAAAAAAAAAAACCGGCCAAGTGCGAGTCATTTAACTATCTAGCTATAGCCGTTCTCGAGATACAGCCTGATGACAGACGGACGGACGGACAGCGAAGTCTTAGTAATAGGGTTCCGTTTTTACCCTTTGGGTACGGAACCCTAAAAAGTGCGATAGGTTTAGCTGTGGCTGTGTTGAATTAACTAATACAGCTAAATCTATTGCACTTTGTGTTGTATATATTTTTTTTATAAATATAATTATAGACTAGCGCTTGACTGCGATCCCACGTGATGGTAAGTGAAGATGCAGCCTAAAAGTCGATTTACATCAGACGAGCGAATGCTCATTCTATCCCCACTATATCAAATTCTTTTAGAGTCTCGTAGAGCAAGAGCATTCTTTCGTTGTTATATTATATAGAATACGAGTTTTCACCTAGATGGTGCGCGCTTGCCTAGAAGGTGCCTAATGCCTATTCGCTCTCAATTTGAAGATACCCAAGTTATAGCTATTTGGAAAAACGGAAGCCGGAAGGGCATTCCAAAGGTATTCCGGGAGGGTATTCTTTGGTGGAAGAATATTAAAAAAATGGTATAAAATTATCACATAGATCATTTTTAAACAAAAATCAATCGCTAAATCTATTGCGAAGTGCAAAGCTTGTGAACGACTGAAACGATTCGGCTTTTTCTTTTTATACAGTTATTTAATACTTTGGACAAGATTCTTACCGGAATGAAAACTCAAAAATTGCGCAGATAATAAAAAAAAAAAGAAGAAAAAACGTTAATGATTATGTAAACTGCATGTATTTGACAGTTCCGCAAGATAGGACAGCGACTCTCAGTTCAGTTATCTATATACAAAAAATGAAAGTTGCTAAGCGCATAACTCGAGAATGGCTCGACCAATTCGGTTTTTTTTTTTGTATGTTCCTTTAATCCCACCAAAAACATAACAGACAGAACGAAGTCTGTCCGGGCAGCTAGTTTACTAATATATTTTTGTCCATACCTGTTTCTGTAATGTACTTATATGTATGTTTGATACCTAAAATAAATCGCATTATACATATAACATTAATTATATGGTCGATTTTATAAATAATTAACAAAATAATCATTAACGTTATTATTATACCGCATGGTGGTTTATTTCACTGATAACGTTAAATATAACTATTAAATTGTATTGTAAATATATAAACGGGATAATTTGTATTAATACTCGATAATTATAGCATACCTTTTTAAAACACTACTACACAGTATACTGTTGAAGATAATTGGCTAGCTTTGTAGAAATTTAAAAGGTTTTTCCTTTTACCATCAAACTGCTCATTTATTAACCACTAACATTTATTTAGAATCTCTTAACGATATAAATGGTTTTGTAATAAAGATTATTTAGTATTAAATGCCTGCTCTATTGTTGGTTATTTTCATATAAAAGAAATTTAAAATGATTCCTATGACAATAAATTTCTATATAAGATTTTAGATTAACATGGTTACTTCTATTACGAAAATTTTAGTGATATCTTATTATGTTGAAAGAGAGTCTCGTGATCAAGACATTCGCAGTCAAGAAATATCGAGCTCCGCAAAGCGAAAATAATAAACATGGTAAATATCCCGTTTTCGAATGATTGTCGTAATAATAAATTTCATTTTAATTTAAATATGCAGTTTTTGTAATTTCTAAACAAAAAATAAAGTTGAGTTTTTTACCGATTCTTCTCAGCAAAATGTACATTTCGAATCGCTGCGCGCTGGTAGCTTTACATTAAGCCCAAATAAATTTATTACAATACTAGCCGATACGTGCCCACTTCGTTGGGCGTTATAATCCATTTCACATAAGAAGGGTACGGTGAAATTTGATATGTTCCAATACACTCTCACTATTTTCAGCAAATCAGATAAATATAAATGTTTTAAAATCAACAATTAATTTCTAAGGCAAATAATAATGCTTGATTAGATTGAATTGTTGACACGGCACGTCAGAGGGCGCATGTTCAAATCCTGCTGATTTAAAATCTTTATATATTTTTATCTTTTTCCTTTTATCTTGTCACTTCTGAATAGTGTAGCTTTCTGTTAGCGAAAGAATTTTCATGATCGGATCAGTATTTGCGAAGATTACCCCGTATATACAAACAAAGTTATAAACTTTACCTTATTATAATATTAGTATAGACGAGAAGTTACAATTTGAAAAATGACGGTAAGTGCTTTGGATTATACTCAAATAAGAAAGTTTTTGGTTTTATTGGAAGAGTTAGCTATCAATTAAAATATTAATTAATAATTATCAAGACATGTATTACCTACTCCGCGCAACAGTCTAGAGTAGTGGTGCGAGTAGTCGCCCAAAACACTGACGGTTTTCGGGTTCGATTCCCTCTCGGGATGGATATTTGTATTTGTACAAATATTTCTTTCTGGTTTGGATATCTGTCCTTGTGGGTCTCCCAACCGCGCCTCGGAGAGCATGTTAAGCCGTCGGTTCCGGTTGTTATCATAAATACCTGATAGCGATCTTTACTCATAGTAGAGAACATATCCACCAATTCGCAGTGGAGCAGCGAGGTGGATTAAGTTTCAATCCTTCTACACGAAGAAAGAGGCTTATGTCCAGCAGTGGGATGTTGCAGACTGAACGCGAACGCGTATTACCTACTTGAGAAGATCTATGTCCAGCAGTGGACTGCAAAGGCTAAAGTGAATATAATTACAGACATATTTGTTTTATAATAACGAACCCAATAAAGTTGCTCCCCATTAGGCATGTACAATTGGCTCCCTTTATAAAACTTTGGCGTTTTCAGTCTATGAATTTCATTCAGCACTATTATTGGTGAACTTTTCACTGATGATAGTTTAACATCTTCATGAAATGATGGTTTATGTTTTTCAAGTTCTTTATTATACGAAACTGAATTTTCAACGAATTTCACAGTTTTCACTTTACAGTCTTCTAATTTTTCAGATGGTATCACTTTAGCTTTACTAAAATTGGACAAGAGTCTTTTAAAAAATCCCTTTTCATCATTAATTATAGTATCATCTTTGTTTTCAGCTTCTGACGATTGTATAACTGGACAAGGTTTTCTTTTCCATTTCACCGCTGCGTTTACAACCGCTGTTGGGCTAGCGTAAGTTGTTGGAAATTTTTTTACATCCTCTATTTTTAATTTAATTATCTCATCTTCAGTTACTTCAAGCATTTTAACGGGTGAACGCCTTGCGATTTACGTACAAACTGATTCTTTATATTTAATTATATTGGGAGAAACTAGCTCAAGGGCTGTTTTAAGTAAATAAAATCTGCTAATAGCTATAGCAATTTGGAAGACGGTCAGTTAATATCCATTATCTGAGTGATTGTCCCTATTTTGTATGACCTTCACTGCTATTAAATATTGATTTCCACTGTGACATATCTATTTTTATGTATGATACAAAAACTGAATACTTATTTTTATTATCACATACAAAAGTTAAAAATCACTAAAACATTAAATCTTCTAAAACTTTAAATGTTATTTAGTTAACGTTAAACATTTTTATTTTTTAAGCAAAAGTTTAGCAATCACGTTGCCTATTAACACAATAAATTTTATATTTTTAAACGTTTATAAATTGTAAAATAAACATATTTATCAAAACGAAAATACGATTACAGGAAAAACGGAAATTGACCGACCACTCGTAACACACTGAAACAATTGACTGACTAAGTATTAGATGATAACACCCTATTTTAAATGAAATATCGCATATATGTATGTATTTAGGTAAGTTTGTCGTAAGTCCGTAGAGAGTATATTTAAAAAGCTTGTTATTAATTAAAAGCAACTATATAATATTATTTATTATTATATTACAATAGTGTCCGCCCGTTTTCACTCTCTGACGTACAAGTATATGGTTAATTTTTTGTTCCCATATATCTCAGTCTAATCTCTCATAACTTAAATCCTTTATCAATAAACAGACTTTATTGCAAAATTAAATCAATACAGCTTTGCAAAGCTCTTATCTTTTGATAAGAGTATTGCAATCAATCAATTCAACTTCTATAGATTGTTTTAAAATTATGTTAATTGTGTTTGTAATTAGGACTCTAAAAGTAAGTATTTATTAGCTTAATTGATTTGAGTATATTTTCTTTGTTTAGTGTTTCGAAATTAGGACTCACAGCATTTACTACCATTAAGTTAATTCACAGCAATTTTACGAGTTTCGTTTTCTCCACCAGTTTCTAGGACTTTCAAAGTATAATCGAATATAAGAAAGAGTAACTAAAATGCTAAACGTGGTTGCCTTTATAATTAGATATCTAATTTAAAATAATACCATGATAATAAGAGATCTTATCTATTACATATAATAAAATAATAGCAAAGTCAATGTATGTCCGGGATAAACTCAAAAAGTACTGCATGGATTTACTTCAAATTTCGTATTATTAAGAAGTCGGGTCAGAACATAGGCTACATATTATTATCACGCTATCACATACGGGGACGGGGGAACGAGCAGTGAACGCACGCAGACGACGTCGCGGGCAGCAGCTAGTTCAAATTAAACTTTAAATTGTCCTGATTTTTGGGCTTATAAAGTTCACGTTAAAATAAGAGACACAAAAACTAAATACGACTATAGAACATAATATTTGGAATAGCATATTAAATTTTGTAATAATCTGTACAATGTAACAAAAATGCGTTGGAGATACTTTTTTAAATATTAGACTATAAGTTAAGCTGCAAAAAACTAAATTTATTATTAAGGAGATAAAAATTGATACCTTATAATTATGTAACTAATGCATAATGTGCTGTGTGGTTACGGCACTAAAGAATCTAGCCACCCCCTTTCTTCCTGTGGGTGTCGTAAGAGGCGACTAAGGGATAACTCTGTTCTACTACCACCTTGGAACATAAAAAGCCAACGGATAGCGGGATAACCATCCATGCTGGCTTTGAAATACACAGGCCAAAGACGGGCAGCAGCGTCTTCGGTGCGACAAAGCCAGCCCTGCGGTCACCAACCCGCCTGCCCAGCGTGGTGACTATGGGCAAAACACATGAGTTCGCGTTATAATGTCGAGCGCGAACTTGTGGAGGCATATGTCCAACAGTGGACTGTGATAGGCTGAAGTGGTGGCATAATGCAGCTGAATTCTTAGAAATTGATTATATTATTTATCAAATGACAATATTATAAAATTGATTATATAGAAATGAAAATATCTC
Organism: Melitaea athalia; assembly: GCA_905220545.2. Lineage (NCBI taxonomy): Eukaryota > Metazoa > Arthropoda > Insecta > Lepidoptera > Nymphalidae > Melitaea > Melitaea athalia. The sequence goes on from HG992204.1 coordinate 4,029,764, forward strand.
AAAGCGACACTAAGGCACATTTTCTTAACAAAGTTCATATTTATATTCTGAGTACTTGTGTCTTACATTGAGCTGTATACCATCGAAATTAGAGCATGTTTAAGATTCTATTATATTAATAATAATTAAACAGTAATAAAAAAACATACAAAAGTAATTTATTATTTTTGTAATTTATTAACCTTTGTTATAATATATACTTAAAACAAAAATGTGTCTAAGGTATGTCCCTGAGGTACACCCGGGTCAAATTTAACTAGGAGTGGTATTCTATTACTTTACAGTACAAGTCCAATAACGGGCGATAAAAATCTAATTACCACCAACGGTGTCGTTACAAAAGTAATTAGCTTTCCAGTTAACCCGTTTATGCGGTATAAAATGTGTGTTGAAGATGCAAACATTTTGTTCGCAAGGGACACGTACTTGCGTGTGTCAAGTGTAAAATTCAATTAATTTGTTGGACCAATTATTGTAAATTTTATGTAAATTTAAGTTTCATTATCTAGTTATACATATGATGATAATACGAAATGAAGGTCTTACATATTTTGAAATAATTCTTAAATGCCAAGTGATTCTTTGTATTTTACAGTCTTCTACGTATTCTGTATTTAATTAGTTTCGGATATGAGATGGATAGATCCAGTTCGTAATTCGTCGAGCCTTTGTTCACCTCAATGGTAGCTTAGTTATGCTTCGTATTATAACTACGTAGGTCATGAAAGTAATTCTTTATAGATCTGGCAGACATGTCTAAAGACGACCGGAATTACACTTTTTGTCTTAACTTCAGTGTTAGGTAAAGTTTAGACACTTTTTAGAAAAGTTACTTCCTATTTCTTAGTTTTAAAAAATTTCTTTTATAAGTTTAGTTAGTTTAGTCATTAGTCTATAAAGTTTAAGGGTCTGCAATATTTCCTGTGGTCAGGCATTTTACGACAGATTTTTTTTTTATCGCTAGGATGGCAAAAAAGCGAACGGCCTGCCTGATAGTAATTGCTTATCGTAGCCTAAGATCGCCTGCAATACCAGAAGTATCACAAACCACGTTTCCGACCCTATTTCTGATCCTCTCGACCGAAGATTGTGGTACTTCCCATTCGGGCCGCTCAAAATTTTGAGCAAGACATACCCGCAGTGTTCTACCTCAATGCAAATAGTATTTAAAAACTGGACAGTTAATATACCTAATGAGAATGCGGTAAACCGCAAAAGACAAGTTATTTATACAACAAATGGACACAAATCGTCATTTCATCCGCGTTAATTTCCTTGATGTTTGCCAGATTATTTGACGTTTATGACCACCATTTGATGTTTTATAGCAAATTGCAATATTCTACGAAGGATTCATCTAAGACATACGAGTACATTTTACCGTCGTATGATGAAAAATCTGTTTTTGAAGAAATATATCTTCTATTAGAAAGAAATTGACATTTTAAAATTACTGAAAATATGTAAAATGAATGTTACTTTTGTGGATTCAAAGAGTATCTAGATGCTGATGTATAAAAGGAGACTAAAATAGCCGGATGCAAGTAATATGGCTTCGAAAGAAGTGACGTACATACGTTTAGAGCGTAGAGACGTACAGACAAGAATTTATAGGTAGGTACTGACTAAATAAAAAATTTAAATATTATAGTATAAAATAATGCTAGCTGACCTGGTGAAATTCGTAGCACTACATTTTTGCAAGAATAAATAGATTTTTTATTTTTTTGTAATCTTAGCCTGACAATAGCGAACACAAAAAAATCCACTGTAATGCAGCATTTACTTTTATTAATAGAATATGTATAAACTTGAAATGTTAAATTTGCTCATCTTAAAATCTTAATGTAGAGCTCTAATCTGAGTTAGCCAGAATATTAATGGTGAATTAGTTGTAACTGCGACAAAATACTGCCATACTCATGATAAACATTTGTATAGGCTTTTCTGAGTTATGTCGTTGTTTGGGTATTTATTTCTATTCCTTAATTTAGTAATATTTTGTCTTTGGAAAAATATACGCTCCATAATAAAGCGTCTAGCCGAATGGTCATCAGGTCATCACAGTAAACCTAAATGTATCTCAATTTATAATCGAGACTTAAATGGGAACTTGCAGTTCCCAGGATACATTTTTAATTCGGTTGTCTGGAAGAAATGGCTAAATAGCCATAAGTCCGCCCATTGTACTTCACAGTCTGTAAATGTCTTAAAGTGTTTAATGTTTAAAATGTAGTTTTGGTGTAAATAAAGTATAAATAAATAAATTTCCGCATCAGGCATTCAGGGCAGTTGCAGTAAATGGATAAATTTCTGTATGTGACACGTCATCAAGTCGATTGTGTATTTTAGTATTATATGAGCCTAAAACAAGCCTCAAAAGATAAGATTAAAATATGATTAACTATTGTTTTCATATAATAATGTCGAATGGTCGAATATTGCTGATAAGACAAGGGGGCGATACTGTATTTCTTTTATGGCATCATAAGCTACGTTTATTAATGTGGTGAAATTTAATTATTATTTTAATCGCATGCATTGCATTGGCTCAGTATGAAGTTAAAATTATCAAATCGCTCTTTTCTTTTAAATTAAATTTGCGCTTTAATGAAAACATATTTTTTCTTTTTAATAAGGCTTACCGTAACAAATAAGTGGCAGCGACGCAGCGTGGCCCTGTTTACTAACAAAGGGACTGCACGACATGGGAATTTTACCTAATCGGTGACATCTCTTCTGAAGCGTGGTTGTTGCAGGGTTAGGTCATTTCCACAAGACATTCCTCATCTTGCAAGAGTCAGCGATCAGTCATAGATTTGATATGAAGATAATAATAGTGACAAATATTGAGCCTTAAGATAATCAAGATCGTCAGTGTATCTGCCAATCTTATAGGTGTATCAGAGACCTACCTATATAATAAGCGTATGACGTACGTTAGTAGTATACGTTTAGCGTCCCATAATCAAAGATATTGTATGTACACATTGTAATAAACAAAAAAACATATGATTGTATATTTTTTCTCTCACTGTAAATAAAGTTGTATTTAAATGATTTTTTATGTAAGTCTATCAATTGAAGCCTTTATCAATTGAATGGTTTCTTAGACAAAGATGAGTTCATGTCGTTTGAGCTGTTTATCGATTTGTAATATAAACATCACTTCCCCCTCTGGACTTATTCTAGTCTAGTCGTAGTTTTAACAGAGGGGTCTGTTGTCTAGACAGTTAACGACCTTCTGTATTCTATGTTATATAGATTTCATCCATTACATGAGTGTTTTGATGACTTCTTTGCATTGTTGGGGTGAAATAAATAATATATAGATTAAGCTCCGATCCTTCTCCTTCATGGGGAAGAGGCCTATGCCCAACAGTGGGATATTACAGGCTGAATCGTCACTACATATTATAAAGCAAAGTCTCTTCCCGCTGCTGTCTGTCTGTCTGTATGTATGCTTAGATCTTTAAAAGTACGCAACGGATTTTGATACGGTTTTCTTTAGTGAATAGAGTGATTCCATAGGTTTATATGTATAGTACATGCATAATATAGTAGAGGAACACTGATAGTTTTAAAGTTTTCTAATGTGATGTCGTAAAACGTAAATAAACACATTTTTTTGCGTTTAGATTGCAAATATTTATTTTATATTTAGTATCAGCATTGCACCCGTGCAAAGCCGGAGCGGGTCGATAGTGAAATAATATAGTATATGGAAATTGTTTCTCAAATTTTCCTAGTACTCTAGTCTTAGAACAAAACGTTTGAAAAGAACGATTTGTTCGGATAACATATGTTTCTTGTGATAACAAAAAGAAAGTTAAATAATTAATTTAACAGTTTCACTTGTTACCTATTTGAAGAGGATTACGTTTATGAGATTAAGCTAATGTTATAAATTTAGTACATATCCTGCAGAGTTTCAAAACTTTTGAAATTTGTCAACACTTGGCTACTTTTTCGTTTCTGTGTCTCGAAGTTTCTTAACATCTACTACTAGTTGACTAGACTCCGTTCAGTCCACATAAATAGTAATAATACCAATGGGGTATTACTATTTCTGTCGTTCAGTCGTTCTTGCTATTGGAGTAACAAATATCCGTGCATACAAGCTTTTGCTTAATACAATATTGTAGTACATATTATAACATCTCAAAGAAAGAGCATAATTTAAGTTTTTTTTTTTTTTATCAATTGGAGCTCCAGCTATATTATTTCAAACCAACAAACTCTCCACCTCTTGTATTACATCACACCTATATACTAATAAATGGAGAGCCGGTTTTTTGCTCGGTTATACCGCGAAAACTACTGAACCGATCGGAATAATACTTATACGTTGGTGATTACTTATAGTGTAAAAAATATGGACAGACAGAGGTCGCTAGTATTATAGTAGGAGAGCTGGTACTAATTTTTGGGTAGCTATTTGAGGCAAACTGAAAACTTGTCACATACTTCTCCTATTATACCCCAACATGGAACTGCAGATCAAAAGTCTATTGATACCGTATTCTAAAGCGCACCGATTAATCTCCTTCGTGTCTTCTGCATTCTACGTGACATTGGCGAAATCATCTGTGCCGATTTGGCACTGTTGGAAGCCACTAATGTAAATAAATGAATGAATGGAACTGCAGATCTTGCTGGTGAGTAGCGGGGCTAAATCAATTGGTGCCAGCTCTCCGACCATTATCATTTTTCAAGAAAAATATAATTCGTCGAATAACTTGAGTTAATAAGACTTTAACTTATATGGGAACCGTGGCTGTCACTTTGACATTTCCGATATTTGACCTTGACCGCGACAAGTCTCACAATCAAAGCGACCGCGAAAGCTTATCATTACATAGTATAAAACAAAGTCGCTTCCCGCTGTTTGTATGCTTAGATCTTCTAAACTACGCAACGAATTTTGATGCGGTTTCTTTAGAGTGATTCCAGAGGAAGGTTTGTATGTATAAGACATCCATAATATATAGTAGAGGAGCACTGATAGTTTTTGCAACCGTCCGAAGCCGGGGCGGGTCGCTAGTAAACTTATATGAACTTTAAAATTATAAACTCGTGTACCTTTATAATGAAATCGAGTCAGGGTTACAAACAGCGGTTTGTTAATTCAAACATATGGTCAGAACAGACGTACATATCGCTTGGCAGACGTTATTTAAGATATATTTAGCAACGACAGCGTAAACATTACGATGAGTACATCAACCCATCGTTTTTTTAATTTGTATATTGTTTCATGCTAGTTTTGCTAACGAAATAAGATTATTATTGCAGTTAATGCGAAATGAATTCGTTTTTAAACGTCCATACGCTGTGTGGTTACGGCAGTAAAGAATATAGCCACCCCTCACCTCTCTTCCCGTTCACACAGTTCCACTACCACCTTGGAACTAAAAAGCCGACCGATAGCGGGATAACCATCCAACTGCTGGCCTTGAAATACACAGGCCGAAGACGGGCAGCAGCGTCTTCGGTGCGACAAAGCCAGCCCTGCGGTCACCAACCCGCCTGCCCAGCGTGGTGACTATGGGCAACACACATGAGTTCACGCAATTTTCGGCGCGAACTTATGGAGTCCTATGTCCAGCAGTGGACTGAGGTAGGCTGAAGTGATGATGAATAACAATCACTATCAGATGTCTATGGCTTTGATAACAACCGATATCGGCTTTAAGTGTTCTCCAAGGCACATTATTATGGTATTACCACGGGAATACCGTATACCTTTGACGTTTTGGTCTAATGATAGAAGTTGCACTGACGTCAAAAACGAAAATTTGTATTTGTACCAGTATTTCTTTCTGGTTTGGGTGCTTGTAATTGTGGAGCACCCTATCGTGCCTCGGAAAGCCGTAACGTCACTCCTGGTTACTATCATAAACACTTAATAACGATCGCTAATACTTGGACGGAAATAGCCCAGTCATTATTTTTAGTACTTGTTGATTAGTAAAATAGCAGAACAGTTAAAAAAACGTTCCTAATAAATTAGTTATTTTTAGTGTGAAGCTACCACCGATTTGCAGAGAAGAATCAGCAAGAAACTAAGTCATTATCACTTCAGCCTATCGCAGTCCACTGCTGAACATAGGTATCCACAAGTTCGCGCCAAAAACGGCGTGAACTCATGTGTGTTGCCGATAGTCACCACGCTGGGCAAGCGGGTTGGTGACCGCAGAAACTCAGTAACAGGCATGTATTAGCCAGTTGCTGTGACTAATGTGCCAACGCGTTGTATAAGAAGACTAAAAATAAATAATATAAGAAATTAGTACTAATACGTAGTTTCGAGTGCTGAAAACCAATATTATTGTAAAATCTGGCGTTTTGTCAAACGAAATTTGCACAGTATTACTTAGAGTAATGAAGATAAAAGACAATTTAAGTATTAGGTACCAAATGGTCTAAGAATCTCTCGTATAATATTAATGTGCGCTACTATGATTAATTTCTTTAGTATTTTGGCCTATATCGCACAAAGGAGCCTATACTCATACATAAATATATAATGGAAATATACAAATACGCCACTCAGAATGGAAATACAACCGGAAGCGGTGTTTCCATATATCGTAAATTCGTAATTATGGTATGAAGTTCCCTTCCCTTAACATGACATATCATTTTAACCTTAATATGCAGGTTTTCTAACATAGAAATAATAAAGATTGTGATTAATGCATATGTATGGGTTAATCAAAATGTTATTTTATAAACCCCAAACTCAACTGCCACTGTTGGATGGGAATCTTTGTCGGGGATCCAAGAACAACACAAATATGAAATATTAACGCCAGACCACGAGAAACATCTGCATGTCCTATTCCTATACAAATATTTGTCATGAGCGGAAGTCAAAACCGCTACCATTTACTGCACCGCGCTACTGCTGCGCCAAGCCGTCAAATATTTACAATTTGGTCACAGTTTATTTATTTATTGATAAACAAAGACTCTTTTTAAAATATCAATATACATTATTTAAAAAAAGTTACTTATAGGGACAACAGATACGTCTACGGGTGTATAAAACATCTTAATTGAAACTAATAAAATCGGCCAAGTGCGAGTCGGACTCGCGCAGAAGGGTTCCGTACCATTGACTAGGTACATTGATTGTAATAACGGGCAAAAAGCGGCTAAAAATCACTTTTATTGTATGAGAGCAAAAATAGGCAAAAATGACGTTTTTTGTATGGGAGCCCTCCTTAAATATTAATCTTATTTTAATTTTATTATTTATTATTAAAGTAAAAATACAACTGAGTATTTTGTGAATATTTCAAGTGCCTACCTGTTGCCATTATTGATATCGAGCAAAAAAGGGGCAAGAAAATCGCGTTTGTTGTATGGGAGCCCCCCTTAAATATCTATTTTATTTTGTTTTTAGTATTTGTTGTTATAGCGGCAACAGAAATACATAATTTGTGAAAATTTCAACTCTCTAGCTATAGCCGTTCTTGAGATACAGCCTGGTGACAGACACACGGACGGACGGACGGACGGACGGACGGACGGACGGACGGACGGACGGACGGACGGACAGCGAAGTCTTAGTAATAGGGTCCCGTTTTTACCCTTTGGGTACGGAACCCTAAATAAAACACCATAAATGCAAATAAAACAACATTTAGAAAAAAAACAATTATTAATCACTAGCTTCTGCGCGCGACTTCGTCGGCGTGGACTCCGCTCCTATTGGTCTTAGCGCGATGATACATAGCCTATAGCCTTCCTCGATAAATGCGCTATCTAACACTGAAAGAATTTTTCAAATCGGCCCAGTAGCTCCAGAGATTACCGCGTTCAAACAAACAAACAAACAAACAACCAAACAAACAAACTCTTCAGCTTTATATATTAGTATAGATTGGTGAAGTAAAGCAAGTAGTTCTTTAAAACTCGTTCAGAGACACTGAAGACGAAGATAACTACTGCCTGTATAAATTACACGGCCATTTTCAGAGCTCCCATTTGACCAATTACTAGCATTGTGCAGCCAAGGCCGAGTTACGGATTAACTCATCTTAATAGTCTTTAGCGAAATTGATGCTATAGATACAGTGTAACCTCATTTTATTCGTCACACTAGAAGTTTATTTTTAAATGTTTTTTTTACTACTACAAAGATAATAGTATAATTTTAACTGAGGTAGGGCACAGCAGGAAATTTCCTGCTCAAAATATGGAGCAGCCCGACTGGGAAAGTATCTCGACCTTACAGAAGATCACAGCTAAATAATACTGTTTTCAAGCAGTGTTGTGTTCCTGTTGGTGAGTTAGGTGACCAGAGCTCCTGGGGGTAATTGGGGATAGGGTGGATAACGCGCTTGTGATGCTTGTGGTGTTGCAGACGTCTATAAGCTACGGTAATCTCTTACCAATAGGTGAGCACGCTTGTTTGCCGACCTAGTTGTATAAATAATTGTGTTTGCTCGCAAACGAAAAAAAAAACGACTTCAACAACATCGACAAGTAATAAAACGTAATAAGACGAAGAAATAGTCAAGTAAATACGCGCTATTGAAGATTACTCAAAAAGTTGAAATCAGATCTCGATCTAATTTATACAAGACTACATGACAAGTATTAGCTTTTGTTTAAAGTAAGAATCATCAAAGTCGGTTAACCGAGTAAAAAGTTATGCGGTATAATACAACGTAGGTCGACGAAAAAGTAGTCAAGTAAATACGCATTATTAGATATAACTCTAAAAGTACTTGTCAGATCTCAATTAAATTTAAATGGGACCACATGACACGCAACACCTTTCAATTAAAACAAAATTGATCGAAATCGGTCCACCCAGTAAAAAGTTCTGAGCTAACATACATAAAAAAAATACAGTCGAATTGAGAACCTCCTTTTTTGGAAGTCGGTTAAAAATAAAATAAAGAAGTGTGTAGTCCGTCTGATGTTAACAAGATACCGTAGCCTTTGATCGCCTGCATCAGCAGAATTTTTGCAAGCACATTACTGACCCTATTCCCGACCTTCCCAAGGAGCTTTCTACCTTACTTACCACAGGAACACAACACTGCTTGAGAGCAGTATTATTAAGCTATGGTCTTTGGTAAGGTTAAGATACTTCCCCAGTCAAGCGGCTCAAAATTTTGTGCAAGATTTTCCCTGCTGTGCCCTACCTCAAAAAAAAAAGTTCCGCTGAGTCATACTTTGACATTTTTAGCCTTTATATATTATCAAACAGATAGTCATGTTCAAAGAATTTATCAAATCGCTTTCAAATCCCCAGACTAGCATGGCAAATACAAAATACACTTTTCATAAAATTAGTTATTTTTATTAAGTATAACATTACAACTTACGATTAGTAAACGACCCATGACGTCATAACCTATATTGGTACATAGGCATGCGGTCGCTTTGATCTTGGTACATTTCCTTAACATGTTATGTAGTAGTAACATCATAACATGAAGGACGATGCGTCATTCCTATGATTTCCTTCATTACCGAAGCTGATAAAATTATCCTGCGTAACCCATTTGCATATAATTGACATATTTTTTTTATTAACTGAGGTAGGGCACAGCAGGAAATTTCCTGCTCAAAATATGGAGCAGCCCGACTGGGGTAGTACCTCGACCTTACAGAAGACCACTGCTAAATAATACTGTTTTCAATCAGTATTGTGTTCCTGTTGGTGAGTAAGGTGAACAGAGCTCCTGGGGGGATTGGGCATAGGGTCGGCAATGCGCGTGCGATGCTTCTGGTGTTGCAGGCGTCTATAGGATACGGTCTTACCATCAGGTGCGCCGTACGCTTGTTTGCCGACCTAGTTACATAAAAAAATACATGCCGACTCCATGTACGTAGTTCTTTCTTGCGAAATGTTATGCTGCGAATTAAATTCAAAATTTTCTTAATTTTTCTTTCGTGTGAAATAACAAAGTACCTACCGTAAAAAAAATATGCCGAATTTGTCGAAGCGTTCTCTAAATTGCGCTGTACAACACTTTTAGCGATACATTTCTATTTTTTAATAGTGCTACAAGAGCATATTACGAAGACAACAGCCAAATAATACAGCTTGCAAGTTGTGCTTAGTTCTTGTGGCGAGAAGGTAGCCATGTGGCGACATCTATCGAGCCACATACGAACTGACGATTCTACATCGCGCTATCGAAGTTTGATTGACAAGGCCATAGGCCTACCCTAGCAGGTATGGCCCTGGCCCACCGGGCCAAAATTCATGATCCAGAGGGCGAAGTCCCCCTGTGAGGAACAGCTCGGGCGGAGAGGCGTGAGCCTAAGACCCGTACCCGAACTGACCTAGGTCAGCCTGGATGAGCCCACGAAAAAAAAAACTATCGAAGTTACCAAAGCGATTAACAATATATACAAGAACCCGACAACAACCGTTGGGGCAGTAGCCCTACCAGACACAACACCCGTCTGGTTGGAGGATCCTCCCTTTGCGGTGGTGAACGAGGAACTCAACACCTTGTTCCTCGCACCCACCTAAAGCCAGTGTGCTTTGCTCACTACGAGAACAAGACAACGCGCTTGTTATGCTTCTGATAATGCTCTGTCGATAGGCTCTAGTAATTGCTTACCATCAAAGGGACCTTGTCATACTTGTGGTAAAAAAATAGCTTAGTAATTATTTCAGTTAGTACTGATGACCTCACGGCTTCTTCCGCGTTTACACGTATTGTTACCGCTCTGTAAGTCAAATTCTAACAAAATTATTTACGCAAAAATACGAATCTTTGAGACGAACACTACAAATCAAAACAAACTCATTAGCCTAATTTAATATTTATTTAAATACTAGCTGACCCCGCAAACGTTGTTTTGCCATATATGTGAGAAACCCCCGCAACCCCTCTTGTGGGTGGAATTTCGTAAAATCCGTTCTTAGCTGACCTCTACTCGGCAAAAATAATATTCCTACCAAATTTCGAGTCTCTACGCCTTATGGTTCCAGAGATATCGTGATGAGTCAATGGGTGGAAATCTCTTTTATATTTAAATATAATATAATTAATATTTGTTGTCATGACACGTAGTAGTAACCAATTTTTAAACTCTTGAGGCTAAATTGAATTTAAATAAAAATTAAAATATATAACGCAGTTAATCATACATGGGAAACTAGAATAACACTGATTTTGACACGTGTTTGTGTAGTTAGTGTTAATTAAGAGTTAACCTGGAAAATTTAATGTAAGTATCCATCTCTGTATATGTATATCCTATTAGTTTCATGAAATCAAGAGCAATATAAAAGGTTTCTAATAAAGTACACATTTTGTGTATGTGTATATATTATACACAAAATGATGATGAAGAGGTCGTTTTTTAGCGATCAGACTAACTTTTTATATTTATTTTTGTTATGAGTTGAGTACCATTTAAAAATCAACCTTTATGTTACCTATATCTTTTTATTACGACGACTATTATATATTAATTAGGCAATCCTATGTTCCTGTTCAAATAACTTATTTAATATTATTCTCATTATAAATTTGGTAGGTAAGTCAATAAACCACGTAGGCGTACTTATTTGATATTTTGCTCATCGAATATAATTAACTGAGGTCATACTTGAGTCGGAAATGCTTAGTTACGTATTTATATTGTGATTATACTAATACATATTAGTACCTGGGTGACCGAGCCTAGCTCGGTAGTCGGTATTTTTAGTATAATATTTTTTTTTTGTTTTGTTTTTTTTCTCGGTATTATTATATTTTATTTTTTATTTAAATAAAAAATAACGAATGCAATTAGAAAAAAAAAAGAAAAAAATAATAGATCGAAGACGGATTTGATCCGTGGTCTCAACGGTTGATCCAGTGACCGATGTTCCACCGAGCCAATATAACTTAATTGGGAATCGCGAAATTTACCTTCTTAATCTAATGATATTTTAGCCATTTTTTTTCATTCTCTAAAAACAGGGATAAAACGACATTTTCTAAAAATGAATCCCAGCTAGATCAATTTTTCGCCCCCGAAATCCCCTGTATACTAAATTTCACGAAAATCGTTGGAGCCGATTCCGAGATTCAGATTCTATATAATTATATATATATACAAGAATTGCTCGTTTAATAGTATAAGATATAGGTACACTAGCTGGCCTGGCGAACTTCGTACCGCTTTATTTTTTTTCTTAAATATAATAATTACCTATATCAAAATAAAATATAGCCTATCTTTCAAGTTGGCTCAAACTGCACACGGTGTGCAAATTTCATTAAAATCGGTTAAGTGGTTTAGGAGTCCATTGAGGACAAACATTGTGACACGAGATTTATATATATTAAGATTATTCTCTTTTAAAAAACAATGGTATGATTCGCTATAAGAAAATGGCAAGACGTGTTCAAATTGACCAATTGAAGTAAGCAGAGCTTGTAATTTAGACAAGCTTAATAATTTACTGACTTAATTCTTATTACTTTTATTTTTTGTGTTACCCACACATGAGGAAATATATAGGCTATAAGACGAAGCCAAGGTTTGCTTAAAACCCAATAAAAATCATCATATCAAGAATTTCGACCCAGCGGGATGTGGATCCATAGCTCAATTGGCAGAGCGCTGACACGGTATGTCGGAGGCGCGGGTTCAAACCCCGCCGGATCGAAAAATTTTGATATGATTGAAAAATGTTACAATTTATTGACTTAATTATATATTAAAGGGGCGTGGCTACGATAAGTGATAGCAATGACTATTTTTTAACGCGAGTAGATACCAAATTGAAAACTCACCACTTTATAGTTCTTGATACTCGGCAGCACTCTCTTATGTTCGACTTCCTTCTTTTGAAATACTTCATTTATAATATTGCCTATAGCCTGAGCACCGTAATTTAACAAAGCCTGCCCCCCTTGATTTAGTAACTGACGCCCGGCTCCGTGTAAGAGCGCGCCAAAATCGGCGCCCCCATTTTGCCCCATATCGTACTACTAGTACGCTAGTACACTACACTTTTTCACTTTTTGCTATGACATTTTGTGAAATTGACTGTCGAAAAGAATATTAATTTAATAATGGCAATATCACTTTAATGCTGTGTTTATATAATTAAATTATATTAGTACATACTTCCAATGTATGTGTATGTACTGTTTTTATTAAAATGATTAAATAAATAAACAAATAAGGTAAATGTGGTCTACATCTCAGTAGTTAGCCAAGGAATTTTATACATAAATAAATGCATAATTTAATGTACTGACTTATATAATTATGTTATATAGAATATGCGTATTTAATTTACTCTGCAATATATACCTATTGTTTAGTTGTGCTAACACTATTTATAACAACTATAGCAAATATTTTCATAATTATGGAAGCTAAAAACATATTTAATACTGATATTATTATTCTTAGCAATTACATAGCTTATTATAATATACATAATAAGATCACTAACTTAAAAAATAAAACCTATAAATAATATTTAAAAAATGTTTATCCCTTGTATTAATATACCTACTTAATAATATCTCTACCTCTTTATAAAACTATAATTTATAAAAAAAAATAAAAAGATTTATTTATCCACTCCATAATACATTACCTACCCAAAATTTAAAAAAAAAATTCATAAAACGTACAGTATATTATGTAACAAAAACAAACACAGTCACACCACAGAGCACATAATTATTACTGACTTGTGGGAAGCAGATAAATTCTTCACTATTGTAGTGACATCATAGACTGGTAAATGATAATTGATGGACAACATTTTGTAGATATTTGCTTTGTTTAATGAATATTTAGCGAGAAAAGATTTAATGTTTAGATTTTATAATTTAACTTTTGTTCACATTAAACAAAAAATGAGCAATTTTACTTGTTATGTATTTTATAATTTAACTTTTGTTCACATTAAACAAAAAATGAGCAATTTTACTTGTTATGTATTTTATAATTTAACTTTTGTTCACATTAAACAAAAAATGAGCAATTTTACTTGTTATGTTTTGATGAAAACTTGTGTGAACAGTATGTAATGTTGATTTACTATTTAGTATCCTTCCATTTAACGGTGATATCAGAATCAATATTATAACCTAAATATACAACTAACGCTTAACTGAGGTAGGGCACAGCAGGAAATTCATCATCATCATTCCTGCTCAAAATATGGAGCAGCCCGACTGGGGTAGTACCTCGACCTTACAGAAGACCACAGCTAAATAATTCTGCTTTCAAGCAGTGTTGTGTTCCTGTTCGTGAGTAAGGTGACCAGAGCTCCTGGTGGGGAATTGGGGGTAGGGTCGGCAACGCACTTGCGATACTTCTGGTGTTGCAGGCGTCTATAGGCTACGGTAATTGCTTACCATCAGGTGAGCCGTACGCTTGTTTGCAGACTTAGTGATATTAAAAAAAACGCCCTAATACTTTAATAATGAAATTAATTATTAAATACTTAATATTTATCAAATAGCCGTGGTGTGTGTATGATTGCGTTGTGTCAATGACCGAGTCACCTGAATTTTACAGTTAATTTAATTATTTATAGCCAATTTGCCATGTTTTCTCAAAATTTTTTTTCTTCAAATTTGTTGATTTTAGAGGTTATGGAGTAATGAGCACTACTTACTACTACTTAATTTTTTTCCCATAATCGGCTATGATATGCCTTCGTGTATCTCTATAGGTATGGCCCAAAATAAGATGGCAATTTAATAACAAGTTGTATAGTCAATAAGAAGATAAAGAACAAATAACATTCTTGAATTTCTAGTTTAGTAGCACCAAATTGTGTTTTAAATTTAAAATTTTTTTTTATTTATTTTAATAGACATAAAAGTAAGCATATAGTAATAAAGTATAGTAATTTTATTGTATTAAAATAAAACTGTATTAAAAGTAATTAAAAGTTATGATTCAAGTAAATAATTAGAAATAAAGTAGGAAGGTGCATTGACAACAATCGCTACTTTGTTATCAGTGTGAAAATATTATTGTTTATAAAAATTATCTTTCAAATTTTAGATAAAATAAAACAACATTGTTTACACTTAAAATTCACTATTAATAAAATAAAAGTGTTTTTGAAAATATTCAGACTAAATTGCAAAATATTTTAATAACAAAATATTCAAATAGAGATGTTTTTTAGTTTGGTTAAAATTTAGACTGTGGACCGTCGATTTTTGGGTGTTTGAGGGATGCGGGGGGGAGGGGGAGGGGTGGGCTACCCACCAGTACCACTCCCACATACCAGAAACCCATAGTTATGAAGATATCCATGGTTAAAGTTTTAAGATTAGAAGAAGAATTTAGATCGTTTGGCACGAATTTAAGGGCGAGAGTGGGAGGAGGGAGGTAGCGGCGGTCCCCCTAAACCCCCCCATACCACTCACGATACAAGGTAATGCGCCGTTCTTGAAAAACATAGAAAAAATGAATCTCATAGACCTAACCTCGAAATTTGACAGTTGATCGGTATAAATTCATTCCGTGACGGCTCCGGCGCTTCGGAAGGGCAGCCCTTTCGCCCTTGCGTAACAAAACGCAGACACCCACGCTCGCCTTCGCAGCCTCGGCATGCTGGTCGCCTTCGGCGACCAGCCTCGGCCTCTCCGGCTCGCCCGGGTGTCTGTGTTTCGTTACAGCGGGCGAGGTCTGCCCTCCCTCCGCGCCTCCGGCTTTTACAAAACACTCTAGGGGTAAGACAGACCAAGACCACGTGGGTAGTGGGGTGCTCCGATTCGGTTTTGGGTATTTTTCGGACTTAAAAAAAAAAATAACCCTAACCTATCTAACTTCAAAATTAGACTGTTTATCCGCATAATTTCGTTACAAAAAAAATACCCTAACCTATTTAACTTTAAAATTTATAATGTGACCGTAAATAAGCAGAAAAAATATGAAGATCTAAATCGACGGTCCATAATCTAAATTTTAGCCTTTAGTTTTTACCCAAGTGATACTAAAAAAGTATTTTAATGTAAGTAAGTAGGTGATCTAAATCATGCATGGGTGGAGTCAGAAATGTAAAAATTATTAGCGGTATCTGTATGTAGGTCAGTCAGTAGTCACACAGTTTAAAAAAGTAGTCTACATTTCATATTAATGTTACGTTATAAATCCACTACAGGTTTTGTTCTGATCTTAACTATATCACAAAATAAGTGAGGTCAAGTTACAAAAATGCACACAATAAGCGAAGAAATAAATATATTCGATACTCTATTATTCACTTTGCATTTGTAAAATAAAACACAGCACTTAAGAGATATTGCCACCAATTTCATCATGTTAATATACTTAAATGTATTATTTTTTTAAATAAAATAATCTAAATATTTTTGTAACAAACGTACCCCAATTCACAGTTTCACACACTAAAATTGACAACTTATAATGTATCCATTAGGAAAATGCAGTTCCCACTACACGATCGTACGATACATCAAGACCTTCTGAATTTTGTTGGCTTTTAAACTGAGATTCTTGCCAACTGAGAGAATGACGTAAGCCAGGTTATTCATTGATTTATTTTGTACGCGCTGTGTTGTTGTTTTATGCCCCGTCCATACGCTTGGTGTTCGCCACGAACACGAACAAAGTTCCAAACATCGACCACAATCATCAAACACAAACAGTCGTCCTCACGCTTGACGAACGTGTTAGTATTTTGTGGATCGGCAAACACGGCGGACGAATAACGCGGCGGCATGGCGGACGGATAAAATCTATAATGTACTTAATACTACTAAAATAAATATACTGTACTACTACTGTACTAACTACTACTGTACTAGTAAAATAAATATACTGTTTTACGATTATTTATCGAATAATAATTTAATGTAATTCATTTAAATATTTTTAAATGAAGAAATAAAACCTTTACATGACGTCACACAAACAATATTAAAACATGATTTTGAGTACCTAAAAGGCTGTAAATAACGCGCCAAAAACTGCGACAAGTAATGTATGTACTCTAAGCTGCGACACGTCCACCACCCGTGAAGCTCGCGCGCTTACTGATCGCTTGCCAAACGTGTGGATACACCGCGAACTGTTTGCCAAACATCCTTTGATCTGTGAAGAAAAACCGACACCGATGCCGAACACTGCCGAACACAAACACGAACAGGCGAACAACGACAAACACCCATCCACACGTCCGTTTTTGCTGTTTGCTGTTCGCTGTTCGCCATTGTTCGTCAAGCGTGTGGATGGGGCTTTAGAAATATTTTATATCTTATTTTGCTTTCATTTTGTGTGAAAGCATTTAATATTGTCTGTTTGTTATTGAAAATCAGTGATATAAACCTGGTAACACATATCATCATTATATAACCTTGAAATACCTTGACATTGGTAGCCATATAATATGTATATTTAACCGAAAGCGTTGTCCGTATGTATCGTAATTATATTGAACAGGCATTTAAATTATTTTATTCATATCAATGCACTTTTATTATAACTATGCTTGGAATTTTTAAAATTTACTAGTTACGACTGTTTATATTTTCGTTATTTCAAAAATAAGTATAGTACGGAGTACCTACTCATTTGAAATACGTTTTAAAATTATTTTTATTATTTAAAGGTACATACCTAATTGCAATTTTTTTTTATAAACTTCTAAAGTGAAACTTTTTACATCGTCTCAAGCTTTTTCGTCTGTGTGTTGCATGTCGCGTGACGGTCGGCCGCGCGGTAAAGCCTTTCACCGACAGGCGCCGATTCGTAACGCAGATGCGATCTAAAGGGCGCCACACACGGCGAAGACACTATAGGTAATAATTATGTTATCTTAACATACAATAAACGTGTGTGTAAAACGTGTGTGGCGCCCTTTAGATTGCATCTGCGTTACGAATCGGCGCCTGTCGGTGGAAGCCTTAACCCTAGGATGGTAACAGGGGTGCCCGATGCCCCGACACCCCAGGTGAGCAATCACGCGTCGATTTGTTGAAAATTATTTGCTGGCTCAGTCTAGAATTTTGTGTATTCTTTTGTCTTACCATGAGTTATCAGAAGCCGTTGCGCGGTGGGAGCGGCAACACGTCAATTTCGTTCTGCAGGTATGTGTGGGGTGTTGCGTCACCCCTGTTACTATTTACGTAACTTTTTTGAAAGGTATTTTCTTTTGTTTCTGTATTTTTATATGTTATTTTCAGTTCATTATGGCGTTTTGTAATGATGAGGAGCTTGAGCGGTATTTAAATAATATTGCTGAGAATGATGAGAGTGAAACAGAGCCAATAGAGGCGGAGGAGGCTTCTGAAAATGAAATTAACGTCTCCGTGCATTCCGAACAAGACGACATTATTTCCGGCTCAGACGAGGATGATGTTCCTTTGTCACAGCTTTAAGAGAGTGATTTGAGAGGTAAAAATGAGTAAAAAAGCTAGCCGAGCCGCACATGAGATGACGCATGGGGTCAAATTTACCTCGACAACTATCGGAAAATATAAGGGCCATTCTAAATGTCCCCGAAGAATTTCCAGCAAGTGAACCCAAAGTCAGATTACAAAAGCAAGCTTGATGTGCATTATGTCCTCGAAAGACGGACAAAAAAGTAAAGATTTTTTGTTCAAAATGCAAAAGACCTGTGTGCCCTGAACATCGTGTGGAAATTTGTATCAATTGTGTTTAAGTGCCCATAAAACATTTTTTTTAAATCTAATCCCATTTAGCTACTTATTAATCGCAAAAAGAGTGTTCTTTTAGTTTATTTAAAGAATAAAAAGTTTTATTTTTCATTAAACAATTTTTTTTATTCATTTTACTATCATGGGGTGATGTGGCACCCCTGTTACTATGTGTGTTCATTTAAATTATGTTACCATCGTAGGGTTAAGACTGATAAAGCGATTTTTATACCCTTAATGGAATATTATTCCAAAAATTTTAAAGTGAAACTTTTATTACACCGTCTCAAACTTTTTCGTGTGTGTGTTGCATGTTGCATGCTTAATGAAATATTTTTCCAATAATTTTTAGTTAAATGTCTAAAATGTGAAAAAATCTCTCACTTTAAGGATTTATCCTTTCATTGATATCAATAAACTAATTTGATGGCCTATTTGAGGTTTTATGTAAAACGACACATGGTGTTTTTCTTCTAAAAAATCTTTATTATTATAATTTATTCGCGTTGAGAAAATATTGAGTCATTGCTATCATTTGGCTTATCTTTACTCACGCTTCTTAACCAATCAAATCGTAGTAAGTAGTAAAATTGACCAGTTGAAGTAAGCCCCTCATACAGACGAATAGATGATTAATAATGATAAAAGTAAAACAAATGGAAATAAAAACGAGTAAAATTGCAAGTCCAATCTAGCTGTATAAGGTTTTCGAGATTTAATTTATATCAACTTGTTTTTGGAGCGTCGAGACTTTTAGGTATATTCATAGCATTCATTGTACTTATATTAAGTATATAATATGAACAAGGTTGACCTTGGACTTAAATAACATTCATTAATTCAACATTTTTTATCATTTTGTTTTAATGTCCTTTCTAGTGTTATGGTAATAAAGTTTATTTTTTTCGTTTGCAGGTTCATTTCCAGCTCATATGTAATTTTGTTTAAGTATGTTATAAAAATAAAAATTTGTTTCTGATCTGGGTGTTGTGTCTGTATATCCCCATCCTGTCTCCTATAACACGTCAATTTTTCCTTCTAAGCCTTATACATTTTATCTATTAGACTGTCTTTTACTTTTATTACTGGAACAAGTTTAGAAGTAAATAGTATATTTCATTACAAGTGCGGAAAGGCTGTCCAGTGTGACCGTTTTCAAAAACCGCTAAACTACTGATATTGACAAGATGTAACTTACTTTTCTACTGAAATCTACTAACGTTTTGGAAAAAACTACTGAAATTCTACTGACGTAGTTTGTGATTTAAATTCACTTAAATTGATAATTTTTGATGAGACATATATGATACACAAGTTAATATAATCAGGTTTAATTAGTAAATTATTAGATACACAGGTTATAACACATGACAATGACAATATACAACTTGTTCTCTTAGTAGTCTGTGCAATATACACATGACAATGATAACTAATTAAATTAGTACAAATTAATTAGTCATCATTGTCTTGTTTCGGTTTTGCTCAAGAGTTTTAAATTTAATTTTATAGAAACCAAAATTTTTACACCATATGTATCTATAAACAAAAGGTAAAGGTGACCGTCAGCAAGTGTCGAGACCGTTAATAGTGGAAAATTTTCTTATCTTTTGTTTAGATCCACACAGATATTGTGTCGATGAAGAAACGTTTGTAAAAGAAAAAAATCTTTGTTTCTTCGGCTGTAAAATTATAGCTACATACTAATTAATATCCAAAATACTATTCTTATTTGCTAATTGAAAATCAAAATCACGCTGGCATAGTTATAATTATTATTCTATTCGCAAAACGGTGGTTCGGGTCGCATACTTTTTTTATTTTTTATTTTATTTATTTATAGTAAAGTATTATTTATACTAAAAGAACAATATATTTCTCTCATACATTATTTATACATGTAAACTCCACAGTTTTTGCAGAGTACGCCAGAATAGCTAGTAGTTTTTGCGTGAAAGAGGAACAAACATCTATGCATACAAACTTTCGCGTTAATAATATTAGTAAGATACACATACATTCGATCGGCCACTGTAATGCTTCATTTTGTTTTCATGTATAGTACTTGCACTATGCTCTTTAATTGACGCCAATTAGCTTAAAATTTTAATACCGCAAGCTTTGCAATAAGCATGATTGTTGCTGTTTTTATCTTTACACAATCACGACGAAAATAACGGTATCTGTTCCCACTCAGCCCGATAATTTTGCTCAAATTTACGCTTCATGCTGGCAATAACTTTCAAGGTAAGTACCTAGATATTATTACTATACTCTGTGCTTTCAAGACAATGAAACGTGATTCGCAGTGGTGCCAACCAAGTTAAACGAATCAGTCGAATCACTGACAGTTGTCAGATTTCTTTACATTTTCGATGTTGCCGTGTTATGAGAAAAATATTTGCTATATCCAGGATATTCTACTGAAATCCGCTACTTTTTCAAAAAATACTGAAAATCTACTGCACTACCAATTTTACAATGAAAATCTACTGTTTCAGTAGTCAATCTACTGCAAACGGTCACACTGAGGCTGTCATTGCATCGAGTTCCGACAAATGTCTACAGTGTCTACAGTACTTGACAGTCGGAACAAGTTGCAATGACGGTTCCGCACGTGTACTGAACGACTATTTTTAATACAGTTGCGAAAAAATGAAGCAATTTAATAAAATAAACTCGCAAAGGAAATTCTGAAAAATGGCGCCAACCGTAGAATATAAGCAGAGTTTTTTTTCTTCACCCATTCTGGTAGGCAAAGGGAAACTATGCCCATACAGCCAAGTCTTCAGTAGAAGTTTTTTATTGATATGAAATGAAAATGAAATTTAATGAGATGAAATGAAATGAAACCTAACCAAACTTATTCAATCAAATCATTACATCTGATATTGAAACAAATTAGTAGCTTCTTAGAAATATACGTATTTGCATGAATCATAAAAACTTCTATGAATTTTTTTAGTAAAAACTTCATGGTTGGTTTTTCTTTTTAATAGACATTATTTTGACAGTTGGGAAAGAGAACGCACGAGTGCGGGAAAGGTAAAAAAAATCGGCCAAGTGCGAGTCGGACTCGCGCACGAAGGGTTCCGTACCATTGACTAGGTACATTTATTGTAATAACGGGCAAAAAGCGGCTAAAAATCATTTTTATTGTATGAGAGCAAAAATAGGCAAAAATGACGTTTTTTGTATAGGAGCCCCCCTTAAATATTTATTTTACTTTAATTTTATTATTTATTATTAAAGTAAAAATACAACTGAGTATTTTGTGAATATTTCAAGTGCCTACCTGTTGCCATTATTGACATCGAGCAAAAAAGGGCAAGAAAATCGCGTTTGTTGTATGGGAGCCCCCCTTAAATATTTATTTTATTTTGTTTTTAGTATTTGTAATAGGGTCCCGTTTTTACCCTTTGGGTACGGAACCCTAAAAAAGCACGCGTGTGTAATAGCCCACTTTCCGAACGCTATACGTCCCTGCAATACGCCACTTTTTGAGCAACTGTATTAAAAACTTCTTTAAGCACGTTTGACTTGGGGAGTAACCTGGTGAATGCGTGACGAGAGCGTTACGAAAAGTGTGGTCGGGCGGGGCGAACGGAAGTTGAGACGGAGATATGTTAGATGGAGCTAAAGAAGTTTTAGTTCAGTCGTGTGATCCGATCCTTCTCCTACATGGGGAAGAGGCCTATGCCCAACAGTGGGATATTACAGGCTGAATCGTGATCGTGACCGTGTGGTCTAAAGTACACTCGTTTATTTTGTAGTTGTATATAGCTACATATAATGGGCATGGCGAAAGATTTTGAAAACCTCTTCCATAATGTGGGTAAACATTTACTGTTTACGAAAATACCTATATTTCGGTAATAAACTTAAGTTTAAGGAAGTTTAAAACTATTTTTCTAATATGTTTTAAATGAGTGCGACAAAACGGCTCCAGGTGTCATGGCGTCGGCTCTGACATCGAAATATAGTTCGTCGGGCCCTACGGCCTAACGGTGGAACGGGCCCAATTGTTTAACGCTTTTAATTAACGCTTTCAATTGTTTATAGCTTTTGCAATTTTTTATGTGCTAAAACACGCCTTTAAAACATTTTTCTAGGCGCCATTCACAATAAAATGAGCTAACACATAATTTTAAGAGCATTATCTCTATTTTCGACCATTTTTTCAACTTGTCGACTAGACTACTGAGTCGTTTTCAGCGGTCGGAATTGTGGGTCTTAGGTGGAACTCGCCTGACGTTTTATAGTGTGACGTCATGCGCTGTAATTTGTGTTTCAATGAAAATGGCTGATTGCAGTATTTTAATGTTTTATTTTATTGAAAATCACAATAGTCTTATTATTTTACATAAAAATAAACCAGTATTTTGATTTTTTTTAATATGAGTGTTCCCCTAAAATCATTAAATTGTCGATTTTTTGATACTGTCGTCATGCCCATTTAATGTTTAAGGCAAACATATATTTATATACAAACACTTAACATATTACTTTATTTTCGAACGTATTTTTCAGAGAAGTGGAAGATATATTAACTGTGCGTTACAAAACTCACGGACGAAAATAACTGCCACGTTTTCTTACAACAGTTTTTACATGTGACGTGTAGTCCCTTTATAGATTTACTAGCCTTTTACTGCGGTTTTACATGCGGCAGCTTGGCAGTAAATAATTGTGATAGTTTTGTCACCATAAATTGATCCGTATATAATATCAATTTGTATTAATCAATTTATAATAAGTAGCTTTAATTAGCCCCAAAGCTTCTTTTCAAAGAGAAGTCTAATAAACACTCAATTTTTTTAAATTGTTATTAATAGTACATATCAATTTTAATACTTCTAAAGCCACAATAACACAGACTTCTATCGCAGTCCACGGCTGGACATAGGCTCTCCCCAAGTTCGCGCCAAACATCCCGGTTTTCTGCAATCCTCATCCAGTCAAATTACTTGTATAGCCATAAATAACCCATATAAACAGTAACCTTCCTATTTTCGTTGGGTAAGCTAGCGTACTACCACAGCCTATGAAACATAGTTAGGTACTATGTATTACTAATCAACCTCCACTTCCATACACGCACTCACACTCGCATAGCATTCCACATGTAGGTTATATAGTAAACGCGATAGGTTAAAATAAACAAATGAATTAAAATAAATCAATACTAAACGAATATTTTTCATTTAAAAACGTTATAAATAAGAAACTACTATGTATTTGAAATGTAAATATCATGAAAAACATCCAACATCTTATGTAGGTATATGTTACCTACTGTAAATGCACGAATTACGGTAAATCCTAAGATTTAAGAGTAAAGCAAATGAATTAAAATAAATCAATACTAAACGAATATTTTTCATTTAAAAACGTTATAAATAAGAAACTACTATGTATTTGAAATGTAAATATCATGAAAAACATCCAACATCTTATGTAGGTATATGTTACCTACTGTAAATGCAGGAATTACGGTAAATCCTAAGATTTAAGAGTAAAGCCTAAGATTTACCAACTCTTCAATTCTCAATGGTAAAAGCCCGAACGATTTTGCGATTCGCACTTTTACCACCATTCACTTGGTAGGTAAGTCTTAGGATTGACATTAAAGACACGGTAAATATTGAAAAAGTAATGTTATAACGTTTCTAGTCCTTAGATTAAGACCCACGTCGCGGTCTAATTTTGAAGTTAGATAGGTTAGGGTTATTTTATTTTTGTAACGAAATTAGGCCGATAAAAGGACTAATTTTGAAGTTAGATTTTGTAGTTACATAGGTTATACATAGTTATCTTTTATTTATTTTTATTTTTTGTAACGAAATTATGCTGATAAGCGGTCTTTGGGTCTTAATCTAAAGACTTACCAATTTAAGTTTTAGACTGAAATAAATTAATATTTTAATCTTTGTTTTATTCCCAAAATCAACTTTTACTAGCTGTCAGTGGTAAAACCTAGCATGTACTAAATTCTAATAGTAGAAGTCCGAAAGAAATGTCCCATTTTCATAAATCCTTACATTTACCAACTCATGTCGGCAAATCCTAACTATTAAATCTTAGGATTTACCGCAGTTTGGGCTTTTACAGTAACATATTATAATATAATGTTTAAAGAATGGACTGGACTGGTAATTATTTTGAAAAATTAAATTAGGAACACAAAAAAGCAAGAGTACCTACCTATTAATATAATAAAATACCCGTACAATAACAACACACATCGTAACATATAAAAATGTATTAGTCTGGCAAATGTTTTTAAAATCTTGAATTATCAGCAATAAAAGAAAAAAAAAACCTTTACTAACAATAAGAATTCAGTTCCCACAATTTTTTTTATCACTTTTTTTGCAATAGTTACTCAATCGTGTCTTAACTAAATGAAAAATACGTGCTTCTAAAAGAATACAATACTAACTTTATCAAAAAAAAAAAAAAAAAAAATTGCATGCGTACAAAGTACACATGTTAGAAGTGAAACTTCTTTGGCAAACTAATTAAAAAAAAATAATTTAAAATACAAAAAAAACTAATTAAAAAAAAGCCAACGAACGTCACGCGGTGTTCCCAGGCGGTCACCCACCCTAGTACTAACCATCATGACGCTGCCGAGTTACCGGTCGCTCAAATATTACTCCTCATGCGCCTAAAGAAGTTACACTAAAAACATTTAATGAAATATAACCTTATAACGTATCAGTTTAAATGTATCTACATTAATACGAAATAACCTATTATCTATACTAATATATAAAGCTGAAGAGTTTGTTTGTTTGTTTGTTTGAACGCGGTAATCTCTGGAACTACTGGGCCGATTTGAAAAATTCTTTCAGTGTTATCTTATATCTTATATCTATTTATAAATCTGCTTACTAATCTACTTGAACGGCCCCTAAGTGGGAAGGAGCGGCATTTTTCAGTTTTTGCCCCGCCTAAAAAAAATTGAAGATCCGGGGCTGTACAAAGGCACCTTTGAATCGTCATTTTACATACTAAATTATAATTTTTTATTAATTAACTATAGGTAAAAGTGAGGTTACCACAGATTCGGAATGTAGATTCCGCAGTAAAGTATCGACAAGAAACTCCGCATAAAAAAAACCATTGTTTTATTGTAAAATCAGTAAAATCTTGCATGAAATACAGAGATACTAAATCCACACATCTTTATAATTATTATAATCTTGAACCGGATAATATGCTTTTTAATATAAACTTTAGAAGAGAACTTTTATCATTATTATTTATGTACAAAAAACTAATGAACACGGCTAGTTGAATAAAATATCGTAACATTAAACCATTGAGCTATTATTACTAACGTATAGTAATAATAGCTCAATGCATTAAACCACCGCGCTTCACGGCGCTTCAGCCTGTAATATCCCAGAGTAATTGGGCATAGGCCTCTTTCCCCATGTAGGAGAAGGATCAGAGCTTAACCACCACGCTGCTAATTATAGCAATAATTCGGAATATATACCTACGGGTTTCGCTAATGCGGGTTGGCGGATCCTACTAGGGCTAACGATCGCTATCAGGTGTACATGATAACAACCCGGACCGACGGCTTAACTTGCTCTCCGAGGCACGGTGGGGAGACCCACAAGGATTGCACAAACACCCAGACCACGGCAAACATCTGTATAGCCAATACAAATGCTGTCGTGTGCGGGAATCGAACCCACAACCGCCCGCGCAACAGCCACAAACCAGTGCTGTGACCGCTGCGCCAACGCGGCGTCAAAACACAGTATAATTAAAATTAATCTTACACAGCTAACGATAAACAATGAATTAAAAACTTGTTTTTCCGTCACAAACGTCACACGTCATCTGTGACTCAAAATCTTATTAGGTGATTATGTACGGAAATACGTGTATTAAGTACAAGGGCCTGATTAGTCATCACGATTCTGTGATACCACTAACAGTTTTGTGTGACGATGATTATTTGATGCAATTAGAATGTCAATATGAGTAAACGTCATTTTTAACCGACTTCAAAACATGAGGGGTACTCATTTCGATTGCATTCTTTTTTGTGTTACATTGTAACTTTTTACTGTTTTTGTAATTTTGATGTTTTTTTTAATCGATAATAATGCTTCTTAAGTAGTGGTAATGGAATCACGTGAGACTTATCACAGCTTTGAGCTTTCAATCGAGATCTGATGGGTGGGTACTTATTGAGTTATCCCTTTTACATTTAATTATAAAGAATATGAATAAATAATCAGTCAGCGATTACCTAAAATACACTTTCTTAAAGATAAGAAGATTAGCAAAATTGGTAATTTTGATTTGAACGATTCCCTCGTTATAGGCAGTAATTTCTATCTATATAGGTAGGTATACCTGCTTACTTCTTTGATAGTGAAGTATTTCTAGAACCTACATAAAACTCATCATCAAGATAAAGTCTATGTGAGTAAAAAAAATATCCTCATATATCAAAATTTTAAATAGTTAGTAAGTAGGTAGTAGTAGTTTTGGAAAATGCGTTTAAAATCCTTTAATCTTTTTATTTAAATGACTACAGTATCCGGTGCTATGATATGTTTACATATACCTATAGCATTCATTCATTTCGATTACTGGTTTCCAATAATGCCAAAATAGCATGGATTATTTCGCCAAAGCCACTTAAAATGGAGAAGACAATATAGAACAAAACTTACCACCAAATTAACATTGACAGCTGCACAAGCCTCTTCAATCACTTCTTCGACAGCACCACTCTCGTATTCCTCAGCAGGTAAACTGGGATACAATTTGACCCCAGAGAAAGAAGCGTCATCTTCGGAGGGTAGTTTGGGGTACAGACTACCGTTACCGAGCAAGGGTTCGGAACCCTCCCCGCCGCGTTCTTTACTCAAGAAACCACTGACTGCAAGGGCCGCATTGCTACCTCTATGCCACCCCCAACCGTTAGCACGAAAATTCTTCGGATAGTAGAAAGACATGACTATTCACTTAGTTCGGAACAAACTCAGCGGGAAGTGTTTGTTTATTCTGAAACAAAAATGTTTAAACATTATTGAGTCATAATCGTGATTCGTGACGTCAGATTATCATGTTTCTTTTTGGTTTGACTCATTTTAAGATCTTTACAGTCATAATAACGGAATAAAGTTAAAACTGTAAATGATGTATGCGTAATGACTTTGTTTTTAGTAAATAATAAATAAAGTTTTTAAGACGAAGTCTTTACCTTTTTTGTTTTATACAATCTTTCCGTTTATATGGTTTTGCCCGCGCGGATTACGCGATTTTGGGTGTTCAGTTTTCTTCCGTTAAAATATAGACTGTATTACTGTATAACTCAATGATCACGTAGCATACTGTGGATTTTTGAAGTGAAAATTCTTTAGGCGCATGAGGGGTAAAATTTGAGCGACCGGTAACGCGGCAACACGGCAACGCGGTCAGTACTTGGATGGGTGACTGCCTGGGAACACCGCGTGACGTTGGCTTTTTTCAATTTGTTTTTATTTGTTTTTTTTTCACTTACTTTCTTTTGTATTTTCAATTAGTTTGCCAAGGAAGTTTCACTTCTTACATGTGTACTTTGTACGCATGCATTTTTTTATCGGTCGAGCATTCTCTTTATATTACTAAGGTAAAATATATATATGTATATGTATGTCGGCTGTTCATTAGATGTGTGGAATGAATTTATGGGGTTTTAGGGGGGAAAAGGGGGGAGGAGGGTGGGTGGATTACCCTCTGGTACTACTCCCACGATGCGAAAATCCATTAAAACGAAGATATTTATAACTAAAATTTTTATGTTAAAATCGTGTAGAAACTTACCGAATATATGTGTGGAATGAATTTATGGGGTTTTAGGGGGGAAAGGGGGGGAGGGTGGGTGAATTACTCTCTGGTATCACTCCCACGGTGTGAAAATCCATTAAAACGAAGTTGCTATACTATATGCTAACTATGTGTTTGTTATGAACCAAATAGTTTGTAATTAACTGTCAACACCCAACTGTTCTATATAATCTATGTTGCGTATGGCAATACTATTTCCTGTTGAGTTTTGACAGTGGTCTTTTGGCTCGGTTCGCTCTCGTAGGTATCGCGCGTGGGCGCCGGCGATCTCGATATGTATTAATATTGATTATAAGTTGCTTTCGCCTTTTGTATCGCGTTGTGCGTTCATAATTGATATTAGATAATCATTTATGTAAATATAAGTTAAATTCAAAGTGTATGTGAATTGTACCACGCCGTCGAGGACATCTTGCAGCGGTCATCCCGGCGTGTCGCCGACCAGATAAGTGACAACTAATTAATACCTGATAGGTTTGGCCAAATTAATTAGTGTTAATTAGCTTGATCACACAGGTCTCGGCCAGAGAACAACACATCTCGAAGAATCCAAGTAAGGACTTTAAATTAGTTTTATTTTTCAACGCTGCGCAACGCAGCTATAAGTTCGGTTGACTAATATCTGAAGTTTATATTCACTTCCACTGCCAAACAAATTAAATTAATTCCAGATATAACCGTAACATAATTTTTGGTAGCATAGCGCGGTTTGTAAATCCACGCGTAGTTACACTAGCGTTGGTAGCCATTTTGATTTTGACATTGAAATAGTTAATATAATTTGTTGTTCTATACGTTAATGATCTTTTGGATAATTGCCAAGTTTTGTCAAGTCGTATACGTTGAAAATAATAATTTTGCATTAAAAAAAAAAAAAAAATTGATTTATAATAAATGTTTGTTCTTAAATAAGTAAATAAACAAGTTAAGATTGTTTTAAAGTTTAAATAGGTATCCATATTTATTTGTTAAAATAAATGTTTTGCGGAACTAGTTGTATAAAACATTTTTAATTATATTCAAGTTTATTATATTTGTTCAAAAGGTTATAGTATTAGTATTTAGAATACTTTTAAATTAATCATAACTAGGTTATGATTCATAATTATTTTTTGTAATTGAACATAGTACTTAAAAATTTTTTAGAATTAAAGTTTACCTGTGTGGATTCTTTGTTGTATTAAAACATTTGTAGTTAAAAGTAAAAAATAAAGTTCATATTGTTTAAATAAAAAGAAAACATATTTCAAGTTAATAATTTATTTTGTTCTTTATTACATAAACCTGTATATTTTCTTTGCCTTCTTGAATAGAAATTTATTGAATTGAATAGTTGTTGTTGTTGTATTGGTAATAAATACACATTTTGTTTGTTATTGAACGTTGCTTTTATATTTGATATAGTTATTAAAGGTTGTTATTAATATAAGTTTGAAATAGCTGTTCAAATGTGTATTTGTAACTAAATTCATTGCTTTTGAGTAAATTTGTGTTCGTTGTATGAATTTAGTTAACGGAATATCAGATTTAAAAACTTGGTTTTGATTTTTTTCTTATCTTATTATTTAAGTTATTTAATATTTGATATTTGATTTTAACTTAGTAATAACTGTAGGTTCGTTGAAAATTAATTTCATTTACTCGTTGGTGTAATTGTGCTCTTGAAGATGGCTTCGACCGCTGTCGCTATGGTTCGTGAATCATGTTCTGGACTCGCACTTCAATTGAGATGGTTCAGCTCAGCGGCCGCTTTGGTGGATAGAGAGGATCGCACCGAGGCCTTGCTAGACAGGTATGAGAAATCCCCGGCTCGTCTCCAACAGGTGGAGACCTTGTACCAGCGCTTCCTTCTACATCAGGACGACGTGCCAATGGAGTCGTTTCCAAAGGAGAGAAGGGAGCAAGTACACGCGGATTATATTCAAATTTTGGACCTCGCCGATGCCATCGCTCAACGCGCGCGGGAAGTTTCAGCCTCGCGCGCCGGAGCACCGCCTGATAGGCCTACCATGAAGACCCCTGTGGGTCTTTTAACCCGACTGCCTAACCTCGACCTCCCACGCTTCGATGGTCGATTCGATGCCTGGATGGGCTTCATAGGCTTGTTCGAAAGCCTCGTAGATTCGAGGGATGATTTGAGCCCTTCACAAAAGCTGGCCTACCTGCTCTCAGTGCTGGATGGAGAGGCCAGGGGACTAGTGCAGCACCTTCCGATAGGTGACGGAAGCTATGAAATTGCGCGGTCATTACTCGCCAAGCGCTACCAGAACCAGCGCTGCTTGGCCGATGCTCATATCGACCAGATTATGGACATCCCTGCCGTGAGCAATACCGCCCAGTTGAGGACCAAGCTGCTCAACCCCCTCGTTTTGGCCACTAATGCTCTTAGCCGCTTAGGCCTGCCGGTCGACCAGTGGTCGTACTTGTTGGTGCGCATCGTGCTTAAGAGATTGCCGGTCTCCTTGAGGGCACGCTTCGAACAGGGGCACGCTAGGGATGAGGCCTCTCTCCCTACCTTCGAACAGCTCCTGACCTTCCTCGAGGACGAGTGTCGCGTTGGCGACGTTATGGTCGCCGATACTCCAGTGGCGTCGTCGAGCCCTGGATCTTCGAACCAACGGCGCACCGCCCAAACTGCGCCAGCGAAAAGAGCGCCCCTTCGCTTTGCTGTCGCTCAGGCTCCGCGCCCGGACTGCCGCTATTGTGAGTCCCAGGGGCACCGAACTGCGAAGTGCCCGGAATTCGCAGCGCTGCACGTGGCCGCTCGTAGGCGGATTGCTAAGGCCCGACGCTGGTGCTTCTCTTGTCTGGGGAACCACCTTAACCGCGACTGCCCTGACACGCACCTGTGTCCCAACTGTGGGGGCCAGCACCTGAGGGTGCTCTGTGCCAACGCGAATGCCCGCCGCGACCACCCGGGGTCGCCCTCGGGCGGGTATGTGAGTGAGCGTCGGGAACAGCTCCGCATTTCGGAGTCAGGCTCACCTCCCCCCCGCCGCGCAGAGTGTGCTGCCACTGAACACCGACAGGGGTCGATGCGCAGCCCCACGGGCAGGTATGATAGCGGACCTCGGGTTCAATCCCGCACCTCTGTGTGCGGCTCACCTCCACTTCGCTCGCGTGGCCAATCACGGTCACCTCCGGTGGTCTACCACGGCTGCCGTGATGCACGTCCGGCACGTTTGCCGTCCCCCCCTCTGGCCGAGCGTCCCCGCTTACAGCCGCGGAATCCTCGGTACGGACGCCCCCAGCGCTACGAACCGCCAGCGATGGCTCGTGGCAGTCGCCACCGAGAAGAGGTAGGGTTTAGACCTCTACCACATTTTGACGCCTCGACAGGGGAAAGCGGCGTTCGATCGCCGCCACGCCAACGCTAGGACGTTGGCGTCTGCCCCGCTATGCACCTCCCCCCTTAGAGACCGTTCTCTTGCCCACGGCATGTGTTAGGGTCTGGGGACGGACGGGCGCCTCGGTTGTAGTCCGAGCTATAGTAGACACAGGCTCGCAAGGGTGCATAGCTTCGTCTTGGTTGGTGGGGCAAACTGGCCTTAATCTTAAAAGGCATTCAGATGTAATAAGGGGTGTTGGGAATGCCCCTGTGTCCACAGTTGAGGGTAGCGTTTGGTTTGAATTTTCCCCCTCCAACTCTCCACGGCCGATGTTGGGGTCATCAGCCATAGTGATGGAGAATATATTGGGCAGCCACCCGCAAGTTAGATTGTCTGCGGACGCGGTAAAGTTGACCGCGTATCTGAACTTGGCTGACCCTAAGTTCGACCTACCTGGCAAGGTCGACTTGTTGCTTGGTGCCGACGTACTAGGTAAGATTTTACTCGGCAAGGATCGTGTTTTACAGCCAGGTGGCTTAGTGGCCCTTCGGGCCACATTTGGGTTCGCTATGATGGGTCCAGTCTTGAGGACTTCCCCCCCTGCCGACCCTGGAACGGCCTTGATGGTAGGCTCCGCCCTCTCTGACGCTGTGCAGAGATTCTGGGAGGTGGAAGAGCCACCACAAGCGCCCCGCTCTGATCCGGAACATGAGGAGTGTGAACGTTCTACTAGAACAACACCACTTACCTCCGTTCTGCCCGGATCATGACAAGATTGCCGTTTCTCGTCGTACGGCCGCCTCTAAGTGCATC
Source organism: Melitaea athalia (assembly GCA_905220545.2). Lineage (NCBI taxonomy): Eukaryota > Metazoa > Arthropoda > Insecta > Lepidoptera > Nymphalidae > Melitaea > Melitaea athalia. The sequence goes on from HG992204.1 coordinate 4,062,411, forward strand.
GCGGCCTGCTGCTGAGAAGCGTCTGTTAGCAATGGAGCGTCGCATGATCAGGGATCCTCTACTCAGGAAGAAGTACATCGACTTCATGCGGGAGTATGAGGAATTGGGACACATGTCTGTGTCAAAATTGATTGGCGCTCGACGGAGCATTTTTTCGTCCCGCATCATGCGGTAATAAAGCCATCTATCTAGTGGCAAGCTGCGCACGGTATTCAATGGTTCTGCGCAGACCACTTCGGGAGTGTCCTTGAACTAGCGTCTTCGTCTGTCTGTCCACCAAGGTGGTCCATTTAGAACTCGTTTCAGCTCTTTCGACAGAGGCTTTTGTCGCTACGTAGATAGGTTTGTGTCACGACGAGGACTACCGTCCTTGATTCGTTCTGATCGCGGCACCAACTTCAAGGGCACAAATAATTATTTTAAGTAGAGCGGTAGCAACATTGTCACGACTACCAGTTAGTTAGCGGCCAGGAAAGTCCTGGCCGAGGCGGGTAGATGTTATGAACCAAATAGTTTGTAATTAACTGTCAACACCCAACTGTTCTATATAATCTATGTTGCGTATGGCAATACTATTTCCTGTTGAGTTTTGACAGTGGTCTTTTGGCTCGGTTCGCTCTCGTAGGTATCGCGCGTGGGCGCCGGCGATCTCGATATGTATTAATATTGATTATAAGTTGCTTTCGCCTTTTGTATCGCGTTGTGCGTTCATAATTGATATTAGATAATCATTTATGTAAATATAAGTTAAATTCAAAGTGTATGTGAATTGTACCACGCCGTCGAGGACATCTTGCAGCGGTCATCCCGGCGTGTCGCCGACCAGATAAGTGACAACTAATTAATACCTGATAGGTTTGGCCAAATTAATTAGTGTTAATTAGCTTGATCACACAGGTCTCGGCCAGAGAACAACACATCTCGAAGAATCCAAGTAAGGACTTTAAATTAGTTTTATTTTTCAACGCTGCGCAACGCAGCTATAAGTTCGGTTGACTAATATCTGAAGTTTATATTCACTTCCACTGCCAAACAAATTAAATTAATTCCAGATATAACCGTAACAGTGTTATTTTTTTTGTTTCTGTGACAAAAATATGCCGGTAGATAGTCTAATATTGAAATTAGATAGGTTAGGGTAATTTTTTTTTGTTTCTGTGACAAAAATATGCCGGTAAACAGTCTAATATTGAAATTAGATAGGTTAGGGTTATTTTTTTTTGTTTCTGTGACAAAAATATGCCGGTAAACAGTCTAATATTGAAATTAGATAGGTAAGGGTTATTTTTTTTTTGTTTCTGTGACAAAAATATGCCGGTAAACAGTATAATATTGAAATTAGATAGGTTAGGGTTATTTTTTTTGTTTCTGTGACAAAAATATGCCGGTAAATAGTCTAATATTGAAATTAGATAGGTTAGGGTTATTTTTTTTGTTTCTGTGACAAAAATATGCCAGTAAATAGTCTAATATTGAAATTAGATAGGTTAGGGTTATTTTTTTTTGTTTCTGTGACAAAAATATGCCGGTAAACAGTCTAATATTGAAATTAGATAGGTTAGGGTTATTTTTTTTGTTTCTGTGACAAAAATATGCCGGTAAATAGTCTAATATTGAAATTAGATAGGTTAGGGTAATTTTTTTTTTGTTTCTGTGACAAAAATATGCCGGTAAACAGTCTATAATATTGAAATTAGATAGGTTAGGGTTATTTTTTTTTTTGTTTCTGTGATAAAAATATGCCGGTAAACAGTTTAATATTAAAATTAGATAGGTTAGGGTTATTTTTTTTTTTGTTTCTGTGACAAAAATATGCCGGTAAACAGTTTAATATTGAAATTAGATAGGTTTTTTTGATTTGACTTCATTATGCAATTTAGTAGTATAATTTTAAATTTTCAAACCGTGAGAGTGGTACCAGAGGGTAATTCACCCACCCTCCCCCCCTTTTCCCCCCTAAAACCTCATAAATTCATTCCACACATACATTCGGTAACTTTCTACACTATTTTAACATAAAAATTTTAGTTATAGATATCTTCGTTTTAATGGATTTTCGCACCGTGGGAGTGGTACCAGAGGATAACCCCCCTGCCCCCCTCCCTCTCCTCCTCCCCCCTCCCCCCCTAAATTCATTCCACACATCTAATGAATAACCTGTATGTCTTTAAGGCATTTTCAGATTTCGAAACAGAATTTTATATTTTAATGAGGTCGAGTACTTGAAATACTGGTTTTCGGTTAATCGGGGTTAGGTACTTAAAAGACGTTGTAGTCAAGTCGCACAAGTTGAAAATTATTTAAATACAATTTTAATACGAATTCGATATTTATCCATAACCGGGACTACCCGAAACTAGTTTATAATCCAAGGAAGACTACAAACCGATATAATATTTTGAAATACCTATCCATATCCGTATTCGACACTTCATTTCCATTACATTCTTTATAGTTTTGTTTAAATTTGACAATGTTTTTCGAGTATTAGAATTTGTATCTATTGCTAATCTGTGGACATATTATCTAATCTAGTGTGTCATATTAAAATTAAACATAATTTTTTTGTGTTGCTTAATCCAAAACTCGAGAATAAGTGGACCCATCTTTGTTTAATCGTTGCCGTGTTTTTTGTTACCTTTTCTTATTCATTGTAGAAGCTTGTTTTGGAAAAAAAATGCATACAAAATTGGAAAAATCTTGTTAAATGTTACGATTATTTAAACCTAAAACGTTTGACAGTTTGTAAGACAGAAGAAGATCTATCGTCAGCTAGTGTCTATATATTAATACGTGAAGCAAAAACTTTTTACACCTTTTTACGAAAATTGCGCGGACGGAGGAGTATGAACTTTCGTACATTTATAATTATGTAGTTTATATAGAGAAGGGGTGCAGAATGCTAATATTTTTTTAAAATTATGCTTAAAATATATTAAATCAATAAAAAAATATTATACACACTATGTACCATGTATTTGACACACGCGCATAATTTATTATACTTTTTTGTTGATTCTCAAAGTCTGTAGTTAAATTGACATTTTTTTAAAATACGTTCTTTGTTTTCATTATTTTTTTGGTTTTCTTCAATTTAAATTTTTAATTATGGTCGAATTTCGTCCTCTGGGCGACCACTAGTATATATAAAATAGAATCACGTAAATCTATCGGATGAATGGTGATGATGGTGAATGAATGACAGAGCAACAGTTGTCTGTTGTTATTTCGATTAGCTCTGATAAACGATATCAAATGATCCATTTTAAATGCACGATATCGGTACATCAATAAATACATATTGTAAAACTAATCGATATGTAATCAATTCGAAAAACAGATAATTTAATGTTACTGAGTTTAAAAAAAACAATTGTTTTATTGTTTTATTTTATTTTGTAATAAACGTGTATAAACGTAATAAGATATTAGAGCTTACAGTTAAATAAATGTTAACATTTTGTTTGTTAAAGTTCTAGGACGTACTGACCTCGTGATTCATTAATTTTTTTACATTAAGAATACTCTAATTTTGTTTGTGCTTAGAATAAGGAAATTGAAGTTAAGTTAAACACAGCTGTATTTAATACAGTTTTAAAGTTCGGTATATATTTCTTATATTTTCTCTTTCCATGTGCCTTCTATGGCGGACAGTAAGCTATTGAATCAAAAATCAGGAAATATATAGATGATCTCAGGCATCAGTGTGACATTTTTGAAATCTAAATGTGAGAATTATGTGGGTTATGAAATTTTTTATGATGGCCAGACTTTCAATAAAAAAAAAAAATTGTATTTTTTTTTAAATTGACAACGGTTTACTTCTTAAGGACTCACTACATAATGACCACCGTATGCTGATTGCTGCCGTATACGAGTGTAAATATACATGATATCAAAGTAAAAGGTGATCAAGAGACATTGCAGTAAAACTTCACTCTCAGCCTCTCAGGGTCTCTTATCAGCGCTACTGTTCAACATGATTACATTAATTCCCCATATTTTTTTCTTACCCTCTCTTAAAAACTTAAGAAATGAACTCGAAAAAGAAATAAAAAGAAAATACACATTTAATTGCTGGTTATCTAAACATGGTAATTTTACGGTAATTGAGCGTGTTATTGTGCTAATTATGGGTACGTTCACTATAGTGATTCACCGTCGAATGTGAATAGCATACAATAATTCAACCTTCAACGTTTATCAGTTTGAAGTCGTGACATGGTATTAGACATAATGCACTCCTTGTCTATTGATAAGAAATATCAAAATTCAGCTCAAATTATAGGTTACACAATCTTTCTGCAACAAATCGTATGTCTTAATAACTGTGTTTGCTAGCAAACGAAAAAAAAACCGTCCTCTCTTTTTGAAGTCGGTTAAAAATAATAATAAACGCCTCACCCCTGTCACCCTCAGTGTTGCTTTAGTAGGTTAAATTCCAGACACAATCTTAAATATTTCTTCTTTGCGTATGTTTGTCACAGAACTCCTTAAACAACTGAACCGATTTCGTTTACATTGTGTACGTATATTTCTATGGGTTTATGGATGGATTAAAACACAATTGGAACCGTTAGGTGGCGCTGCAATCGGTATGTCAGCAATCAAATTTAGTAGTTGTATTCTGGACAGGACCACGTCTGCCGGGTCCGCTAGTACTAGGTAATATAAACGTCTAGATCACGACAAGCATTTGTAAGCCCTATAATTGCATTTGCATGAGCAATTTCCACAATTTTCAAAAACTTCCACAGCTAAATAATACTGCTTTCAAGCAGTGTTATGTTCCTGTTGGTAAGGTGACCAGAGCTCCTGGGAGGGGGGAATTGGGGGGTAGGGTCGTTAACGCGCTTGCAATACTTCTGGTGTTGCAGGCGTCTATAGGCTACGGTAATTGCTTACCATCAGGTGAGCCGTACGTTGTTTGTTAACTTAATGATATACAAAATAAATAAATTTTTTTAGTCTAACTACTTTTTATCTATGTAGGGCACACTGGCACAGCAGGAACTATCCTACTCAAAATTTCTAGCAGCCCGAATGGGGAAGTCCGAAGTATCTTAAGCTTACACCACCAGACAACAGCTAAATAATACTGTTCTCAAGTACTGTTATGTTCCTATGTTGAGTAGGATGACCAGAGCTCTTAGGGGGGTGGGGGGGGTCGGCAATGCACTTACAACGCTGGTGTTTCACGAGTAGGGACATAGATCGATTTGCCTGGATCAGGCAACCTTTGGGCAGAGGACTGATATAGAAAGTGTGGGTAGGGGCGAAAAATATATGAAAAATACCCTTACGCTAGTTTACTGGTAATGGTAATTTTAATGGTATAAAAATACACATTTGGATAAAATGTACTTACTTACAGTTAATAGGATATCGGTGTGTTTGCAAGTAAATATTTACAAAAACTTAACAAGAGAATGATTGATGGACAGATAGCAAGGTAAACTTTGATAAGCTGATACGGAAAACAGTTTACTGTGTACGCTTCAGCCGGTAATATCCCACTGCTGGGTATAGGCTCTTTCCCCATGTAGGAGAAGGATCAGAGCTTAATCCACCACGCTGCTCCAATGCAGGTTGGCAGATATATTCCCTACTATAAGTAACGATCGCTATCAGGTTTACTGTGTGCTTAATCATTAATGTCAAGCGAACTTACGCAGTTTCCTATGCGTTGCTATAGCGCTAGTATAATTGGTAACGTGATGATACCCCCTGGACAAATCCCAGTGTAATCTGTATAATTAAAAATGATTCACCGAAATGTATTTACATGAAGTACTTCTGATCAGCTTCACTAAATAGGATAATTAATTCATATTGTCAGGGTAACTTCTGTATAAAACACAATTGAAAACGAAAAAAAAAGAACTTTATATTCACGAAAATAAATATTGTGGTACGATATTTGTTAGGACCGGTAGTAACTAATAAGTAATTGTTTTATTGTGAAGAAATACCTCTTTTCCTTTGGTGAAGAGAAGAAGTGGCGCCATCTTAGTTCCGTTACGGATATTCAACATCTGTAGATATTATATACTTAAAATGTCGTACTAGATGCACCTTATTTTACAAACGTATCTTCAGATTCCATGAGAATTTTGAAAAAAAGTATATGTATATGTTATTCTAGATTTCCAGCTATCTACATACCAAGTATTGTTACAAATGGTCCAGTTATTTTTGCGTGAAAGAAAAAGACAACTGTATCTATCCTTTCATCTCCACAAGCTTTCTATTTATAATATTAAATAAGACAAAGGATATTCTATTACATTACTAGTTTACTAAATCTTACCAAACAAAGGTTCGAGAATACTTTGAACAGCGATATGCACAAAAACGTAACATAAAATCAATAAAGATTAATAATAAAGATTAAACGGCACAAATTTTCGTCACTAATTCCAAATAAGGTACGTCTTTGTGCCGTTTGCAGTCGAAACACTTGGACCTTGGAGAACCCAGTAGTGCAAACATTTTTTTAAAAGAGATAATAACTCCTCGCCTTATTGCCTCCACTGGTGACAAGATGGCTGGTGCATTTTTTAGCCAGAGAATCGGCATAGCGATTTCATGGGGAAATGCTGCCAACATTCTTGGCACATTTCCACGCGGACATGATTTGTACCATAATCTATCTGTAAATATTTAGTTACTAGCTTCTGCGCGCGACTTCGTCGGCGTGGACTCCGCTACTATTGGTCTTAGCGTGATGATATATAGCCTATAGCCTTCCTCGATAAATGGGCTATCTAACAGTGAAAGAATTTTTCAAATCGGACCAGTAGATCCCGAGATTAGCGCGTTCAAACAAACAAACAAACAAACAAACAATCAAACAAACTCTTCAGCTTTATTATATTAGTATAGATTAAGTTGTGAATTGTAAATATGCATAATGTTTAACAAACTAATTATTCTTTTAATTTTTATTAACCACTAGCTTCTGCGCGCGACTTCGTCGGCGTGGACTCCGCTCCTATTGGTCTTAGCGTGATGATATATAGCCTATAGCCTTCCTCGATAAATGGGCTATCTAACACTGAAAGAATTTTTCAAATCGGACCAGTAGATCCTGAGATTAGCGCGTTCAAACAAACAAACAAACAAACAAACAAACAAACAATCAAACAAACTCTTCAGCTTTATTATATTAGTATAGATTAAAAATTTAGATTTAGATTAAAAATTTAGTTTAGTTTAGGTTAAAAAAGTTGTCATCAATATAATCAAGTTGTAGTTAGTTTAGATTAAAAATTTAGATATTATATAATTTCTAAGTAACAAAAACTAAAAACCATATAATTATTCATATGTAACCTCCTTGGCCCAGTTAAAAAGTTAACAGCGATCGTCCGCAGTTATCCCTATGCGATTCGTAATATACTTTAGTTGAATTGAAGCCAACTTTGCAGTAATAAAATTCATATTCATTTCAATGGACTTACAATGTATTACCTATAACACAAACAAATCTGTCTATGTTGATATATTAAAGCAAACGATTTTGTACGTTTCTTTTCCTTCAGTTCGAATTTTAAAATGAACTACCAGAGCCGGCAAACTTCTTTCCTGCCTATTACTAACACAACTTATAGGAATTTTTCAATTAGGCGCAGATAAGTTGTGCGTATAAATAGATTTCTGCGATTTATTTTTTTTTAAATATAATAAACGCCTCTTTAGGCGCCTAAACAATTGTTGTCGCGAATCGATTCTCGCTCGGGCATAATCTGTGGCTCGGGATTGATATTCGTGTTTGTACAAACCTTTGTTTCCGGTCTGAGTGCATGTCCTTATGTGTCTCCACACCGTGCCTCAGGGAGCACGTTAAGCAGTCGGTCCCGGTTGTTTTTATAGACACCTGATAGTGATTGTTACTCATATTATTGGACTAGCTTCTGCGCGCGACTTCGTCGGCGTGGACTCCGCTCCTATTGGTCTTAGCGTGACGATACATAGCCTATAGGCAGTGGCGGCCTTAGGGGGTGGCGAACGGGGCAATCGCCCGGGGCCTCGCGCTTGCAGGGGCCTCGCGCGACAACTCAAGCAAATTTGAAAAATATAGATTGTTGAACTTTATTTTTTAATTAAAATTTCTGACTTTGATTCTTAATTACTTATTAATACATTCGCTGCCGGTTTAAAAATTGGAGATCACCCCAGGGGCCGAATACGTTTTTTGATCAATTTAGCTTATTAGCTTTTTATTTTTCGCACACTGGCGACACGGTAAGTTTACCCCATTATCGCAATAGTCCTGCGAATTATTTCTACCACACCTGTTACAGTTGCGTCTGCTGAATAGTATATTTCATTACAAGTGCGGAAAGGCTGTCATTGCAAAGAGTTCCGACAAATGTCTACCCGAGCCGAGGCGCAGCCGAAGGCGAGGGTTGACAGTCAGAACAAGTTGCAATGACGGTTCCGCACGAGTACTGAACGACTATTTTTAATACAGTTGCGAAAAAATGAAACAATTTAATAAAATAAACTCGCAAAAAAAATCTGACTAAATGGCGCCAACCGTAGAATGGGTATAAGCCCTTTGATTCTTAGTCCTAGGTATAAGCAGAGTTTTTTTTTTTTTGTCTTCACCCATTCTGGTAGGCAAAGGGAAACTATGCCCATACAGCCAAGTCTTCAGTAGAAGTTTTTTATTTATATGAAATGAAAATGAAATTTAATGAAATGAAATGAAACCTAACCAAACTCATTCAATCAAATCATTAAATCCGATATTGAAACAAATTAGTAGCTTCTTTTAAGAAATATACGTATTTGCATGAATCATAAAAACTTCTGTGAATTTTTGTAATTAAAACTTCATGGTTGGTTTTTCTTTTTAATAGACATTATTTTGACAGTTGGGAAAGAGAACGCACGAGTGCGGGAAAGGTAAAAAAAAAGCACGAGTGTGTAATAGCCCACTTCCCGAACGCTATACGTCCCTGCAATACGCCACTTTTTGAGCAACTGTATTAAAAAGGAGTTTTTCGAGGCTTAAAATTATTAAAACATATTTGAGGAATTCGATGGCACAAGATCGTCTTTCAGCTCTTGCTATTCTTTCAATTGAAAATGACGTAGCTCATTCGTTAGATTATTGTGCTTTAATTAAAGATTTTAGTCTTAGGAAAATTTTAGCATTTCTCCTCAAACATGACAAATACCTAAACCAAACAACCAGACCTACTTCCTCATCAAATACTTTTCACGAAGGACAAAGGGCCTCGCAAAGACTTGCCGCCCGGGGCCTCGCAATGGCTAAGGCCGCCTCTGCCTATAGGCTATAGCCTTCCTCGATAAATGGGCTTCTTTTAAGAAATATACGTATTTGCATGAATCATAAAAACTTCTGTGAATTTTTGTAATTAAAACTTCATGGTTGGTTTTTCTTTTTAATAGACATTATTTTGACAGTTGGGAAAGAGAACGCACGAGTGCGGGAAAGGTAAAAAAAAAGCACGAGTGTGTAATAGCCCACTTCCCGAACGCTATACGTCCCTGCAATACGCCACTTTTTGAGCAACTGTATTAAAAAGGAGTTTTTCGAGGCTTAAAATTATTAAAACATATTTGAGGAATTCGATGGCACAAGATCGTCTTTCAGCTCTTGCTATTCTTTCAATTGAAAATGACGTAGCTCATTCGTTAGATTATTGTGCTTTAATTAAAGATTTTAGTCTTAGGAAAATTTTAGCATTTCTCCTCAAACATGACAAATACCTAAACCAAACAACCAGACCTACTTCCTCATCAAATACTTTTCACGAAGGACAAAGGGCCTCGCAAAGACTTGCCGCCCGGGGCCTCGCAATGGCTAAGGCCGCCTCTGCCTATAGGCTATAGCCTTCCTCGATAAATGGGCTATCTAACAGTGAAAGAATTTTTCAAATCGGCTCAGTAGTTCCAGAGATTACCGCGTTCAAACAAACAAACAAACAAACAACCAAACAAACAAACTCTTCAGCTTTATATATTAGTAAAGATATAGATATAATATATATCCCCCAACCGATTTAAAATCGATAAGGTACCTACCAAGTAAAATGTGAACCCGAGACTTTGAGGGTCCTTGAACACACAAAACCTTACAAAGAATACAAAGTTACAGGAGTCCCGTGTTAGTATCACTATATAGGTATACTTTTTTATTCGTCAAAGTTAATGTTTAAGTTCTAAATTATCTATTTTGCCCTCTCACGGAGTTGCCCTCTATTTGAATCATACCGCAGCGGAAACACAATCTGACTGCCCGCAAAAATTATTGCCTGACCAATTTTTTCATTTCGCTTGCGCTTCCGTGTGCCTAGATAGTTCTTTATCATGGAAGATTCTAGGCTAAAGAATATCACGCTATGATTAACAGGTAGGAGTTAGAACCTAGGAGTTGGAGAGAAAGCCGTAGACAGCTAGTCTGTATTTTTGATCAGGCCTTTTGCACAACCGTGGCTGTAGAGCTTTGATGATGTTAATAATTTAAAATGACCGATTTAATAGCTTAGCAATAACGAAGCTGACTATACTTTCGTAATTCAATACGTATGAAATAGGAAAGTTTGTCTAGTCTAAAATGAATTTATGAGTATTAGAATAAACATGAAAAATTTGAAATTCGGTGGAACAAAGCGATAGCTATCGAGTTTATTAGTTCGAGACCACTCCTCAGGGTGCGGTCACAATGACTTCAGTTTTACACCATTGCTAACAGCTTTTGTTTAACATAGCTTATAATATCTCTAAAATTTTATTAAGGTTGGAATCTCGACCTCACCGAAGAAACTTTTCATCGTGTCTTCTGTGAATTTATTTGTGTCTAACTAATACAGCTAAAGCCATACAACAATTGAATTGAATTGAACAGATTTGTGCATACAATCTTCACATTTTTACATTTTTTTAGTTTGTGTTAAAAAGGTCCTAATTTGTATTAAATGGTGAGGATTTACTAATTCATTAATAATAGGTATAAGATAACTAAGTGATGTAAATAGAAAAAAAATCTGGATAAGCACCTTAATCACATGGAAATATGAAATATACTTTACAATCTATTCTCATAACATTTCTTGTATGATGTTACAAAAGCCTTAATTTTTTATTTTCTTAAATTTTATGAATATAATCTTTATTATGTAAAAAAATGTGGTCTTATCTGGGGGGGGGGGGGGCTTACATCCAGCAGTGGATTATAATAGGTGGATGTTATTAATAATGACAAGACTTATCTATTACTGGTTCAAAATTCTGATCTTGCAACGAAGTAAAGAGAGAAGAAGTAAAGTTGGCTAGTTAAGATTCATTGTTAGTTAAATAGTTACCCGTTGGTACGAAACCCTTTAATTAAGAAAATTGATGACGCATCATGTTTACGGTTTAACCAATAAACATACAAACACTATTAGTCTTGGCACTTATGTAAAACTAGCTGATTCGGTATACATTGTCCTAACTCCTGCCGATGACGAACACATAGAAATATAATTTAGTGCAATCGTTCGAATTTTGTTCTACAAATTTTGTCGTGACAATAACAAACACAAAAAAAATGTGTTTGTAGTTATGTACGCACGTAAGAAGTTATACTTCATTGGCTAGATAACTTCACGTTGCTAACTTCTTCTTCGTTGACTAGCTAACTTCAGGGGTGTCGGTTTTTTCGTATCGCGCGCATCGTAAAAATTAACTCCCCTAATTTTTTTTCTAACGCGCCAAATGATGTCTAACTTCAAAAAAAAAAAAAAACTATCTAATTTGGTGCAGTCATTCACAAGCTATTATATACATTTCGGCAATTTATTTTTAATTATATAGATTATTGTTATCATAGTTTTTAAACTTCTGTTGCTCTATGTACTAATCGGCGCGTTCCCCGGTGCGTACGTTAATTAATTAAGAGCTTTAAATTTACGTTTTTCAGGGAGTGTTTGCTTTACTAACAGAGACATGGACAAGGTTAACGAACTTTGTGTCTAGTATACAAGCTGAAGACAGCGACTTCGTTCACCCCCCATGTTCATATCTCATATGTTATGCTATCGAAAGGAATAAATTTCCCCTTTTTACAAATTTCTTTTCATTAATGCTATGCTTCATTTGGTTTTAGCTTTCCTCGATAAGTGGGAATTCGGAAAAGATTAGGGCGTTGAACAAAAAAAAAAAAAAAACTTCAGCTCTCTAATTAGTACCTGTAGATAATACGTGCTTCAGCCTGTAATATCCCACTTTGCTGGGCATAGGCCTCTTTCCTCATGTAGGAGAAGGATCAGAGCTTAATCCACCACGCTGCTCCAATGCGGGTTGGCAGATATATTCCCTACTATGAGTAACGATCGCTATCAGGTGTAGATACTAGATACATGATAACAACTGGGACCGACGGCTTAACGTGCTCTCCGGTGGACCACACCCACAAGGACTGCACAAACACCCAGACCACGGCAAACCTCGGTATCGCCAATACAAATGTTTGTCATGTGCGGGGATCGAACCTACAACCGCCAGCACAACAGCCACAAACCAGTGCTGTCACCGTTGCGCCAACGCGTCGTCGATAATATGTCAATGTGTAATCCATACTAATATTATAAATGCGAAAGTATCTCTGTCTGTCTGTCTGTCGCGCAATCACGCCAAAACTACTGAACAGATTTAAATAAAATTTGGTATACAGATAGTCTAGAGTCTAAGAAAGGACATAGGCTACTTTTTAATGCGAATAAAAGGGTGTAAGGGGTTGAAAGGTGCGAATGAAAATTTGTATGGAACTATGTTCGTGTTTCGTAACTGTCAAACATTTAATGTTCATCCCGTCGATATGGTAAACTCTCCGATAAAATTAAATAACGTATTTAAATAAAGGTTTCGAATCGACAACATATATCCACAATATACGGATAGTGGCGTATTTTACATTTTAAAAATGTATAATAATGTCAGTAATGAAAACGGATTGACATAATATATATTGGTTGTCAAATATAAAACGAAGTGGTTATATACTCTTTGGTCAAATATTTATGCGTGCGTTCAGAAATTTATTTAGTATAAACTAAGGAAAATATATCAAGCTAATTAAATCTTATACTATTAAAAAAAGGAAAGCATTTTTTTCCCTAAAATCAACGCAGGTGAAACCGCGGGACACAGCTAGTCGATAATATGTGATCACACCATAAACTTTAATCATTGTACTGATTACAGACTTCTAAAGAATTGCGAGAGGGAAATCCCAAACAGTAAAAGAATACGTGTATACGTACATGTATACGTTATGAAAAGTTTAGCCGATGCCAAAATAATTCAGAGAATGCTCGAGGAAAATGCATGACTCAATAATATTTTCTTTACTCAAATGTGCGAAATAAGCTGTAAACAGGAGATAAAGATGAGGCTAATGCCCTACCTTCTTTAAGAATCAAACAAATAAAATAAAAAGTGATTTCTAATGGTTACGCGAATTTCACCCATTATAATGAAACAACTTTTTCGGATTTTAACTCAATTTATTAGGTTCTTTTACATGCCCGACGTTTCGGATACTTAACAGCCATCATGGTCACAGGATTCCTCCTGGCGGGCATGTAAAAAAGCTAACCGGCGATAAAATTCGAAAATGTTGATTCATTATAATAAAAGGTGATGATTATTGAGAAGAAAGCAAAATATTTTAGACTGATTGACAGTTTTTGTTAAAAGAGAACTGCGGTGCTTCTTGTCGATTCTTCTTCGCAGAATCTTTTTTTTTTAATGTAACTAGGTTGACAAACAAGCGTACGGCTCACCTGATGGTAAGACCGTAGCCTATAGACGCCTGCAACACCAGAAAAGCATCGCAAGCGCGTTGCCGACCCTATCCCCAATCCCCCCCAGGAGCTCTGGTCACCTTACTCACCAACAGGAACACAATAATGCTTGAAAACAGTATTATTTAGCTGTGGTCTTCTGTAAGGTCGAGGTACTACCCCAGTCGGGCTGCTCCATATTTTGAGCAGGAAATTTCCTGCTGTGCCCTACCTCAGTTAAATCTACTTATCTCTATCTACTATATCTTCATCTAAATTAGTCATAGTTTCACACTAATTTTTCTTAACGAATATTATTTTATTTGTAAAAAAAGGAAAACGATTTAAAAAGTACTTTTGAAGCCATCTTGAAAAAAAAAATTTAATTTGACATAATTATGTTTAAAAGCTTACAAAACGATTGTTATTTTCTTTTCGCAACCTCTTGCATTTAAACATAAAAACTTAATAAAAGTAACTTTAATTCACAATTTCTAAGAGAAATCTTCACTGATAATATATAATTGTCTATTTGACAAAGCGGAATAAACGATTCGTAGGTAATTGATATAATCCATTTATCATCCGTAAAGGATGCGTCACTAGATTTTCCCGGAAAATACATAATTAACCATATTGAGAAAGCGCTAAAATATTTTAGCCGCTTTTAAAACAACTAGTTTCCTACATATATTTCAGTGTATATTCAAAAGCATTGGTGATTTGGTGTCAAGGACATGGTCCCATAAATCTAGGTTTGGCAGATTACCAGTTGGTGTAATGAGAACTGGCGGCTATTTCAAAGGATAGTTCTTGTTTAACATTTGATCTCTTCTTGACAAATATTTTTAAGACCTAATACTTACATCTAAATAAAATAATCGAAAGAAAATCGTTGATGAAATAGCTTAACATAGACAAATAAGATATTGGTGCCAATTTTTGCGTAGAACCTCTTTGATGCACCAAAATTATTAATCATTATGGTTATACAACATTATCAATTATTGGGCTGGCATTTTTATAAAGATAAAAGTCAATAAAAAGAAACAGACTAAAAATACTGTAAGAAATGGGAAGTTGAAAAAAAAGTTTGTCACTAAGAATTCAAGAAAATTTTTAACGAATCTTTATGGAATTAAGCACAAAGATAGGCTGCAAGGTGGCCTAAAGCTTTCATTCAAAAGGTAAATATATGGTTCCTTTATGATGGGTTTCGATGTGAATAAAACCGCGAGCCACAATTAGTCGTATATGACCCATGAAAAATTCATACCTACGCTTCTTTTAACAAGTCTAACGTGATGGATGTTTTACAAACATGTCGGTCAGCGCACGGATTTTATCTTCTAGATATTATGTTGTATGTAATATTATGATATATGTTTACTCTAAACGTGCTTTCCACTAGTTGCTGATATCTGATATATAGCGGTATACAACAACAACATTAAAAGTTTGTTACACTTTTCTTTTTTACCATCAATGATCAAACTCACATTTCAGTCGACATTATCAGTCAGTCATACTTAACTATTTTTTCGTCTAACTACGTTGTATTACTGGTAGGTAGATATAATTGAAGTCAGTTTTTTTTCGTTTGCGAGCAAAAACACTATTATGATTTCACGATCTGCTGTGTGCTGTATATGATTTCACGATCTGCTGTGTGCTGTATGGTTACGGCACTAAAGAATGTAGCCACCCCCTCTCTTTCCGTGGGTGTCGTAAGAGGCGACTAAGGGATAACACAGTTCCACTACCACCTTGGAACTTAAAAAGCCGACGGATGGCGGGATAACCATCCATGCTGGCTTTGAAATACACAGGCCAAAGACGGGCAGCAGCGTCTTCGGTGCGACAAAGCCAGCCCTGCGGTCACCAACCCGCCTGCCCAGAGCGTGGTGACTATGGGCAAAACACATGAGTTCGCGTCATAATGTCGGGCGCGAACTTGTGGAGGCCTATGTCCAACAGTGGACTGTGGTAGGCTGTAGTGGTGGATTTCACGATCGTAAGTTTTGGCGCAACGGTCACAACTCACACCACTGGTTTGTGCCTGTTGCGCTGGCGGTTGTGGTTTCGATCCCCGCACATGATAAACATTTGTATTGGCCATACAGATTTTTGCCGTGGTCTGGGTGTTTGTGCAGTCCTTGTGGGTCTCCCCACCGTGCCTCGGAGAGCACGTTAAGCCGTCGGTCCCGGTTGTTATCATGTACACCTAATAACGATCGTTACACATATAGGTAATAGGTATATATATATATAGGGGAAATATATATATAATATTAATATCTATCTATACTTATTATAAAAATAAGTCCCCCGGCCGCGTCTTTCTGTCCTCCTGTCTGTCTGTCTGAACGCGATAAACTCGAAAACTACCAAACGGATTTTTATACGGTTTTCAACAATAGAAAGAGTGACTCTTGAGGAAGGTTTAGGTATATAATTTATTATGCTTTTATGTAAATTAGCAGAAATACGGCGATAAATGTTGAAGAGGTCGCAAAAAATCTCGCCAACTGGGAGCTTTCCACGCGAACGTCGCATAAACTAGCAAATATATAGTTAACTAATGTACTAGCGAATTCAAAATCTATAAAAATGCTGCAAAAAAGTCCGCGATAGCATATCTCTATCTCTTACGGTTGACTTACAATGACCACTTTTATGTTCAAATTTTTAATTAAAAACATTACGTTATTTTCAAAGCTATTTTCTTCAGTTCAGTATTAATCCTTATCCAAATAAATATGTTAGTTAGCTTAGGCATTTAATGCAGATGAAAATTGCCCTTTACACTATATCAATCAGATAAATAGTTTTTGAGATATCGTCGTTAGAAGAAATTAGCAGCGAAACATTTAATGCTCGGCGAGCCAGCGTTCTTTCCTTGAGATGCCTACGGCGCGGGCGAGTCCATCCCCTCTGCCCTGCATCGCTCGACCGCCTGCTCATGCTAATAAAGGAAATCAAAGAATATCAAAGATCATTTTATCGAAGTCTTTTTAACTTTTTTTGTTAAATTTCACGCGGACGAAGTCGCGGGTACAGCTAGTATATATATATAAATCTCATGTCACAATGTTTGTCCTCAATTTACTCCTAAACCACTTAACCGATTTTAATGAAATTTGCACACCGTGTGCAGTTTGAGCCAACTTGAAAGATAGGCTATATTTTATTTTGATATAGGTAATTATTATATTTAAGAAAAAAAAATAAAGCGGTACGAAGTTCGCCAGGTCAGCTAGTATAATATAGGCCTATAGGGGATTGTCATACGACGGAAATCATGACTAAACTTTCAAAACACTGTATTATGAAAATATTTGCATCTAGAATCAATTACTTACCGCTGAAAAACGTAACTAATAAACTAGCTGAATGTAATTAGGCTATTAATGATATCAAGGTCGACGTACTTAACAGTCGTGAGTGTTGCAAACAATTTTTCAAATTTTTTTTTTATATTTTCGTATTGAGACGAAAAACGTTTCTTTACATGCCAATCTTAATCATTGGTAAAATTTTAAAAATTAATGTTTTCGTTAAATAGTGATCGTTAGCACGGTAGGTACTGTTTTTTTTTGGTACTTTGCCAGGACCTAAATTTTTTTTCTGTTGTATTTTGATAGCCTAGGTCTTTACGAAACAAATGTAATTTGACCTTCGCAACTTTTTACTTCTTGAACTATAAAAGTAAAAACTACAGATATTTATGATTTCTATAGGAAATTTTTACATCTGTAAGAATCAATGAGGAGTGAATTATGCGCACAGATATGGGTTACAAGTATTTTTCCGAAAAATACATAGTGAAGTTTTATTTGGACATAAGAAAAAAGTAAAAAATAAAAAAATAATAAATTAATACGTTTCAAAAGTGCTTCTAATTTCGTCAGTCATGTGTTTTTTGTTTATGAACTTTAGGAAAATATAAATAGGTGGATGTAAGTGTGTATGACTTTTAAAACAATTGAGTTTTCATGAGTTAATTGTGAGGCAGGAAGTTACAAAATTAAACATTGAGTGGAGTACTCTCAAGTGTTTCATTCCTCCGAGAGCCGAATTTAAAAATACTTTGTACATTTTACATCGTCATCGTTATGTAGAAAAGAAAAAAAAAAATACTACCAATTTTTTTTTTATATCAAATTAAAAAAAAAAAACCACAATATTGTTTTTTTTTTGTTGTCATCACGTGATCAATTTGTTTTGTTTCAGGGTCGTGATATAAAACAGATGTGTTTAACACAACAACTTCGTACACAAGTGTAATTATTAGAAAACTTTTAAGACATTAATAAAATTTTGAAGCAAAAAGTTGGATACATATTGAAAGAAATTATCATTTTATAAGAAAGTTTAAAAAATGTAAACAATAAGAAAACTTACCGCCGTACGTCACCCAGTCGAACACAAAAGTTGAATGAATTAAATGTTGAAGGTGAATGAACATAGAATGATTTGCAGAGACAGAGATTCGATCATTCATCTTGCGAATACTTACAGCTTAAAAATTCTCACGTCTTCGTTTAGAAACAGTATAGATAATGTCGTTTGTAAATGAGTTGAAAATAAAGTTTTGAATTGATTTTTAGTATTTCCCAACTAATTTACGTTAAATTAGTTTATTGTTTTACAAAATTATTTTATGACGTTATCGTTTTTTAAATTAATGTTTATCTATGCCCTATTCATTTTAGGACTGAAGCAGATTGTGGCAGAACCATCAACCAATTATCAGTGTCATGTCATGTGTGATGACATTGACGTTTTACATGTTTTGAAACTGAAAGTGATGTACACGTGCAGTTCGGTGTAGTTATTATATTAATTGTGATTAAACTAATAAAAATAAGTGAAAATGAAGGTTTTATCAGAACAAAGAACTAGAGCACTATTCGAAAAACTCACTAAATAGTAAGTATAATTTTTTTTTTAAAGTATACTTCGTATTTTGCGTGACAATTTACATGTATAAACCACATCAGACAATTATTACATAAAAAAGCTCATCTTTCTTCTTCATCATCTTTTTTGTATATCATTTCTAGTAGTCATTATACCTAATTTGCTAGTAGAACACAAAATATTTATAATTTCACTAACATTAACTTATAACCTATACATTTCAGTATCGGAGTTAACGTAAAATTGCTAATAGACAGACCAGATGGCACATATTGCTTCCGAGAGAAAAAAGATAGAGTCTATTACATATCTGAGAGGCTATTACAACTAGCTCAAACAGTCAAACCTGATCATCTTATATCAGCGGGGACGTGTTTTGGAAAATTCACTAAGACAAATAAATTTAGACTACATATTACTGCGTTGACGTATATTGCGCCATACGCGCCATATAAGATATGGGTGAAGGCATCCGCGGAGCAACAGTTCTTGTACGGAAATCATGTTATAAAGAGTGGTAAGTTATTAATTTGTTAATAATATTGCTTATAATAATATACGCCAACCCGCATTGGAGCAGCGTGGTGGATTAAGCTCTGATCCTTTCCCTATATGGAGAAAGAAGCCTATGCCCAACAGTGGGTTATTTCAGGCTGAAGCATTGCTTATAATACTACACTAATGTAGGGGTCTCTAAACTTTAAACTCTAAACTCTAATCTCTCTTCATTTCTAAACTTTGAAGCATTATGGCCATAACTTATTTATTTATTTATTAAGGTTTGCTAGTAGTTGTTACATTTTATGGTACCTTACAATTTAATTTTTTTTAATAACTACATTTCTAAATACACAGCTGTATTGAAGCAATCACAACATCCAATTCCATTAATGGTAACAATATAAGAAAACTGGGATTAAACCTAAGCAAATACTCAGAAGAAAACAATTTATAAACTATGGAGCCGTCTCCACGAGCGAGCGTATCGCCGGCGATAGTATCGTCGTGCCACCTATTTCTATACACTCTCTATGGAGCTGTCTCCACGAGCGAGCGTATCGCCGGCGATACGCTCGCTCGTGGAGACAGCAATCTGTATGGAAATCTCTCCGCGAGCGAGCGTATCGCCGGCAATACGCTCGCTCGTGGAGACGGCCCCTATGATTTTTTCAGTATATTCCGAGGGCCAAAATAGTTTTAATTTTTCTGTCCTAAAAATATTTATAGATTATAGCCAGAGTGTAGCTTTTTCATTTCAATTTTTTGTCAGTTATTAATATGCTTAAGCTTAGATACATAAGATTTGTCATTTGTATTGTTAAGTTTTGGTTGTCACAGGCCAGATTGATAACACTAGTCTTAAGCTGTCGCACGCTGAACTTATTGCACTAATGGGCCGGATTTGGCCTGTGGGCTGTAGTTTAGAAATTCCTGTACTAGATAATACCATTAGGCTTACACTTAACAGCCCATTGTAGTATGAAATCCTGTCCTGGTTAAGGATACACTTATATGTATAACACAAATATAAAAGCCCGATGAGCAGAGATAGAATCTGTGAAAGCTAATGGCCAAAGATGGCAACCGACAGTAGCTGTGACCTCTACACTAACCTGTCTCTAATTCATAAACATAAAATTGTTTAACAAAATATCTGTCTATATCAGTGGACCTAACCTATAACACAGGATTAAATTGTGTACCTTAGGTACAGACAGCGGTGTTTACATTCAACTCATTTGTATTAATAAAAATAATATTAGTAAAAAGTTGTATTGTTCTTGGTAGGCTTTACCATTTATTATTTACTAAAACTAAAAATTAATATTATAACTAAAATGTTATGTGGCCCATAACTTTTCGTGGGAAATGGACTATCCAACACAAAAAAAAAAATTCATTTAAAATTAGTAATATCTGAGTTTAGCAATGTTCAAATAAACAAACAATTTTTTCAGCTTTTTAATATTAGTATAAGTATGTCTGTAAGAGTTTTAATCTTTCTATGTAAAAATTTCAGGTCTAGGCAGAATAACAGAAAATACGCCTAAACATCACGGTGTCGTAATAAACACTATGTCGGATATCCCCATTGGCTTTGGTGTCGCAGCAAGATCGACTACAGAGTGCCGACATGCAGATCCTTTAGCGACTATTGCATTCCATCAAGCTGATATAGGAGAGTATATACGATCGGAAGATACGTTGGTTTGAAATAAATTTAGATGTAATTTAAATTGTGTTTTTATTTCTAACTAGCTTCTGCGCGCGACTTCGTCGGCGTGGACTCCTCTCCTGTTGGTCTTAGCGTGATGATACATAGCCTATAGCCTTCCTCGATAAATGGGCTATCTAACAGTGAAAGAATTTTTCAAATCGGCCCAGTGGTTCCAGAGATTACCGCGTTCAAACAAACAAACAAACAAACAAACTCTTCAGCTTTATATATTAGTATAGATTTGACTGAGATAGGGAGGAACAGCAGCCTGCTTAAAATTTATAGACTGTGGTAGTACCTCGACTTTACAGATCACAGCTAAATAATACTGTTTTCAAGCAGTGGTGTATTCCTGATTCTACTAAATATATATATTAATCACCAATGAAGCAATGACCATAAAACTTTTACGTGGATTATTTTGTTCCCGCGACATTGTAGCTTTTAAATAATTTATTCATCACATAAAAGTCCCTAAATAAAATAAATTAGGTATAATATCGAAATATGGTAGACGCAGCGCCATCTTACTAATCTTCGTGATACTAATATTATTTGTAACATTTATTCTGGCAATTTCAATGTAGCTATAGAACACTAGAGGACTCTGTAAATGTAAAAAGGTTTTTTTATTGATATTAAAATGTTAATATAAATAATATTCGATTTTGAAAACTTACAAGACAAAAAAATAATTAAAGTCATAGTCTTAAATTAATTAAATAAATAAATTTGTTCCTATGACAGACAGCTTAATATCTGTGTTTTAAGTAATAGCCGGCTGATATAGATTAATACATAATTATTATATTCTTTGTAATAAATGTACATACAGTATATAAAAATATCCGCGTTGGCGCAGCGGTCAGGGGGCGTTCAAGTATTACGTAACGCTAATTGGGGGGAGGGGGGGTCTTGTTAAACGTTACGATGTGTTACAGGGGAGGGAGGGGGGTTTCGAACAACGCGTTACGTAACATTGTTTTTTGTTTATTTAAAAAAACCAGGGTATTAAAGTCTATTATTTTATTTGTTTATAACTACCACAAACGCGATTAAAACAACAAAAGTAATTTAGCGATTTTCCGGTTAGTTTGCGCAACAAAGTTGTGACATTTGGGTAAAAATGTGGTAAAAATGGTCAGTTGGGTGTTACGTAACGATTATAGGGTAGGGGGGGGTATAGGAAAACGTTACGGGGCGTTACATGGGGGGAGGGGGGGTCGAAAATCTTCAATACTTGAACGCCCCCTCACAGCACTGGATTGCAATGTTGTTGCGCGGGCGGTTGCGGGTTCGATCCCCGCACACGACAACATTTGTATTGGCCATACAGATGTTTGCTGTGGTCTGGGTGTTTGTGCAGTCGTTGTGGGTCTCCCCACCGTGCCTCGGAGAGTACGCTAAGCCGTCGGTCCCGGTTGTTATCATGTACACCTGATAGCGATCGTCAGAGGCGGCCTTACCCATTGCGAGGCTCCGGGCGGAAAGTCTTTGCGAGGCCCTTTGTCCTTCGTGAAATGCTAAATTTATAAAAATAACTAGAATTTGAGTTTTAAAAATATTTTACATTGAAAACTTTACAAAATTAACAAATATAGAGATGATAAATTTTAAAATATGTTTGTGGCTTTTGCTACCACTAAAATCTTTAATTAAAGCACAATAATCTAACGAATGACCAATACTAGACCAGTGCTTTTAGCCTTTGAAATGGTAAAAAGTGAAAAGAATTATAGTAGAATGAAACCCATTGAAAAAGAAAGAGAATACAACGAAAATGAAAGGAAAAATAAATTACGGGCGACCTGAGGTCGCAATCCAGTGCTGTGACACCGCGTTGGCACAGCGGTCACAGCACTGGATTGCGATTGGCTGTTGCGCGGGCGGTTGCGGGTTCGATCCCCGCACACGACAATATTTGTATTGGCCATACAGATGTTTGCCGTGGTCCCAGTTGTTATAATGTACCTACATAACGATCGTTACCTACTCATAGAAGGGAATATATCCGCCAACCCGCATTGGAGCAGCGTGG
This sequence comes from Melitaea athalia, assembly GCA_905220545.2. Lineage (NCBI taxonomy): Eukaryota > Metazoa > Arthropoda > Insecta > Lepidoptera > Nymphalidae > Melitaea > Melitaea athalia. The sequence continues at coordinate 4,085,392 of HG992204.1, forward strand.
TGGATTAAGCTCCGATCCTTCTCCTACATGGGGAAGAGGCCTATGCCCGACAGTGGGATATTACAGGCTGAATCGATCTGAGGTCGGGAAGTGGTAGGGAAGGGGGTTTAAGGGTAAAAACGGTTAATCTCGATTGCGGGTAAACTACGAGTCCTGTGGAAAACTTTTCACATAACAATTTATGTGAAAAAAGTGCAAATACAAAAGTTGTAGATCTTCTTACTACCTACAACTTTGCCATTGAGGTTTTTTCCATAGGACTTGTAGTTTAGCCGGCAATCGAGATAAACCGTTTTTTCTCCTTAAACCCCCTCCTTACCACTTCCCGACCTCAGATCGCCCGTAATTTATTTCTCCTTTCATTTTCGTTGTATTCTCTTTTACAATGGGTTTCATCCTACTATAAAAAAAATTTAGTTTCAAAAGTTAAGAGCACTGGTCTGGTCTATTAGTTCATTTTTGATTGAAAGAATAGCAAGGACTGAAAGCCGATCTTGTGTCATCGAATTCCTCAAATATGTTTTAACAATTTTAATAAAAAATACAGTTAAAAATCTATATTATTTTAAATTTGCTTGGGTTGTTGCGCGAGGCCCCTGCAAGCGCGAGGCCCCGGGCGATTGCCCCGTTCGCCACCCCCTAAGGCCGCCACTGGCGATCGTTACTCATAGTAGGGAATATATCCGCCAACCTGCATTGGAGCAGCGTGGTGGATTAAGCTCCGATCCTTCTCCTACATGGGGAAGAGGCCTATGCCCAGCAGTGGGATATTATAGGTTGAATCGTGATGTAAAAATAATACATAAATAAATAAATATTACACACAGACGCGGGACGGGGGAATCGAATTCAGGAACCTCGAAACAGGGACCAGGATCACCGTAAACCGCGTCAACGAGGTAGTCAGTTATTTGCAACTAATCTTAACATTGTTTCATTCAATTTACATAATAGATAAAAAATAATTCATGACATAATTAACTTTTAAAATAGTTCGTATTACAGTATCTTTCTACAAAATTTACGGCACGGTAGATATACAAAAGATTTATACTTTTACCGAGCTCACCCGGATACCGGATAAAGGAACGAATTTGAAACGCTTTTTAATCGTTCTCACGATTTCTGCGCCAAACTACGACTTTCTTTTATCTTTATTACGCCTTTGGAAAAATTCTCTACGCTGGAGTAGAGTTATCACCTTTTTTTAAAACGATTTGTACAATTTAGTAGTCGTAACTAGTAGGTATGTAAAATTAGCATTTTAACATTATTTGTTTGATTATTTGTCTGGCCTGTTTGCATAGAATTTTCTGTTCGAAACAGTACTTCATGAGATTACCGCGTTTAAACAAACAAACTTTTCAGCTTCAGATTAGTTAACTTCGACTGTAACAGATTAACAGATATCATGAAGATTATTGATGTATTACTTCAAGATAAAGTGGTCTTCTCTCCGTTGAAGACCGTAGCGCTTCATTTCACTGATTATTGTAGCTCCAACTTTGAGCTCTTCCTGGAACAACAAGGAACGAAGAAACGCTATGGAGATGGTATTTTTAACCGACAATCTGTACGGTATTAAAAAGATTTTGTAATGAATAATTATTTTTGAAACCTTAACAGAAGAACACAGCTAGAAAACACGGTTTTTCAGTATCTGTGCTGTCACCAGACTACAATTACTAGCTAAATCCTCTGTGCCTTAATAGCACTTTTAGAAGATATATATCCAAGTGAATGAAGAACTATATTTAAGGTAATTAAAAGGATTTAGATAGAATATTTTCGAGTGAGTTTCAATAATACAATTTATATTAAAAAGTAAGAATGGCATGCATAATTTAGTCAATAAAAGACTAAGTAGGTACATACGCTAATATTTGGATCAGCGAAGCCAGCTTTCTACAATCCTTATATATGTCACAGTCAAAACTGTTAATCAGTCAAAAGTACTAGCGAAATCAGTCAAAAGTACTTTTGACTAGACAAGTTGGTCAAAAGTGGTTTTGACTGAAAATTATTGGTTATTAGTACTTTTGACTGCAAATTTGTGGTTAAAAGTACTTTTGACTGACGCTCTCCGTCAAAAGTAGTTTTGACTGCAAAAAAGCGTCAGTCTAAACTCTATTAACTCTTAACTAGTTTAGTTTTAACTGCAAATTAGATAGGTTAGGGTTATTTTTTTTTGTTTCTGTGACAAAAATATGCCGATAAACAGTCTAATATTGAAATTAGATAGGTTAGGGTTATTTTTTTTTGTTTCTGTGACAAAAATATGCCGATAAACAGTCTAATATTGAAATTAGATAGGTTAGGGTTATTTTTTTTTGTTTCTGTGACAAAAATATGCCGATAAACAGTCTAATATTGAAATTAGATAGGTTAGGGTTATTTTTTTTATTGTTTCTGTGACAAAAATATGCCGCGACCACCTTACTTTTTAAGAGTTTTGACTGATACAACCAGTCAAAACCACTTTTGACGGAATCATTTAGTCAAAAGTAGTGTCCGACCGAAGTTTCGGTTTCGGTTTCGGTTTCGGCCGAGTTTCGGCCAAAAATCAAGTTTCGGCGGCAGTTTCGGTTTCGGCCAAAATTGGCCGAAACTTTTGCCGAAACCGAAACTGATTTCGGAAGTTGTCGTGCATGCTCGCCTAACTGTTTTCTATTCAAATGTTTACTGTAGCTTAGTAGTTTAACATTAGTACTGGAGTACTTAGAACAGTCAATATTTTTTAAGTACTTAAAAATAGTTTAGGTCCAAAAATAATATTATACAAGAGACAAGTCATTGAATTAAATGTAATCATATCATACAACGTATTATTAAACTAGCGTCCTTTCGTTTAGGGCAGGGGTTTTCCAAACCTATTTGGTCTACTGCCCACTTTGAGAATAAATTATTTTTTAGTGCCCACCATTTTTTCACCCACTTAAAAACCACTATAACTTCAAATTAAATTAATTATTGCGAGCTATATTAGCGGAGATTAAACATTCATTCTAATACTCGTATAATAAACCCCAAGCCTCTACACAACGCTCCCATTTTTTTCTGGGTCTCTTACCCTTTAGGCCTGCAGCGCCCACAAGGGGCGTTATCGCCCACAAGGGGCGTTATCGCCCACTTTGGAAAAGGCTGGCTTAGCTATAGAGATACATGGAAGCATACCATAGCCATAAAATGAAAAAAAAAAAACACAGCAGTAGTAATTAAAGCTTATTAATATGTAACTTTAAAATTAATGAATTTAAATTTTCGAACAAAAGCTTAAACAAAAAAACTTAAGTAATTGTAAGTTGCAGCGTTAACGATTAGTTTTTTAAAATTAGTTTGCCAAAGAAGTTTCACTTCTGACGTGTACTTTGTACGCACGCAATTTTTTTTCTTATAGTAACTAATATTATAAAGCTGAAGAGTTTGTTTGTTTGTTTGTTTGAACGCGCTAATCTCAGGAAGTACTGGTCCGATTTGAAAAATTCTTTCAGCGTTGCATAGCCCATTTATCTAGGAAAGCTATAGGCTATACATCCTCAGGTTAAAACCAATAGGAGCGGAGCACCAATGAAGAATATTTCATAATCAGGAGGTTTTTTTGCACTTTGAGAGCTTCCGCTGCGAGCACTGCGTAAACAGTTAAAGTTTCACAAAAATCATGTATGACAGAATTGCTTCACTTTAAAAGTTCTAAAAAAAGTCCGCGACAGCATATTATGTCTATCTTTTTATCTTTTATGCTAAACAAATTTGTTCTATAATAATGCAATATTTGCGAAGGTGTTTTATAAACATGACTAGCTGACCTGGCGAACTCCGTACCGCCTTTTTTTTCTTAAATATAATAATTACATATACCAAAATAAAATATAGCCTATCTTTCAAGTTGGATCAAACTGCACACGGTGTGCAAATTTGATTAAAATCGGTTAAGTGGTTTAGGAGTCCATTGAGGACAAACATTGTGACACGAGATTTATATATATTAAGATATAAATCCTTATGCAAATAAATACTTTTTTCATCACAAGTATTTAATTTAAAACAAAATTGCCCTTCACACCATTCCATTTCAATAAATATCTTAGGAGATATCGCAGTTTTTAAAAAACATCGCAGCAAAAATATTATAAAGCTGAAAAGTTTGTTTGTTTAAACACGCTAATTTCAGAAACTACTGGTTGGAATTTAATCTTTTTGTTTTGGATAGCCAATTTAACGAGGAAGGCTTAACGCGTATGAAACCGCGGGGCACAGCTAGTATTAAATAAATGAATAAACAACAAATTTAATATACTGTGTTTCCATTTCATGTCAATAAAAAAATGTGTGTAAATGGGTAAAATGCACCAAATTTCAGTATTTTAAGGAATTTTATACTTGACCACGTGAGTTTCGGTTTCGGTTTCGGTTTCGGCCGAAACTGTAGCCACGGCCGAATATTCGGTTTCGGTTTCGGCCGGAAACCGACTTTCGGTCGGACACTAGTCAAAAGTACTTGTAACCAGCTCCATTGGGTAAAAGTACTTTTAACTGTTATTTTAGTCAAAACCACTTTTGACCAACTTGTCTAGTCAAAAGTACTTTTGACTGATTTTTTGCAGTCAAAACTACTTTTGACTGATTAAGAGTTTTGACTGTAACATATACAATCCTTCTCCAAAGTAGAAATAATAATTGTGTTTACTCGTAAACGAAAAAAAACCGACTTCATTTACATAGACAAGTAGGTAATAGGTACAACATAGGTAGACGAAAAAATAGTCAAGTAAATGCGCGTTATCAAAGATTACTCAAAAAATAGTCATCAGATCTCGATCAAATTTATAAGGGACTACAAGACAAGCATCAGATTTCGATTAAAAAAAGTCATCAAAAATCAGTCCACCCAGTCAAAAGCTCTGAGAACCTCCTCTTTTTTTGGAAGTTGGTTAAACAGTAGAATGAAACTGAGGTAGGGCACAGCAGGAAATTTCCTGCTCAAAATATGGAGCAGCCCGACTGGGGTAGTACCTCGACCTTACAGAAGACCACAGCTAAATAATACTGTTTTCAAGCAGTATTGTGTTCCTGTTGGTGAGTAAGGTGACCAGAGCTCCTGGGGGGGATTGGGGATAGGGTCGGCAACGCGCTTGCGATGCTTCTGGTGTCTCAGGCGTCTATAGGCTACGGTCTTACCATCAGGTGAGCCGTACGCTTGTTTGCCAACCTAGTAACATAAAAAAAAATAATGAAAGTTTAGAAACATTAAAATTTCAAAACCTTTGAATCGTGTAGACGGTTTTCAGACAGCTGACAATACCTACATACCTATATACCTACATATATTTTTGTATTGAACAAAAAGTTATGCGTGATATAATCATGTACGGCCGTAACTTCTAAATCCACAATAGTTCGTAATACCGAAAGTCGAATTTATCCAAACAACTTCTTAGTCTTTGTATAACCCGTTCACGGCTCGGCGTAACCACGTAATCTGGTATCGACACCGCGTTTCATTAAAACTTCTACCGTGGAGGCCACTCCAAGGTAGCTGGATTATAGCAATACATACTTATAAATATTGTATACAAGTTGATCCACTCGTTTTTACTTAGGATAACTTTAAGGATAGAGAAGAAATGTTATTCTACCATTGTGGATTGTTTTTCAATGCACACTTAAAAGAGTGGTAGTCCAAAAAATTATACACAAAGGGATTTCGTTAAGATTTCATTACAATTATGTATTTGTAAAGGTAAATTCAGATCATAGTCAAAATAAATAGTGTTGTGTTGTTGTAGTTAGTATATAAGGTCAGGGCCGGATTTAGAGGAGGGCAATCGGATAAGGTAGCCAGAATTTCTAGGGATGCGCTGTGTTGATAGCGGGAATAAGGTCAGCAGGGTCTTTCTGATGCTTTTGGCGTTACAAAAGCTCAAAGGTAACCGTCTAGGTATCTTCAGGGGATCAAAAGTGGTATGAAAAAAGAAAATCTATTTTTAGTGAAAAGAAAAATACAGAAATGTGTTTATGTACGGGCATACATTAAAAAGACGGGGTAACATACCTACATAAAAAAAATCGAATTGAGAACTCCTCCTTTTTTGGAAGTCGGTTAAAAAATGATGTTCGTAGTCAGCTGCCTAGTACCAATTGTATATACCAATTTTATATAGGTATTGTATATAATTATACCCAATTATATAATATCAATGGGCTTTAAAAACCAAAATCAAAATTTTATTATCTTCTCTAACGTTTTCATTTATATTTTATTTTTTCAAATTTAATCTAAATATAAAATATGTTTATTCATTAAACAAAAACGACTTAAATATCCTTTTTACATATCTCATTTGTATTCAGTAAAAGGAGTATGAATAAATTATAACGCTATGAAATAATAAGAAAAACATGACGCTTAATTTTTTTTCCTAATTAAGTAGGTGCGCAAAATTCCGTCTTTTTCGATTCCATTAAACTGAATTGAGTTTTCATACCCGCCAACCCGCAGTGGAGCAGCGTGGTGGAATCCTTCTCCCAGGCTGCATGGAAAAAGAGGCCTATGCCCAGCAGTGGGATGCTGGACGCGAGTTTTCATAAAAAAATAAATTTTAAATAAACTCAAATTGGTAATTCGTTTCCAACTGTAGTCAAGAATTTGCAGACTAAAAATGCACTTGCCAAAATATAATTATGTCTAATTAATCTAAAAATATAACAAAATTGAATTAAGTACAACTAAATATAAAAATATATAGATACTAAAACAATGAACCTAAAACTAAAAACGAAAATGCACATTATTACAGGTATGTATACGTCTACATATATATAAAAATCAATTGCTGTTCGTAAGTCTCGCTAAAACTCGAGAATGGCTGGACCGATTTGGCTGATTTTGATTTTGAAATGTTTGTAAAAGTTCAGGGAAGGTTAAAACGGTGAGAAACATAAATAATAAGTAACGGAAAATACTAAACACGACGATTTAATTTTCCAATCCAAAATGTTCCTAGCGGGGAAATTTAATGTCTTTTGTCAAAAACGTTGTCAAATATTTATAGGTGCGTTCAGAAAGTGTTTTGTGTATATTTTTCACAAATATACGTAGGTGATACGAAGTTCACCGGGCCATCTAGCAATTTTCGTAAAAAGGGGTACAAAGTTTTTGCTTCACGATATATAGATATAGATTTCAAATATATGTATGAAAGGACAGGATTATCAAATAAAATAGAAATTTTGACAAAACGTGAAAACGTAATCTCCATAAAAGTATTCTAGCTAAAACCGTCATGTGGAAACCGTCGTCGGGTAGTTTTTAATTAAACGAGGCACGAGTTCACTCTTCATACGTCAAAGGATAAAAGGAGATTGTATATATACTCTGTGTACGTATTGAAAGTTCACGGGATTGAAAACAGACAGTAGTTTGCAAAAAAAAAAAAAAATGGAACTTTAAAAAAATATTTCGGTGCGACATTCTAGTAGATAGGACTTAGGAGTGACAATATCGTTTTTAGAGGCGAAATAGGTTATTTCAGATATTAAAAGAGTACACAAAAACTCGCTCGCTGTTTTAAAAAAAAAACAATTTCTATGATTTTGGAAAATCATGTACAGTTAGATTTTCGTATAGGTACCTACTGTCACAGGGACGAGTTTGTAACGAAAATTTAAGGTTTTGTTTCTTCATCTTTACTTCTTTATTACTTTAAATAAAGTTCTCAATATTGTTCTGTGTTTTTAGATGGTGTTTATGTTCATTGGTGTCAACACTTAGTTTCCTTTCAAAACCTTATTCTGCGTGTAAAAATTGAACATAAAATATATATTATAGTCGGACTTTTAATTCGATTCCAGATTTGACAATTTCAGTGTTGCAGCGTTATGACAAGTAATAAATAGTGACGTTGCGAAATTATTCGATACGGAAATCGATTATTTCCGGATCGATTCTTCTCGTTTATAATTTTTATCTGAGAGTTTTCTTTAATAATTGTGTGTGACATAAATAAATAAATGTGATCATGAAGGAACATGAGAAATAAAACAAATATAGTCGTATTTTTAATTAGACGAAGCCAACTGACAGTAGCTAATGTCACTTTGTAAAATAATGATACCATATTTAAAGTAATAGTGATGCGTTCAGTTCTCGTTCAATCAGATGAATGAGCAATGAGTGTGAATAGTCAATCACTTCAAACTATAAATGAATATATTGTTACGTGTTAGGGTTCGAACGATTTGGAGAGAAAGACCTGCTGACTCTTTTAGAGACTTTATTCACTAGCACTAGGTCCGACACAAAGCACTAGGTACAAACACTGGGTACAAACACTAAGTACAAGGTACAAACACTAAGCACTAGGTACACTCACTAAGCACTAACGATGTCCGAGGTCGTAGCCAATGTCGTAGGTTTCCGCTGGTATCACTATTGATCACTAGTCTTCACTTCGAAGTCGCTTCGTCGATCACTCAAACTGAACTGCCTCCGCTCGGCCACCCGCCTCTTTGGTCATACATTCATTTTCATCCACAACTTCAAAGGCCTCCAATTGCGCAGAAGTTTCATTTTTCACGTACTTGTAGGCGTTGCGGATCATTACTTTTTCAGTAACAGTGAAAGCTTTTCGTGGACGCTTTTTTCTTGGGGACAAGAAAACATCCACGTCTTTTTGTGATGTACTTGGCTGAGGATCCATTTTGATGGAAAACCAAAACAAATAGATTCACTCAAAGTTCACAAAAAAACTATAAACGTAACAACAAACACAACGTAACAAAACTTTAACAAAACCCAACAAAATAACAAAATATCGATTCGCAATGAAACAAGATATTCGTGCAGTCAGACTGGGAGAATGAAGCCGAATGACAAGATACATAATTGTGTTTGCTCGCAAACGAAAAAAAACCGACTTCAATTACATCGACAAGTAATATAACGTAATAAGACGAAAAAATAGTCAAGTAAATACGCGCTATTAAAGATTACTCAAAAAGTTGTAATCAGTTTTCGATCTAATTTAAACAAGACTACAAAACAAGTATTAGCTTTCGATTAAAGTAAGAATCATCGAAATCGGTACACCGAGTAAAAAGTTATGCGGTATAATATAACGTAGGTTGACGAAAAAGTAGTCACATAAATACGCATTATTAGATATAACTCTAAAAGTACTTGTCAGATCTCAATTAAATTAAAATGGGACCACATGACACGCAACAACTTTCAATTAAAATAAAATTGATCGAAATTGGTCCACCCAGTCAAAAGTTCTGAGCTAACATACATTAAAAAAAACATACAGTCTGTCGAATTGAGAACCTCCTCCTTTTTTGGAAGTCGGTTAACAAAATGGCGATAGAATACTAAGAGAAAATAGAAAACTATCTAGGCTCTTTATTATAAGTTTTGTTTTTAATATAAAAAACAAAAATATTAACTTTTTATAAAATAAAGCTAATACTAATTAATAAATAATTATTATGAATAATTATGTATTTATTTAAATAAAAATCAATAATTTAGTATTTAATTGCACCATTATTATGATTACATAAACATAAATCGCGATTGTTTATCGATTTTTGTGTTCATCACTACACTATTAAATGTGGTATCATTATTTTACAAAATGACAGTAGCTAATGTCAAATCTGGAATCGAATTAAAAGTCCGACTATAGGTACCTTACTCGTAGGTATATAATTTTTTTTAAATAATGTCATTGGTATAAATTCAAAAAATATGATGTTTTCATTTTATTATTTTTAAAATCTATTCCTCATTATATTGTGCATCATAAATGTACCTATAGTCAGACATTACAGTTTCAATTCAGACAACTGTTTATACTTCGTGCGCTGTAGCATGGTGCGGGTGACAGTTTTAGTAACGTTTCGTTTCACTCTTGAAAGTTGCCGCGATTTACAAATTATGACTAAGTATTTCACCTGTACCACATTCGTAATACACTAAATCATTAATTACTGTAGTAAATTAAATTAAACCCAACCAGAATGTTCTAGTCTACAAATAAAATCGAATGGAAAGAAAAATTAAGAAAAGAGTTATGCGTATAACGTAACGCCATAGACGTGCTTAGTGATGGGATGTACTGCTACGATAGATAGTCGATGTTTTTTTATAATAAAAAAACGTATATTGGGCGTAGTTCAATTATTATTGTAAAAAGTATTTTATTATTATTGTAGTAGTATTATATTAAAATTGATTTTATTCGTTTAAACTCATATCAGAGTCAGGAACATCTGAATTGTCTCTAAATTCATCATCTGCATCTGTGACGGATATTACCTATTAAAGATGAGTCTATTATATTGTCAATATGGATGTTACGATCCCAATCAGACATAATGTTCCTATTTATTTTATTTACAACCTTCGACCAGTCTTCGGATTGAACATTGTTGGTGGCCTCTTGTAATAGAGCCAACATCTTATTTGCCGTAAATGGAATCTTTATATTAATACGTGAAGAAAAAACTTTGTACCCCTTTTTATGAAAATTGCGCGGACGGAGGAGTATGAAATTTCGCACACTTACACTTTATATCGACGCCGCGTTGGCGCAGCGGTCACAGCACTGGATTGCGATTGGCTGTTGCGCGGGTGGTTGCGGGTTCGATCCCCGCACACGACAACATTTGTATTGGCCATACAGATGTATGTCGTGGTCTGGGTGTTTGTGCAGTCCTTGTGGGTCTCCCCACCGTACCTCGGAGAGCACGTTAAGCCGTCGGTCCCGGTTGTTATCATATACACCTGATAGCGATCGTTACTCATAGTAGGAATATATCCGCCAACCCGAATTGGAGCAGCGTGGTGGATTAAGCTCCGATCCTTCTCCTACATGGGGAAGAGGCCTATGCCCAACAGTGGGATATTACAGGCTGAATCGTACAGTTTATATAGAGAAGGAGTGTGGAATGCTAATATTTTTTCAAAATTATACATAAAATAAACATTAAATTAATAAAAATAGCATTACACACACTACCACACGCACACACGCATATTATACTATTTTGTTGATTGTCAAAGTCTGTAGTCAAATTAAAAAGTTATTTAAAAGCAGGTTGTTTATTGTCATAATTATTTGGTTTTCTATTAATTATGGTCGAATTTCGACCTCTGGGCGACCACTAGTAGCAATAAATACGTGTCACATACAAGGCATAAATCCGATTTTGATTACGTATTTTATAGTACAAAGATATTATGTAGCCATAAAATATATATATTGACAAGTTTATACACGTAGTTACATTGCACAACTGAATAACACACACATTTTCATAACACTAATATTATCAGAACTAAATTTATGCTTCGAATATCGACAGTGATAAAAATGAATTACATAATGTCACATCCCTAGTAATGTGTATTGACAGAAGTCAACGTCATATTGGCAACTGTCACCCGCACCATGCTACAACGCACGAGGTATAGGAAAAGTGAAAGGAAAGCTTACACATAATAGAAATGAGAATGGTAAGAAACACAACTAGAAACATCAAACAGTTTTTGAAAATTGAAAGAATTTATTTAAAAAATCAGTCGAACAAACAAACAAATGGGTTCCTGAATTAAAAATGAATCTACTAAAATAGGACAACCGTTCTGGTGAAGTGGTGCTAATAGGCGGCGCCTGTGTACCTGTGGCGGTGTTTAGGCGCCCCAGTTCGATTCCCGATCGGGATGGATATCTGTAGATATTTGTACAAATATTTGTTTTTGGTTTTGATGTCTATTCTTGTGGGGTCATCCCCACCGGGCCTCGGAGAGCAATTTAAGGTGTCGGTCCCGGTTGTTATCATAAATACATGATAGTGATCGTTATTAATTCTGCTCCTCTGCAAGTTGGGAATATATCCACCAACCCACAATGGAGCAAAGTGGTGGATTAAGCTTCAGTCCTTCTCCTATATGGAGAAAGAGCCCCCCAGCAGAGGGTTGTTAAAGGCTGAATCGTAGTAAAGTAGGAGTGTGCTCAAATGAAATAAGCTATGTTCGCTAGACAATTTACTATAGGTACAATTTTTTTGCTTAAACGGACTTTTGTTTTTAATGTCCTACACTCTTGTAATTGTTTAAAAATGAGTATTGCATGCTCAATGCGCATTTGTTTCATTTAATTTTATTCTCATACCGTTAAAACTTTCTCCACTATGTCATTTTACTTCTAATAGCTCTAATCGCTCTCGTAAGATTTGTGTCATGATAATTAAGATTTCTTCTCATCCAGCCTACACCGCCAATCTTACGTAGATCGTCGGTCCAACGCGGCAACGGGCCGGAGGATGTCCCACACTGCGTTTGCCAAGACGCGGTCTCCACTCCAGGACACGTCTGCTCCAACGGGCATCAGTCCTGCGACACAAGTGACCAGTCCACTGCCACTTCAACTTGCTAATTCTGTGGGCTATGTCGGTTACTCTCGCGGATAGTCTCATTTCTAAACCTATCTTTAAGAGAAACCTTTAATGAATAGTGATATTTACAGCCTTTTTATTTTTTAGGTTTATTTTAAATAAAAAATTACAGGGATATTTGAAATATCAAATAGGTATATTCACTTAAAATTTTTTTATAATAAGTAGATATTTTACCACAAAATTTTGTTGCAATGAATTAACAAAGGCTGATATCATGTTCGACAAAATGGCGGCTATCATCCGTCTTGTAAGAATCCCTGTCATTATATTATATTTCAACACATTGACACGTCATTTGTCAAAATCGATCGGGCTCTCAGCCTTTCAGCCTGTAGCTATTATTATTGTAGACGAAATCTATTATTCCTCTTGGTTGGTTAAAAATAACTCTAAGGGCATGTTTCACCACTTGTGGGTAAAGTTTATCCCGCACTTAAGGTACGAATACACTTTAACAGCTGGAAGTATAAGGCCATTAGTACGGTAGTACCTGTTAAAAAATTTAATAAATACATCAGGGGTCACTAATTAGTTTCGCTCGGGGTTCGTTTGAAGAAATTAAATAACCGTCGCGGTCCGCCCATAATTTTATAGACAAAAATATTTATTAAACAAACAAAATAACAAAGGTATTTTTTACACATTAATGAGAAAAATGACATTTTTTTTGGACTATCTGTCTGAAGTTTGAAGTTGCGTGGGATATATTTTTATTAATTTATGTACTCTGTAGTGTAAGTTCCTGTGTTTTCGTGGTCCGCACAAAATGGGTCGGCGGTCCGGATGCGGACCGCGGTCCGCCATTTGACGACCCCTGAACTACAACTTTTAGATTCACAGTTACGGAGTGGCGTTCGATGACTTCGATGGTACATAAATACTTAATTGTGTATGCTCACAAAAACAATTCAATTAATAAATTGTATGTCGACGAAAAAATAGTCAAGTAAATACACATTATTAGTAGAGATAACTCAAAAAGTACTTGTCGGTCAGTTAATCCAAACGTCAAAAGAGACCACGTGGCAAGCGCAACCCTTTGATTAAAAAAATGAATCGTCCAACTCACACAATAATTACAATTCAAACTTTGACGTTAAAAGAACAATATATCTACAACGTTTATCTATTGGATACAGTAATCCGCCAAGTAGCGTTATCTACAACTGGTGGAACAGGCCTTACAAGGGACGACCTCATTACTCTTGTACAAACATGTAATTTGGTCGGTGCTTCTTGACCTGCGTCAGAGGAAACGACGCACGAGGCGATAGCAGCGGAACTGAGTTAATTCAGAGTGTTAATTTACGGCTTTTAAGGTAGTTTTCCTTTGACTGTGAATTAATTAAAGTGACTACGAGATATCCATTGATAGAATTATGAATTAAATTAAATATAAACAATATAATTATATATTTTTATTTCTCTTATACGATACGATCCCTCCTATTGCGAATAAATTCAAATTATAGAAATTAACATGTAGCATAGCTTAATCTTAAATAATAAATTACTTAAATAAAGCTTTATATAAGTATTTCATATTTACACATTACATTGCATACCTATACTATACCTACATATTTATTAGATTTGTTGTATTTCAAAAGAATACTGCTTTCAAATAGTAATTTTTTGGTTTTGTTTGTAGTAAGTAAAAAGTAGGCGAAAGTCGTGGGTGTGCTTTGTGTTGATAGCGGGTGCAAGGTTGGCTTGGCGCTTGTGATGATTCAGGAGTTGAGAGTGTCAATAGGTTACGTAGCCGCTTACCATCAGCGAACTGTACGCTTATTTGCTATCCTAGAAGTATAAAAAAATTGTTGGAATAGAAATGCACTATATGAGATATAAATACAAAATATAATTTACATCGAGAATCAGTACAACGTAGGTAAATAATCACCGTAAATGACGCCGCGTTGGCGCAGCGGTCACAGCAGGTTGCGGGTTCAATCCCCGCACACGACAACATTTGTGTTGGCCATACAGATGTTTGCCATGGTCTGGATGTATGTGCAGTCCTTGTGGGTCTCCCCACCGTGCCTCGGAGAGCACGTTAAGCCGTCGGTACCGGTTGTTATCATGTACTCCTGATAGCGATCGTTACCTACTCATAGTAGGGAATATATCCGCCAACACGCATTGGAGCAGCGTGGTGGATTAGCTCTGATCCTTCTCCTACATGCGGAAAGAGGCCTATGCCCAACAGTGGGCCAAGCTGAAGCGTAAATAATCGAAAAAAATAACTAAAATTCGCAATATTGGTTAGGTATAGCTCAGAAATTAAATTTAAATGGGATACATGACAAGCATCCGCTTTCGATTACAATAAGTACTTATATGAGATAACGCAGATAAAAAATACAGTCAAATTGAGAACCTCCTCCTTTTTTTGAATTCAGAAGAATTTCTGATCCCGTGGGAATATCGGGATTAAAAGTAGCCTGTGTGTTATTCTCGATCTGCAGGCATGTATGTATCATTGCAATCGGTTCAGCATTCTTTACATCAAAAAATAAATTAACAAACATACATTCAAAGATAGAGATTGATAATTTTTATTATCAGGTGGTTCTAGAATATTCTATCTGTGAATTACTTTTTATCAACAACATAGTATTAATAACAAAAGATATGGAATTCCTTATCTAGATATGAAATAAAAATTAAGAAATATATAACTTCCCATGCCATAGACAATTTTACTTTTTTATTTTGTAGCAATTTATTTTATTATCTGTGAGCGATAACAATTTGTAAGATTTGAAACTAATACAGAAAATTAAACTTCGATTACTACTATTAATCTAAAATAAATACATAAGGCGGATTAAATAAAATAAGTATATAAAGCCTTTTCAATATAACATACTATGACGACGCGTAGGCGCAGCGGTCACAACACTTGTGGCTGTTGCCCTGGCGGTTGCGGTTTTGATCCCCGCACGACAAACATTTGTATTGGCCATACAGAATATGTTTGCCGTGGTCTGGGTGTTTGTGCAGTCCATGTGGCCCCGCCCCCCTGTTGCCTCGGAGAGCACGTTGAGCCATCGGTCCCGGTTGTTATCATGTACACCTGATAGCGATCGTTACTCATAGTAGGGAACATAATATATCCGCCAACCCGCATTGGAGCAGCATGGTGTATTAAGCTCTGATCCTTCTCCTACATGTGGAAAGATGCCTATGCTCAGCAGTGGGATATTACAGGCTGAAGTGTTCCTTAAAAAACAATAAAAGTCATACAAGGCAAAATCTGTTCATATGTCAAACCTAAACAAAAGTTACTCATAATAAATTAATTACTTTACTTTGGATATAAATAAAAAAAGCTTTGTCACAATTCTTTCAAGGTTTTACGCGATAGTACTGCGTATAACATTATAATGTTAACTATAAGCTATATCTTATACTATTAAACGAGCAATTCTTGTATATATATATATATATATATATGTAGAATTTGAATCTCGGAATCGGCTCCAACGATTTTCGTGAAATTCAGTATACAGGGGATTTCGGGGGCAAAAAATTGATCTAGCTAGGATTCATTTAAAAAAAATGTCGTTTTATCCCTGTTTTTAGGCAATGAAAAAATATCATTAGAATACGAAGCTTAATTTCACTACTGCCATCATAGCGGTAATAGCGTAATTAGGAAATCGGCGTGTGTCAAATCGTGTTGGCCCGGGTTCGAATCTCAGTCTCCAGATTAATTTTTTTTCTTTTTTTTTTTAATTTCACTCGTGATTTATTATTTAAATAAAATTAAAATATAAAAATACCGAGAAAAAAAACAAAAAATAAAATGAAAATACCGAGCAAGGCTCGGTCACCCAGGTACTAAATATATTAATATCTATATTAAATATTTTTGCTAAGAATAATATAATTAATTAAAATATTTTAGTTTACATGTAAATACTTTTTACTAAAAATAAAATTATATGTAATATGATCCTCGATTAATCTATGATAAATATTACAATCATAAAAATTTTAAAATTGTCTATGGACGGGAAATTCCCGATTGACTTGTATTTGTGCTTTACGAATATGGGTGAGTCAATAACCTCGATAAATAATAATTATCTATAAAAGCGACATTGCATCAGCTACAACCACATTATAACTTTTGAACCATTCTCAAGTTGTGTTCTTAAAATATATTTTATCAATCAAAATGTCACGTATCCTCGCTATGGACTGTGAAATGGTCGGGAGTGGGAACAGGAGTTTGCTGGCGCGTGTGACCATCGTCGATGAGTACGGAAGGGTGGTTTTAGACGAATACGTGAAGCCTACGGCCGTGGTCACCGACTACAGAAGTTGCTACAGCGGAATTAAAAAGAGCCATCTAGATAACGGCAGCGACTTGTCTGTAGTCAGAAACAAAGTGGCCAATCTCATAAATGGATGTATCCTTGTGGGTCACTCTCTGCATTTCGACCTCGACGCATTAAACCTGTCTCATCCGGAGAGCAAACGTAGAGATCTAGCCAAGTATGAATATTTCACAAGGGTGAGTTGAGCTTCTTTTGATACCTACAGTACCTAATTATAGTTAAAAATGATTCCATAGTATTTCGTTTGTGGAGGTACATTTATTTATCTATACTAATATTATAAAGAGGTAAAGTTTATAACTTTGTTTGTATATACGGGGTAATCTTCGCAAATACTGATCCGATCATGAAAATTCTTTCGCTAACAGAAAGCTACACTATTCAGGAGTGACAAGATAAAAGGAAAAAGATAAAAATTATCAAAATTTTCGACCCAGCAGGATTTGAACCTGCGCCCTCTGACGTGCCGTGTCAACAATTCAATCTAATCAAGCATTATTATTTGCCTTAGAAATTAATTGGTGATTTTAAAACATTTATATTTATCTGATTTGCTGAAAATAGTGAGAGTGTATTGGAACATATCAAATTTCACCGTACCCTTCTTATGTGAAATGGATTATAACGCCCAACGAAGTGGGCACGGGTCGGCTAGTTAGCATATAATTTGACTAGCCCGTTGGCGCAGTTTGTAGTGCCCTGCTTTCTGTTCCTCGGGTTGCGGATTCCATTCCGTCTGAATCTGGGTGTAATATTTGTATTTATATATGTATTATTTCTATATTTATTTCTTTATTATATTATTGTTATAACAGTCTGCTTTTACCTGTAACTGTAACATAAGCATTAAGTTGCTTACAAATTTACAATAGGAACAGACGACCGTGTGGGTATGTTATAATTATAACTTATAAGATATTTATTTATTTAATTATAAGACGTGCTTCTGTCTAAAGAAGTATTATATGTCGCTTAACATAGGTATAGGTAATAATTTTCAGAATATAAATATAAATATTTTATATCAGTATATATTTTACATCTATACACGTGTATTAATTATACTATATTGATTATTTATATATGGATATTTGTATATGTGTATGCGTATGTATAATTGAATCTATCATAATATTCATCCTTAAGAATATTGTACACTTCCTATCCGTCGCTACTATTCGTGTCCTGTGTTGCAAAGTTTATCTGGAAGAAATAGTTCTTCAGCGATAAAATCACCTTTGTACATCTTTGTTTTTAGTTACTAGTCTGGTGTACAATAAAGAATATTGTTATTATTATTATTTCAAATAGTTTCAAAAATTTTCTATCTTTTTCTAATCATTTTAATTTTCAACTGTTTACATGAAATTTAATTACATAGTCTATGTTCTATTCATTCATTGATTGCAGTCATAACTATTTAGTCCCCCGTATCCATAACACATTTCTGAACTTAATAACAATATTTAATTATAAAAAGTATAATGATGATTTATATTCACAAGGATTAATTATTTTGAATCAGATTTACTAAAGTTACGTATGAAACAAAATGGCGGAAACACATTTTCATCAATATTACGCGAAAGCTAATTACGTATTGTTGAAAGTTAAATTGTACTCTTATTACCAATTGTATTTCTTCCTCAGAACAATCGCGGGCAACCTGTTGCTCTGAAGACTCTCGCCAGAGACTATTTGGGAAGAAGTATTCAAAATGGAGAACATGATTCTGCGGAAGATGCAAAAGCTTGCATGGACTTGTATCGCAAGTTCCCAAACAATTGGTAAAAAAAATAATATGAAATGGTCATTGTTTTATCATTAAACAATGGCTATGTAACCTATAGGCCAGTAAATAAAGCATTTAACCTCGCACTAAATTTCCGATCCAATTTTAATTTTTTTTAGGTTAAGGGTCACTTACTGACCATAAAAACACCAAATGCTGACAGATCCAGGTGGAGCTTCGATCGCAATCTTAAAGAAAAGTTTTTGGCCGATATCTCGGAAACTATCCACTTTAGGGCAAAAGTTATTAAGACTTTTTTTGTAGCAAATAAAATTTTGCATCCTTTTTTTCTCGTAAACTTTTTTGTAAAACTTATCGTTTACGATTTATGGCCCATTTAATGAACCCGTTTTTCATTTTTGGCCAATAACTCTTAAAATATTGGATTAATCAATAAAATGTATCTATCCATTTTTAAGATCACTTTATTCGCTACAACTTTTGTTTAAAACTTTTTTTTTCTAATGTCCATACTTTTATAGTATGTTGGACTACCGGGCGTAAAGTCGAAAATTTCAAGGTAGGTTCTACCTACGCATAGAATATAATGGTACAAATTCAACAAACTACCTAATTTAAAAAAAATATCCAGATTGTTTATGTACTTAAAAATTTATAGTTCATTTCCTTACCTGCAATAGTAATTAACTTTTTTATATTTTATTTTATTATATTTCGTATAACTAAAAAATATAAAGTACCTAATTATTTTATTTTCGGATGTAGACATTTTATAACTCAAAAAGTAAAATTGGATCGGAAATTTAGTGCGAGGTTGACCGGAAAAAACGGCTTTATTTACTGGCCTACTACGATTATTATGGTTATGTAACCATTGTTACATAATAAAACAACCAACATATTATATTATTTTTTTCTTCACTTTTATGTAGGTACTTATTTTGCAAAATAATTACATAAAAGTGAAAAAAAATCTAGATATCTTATTAGATTTGAGAATAACATGGTTACTTCTATTACGAAAATTATTCGAAAACGGGACATTTACCATGTTTATTATTTTCTTTTTGCAGAGCTCGATATTTTGACATTGACTGCGAATGTCTTGTTCACGAGACACAAAAATCGGAAATATCGAGTTCCAAAAAAGAAAATAATAAACATGGTAAATATCCCGTTTTCGAATAATTTTCGTAATAGATATCTTATTATTTTCTATGGTATTACAAAAATATACTTTTCTATTGTATTTTCTGTTTATTTGTTATTTACTCCCTTACCCACGTACTCCTCCCCCTTCAATTACATCGACAAATAATACAACGTAGGTCGACAAAAAAATAGTCGAGTAAATACGCATTATTAGATATAACTCGAAAAAAAAATACGTATATGTACTCACGTAAGAAGTTATACTTCATTGGCTAGCTAACTTCACGTTGCTAACTTCTTCTTCGTTGACAAGCTAACTTCGGGGTATCGGTTTTTAGTGACATCGTACAAATTTAGGTACTCATCATTTTTCCCGAACACGCTAAAAGATTTATAACTTCAAAAATAAATAAAAATAAAAAACAATAATTATATGTTTGAATTATATTAAATAATGACGATCGCATAAGTAATAATAGTCAAATAAATATTTACAAAGTATATAACTTAAAAATCAATTAATGTAAAATCTGTCATCTCTCTGTCCGTTATGAAGTGATTTTTTTGAGTTCTGCTAATGCTAAGTGTTTATCAGCAGCATATAACAGAGTAGGAGGTAGAGTAGACATACAAATAACCCAAATGAATTCAATTGATAGTAGTCTACTTAGGTTTTGTTAATGCTCGATTGGTAGTACCTATAACCAGTGTTTATTAGAACATTTTTTTTCCCGCCTGCAATAATCTGAAGTATATTTAAATTATTAAAACATTAAAATATCAGTAGTTTATAAAAGTATCGAATGAAGTATAATACACGGTACACCGTACACTGTATACACTTCACCTTAAATTGTAGAGCATGTTTTTTTTCTTTTTGTCCCGACTTTTTGTTTTTTTAATAATTAATCACTAAATATTATAAAACAAACTCGCTTCCCGCTGTCTGTCTGTCTGTATGTATGTTTAAATTTTTAAAACTACGCAACGGATTTTGATGCGGTTTTCTTTAGTAGATAGAGTGATTCAAGAGGAAGGTTTTTATTTATAATACATGTATAATATAGTAGAGGAACTCTGATAGTTTTTGGTGTTGTGTGTTTCCGGTGTATATCCGGTTTAGGAGTAAATTCTAGTGTAGGCTGTTGAGCGTGAGGCTTTTATTTATTTATTAACATAAAAATTAAAAAATTAAAAGCTTTGCTTCTTGAGAACAGTTTCTCAGCGCTATTGTTACAGGTGTACCTTCATTATAAAAAGCAATAAAACATGTCTGATATTTACAACGAGTGAAACAAGGGAGAGCGTTTAGTATATAATGACACATCTGCAAACGACATGTCACATGTATATCTAAGATGACGTGAATAATATCGTATAAATTGTTAAGATTTATGTTCCTTGTGGCAAGTGTCTTCCAATGTGGTCGAAGTTCATGCATGAATTTTGTATTTCTTACATTGGTTATGTTGATTCAGTGTGAATAATAAGTTTGTTGCATGTTTTAGTTCAGTTCAGTTAGATATCGGCTTGGGTATGTTATAGTAAAAGAATCGTTGTAATTCGAAACTTAATGAAACGAAAATGCGTCACGAAAAAGAAAGAAACATATAAATGTATACGAAACGTGACGCGTTTTGCATTACGCTTACGACCTATTTCACCAGACCGTGATCATTATCGGTAGAACAAATCGCGTGTGTGCGTTGAAGGTTGCCAGATCCAGTCATCGGGGTTGGGCGTGGAATCTAATCTGGAGATCTTAACACTCCCTGCTTCGCCGTTACCGTAACTGCTGCAAAAGCCAGGAATAGTGGGGTCACCGGGGATTGAGGGCTTTAGCTTGTTGGTGTGTCCCATACAAGGTTTTTTGCCCAATAATGTCCACGCTGGGCAAGCGGCTGCTGTCGCTGCTGCCCGGTACCAGCCTGTGTTCTTCCTCAGCCTAGGATTAGGGAAATGGTTATCCCACCATTCATCGCTCGCCTCGTTAGTTAGAAGCAGGGAGCACCGCGGGCAGGTGAGGTTGACTATTGAAGCGAGAAGACGGAGGTACGCTTCTTTACCCCCCGGGGAAATCGGTACACGCAGTAAAAAGTTAAATAAGTAACACACATAAAAAAGTGTGTGTACCAGATCCGACGTACGACTGGATTTTACTCCTTCAGATCAACTGTCTAAATAGGCACAAATAGGCTTACTAGTCTAAAAAAAAGATTAATACCATATCAAATGGTAAATAAACGAATCAAATAACGTCATCTATCGGAAGGTATTAGGGATATATAGGGCTATTAGGGGTAGATGGCGCACAAAAGCGTAACGAGGTAATTCATTCAGTAGATTTTACTCCTCATATTTTTTCATACCGTGGGTCTTATATGTAAATCGATTTTTAAGGAGTATACTCTAAAATATAGTCCGCTATACGTCAGATAGCTTTATTTTATTAAGGACCTGTTACACCACTTGTGGATCCTATTTGAGGTATGACGGTATCCGACAGTAAAAAGTTTTTGATTCATTATTCTTTTCTACTATCAAATTCTAAGATATTAATCTATTCGCATATATTAGTCTTAAAGTGGTAATTTATTAATTGAGAAGAAACAGGTTCTAATGGCCTATTCTACCTCTCGCTGTTAAAGTCTTTGTATAGTCATCCGTCAAATAGAATTAACCACAACTGATGGCCTTAATAAGGCCTCATTTGCGGAGACGCGGTGCGTTGCGCGTAGCGTGTGGCGTAGCGTCGCGCGTGTGTCAAAAATGTATGAAAATGAACGCGTGTAAAATCGCTTCTCCGTAAACGTACTCATCCAACGCTTTACATTTGAATTTAGTGCGTTCCGCCACGCCACACGCTATGCATGACGCCCCGCGTCTCCGTAAATGAGGCCTTATTCGTACAATTATATCAATACTTTTATGTTGTAGCAAACAGAATGGAGCCAGTTTATTTCAACAACACTCCAATTTGCGTCATGTCATCTGTCAAAAATTCGATATCCGTGAAACTATTCCATCGGCCTCCAATCGAATGTACTGATAAAAAAAATATCCTTTCAAACAAAGGGATGTTACCTTTTTTTTCATACAAGACATTCTTTCAGATATTACCTACGTTTTGGATCTTTTTTCCTATGATTGTCCAATCATAGGAAAAAAGATCCGTATCCGTATCCGACGTTGCCGTAGTTGATAGTAAGTCTGTTTTCTGCTCCAATGGTGGAGTGGATACATATTTATTTGTACAGGTACGTGTATTTATTAAAAAAAAAAACTGTATCCGAGGGTTGTTCAAAAGTTGGCATAAAGTTGGCAACAACTTAGGAACAGACGACCGTGGGGTCCGTGGGTCTTCGTTATTTACAAGTAGATACCTTTAAACTAATGTCATGTAAAAACATGGTATATGTATACATTTTTATTTCTTTGTAAATGGTATATTAATTATATTTGGAATGATAATAGGTGCAAAGTGTGTGAGAGAGAGAAAGTGAGGAAAAGAAAAAAGTTAAAACATATTAAGTAGGTACTTGACGAAAGAAAGGGTTGCAATCGCAGTTGCGTAATCGTGTAAGTCAATTTCATTAATACTGCGTCAATCTCAAAATCTCGGGCTTAATAAGTATTATCCCCAGGATTTCGGGAACAAAAAATTCGGAAAAAACCGGAGTTGTAGTACCTACTATTCCTATAGTTTTCCCTAAAATTAGTGTGATCGTAACAAATGATACGAATACTGTGGCATAGTATGCATTATCAATAAAGACATACAGTATGAAATGTGTTTCTTATTAACTTTTTTAGAGGAGTCTTAAAGAAATGTATGTACTTACTTCGAAAACGATGACTTTGTAAATAAATTAAATACCTAAGTATTTTTTTACCGTGGAAAAGGAAACGAAGTGAAAAAAAAATCAAAACCAAATATTACTTTATTCAAATAGGCTTCGAAATAGTTGAATCGCCATTTTATAAATTAAAATTATGTTTTAATTAATTTAATTATTGTTAAAAGTAAAGCTACCACCGATACAGAATGTAGATTCTACAAAAAAGAATTTGCAAAAAAACTCCTTAGTTACATGACAGTTTATCTTCACATAGGTACCTACTAAAACTAACTTAAAATGTGTTTTATTATAAAACTATTAAAATCGTTAATATTGGCCAGCCGGGCTAGCATGCGCGCCACGACAAAAGTTTGTCTACCCCTTTTCTCGTATTATCTCTTTAAATATGTCTACAGTAGCTAACATGCGTGCACGTGATAGGTACTCTTCTCGTCACGACAATTGAAGAGATAACAAGAAATTTTAGTTATCGTAGTTTTGTCGAATTTTGACGTGATTTTGACGTTTTAAGAAGATAAACTACTCGTTGTCAATATTTTATCGACGAGAAAGACTACGATAAACGAAATATATTAAAATTATAAATATTATTAATCTTTTGTATACCATGGCGTTTCCGTTCCGTTTTGTCTTCGGAAGAGAATTATGTCTCTCGTATTGCGCATGTTAGGGTAATCGAGAAAATACTCGATGTAGACATTATCTATCTCTCTCGTCAAGAGATTATCTCGTTGTACGCATGCTAGCCCGGCAGGAATAAGTAGGTACCTATTTTGGAAGGATTCAATTAATTTAGCCTTATGTCCAGCAATGGGATCAAAAGTATTTTGACTTTCAAATCGTCGTTTTGCAAGAAAATATAACAACTAGCTGTAGCTCGCAACTTCGTTCGTAACTGTCCTTATAATGACAAAATCCCATAAGTATGCTATTCCTATCATTAAGTGCACACTGCACAAGTTCAAAGTATAATCCGGGTTATTTGTATCTAATAGTTAGAGTTATATACGTCGGTTATTTCTAAATTATGGAACAAAAACCCTTGAATTTTTTTTAAAGTATTAATGAATTTCACCTAATTAGTAACTGTAACTGTCTTGAGAATAATAACAATGAATTTCGGGATATGATGAATGTAGGGGTTAACCTTATTGAGGATTAAATTAAGCCGTGTTGGGTTGTATATAGGTACCTACATTTATATAGTAGGTAAGTACTTTTGACCGGGCGTCGATGTACGAAACCCATATATACCCCTATAGCGTCCACGTGCCTTGACTGTTTTTGTTTTGTTGGCTTTCTTGCTCAACTAGCCTCAGGTAAGAGTCTACATTATGTGCAGAGTGTTATTAAACGGTTTCTTGTGACTTAACCCATAAAATGCACTCGACACTGAGGGTCAGATGATGAATCAGTAGGCGGATAGTTCGTCTTTTGGTATTATGGTTCGCAGGGGAAAAGGAAATTACGCCTTCACTATCTGACGATCAGATTTCAGAGAAAAAGTGCAAATAAAATATTATAAGGAAAACGAGAAAAACGTGTTAAGGAAAATGTAACGTACTTTATTAATTGTAATACATTGTTTTAGTTTTATTTTTACTTCATTTTTTTTGTATGAAATATAAAAATATCAAGACAACAGAAAATATAATTGTGTTTGCTCGTAAACAAAAACAAACAACTTGAATCACACCGAGAAGTAATACCTACTACGTAGTGGTCTATCTAAGATCCGGGATTAGCAAAATATTCCCTCATTTGTTAATTAGATGAAACATTTTTTATAGCCTGATTTCAATATTGTGAATTCATAAAAACAACCTCTGCCACCATAAGCCTGCTGTAATTAATAACACTTAAAAAAAATATATATTTTTCCCTCTCATGTTATTTACATGTAGTACGCTAAAACCGTCAATATTTTATATTATATACCTTACTGTAGTAGGCACCCATCTCTATGGCGTATAGCGTATCCAGAGTAAACATTATGATAGAAATTTCACGTGCCCAACGATTTTATATTTGTCTGATCAATACCCCAGATTGATGAGAAGATTGGTGCGATCTGGTAGCTAGGACTTACCGAATTATTTTTAGCTTTTAGTCCATAAACTAACTACATCATTCTTATTGCAATAAAACCGTTTAACATAAAAAAAAAATTACTTTATTTTATTTTCAAGTTTTTAGTTTTGTTGAGTAGTTTTTAGATTAGTAATAAATATACCTACACAGTCTAATAACCTATATTCTACCAATCAAGCCCTTTCATTCGATACCCATATTGAGTTATTTGTGGAAAATATGTAATCCGCCATTTTGTGGCGGCGGCCATCTTGGATTTTTCATAGTGAGCTGTATTCTACCAATCAAGCCCTTTCATTTGATAACAATATTGAGGTTGTTGTAAAGTTTTAAGTGATCCGCCATTTTATATTGGCAGCCATATAGGATTTACAACCATAAAAAATATATTATGTTGTATTGTCATCAAGATTAAGAGTGTGTGCCAAATATCAGATCAATCTGTCATCAGGAAGGGGGTAAAATTCCAATTACTAAATTTGACCCAAACACACAAATAAATACCAAGCTGGTCAAGCTAAATAAAACCGTTTAAAAACCGACTTCAATTGCACCGGCGCGGCGAGTAATACCTAGGTTTAACCTCGATTTCTCTGGGATACCATCATCAGATCCTGGTCTCCGTATCATGGTACCACCCTTGGGATATCTCCTTTCCAACAAGATAAGAATCATCAAAATCGGTTCACATACGATGAAGTTATCCGCGAACATACATAAAAAATATATAGAGTTGAATTGAGAAACCTCCTCCTTTTTTGAAGTCGGTTAAAAAAATACAGTGGAATTAAAAACCTCCTTTTTTAAAAGTCAGTTAAAAAGTGACAATTAACCTCCAAGACGTGTTCAAAATTCAACACAAGCTGAACTATGGAGCACGTCTCATATACTAGTATTATATAGTAAAATTATATTATCGTGACTATTTCGCACGTGTACTCACTACAGTCTGCCAGCGACGTGTGTTCACGTGTTCAGCTCACAAGACATATATTACGGATTTCGTTAAGATTTATTTTACTTGTGTACTTTGCTAGTGTAACTTCGTAGTTCATTTCTTAACAGTACATCTTCTACTTGTATTTGTTGGTTATTTGATTCACAGCATCTGAGAATAAAAAATTTTGACAAATTAAATGACTGTAATACGAAAGAAGAAGATAATTATGTATGTTTTCGTGTTTTCCTCAGAAGATTATATAAATATGTAAATAAATACTATATAAATATCTTATAGCATATAATATATAACATGGTCGTCTGTTTCTAGGTACGTAAGCAACTTAATGCTTGTGTTAGAGGTAACAATCAACTGTTGTAGCTCTTTTTTCTAAATAATATACTCGTACATAGAAATAATACATCTGGTGGGTTCTGGTAGTGTTCTACTGTCACAATTTGTCGATTTTAATGTTACGTAGTAATGAGCCGTACTTGTAGGTATATTGTTGTGTATTCTCTTTACTATAATATATTCAAAGTTATTCATCTACGGAATCCACGTGAAAGATCGTTTGAACAAACTCTTCCAGATCAAACGTCGAGGATTTTAAAACCTGATATTGTACGAAGTTTTAATGGTTCATTATTTCGTTAATTGTTTAGGAATAAAGTATTCATTACTCAGTAACAACAATTAGCAAGAATCGTTAATCAATGTCAAGAGCATTTCCAATCTTGACAATATTATATATTTGTATAATTATATATTTAAGACCACTCACTCAACTCCGTAAGCTCTTATTTTATTGAAGACGGAGGGCACAAGAGACGTCTAAGTAATTTCGTAAGCCATTTACTGTTTAAATTGTTAATTACTTTAAATGTAATTGATAATAATTAGACATCACCATTTCTTACTTTAAAATTTGAATGTTTTAAATAAAACTGGTATAAGCAGTCTTGAAAACTGTATTTGAATATACATTTTATTCAGTCTCATCAAGTAAGACAACAATTTAAAAAAAAAAGCTGAAAATGTACGCACAGCTTTCGAATTATTGCAGCAAATTGAAAAATTGTTTATTTTTCTGTGTGCATTATGCTCAGGACAAGATTTGTATAACAAATAAAATGGGCCAAGTGCGATTCGGACTCGCGCACGAAGGGTTCCGTACCGTTATCTATAAAAACGGCAAAAAATCATATTTGTTGTATGGGAACCCCTTTACATATTTGTTTTATTTTAATTTAATTTAATTATTTATTTTTAAAGTGAATATAAGTAAATATGTATTTGTGAATATTTCAAGCGTCTACCTGTTGCCGTTATCAATATCGAGCAAAACATCACGTTTGTTGTAAAGGAGGCTAGGAGCCCCCTTAATAATTAATTTTATTCTGTTATTTTGTATATGTTGTTATAGCGGTAACAGAAATACATCATCTATGAAAATTTTAACTGTCTAACTATCACGGTTCATGAGATACAGCCTGGTGGCAGATGGAAGGACTGACGGACAGACAGCGGAGTCAAATAAATAATTTAAGCCAGTCAGCCTACACCATCAGGCAGTCTTGTTTGTGGTATAATGAAATTTTTTTTTTTAAATTTAACTAGGTCGGCAAACAAGCGTACGGCTCACCTGATGTTAAGACCGTAGCCTATAGACGCCTGCAACACCAGAAGCATCGCAAGCGCATTGCCGACCCTATCCTCAATCCCCCCCCCCCAGGAGCTCTGGTCACCTTACTCACCAACAGGAACACAATACTGATTGAAAACAGTATGATTTAGCTGTGGTCTTATGTAAGGTCGAGGTGCTACCCCAGTCGGGCTGTTCCATATTTTGAGCAGGAAATTTCCTGCTGTGCCCTACATCAGTTAGGTTATGTCATAAAGAAGTTTCAAGAACAACGAGTTAAAAGAACAATCTTCACAACATATGTACAAATGTGTCTCGTTAGCTCCCCGAAGGGCGAAGTTTCTTACGATACTCACGAAAGTTAGCTGATTTGGGAATAGACCAATTTAACTTGAGACTATTGTTAAACAAACATGGCACGCACTAGCAATGCACGTTAAAAGGTGAAATATATTGCCTTGTCAAATGTCAAATGAGTGAAAATATTTTTAGTGCAGTTGTTTTGCAAACGCTTGTCTTTGTACTTTTGACATGGTTGTTTAAACGACTTAAAAAAGGAGGAAGTTCTCGATTCGAGGGCATTAAAAACGTGTGTTACCTTATAAGTTTTTGCTGGGTGTATCGATATTATAACGTCGAACTTGTCGTGTTCGAGACATATCGGTTCGTAAGCAAACCGAACAAAAACAGTAACAAAAATAATTTGTTTCACATGTATTTTATTCTAATAGTTATAACTGGTAACAGCTGTCTACGTAGCTCTTAATCTGAGATACGCTCGAATGTGACCTCAACATACACGTATATATAGGTACATACTAGTTTTAATTTACTGAAAGCTAACTGAAACTTGCAGGTTGTGGGAGTGTCTGGATAAATAGTGATAGTGTATTCTAAGATAGATAATAGTGTATTCTAAGCGTTCCTTTCCCACACGGAGAAAGAGGCTTATGTCCAGCAGTGGGATGTTATAATGTTCTTTCTGCATCTCCAGCTATCTTTGTACCATGCTTTATTATAAACAGTTCAGTATTGTTTCCTAATGTTTACGCGAATTTCACTGATTATAATGAAACAACTTTTTCGGATTTTACGCGTTGTTTTGAGAATTGTTTCATTATAATCAGTTCAGTACTTTTTTTTCGTGAAAGAGTAACTTCTCATAGGTATAATAGGTTTAACTGAGGTAGGGCACAGCAGGAAATTTCCTGCTCAAAATATGGAGCAGCCCGACGGGGGTAGTACTTCGACCTTACAGAAGACCACAGCTAAATAATACTGTTTTCAAGCAGTATTGTGTTCCTGTTGGTGAGTAAGGTGACCAGAGCTCTTGGGAAGGAATGGGGATAGGGTCGGCAACGCGCTTGCGACGCTTCAGGTGTTGCAGGCGTCTATAGGCTAAGGTAGTCACTTACCATCAGGTGAGCCGTACGCTTGTTTGTCGACTTACTAACTTAGTGAAGATGCAAGCTCAAGTAATGTGCATCAGTCTTTTTCAAATAAAGTTTCATTTCAGCAATAAAGCACGCTCAGGTTGTCTAACTTTGCTCATTACCTACTGTGTTTGTTTTATGCATATCACCTCTGTCGACGTTAGATTCGCTAAAACTCGAGCTATTTTATATGTATGACTTTTCTAAACTTTTATTAGGATTTACTTTGTTTCTATTCAAATATTTTATTTACTCACTAGCTACTGCGCGCGACTTCGTCGGCGTTTAGGCCGCTTCTATTGGTCTTAGCGTGATGATACATAGCCTATAGCCTTCCTCGATAAATGAGCTATCTAACAGTGAAAGAATTTTTCAAATCGGCCCAGTAGTTCCAGAGATTACCGCGTTCAAACAAACAAACAAACAATCAAACAAACAAACTCTTCAGCTTTATATATTAGTATAGATTTAACTTTACTAGTGGTCGCTCAGTGGTCGAATTTCGAACATAATTAATTTAAATTATAAGTTTGAAAATTATTAAGGTTCTGTTGATAATAAACAAAGCAGTATATAAATGCATGTGGATGTCAAATACATGGTAGTGTGTTTAATGTTTTTATTTTTATAGAATTAATGTATTTTTTTATGCATGATATAAAAAATATTAGTATTCTACAGTCCTTCTCTATATAAAGTCATCCTTAAGATATATTAGAAAGCATTGTAAAGTCAGATGTATAATAATAAAGAATAACAAAATTAAAAAATACAAAAGAAATTAAAGTTAGTAACTTTTTTTTATGTAACTAGGTTGGCAAACAAGCGTACGGCTCACCTGACGTCTGCAACGCCAGAAGCATCGCAAGTGCTTTGCCGACCCTATCCATTATTTAGCTGTGGTCTTCTGTAAGGTCGAGGTACTGTCCCAGTCGGGCTGCTCCATATTTTGAGCAGGAAATTTAGAAACTTAGTAGACATGGAAACATCCATTCACACATACTTACATGCATACATAGGTACATCACGATTCAGCCTGTAACATCTTTTTCTAAGTTTTCTCTAAAAAAAAACTCAATTAAAAACACATGATGGCAGCGGCACTACGCGTGAGCGAGTTCATTATCCTAATGTTACATATGCCAATTGCATTTTATGTTCGTTCTCTAAAGTTTGGGTTTAAAAAAAATTATATAATTAATTGAACTTATGTGAAATTCATTTTTTAAATTTATTTGTGCAATTTATTAAGGTAGAGCACAGCAGGAATATAAAAACGAGTGAGCTTTATAGGTACCACACGACTGAAGTAAAACTTACGAAACGTCTTTCTATCTTCACTAACTCATATCTCCCTCAACTTCCATTCGCCTCGCTCGATCACACTCTTCGTAACGTTCTCATGATGCATTCACCAGCTTACTACTTGGGGAGTCCAGCGTGCCTTAAGAAGTTTTACTTTAAAAATCTTGCTAAAAATTTGAGCAGCTACACTGGGCAATAACCTCAACCTTACAATGTTTCATAGCGAAATAATACTTCTTTCCAGTAGTGTCAATTTCCTGTAGTGAGTCAAGTAACCGTACGTCTTACCTTGTGTTTCCAGAGACGATACACGTTAGCGAGTGTAGTTTTCTATAACCGAAGAAAGATAAAGATATTAGTAACTAATACGCAATATAACACCTTTAAAACTATAAGTCTTATCGAGTGCTCGATAGACTCTATAGTAACATTTAGAAATACTCAATAGAGTATAGTTCAATATTCCAGTTGCGTTTCTACGTTTACTACTATAGTTAGGTACCTACGTCATGTGCGCTTGTAACAAAACTCATGGTAGACCTACAGTTGCGTTTCTACGTTTACTACCTACTGTAGTTACGTCATGTGTGCTTGTAACAAAAACTCATGGTAGACCTACAGTTGCGTTTCTACGTTTACTACTGTAGTTACGTAATGTGCGCTTGTAACAAAAACTCATGGTAGACCTACAGAGCTCATGGAGAAGGTCGAGGAAAGGGTTGGTAAAACGCTTGTTTTGAAACACAAATTTTCTATATTCATTGCTGTGATGTGAATAATATTTCATTTAACTAAGATGAGAATGATTTTTTTTTTTTGGAAAATTAATTGAAATCATATTAATTAAAAGTTTTTGGGGGGACTTTTTGGCTTAAACCCTGTTATCAATGTATTTGCCTATTCGTAATAATTTGTATAAATTAAAGTTTGATTGTCTACGTTATGAACGTAAAGATTTTACAGCGGGATCTTAGGCTATAACAATTTTGCAGCGGAAAGTTTCTTTATCAATCCATTATTCCATTTGCCAATAAATGAGGCACTTGTATATCTCCTATAGGTCTAAAGCATATTATGTTCTAACGGGAATGAGTCTAATAGATTAATAGTTATTGAAGTGGAAACCGAATGTTGTTAATGTGTCGAGTTTAATATTGATGTAATTTGCGTGATATTTCACATCCATCGGCTCGGACAAAAGATACCATTATCTATTCCCGGTTTGGTGCAGGCACGGCTTTGTGTGTGGGACAGTATATAAGCTTAGTAACTAATACTGATTACTAAATAATAACAAATAAATATGTATGAAAATTTAATGCTCAAAATAGTTCCGAATATTAGAAGTTTCGTCAGTATTGTTTTGATGAATGTCAAATTGGTTCAAGTTTTTTATTACAATTTCTGACATCTATATATTACATCTATCTCTTCTCTATATATATAAAAATGAATCGCTGAATGTGTTGCTATGCGCTAATCTCGAGAGCAGCTGAACCGATTTCGCTAATTATTTTTTTATAATATTCCTTGAAGTACGAGGATGGTTCTTAAGGAGAGAAAAATTTAAGAAATTGCCTGAAAAAGTCTAAAAACAACACTTTTCTATATTCCCATACAAAAGATTCGTAATAATACTTAAAAGTCATTTGAACTTTAATACCATACCATAAAGTAGAGTTCCGGGAAGGATAAGTCTTAAAAAAATAACAATTAAAGAATCGACTGTTAGGCGGTACGAATTTCGCCGGGTCAGCTAGTAAGTTATAAAATTATATAAGTCTCATTATGTAGCCATTTTGATAAGACATTAGTAGCCGTCTAGTTGTGGAAAGTTATAGGATATTGCCTATAAACTGAATGTCTGTATAGTAAAGGCTAAAAGGTTTTTCGAATCTCTTGCACAATTCGTACAAAAAAAAAAAACCTTTTCAACTTCTATAATTAAAAAAAATACATAATATATTAAAATTAGACTGAAATTGACAGACTAAAATATTTCTAGAACAATAATTGCAGAAAAGGATTATCCTAACTATAATTTTACTTTGTACCACATCCTCTATATTGTAAACAGATTCCTCTGGCTTGAAGGATTAACAGAACCCCGATAACAGCAAGACTGTGAAGGATTACTGTTGATAAAACTTACCAATATCCTGTTCATATTGTAGGTAAGATTCCCCTTTATATCTTACTTGAGTTGTAACAAAGATTGAATGAGCGTTCTGTGTTTATACAAGCGTTTGGTTGTATATTAATACGTGATTTTATGTTTTGTTTCCTTTTAAATATAGAATTAATTTGTTTTTTTATGACATTTTACGTTGGCGATAGATGGCGCCAGTAGTATTTTAAATACGTAAAAATTAAAATTAAGGACATGCTTTTTGTTTCCATAAGGAATTTTGACGTAAATATGTTGAACGTAATAAAAAATACGTTTTAAGTTTTGTCATTGTTTTAGCATAACACAGTTTTAATCATACGTCTCCTCAATTCTTGTGTTGTTAGGGTCTTGAAATCATTGTTATTTCTTACATCGTAAAAATGAAACGAATTTAAGGTATGATTGTTAATAAATAAATACTTATAAATTTTAACCAAGTAAACATTAAAGACTAGACCTTAATACTAAGACTTTCATGCTTTATACCGAGTAATACGTGACGAATTTCGGAAGAAAAATTACCCGGAGAGCTCGTACGAGCTTTACGAGAGATTTGAGTTCATTTTATGGGTGCTTAATTGCATTCGTTATTTTGGCTTGACGCGTAGCCAAGATACGGATAGATACAGATATACACAGGAACGGAAAGAAATACTTGAAAAAAGTAATTTCGATTTTAATATCGATTAAAGAGGGCTAAAAAAACAAAACATTATCAATGTACAGAACAGGACAAACATAATCAATGAAGGTTTAACAATCTGATTACTTTAAGAATGTGCTGTTGATTAGCCCACAGCATCCCAATCACGGTGACGGGGCTGCCATCCAGATCTTGTAGACCCAAGGCTTCTGGTAGCCTAAACCGCTGGTTTTACTAGCGGTTTTTACCAGTGAGTGGTTCTTCTCACGAACCCTCCTCCTTTCACATCCGGGCTTGGGACCGGCAACAGCGGAGCTAAACATTATCAATGTACATTTATTATTAATTTCCGTATAATATTAATAGATATTAAGCTCGTTAATTTAAGCTCGTTTTTGCGTCAGTTCCCAAGTTTTACCTTCATCGAAATCCGCTGTTTGTTTTTGCCACAAGAACCACAAAGTTTTCAGCTGCAAAAAAACTGTTGATTGTAGTTCTGTCTGGCCTTTAACTTTAGTAAAGTAATATTATAATTTCCTATTGTGTTTTTGAGAAGTACATAATTTATTTATTTAAATGTTTATATTTCTACATCTAATGGTGTGAAATTGAGGATATTTGTTTATTTTCAATTAAAAGTAGTTAAAATAAATTTAAAAAGTTTGTGTGGTTGCAATTCACACTTGGCAGAAGTGAAACTTTAGAAAAGTCATAGGAAGATAGGCCGTTGCCATTCGTTCTATCGACGATGATCACGGTCTCCTGAAAAAGGTCGTAAGCGCTATGAAAAATGCGTCGCCCATGCAAAACGTGTCGCTTACGCGTTTTAAGTAGTAATTTATTCTATTATTCTCTCGTATATATTTATGTATTTATTTCTTTATCGTAACGCATTTCTGTTTCATTGACTTTAAATTCACATATCCCTTTAAATAAATTTAAATTTTTAATGAAAAAATCAAGCTCTCCCAACTGTGAGTCGTGTCACATTGTCGATGATGTACATCATTTGCTAATTGAATGCATACAATTTTAATCTGGCAGAGATACCATTATGAGACTTATGAATTTGAATAGATTAGATTCTGGAATGTTCCATGGTATACTCGCGCGCCCAACTTCTAATGAGGCCATAATACTGTTCAGGCTCATAAGTCTCATCTGATGGTATAGTTAGTATAAGGTTACGATGGGACTGACATGTGCGTATAAAAGTCCCTAAATAAATTAAAGAACAAAAAAAAAAAAAAAACAATTCTAAAGAAGTTTCATTCAAAAAATTTTGTTCCTTAAACATATCTTGCAAATAAATAATTAATTTGTAGGATACACCACGACATTAAAAACATCAAGCTACAATTTATTCAGTATTTATTTTTGATTTCGTTTTGTGGCTCAACTTTTTATATACTTATATAAAACTAGCTTCTGCGCGCGACTTCGTCGGCGTGGACTCCGCTCCTATTGGTCTTAGCGTGATGATACATAGCCTATAGCCTTCCTCGATAAATGGGCTATCTAACACTGAAAGAATTTTTTAAATCAGCCCAGTAGTTCCAGATATTACCGCGTTCAAACAAACAAACAAACAAACAAACAAACAAACAAACAAACAAACAAACTCTTCAGCTTTATATATTAGTATAGATAAATATTAAAATAAATTTAACGTTTTTTTTTTTAAATACGGTTTCAATTTCGTAAAATTACAATCTATTTATTTTAATTTTCCTCGACCCTTCACCCTTCCATTAAGTATCACTACATATGTATTATAAAACGAAGTCTCTTTCCGCTGTCTGTCTGTCTGTAAATATGCTTAGATCTTTAAAACTACGCAACGGATTTTGATGCGGTTTTCTTTAGTAAATAGAGTGATTCCAGAGGAAGGTTTATATGTATAATACATGCATAATATAGTAGAGGAACACTAATAGTTTTAAAGTTTTCTAATGTGATGTCGTAAATAAACACATTTTTTGCGCTTAGATTGCAAATATTTATTTTATATGTTATATTTAGTATCAGCATTGCACCCGTGCGAAGCCGGAGAGGGTCGCTAGTCTTATAAATAACACATTGCACTATAAAACAATTTATTGTATTTATTTAAATGCTTGTAATATTATCTTTTATTTTCTTTAATTTAAATAGTAATTAGAATAGATGACGATTCGCAGGGCCAATTTAAATCAAGTAATCTTTTATTTGATTTAATTTGATTTGAATTATAATTATGTTCATTTTGAAATTAATTATTAAGTAATAAATAGCAGTAACGTCGCCTTGGCGCAACGGTCACAGCACTGGTTTTGTGCTTGTTGCGCTGGCGGTTGCGGGTTCGATCCCCGCACATGACAAACATTTGTATTGGCCATACATGTGTTTGCGTGGTCTGGGTGTTTGTGCAGTGTGGGTCTCCCCACCGTGCCTCGGAGAGCACGTTAAGCCGTCGGTCTCGGTTGTTATCATGTACATCTGATAGCGATCCTTACTCATAGTAGGGAATATATCCGCCAACCCGCATTGGAGCAGCGTGGTGGATTAAGCTCTGATCCTTCTCCTACATGGGGAAAGAGGCCTATGCCCAGTAGTGGGATATTGCAGGCTGAAAAGCTTATAAATAGCAGTTTTATTACCCGTTTATATGTATCTTCATATATAGATTAATTTACACAAAGGTTAGACCGAACTTATAACGTATAGAGCAAGTGCCGCCCCCGCTCAAGTTAAACTATAAATTGAACGTATTGCAAATAAGATTACGATGTAACTTCTGGCTCTAGTTTTGAACTCAAATAGTGTCTTAGAGTGAAAATTATGTGGTTGATGATGCACGTGGATTTTAGGCAAAAGGTCAGGGGTTTATTTGAGGGTTCAGGGTAAATATAATTTAATACAGTGAGGGAAAATTTGGGGGAACTTATCTTGTGAGATATTCGTGAATGTATCCACCTAACAGCAGTCGAGTCAATGTGGGGGAATTAGCAGTAATGCTTTTTTTATTGAAGAAGAAAATCTAACTGTTGAAGTGCCATAAAATAATAATATTACTAATTTAATCTGTTATTGTATAGAACGATTAGAAGCGAGGAAGTTTTCATAATATCTCTTAGACTTATTCTAAGAGATGATATGAGAGATGAAAAAAGTAATTGGAGAAAAAAAAACAATAAGCCAACGTCACCTCAACTCAACCGTCATGACGCTGCCGCGTTACCGGTCGCTCAAATTTTACCCTTTATGCGCCTGACGAAGTTTCACTTCAAAAAAAAGGAATTAAAAAAACATTTGAAAAAATACATAAAAAGCCAACGTCACGCGGTGTTCCCAGGTGGTCACTCATTCAAGTACTGACCATCCCTGACGCTGCCGCATTACCGGCCGCTCAAATTTTACTCCTCATGCGCCTAAAGAAGTTTCACTTCAAAAATTCTTCTACTACTACTACTACTACTACTTCAGCCTATCACAGTCCACTGTTGGACATAGGCCTCCACAAGTTCGCGTCCGACATTATGATGCGAACTCATGTGTGTTGCCCACTTGCCCATAGTCACCACGCTGGGCAGGCGGGTTGGTGACCGCAGGTCTGGCTTTGTCGCACCGAAGACGCTGCTGCCCGTCTTTGGCCTGTGTATTTCAAAGCCAGCATGGAAAATTCTTCAGAAAAATTAATTTTCTTTTTTATTTTATCACGTATCTCCAAACAAGCTTACAGTTTGCCTAATGGTAAGCGATTACTGTTGCCTCTGAATACCTGCAATACCAGGAGAAAGCGCTGAGCTCATCCTATCTCCGATCCTTTCCAGCTCTGACCCAATTACACCACCCACAGGACCACAACACTACTTTTGATTTTCTGCAAGTATGAGGTTTTTATTTCTACAGTCGGGCTGTTTCAAATTAAAAAATCAGTTGAAATAAAGGAGTTCAGTTCGAACCAGAGCCGTTCGTGACATTTTTTGATGGGGGGTCACAAAAAAAAGTCTGTGTGTCAGCTCCAACGCACGACTGAAGTTTACTTCTTCGAATCGACTGTCTAAATAATTTTTAGGTTTACAATACAATACAAATACTCTTTATTGTACACTAACAGAGAATTTTTTATTACATCAAAAGCAAAATATAAACAATAGGTTTTCTAATTCTTAAGAAATGAAAACTTAAGAAAATATCAAAAAAAGTTGGAAAATATCAAAAAAATTACAACGATATAAATTTTACGTGTCTGAATGTTCACAAGACAGAGCAAAGACTGTCTTAATAACAACAGTAGTATTATATGAAAATGCGTGATATAATCAAAAGCACCGATTAAAAAAACGCAGCTTACTTTACACAACATCGCGCATTTTTTGCACCAGCAGTGTGCAGTGTGAACAAAGTTGTATGAGCTGAACAAATATGTGTTAGCCATAAATTCACATAAAGTTATGAGGAATAGCTATATGGGGAGTTCGTGTATTTTAGAGGGCGCTGCTAACTTGAACAAATAATTACTATTTTATTTAGGCTGCTTTTGTGTTTGTTTGTTTGTTTGTAGTTAACTCACAGTCCTTGAGACTGAAGTACTGGAACGTTAGTCTATTATTGATGATTGTGTTTTAATTCTGTTACATAGTTTTGGTATTTACAAAATGAATGACGTCATAACAGCACCACGCAAATATATAATCTATACTAATATAATAAAGCTGAAGAGTTTGTTGGTTTGATTGTTTGTTTGTTTGTTTGTTTGTTTGAACGCGCTAATCTCAGGATCTACTGGTCCGATTTGAAAAATTCTTTCAGTGTTAGATAGCCCATTTATTGAGGAAGGCTATAGGCTATATATCATCACGCTAAGACCAATAGGAGCGGAGTCCACGCCGACGAAGTCGCGCGCAGAAGCTAGTGTAATGTATAAAGTATAATAGTTTTAAGCAAATGTTATGATGTAACATAATAAATTATGTAAATGTTACTACTATTTTGTTTAATTATTATTGCTTTTTAATTTTTATCAGGTGTTTAATCTTTTGTATTTACCCCGTAACAATGATAATCTTTTGTACGTACCCCGTAACAATG
Organism: Melitaea athalia; assembly: GCA_905220545.2. Lineage (NCBI taxonomy): Eukaryota > Metazoa > Arthropoda > Insecta > Lepidoptera > Nymphalidae > Melitaea > Melitaea athalia. The sequence goes on from HG992204.1 coordinate 4,124,268, forward strand.
ATGCATTGAAAACAACTGATTTACAATTTTGAGTGGCCTGTAATTGAACGATGGTTCGGTCTCCATCCCAGCAATAGGATGTTTACCATTTCAATTCAGAAAATCAAGATGTATGTTATTTTTTATATATCCGCCAACCCGCATTGGAGCAGCGTGGTGGATTAAGCTCCGATCCTTCTCCTACATGGGGAAGAGGCCTATGCCCAACAGTGGGATATCACAGGCTGAATCGTGATCGTGATCGTTATTTCTTAAAAGAATAGACGATAATTTAATTGTTTCAAGAATTATTTAATATATTCTTTCCTTCATGTGTGACTATAGCGGTGATTGGCGCTGTTTGTAGTAAACATCATTTTTGCTCCAGCGATTGTGGGTTCGATTCCTAATATAGACTGGGTTCAAGATATATTTATATAATTTATACGTATTACTTATTACATTTATTACAAACGCCGCGTTGGCGCAGCGGTCACAGCAATGGATTGCGATTGGCTGTTGCGCGAGCGGTTGCGGGTTCGATCCCCGCACACGACAACATTTGTATTAGCCATACAGATGTTTGCCGTGGTCTGGGTGTTTGTGCAGTCCTAGTGGGTCTCCCCACCGTGCCTCGGAGAGCACGTTAAGCCGTCGGTCCCGGTTGTTATCATGTACACCTGATAGCGATCGTTACTCATAGTAGGAAATATATATTTGGGTTGTCTGGAAGAAATGGCTAAATAGCCATAAGTCCGCCCATTGTACTTCACAGTCTGTAAATGATATTATTTGTAGTTGTGATGTACAATAAAGTATAAATAAATAAATAAATACAAAATAAATATGTAGCAATATGAGCTGGCTGTTACCGAAAACATTAGCATTGAGTTGCTTACCTTAGGAACAGACGAACAGACTACCGTGTGTGTATGTTAAAGGTATATAAATATGTACTGTGACAAGACTCGACCTTTCAGAAACTTTTGACACTGAGTTTATAATACAACCTAAAGAGGACCCAAGGGATAAAAGCTTTGTACGGGTTATAATGTAAAAGTTGAACGTAGAAGTTGATGACTTGTGAGGCTCATTTACGTTTTCTTGAGTACTGTTTGAAAGCTTTTGTTTATGGGAATGGAATCATAGAGTTGATAAAAGCTAACTCTTTTTAATGTGACGGGGTTTGAACGTTTTTGTAATATTCTTTGTTCTTCCGGATCCCTTGGATTATATTTAGCGCAATTAGGGAATGTTTGTGTGACTATTGTTTATTTTTTTTAATCATCTTATTCGGTGCACAACTCCAATGGCATTTGAATTCTAATAAGTTTCACCTTTTTTTATTTATTTACTATTATAACGATATACGATATATATAAAGATCACATAAAGTACAATATTAACAAAACAATATACTTTAATATATTACAGTTTATTTGACAACATCAAAAATGAAATTATAACCCCGTCCGGCGACTAATGATCTTTTTGACACTTCAAGAAATTTTGACATTAGTGACTGCCTCACACGTTATTTATTCGATTTTAAATAATAATCGATTTTATTTAAGAAGAACTTTCAATCGATTTAATTAAATACATTTAGTTTAAAAATATTATTTATTTATGCGTTTATTAGTTTTTTTTTTAATTATAAATGAAATATATAAATAATAAATAAATGAATTAACAGAGTTATTGCTCTTTATTCTTGGTTTGCAATTAAATTTCAAGATTTCGACTTAATTACTTGCAAGTAATCAATCTTGGGGTCATAGATACTATTTTTATTACCTTTTTTGTATTAAATTTATAGAAACAATAATCACATGGCGTAAAATTATTTTTATCATATGATCGATTTATTATCGATTTATTATTTCAAGAACTTTTTCATAGTCTGTGGTTGTTTGTTATGCACAGGTTACTTCACTCAATCAATCAAATCGTCAATAAAATATGACATTACTGTAAAATTTTTAGTACGTTGTTCCGGAAAAAAAACAACTGTAATTTATAGGCGTGAGCTGTCAAAAAGCTATTTAGTCGCCGGACGGGGTATAGGTACTGTAATTCCAACACACTTTACGAACCAATCAACCGATCAAATATAATCTCAACCTCCATTAGATTTATAAGTATCACTATATTGTTTTATATTTTTTTATATTTCAATAAAAAAACAGGAAGATTACTCTGCTTTCAATAATGTATTTATTTTCCATATAATAAAAAGTAAAAACAATAAAATATCGAAATTTGATATAAGGTAAATATTTTTAACGACGAAGTTTCCTTATTAGGTACATTGTTATATTTCGAAGTTATATTGTTTTGTTTCGGTTTTTGTTTATTGTTAGTCTACTATTGGTAATGGTGGAGGAGGAGGGAGGCTATTATGGTATTTCAAGTGGAAACAGTTTGATCGGTGACATTTATTACATCACGACATATTATAAAACAAAGTCTCTTCCCGCTGTCTGTCTGTCTGTATAGGTATATCGGCTTAGGTCTTTAAAACTACGCAACGGATCTTGATGCGGTTTTCTTTAGTAAATAGAGTGATTCCAGAGGAAGGTTTATATGTATAATACATGCATAATATAGTAGAGGAACACTGATAGTTTTAAAGTTTTCTAATGTGATGTCGTAAATAAACACATTTTTTGCGCTTAGATTGCAAATATTTATTTTATATTTTATATTTAGTATCAGCATTGCACCCGTGCGAAGCTGGAGCGGGTCGCTAGTTATATTATGTATGAGGCTTATGAAATTTTTTCAAGAGGGTTCTAATGTTATAATACCAGATTTTATTTAGTGGAATAGCGAAACTGCCAATCACAAAGTATGAATTTATTGTTCAGTGTGACCAACATACTTGTATAGTTATATTAGTAGAATACAGTAAATGAACATTTCACGTATAACCACGGTATCAATATTTCTTACGTCTTAAAACAAAATAAATTGTAGTAATTTTATTTTGTAATTGCTTTTTTTAACTTTAAAAGCCACGTTCTATAAAATTATAGATTAATTTTTTTTACAAGAAGTGAATTAAATAGGAGATCTCGGTGTGATAATGGACAGTAAATTAACATTTAGGGCACACGTTGATACTTTAGTATACCAAGCTTTTAAGAATAGGTACTAAAGGATTTGCACATCCAGAAACAAAAATAATCTTCTGTAACACTTGTGCGAAGCACGCTTGAATATGCGTCTGTGGTCTGGAACCCACGATATTCAACTTACTCGCAGTGCCTTGAAAACATTCAAAGATCTTTTTTACATCCCTAGTACGTATGCTCGGCTTATGCCCTATTAGATTGTGCCAAACCGTGCCATGACCCTTTTGGTCCTAGCGTAAATACGTTCTGTTTTGGGAAATTTTCAACGTGTGAAGTTGTAATAGTCGTTGCAATTTGCTGAAGTTTTTCAATTTCCTAAAAAAACTTCTACTTGGTATGTATGAGAAAGCTTAAAAAAGTCTATTAGCACAGCCGTTGTCGAGTTAAGCGCCTAGAAATTTCTACTCATTTTAATTTTATAGATCAAATAAAATCTGTGTATACCTATGTATAGTACTTACAGTTCTATTTATCAAACATCCCGTTCATTACCTAGGATATTACTATGCATATTACATTTATGATCCAGTAGGTAGGGGAGACCAGGGATGGACGTAACAATTTTCGGTTATTTCGTTATATCTCACACAAATTTTAGAATATCAAGATTCAAACCAATACAAATGATAGATTAGTGTTTCAGCTATCTTTAACTATCGCCTTAAATGCAAATTATATAGCCATTTTTGAGAAAATTGAGCAAAAAAAATATTTGGAATCTGTTACAACCATCCCTAGAGGTAGGGTTGGTTGTAACAGTATCAGGGGATGGATGTAACAATGCAAATAAACACAAAGTAACTTTCATAATCAATATTATCATTTATCACAACACAAATTTATTATTCTTATTTATTAATCAGCCTTTTAGGACTCACAATTATGTCACAATAATCAAAACTAAGTATTAAACACTTCTGAAACAAACAAAAAAAAAAAACTTCGACAGTAGTCAACAATCTCAGTCAGACAAATAGTTATGACATATATATATAACTTCTTTCGTTATTAGTGCACTCTTCATGAGCCCATTGCTGACACTCGAGGCATTGTACCCATTTTTAATTTGACCTGCTGTTTGTAAAAAAATTCAAAACAGACTAGACAAAAACAATCCTCGCCATCTGAATTATTATCAGTATATTTTGTTATTCTAGTATCTTTTTTCGTCTTTTGTGGTATATTTCCTTTTCTTCCTTTTCTTACCTTTCCATTATTCTTCCTAGGTCTTGCCTTTTGGGAGGGGCTTAACTTCATAGGGACTAAACGATATCATTGTAACGTTCTGGCAAGCAGCTGAAGAAGTAGATGGGATTTGTAAATTATAAGTTGATGTCGATGCCGATGTCAATACTGACACATCTACTTCCGAAACACGTAGTTATTGGTGGGAAAGTTAATTCAGGAGGGGTTTTGGCAATAATGGTGAAGCTGGCAAAGGCGGTGAAGCTGGCAAAGACGGTGAACCTACCAATGGTGGTGTTACTAATGGCAATGGTGGTGTTACTAATGGCAATGGTGAGCGTAACTCGCCCTGTACGGTCGGTAAATTATCAGTCAAAATTGCTTGATCTCGTGATGGTGGTGAACAGGACATTGCGCCAATCTGACGACTTGTTGAAGGAATAGGCTCAGATAAAGGAGCTGGAATATCTTCTAACGGTCGATCACTACACGGTGCTGGTCAAGAAGTCCACGTCTGTGAATATTTGCGCGTTGTCGGCCAAATTTCTGTACAAGCAAAGCCTGCTTGTATTTTTCGGGATGAAAGTAACAAGTTGTTACTTTCATCCCGATCTATAAATTTTACCGATTATGACAAACACGTGCTTATAGCCTACAAAAACTGTTATAAAAGTGCCATTCCGGATGCCAAAACATAAAGACGAATAGTTGTGCTATTTTACTCACAAATAACACATAAGCTAAAACATTGCATATTTAAAACAATGACAGTTGAAAAAAACGGTCAAAACTTACTTTATGCCAAATTTTTCGGCACCGACTCATTACGTCCACAACTTGGCGGCACAGCGCCGTAAGCGCAATTGAGGGAAGCGGGGATTCAAAATGCCGCATATTGGTAAAGCAGCCGTCTTTGTAACCAACATAATTCGTTCAAAAACTCATTTGTTACGTTCATCCCGTGTTACTTTCATACCTGGTCTCCCCTACTCAATTTTAATGAATATCTAAAACAAATAATGCAAATACTGAATTTATTAGAATGAATTAACCTTTATTTACATAAATAAAATATTAAATAAATGAAAGCATGTAAAGCGGTAAGTCTTAGTTGTTATTATAGACGTTAAAGAACGATTACTTTTTTTAAACGTTTTGTAACTTGTAAAAAGCGTGAAGTTTACTTATCTTTACATTTTCAATAATTTGTAAATTTTTCTTTCGATTGCGGGTTGGTGGATATATTCCCTACTATGAGTAACGATCGCTATTAGGTGTACATGATAACAACCGGTACCGACGGCTTAACGTGCTCTCCGAGGCACAGTGGGGAGACTCACAAAAAACTTATAAAAACGTTTAACGTAACAGAGTTTTTGAAACCAGATTGAAAAATAAACCTAATCATACAAACTCGTCTTTTTCATTATATAGGTAATTATAATCAGAGATAATATTATAAAATATTAAAGATAGACGTTCAACGTCGCGGAAAACAACCACAAAAATAACCAGTTATGAGGCACGTAGGGAAATTGGAATGTTAATATAGAACCGAAAGCGCGAAGACGACGGTTATTACAAATTTTAAGGGGAATCTTTTGGTGAAAATGACTTTTTTATGTTTATGGAATTTTGGTATGCCCGGTAGGGTATAGGGGAGGCTTGATTGATTAAATATTTGTAGTCATTATTGTATATTACAAAAATGTTTTTTATCTAATTTTTCTAAGCGATCTCTACCGGTTAAACTATGATGGTTAGAAATTTTATGAGTCACAGAAGTTCAAATGATGAAAATAAAAAAACTCTAGATGCGTATAAATTATATATTATATACTATGTTATAAAGCCGAAAAGTTAATTTGTCTGTTTTCGTAACATTATATGAATAAAGCCTCATAAAAACATGGACAAATGCATACTAAATCGTCATCAAAAAGTTACTCGTTACTCGTTATTATCGTGTATACTGGCGGTGTTCCGCGGTTTCACTCGCGTTAATTTGAGGAAAAAATTAGCTATAGCCTTCTTTGGTAAATGAGCTTCTTCTTCTCCTTCAACCACGAATTATATTTCTCCATTGAATGGTGCAAGTTGCTTCCACGGTATTCTTAAAGGTAATGAGTAGAAGGTAATGGTTGGTAAATGAGATGTCCAAAGCAAAAAGATTTTTTTATTTGAACCAGCATTTCCTGAGATTGGTGCTTTTAAACAAATAAATAATATTTTTCTTTTTGTTTTTGTTAGACAATGCCTCAAGTCATTTAATCCGCCTTTTGTTTCAACCGTTTTACTTTCGATAGTTGGTCGACAAATTGTTTCAATGACAAAAAAATAAAAAAATAAAAATAAGCAACGAATAAAGAGAATGCTATAAAAATACGTTATATTTTAGGCTTGATTGACAAATTATTTATTCAAAACTTACCTAACTTAAACCCTAAATTATGTAAAACGATACTTTTTGTGTAAAAATTGGTAACTCGATACACTTTCGTTCATTATTTTTGATAATTAACTATAAAAACAAATAAGATAAAATTACAAATAATTATTTTCGGTATAAGCTTTTTAATTACGCGGTGTTGTAGATACAGTATCGGGGGGCTCGGCAGTGCCCCCGCCAATGTTACATAATGTGAGTTTGAAAATTTGTGTTCACTTATTTGTAAAGTTACTTGAATTGAATTGAATCAGCTTGTGACGTCCCACTGCTGGGCTAAGGCTTAGGACTTTTTTCAGGTACGAAAAAAGTCCTAGGTATGTCCATCTCCACAACGTGTCTATATCAGGTGTATATGATGTACTGAGGTAGGGCACTTCAGGTAGGGTCGGTAACGCGCTTGCAATGCTTCTGGTGTTGCAGACGTCAATAAGCTACGGTAATCGCTTACCATCAGGTGAGCCGTATGCTTGTTTGCCAACTTAGTTATATTATAAAAAAATATATGATAAGAACTGGGACGAACTCTACGTAGACTGCTTGCGTTTTCTCTAAGGCATGGTAGAGAGACCCTTACAGTATTATTATGTCGGGGAATCGTGTCCACTGTCAGTGGTTAGACGATTACACGTGATTACACCAAGACAGTTGTCTCTACTTACCCGGGTAAAACAGATGCGTGAAATTTTGTGAATTAATTGAGATAGATTAATAGATATCATTAAAAAAAAGTATTTAGACAGCTTGCAACAAAACTTATGTTGTAATAGTTGACTATCTGAACTACCGTAAATATGACTGTTGTGTCATTTCTTCACGGATAAAGTTGAAGGGAATTTCTAGTTAACAATACTAAGCTGTTGCATACTCAAAAATACTTTATTCTGTCAATACATCTAACTTCGTAAACATTATAATGTCGTTGTAATGATACATGTAAAAAAAACCGGCCAAGTGCGAGTCTGTTACTAGTGTAGTCTACTTATAAAGTCATTACACATAATCTATATGAAATAAAAGCTTATAACGTGACTCATTAGTTGAAATGAGAAGGAGAAGTAGGTGTAGGAGAAGTAGAAGGAGAAGGAGAAGGGGAAGGAGAAGAGAGAGAAGGATAAAGAGAAAGAGAAGGAGAAGGAGAAAGAGAAGGAAGAGAAGGAGAAAGAGAAGGAAGAGAAGGAGAAAGAGAAGGAAGAGGAGAAGGGGATAGAGAAGAAGAAGGAGAACTGAGAAGAAGCAGAAGTAGAAGTAGAATGAAGAGGAGAAGAAGTAGGAGGAGAATAAGAAGGAGGAGAAGAAGAAGGAGAAGAAGCAGAAGTAGGAGGAGGAAGAGAAGAGGGAGGAGAAAGATAAAGAGAAGAAGGTGAATGAGATGAAAAAGGAGAAGGGGAAGAAGAAGAAGGAGAATGCGAAAAAGAAGGAGAAGGAGAAGAAGCAGCAGTAGCCACCGCCGGCGCACTGCACCTTGTTTAATTGGGACAAAACGGGCGTTCAAACGTTTTGCTTGTAACCAAGTAAATGTGATTGACTATTAAAATTTTCAAACTAAGGAAATACGAGTACTCATATCTCGCAACAAGCTTTTCAATCATTTAGATTATGTGTAATGACTTTATAAGTAGGATAGTAAAAGTTTTAAAGTAAAAATTTTTTTTTTCGTTTTAGCGCATTCAAATAAAAGCTTGTTTTTTAAAAAGGTTTTTTTACTTTTAATTTATACAGTTATCACTCTGATATTAAACATTTCAAAATGTAAGCATTCAAAACGGTTTTCTCATGGTTAGGTTTCGATTCCCTTGCGAGTAGTTGCAAGTTTCAAAATATGCGGCTTAAATTGCTGTTTTTTTGATAGCGTTGACATATAAGTTTGATTTTGTTACAGTTTAAAGGTATTATAGAACTGAGTATTTGATATGAATTTCAACTTAAGGTCTTTACGCGTTCATGAGAAAAGGTGTAGTAAGTTTAAAACTATTAAAAATATTTTTAAGCTATTGCATAGCTTCTTTCGCGGGCCTTGAGCGCGGGGACAGTTTTGAGAATATCAGTAACGAAAAAACCTCACGCTCCCCCAGTAACGAAAAAACCTCACGCTCCCCACTCCGACGGGCACGGAGGTGTGGCTTGAAGGCCGTGCATCGTCTAACGTCGTTTCAGTTTGGTAGTCTTCGACACGGCGTTGTGTGCGTGCGATTAGACGTCTGAGCTTCGACGCGAGTTTGCCGGCATTTATCAATGAATGCGTGATGAAATAAAAAATATGACCTACATGAATGGGATAGCACCGGCGTTAGTACTATTATCTAGTTGAGCGTATTACTCATTGATGCAAATATGATATTGCCTATAATGTTACTATTTCCGGATAAAATTTGGCATTTAATTTTTTTAATAAAAGAAAAAAATTTGTTTTCTTATCGGTCACCACGCTCAAAAAGTGTAACTTGAATTAATATCAAAGAAAAAGAAATACTGCATAAATAAAATAAATAAATATTATAATTATTGCATAAGTTGATACAAAATGCTATGCAATAGCTTTACCGCGGCAGTCCCCGAGTGCCACACGTCTTTTTTTTTTATTATATGATTTAACTAATCTACTTTTCGTAATTTACCTTTATCTGTGCTATAAGACGTTGCTTTGTACCGAATTTCAACATTCTGAGTTCACGGAAAGTACCCTGAAGGTTTTGATTTCCTTGCGAGTATTTGCGTTCAAAATATGCAGCTTAAATTGCTGTTTCTTATGATAGCGTTGACATAGAAGTTTGATTTTGTTATAGCTTAAAGGTATTATAGACTTCAGTATTTGATATGAATTTCAATTTAATACCCTTACGCGTTCATGAGAAAAGGGGTAGTAAGTTTAAAATTATTACAAAATATTTTTATTATATGATTTAACTAAAAATTTCTAGTTTTCGTAATTTTTCCTTTATCTGTGCTATAAGACGTTGCTTCGTACTAAATTTCAAGATTCTGAGTCCACGGGAAGTACCCTGTAGGTTTTGATTCCCTTGCGAGTGTCGAAAATTTGCATCATAAATGGCTGTATCTTTTGATTGCTTTGGCTTAGAAGTTTGATTTTTTTCACAGCTCCAAGGGACAGTAGATTTGAGTATTTGATATAAATTTCAGCTTGATACCTCCACGCGTGCCTGAGAAAAAGTTTCTTGACAGACAGACGGACAACAAAGTGATCCCTTTCCCAACAAAGTGTTTCCTTTTGAGGTACGGAACCCTAAAAATGATATTACTTTGTATATTTTTCTCCAAATTGGTTACATTTTTTTATTAAACTCTATATCGTATCAAATAAAAACATGAGAATTGATTATATCTTTACTAGATCTACTATTACAGACCTTTATATGTTGGTATGAGATAGGAGGCGTAGAGCAGGGGTATCCAAATTACGGACTGCGGGCCAAATCCGGCTCACCAGTGCCGTCAATTCGACCCGCAATTGTATAAGACTAATGTCATCTATCTGGCCCGCGACAGTCAAAACTTAACGACAAAAAATGACGCAGAAATCTTAAATATTTAAGCTTTAATATTAATAACTAATAAATAAATAATTGAAATGAAACAGTTAGACTCTATAGCTGGAAATATAATGAAGGGCAGAAAAATTAAAACCCTCTTTGGCCCATGGAATATACTGAAAAAAATATTATGGCCCTAAGGTTTCAAAGTTTGAAGACCCCTGGCCTAGAGGAATGGGTATGTAATTTGGCACAGGACTTCCGATATGTGAGGTTATAAGGAAATTCATCATTTTATTTTTTCTCACTTTTTTACGTTATTGGTAAGCTCGACATGATATATGGCCAATAGTAGCTTTTCTTATACGTATAAAAACTTAAACGTTATCTATACACAAGTTCCATAAATTATTCCACAGAAACACTATTATTATGCTAATATCTTTGTAACAAAAACAGAGTCCAATGTAATATCACTATTCATGTATTTGCCGTTTTCAAAATAAACTTAATTTCGGTTTCCATATTGAAGAATAAATTGTACTTGTGTATAAAAGTCCCTAAAAAAATTGAAATGAAGAATAAATTGTTTTTCGAATGTATGAATCCTGTGTTATAAAAGAGAAGTGGTATTATTCATACGACTAGGTCAAGGGCGGATCCAGCTTTGGCGCCGGGGGAGGGGGGGGTCACAGTCATGGTCAAGGCGCTAGGGGGGGGTCACATAGTAAAAATAAGTTATAATTTAATTTTTATAATGATACAGGTAAAAAGTAGGTATTTTATTAATCCATGTAGGTAATGTACTTAAAAATACCTATATTGTAACAAAAATCTTGTTTAACAATTTTAATTAGTGGTCCACCTAGGTCCTGGACACAGCCACAGGGGGTGGGGGGGTCATGACCCCGTGACCCCCACTGGATCCGCCAGTGGACTAGGTAGGCAAACAAGCGTACGGCTCACCTGATGATAAGCGGTTACAGTAGGCTATAGATTCCTGCAACAGCGGGAGCATCGCAAGCGTGTTGCCGACCCTACCCCCGACGCTTTACTCACCACTGGAACACAACAATACTTGAGAAGTTAGTGTTATTTAGATGTGATCTTCTGTAAGGTTGAGGAGCTTCTCAGACGGGCAGTTCTAGATTTTGTGCAGGATATGTCCTGCTGTGCCTTACCTAAAAAAACACTGGTAAGCTAGTAAGTAGTTAAAAAAATTCACAAATTCGATCAATATTCGATTAAGGATTATATCATTAATGATAAAGAAGTGTAGAGACTTAGTAAGGCTAGCTTTGATGAAGGACATGAATTTATACGCTTACGCTTCGGCCTGTAATATCCCACTGCTGGGTATAGGCTCTTTCCCCATGTAGGAGAAGGATCAGAGCTTAATCCACCACCCTGCTCCAATGCGGGTTGGCGGATATATTCCCTACTATGAGTAACGATCGCTATCAGGCGAACATGATAACAACCGCGACCGACATGAATTTGTAATGGTTGAACATTGTACTGCAGATTTTTAAAAGATTCGCCATGTCTTCGTTTGTCTTTTAGTTAGAAAAACTGTTTAATTTCTTGCCGATTATTTAAAAACTATTATGATTAGATAAATTAAATGACGAAAATTATACTTAGGTATACTTTATACGAGACAAAGGTGTTCTTCGGAAAAAGAAAATTTTAATTCATAATCAAAACTAATTATAGCTTTAGCTTCAAAAAGACCCACGAATCGCCACCTAACAAAGTAATTTTTGAAGTTATACTTCTTTTGGAGCGTTAGGGTAAAATTATGAGAGTAAATTTTTACGTAGTAAATTGTGCGCGCGCACACCGTCACGAAAAAAACCGACACCCTGAAATTAGTTAGTCAATGAAGAAGAAATTAGCAACGTGAAGTTTTAGCTAGCCAATGAAATATTTTATTTTAATTTTAATAAACTAATGTAGGTTATGGATAAAATTTGAGTCATCTATTGATGCGGAAGAATGAGACAACGATATGGATGAAATATGTTCATAGCTGGTAGCATAAATAATTGTGTTCATTTATGTGTATATGTTACCGGAAATGTATGTAATCCGTCATTGTATACAATTCCTAGGAAATGTATGTAATTCCTAAAATCGCACGGAAATGTGTAAAATAAATTATGTTAGACACATATCCTAGAAAATCTATACATTGTCTAAATAGCAATCGGAAATGTAATCATTTGAGTTTTTGTCTCAAAATTATGCCGATAAACGGTCTATGGGTCTTAATCTAAAGACTTACCAAATAACCTTAACCTATCTAACTTCAAAATTAGACCGACGCGGGTCTTAATCTAAAGACTAGCCATTAAAGTAGTTAATTATAAAGGGTTAACATGTAAATCAAAACAAAGATTTACCAAGAAAAGATTTGGTGTTTCATTACAGAAAGCATTATTTTTATACATTTCCTAATACGATATTGAAATTATATACCTACAATTCCTAGGAATTGTGCACATTTCCTAGGACATTTATGTATTAAATAGTTTTTGAAACAATATTTTATACATTTCCTAAATAGCTTCGGAATTGTATAAATTTCCTAGGAATTGTATACAATTCCTAGATTTCATACATTTCCGGTAACATATATACAAAAAATGAAAGTAGTGTGAAAGCGTAGTACATAATTCAAGTAATTCTTCCGGTATGCTGTCAGCTCCAAACATAAATATTGCTTGAATTTTTTTTATGCGAGCAGCTTTTGTGGCAACTGTCAAATAATGTAGCATCATAAATCAAATTAATGTTTTATAAATTATATTGGACTACTCTTTTCTTACACGAAGGAGTTTTTGCCCAGTTGTGTGACGTTTACGAGTTAGCTACGGATTTATATTTACCGTTAAAACAATTGTAACTGAACATGGATAGCTTTTATTTTTAAAATTGTCTAAAGAGATATCAATAATTAAATGATTTAAATTGGTATCGAAATATACAACATGTTAAGAAATAACGTTATCACCCGGCTTAAAAATAATAGCTCGAACAAAATTACTTCTTAAACTTCGATTGAATCTTGTTTAAAATCGGCCCAGTAGTTCCAGAGATTACCGCGTTCAAACAAACAAACAAACAAACTCTTCAGCTTTATATATTAGTATAGATAAACAAATAAACGCTTCACACTCAACGCCCCCCAGTAGGATTATCTCCTGTGTCGGGGTCCGAAAACACACACAATAAACAAGCACAAACGCCCAGACCACGACAAACATCTATATGACCAATATGTCTGTCGTGAGCGGGGATCGAACCCGCGTCCGACAGGGCAACAGGCACTGCTGTGACCGCTGCGCCAACGCGTATGTATATAATGTTATGTAATACTCGTATATTCATATCACGTTGTACGAGCGGTAGTGAGTCTCGTATAAACTTTGCGAGGTAACTTTTAGCTAGGGATGTTTCGTGATCGACGGTAAGAGATAAAACGATTCTTCAAGATCGGTTTTGCAGAGCAATCATACAGTTATCGATATTATACGTGTATCAAGTACCCATACAAGCGAAAGGCGTTCAATTAAACCACAAATAGATACTGCATAATACATCTAAACTATATATATATATATATATATATATATAAACAATTTAGATGTAATACACTTTTTTTAGTTTCGCATAAATAAATATGGTATTTGTTTGTAATAATCATTTGAAAATTGTATTTGATGATTAGTAATAAACACCTAAATGCCGCATTGAACGGAGACTTACGCAATCTTGTTTCTGAGGTCTAGAAACACATACGATTCAGCCTGTAACATCCCACTGCTGGGCAAAGACCTCATCCTCCATGTAGGAGAAGGGTCAGAGTTTAATCCACCACGATGCTCCACTGCGGGATATATTCCCTATTATGAGTAACGTTTGTAATCAGGTGTCTGTGATAACAACCGGGACCGACTACTTAACGTGCTCTCCGAGGCACAGTGGGAAAGCCCTCAAGGATAGACACCAGACTGGAAAGAATTTATACAAATACAAATATTCATCCCGAGCGGGAATCGAACCCGCAATCGTCGGTGTGTGAGCGCCCACACGGTGCACGCACCACTACAGCAGAGCGATATCAGAAACACATATCATTTACATAAACACCTGGGCCACGACAAACCTCCTATATAGTATTATACTAGCCGACCCGTGCCCACTTCGTTGGGCGTTATAATCCATTTCACATAAGAAGGGTACGGTGAAATTTGATATGTTCCAATACACTCTCACTATTTTCAGCAAATCAGATAAATATAAATGTTTTAAAATCACCAATTAATTTCTAAGGCAAATAATAAATAATGCTTGATTAGATTGAATTGTTGACACGGCACGTCAGAGGGCGCAGGTTCAAATCCTGCTGATTTAAAATCTTTATATATTTTTATCTTTTTCCTTTTATCTTGTCACTCCTGAATAGTGTAGCTTTCTGTTAGCGAAAGAATTTTCATGATCGGATCAGTATTTGCGAAGATTACCCCGTATATACAAACAAAGTTATAAACTTTACCTCTTTATAATATTAGTATAGATATAGATAAACATTTGTCATTATATGTAAAATGTTTGCAATACTGTATTTTTGTTATAATATGTATCTGCTCAAGCACGTTTGATTAATTTGTGAATACTTTACTGGTCATTAATATGTTAATGTGTACCAAAATTATTGTGTAAAAAATATGACTATATAAAAAGGGTGTGCTAGCTAGAGCCTCAAATTTTTCATTTAAGTTACACGTATCTTTTTACTAGGTCATATCAGCTTCTAAGGTTCTCAAATAATATAAGACAGAACTAAATAACTTCTAAAGTAAGTTTTTTCTTACAACTCTACTACTCTATATTATCTAATAAAAATAATTAATTCTGTGCCAGTGTTTCAAGTAAAACTTAACTAGCCTTGTTCAATATTTGAAAATCATTTAAGAGCACAATAGTATAATTCAAACTTGATATTTAATTATCTAATTAATTTGTGTAGTTCTCAACACGAAATGTAAATGCTAGGTTTTGTTAATTGGGTATTTGACTGTAGTCAGGGTGTTGATATTTATTATTTGTAACCGAAAATGTAACATGTAAGAATAACATTTGTAAAAAAAGAAAATAAATCGGTCCAGAAACATATGAGTTATAAAACTTTAAAGTTTCCTGTTAGACAGAGAGAGCATGAGAGAATTGTGATGTCACAATTCACCAGTTCCATACAAGCTACATAATAAATTTCGTTTTCGAAAGAGACAGATATAGTCACCGTAAAATCCATACTAATATTATAAATGCGAAAGTAACTCTGTCTGTCTGTCTGTCTGTCTGTCTGTCTCGCAATCACGGCAAAACTACTGAACAGATTTAAATGAAATTTGGTATACAGATAGTCTAGACTCTGAGAAAGGACATAGGCAACTTTTTAATGCGAAAAAAGGGATGTAAGGTGTTGAAATGTTGGAATGAAAATTTGTATGAGATATAATGTTCGTGTTCGTAACTGTCAAACATTTAATGTTCATCCCGTCGATATGGTAAACTCTCCGATAAAATTAAAGAACGTATTTAAATAAAGGTTTCGAATCGACAACATATATCCACAATATACGGATAGTGGCGTATTTTACATTTTAAAAATGTATAATAATGTCAGTAATTAAAACGGATTGACATAATATATATTGGTTGTCAAATATAAAACGTAGTGGTTATATAGTATATACTCTTTGGTCAAATATTTATGCGTGCGTTCAGAAATTTATTTAGTGTTAACTAAGGAAAATATATCAAGCTAATTAAATCTTATACTATTAAAAAAAAGGAAAGCATTTTTTCCCCTCAAATCAACGCAGGTGAAACCGCGGGGCACAGCTAGTAGCTTATAATTCCGAGATTAGTTAAGATATTTAAAAATGACAAATGGCGTTGTGTTTTAATATTTAAAAACATTATTTTAAATAAATAAAAAAATACCAGTCAAATACCCAATTTATTGTAAATTTTATTCAATTACGCCAGTCTTTAGTTTCAAGATCTTATTTGAGTAAAATAGAAAGGCAACCGCTTTTTCTAATAAGGCAGCCGCTACTAATATTCTCTGAGAAGAAATTATTTTTCGTCAGTTTTTCACTGTTCGTTCAACATTTCGTTCGTTAACAGTTAAACAAAAAGACAGATAATAGTGTTTGGTAAAAAAAAAAAAAACTACTTTACTTTATTACGTCCATCCAACTCAAACTCTACTAATCAAATATTATACTCAATAACTCACGATATACTCAAAATCGACTTGTCAGATCTCGCTCAAATTTAAATGAGACCACGTGACAAATACCAGCTTTTGATAAAAAAAAAACTTCATCACAATCGGTACACCCAGTAAAAAGGTAAACGGGCACGCACAAAAAAGTACAGTCGAATTGAGAACCTCCTCCTTTTTTGAAAGAGTTTAAAATGTAATGTATATATGTATAACCAAGCTCAAGCATGACCGTATTTCTATGTCCACAATTGCAAGTCTCAAAGAAGATATGTACAAAAATCTTGGAAATAAATATGTATGAGTCAGTTCCTCGACGATTTCTGAAAGCTATACGATTTTATGACTTTATCAAAGAAGTGGAAAAAAATATAGCATTTTAGTCGATATCTTCAAATGTTTTCGGGTCATTCTCTTAAGACATTTCCCGAGATAGGAACATTTACATTTTGATGATCGAATGAATCAGTGGTTATTAAAGACTAGCTGCTGTGCCCGCGACTTCGTCCGCATGGAATTTAACAAAAAAATTATTGTTCAGTTCTTAGTAATAAAAAAATAATTCTAAAATAAAAGTAGCCTACTACACCTTATTACATCAGCTATCTGTAAGTGAAAGTCCCGTCAAAATCGGTCCAGCCGTTTTAGAAATTAGTTGGAACAAACAGACAGACAAAAATTGTAAAAAAAATTATTTTGGTATATGTACCGTATATAGATCCATATGCATTTAGTAAAAAGCGGTTATTTTAATATTACAAACAGACACTCTAATTTTATTTATTTGTATAGATATCCGCCGAAGATTGCGCGTTTGATTTTCTTGCAAATATTTGGTTTCGGCGTCGCGATGTTTGCTGTTTTCGTGGTTTTAGTTGATATACCTTGATAAGATGATGTGTCTTGTCATAGG
Source organism: Melitaea athalia (assembly GCA_905220545.2). Classification (NCBI taxonomy): domain Eukaryota; kingdom Metazoa; phylum Arthropoda; class Insecta; order Lepidoptera; family Nymphalidae; genus Melitaea; species Melitaea athalia. The sequence continues at coordinate 4,141,720 of HG992204.1, forward strand.
GTTACCATATCATGAAATAGAGCACTTTAGATTAATTTTTGAAACATAATGCGTGACATTATTTAGTGAGTCGAGTTTCGATCACGATTCAGCCTGTAATATCCCACTGTTGGGCATAGGCCTCTTCCCCATGTAGGAGAAGGATCGGAGCTTAATCCACCACGCTGCTCCAATGCGGGTTGGCGGATCAAGTCAAGTCAAGTTTAGTAATATTTTACTGTACTAACTGTACATAAATATATTTTGTAATTCTGTAGAGTTCTTTGTATTTCAATGATCGATAAATCTATACTAATATATAAAGCTGAAGAGTTTGTTTGTTTGTTTGATTGTTTGTTTGTTTGTTTGTTTGTTTGTTTGTTTGTTTGTTTGTTTGCGGTAATCTCTGGAACTACTGGGCCGATTTGAAAAATTCTTTCAGTGTTATACAGCCCATTTATCGAGGAAGGCTATAGGCTATGTGTCATCACGCTAAGACCAATAGTAGAGGAGTCCACGCCGACGAAGTCGCGCGCAGAAGCTAGTATGATCTATTAGTGATGTTCTATGCTCTCTACTTCTAGCCACGTTCCTTTAAATTGGGGGTTCTGTAGGTGTTGTAGATCACATTCCACGTGAAAAAAAAACCTAGGCCCTTTTTAAATGTGACTTTATTATAATAGACGACAGATTTTGATATAATCTTTCTGCATGATACCTATCGCGAGTGCGTAAGCACGGTAATAATAATAATTTGCAATCAAATGTATTCTACAACAAAAAAAAAGTTGTTAAAAAGTTGTATTAATCTCAATATGCGGTTCTTTAGTTGTATAAGGCAGTTAGTGTTAACATTTCACTTTATCGTATACTAGCTGCTGCCCGCGACGTCGTCTGCGTGCGTTCACTGCTCGTTCCCCGTAGGTGATAGCGTGATAATATGTAGCCTATGTTCTGACCCGACTTCTTAATAATATTTGTGCCAAATTTGAAGTAAATCCATGCAGTACTTTTTGAGTTTATCCCGGACATACATTTGAAGAAATAAAGGTTCACTGCTCGTTCCCCGTAGGTGATAGCGTGATAATATATAGCCTATGTTCTGACCCGACTTCTTAACAATATTCGTGCCAAATTTGAAGTAAATCTATGCAGTACTTTTTGAGTTTATCCCGGACATACATACAGACAAACAGACAAACAGACAAAAATTCTAAAAACTATATTTTTGGCTTCGGTATCGATTGTAGATCACACCCCAAGTATTCTTTTAAAAAAATATTCAATGTACAGTTTTGACTTTTCTACCATTTTATTATATGTATAGATTTCTATCTATATATAGATATCTATCTATCTATATATAGATATCTATCTATATATATGTATGTCCGGGATAAACTGAAAAAGTACTGCATGGATTTACTTCAAATTTGGCACAAATATTATTAAGAAGTCGGGTCAGAACATAGGCTACATATTATCACGCTATCACCTACGGGGAACGAGCAGTGAACGCACGCAGACGACGTCGCGGGCAGCAGCTAGTACATATAATAAAATGATAGGAAAGTCAATGTATGTCCGGGATAAACTCAAAAAGTACTGCATGGATTTACTCTAAATTTGGCACGAATATTATTAAGAAGTCGGGTCAGAACATAGGCTACACACTATCACGCTATCACCTACGGGGAACGAGCGGTGAACGCACGCAGACGACGTCGCGGGCAGCAGCTAGTTAGTTGATACATCGTGATAAGAATTAAGATAACGTATCTTGTTATAGGGTTACCACAGCAACTCTTCTTCACAGCTTCTCTGACCATATCAATCACCACATGGTCACAACACTACTTGAATGTTATATTATTTAGTGTTCATTTTGCAAATTTTGAGTAAATATTTCCTTTTTTTTATGTCACTAAGTCGGCAAACAAGCGTACGGCTCACCTGATGGTAAGCAATTACCGTAGCTTATAGACGCCTGCAACACCAGAAGTATCGACGTATGAGTATGACCTTACGAGGTCATCAAAAATTAATTTTTTTTCTGATTTTTTTTTGCTTTTAGTTAGTTAATATCTATATAATTTAATAGTAATATTTTCCTTCAAATTGCGTGGTACGTTATCCCGGTCCTACGCTCACTGCTGCTCCACCCCCTACTATCTCTCTTAGCTACCACAATCGAGAGTTTTCGAAGAGAATTTTTTTGTTCGCCTCATCAAAATGTAGCCACTCCCAAAAATTAGCTTGATACTGATCAGGTGAAAAAAATGTACTAGGGATCCCTAACTATGGTATTTAACCTCTAAACATAAAGTAAAAAACGGTTATTTAAAACCTTTTCGAATGTCACGCTTTAGGAGTGTACAAAAGTGTCATTCGTCAAAGTAAGAAAATTTGCTATTTTTAATACATGCGAACGAAGTCTCAGGAAACAACTAGTCCTAATCACAAAATAAAGCTAAATAAAGCATGTTATTCAGTTCAAGATTATATTGATGATAAAGACGCGTGGATTTAGTTGCCCTGTACTTCATGCAAGATTTTACTAATTTCATAATCACACAGTTATCGTGATAATAATAAGAATTGAAAGCGAAACTGTCGAGTTTTTGCTAATTCTTCTCCGCAGAATCTAGATTCCGAATCGGCGATAGCTTCACTTAAACTATAATTAATTAATTAAAAGAAATATTATTTTATTTTTTGTAAAATGACAATTCAATAGTGCTTTCGAAGCCTATTTGAATAAAGTATCCGCCATCCAGCACTGGAGCAACGTGGTGGATTAAGCTAAAATCAAAAAGTAAATTTTGAATTTGATGTAGATTTTGAATAAATTTCAAAGTCACGTAAGACAGACGAAACATAAAATACGATAGTCTTCTTACAGTCACAGCCATCATTACTTCAATATCGTAACTAAGCGTTCCCATAGTTACCGTTAATTGACAGTATTTTGTATTTTAGTGACTTACATTTCAATAATCAGCCTTTGGTTCTGATTATCTATACTAATATTATAAAGAGGTAAAGTTTATAACTTTGTATATACGGGGTAATCTTCGCAAATACTGATCCGATCATGAAAATTCTTTCGCTAACAGAAAGCTACACTATTCAGGAGTGACAAGATAAAAGGAAAAAGATAAAAATATATAAAGATTTTAAATCAGCAGGATTTGAACCTGCGCCCTCTGACGTGCCGTGTCAACAATTCAATCTAATCAAGCATTATTATTTGCCTTAGAAATTAATTGGTGATTTTAAAACATTTATATTTATCTGATTTGCTGAAAATAGTGAGAGTGTATTGGAACATATCAAATTTCACCGTACCCCTCTTATGTGAAATGGATTATAACGCCCAACGAAGTGGGGGGCTAGGGCACGGGTCGGCTAGTTACAGATATAATTCTGACATAACTTAAGCGTTCAACGAATTGTGTGATTATTATTAGCCGTTACGATTATCTGTCGCGGCTGAAATTAATTCACCCTTTATAGATGAGTTCAAGCAAGTGGCTTATCATTATGGTAAACGAAGAAGTGATAGTCTTAGTTATCATTATTTTCTATAAAACAGCAAATAAGGTTTTTAAACTTCTTTGTTAACGCTAATGATTTATTACTTGTACATATAACTTATTCTAATAAAGATTTCCTTTTTGAAGTTTACTCCTTAAGAATCGATTTTCATATAAGGCCCCCGGTATGAAAAGAATATGAGGAGTAAAATCAAGCGTAAAAGTAGATGGCGTTATTTGATTCGTTTATTTACCATTTGATATAGTATTAACCTTTTTTTTAGACTAGTAAGTCTTTTTTTGTGCCTATTTAGAAAGTCGATCTGAAGGAGTAAACTCCAGTCGTGCGTTGGAGCTGACACACACACTTTTTTATGCTACAAAGCTGGTAGACAAGGGTACGGTTTGCCTGATGGTAACCAGGTACGGGTAAGGACGTCTGCAAAACTAGAAGCGTGGCAAGCGTGTTGTCGACCTTAACCTGACCCTTCCCAGGAGCTCAGACCACCTTGCTCACCACAGTTAGTAATCTTCTGTAAGATTGAAGTGCTTCCCCGGTCAAGACATTTCCAGCTAAGCTCTACCTCAATAGGTCCTAAAACAGATATCCTAAACACAGGTGTCTAGTTAGGAGTGAACCTCAACCTTCTCTTGCAAGCGACCGAATCATAATCTTAATAACATTGTAAGTCAACAACAAAAGTTTGACTAAGGTAGGGCACAGCAGGAAATTTCCTGCTCAAAATATGGAGCAGCCCGACTGGGGTAGTACCTCGACCTTGCAGAAGATTAAAGCTAAATAATACTGTTTTCAAGCAGTATTGTTTTCCTGTTGGTGGGTAAGGTGACCAGAGCTCCTGGGAGGGGGGGGGGGAATTGGGGATAGAGTCGGCGGTTATAATGTATGTGATTTAGAAGAAAAATTTTACTGTTTTTTGTAAACGCTGTTAATTGTATATAAGAAAATTATACGATTTATATAGTTTGTTTTCTGTCATTTTGATTTCCTTATATTTTTCCACTATTGCAAGCGCTAGTGGTAAATATCTCGCTTTATAACATAATTTGAAATGTGAAAAATTTATTTATTTTGAATATAAAATGTATTACCGAAATATGGTAATGAGGAAATACCACTGAGAACTTTTTTATTATTGCACTTCTTAGAGTTTACTACAAAGAGCACTGTTAAACTGTTGATGGTTCTTGTTGCACTGCTATATTACATCACTTATATTAAATTCTTGTGAACAAATAAATAAAGACTAAACGGTAAATTTAAAGAGCACATACCACTCAAAGACATCACTCGCATTTGCCATTGCATATCTTTTCATCGCTTAATAACTCGTGTAACATATTCAGTTAACGATAATTTCTTTCAGTAATAGCCGTTTAACGTTTGAGTGTACATATGATCAAGATCATGGTTTACTAGAGTAAGCCATAAACAGATACGTAGATCAAACAATTTTCTATCCGATGATTAATCTTTGAGCTATCTATCTAGCTCTACATTCGATAATGATACTTAAATATATTGTAATAAGTTCGAAAATAGTTCTCCGTTTTCCTGAAATTTTTCCAGTGAGATGTCAGAGGTATGAAAGGGAGGGGGGAGTTTCAGGCAGTCGAGGAGTCTCTAATACAGTAGGTTTTCAGCGTTCGATGCGAAAGGACGTGTATAACGGTTGCGATTATTACGTACGTGTTATTAAACAAATTGTTTTGTGAAATATTATATTTTGTAATAATTTAGTGTTTCTTTTGGGAGGGGTTTTTGATTTTTTTTCGGAGTGTAAACGTCGCGAGTGTTAATTTAGACAATTTTATGAATGTCCAGTCTTAATTTCTTAGTGGTGTTCGATCTTTTGGCTTATAAATACGGTAAGTTTACTTGATTTTGTCTACTCGGTTCGAGGAACATAGTTTTTCAGTTAATTTTTTTTGCCATATTATTTAGAAAACTTTCTTACTGATATTTTTTGTATCAGTAAAAATTAATTAATAAGTATTTTCAATCAGTACTACTTGTGGTGATTGAAAATTCTACGCCAATACTTTTAACAATTTACTACAACAAATGGTTATGAAATTTATAAACATATTTTAATTGTAGAAAAATAGCAATACTGTATTATTTAAAAAATCAGAAGAGATTGAAAGGTATGCTTCTATCTTTATAGATATTTAAAGCTAAAAAATGCTATATTTGTAGAATAAAATAAATCTAAGCAAATAAAAAAAAATTAAAAAAAATTGCCGACGTACAAAGTTCACATGTCAGAAGTGAGCCTTCTTTGGCAAACTAATTCAAAAAAACTAACTCAAAAAAACTAATTAAAAAAAAAATTTAAAAAACAAAAAAAAAAAAATAATTGAAAAAAAAAAACAAAAAGCCAACGTCACGCGGTGTTCCCAGGGGGTCACCTATCCAAGTACTGACCGTCCCTGACGCTGTCGCGTTACCGGTCGCTCAAATTTTACCCCTCATGCGCCTAAAGAAGTTTCACTTCAAAAAATATAGGCTTCAATTTAATGAATACATTTTGGATACAAAGTAAAATTTTCTACAAAATTTAAAATACATAGTTATAAAATTACTTTTGGGATCTATATTGAAAATATTCGTCCTTTCGGGGCACGAGTTCGGATCAAAATATTTAGCCCACGTATTACACGAACTTTTTTTTAATTTAAAAGCCTTTTATACTAAATGTAGAGAACAATTTGAAAATCGTGATAATTAGGAACATTTTACACACACAGATACTATACATATATGATCTACTAATATATCACTCTAATTATATAAATTGCTTATATAATATATTAGTGAGATTTTATTACAGAAAAAAAAAGTTTTAATTCGACAGCTAGTTCAAGGTTACCTGAGTTTTTATTCAAGTATGAAAGCTCAACAAGTAATATTTTTTTATTACTGGCAATGTCGGTGTAGTTATTCGTTTTAAGATTAATTAAATAATATTAAATAAATGTTTAAAAAATAAATATAATTATAGCTACGACTTTTTTGTAAAACTCACGGACACTGATTCCGTAACCATGAAGCTTGCAATAATGTTGAAATATTGGAAAAAATAAAAATTACTAACAACAAACATGATAAATATTCTGTTTTACATATAAATTACAGTGTAAAATACACAAACTAAAAAAAATGTGTTCAATTTGCAACGACCAGTAATATTATAAGCATTATTAGTTATAACTCAAAAATTATTCAAGTAGGACCACAAATCGAACACCTCCTTTCAAGTAAAAGAAAAATCATTAATTTCGGTACTCCTAGAAAAGCTTACGAGCTAGCACACATAGAAAATACAGTCGAATTAACAACGTCCTTTTTTCTAAGACGGTTAAAATTAATTTTCGTTAACCCCCTCTGCAACAACTTCCTAAACATTTTTGGTATCGTCAATCAACCAAATTAAAAATATGGGGTTCATTTAGGTTGAAATAAATTATTATTATTAAAAAAAAATTAATATGAAGTATTTTCCCATTAACTCCAAGAAAATCAGGACTTATTGTGTTAAGACGTTTCTAGTTACATAGTATACATATTATTATAATGGTAACGAACGATGATAAAATGGAACTTTGGAGCGGACAAGTGCCTTTCATTAAGGCCCATTACAATGAGGCCATGAGGACAGTGCCTTAATTAGCACTGAAACAATAGAAGTTCAACTGTTCCTGTTCGAGAAACCATAAAATTGATGAGTTTTTAAACTGAAATGATCTAGTTGTGTTTCAAAATAAAAAAAGCATTATAAAACCTTCTCACTCACAAACACCCCTCCATCCAGGTACTGAATGCCATGACGCTGCCGCGTTACCGGTCGCTCAAATTTTACCCCTCATGCGCCTAAAGAAGTTTCACTTCAAAAATTTAATAGATAAAGCGTATTATTTGGTGTAGGATTACATAGCTGATAAAGATGTGTGGACTTAATGACGCTGTATTTCATGGAAGATATTACTAATTTTGTACTAAAACACAGTTTATATAATTCACATTTTCAAAAGAGTAACTGAGGAGTTTCTTTCCGATTTTTATCTGCAGAATCGGTAGTAGCTTTACTTCTAAAAACTAATTAATCACTTTGAAATTTAATTTTTGTAAAATGACGATTCGAAAGTGCTCTTGGGGCCTATTTGAATAAAACTGTTTTTGATTTTGATTTTCTTTTTTAACTTGTTAATGATGAAACTATTCAGTTAAAATTGTATAGATTTACCTGACTGTCAGTATTTAGTTAAATAAGAGTAATTTAAGTAGGTTTTTAAAAATCAAAAATATTGTCTCAAAGAGTATAACTTACGGACTTTTATTTATTGAATTTGACGGTAAAATATTCAATAGTAAAATAGAGGGAAGGCAGGCGACGATGTCAATTGATACTCGTATAAATGTACATAGGTTTTACATAAGATTTGCCACGTGTTTTTTCTTATTGCCTAATGTTTATAGTACTTACTAGATACTTTTTGTTATCAATACTAACAATAAAAACAGGTACAATTTTCGACAGTGAGGATATTTTAAAACTTTTTGTGGTGGACGCTATAATTGTTACTAGAGGTAATCTTAGCTGCGAATCACGCTAAAACTATTTGAATAAATTTGAATAAAACTTGGCGTGATTCAAACCCAATGTACAAGTTGGGGCGAATTCAGTATATTTTTTCTTATGGGAGTGAAAGGAAGACAATTAAAAAGGTGTAATTACGAACCGAGTCACGAGTATAGCTAACAAATGATATAGGTAGGGATCCCTAGTACATATTTTTCACCTGATTAGTAACAACCTAATTTTCCGGGAGTAGCTTCATTTTGTTGAGAGGAACAAAAAGTTCCTCTTCGAAAACTCTCGATTGTGGTAGATAATAGAGTTAGCAGGAGATAGAGCAGCAGTGAGCGTAGGACCGGGATAACGTACCACGCAATTTGTAGGACAATATTACAATCAAATTATATGAATATTAACTAATTAAAAGAAAAAAAATCAATTTTTGATGACCTTACGAGGTCATCAAAAATTATTACTAACCAGCTGATTTAAATATATAAATAATAATATAATATAATAATAATATTATAAACTGAAAATTATTTTTCTTCAATCGATAAAGTTTAGAATCAGAATCAAATAAAATCAAAAGGGTATGATTGAAATCAAAGTTATTTATTTTAGAATTGATTTAAATCACTAAAGTCAACCAACTTTAATAGTTCACTAGTTACTAGTAGTCGTTAGTTAGTCACCATTAGAAACGATCACACTACGACCAGGAACTGTAGCCATAAATGTCAGTACAAGTAAAACCAAGGGCATATCTAGTACTTTATTAAAGGGATCTTTGCCCAGAAAATGTAATAAGGTTTTTTCTTGAACATATCCAAGCGAACTTTTTTAGATTTATAATATTAATATAGACAGTCAACGGGGTCAGTTTCGGGATTAAAGTAGTTATATCTCCTGCGACCATATTATTGGGTCGCCCTTCCTATTATCCGGCGGAATAAAAGATGTATATAAAAAGATATTTACCATGAGCCTTATGGGGAAAGACTGTTTTATTTATAATCCATACTTCCATACTAATATTATAAATGCGAAAGTAACTCTGTCTGTCTATCTATCTGTCACGCAATCACGCCAAAACTACTGAACAGATTTAAATGAAATTTGGTATACAGATAGTCTAAAGTCTGAGAAAGGACATAGGCTACTTTTAAAAAAAAGGGTGGTAGGGGTTGAAAGGTGGGAATAAAAATTTGTATGCAAGTATGTTATAAAGTTCGTGTGTTTCGTAACTGTCAAACACTTAATGTTCATCTAACTACAATGGATAAGATTGAACATAACCGTTTACTTGTATTTTATAAGCAGTATTTGCGACCTTTAATCTATAAATTGTGTTATGTGGTACCTCTACTAAAGTTTTGCATGAACCTGTTTGGTTTTTGATTGATTCAGCCTGTAAATATATAGTCAGTCTATATATCAGCCTGTATATATGTAATAATAGTGGGGGTCCACTACTAGACATAGGCTACTTTCTCCATATAGAAGAAGGGAAGTTTTATCTACCACGCTCTTCCACTGCGGGTTGGTGGATATACCATCAAGAGCAGCGTGGTGGATTGATACCATGTGTTTCTGTAGAAAGAGGCACATGCACAGCTGATGAGCTCAACCTGGATCAATCAATCAATTAAATAATTAAATATTTTATCATTTTTTTCTGTTACTATTTTCTTTTCTGACTTTTAATTATAATTTCTGACAGTCCTAATTGATAATGATGTCTTAAAAAATCAGTATTTAAGAACATTACATACATTATAAGGTAGCATACAGTTACGCTCCAGCCTTATATTGCTATAGTTTGTGAAACACAAAAGCTCATTAACATTCTCGCGAGACGTATTGAGGTCGCTTCAAACGCTCGAATAACATGTCTGATTTAATGTCATGACTTTGTATGTAGAACAAGTTATAGCATTAAGTTTTACTTGATATCAATCAAAATGAAATCAGAATACAATTTACTTAAAAAGGCCTTAACAACATTTGAATTGTTCTTGTAGAATTGTGAATATTTACTCTTTTTAACCGACTTCCAAAAAAGGAGGAGGTTCTCAATTCGACTGTATGTTTTTTTTTATGTATGTTAGCTCAGAACTTTTGACTGGGTGGACCGATTTCGATCAATTTTGTTTTAATTGAAAGGTGTTGCGTGTCATGTAGTTCCATTTTAATTTAATTGAGATCTGACAAGTACTTTTAGAGTTATATCTAATAATGCGTATTTACCTACTTGACTACTTTTTCGTCGACCTACGTTATATTTTACCGCATAATTTTTTACACGGTGTACCGATTTCGATGATTCTTACTTTAATCGAAAGCTAATACTTGTCTTGTAGTCTTGTTTAAATTAGATCGAGAACTGATTACAACTTTTTCTCAAGTAATCTTTAATAGCGCGTATTTACTTGACTATTTTTTCGTCTTATTACGTTGTATTACTTGTCGATGTAATTGAAGTCGGTTTTTTTTCGTTTGCGAACAAACACAATTATAAAAGTTGTCAATACCTAATTTAATTTAATTCGATTCGTCGTTATGTGGCTGTTAGCTGTAGCAGTTAGGCACAAATTACTTCGTCAATGTCATTTTGGTCGGAGGAGAAATGTTTAATAGTTGAGAAAAACATTGGACCTAGCATGAAAATCAGCCTTATAAGCTTATAAATTTTTGTTGTTGCACGCGTCCAAGGAGCCTGTGCTTTATTCTCACAAAATCAAAAGTAGCGGAAGCGCTTACCCTTAAAAATATTTTAGCCGACTTAAAAAAGGGAGGAGGTTCTCAATTCATCTGTATTTTTATACCAATGCATTAATATGCTATATAATAAACACTTTTATACATAATACACATTAAACTATGAATTACCTAAATAGATTTGTCCAGATTGCCTAGATTGTATATACTTCAGTTATTTTAGCGAAAAGCTTATTTTATAACGTTTAACAAATAAATGATTTCTTCACGATCACGATTCAGCCTGTAATATCCCACTGTTGGGCATAGGCCTCTTCCCCATGTAGGAGAAGGATCGGAGCTTAATACACCACGCTGCTGGGTGGCTCCAATGCGGGTTGACGGATATATTCCCTACTATGAGTAACGATCGCTATCAGGTGTACATGATAACAACCGGGACCGACGGCTTAACGTGCTCTCCGAGGCACGGTGGGGAGACCCACAAGGACTGCACAAAACACCCAGACCACGTCAAACATCTGTATGGCCAATACAAATGTTGTCGTGCGCGGGGATCGAACCCGCAACCGCCCGCGCAACAGCCAATTGCAATCCAGTGCTGTGACCGCTGCGCCAACGCGGCGTCAAATGATTTCTTGAATTCGGAAAATTCAGTAAATAACGATTTGAAAAATATATATAGGTACTTATAGCTTGTATATGTAAACTTATGTAATAATAAATTTTTCTTTTAATTAATAATCCATATGATACATACAATTTAAAAAAAATTAAAATACGAATTAAAAGTTAAAACATATGAAAATGATTATATTGGGAAAATTTTCTAATTTTAAAATACTGGGATCTTTAACTTAGGGTGCGTAATAACAGATGGCGCTGTTTAATGTAAACACGAAGCACACGTCTTCCCAATTCTACGTGATGTTGGCAAAATCTTTCGTACTCAACAGAGTCCAACTGTCCCTTTGCAATATCGAAAGCGATTAATTCGAATTATTTATTTGGAAGAAGCGAACACCATAAAGCCGCGGCAGGAAATGTCTTGTTCAAAATTTTTAGCAGTCTGACTGGGGAAGTTCTTCAACCTACATAGTAGACGGGAGCAACGAGCAAATAATACTGCTATCGGGTGTTGTGTTCCTGTGGTGAGCAGGATAGTCAAAGTTCCTGGGGATGCGCTCGGTTGAAAGCACGGCAACACTCTTGTTACGCTATCGGCTTTTTAGGAGTCCATTGGATCCATATAGGACTTTTGATAATCTAAAACTTATGAATCAAAATAATTTTCTATGAATCTTCATTATCAAAACCTACAAAAAAAGCGACTGGAGTTTACTCCTTAAGAAAGATTACTGTGATGTTAAAAAAAATTAAAACACTAAAAGTAAAATAATAACTAAAATTGACGTTTGCTACTCGTATATACATCTATATATATATATATATATATATATATATATATATATATATATATATATATATATATATATATATATATATATATATATATATATATATACATATATATAAAAGAGATTTCCACCCATGGACTCATCACGATATCCCTGGAACCATAAGGCGTAGAGACTGGAAATTTGGTAGGAATATTCCTTTCGCCGACTAGAGGTCAGCTAAGAGCGGATTTTACAAAATTCTACCCACAAGAGGGGGTTGCGGGGGTTAATAACATAAATGGCAAAACAACGTTTGCGGGGTCAGCTAGTATTATATACAGTAAATGCTGGTATGCTGTTAATACCAATATTTTGCTACACCTGAAAACGCTAAAAAGCGCCAATCTCAGTTTCACTACCGTTTCGTTGTTTCACACATTTTCACTCCTTATATTTTTGAAGTTATACTTCTTTTGGTGCGGGAAAAAATGATGAGGGTAAATTTTATAATGTACACCGCCACAAAAAACTTAGCTAGTCAACGAAGAAGAAGTTAGCAAAGTGAAGTTAGCTAGCCAATGAAGTATAACTTCTTAAGTGCGTAGATAAGTACACACACTTTTTTTTCATATTGCGCGTCTTATATCGTTTCTAAGGAGTATACTCCAATAATATGGCGGCACGAACTTCAGCTAGTTATTATTAAAAAAGTAATGAAAGAACATTTGTTGGTTTAAGGGCATTTTATTCAACGAACGGCAATAATAGGGTTCGGTATGAAACCCTAAAAATGTTTTCTCAACAGAATGTTTATCTTCTTTAATTAAAAGTTAAGAAACGCTTGTTTAGTTCGCTAAAGTTTATTATAATATGCAAAGTATGAGAAAAGCTCGCAATAACTGCCGCGGAACATAGATTATGTTGTTTTAGAAATGACATAGGACACGACTTAGTGATAAACAAAAAAATTACGATTATTTATTTTAGCTTACGATTGATAGAAAAAAATATTTTGATGTAAATGTTTTTTGTATTTTTCGTATACGTTACGATGTGTATTTTTACACACACATCTGTTTATCTCATCTCACTCAGTAATATCTCACTGTAAATGCTCAATGAGAGTATATAAAAAAAATATATATTGATTGCAGTACGAAATACTATGTACCTAATGGTTTTGGGTTTGGGAACGGGTAGAATTTTTTCGTAAACGTTGATTGAACCGAACTCGACTGAAGTGACTTGTAAATGTCTCCTATGAGATGGATAATACTCATAATCTTATCATCATAATTATGCTATTCTGTTTTCATGCGTTGTTAGCAGATAACCTTTATTTACATTTAATTTTAATTGTTTTGAAGTTATAATTCAAGGTGTAATTTTTTTACGACTCGTTGTGACAGCGGTCATAGCACTGGCTGTAGAGCTTTCTGTAACGGGTTCAATTGCCGCTCACGACAAAAATCTGTACATATATTGGCATCATAGATAATACTCGTGGTCTGGGTGTTTGTGTACAAGAGAAAATCGTTCTTGCAGCTGTTAAGTGTGAAGCGTTTATTTATTATCTTCGTACGAGTTTGTGCTGTGTGGTTACGGCACTAAAGAATGTAGCCACCCCCTCTCTTCCCGTGGGTGTCGTAAGAGGCGACTAAGGGATAACACAGTTCCACTACCACCTTGGAACTTAAAAAGCCGACGGATGGCGGGATAACCATCCATGCTGGCTTTGAAATACACAGGCCGAAGACGGGCAGCAGCGTATTCAGTGCGACAAAGCCAGCCCTGCGGTCACCAACTCGCGTCATAATATCGGGTGCGAACTTGTGGAGGCCTATGTCCAACAGTGGACTGTGATAGGCTGAAGTGGTGGAGTTTTTGCCACCCTAGTGTTATACTAAAAAATATACCTTTTAAATATAATCTGTAGTGTATGAGATTTCATTTAATGCCTTTCACTTTTATCGACTCTGTATATTCTCCTAAATTAAAAAAGATTTATAATACATTCTGCTTGTTCTATGGACGTAAAACAAACGTGAAGAAAGTTTTTCCCGGATATTAAAATTGCAAATCAGGTCAGTTTCGCTTCGTAATCATTTCCATGCATATTTTCAATAAAATAAGTTTTAATTAAAAAGTAAGTTACCGAGTCAAATTCATGTTAAACGCGTTATATTTTTTATTTACAGTTATTACATAAAATTAGTTGAAAGTTGGTATAAGATGCTTTTCTTGACTAAATATTACTAAAATTCGTACAATAAATATGGTACTGAAACGGTATTCGGAATTCTAATTGTGATACATGTTTCAATATTTCTTTGGTAACATACGCATGTCATCATGAATTTTTTTATCACAATGGATTCTCTAGAGATGTCATATCGACTGGCGATATGTCGAGGTACTGAGATGTACGTACGACGCGGCGACGATAACCGTCCATATCCAGGACCAGCGAACAAGACCCATTTTCCTTCGTCACGGGGTAAGACAGGGCGATGTAATGTCGCCGAAACTGTTTACCACTGCGCTGGAGGATGTCTTTAAGACGTTGGATTGGGGGGGAGAAAGCATCAACGTCAACGGCGAATACATCTCGCACATTTTTTTGTCAACGGTATCGTCATCTTTGCGTTGGATGAGCTAGGCCAAATTCTCCCGACCAGCCGATCTTGGCAAACGCAGTGGAGCGTCCTCCGACTTGCTGGACCGTATTTTATTTTGTATTTACGTAAGATTTCCGATGTTACAAGAACTTTTTGTAAATACGTAGGTACTAGGTAGGTGCAGAATTTACATTTTGAATCGATCGTAGTTTCACTTTTACCCGTTCCTATATAATTAATTTATTACACAAGTATAGTTTTAATTTGGAAAATGATTAAAAAGTGGTTTTGAAGCAGTTTTAAAGATAGTAGATAGATAATTTTTGATTTTGATTTGATACTGTTAGTCTTTTTTAGTGTATTGTTACAAACTTGTGTTCACATTTCCTGCGTGGGTTTAGTTTATTTAGAGTTCACGGTATTTTATAAAATGTATCTTTTTAGTATTTTATAACAAGACTTTGTAAGAACAATAAGCTTTAACTTTTGAAGTTTTCTTTTAAAATATTAGAAACTTTTAAATTGTATTTTTGTTAGCCTTTTGAATTTTTCCATCCGTTCCATCTTGTTTTGTTTTTTTTTTCACAGCATTAATGATTAAAGTTTTAGAATAGTCGCACGAGTTGCTTGTCTGAAGCGTATGCTGTAACTACTTTTTAATTAAATAGTAGAAAATTAGAACTGATGATGGTAAGCGATTACCGTAGCTGATAGATAGATGCCTGCAACACTGCAAGCATCTCTAGCGTATTGCCGACCCTAACCCCAATCCCAGGAGCTCTGGTCACCTTACTCACCACAGGAACACAACACCGCTTGAAAGCAGTATTATTTAGCTGTGGTCTTTTGTAAGGTCGAGGTACTTTCCCAGTCGGGCTGCTCCAGATTTTGAGCTGGACATTTCCTGCTGTGCCCTACCTCGGTAAAATCCCGTAGTATAACGTTACACTATAATGAAGGAGTGATAAGATCTTTTTATTATTTAATTGGTATTATTTCTTATGTTAGTTATACAATATAAATTAGTACAATAAGAATTTACAAGTAGGTACAGTTAATTAATAATTCATTAAAATTTTACTGAAATAACTATTTAGTTCCTAAACTTGAACTTGTATTATTGTGTATGTGGCATAGGTGTGTCAATCAATCATATTATCTAGTTATTATTAGACTAGCTGTGCGCCACGGTTTTGCACGCGTTAACTCGAGGAAAAAAGAACCTATAGCCTTCCTTGGTGAATGAGCTATTCATTAAATAAATAATTTTTCAATTCGAACCCGTATTTTCTTAAATGTTTTAGCAAACAAAAAACTTTTCAGCTTTATATTATCAGTATAGATAGTAAATAAGTAAATAAATAGTTAAAATATTGAAAAAACACGATAGCAATGCTTATTTGTCGGCTACCATGTTTATAAAATATACTGAATATTACAATTAATTATACCGAAGTATGTTCTTGACTATGACATATAATTTTCTTGTGATATTGAACTGAATAATTAAATTTCTGCCAATAATTTCTGGTAAAATTTATACATCAAATGTAAAGGTGAAATTAATGGGAGGGTCCTTCTGACCGCAAGGAGCAATAGGCAAAGGTCGAGATACCAGGACACCACCGACCTAACGAATGACCTAACAAGGGAGATTGGGTAAAATAGTTTTAGGGTAGGACTAATTATACCTCTCGATCAAGTGAGACCCATTTTGAAGTACAAATAGGTGAGATGAATGTTTTAAATTAATTTAGTGTTTCGATCTTATGTACACTAAAACGTAAGGTACCTTGAAGTCTTACCGCGAATGCCTTAAGAGGGTTGGACCTCATTTTACCACATTGTATAAACTAAGTATAATTTGATACGCTTAATGGAAAATTTTAACTTTTATCCATTAAAATGACTACGTTTTCAAGGAGAAAGTTTTGTATGACAACTAGGTCGGCACACAAGCGTACGGCTCACCTAATAGTAAGCGTAGCCTATAGACGCCTGCAACACCAGAAGCATCGCAAGCGCTTTGCTGACCTTAAGCCCGACCCTCCCCAGGAGTTCTAGTCATCTTACTCACCATCGGAACATAACACTATTTGAAAGCAGTATTATCTTCAGTAAAGTCGAGGTACTACCCCAGTCGGGCTGCTCCAGATTTCGAATAGGATATTTCTTCAGTTATACTTTAATCCTTGTTATCAACTCTGTATATTCTCTTCTATTACTTCTTTTTCTTAACAACCGCACTAGTGAGTGGTGGTGTAATCGCCTAAAACACCGACAAAAACACCTTTTACGGGTAAACACTGGATTGCGTGTTCGATTCCCACTGGGGATGTATATTTGTATCTGTACAAATATTGTTTTGCGGTTTGGATGTCTGTCCTTGTGGGTCTCGATACTCATAGTAACGATCGCTATCATTACTTATAGTCCGCCAACCCGCAGTGGAGCAGCGTGGCCGATTAAGCTCCAATCCTTCTCCTACATTGCGAAGAGGCCTTGTCAGGGCAGTAGCCCGCCAGACACAACACCTGTCTGGTTAGAGGATCCACCCTTTTCGGTCGTAGATGAGGGACTTCACACCCTGTCCCTCTGGCACTCCCAAAGCCTATAGCATGTAGATATAGCAGTAGGATGTTACAGGCTAAATGCATGCATGCATATTTCTCACTATTACTATCTGGCGATCGTGACTAGTCTATAGTATCTTTGAGTTAGCAATTACTTGGCTATTTAGTTATTCGGTGAATATGCGTTCCATATTACATAGATATATTTATCAGTAAGGCCACAAATAAATATAACTAGAAAATTTATATAGGTTAAAACGGTGTAGTGGTTTTCGTCTGAAATATACCAGTTGTAATTCTGACATGTTTTGTGTTATACAGGCTTGTGTCACAGTACAGAAGATGTAGCGAAAGCAGTAGCGTGTTGTTAGTCTGTACTAAAAATTAATTGTAATTGATACAAGATCTATAAAAAAAGTAAAGACTTAAAAACCTATAAAATAAATACTAGATTTCTCAAATTAAGGATAAAAATATTTTTGTTCAATGCGTACTAAAATTTACAGACATATTCGTATTATACTTGTAAAAAAGAATTAATAATTGTAATCAATAATAAGTAAACGTTACAGAATGCTGTTTTTAAAATCAGTATTCCTCTGTTTGACAAGTTTTTATCAATACATCAAACTTATTATATGCTAAATATTATGTGTATAGCGATCATTAATTGTTATTTAATTGGAAATATCGCTACCGCTTATACGCATATCCGCTATATCTAATGAACAAGTTTCAGTTTTATCAGCTAAAAATATATTTTTATTATGTTATGTTACCGAAACTGCACACCAGCTTAATAAACATAAAAGTAGTTAAAAAATAAACAAAGTTTGTTCGAGTAACAAGCTACGACGTGTTTCAGACTTACATCATTATTTAATGGAAATGTTTGAGAACTAGTTACGTCATATGGATTTACTCGTGAAATAGGACGTGTATTTTATATATTACTTTTTAAAATTTGCACCATACACTATATAGGTACACTAGCTTCTGCGCGCGACTTCGTCCCCGTGGAAAAGGACCAATTCTGTCATACATGATTTGTGCGAAAATTTAACCGTTTACGCAGCGGAAGCTCTCAAAAGGAAAAAAACCCCGATTTTGAAACATTCTTCATTGATGCTACGCTCCTATTTGTCTTAGCGTGGAGATATATAACCTATAGCCTTCCTCGATAAATGGGCTATCTAACACTGAAAGAATTTTTAAAATCGGACCAGTGGATCCTGAGATTAGCGCGTTCAAACAAACAAACAAACAAACAAACTCTTCAGCTTTATTATATTAGTATAGATATTTGCTTTTCAGGATTTACTGCGATTGTCATTCTGAAAGTTCCGATAATTCGGCGATGTTACAGGCGTTATTGTTGCATCTGAGAATCAAATATCATCCAAGATATGACAAAAAAAAAAAAAAACATTTTCTTCAGGCTTTAAAATCGATTTTAGTGTACTCAAAAATGTTCCAAATTATCTAACAACCGTTCTGGTGTAGTTGTGTGTGTGCCTGTAGTCGTCTAGTAAGCCAGAGGTTTGCGGATTCGATTCCCGCTTGGGATGGATATTTTTATTTGTATTTGTACAATTTGACTAGTCCGTTGGCGCAGTTTGTAGTGACCCTGCTTTCTACTCCGGAGGTTGTGGGTACGATTCCCACCCCGAGTCTGGGTGTAATAATATATATATTTATATTTATATATGTATTATTCATAAGAATGTTTATTGAAAATAGCTATACCAGTCGGCTGTTACCTATAACACAAGCATTAAGTTGCTCAATTTAGGAACTGACGACCGCGTGTAAATTGTATAGATAATAAAAGCGTGTTAAAAATAAATCTTTCCGTTTTTTCTGCCCTTGCGTGTCTTCCTACCGTTCGTTGGAGAACACGTTAAACCATAAATACGTGATAGTTACTCATAGTAGGGAATATATCCGCCAACACAAACATTAAGCTCTGATCCCTGTTCTACATGGAGAAAGTCAATGCCCAGAAGTGAAATGAAAGAGAAAAAAAAGAAAAAAAAAGAAAAAGTAAAAGAGAATCTAAAATGAAAGAGAATGCCCAGCAGTGGGATGTTATAGTCTGTATCGATCGATCTTCTTTGTACAGAATTTGTCATGTTAAAGCAAAAGTATAGATGTTGAAGATTTAATTTATTTATTTGTTTAGGCGTTTATCTAAGGGTGTTTTGTTCGAATTTTAATTGTTTAGGTAATTTTAAAGGCTATAAAATATCACGGGGAAACTCATGGGATTTAAGCAATAACCGTAAAACTGAGTGAAAGTGGAGTGAGCGTGAAGCGAACATGGGGTTGTCTAATCTAAATATACCTACTATTAAAGAAAACGGTTCATTATGATTTATATGCAAAACGGGGGTTATTTGCATATATCGGCACTATTGCAGGATTGCTATAGGAATAAGTACGCTGTATGTCATGCAAGATATTACCAAATTTTATATTAAAACACAGTTTAATTTTTTAAAAGAGTTATTGTGGAGTTTCTTGCCGGTTCTTCTTTGCAGAATCTACATTCCGAATGCTTCCGGTGGCTTCACTTTTAACAATACATATTACAAAACAAAGTCTCTTCCCGCTGTCTGACTGTCTGTATATATGCTTAGATCTTTAAAACTACGCAACGGATTTTGATGCGGTTTTCTTTAGTAAATAGAGTGATTCCAGAGGAAGGTTTATATGTATAATACATGCATAATATAGTAGAGGAACACTGATAGTTTTAAAGATTTCTAATGTGATGTCGTAAATAAACACATTTTTTGCGCTTACCCGGCTAGAATTTTAGTGAGGCATGCCGAAGAATCAGTTCGGGGCGAACTTGGCTTTCCGAACTTAGGCTAGCCTAATTCGGATTGTATTCGTTTTTAATTAGGCAAGCCGAATATTGGTATGCCAAAAGAATTCCCCATTTGGATCTAATCTCGTAATAGTCTGGCACTGCCTAAGTTTGGCATGACATGGATTGCCTAACTCGTACGGAATAACGGTAACCAAAGATTTACCGAAGTTTGGAACACCAAGCTCGGACTCATTTAGGCAAACCTGTGGTAATGCCTAAGTTTGGCATGACATGGATTTCCTAACTCGTACGGAATAACGGTAACCAAAGATTTACCGAAGTTTGGAACACCAAGCTCGGACTCATTTAGGCAAACCTGTGGTAATGCCTAAGTTTGGCATGACATGGATTGCCTAACTCGTACGGAATAACGGTAACCAAAGATTTAACGAAGTTTGGAACACCAAGCTCGGACTCATTTAGGCAAACCTGTGGTAATGCCTAAGTTTGGCATGACATGGATTGCCTAACTCGTACGGAATAACGGTAACCAAAGATTTACCGAAGTTTGGAACACCAAGCTCGGACTCATTTAGGCAAACCTGTGGTAATGCCTAAGTTTGGCATGCCATGGATTACCTCACTCGTACGAAATTATGGTATCCGAACGTTTATTGAAGTTTGGTGTACCAAGCTCGGGCTAATTTAGGCAAATATGCGGCAATGCCTAAGTTCGGCACACCATTGAATGCCTATGTGGTTATAAAATTGTGGTTACCGAAGGTTAACCAAAGTTTGGTATACCAAGATCGGCCTCCCATAGGCAAATCTGTGGTAATGCCTAAGTTCGACATGCGATGGATTGCCTAACTTGTACGAAATAATGGTAACCAAAGGTTTATTGAAGTTGGGTGTACCAAGCTCGAAACCATTTAGGCAAACCTGTGGCAATGCCTATGTTCGGTTTACCATAAAATACCTAACTACTAATCAGCTCGCGTAGCTCAAGGCTTGCCGAAGTTTTATTTTATATACATACTTACATAATATTTATCAACAAATATTTATCAACAAATAATTAAATGTTTTTGTTTTAAGCGATTTTTTAAATTGGATATACTGGTTTTGAATGAAAGGATCTTTTTATAGTATTTAATACACTCCTTTTTTAAATATTTCCATATTTGTCCTTTTCGTAGCATTATAATTAATTAATAATTACACAAATATAACTAATATAACTAAAGTACCTATAAACACACTAACACTACAGTTAACTAAGACTAAATAATTATATTTACAGTTTTTGTTTAAAAACAAAAGATAAGCTATATAAGTAAATTAAATATAATGTTTAATTCAAACAAAACTCACACTCCAAATTAGAATCGTAAAAAAACTCACGAAATAAACAATAAAAATAATCTAACGTGTACTTTTCAAAATATTAGTACTGGACATTAAAAGGAAAATAGTTCTTATTTATAAAATCTAATAGAAGACAATTTGACATGGGACAAATATGATGCCCCGTCCATACGCTTGGTGTTCGCCACGAACACGAACAAAGTTCCAAACATCGACCACAATCATCAAACACAAACAGTCGTCCTCACGCTTGACGAACGTGTTAGTATTTTGTGGATCGGCAAACATGGCGGACGAATAACGCGGCGGCATGGCGGACGGATAAAATCTATATTGTACTTAATACTACTAAAATAAATATACTGTACTACTACTGTAACTAACTACTTACTGTACTAGTAAAATAAATATACTGTTTTACGATTATTTATCGAATAATAATTTAATATAATTCATTTAAATACTTTTAAATGAAGAAATAAAACCTTTACATGACGTCACACAAACAATATTAAAACATGATTTTGAGTTACTAAAAGGCTGTAAATAACGCGCCAAAAACTGCGACAAGTAATGTATGTACTCTAAGCTGCGACTCGTCCACCACCCGTGAAGCTCGCGCGCATACTGATCGCTGGCCAAACGTGTGGATACACCGCGAACTGTTTGCCAAACATCCTTTGATCTGTGAAGAAAAACCGACACCGATGCCGAACACTGCCGAACACAAACACGAACAGGCGTACAAGGACAAACACCCATCCACACGTCCGTTTTTGCTGTTTGCTGTTCGCTGTTCGCCATTGTTCGTCAAGCGTGTGGATGGGGCTTGAAATATATCATACGGCAAGGTGAGGTTGAGTCACGACTCACGAGTATACACGAATCATGATTCGGATTTTTACGTCTCCCTCACACATCATTTTCTTTCGCTCATAAGTATTAGACATTTAGACCGCCAAATAAACGAATCAATGACACTTGAATACCAATCTAATGTAAATGTTTTTAGAGTTCATAGTTGATGTTAATGCCCCGTCCATACGCTTGGTGTTCGCCACGAACACGAACAAAGTTCCAAACATCGACCACAATCATCAAACACAAACAGTCGTCCTCACGCTTGACGAACGTGTTAGTATTTTGTGGATCGGCAAACATGGCGGACGAATAACGCGGCGGCATGGCGGACGGATAAAATCTATAATGTACTTAATACTAGTAAAATAAATATACTGTACTACCACTGTAACTAACTACTACTGTACTAGTAAAATAAATATACTGTTTTACGATTATTTATCGAATAATAATTTAATATAATTCATTTAAATATTTTTAAATGAAGAAATAAAACCTTTACATGACGTCACACAAACAATATTAAAACATGGTTTTGAGTACCTAAAAGGCTGTAAATAACGCGCCAAAACTGCGACAAGTAATGTATGTACTCTAAGCTGCGACACGTCCACCACCCGTGAAGCTCGCGCGCATACTGATCGCTGGCCAAACGTGTGGATACACCACGAACTGTTTGCCAAACATCCTTTGATCTGTGAAGAAAAACCGACACCGATGCCGAACACTGCCGAACACAAACACGAACAGGCGAACAACGACAAACACCCATCCACACGTCCGTTTTTGCTGTTTGCTGTTCGCTGTTCGCCATTGTTCGTCAAGCGTGTGGATGGGGCTTAAGAGTTTCAATATTGAAATTAGTTTCGCTTTTTTTTGTTGGGCACAGTTTGTGAAGTGTGAACTGTGCCCAACGTAATCGTCATTCCTAGGTATTTCATTGCGAATTTCAATTGATTTTCATTCGTTTTTATGTTAAATTTAGTGTTATAAGTGAGGAGAAAGCAATAATTATGGTGCATTGATGTGTAGTTGGCTGTAAAAGTCGAAGTGAGCGTAAATTAGAAAACATAACCTTTCATTCGTAAGTATGATTTTCTTTGTTTTGAGTCGCTTGATTTGTAAAGACAATTAAAGTTTCCTTTAGAATACACAATATCAAGATCTAATATGCAGGATTACACTTAGAAATGTCTGAAATTCTCTTTTTTAATTAATGATGTATTTAGTATTAACCGGATAAGTTTAGTAATACACAAGTAGGTAATCGTCAAATACGGTGAAATGATGTCTTGCGGCCATTTTGTGCGACTTTTAAATTTTATCGGATTATTAATTTTTAATTTGTTTATCGGATTATTCTTATTTTAGGGATACTAGTAGTTACAAATAAAAATTACCCATAATTTTGGTAATTTTATGGGCAATTTTTTTGTTTATTTTTTTTTTTTTAATAGAGAAAATTAAGTCTTTATTTCGGTTTTCTTATAAATACTGTTCAAAGATATTCAGTTAAAAGGTGTAAACCAGCCTAGTAGTTTCATTAATACTTTTAACAAGTGGTTCCATTCTTTTCCTCCATTACATATTAGGTACATAACAAGTTTATAGTTTATAATCAGTATTTTCTTACTACGTAATACATAAATATGAGATTAAGGTGATTATATAAAATTTAGTGTATGGTGTTATAAATTATATTCGTTTTCAGATTCCCAAAAGACACGGTACTGCGTGATAAAATTTGAAACAAAATTGAAAGAGGAAAACTTTCGTAAAATAATTGTAAATATTTCATATCATTTTACTTACACATTTCTCTGTTTTAGAAATTTTATTAAAAACTATTTTTTTTCAGGTGCATAAGCTTTTGACGCAAGTTAATACGAATCAAGCCATGGTTAAGAGTGTTGGAGCGACGATGAGGCTGATAATGTCACGAGAAGTAGCCCTACTTTATAACTTGAAAAAAAACCAACGATTTGAAAAAAAAAAAAAAACTATTTATTGAAACGGAACTGTACAAGATTTTAGAAGGTAGATATTGTTTATTAGGTAGACTAATAATGTTGTTGGTAATAAATTTAATTTCATTATTTATTTATTTTTTTGCAGGAATACTGATGCAAAAGTTTTCTAAGTCAGAGAGCGATCCGTTGCCGGAATCACTAGTGACCAGTACCATTTCAAGTGTCCTCAGTCATTGTGGAGATTGGGAGGGTGGCCGGACAAACAGGAAAAAGATAA
This sequence comes from Melitaea athalia, assembly GCA_905220545.2. Lineage (NCBI taxonomy): Eukaryota > Metazoa > Arthropoda > Insecta > Lepidoptera > Nymphalidae > Melitaea > Melitaea athalia. The sequence goes on from HG992204.1 coordinate 4,166,436, forward strand.
TTGCACAAAAAAAAAAACGGAAAAAGATGAAGTACATCGAAAAGACCAAGAAAACAACAATAACTGATTAATGAAACAGAACACAGAAAATTAAAAACATTACATATATTTTTTCTTAATATTTTATCTTATTTTCATAATTTTTTATCAACTATTTTTTTTTCTTTTAATTCATGTTCATATTATTAAGAGCAATGCATATCATTTAGTACTAAGAATAATGCAATTTAATTTGATGCTACATTTAAGGACTTTTGTTACCAAATTGTTAGTAGTAGCAAAATCTATTACCAAAAATACTAAACGTTATAATTTAAGGCTAAGAATAATTCAATTATTTTGATGTTATATTTAAGGACTTTTGATACCAAATTGTTAGTAGTAGCAAAATCTACTAACAAATTTAATACTAAACGTTATCATTTAATCCTAAGAATAATTCAATTACTTTGATGTTATATTTAAGAACTTTTTTTACCAAATGGTTAGTAGTAGCAAAATCTACTAACAAATTTATTACCAAACGTTATCATTTAATGCTAAGAATAATTCAATTACTTTGATGTTATATTTAACGCCTTTTTTACCAAATTGTTAGTAGTAGCAAAATCTACTAACAAATTTAATACTAAATGTCATAATTTAATCCTAAGAATAATACAATTACTTTGATTAAAGATAACATGTTTAAAGATTTTTGTTAACAAATTGTTAGTAATAGCAAAATATGTTACATTTAAAATAAAATTAAATGTATTATGATATATTGGTTTTTTCATCAAATTTTATTATTATTAATGTATGATGGAGTTTATTTTTTGGTTGAGTTTATCCTCACTTAGGCACTGGCTCTATTTCACTAATTTTTCTTACTTTTCTGAAGAGGTTTATGCTGCTCTCAAGCAGTAGTGAGGTTTCCAAACTACTAGCTAAGAAGGAAGTCAAACTCGGGCCAAACTAGCTTCAGGTTGCTTGCAGCAAGTGTGGTTTCCGAACTACCGCTCATATCGAAAGCCGAGCTCGGGCCACACTAGATTTAAGTTGTTTGCAGCAAGTGTGGTTTCCAAACTACCATCTATATCGAAAGCCGAGCTCGGGCCGAACTAGTTTTAGATTGCTTGCAGCAAGTGTGGTTTCCAAACCACAGCCTACACCGGAAGCCGAGCTCGAGCCAATCTCGCGACTGCGTTACTTCCGGGCCGTGGGCCGACTTTGGCTTCCTGATTCGGCGCGAGCTTGGAACTCGGCATGCCAAATTCGGATCGAACCACCGCCGAACTTAAATTTCTAGTCGGGTAGACTGCAAATATTTATTTTATATTTTATTTTTAGTATCAGCATTGCACCCGTGCGAAGCCGGAGCGGGTCGCTAGTTTAACAATAATTAAAATTTAAGATGACGAAGGTGCTTGTAAAGTCTATTTAAATAAAGTTTTTATTTTTATTTTATAATCATGGATAATACTATCGCAAATATATCTACTGTTGTTATTTTACGTTTTTACTTGATGAAATGTATTAGTAGCTTTTATGGGTGGGACTGGCATCACGGAATTGAAAATTTGCTTTGATAATCCTATTTAAATAAAGTACATATATATTAAGAATGAGTTACTAATGTTAACTCAAGTACCTAATGGGCATCAACTAGCTTTATTTTTAGTTTTTCACTTAAAAACTATTTAATACCAAGGTTGGCTGGTAAAGAATGCATTAGCGTTAAGCCCGCTTTTTGTACACACTAGAATTAGTGTATTTAATGTACAATAAAGGGTTTAAATAAAAATAAATAAATAAATGTATTGCAATGAGAACTGGCACATAGCTGCAGCTGCAGATCCAGATTGGTATATAGGCTACTTTCTATCCCCGAACTGATACGCAGATAGCTGCAGTTCCAGATTAGCTTATATTTTTTATCCCCAAATTCCCACGCTGTCCTAAATTTAGCAGACAAAACCACAAACCACAGCTAGTAACAAATAAATCCATGTAACGAAACCGAAAAAAAGGGGAAAGAATATTTGCTTCTCTAAAGTTTCCGTCTAGTTTAGAGTAATGGCGTCAATTTTTTATTCCGTCCTCCATTTATAAGATAGCTGAAACAAAACCTGTCGAATTGAGAAAAATGGGTCCCAGAGTGCTAGGGCTGCAAACACATTGCGAGTGGGAGTGTTCAATGGAATATTGCTCTACAGAAGTAATGTATACTCGTATGTGTATGTGTGTGTGTGTGCGTGCGTGCGATGTGCGTGCGTGCGTGCGTGCGTGCGTGCGTATGTTCGTGCGTGCGTGCGTATATACACAATTAATGTACGTATAATGCTTTACATAAGTAATGTAAAAGTTTTGTTGTATATTTATATACTTAATTCTAAAAAATCGACGTATACATATTTAATGTACGTATAATGCTTTACATAAGTAATGTAAAAGTTTTGTTGTATATTTATATACTTAATTCTAAAAAATCGACGTATACATATTTAATTAAAAGTATATTAAATTAAAAAAAAATATGATAACATCATCAAAATGTCATTTTTGTCTGTTATTTTTTTACGTTTGAAAGTAATGTACTGTATTTTCCCATCACTCAGTACAAACCCTATCGATATTACGTTTAGTGTTCTAAAATCAGATAGTCCAGTCAAAAGCGGTTAAATCCCGTTTTATCCGGAATATAGTCTACTTTTATCCGAACCTGGCCAGATTGTCGAGATAACGGAGCGAGCGCAGAACAAAGTTATATCATTGTTTGATTTGATGAGTTTTTGTATTTAAACTAGATGGCCCGGTGAACTTCGTATCACCTACGTATATTTGTGAAAAATATACACAAATATCTTTCTAAACGCACCTATAAATATTTGACAACCAATTGACAACGTTTTTGACAAAAGACATTAAATTTCCCGGCTAGGAACATTTTGTATTGGAAAATTAAATCGTTGCTTTTAGTATTTTCCGTTACATATTATCCACCGTTTGAACCTTCCCTAAACTTCCACAAACATTGCAAGATGAAAATTAGCTCAATTGGCCCAGCCATTCTCGAGTTTTAGCGAGACTAACGAACAGCAATTGATTTTTATATATATAGATAATGCATTTAAATTGATCATTTCATTATTAAATATTATTTGTATAGAAAAACAAATTAGTTCAGATGCGCGTAAACTTCACTGCTGCTGTATAAAAGCTTGGTTCGGAGCAACCTTGAATATTGTTGCCAGGTTTGGTCACCTTTCTAAGAGGTACATAAGATCCGAATTGAAAATTAAGTCACACGGTTTCCAAGTAGTGTTGTGTTCCTGTTGGTGAGTAAGATGACCAGAGCTCCTGGGGGGGAACTGGGGATGGAGTCGGCAACGCGCTTGCGATGCCTCTGGTGTTGCAAACGTCTATAAGCTACGGTGATCGCTTACCATCAGGTGAGCCGTACGTTTGCCGAACTAGTTACATTAAAAAAAACGCGTACGGGGTTCTGTAAAAAGACATAAGGGTAAGAAAAATCACTCATCTACCCCGAGAGAGTATCGAACCCACGACTGCTGGCGTTCAGGTTACACAGTAATACAATACATGTGTTAGTCAACATAAAAAAACGAGTGTGCTTTAGACCACACGACTGAAGTAAAACTTCCTTAACTTTTCTTTCTCTCTTCTTCTTCACACTTTTAGTAATGCACACATTCACCAGCTTAGTCTCCAAGTCAAGCATGCGTTAAGAAGTTTTACTTCAAAAATTTTCTTGCGATGTTACTCTAATGGAGTTAGTGATGTATGTTCAGTTCGCGATGTAGAGACATGACCGTCTATGAACTCAAGATACACGTGAAGCATCAACACTTTTCGTTAACATTTAGAACGATACATGTTTCATTACAATAAGATCATCTTTGATGTTTTGAAAAGATTAATATTAGATTACTAATAATAATTGATATTGATAAAATAATAATAATTTGATTAAGTTTGATAAAGATGTGTGGACTTAATGACGCTGTATTTCATGCAAGATATTACTAATTTTGTACTAAAACACAGTTTACGTATATATTATTTTCAAAAGAGTAACTGCGGAGTTTCTTGCCGTTTCTTCTCTGTAGAATCGTCACTCCGAATCGATGGTAGCTTTACTCTTACAAAAATTATAATTACTTTAAAATTTTAATTTGTAAAATGACGATTGGAAAGTGCTCTTGGGACCTATTTGAAGAAAGTTGTTTTTGATTTTGATTTAGATTCCGTAAGAGTATTTCTGCACGTTTTACTCAAGCTGATTATGGTTTGAAACGTTTAAAAAAATAATTGTAGTAAGAAAACTATGCACAATAGGATTTCAATCTTAATTAGTTCAGTAGGATTTCATTATTACGCGCTTGCGATGCTTCTGGTGTTGCAGGCGTCTATAAGCTACGGTAATCGCTAACAAGCAGGTGAGCTGTACGTTTGGTTGCCGTCCTAATTATGTATATATTAAAAAAAATAGTGCAACAAACTTACTTGCCTTATACCTTATTGAAAGTTGGGGTCTATACTCTTTTCAACTATAAAAACTGTTCGCGTACGTTTCATGCAAATGTAAAAAAAGGACTTTATTGCGTTTAAATGAATTTACTGAAAACATTTGATTCAAAACACACTTATTCAATAGAAAATAGCGTATACAATTTCAAGACTATTACATATAGTTTTTCACAAAAGGAACTTAAAATAACGAACTTGTTAGGTTCGCTCTAATTCTTCTGCATTAATTGGTTCGCTATTTTCTACCTTTAAAAATACAAGGAGTATTTACGTCGTTTAGTTTCAACTCTTTTGTTTGGAAATAATCGTTTGTTCTCAAACAAAAATAACCGACTTGAAATTATATTGACAAGCATAAGATAACTCCAAAACTACTTAAATTTAAATGGCAGCATACGCTCGCTCGCTCGCTTCAGCCTGTAATATCCCACTGCTGGGCATAGGCCTCTTTCCCCATGTAGGAGAAGGATCAGAGCTTAATCCACCACGCTGCTCCAATGCGGGTTGGCGGATGGCAGCATACAATAAGCGCTAAATTTCCAACTAAATCAATCATCAAAATCAGTACACACAGTAAAAAGTTATGAGGCAATAGTAATAAAAAAAGTAAGTACAATCAGATTGAGAAATTCTACGTATTGTGAAGTCGATTAATGAATACAATTGTTTATTTAAACATTATACATATTTACAAGTCACAACTTAAGAACTAAATATTTACAGATAGTTTTGATACAAATCATGTCCGCGTGGAAATGTGCCAAGAATGTTGGCAGCATTTCCCCGTTGAATCGCTATGCCGATTCTCTGGGCAAAAAATGCACCAGCCATCTTGTCACCAGTGGAGGCAATAAGGCGAGGAGTTATCTCATTTAAGAATTTAAATCTATACTAATATAATAAAGCTGAAGAGTTTGTTTGTTTGTTTGTTTGAACGCGCTAATCTCAGGATCTACTGGTCCGATTTGAAAAATTCTTTCAGTGTTAGATAGCCCATTTATTGAGGAAGGCTATAGGCTATGTATCATCACGCTAAGACCAATAGGAGCGGAGTCCACGCCGACGAAGTCGCGCGCAGAAGCTAGTCAATACTATAAAGAGTAAAGATATGTATTTTTTAAATTTATCTAATGGACGAATTTGAAAATAACTGGAATAGAGAATCCTGAGTTATCAGTGAGTGTCATAGGCTATATTTTAACGGGAGAACATCGAACAGCCATAATCCTGTAATCCACGCGGCCTAAGCCGCGGGAAACTACTTGGAGATAATTTGGAAGTTTTGTTTCGAGTGAAGTTTATTATTAAGTATTTTTATTATCTGCCTATCTGTCAAAATGTGTACTTGTAATGGGAGACAACGGAACAGATAAAATCGCGTAAAATTCGGAAAGCCGCGAGCAGTAAGATGGTTACTTAATTAAAGAAGAAAATTTACGAACAATTTATTTATAAAAGTTTTACCTTTAAATAAAGTTCTAATTATGTTATTAATCTTAAAACAATCACGCATTGTCTTCTCGAATGAATCCATCATAAAAGTTTCAAATTTGTTAGCGCTCTGAGAAATAATTCCGTTTACGATAGAGATTATTTCAAAAAGCAATTAGGCCGTTTGCGTAAAAATCTTATTAAAAGTTTGGTAACGGTTGTATTCTTTGTGTATAACATAAATTTGAAATTTTAAGATTCGTAGTTTTAAGTTATTGTTAAAAAATATTTATGACATTCGCTTTTGAAGTGAAAATTCTTTAGGCGCATGAGGGCTAAAATTTGAGCGACCACTAACGCGGCAACGCGTCACGCGGTCAGTACTTGGATGGGTGACCGCCTGAGAACACCGCGTGACGTTGGCTTTTTGTATTTTTTCTATTATTTTTTTTAAATTAGTTTTTTTTTATTACCATGCCAAAGAAGTTTCACTTCTGACATGTGTACTTTGTACGCACGCAATTTTTTTCTTACTTGGCGTCTTGCTACTCTATTATTAATTTCATCTCTCTGTATAAGAACTTATATTTCGTCTATTTCGGTAACATCATTGACAAAGTTTAACGTGTTGAAAGATATTATACTAAATGTAATTAATCAATTAGTATTTCTCAAAAACAATTACAGAAAAGTGATAAAAATTTCGAGTAAAGTCGACGACGTCCTTGTGATGGTTCTCCTGGTTTCAAGTCTAGTAGGTGTCAGCTCTTAACTATCAGACGGAAGAACCCTTGTTTGCCGCCATAATGTCATGTAAAATATTCTTTGTTAATATTGATTTGGACAGACAATATGTGATATGAATATATTGCTCTATATAGGTATACAAACTTGTTTACTAGGGATACAATTCTTTGGTTATAAGATAGTCCTAGTTTAATACTAGGCGAGATTTGTATATGGAGTCCAATTAGGCACGCTTAAAGTAATTCCACTTTTAGTTAGAGTACAAACAAGCTTCGCGGAAGCAAATGAGCAGATAATCGCTTAACAATTAGAATTTTGAATGCTCTCAACGGATATTAGACCAAAACAAACACTCTAAACAATCTCTGTTACTATTGAAATTAAACTGGAATTATTTTAATGAAACGCCGAAATTGCTTACATTCAGAATCAAATAAAGTTGAACATTTTCGATTAAAACCATTTACAGATATTGCAAAGTTGTTGTTGGACGTTCTGATATACTTGTGTATAATATAGTCGTCATAAAACCATTCGTATAAATATCTTGGTATATATTCTTGTAGAGTTCCTAACTGTGTCTCGAAAATGTATAAAGCCATCAGTTCCGGTTCTTATCAGATCTGAAAAAAGTCATCGAACGTAATTGGTCTCAAATTTGCTCCTTGAACTAATTCCATAATACCCAGTCTAAGTATTTGACCTAATTCTGTAATATCAACATTTAAGTGAATCCTGGATGATTGGATCCTATGATATTTAGTAAGTAAATATTATCATAAGTATGTAATAATCGCGTTAAATATAAAGATAATATTTGAACGGAAACGTCGTTCGTTCCAAACCAAATATGTCAAGCGCGTCGAAACTGTTTGTTTTATTTGAACCACCTATTCTTGGTCGTTATACGGCTTTTAGACTTAAGCGCAGAGACTTAAGTTATTCGGTTAAGCTTTATTACTTTTCTAGCTGACCCAACGAACTTCACACCGCCATATTTTTTTCTTGAATATGTTGTTGTTTTTTTTTAATACAAATTTGTCACGAGAATAACGAGTTCAGTTCGTGTACATGTTGGTGATTGATTTATATAGATTAATATGTATATTTGTTATAATATATATTTCTTAAGGATTTATTCAAAGTAAAGAAAGGAGATACATCGGTGATGTTTCAGATGTCGGTCGCGGGATCTGACCGTGACAGTTTAAAAACTTATAAAAGTAGTATCTTTTTTATAAAAACATTTCATCATTTCAGCCTATTGCAGTCCACTGCTGGACATAGGCCTCCACAAGTTCGCGCCAATAATGGCGTGAACTCATGTGTTTTACCCATAGTCACCACGCTGGGCAGGCGGGTTGGTGACCGCAGGGCTGGCTTTGTCGCACCGAATACGCTGCTGCCCGTCTTCGGCCTGTGTACTTCAAAGCCAGCAGTTGGATGGTTATCCCGCCATCGGTCGGCTTTTTAAGTTCCAAGGTGGTAGTGAAACTATGTTATCCCTTAGTCGCCTCTTACGACACCCACGGGAAGAGAGGGGGAGGCTAAATTCTATACCGTAGCCACACAGCTCATTTGACTATATTTTTTTACATGTATTACCTATATTGTTTACCTCATAACTTTTTCCTAGGTGAACCGATTTCGGTTATTCTTTTTTTAGTCGAAAGGCGGTGCTTGCAATGTGATCCCATTTAAAATTAATCCTCGTCTGGCAAGTACTTTTAGAGCTATCTCTAATAAAGTGAGTTATACTCTTGACTATTATTTTCTACCTACCTTGCATTACTGGTCAATTTAATTGAAGTCGGTTTTTTTTCGTTTACATACTAAGATTCATTTGCTTAAAATATAAAATAAATTAAATGAATTTATCTCTGTATCTCTATTGTCTTGATATATGTCATTAGCATAATTATTTTTTTTTATTGTTAAAACATTTATCAGGAGCTAATTATCAGATATCTGAGACTTTTTACTTGAAGAGAGAAACAGAGAGTTAGAGATAGAGAAAAGGAGGGGAAAGAGAGAAGTAAAGTTATTTATTGTAATTGTTTTATTTGTGAACACAGTTTCGGTTTATGTTTTATGTTTGTAAATTTAATTGTATTGTGTTTATTTTAACTGTTTGTGTTACTTAACAATAAAAAATAATAATTATGCTAATGACATCTCTCAAGACAATAGAGATACAGAGATAAATTCATTTAATTTATTTTATATTTTAAGCAAATGAATCTTAGTTTGTAAACGAAAAAAAAACGACTTCAATTAGATTGACCACAATGCAACGTAGGTAGAAAAAAATAGTCAAGAATATAGCTACGCATTATTAGAGATAACTCGAAAAGTACTTGCCAGACGTCGATTAAATTGAAATGGGATCACGTTACAAGCACCGCCTTTCGACTAAAAAAAGAGTAATCGAAATCGGTTCACCTAGTAAAAAGTTATGAGGTATACAATATAAGTAATACATGTAAAAATACGGTCGAAATGAGAACGACCTCCTTTTTGTGAAGTCGCATAAAAAGTGAGAATTAATACCAACTACTAAATATAATATAAAGAAGTGTATTTTGTACATTTTTCACAAAAGCAATCGTAGGACTTGATAAAGTAATCTACTGGATGACTCAATTTGCTCCTAATAAAATGTGAAACGAGGTTACTGTATGGGGTTAATGCGAAATGGCCTCCTTCAAAATTTTATTTATACATTTATTCTTTGGTAAAGCTCATATATACAACAAAATTTTAAAAAGGGAACTATTGCTCACTACGTCCTCTAACAAATGCAATACTTGGTCCTTAAATTGTAACATTTCAATGGACTATATGTTAAAGATTTTAAAACAAAAATCGGTCGGATCTAAATCAGTTTCTGCATGCGCACCTAGTTATTTCTGAGAAATAAAGTTACGAATACTCGTATTCGTAATAATTATTAGATGTTAACATTCAGTTTTAATAGCTTTTGCTTTACCAAGATAGCACTGATGATTTCGCAAAGATACGCAGAGTGGAAAAGATGCGATGCACTGTACGAATAATATTTTTTTATTTTGGTAAATTTCTCATTTGTCAGATCTACACTAGATGTCGTAGTTTCAAGCCTCGTTATCAGACTGTCAGACTTTTATGGTTCTAGTTTATAGTATTATGGCTATGGCGTGTTGTTTATAGTTTAGAGCCTTCTCTATAAAAATGTTATCTTTTTACAGCTTTATTACAAAATAGCTTGTACCCTCTGTGTCAGATATTGTATTAAAAAAATAATTTAAGCTCTATATTCAAACAACGAAACAAACACCAAACTTTATACTAGACAAATATACATATATTACAGACTTAGGTGACCCCGCAAACATTGTTTTGCCATATATGTTATTAACCCCTTAATTACATTACATTAAGGGGGGGCCCTTATAACTTAGGGGTATAAAAATAGATATTGGCTGACCTTCTTAGACCTATATGCACACAAAATTTCATAAAAATCGGTCCAGCCGTTTCGGAGGTGTATTGTAACTAACATTGTGACACGAGAATTTTATATAATTATAAGACAAGTTACATCACTGATTAGTAATTTCTTACCAAACTAATCATCTACTCAAATGACATGAGTTGCCAAACTTCATTACTATCTCATCAGTGACATATAGTAATTTGTTACTCCACGTCGTACAGAATCAAGGCCGAGTGTCGAACTTTGTCGCGACTAACCACGAGATGTATTTAGATTCAAGTAATATTTCTTATCTATATAGTTATAATGAAACAATTTTTTTCGGATTTTATCACGGTTTATTAACTTTTTTAAATGCCTGACATTTTGGATACTTTACAGCAACCATGGTCACGGGAGGACTTTTAAAAAAATTAATAAACCGCGATAAAATCCGAAAAAGTTGTTTCATTTTGATTTTCGTTAAGTGTGTCTATCACCTTATGGCAGGTCACAACCAGAATACAAACCAGAATAATGGGAAATAACTAGCGACTAATAAAACCAAATGACAGCCGAATTTGCCGAACTAACCTAAATGAATGATCGGGGCAACAATTTTGGTAAGATAAGCCAACACACTCAAAACAGTGTTTAGCGTCTTTGGAGATCAACTCATCTACATAATTATGTAAAATGCGTGGAGTCGACGCCGCGTTGGCGCAGCGGTCATAGCATTGGATTGCGAATGACTGTTGCACGGGCGGTTGCGGGTTCGATCCCCGCACACGACAACATTTGTATTGGCCATACAGATGTTTGCCGTGGTCTGGGTGTTTGTGCAGTCCTTGTGGGTCGCCCCACCGTGCCTCGGAGAGCACGTTAAGCCGTCGGTCCCGGTTGTTATCATGGACACCTGATAGCGATCGTTACTCATAGTAGGGAATATATCCGCCAACCCGCATTGGAGCAGCGTGCGTGGATCTCTGATCTTTGATCCTTTTCCTACATGGGGAAGAGGCCTATGGCCAACAGTGGGATATTACAGGATGAATCGTGATCGTGATCGCATGGAATCGGTTTTTTACGAGTATATGGCAGAAGAATAAAAATAACGTTATACTATAGTTTGTAGCAGGCCTCATCTGTTCGGGTTGATCGAACCAGTGTTATTACAAATACGTGGAATGTTTAAAGTTTAGGTAATATGGTTCATAGCAGACTGGAAATTTATGGTATGCATAATGCACCTATTTTGTTATTCAATGAGACTAGTCTGGTCGTGCGGTTTCATTCTTTTTAACAGTTTTATTAAGTGTAAACTGCCAGCTCCCATATCTTAGCGTGCTATTTGGACTCAGTAAAAAAATTGCGTGCGTACAAAGTAAACCTGTCAGAAGTGAAACTTCTTTGTCAAACTAATTGAAAAAGTAGATAGATGATACCGCATCATAATTAAAAAAAACTAATTAAAAACAACTAATTGAAAAAACAGTAATTGAAAAAAAAGCCAACGTCACGCGGTGTTCCCCGGCGGTCACCCATCCAAGTACTGACCGTGAGACGCGTTGCCGCGTTAGCGGTCACTCAAATTTTACCCCTCATGCGCCTAAAGAATTTTCACTTTAAAAGTCGGATCGTTAATACCTTGAATAGTCCCCAAAGGAAATAAATAGGTATTACTTTTAATATGTTTTAACCAATTACTTATCTATCAAACACTATATATTTTGTATAAATATATATGTAGGAAAAATACAGGTGTGACATATTATCGCTATTTTGGGCAATTAAAATCATTCCATCATGAACAACAACCCAAGTAATTAGTTTGTATATTTATTTATTAGTATCCAATTACAGTAAAACACGAAACATACAATTTGCTAATGCGTTAAAATACGCCATTACTGATATTATCTGTAGTTCATTAATTCTCTATACAATGACATTTATCAAGTACTAATTGACAGATACAGAAAAAGGCGCGCAGAATGACGTTGAAACAGTAATTGGATGTACCTAAATACGTGTGGGTACACGATCAAACTGTGTCAAATATTACGTGTTTGTTTAAATGTTTGCCATTGCCACAAGGTAGATGTTTGTCAAATAGATTACGTGTAATCTGTCAAAAAACCTCAACTCAATACCCATGCTCAATACCCAGGATATACCATATTATAAAATATTGTATAAGTAGGCCTTATATCGAAAAAAGAAAAAAATTATAATGGCTTAAAATACTGGAAGGTGGGATTTTGAAATTATTTAATATACTGTTACAATAAATTATTTATTCTAAAGCAGTAAAAATTTTAAATGAATTGCAAAAATAAGAAAAATACAACAGGATGCCTTATCGCAAAGAGCAATTTATTCTAGTCAGTACCTTTGGATGAAAACTGGAAAATATCACTACCTAATTAAATATGCAAATGCCTATACCGAAGCAAGAATTTTCAAAAAGGCTTCAAAAACGGGGTCAGAGTTATACCTATAAATGTATCCAATATTAATTATTAATAGAATATTACAAATTCGATACAAAAGTCGAACTCGATTTCATACATTTTTATTGTGATTAAAATTTATTTATTCATATGTATATCTATAAATGCTTTTCGCGTTTCAATATTCTGTGAATTTTTTTGTGATAAATTAGTAGAAAACATTTGTAATGAATTTTTGAGTGGTATACACAGATGTTTTTTTTAAAATTCAGTTAGTTTATGTTTTATTTAAATGAATGTATTTATTTAAATGAATGTATAAATCAAATGAATGGGAAATTTCAAATGAATACTGATAAAATTTATATGAAAATAACTTTATTTATTATTGTCTATGAATTAGGTTTGCTGAATGGGTACTTTTTCACTACATTAAGTGATACTTTTTCGTTCAATGGATTTTTACAGATTTTAAGGGTTTATACCACAAAAAAAACTTAATTGAACCTTAATGACTATTAAATATTTTTGAAAAAAAATTCGTTTTAATTATTACACGGGGTTTGACGTGAAACTTCGTTCGAATAGTTGTGATTTGAAACTCGATGAAACGAAAATGCGTCACGATAAAGAAACGAACACATAAATGTGTAGGAGAGAATGAGATAGAATACATTACACATTATTTTAATTCTCGATGAAAAAAATCTCTCGTTGTCTATTTTTCAGAAGTTTCACTGCTGCCGTGTATGAATTGCACACACACTTTTGAAGTGAAACTTCTTTAGGCGCATGGGGTGTAAAATTTAAGCGACCGGTAACGCGGCAGCGTCATGACATTCTGTACTTGGATGGGTGACCGCCTTTTTGTTTTTTTTTTCAACTAGTTATTTTGCATTCTAAATTAGTTTTTTAATTAGTTTTTTTTGTACTTTAAATTCGTTTTTTTAATTAGTTTTTTTAAAAATTAGTTTGCCAAAGAAGTTTCACTTCTGACATGTGTACTTTGTACGCACGCAATTTTTTTTAAACATTTCCTATTTCTAATATGAACGCATATGTATAAAGATTATAAACTGCTAATGTGTATAACAAACAAATGACGTACCTATATACCACACATAACAAGGTTACAAAAAAAACCTCTTATGAAACGAATGTAGGATAATACAAAAAAACGAGTGATATATTTCTTTCTAGACCATTTCTTTGAATGTAAAGCGAATACAACTAAAAATATAAAAATGAATCGCTGAAATTTATGTACGCGCATAACTTCCGAATGACTGCAGCCAATGGAATTATTCTGCTTTTTTGTTATGCTTTTGTGTTCGATTGTATATAAGAAAAAAAAAAAACTAAGGTCGTCTAAAATATAACTTTTTTTTAAATAGGTCGGCAAACAAGCGTACGGCTCCACACCCGCAACACCAGAAGCATCGCAAGCGCGTTGCCAACCCTATCCCCAATTGCCCCCAAGAGCTCTGGTCACCTTACTCACCAACAGGAACACAACACTGCTTGAAAACAGTATTATTTAGCTGTGACCTCCTGTAAGGTAGAGGTACTACCTCAGTCGGGCTGCTACTAACTAAATATATATCTGTGTGTGGGAGTTTACTCCTTAAGAACGATTTCTTTGATATTTATAAATAAAAATCCTCGATTAAATTAATCAATTTCAAATTAATTAAAACAATAGAACTCTAAAATCAAAACATAAATTCACGCTAGCTATTCGTACCAGTACAGTAAAATATGCTGGTTTACTATTACACCTATAACTTCCTACAGTTAAAAGCGCTGTAAAGGTCATAGCTCACTACACCCTCACCGGAACGCCTCGTCGCTCGGCGTCCAATCGTCAGCTTGCGTGCGAGGCGATCCGGTGTCGATACGGAGTTGATGTAGTGAGCGCATATCCATACAAGTCCATAGAAAGAATACTAACCGCTCGAGGCGAGGCGGTGCTGGTCGGGTGCCGGGTGGGTCTAGTGAGCGATGACCTTAAAGCGTCACTCTCAGAGCCACTACTGTTTCGTTGTTACACCGTCGTTTGTCATTGTTATGTCGTTTCTTAAGGAGTAAACTTTAAAAATGTTTACAGTAACTGAAGGGTTCTGGGATCTTGGTCTATACCACGCTAAGAAGTTGAAATTTGCCGATTGTGTATTTCCAAAGGTCGATGTGCATTATTTGTGGCCGGATACTCTTAAGCACAGGTTTCTAGTTAGGAGTCAGTCCCTGCCTTCGTTTGCAAACAGTCCAATTATAATAATTTATAACCTTAGTACCGTTGTAACTTAATTACCTACAGTATTGTGTTTATGGAGCGCTGTTGATTGTATAGAAATAACTATTCTATACTAGCTGACCCCGCAAACGTTGTTTTGCCACATATGTTATTAAGCCCTTAAATAGATTTTGGCCGATTCTCAGACCTACCCGATATGCACACGAAAGTTCATAAAAATTGGTCCAGCTGTTTAGGAGGAGTATTGTAACTAAAATTGTGACACGAGAATTTTACTGCATTTTGCGGTAGGAAGTTCGCTTAAGTGAAGTAGCACTTGTAAAGGTGCGGACTGAAAAGCAGCTGTAAGCTGAGTCCACGACCTTTTCACCAGCATTTTATTTCTAAAACATCTGTAAATTAGACTAAGAAATCTTTTGTTTTATTTTTTATGCTTGGTGAATAAACGTCATTATTATTATTATTATTAATAAGCTAGAGTAGATTAAAAATTATTCGCAATCGCTATATGTAGTGTACGATCACGTGATGAAATCAATGACGAGTTTTAGCCGTCCGTGTTGTTTAATTTACAGCACACATTCGAAATAACTACTGAAACTCGTAAATTTTTATGAACTCAAGAACGCTAACATTCAAACGGATAACATTAAATTTAGAATTAGTTTCGAAAAAAAGTCTTTGTAACATGAATTACAAATATAATCTCAGTTAGATTGTTTTCCTGTATCTTTAATTTTGTCATTTCACTGAAAAGATAATCATGTTTGATTGTCCTGTTGATAATTCTGTTTAAGTTGTATGTATTTCCGGATCTCCAACAAATGATTTCATAATTATATTGATTATCTGTACTATTATTATACAGCCGCATAATTTGTTTAATCTAAGGCTATACGCTATTTTTTCCTCAAATTAACGCGAGTTAAACCGCGGGGTACAGCTAGTATTACAATACGCCTTTCAAATTTGAGGCACTTATAATAACTGTTTTTATCATTTGAACTTATACTTAGTTGATATTTATTTGATCTTAAAACAATTAAAACATTTGGATAACTTAAAATACGCAATATTTTATCGCTATCGCTTTGTAATTGCAGTTTACCAGCGATAGTGAGGCAATTTTTGTTATCGTTTGACGATAGCATGTTGCGTAATCACGCAACTAGTAGTAGCAGTTTTTTAGATTAATAGCTGTACTAAACAAGGATTAGCTGTGTGCCGCGCGGTTTCACACACTTTAATTTTAGGGAAAAAATTGCCTACTTATAGCCTTTATCCGTAAATGGGCAATCGAACACAAACATAATTTAAGATTAGTGCGTATAAACAAACAAACAACTTTTCAGCTTTATAAAATTATTATAGATATTCTATACCAGATTACATTTCTTAACAAGTGTGATATTAAAAAATACTGCAAGTGTATCCTAAAATAAACAAATATGTTTCAAACAGTTTTACTGTCTTTGAGCAGAAATTAAATCTTTGTACATATATACTAATAAATGGAGAGCCGGTTTTTTTGTTTCGAGCTTACTTTGAGAGGTTATACTCCGAAATGTACTAAACTGATCGGAAAAATACGTATACCATAAGATACAGCGTGTTTCGGAGAAGATTTTGGTATAAAGGGTGTCCCGCGATAAAGTGCAACCCCGAATGGGGGTGAAACTAGACCATAAATTATCGACAAAAAACTTTAAAAAAATATTTTATTTCTTATTGACGAATTAAGATTTTTATATCTTAGGTAGACTCTATGTACAAAAAATGATGATTTCTTCCAAAGTAATGGGTCGATTACTTTAAAATAAAATATTACGCCACGTACTTGGCGGTAAGGATAAGATAGCAATCAGCTCGCAAAAAAGTGGCATTATGACTTTATTTATGCTTCTTGTGAAAAAAAAAATCAATTTTTTATGACTGTTTTTTTCAATGATCTCTAATTTTCTCAGAATTATGCCCCCAATACCAGGAAATCTTATGATTTATTATTATTTCTGACAATATTGCCATTCAAATAAAAAAAAATTTACGCCTGTATCCCAAAAAACACGTACAAAAATCATCATTTTTTGTACAAAGATTCTACGTATTAGCTATATAAAAATCTTAAATCGTCAATAAAAAAAATTAATTTTTTTTTTTCTGTTTTTTGTGGATAATTTATGGTCTAGTTTCACCCTCTTTTGGGGTTGCACTTTATCGCGGGACATCCTGTTTATTATGTTGGTGACTATGGACCAATGGACGACCTATGGACGGGCACAGGTCGCTAGTATTAAATAAAAAGGTTCGCTTAAAAACGATGTTAACCTATTTTCACACCGTGATTCTCTGTATACACGACTACACGTGTTCTATTCCAATAAACAATTTAATGAGTACATGGAATCAATACTCAGTAATATATATAAAAAAATATGACATTAATTTTCTGTTGAACCCTCAGTAACTAGAATATACAATACTTTTTTTTCTAATGTATTTTTAATATACTGCTGGCAATATTCATGCTTTTGTTGTCGTGTTTCTGTTGTTTTTAGTTATTGTGTGATAATAATACGCCTCATAAATCTAACATTTTATAAAATAAGAAAGAATTCGTTAACATTCTTTGTTCACGCGTCTAAATAGTCGTGATTTGTAGAGTAATGAATGTATTGTACCTATTTTTTCTCTTTGAACTGTACCTAAATAAATATTTGTTATTTGATACACGAAAGAGTGTTTTTAAAGTAAAATTTCTTTACGCACGCTTTCCTTGGGGAGTAAGCTGGTGAATTCGTGACGAGAGCGTTACGAAAAGTGTGACTGGGCGAGGCGAAAGCAAGTTGAGATTGAGATATAAATTAGTAAAAAAAGAGTTACGTTTCGTATATTACTATAGGGGCAACAAAAGAAGTTTTACTTCAGTCGTGTGGTCTAACTCTAAAGCACATTGGTTTTTTATTATTATATATTTGGCAAACGAGCGTAAGGCTCACCTGATGGTAAGCGATTACTATAGCTTATAATAGGCATTTGCAACTCAGAAGCATCGCAAGGGCGTTGCCGACTCTACAGAGACCCTAGAGTTCTGGTCACATTACACACCATAGGAATACAACTTCTTAACGCGAGTGGACTAAATAATTCGTTGTCTTGTCATCCAAACAGTCAAACGCGTGAAGTCGAAATAATCATAACTTTTTTGTAATTTTACAATTTTCTTCAATTTTCATTATGTTAAGTACTTTCTACATAGCGTGTTAGAAAACAAAAACAAAATTTGTTGAATGGGTCTAGCCACTCTCGAGTTTCGACCATTACATTTAACAATTCATTTTGTATAATCTATATAGTTTTTTTTTTATCTGTACAGAAGTTTTGATCGTTAAACGTCGACTACAATACTTCATTCTACTAATATGTAGTTCAATGACCTCTGCGAATTTGTTTTAATGTCGTCATATAAAAGTTTTGTAATAAACAAAGTTGGCAGTACAGGTTTTATGTTATTATAGTTGTAATTATAGAAATTTATCGATACATAGATATGATACCTAGTATTATGTATGCGATTCATTACATTAATTTATGTGCATTATTTTAATTAAATAAAAAAGAAAGTAATATTCTTAAAAAGTCAAGACAGAAATTATTCATTGATAAATCATAAAATACGAAGATGGCTTATGTAGTTGTTAGTAAAAAAAAAAAAAAATAGTCACCAAATTAATAACGTTAAACATGATCAAAAAGCTGTAGTATTATAATTTGTGTCACACTTTACTTCAGCCTATCGCAGTCCACTGGACATTGGCCTCCACAAGTTCGCGCCAAAAATGGCGTGATTTCATGTGTGTTGCCCATAGTCACCACGCTGGGCAGTCGGGTTGGTGACCGCAGGGCTAGATTTGTCGCACCGAAGACGCTGCTGCCCGTCTTCGGCCCGTGTATTTCAAAGCCACCAGTTAGATGGTTATCGGTCGGCTTTATAAGTTCCTAGGTGGTAGTGGAACTGTGTTATCCCTTAGTCGCCACTTAAGACACCCACGGGAAGAGATGGGTTGGCTATATTTTTTATTGCTGTAACTACACAGCAAACACTATTCTATACTTACGCTAGAATAAAAGCTCTTAATATGAAATAACTTTAGATGTGTTAAACTGACTCACTAAGTTACTCTTCTAAATCATAATGAATAACTAGTATTCATGTAAATATATAATGGCTTCAATTATGCTTCAAATTCGTGTTCACGTCTAACGATTTAATAAATAAATACTTTACAACGTCACAGTAAATAACCTAATTATGTAGACAAATTAGTACATTGAACCTACGCGAAATTTTGATTCTATATTGCTTGTCTACATATACTTATATTATAAAATATAATTTACATTTCCGTGAGACATGCTTATTACATGTCAAAAATTTTCGTATATTGTAGTGGATAAAAACAAGAGGCATACCGCCAACCGGCATTGGAGCAGAGTGGTGGATTAAGCTTTGATCCTTCTCCTACATGGGGGAAGAGGCCTATGCCCAGCAGTGGGATATTACAGGCTGAAGCGTAAGCTTAGATACCTGCTACATACTTTTTTCAGCTAAACAGAAAAAATCTGTCATAAAAAAAATAATAGTTTTCTGCACAAGTCTGTACTTTTTCTTTTCAGTAACGATTAATTATTATAGATCACTCTTCAAACATTATTTCTTCAAAGTTAGTTGGATCTGTTAAAAAAATTTTATCAACTAACTGGCTGGTGTAGGTACTTATTTCGAACTACCTGTATTTTCTTCACGTAAATATATCGACTTTGCTAAAATTCTTTTGTATATAAACTTTGTATTGACTGACAGTAACAGTAACAGAGAGATAGAAAGATATTACAGATTACAACCTAAAACAAAAGTAGTCACGAAAAAACGAGTTAAAACCAGTAAACGATAATTACAAAAACGAAATTCGAGAATCAAACGCTTTTTCAAAAGGGTTCTAGAAAGTTATGAGACACGACCCAAACCGTTTAATCTGCGTCCTTTGTTAGTCCGCCATTTTAATTACATACAACAATGAATAAAACCAATAAATAGTTACATTGAAAAGGCATTTTAAACATTTGTCTACTGATGTTTATTATTTTTATGTTTAAATCGATATTTTTATCAAATGACAACTGTTTTTAACCGACTTCAAAAAAGGAGGAGGTTACTCAATTCGACCGTATATATGTTTTTTTTTAATGTATGTTCGGGGATAACTTCGTCGTTTATGAACCGATTTTGATAATTCTTTTTTTGTTTGAAAGGGGATATCTCAACTTAGGTACCATGATAAAGAAACCAGGATCTGATGATGGGATCCCAGTGAAATCGACGGAAACCCTCGAAAATCGTAGTGACGACTAGTGCGTTTGTTAATTTATTTATTATTTATTACTTGCCGGTGCAATTGAAGTCGGTTTTTTTTCGTTTGCTAGCAAACAATTATAGAGTAGTGGTAAGTGAAGTTGCTTTGATACCGACGATTTGCGGGTTTGATTCTTACTTGGGATGGATATTTCTGTTTCTTTCCAGTTTGGATGTCTGTCCTTGTATACACACTATATACACACAGCGCTTAATAAGGTCACTTAAGGCGTTCGATCCTGGGTCGCGACATACATAGGTGTGTGATAGCGAATATTACTAATTTTAAGGAAAAAATCCGCCTACCTAATGCTGGAATACTATTATAGCTATAAATAAATAGAGTTAAAAGTGTTGTGAAACGTTACTAGCGTCACTAAGCGTTAACTTAACTGAAGCTCAGCATCACTGAGCGTCCGCGTGACGTGTTTCACACAAACGCACCCCTCCTGTTTTTAACCGAGTTCAAAAAAGTGGAGGTTCTCAATTCGATTGAATTTTTTATGTGTCTTTCCTCATAACCTGATCGAGCCTCACGTGACTAATGGATGATTCCTAAGTTTGTTTTGTTGTTGATGCACACTAGTGTTGTAAATAATTGTGTTTGCTCGCAAACGAAAAAGAAACCGACTTCAATTACATCGACAAGTAACACAACGTAGGTAGACGAAAAAAATTGTCAAGTGAATACGCGTTATTAGATATAACTCTAAAAGCACTGGTCAGATCTCAATGAAATTGACATGGGACCACGCGACACGCAACACCTTTCAATTAAAACAAAATTAATCGAAATCGGTCCACTCAGTCAAAAGTTCTGATTATAACAATAATATACATATATAAAAAAATAAAATTCCTCCTTTTTGGAAATCGATTAAAATATATTCTGCAGAAAACTTTGTTAGAATCTAGGCATAGATTCAGCAAAAAATACTGGCATAGAATTGTTTAATATAACCCCAATTGTTAATATAAATAAACCGCGTGGGTGTACCGACTTGCGTACACAAATGTTTGCGTAATTTGATTTGTAAGGTGATGCTAAACATCTGGGAACATTAATGAAATATGCAAAGCGTGAATCTTTTTTTAAAGTTTGACAGCTCTCGTACGTTCAAGGAAGATTTACGGTTTTGTCGTTTAACACTTTTTTAATTTTATATTTATCTGACTTCAAAAAAGAGTTTTGTTGTCATCCGACTGGTTATGGATGAAGCTAATGATTTTCGTGTAAATTAATACATATTTGTAGGGCCTGTTTCCTTGGTCATGGTAAAGTTTTATCTCGTTTATACGTTATTTTTAGACTTTATCAATGGGCATTTAACAGGACATCTTTCTGTTCAGCTCTCAGCTACCTACTTGTTTTTGCAGACGTCCATAGGCCACGGTAATCGCTTAACATAAGGCAGGCCGTACG
Source organism: Melitaea athalia (assembly GCA_905220545.2). Taxonomy (NCBI): domain Eukaryota; kingdom Metazoa; phylum Arthropoda; class Insecta; order Lepidoptera; family Nymphalidae; genus Melitaea; species Melitaea athalia. The sequence continues at coordinate 4,188,141 of HG992204.1, forward strand.
CTTGTTTTTCACCCCAGTGGTTTAACTAAGACAATAAACTAATTAGAATCATTCTTATAAAAAAAATCCTCAATACAGTACTTAGAGCTTAGACAGATTACAGTCAAATACAGTACTTCAGTCTATACTACTGCAGATTCTTAGCATGCTATTTCAATAGTTATGACCTCTAACATAACCATTCGTTGAAATCACCGTGAAATTCAGGCTATTTCCGTGATTTCTATACAAAAGAATGTAAACAGTATAAAAATGATGTACGCCGTTAAAACAAAAAAATTGCGTTATTTTCGTTTTCATCAAACCGTTTGAACATATTATTTGGATCATTGAAAATTTTGCGTGGGATTCCGTTGATCTGATATGTTTGTATTTGATGTTATAAAATTGTTTGTATGCACTCCTACTACGAAACCATTCATTGTGGGTGTATGCGTGATGAGTATTTATGATAATATCCACTCATTGTCGCGTCTTTTTATATTAATATGTATGTTTAAAGAACGATGGTAAATCCACTACATAAGTTTTTTTTTAATTTTTTTATAATGAACATCCACGGGCTCAAAGTGCCCATGCCTTTTGTTAAGTATGCATTATAATATTACAGGCATTAAAGCTACAAATCGACAGTCCTGTGACTGCCTAGTAAAACTAGGACGTAGTCCGACGCTGACAGATTTATTTTTTATTTTTATTAACATATATACATGCATATCTATACTAATATTATAAAGAGGTAAAGTTTATAACTTTGTTTGTATATACGGGGTAATCTTCGCAAATACTGATCCGATCATGAAATTTCTTTCGCTAACAGAAAGCTACACTATTCAGGAGTGACAAGATAAAAGGAAAAAGATAAAAATATATAAAGATTTTAAATCAGCAGGATTTGAACCTGCGCCCTCTGACGTGCCGTGTCAACAATTCAATCTAATCAAGCATTATTATTTGCCTTCGAAATTAATTGGTGATTTTAAAACATTTATATATATATCTGATTTGCTGAAAATAGTGAGAGTGTATTGGAACATATCAAATTTCACCGTACCCTTCTTATGTGAAATGGATTTTAAGGCCCAACGAAGTGGGCACGGGTCGGCTAGTATTTATATAAACAGAGATACACGTATGAATATGAATATAATATATTCTCTGCATAGGTTTAATTGATATTTTGTAATACTAGCACCGCACCATGATTACTTACTTACTTACTTACTCAGCGACCCGTAGTGGATCTTGGCCTCCGACACCACATGTCTCCAGCGATCCCGGCCCAGAGCTATCTCGCGCCAGTCAGCTGTCACCAACTCTCGTAGATCTCTGCACCTCGTCCTCCCAGCGGAACTTGGGGCGCCCCACGGGCCTACAGCCGTCAGGTTTCCCCAAGTATGCCGTCTTCGCTACGCGATACACCATGATACTTGCTATTATTATTTTAGTCGCTTATTTATAAAAATGGTCTAAGATCCGAGATAGCTAAATATTCCCTCATCTGTTAGTTAGATGAAACAATTTTTTATAGGCTGATTTCAATATTGTGAATTTATATAAACAACCTTTGCAACCATAAGCCTGCTGCAATTTTTTTATTTTTTTATTTTTTCCCTCTCATGTTCTCAGATGAGGGAATATTTTGTTATATCCCGGATCTTAGACCAAAAGGTAGGTCTCTACATTTGAAACTTATAAAAATAATTCCGTCAACAGTTACATAATTCCTTAGCTCAGCTAGGTGAAATATTTTTATACGTTTAACCTAAAGAAAATTCTCAGGTAGATTTTTACACATTTTTTTAACTTTGGCGATCTTCCAAACGCTTTCATCAAGCGAAGGTGAGGTAACAGTATTTTAAAACAAGTACTTTCTATTCATATTGTTTTGTTTTTCGATTTTGTACACATTGAGATTTACGAGAAAAAATCTTTGGATTCCCGTATAAAAATGAAAAACTTGTTAAATTATATTTGCTTCGTGCTAGGTGAAGTAAAATATTATATTGAAGACTGCATGTCTCGAGAGACTAGATCTAGATCTATGAGATGTAATTTCAACAATTCGCAGTGGCGCAGCGTGTCTGATTAAGGATATTGTACTATATAATGTTTTTGTAGTTTACTCCTTAAGAATCGATTTTCATATAAGGCCCCCGGTATGAAAAAAATATGAGGAGTAAAATCTACTGAACGAATGACCTCGTTACGTTTTTGTGCTCCATCTATCTGCTACGTCGTTTACGACGGTACCGGCTACGACGGTTACGCCGGTATCGGTTACGACGTTTTCTAATAATGACATTTATTTGATTCATTTATTTACCATTTGATATGGTATTAATCTTTTTCATAGACTATAAAGTATTTTTTGTGCATATTTAGACAGTCGATCTGAAGAAGTAAACTCCAGTCGTGAGTCGGAGCTGACACACACACTTTTTTATTACTAGCTGTGCCCGAAGCATTGCCTGATTTTAATTTATAATTGTATTTTGTGTTATAATTTTTTTATAACACTATATTATACATATGAACACCTATAATACTTATTAATACCCTTAAATTTAAATGTGAAATAATATTTAGAACTAAAAGTCACCACCGCTGTCGCTTCAGCTTGTAATATCCCACTTCTAGGCATAGGCCTCTTTCCCCATGTAGGAGAAGGATCAGAGCTTAGTCCACCACGCTGCACAAACCAGTGCTGTGACCGTTACGCCAACGCGTTGTCTAAAATATGGGTATAAATGTATAATTTTTTATAGATGTATAGTTGGATGGATGAATGTTTGTTGACGAGCTTACGAAGCAAAAGTTATTAAGCCGTTTACAACAAGCTTCCTATGTAGATAGTTGAATGTCCGAATTAAAACGTGGACATAAAATTTAAACCAACTTTTTTCAGGTTTGTATATAAACGGGCTAAACCTTTATGTTTATGAGTCTATTTTGTTTACATTATGGTGTCATCTGGTCTCTGCAGGTCTCTGTCATATGTATTTTGTAATATATTACCTGTAATTGATAGATTGACAAATTAAACACTACTAAAATAACCTGTACCTAATTGGTTGTATTGACAGCGGATACTTACTAAATAAAAAATTAATAAAAAAAGTGTTTGTGTGTGTGTGTGTGTGAGTGTGTGTAAATCAAACACGGCAAAAGTGAAACTTCTAAAAAGTAACCTATGAGAGTTTTTTTTTTTTACCGAAAATATAAAATACTAGGTAATGTATATCTCATTCTTTCCTATACATTTATGCGTGTTTCTTTTTTGTGACGCATTTTCGTTTCATCGAGTTTCAAATCACAACGATTCAAAAAAGTGCTCTTAAAAATTGGGTCCACCAGTTTAGTCTATCGCAGTCCATTGCTGGATAGGGCCTCCCCAAATTGGCGCCAGACATCCCGGTTTTCCGCTATCGTCATCCAGCCTACAACGGCAATCTTTCATAGATCGTCACTCCAGCGAAGGGAAGGGAAGCGTAGGGAAGCATTTAAAAGTAAATCCATTTCAACTTATGACAGCAATAATATAATCCATCAATTTAGAAGAATCATCATTCACACAAATTACTAAAACAAGAAACATCTCAGAACAAAATTGAAGTTATAAAATACAAAATGTATATTATAATCGTCATTTGAAGAGAATAAACATTTGTATAAGTTAACAAATTTCTATAAGCTTCCACAAACGGGATTATACTGAAACATAGGGGAGAGTTCATTTATCTTTAATTCCTAATCTTGAGAAACCTATATTTTGCTTTGGTATTTTGAGATTTATTCTATCAGAATAAGGTTTGTTTTAGCATGCAAATATGTAATCTTCTCTAATAATAAACGTCGAATTATAGGACATTTCGGGATTAGGGTTGTTGGGAATATACATTAAAGAATTATTTTTTTCAGCTTTACAAATAAACATACTTTTGTGAATATGAAATTAATATCTACGGCTTACTAATATAAATATGTTATTATGGTTTTAGATTATAAGTTAAGATATTGAAAACCTATTCAATATTTCGCCACTAGCAAAACCAGTAATTGATTTTTTTTTTGTTAAAAAGCTATTGATATTTTGATAATATGAACAGATTGGTTTTAAATATGTTCTTAGGGTGCGTTTCCACCAGAGATGTGCGAGGATGCGTAGCGAGGAATGTGTTTTTGAAGAACCAATAGAATTGCTTCATTTACCTAGCCTCGCTTAGCACAGCTCCGGTGGAAACGGCTTAGCGGGGCGAGGTTTTTTTACGTACAAAACAAGCGAGAGAGTGTGCGAGAAATGTTTTACGAGGGATGTGTTGCGAGGAATGTGTTGCGAGGAATGTGTTGCGAGGAATATCTTGCGAGGAATGCGTTGCGAGGTTTGAGTCAACTGTCAACGCATCCTCGCACGGTTCGCACCGCACATTAATGCGCATTTTCACAGCTACGCTACACATCCTCGTACGACACATTTTCCTCGCACATTTTTGGTGGAAACGCCCACACATTTCCATAGCATAGCTAGACATTCTCGCACGACACATTTCTCTCACACATCTCTGGTGGAAAGGCACCCTTAAAATTGTAAAGATATAGTCCTGTGTTGTCACAGAGCATACAGAGCAGAGCACATAAAAGAACAGCCCACTACCTCTGACCTGGTTGCGTTATGGTGACACATGTGGTCAATGGAAGTAGATTATAAAGAGTTCCCTTTGATCTTTGCGGTTTAGGAAGCATGTGCTGACATTGATCTGATGAATCCAATCGCTATATGTAAGGAGAATGTAGCTAATGTCTGAGAGGGCCGAAGGGTTCCGAACTAGAAAACTTGAACAGGTATCCCGGTCCGGTTCCAGTCCGGATTCGACGGTCTAATACTGGCTGAAAAGTTTCTCATTTTGCCTTAAAACTTTAGCTCACCAATACCAAGAAACGGCCAAACATTATTTCAAATTTTGGGTATAGAATCTGAAATACTCGTCCAATAAAAATGTTTGAAGTTTTCCCAACCCTGGCCAAACCACTGTTTGATATTTTGGAATACCCTTTATAGCAGTTGTAATCCCCAAATATATAAAATCGGATAATGCTTTTAAACTTTTGAGTAAAGTCTAGAATTCTAAGGGTCAAAATTTGAATAGAGAAAGTTCAGGGACACTAACGGACTATTACTAAAAATTAATATTTGTATGTGTACAAATATTTCTTTCCGGTTTGGATATCCGTCCTTGTAAGTCTCCCCATTGTGCCTCGAAGAGTATGTTAAGCCGTTAGTCCAGGTTGCTATCATAAATATCTGATAGCGATCGTTACTTATAGTAGGGAACATATCCGCCAACCCGCAATGGAGTAGCGTGGAGGATTAAGCTCCAAAAAAGGTAGCAGCAGTGGTAAGTTACAAGTTGAACCATCAATTGTAAATACAGGATTTATACAGTCGACTTTATCCAAAATATATTTTAGTACTGAAAATCCTGTTATAGAGGACAGTTAGATGCAGACTTGTAGACAATTTGTACATAATGGGCCATTTTGTGGGTCTGACCTTTTGGTTCAATTTAGGGATTTATAGGAGGGTTTCCATTGTTATATAATTTTACATTGCAACTTGATAATGTTAGCTTATTTTATTGTTGGACCGTAAAAAATAATAGTGAGCATTATCCTCTTCTGGTTTAATTAAAATTACGGATGCTTTTATTTATATTACCAAAGTGGTAACTTATACAAGACAAGGTTAAGTAGTCAGCGTCCATGGCAACTGCAACTTCGCTGAAATATCGGAAATTTCAAAACGATAATTGTAGTGACCCTGCTTCCTTTTCCGCGGGTTGCGGGTTCTATTCCTGTCTGAGTCTGGGTGTACAAGTTGCATTTATATGTTAATATATTAAGTACTAGCCTCTGCACGCGACTTCGTCGGCGTGGACTCCGCTCCTATTGGTCTTAGCGTGATGACACATAGCCTATAGCCTTCCTCGATAAATGGGCTATCTAACACTGAAAGAATTTTTCAAACAAACAAACAAACAAACAACCAAACAAACAAACTCTTCAGCTTTATATATTAGTATAGATTTTTATTTATAAAAGAACAAAAACTATTTAGCTGTATCAGCCGGCTGTTACCTCAGAAGCATTAAATTGTTTATTTCGTTCGCGTGGAATTTAACAAAAAAATTATTGTTCAGTTCGCAGAGTTATAGAATAAATAAATTTCTAAAATAAAAGTAGCCTAAGTTACTCCTTACTACATCAGCTACCTGTCAGTGAGAGTCCAATCAAAATCCGTCCAGCCGACAGACAAAAATTGTAAAAATTGTTATTTTGGTATACGTACCGTGCATACATACATACATATTATGCATTTAGTAATAAGCGGTTATTTTAATATTGCAAACAGATACTTCAATTTTGTTTATTTTTATAGATGTATAGATTACCTTAAGAATAGAGTACGGATTGGGCATTAATCGACAAGATGAGAGAATATCCTTAAGCTTTTCAAAATAATTTATTTGGAAAACATATTTTTTTTAGATTAAATTATACAAAATTTTATGTCAAGGGTAGGTATTTTTATAATCGAACACAAAATGTTATGACAAAAGAAGTCCGTTTTTTTAGCTTTACGACAACAACTATATTCGTCTATGTAAAAGATACAGACGCAATCACATAACTGATCTTAGTAGAACTAAGTAAAATGAACTGGCAAAGCTGACTCGAGTAATTTCCTATGTCATACGAATTTCCGAGATAAAGCCTAAGTGGTGTATGTATTATTCTAGATTTTCAGCTATCTAAGTACCAGGCTTAATCGTAGTCAATTTAGATAGATCCTGCTTGGAAACAAAAAACTGACCTAATTTCATTATATAGATTTATGTATTTCCTATTTTTTTTTTCTAAGAAAATAGGAACGTAAACAGTGTGTACATATTTTAGTCAGAAACTAATAAAGTAATAACGACGTAGTCGACGCCGCGTTGGCACAGCGGTCACATCAATGGATTGCGATTGGCTTTTGTGCGAGCGGTTGCGGGTTCGATCCCCACACACGACAATATTTGTATTGGCCATACAGATGTTTGCCGTGGTCTGGGTGTTTGTGCAGTCCTTGTGGGTCTCCCCACCGTGCCTCGGAGAGCACGTTAAGCCGTCGGTCCCGGTTGTTATCATGCACACCTGATAGCGATCGTTACTCATAGTAGGAAACTAGCTTCTGCGCGCGACTTCGTCGGCGTGGACTCCGCTCCTATTGGTCTTAGCGTGATGATATATAGCCTATAGCCTTCCTCGATAAATGGGCTATCTAACACTGAAAGAATTTTTCACATCGGACCAGTAGATCCTGAGATTAGCGCGTTCAAACAAACAAACTCTTCAGCTTTATTATATTAGTAGGTATAGATATATATTTGGGTTGTCTGGAAGAACACACAGACTTCTTCACAGTCTGTAAATGATATTTGTAGTTTTGATGTACAATAAAGTATAAATAAATAAATAAGTAAATTTAAGAATTTATTACTTTTCGATTATATTGAGGGTCTAAGAGATAGATTTCATGAACGTTTATAGAAAGTTTGATTATTGAGTATTTATATGTCGTGCAAAGCTATATTAAACACGAAACCATGATATATTGATGCGATTTAGTGCTTGAAGTTAAAGAATCTCAAATTGGGTATTCCAAACTCAAATTAAAAAAAAAAACTGCATGTGATTCTTAGTATAGAAAAAAGAAAATAAAACAATACATGCCGTATACTTTTATACTACACTAACAATAAAAATAAAATAAAAATATCTATTATATCATTTTAATGTAGAATATCAAACTACGGCCTTGGTGTAGTAGTGCGCCATGTACGCACCTATACATCGACGGTTTGCGGGTTTTATTCCCGAGCGGGATGGATATTTGTATTTGTACAAATATTTCTTTCCGGTTTGGATATCTGTCCTTCTGGGTTTTCCCACCGTGCCACAGAGAGCACGTTAAGTTGTCGGCACCGGTTGTAATTATATACACTTGATAGCGATCGTTACTCATAGTGGAGCAGTGCAGCAGCGTGGTGGATTAAGCTCTGATCCTGCTCGTACATGGAGAAAGACCTATGCCCAGCTGTAGGATATTACAGGCTGAATCGTGAATGTAGAATATTTAATAAAATTAGATGCGTATAAATACGATTCTAACGTTGATATAAGAATATTGTTGACAGTTCTTTTTAAAGGTTACTATTTTATAATTCTTCTCAGTAGAATTTACATTCGATACTAGTTTCACATTACCTTTAATTAATTTATTAAAAGCTAATCTAATTATTATTTCTGAAATCCTACTTAAAAATACCACCTCTTTCACGCTTGGCGCTGTAATTATTCCATTTGATCTAGTAACGTTCTAGCGCCTGTAATTAGGCCAATGATAACGAAATTAGAACCCGACCAACTTATTAAGTTTTAAACGACTTTAACTATTTTGATATTAATTACAGTTTTAAATAGTATCGCTTCACCCTGTAAAATCCCACTGCTGGGCATATGCCTCATTCTTAATTTAGGTGAAGGATCAAAGCTTAATCCACAACGCTACTCCACTGCAAGTTGGCAGATAAAATTAACATACAATAAAATTTATCAAAATGTATTCATTTGGTATGAAATTTATCGATATTTTTTTTTACAAAAGCAAACAAGACTTGGTATTTACGTTTTAGCCAATTGGTCCATGGCAAATGAGCTCTCTTGTATCCCAGTAGAGTCTAACAAACCTTTCAATTTAATCAGTATCTCTTTTGAATCATATATTGGATTCTAAATGTATACAAATACATGCACAATACATATTCAATATTATCCTTAGAATATATAATGAATTATCGCAATATATTTTTAAATTACTTTTTCTCATTATAATGAAACAACTTTTTCGGATTTTATCATGGTTTATTAAGTTTTTTACACACTTTACAGCCGCTACGGTCACGGGAGGAAGAATTTTTCTATTAGTTTAATGTCATTTAATGTCGAAAAAAAAACAGTTGATATCACCAATGTAACATAGATAAAAAAAAGAAAAAAAAAGAAAACGTATGTGTGGTTTTATGAAACCACGATGCAAGTGATTTTTTTTCAACTTTTTTTTTAGAAATTTGCTAAAAATTATTCGATTTAATACTAGGGCGCAGCTATATAGACCGAAAAAAGATTCACTTTTAAATTATAATAATCCAGATTAAAGTAGGATATTGAAAAGTAATAATTCTATAAATTTCGAAGCAAAAGCTTAAAATACTTTATTTCAGGAAACATTGCAACGAAAGACTTTATTTAAGCTAGTGTAAGTTGGAATACATCAAAAGACGGGATACAGGATGTGGGAGGTCAAATAATTGGTTTTGGTCGTTTACACTTCCTGTTTACTCGCCTCACAAAATACCTTTTAGTTTCCAGCACATTTTTAGACATTAAATATTTTAGATATATTCTAAAGGTTTTAATTTTCATAAACACAATAATTGTGTTTGCTCGCAAAGGAAAAAAACATACTTTAATTTACATCGACTAATAATACAATGTGTAATGGAAAATACTGTTGTAGACAAATGCTTACGGCGATTCTTTCGAAAACAAGCGTGGAGAAGAAATCTGGACAATTCTTGAGAAAATTCTGTAGTGTCCAATACAGAAGTACAGAAATACACTTTAAATACAATCTCTACCAAAACGGAATAAACATTTTTTATATAATTAAACTGGCAAACGCAGTGTGGGACGTCCTCCGGCCCGTTGGACTGACGATCTTCGTAAGATTGCCGGTGTAGGCTGGATGAGGATTGCGGAAAACCGGGATGTCTGGCGCGAACTTGGGGAGGCCTATGTCCAGCAGTGGACTGCAATAGGCTGAACTGATGATGATGAGGATGATGATATAATTAGCGATAAGGGCAAAGTCAGAATCGGTACTCTACATTGTATTATTTGGACGCATTAATAGTGACAACTTAAAAATTTGTCGCCATATTTAGATGAAATTAAAACGGAGCCACATGATAAGCATCAGCTTTTGATTGAAAATAGAATCTTTAAAATCATTACACCAATAGAAAAATTAATTAGGTAACAGAAAAGAAAATAGATTCGAATTATGAACCTTCTCCTTTTTCGAGGTCGATTAAAAAGTATCGCAATTATCATTCATTTAAGTTAAAACCGTATTTCTGTGCGTGTCGTTTCTGTTATTTCTAATTTTATGTTTAATTAGAATTTGTGTTTCATTAAGTTGATCGTTGATCGCGTTGACCTCAGAAGTTGTAAATACGGTTGATAAATTGTTATGCGTTTGTTAACCTTCGTTACCTTTACTGGAAAACAATATAAAGGTACTGATTTAGCTTTTATCACTAATTATCTATAAAAAATGTTTATCCTTTTTTATTGAGATTCTATGATTTTTTTTTATTTAAATTTATTTTATAAACTAACATTTTCTCAAGAATTGTTCAAATTTATTCTCCACGCTTTTTTTCGAAAGAAGAATATTAGACCTTTCTTAATTTTAAGAGATCTGCAGATCGCTTAGTATCTAAAAACGATGGTTGCAAATTAATACAACAGTATTCTGTCTCAATATAATTTTACGAAATTATTTGCTCTTTTGTTGACAAAATCTAGATGTTTTGTTACAGCGCCGAGTGTCAGACTTATTGTTTAGTTTTTAAGAGATAGATAAAACAGACAAAGGTCATTGCCAAAATGAAATAGTAGCAAAGAAATAATAGCCAAATATTTATAAAGAATCTCTTTGGTTTATTATGCCACGCCTGGCTGGATGTCATTTAATTTTAAATTTTAAACAGATACGATGTCAGACGGAGTGTTATAAAATTTATTTAGCTATTTTTTTATTGTTAGAATTGGTAAATAAGAGTACATATAGAATAATAGTAGTATATAAAAATAAATATAGTATCTATTTATTTAAAATTAAATGACATCCAGCCAGGCGTGACATAATAAACCAAAGAGATTCTTTAAAAATTTCTTTATATGTTTATAAAATTTTGTATTTTTTGTATATGCACACTAAGGACTAACTATAAAATTAACAACCTTGAAATAGTTACGACCATTCTACTATTACATTTTATAGATCTGTCTGAAATCAAAAGCTAGGCGGGATTTTGATACTAAAAACAGGAAATCCAGAGTCTAAGTATACGATTAGCAAGCTTGAAACAGTAATGAACATTTTGCTATGGAATCTTATAAGTCCAAAGTTAGGAGGAGCAGTTTTCATACAGGAAATTAGTTTTGATACCGGAAAAGTAACAGTTATCTATAATTCTAAGTTCGTATTTATCGTCTTCAAGTGTCCAACGCTATCTGATTCAATTTGTGATTGTTAAGATTGTGTATCAAAACGTACCCTTTTTTGTGTTGGCAACACTAAATTGAAATATGAATAAAGTCAGTCATTTTGTAACCGCCAATTGAGTTGTTTCTTTTTAGGTTATGGGCCCAGATAATCCCAGTTAATCGCTTTAAATTGTAAAAATTAATCAGTTATTCGGTCTAAAACTGTGTATTTAGAGTCAGTGTGTCGTGCTACAGAAAAACATTTAATGAAAATGAGTGGTACGAACTATCTTATCAACGTACCTAAGTTGAAAGGACGCGAGAATTACACAGAATGGACGTTCGCCGCGGAAAATTTCCTCGTGCTCGAGGGCATGAAGCATTGCATCGAGCCAGTAGCAGGAATTGCAGTAACAGCCGCAGATGACGCGAAAACTAAAGCAAAACTGATTATGACAATCGACTCATCGTTATACGTGCATATCAAAAACGTGACTACGACAAAAGAATTGTGGCAAAAACTAAAAGATTTATTTGACGATTCCGGCTTTTCTAGAAGAATCAGTTTATTGCGCCATTTAATATCAATTCGTTTAGAGAGTAGCAGCTCGATGACGTCGTACGTAACAGAAATTATTGAAACTGGACAAAAACTAAGTGGCACTGGTTTCAATATTGATGACTGTTGGATTGGATGTTTACTACTAGCTGGATTGACAGAAAAATATTCGCCCATGATTATGGCGATTGAGCATTCCGGCATTCCCATCACATCGGACGCCATTAAGGTAAAATTATTAGACATGGAAACCGACACCGGAAATCACGAAGTTAGCGGTGCTTTTGCAAGTTCATACTCGCAGAAGGGGCAACCTAAAAACAAAAAGTCTATGCAGTCTATGACTGGAAATCAAGATGGCGCTTCGAAGAAAACAAATGTCAGATGCTATAAGTGTAAACAACCGGGGCATTATAAGAACCAATGCACGAATAATGATAAAAAACAGTCGAGTTATAACAAAAATGCAAGAAAACAAACAAATGCATTCAGTGCTGTTTTTCTGAGTGGTAATTTTAATAAAACTGAGTGGTATATTGACTCGGGAGCCAGTACTCATTTAACAGCCATGGAAAGTTGGGTTATGAATCGACAAAGTGTAAAAGAAAAGGAAATTATCGTTGCAAATAGCAACAAGTTGAAAGTTTCTTGCATAGGAGATGTGAATATTGTTACAAAGACTGATGACTGTGAATATGATGTACCTGTCAAGAACGTGTTCTGTGTTCCAGAGTTGACAACAAACTTGTTGTCTGTCAGCCAATTGATTAAAAACAATAATCAAGTTTCATTTAGTGAAAATGGTTGCAGTGTTTACAACAAGGATGGACAGTTGGTAGCTCAAGCTGTTTTAACCAATGGAGTGTACAAATTGATTATGCCTGACAATGTTTTATCAGCATGTGCAGTGTCAAGTGAGTTATGGCACCGCAGATTAGGTCATGTTAATAGCAAATATTTGAACCAAATGACATCTGCTGTGGAAGGCATCAAACTATCAGAAAAGAGTGACACATCTAAGTCTTCATGTTCAGTATGTTGCCAAGGTAAGCAGAGCAGATTGCCATTTAGTCATGTTGGTACTAGAAGTACAGAAAAACTAGCGTTGGTGCACACAGACATCTGTGGACCCATGGAGGTTATGTCAATGGGTGGATCAAGATATTTTCTACTTTTTGTTGATGATTATACAAGATACATTTTTGTTTATTTTCTTCAAAATAAAAATCAAGCATTAAAGTGTTTTAAGAACTTCAAAGCTTTGGTAGAGAACCAGACAAATAAAAAAATTAAAAACTTAAGAAGTGATAATGGGCTTGAATTTTGTAACAGAGAATTTGATGTATATTTACAGAATGAGGGTATTAATCATCAGAAAACCAATCCCTACACCCCCGAGCAAAATGGTTTATGCGAAAGGACAAACCGAACTGTCGTAGAAAAGGCAAGGTGTTTATTATTTGACTCAGGTCTTGGAAAGGAGTTCTGGGGCGAAGCAACAAATACAGCAGTATACCTTCAGAACCGCACAGTGGCATCGGGGTTGTCAGGAAAAACACCATTTGAAATGTGGACGGGAATAAAACCAGATCTAAGCCATTTGAGAGTATTTGGCAGTAAAGTTATGGTTCACATCCCTAAAGAAAAAAGAAAAAAGTGGGACAGAAAGTCTGAGAAACATATTTTGGTTGGATACCCAGACAACGTTAAAGGCTATAGGATTTATAATCCAAGGAATAAAACTGTTACAACCAGCAGGGATGTTATAATTATGGAACATGAACAAAACACTGAAGTTACTATTCCAGTTCAAGAATCATTTCAAAGACAGTCAGATACTGAGGAGGATATCGAGGAAAGCAGTGATACAGAGACTTCTTCTTCACAACGAAACGATTCCGATACAACATTTGTACCAAGTGAGTATGAGGAGTGTGAAGATGAGACGGTTTTGAAAGGTAGATCTCCCAAACCTGTTAGAGATACAAAGAAGCCAGATCGGTATGGGTACTCAAACATGTGTATTACTGAAGAAATCCTAGACGATGCCAGTGGACTGAGTTTAGAAGAAGCTTTCAAAGGACCTGAAAAGGAGCAGTGGTTGAAGGCTGTGAGTGAGGAAATTCAGTGTTTTGAAGATAGTAATGCGTGGGAATTAGTCGACATCCCAGTGAGTGGTACAGTAGTGAAGTGTAAATGGGTGTTAAAAAAGAAATTTGACAGTGACAATAATGTGCGTTACCGTGCGAGGCTCGTTGCCAAAGGGTTTATGCAAAAAAAGGGTGTAGATTACGATGAAACGTTTTCACCAGTAGTGCGTCATGCGACACTTAGACTTTTGTTTGCGTTGGCTGTAAAATTAAATTTAGATATAACACATCTTGATGTCACAACTGCCTTTTTGAATGGGGACCTTGAGGAAACTATATTTATGCAAAAACCAGAAGGTTTCTCTGATTCTCAAGCAAATGGTAAAGTTTTAAAGCTTAAAAAGGCAATCTATGGCCTCAAGCAATCCTCAAGGGCCTGGTACAAGAAGGTTAATGACTGTTTATTAGGTATGGGTTATAAATGTTCTAAAATTGAGCCTTGTTTATTTACAAAAAATAATAATGGATGTAAAACAATTGTTACACTGTATGTTGATGATTTTCTTATTTTTTCTAATGATCTCTTAGAAACAAAAAATTTAAAACAGGTTTTATCCTCTAATTTCAAACTCAAAGACATGGGAGTTGTAAAACAATGTCTAGGTATGAGTGTAAATGTAAATAAAAATAAGGGTGTTATCACACTAAGTCAGGAAAATTATATAAACCAATTGTTAATAAAGTTTAATATGTCTGAGAGTAAAACATTTGATACTCCAATGGAGGATAAGCTTCATATTACTAAAGAAGAAAATTGTAATTTGCATGTTCCTTATCAACAATTAATTGGTAGTCTTATGTATCTAGCTGTGTTAACCAGACCTGATATTATGTATTCTGTAAGTTTCCTTAGTCAGTTTAACAATAGTTTTAATAATAAACATTGGATGTATGCCAAAAGAATCTTAAAATATTTAAAAAAGACAAAAAGCTTTGGTTTAGCATATACTAGGGAAGGTAACTCTGAACTTGTGGGATATGTTGATGCTGACTGGGGAAACAATATTGTTGACAGAAGGTCATACTCAGGCGTGTGCTTTGTACTCTGTGGTGGTGCCATTTCGTGGTCTTCCAGAAAACAAAAATCTGTTGCTTTATCAAGCACAGAAGCGGAGTACATGGCTATCACAGAGGCATGTACTGAAGCAATTTACTTGCGTAATATTTTATTAGAAATATCGGATAATGTATGTAGTGTTAAAATTTTTAATGATAATCAGGGAGCACAAAAACTGTCTGCGAATAATGTTTTTCACAACCGCACTAAACACATTGATGTACGCTATCATTTTTGTCGTGACTGTGTAAACAATAAAATTGTAAACTTGCAGTATTTAGAGACTGCTAGAATGCCAGCTGATTTGTTAACAAAAAGTTTAGGATGTGTTAAACATTACATGTTTATGGAAATGTTAGGTGTAAAAATTGTAACTTAATAAGTAAGAAAAATGTTTGTATCATTTCATTACATATGATGATTAGTTTGTAATTTTGTTTTGATAAGTCGGGGTGTTAAGATTGTGTATCAAAACGTACCCTTTTTTGTGTTGGCAACACTAAATTGAAATATGAATAAAGTCAGTCATTTTGTAACCGCCAATTGAGTTGTTTCTTTTTAGTGATCATTATTTGTGACTTATACAGTAGGTATAGAGTAGGTAGTTTTACAGGTTGTGCTTTGGTAAGTGAGCCCTGGAGCTGCACGAGCTCATATCCCCATCTCCTTTCTTCCAACGGACTTACAGACGTAACGCGGGCTTTCATCTCTACTTGGTTAATATACCCTTCATACGTACTAAGCGCTTCGTATCGTCTTTTTTAATGCGCACGGCCAAGGAGTGGAATTCCCTGCCGGCGTCTGTATTTCCGAGTAGGTACATATAACCCGAATGTGTTTAAACCGCGAGTGAACAGGCTTCTTCTGGGCGAGTTCGCTCCATCTTCGACCCCGTCTCTGCTCTAAAGCTAGACTGTGGTCAAGAGTGAGCCCATAATATAATAAAAAAAGTAGGTCATACAGATTTACTCACCAGTATCGACCTATTATATAAAGTGAAGCAGACTTGAAAGTGGCGAACTTTGTCTTTACGAGTAGGTGAGGTGGGGCACATCAGGCAATTTCCTGCTCAAAATATGGAGCATCCCGACTGGGGTAGTACCTCGACCTTACAGAAGATCACAGCTAAATAATACTGTTTTCAAGCAGTGTTTAGTTCCTGTTGGTGATTAAGGTGACCAGAGCTTCTGAAGGAAATTGGGGATAGGGTCGGCAACGTGCTTGCGATGCTTCTGGTGTTGCAGACGTCTATAAGCTACGCTACGGTAATCACGTACCATCAAATGTGCCGTATGCCTGTTTGCGGACCCAGTTATATAAAAGAGATGATGAAACTACCATGAATCCAGGACGACTTTATAATTCTTTTCTTTATGATGAACTTCTTATTTAAGTAGCAAGATGCTGTTAAGCAATCGCTACTACAGTATGCAATCATTTTGTTAGTAAACATAAAGTTTAGTAAGCTAAACAGTAACATAAAAATCTTCCCCGACCAAACCCCCATGCAACATAATTTATTCAAGAAAACAAAAGTAGAATTAGAGTCCCGACTGGCAGCTGGAGAGACAGGCTTGACAATAAAATACATAAAAGGTGTACCAAGGGTTACTAAAATTCAGCCTGCAAAAAACTGAATACAGTCACTTGCGACCATACATACAAAAACGTTACATACCAAGTTCTTGATACATATTCAAACCTCATCAATACTAAATATAGGCTTAATTTTCTTTATGCAAATATACGTAGCATTCGGAAACCAGGCAAACTGG
Organism: Melitaea athalia; assembly: GCA_905220545.2. Taxonomy (NCBI): domain Eukaryota; kingdom Metazoa; phylum Arthropoda; class Insecta; order Lepidoptera; family Nymphalidae; genus Melitaea; species Melitaea athalia. Next base: position 4,205,058 of record HG992204.1, read on the forward strand.
ATGAAATAAAGTGTATACTAAGATCAGTATCTAGTACAATACATGTAATACTTTTTACTGAAACGTGGATTACAACACCAGAAGAGACACGAAATTTTGGACTTGAAAACTACACACATTATTTTAACATCAGAAACGATAAAAAAGGAGGCGGTGTCTCAATATATGTACATAATAGTCTAAACCACAATTGTGTTAATGAGTCATACATAGGTGGAAATAACTATCTGTGGGTTCACCTTGAAAGATATTGTTTGGATGTTGGACTAATCTATTATCCTGGAAGTACAAGCTTCTCTGATTTTCTGAAAACTTTTGAAAGTCAGTTACAAGAATGCAAAAGAGGCCTAGTCTTTGGAGACTTTAACATATATTTGTTAAATGTAACAGACTATAAAACTAAATGCTACAAATCACTTGTTCGGGGATCTGGATACCGGATCTTGAATCGTACGACAAAGAAATTCTGTACCAGAGAAACTGCAACAACCAACACTTTAATTGATCATGTATTGACTAACTTGCCAGACACCAAAATACATTTAGCAACTGTAGATTCCAGCTTATCAGACCACAAGCAGATATACGTAGAAATTAAGAAGCACAAGACTCCAAAACTGAAAAAGACACAGTATTGGTCGACGGATTACAAGAAATTACAAAATATAATTCAGGAATTTCAATTTGAAGCCAGCGACTACAATGAATTGGAACAATATATTTTAAAATCAATTTCAGAATGTAAACAAGTAAAAACAAAGATAGATAACCCTCCGCGTAAGGATTGGATTAATAAGGAATTAATTGAGGGTATAAACTACAGAAACAAGTTATGGAATGAACTAAAAAAAGAACCAAATAATTTATGTTTACAAAAGCAATATTGCACACAACGTAGCAAAGTACGACTAGACATCAAAAACGCTAAAGAAAGCTTCTATCTTGCAAAATTTGCAAAAGAAAACTTTGGTCCTATATTAATAACTTATCGAATAATAATAATAAATTTAATCGTGCTCCTCCAAAGCTAAAGACTCCCACCGGTTTTGTAACAGATCCAATAATGGTATGTCAAATATTTAATGATTATTTTTCCTCAATTGGTCTTAAACTAGCAAACGAGATACCGACACAATTCCATAAGAGCTCAATTTATTCGACATCATCTCACAATTTAGATAAAAAGCTAAACAAATTTTCACCATGCACTAAAAAAGAAGTCATAAAAATTATTAATAATCTTGACAATAATACTAGCTCTGGTATAGACGGCATTAGCACCAAGCATATCAAATGCATTAGTAGTCTAGTAGCTAAAAACCTAAGTAATTGTTTTAATACACTCCTCGTTGAAGGTCATTTTCCTGCTTCTCTGAAACTTGCAAAAGTTAGCCCAATCCACAAGTCTGGGGCTTTAAATGACCCGAGCAATTATCGTCCAATATCTGTGCTGCCGGTTATTTCAAAGATTCTCGAAAAAATCCTTTTTATACGGCTAGACGAATACTTCTCCTCTATAAACTTCTTCTCCGAATGTCAATACGGATTTAGACCACGCTCAAACACCTTAGCAGCAACTTTGGATTTAATCACTGACATAAAAAGTAATTTAGATAGCAAAAAAATTACTTTAGGAGTCTTTATCGATCTACAAAAAGCCTTTGACACCGTTAGCCATAAATTGTTACTTGAAAAGCTTGAAAACATCGGAATAACTGATACAGCTCTTCAAATGTTGAAGTCTTACCTTAGTGATAGGTATCAAGTGACTAAGATTAACGATTTTCAAAGTGACCCCCAACCAATCACATGTGGTGTACCACAGGGGTCAATTCTAGGGCCGCTGCTGTTTCTGGTTTATGTCAACAATATTTCCGAAATTAAATTACACGGTAAATTAACACTTTATGCGGATGACACTTGTTTATTTTACTTTGGGGATTCCATTGACACTGTTGTGACTCAGGCACAAGAGGATTTAAACACTGTTTTTGACTGGTTTCGTTATAACTTACTCACAATAAATGTATCCAAAACCTCTTACTGTATTTTCAAGGCAAAAAATAAAAAAATTGGAAACTATAAAAAATTAACTATTGATGGTAAAGTTTTAATAGAAAAAAAAGAAGAAAAATATCTAGGTTTAAGAATTGACCACAGTCTAATGTGGACGTCTCAAATTAACTATATTAAGACAAAGCTTACCTCGTTTCTCGGTGCCATTCGACATAATATTGGTTGTTTTCCCCGCAAAGTTAAATTTATGCTATATAATTCATACATTAAATCTCATTTGACATACCTTATCGAATTATGGGGAACAGCATCAAAAACAAAATTAAATGAACTACAAACCTTACAAAATCTATACTAATATAATAAAGCTGAAGAGTTTGTTTGTTTGTTTGTTTGTTTGTTTGTTTGTTTGTTTGTTTGTTTGTTTGTTTGAACGCGCTAATCTCAGGATCTACTGGTCCGATTTGAAAAATTCTTTCAGTGTTAGATAGCCCATTTATCGAGGAAGGCTATAGGCTATATATCATCACGCCAAGTCCAATAGGAGCGGAGTCCACGCCGACGAAGTCGCGCGCAAAAGCTAGTAAAATTATAAAAACATTATTCAATTATAACTATAGAACTAATACTGAAAAAATTTATAAGGAAACGAAAATTATGAATATTAATCAATTATACCACTTTCATACGCTATTACTTATTTATAAAATTGTACATAAGAAAATTAATTCAAAAATAAAATTTACTCTAAACAATGAATTACCAAAATATAGTCAACGAAGACCTGTAAAAACTTTTCTAATTTCAAAAACTAGAACTAAATACGGACAAAGGACCTTGGTCTTTGAAGGAGCACAATTATATAATAAATTACCAGACGCATTAAAAAACTGCAAATCATTAAACTTATTTAAGAACTAGCCGACCCGTGCCCACTTCGTTGGGCGTTATAATTCATTTCACATAAGAAGGGTACGGTGAAATTTGATATGTTCCAATACACTCTCACTATTTTCAGCAAATCAGATAAATATAAATGTTTTAAAATCACCAATTAATTTCTAAGGCAAATAATGCTTGATTAGATTGAATTGTTGACACGGCACGTCAGAGGGCGCAGGTTCAAATCCTGCTGATTTAAAATCTTTATATATTTTTATCTTTTTCCTTTTATCTTGTCACTCCTGAATAGTGTAGCTTTCTGTTAGCGAAAGAATTTTCATGATCGGATCAGTATTTGCGAAGATTACCCCGTATATACAAACAAAGTTATAAACTTTACCTCTTTATAATATTAGTATAGATTATTCTTTTTTACTGAATTTTTTTGTACAATTACAATAAAATATAGCCTATGTCACTCCTGAATAGTGTAGCCTCTCACTATTTTCAGCAAATCAGATAAATATAAATGTTTTAAAATCACCAATTAATTTCTAAGGCAAATAATAATGCTTGATTAGATTGAATTGTTGACACGGCACGTCAGAGGACGCAGGTTCAAATCCTGGTGATTTAAAATCTTTATATATTTTTATCTTTTTCCTTTTATCTTGTCACTCCTGAATAGTGTAGCTTTCTGTTAGTGAAAGAATTTTTATGATCGGATCAGTACTTGCGAAGATTACCCCGTATATACAAAGTTATAAACTTTACCTCTTTATAATATTAAGTATAGAAATCGTAATGTAACTGAACTGCTGGACAATCTTTTGTATTATTACCCACATTGTATTTATCATTTCTCATGTAAGTGACTTGTGTTTTCAATGAGAAATAAATATTCTTTAAACCTAAGTAATTGTACAATTCAATGTTTTTTTCTTGTTACAACACTTTTTTAATATCGGCAAGTTAAAATGCATGGATAAATCTAACTCATATTTATTTCATAAGGCTTAATATTTTGTGTGAGATTTACTCACGTTATGATATGAAATTGTAGAATTGGAACGTATCACAATGACGCATATAGTTTTTACGGTCACGTGACTAATATCAAAATTACCTATCACATTTATTAATATTTGTTGTTTACATAATGTTTTATAGGAACAATGTAATAAATAACAGCAATGAAAACTATTACGACTACGTATTCGTTTCGTTTAGCACGTACACGTTTTATTGGCAGCCATTTTGTGCTGCGTTTGAAATGGGCGAGTTGGCGAGAGAGCTTGATTAAAATTATGCTAAGTTTGCATATGTTCCCGATATTTAATCTAGGTTTCTAGTGCTTGAACTAATGTGGAATTTTCGTCCTGTGTGAAATATGACATTACTGTTAGGTTAATAAAGGTCTAGCTATGAACTAATATCTAATTTTCGTGTTGAGTTCGTACGAAAAATTCATCGAAAAAGCTCGGTTATTTACGATATTTCCTAATTTTACAATCCATCGCTCGCAAGTAGGTACTTTTCTTATCTTCAAAGAACATGTTGTTTTATTTATTCTTTAGTATGGTAATTTTTTTCAATTTTTTCTGTGGTAAAAATAACAAATTTTATTTTATTATTAAAACTAGCTGACCCGGCGAACTTCGTACCGCCTAACAGTCGATTTAAATTTTTTTAATACTTATCTTTCCCGGAACCCCTCCTCTAACACTTAAACTTTATGGTATGGTATTAAAGTTCAAACTGACTTAAGTATTATTACGAATATTTTGTATGGGAATATAGAAAAGTGTTGTTTTTAGACCTTTTCAGGGAATTTTTTAAATATTTCTCTCCGTAAAAACAATCCTCGTACTTCAAGAAATATTATAAAAAAAGAATTAGCGAAATCGGTTCAGCCGCTCTAGAGATTTGCGCTTAGCAACACATTCAGCGATTCATTTTTATATATATAGAGATAGAGAAGAGATAGAGATACAAATTTAACAATAACTCAAGAATAGCTTTGTCAATTTTTGAAGATAATACAATTAAAGAAAATGAAAATACTATAAAACATTTTGTTTAGAATTTATTTTTGTTTGTGAGGCTTTTATTAAGGTGTAAAATGTATGAATGTATAAATAATGTGTATTTTATTCTACTTAATTTGTAAATTTTTTTTTACAGATAAGATTCAACAGTAAACGACTGAGGATTATTTTCTGGTAAGTATCTATATATTTAATTAATATAATTGCTTGTTCCAAATCAAATAAAAAACAAATATATACTCTGTAAACATGGTTTACATTAATTTATAATATGATTCGTAAAGTCGAAAAAAATGTTAAGACAAATTATTATAATTTTATGTGCAAACTTGATTGATTTATGTTACCCTTATAATTTTCTTTAATACGTATTGTAAAATATTGTTTGTTACCCGAATAAAAATTAAATGAAATAAAAAATGTGTGTGTAAAACTCACACACGGCATAATTACGGCATTATAATTTAGTACCACCAGCTGATACAAGTAAAATAGGGTGAAAATATCTGAAGCATCACTTCAGCCTATTGCAGTCCAGTGCTGGACACAGGCCTCCCCAAGCTCGCGCCAGACATCCCGGTTTTCCGCAATCCTTATCCAGCCTACACCGTACCAATCTTACGTAAATCGTCGGTCCAACAGAGGACGTCCCACACTGCGGTTATTAAGATGCGGTCTCCACTCCAGGACACGTCTGCTCCAATCTGAAGCATAATAAAATTGATCAAAATATAATGTAAGCTGCGATAGCGATTATTTCTACTTATTATTGTTATTGTCACTTATTTATTTAATTTCTATTGCTTGGTGTAGAATAAAGCGTTATTATTATTACTCATAGTAAGGAATAGATATCTGCCAACCGTCAGTGGAACAGCGCCTATCCCCAGAAGTAGGATGTTACAGGCTAAATTAGTAATTGACTAAAATAAAACTAATCACAATATTTTTATTAGTACGTTGTTATTAATACGTAGAAGTATTTATATTGGTCTTTCTCGCAGGCACTTTTATGTTGAAAAACTTGCTTATTTGCCGCCATTTTCATTCCACGCAACAGATTATATAGATTAAATATATAATATTATAGATTAAAAATACTTTTTTTTTAATGCTAAAGTTATACTGTCAGTATTAATAGTCGTTACAAAAGAAATAAATAAAGTCAAAGCTAGTTAATGGTACCATAGCATTAAGGATTCAGGTATAACTGGTTCATTCGTTAAAACGGGTCAAATCGAAACGAGGCGTAAGTACCGAAATTTCCGCTGTTTCTAATTTCCGCTTACTGAAAATCAGGCGTTCCCATTTAAACAGTAATTTATATAAGAGCTGATAATCTAAGAATCCGACTATTAGTTCAAAGCGAACTATATTATATTATAATTTATTTGTATATAATCTTGATAATATATAATTGATCTTATAATATACGGTATACCTAGTTTTGTGTTAAAACTAGCCCGTTGGCGCAGTTTGTAGTGACCCTGCTTTCTGCTCCGGGGGTTCCTATAACACAAGCATTAAGTTGCTTACTTTAGGAACAGACGACCGTATGTGTGTGTTGTAGATATTTATATTTATTTAAATCACATGATAAATTATAACGTAAAATGACTTACCGGCCTGGTTTACCGGTTATAGATAGCGTTATCTGATGAATAAAATGTGATGAAAAGTATACGATATAATTATGTATTATACTTTTTAACCGACTTCCAATAAAGGAGGAGGTTCTCAAATCGATTGTATTTTTTTTCATGCATGTTACCTCGGACCCTTTGTCTTGGTGGACCGATGTCGATGATTTTTTTATCGAAACTAGGGATTGCAATCCGGTGTCGTTTTCAATCCCGCCGGATCCGGTCGAATTTTTATCAATCCGGCCGGATCCGGGCCGGATCCGGGATTATCAATCATATTTTTTTCAATAGGCCAGGATTTATCAAATCATAATAACCTAACTTTTCTTTTTCATTCAAACGTATGTTGACCGTTAATGAAGTGAAAAAATTGTACATTTTAATTAAATATTTTTTTTTAAATTAAATCTCACTTTTAAAACAAATTATATAGGTATCTATCAAATGAAAAGATAAAAATGTTTAAATCAACTTTAAAGAGCTAAAAATGTAGCCGTGGGAGTTATTTCTCAGTATTCATATATGTCGAATTTATTGATACAAATTGAACTAAGCCGAGTTCCAATTTCGACCACGTCGTATTAACACGTAGTGAGACGGATCAAAGAGCTAGATTTGTAATTTTAATTAGTCCAGTAATATTAAATTTTTTAGTGATTGTAGATCTTCGTCTCTATCTACTTTTCCTTTCACAAGTTTCACGCTATCTATCAGGCTATTACTTGGTTAAGGCTTCGGTTACGGATACGGTACGAATATTTATAGATACGATATGGCTCCAAATATAAGATTTAGCCCGTAACATTAATGTAGGAGAAGGATTGTAGCTTAATCAGCGGATATATTCCCTATTATGAGTAACGATAGTTATCAGGTATTTATGATAACAATCGGGACCGGCAGCTTAACGTGATCTCCGAGGCACGGAGGGGCGGACCCACAAGGACAGACATCCACTCTGCAAAGAAATATTTGTACAAATACAAATATCCATCCCAAGCGGGAATCCAACCAGCAAACCGTCGATGTTATGATATTATGGTTACAAATATTAAATTTGTTCGGATTATTCTTTAGTTTAGATTTTAGAGCAAATGCCATAATACTTTATTTTACTTCCTATGATAAGTTAATAATTAACGTTTATTGTAATTGTATTAGTTACTGTTACAAATTCTGTGTAGGTACTCTATGTTAAACAGGGATGACTCCCAAGATGATTTAGTTGCAAAATTGACTGACTTTATGATAATGAAGAACGCGCTCGGCTAATGTTATTTGACCAGAAAAATGTAAGAACATAGCAAAAAATTTAATATTTAAATTACCTCTGCGATAGATCCCTGCGAAATCATCCGAAACTTTAATATCGGTTTATGGTACGGTTACAGATACATTTTTATTACGTATATCCAATAGTTTGGTTACGATAAAATAACATCCCTAGTTTGAATCTTAATATTTCTAGGTATTCTGCAAGTAACGGCAATGTGAAGTTATTTAATATTCGCACAATAAGTCAAGCAACTTCAGTGTTTTTCAGCTGTAAACAGATTTGAATACCTTCACTATAATGCATCTATAACTAATTTAAATGGCGAAAATCTATCAATCAAGTCTTTAGTCTTAGCTTCAAGGGACTCTTGTATTTAAGAACTACGCTCTTTCTTTTTAAAAGAGGTCATTTTCCCAAAAAACGCCAACACCGGATCCGGTCACCGGATCCGGCATTTTTTCACCGGATCCGGTAACTGTAAAATGATGCCGGATCCGCCGGATTACCGGATCCGGTTTTCCGGATTGCAATCCCTAATCGAAACGTATTGTGTGTCATGTGGTCCCATTTAAATTTAATTGAGAACTAACAAGTGCTTTTCGAGTTATCGCTAATAATGCGTATCAACTTGAATATTTTTTTGGTCGAGCTACGTTGTATTATATCCATCATAGTGGGTATACTGATTTTGATGGTTCTTATTTTAATCTAAAGCTAATATTTGTCTTGTAGTCCCGTTTAAATTTGATTGAGACCTGGTGACTACTTTTTGATTAATCTTAGATAACGGGTATTACCTACTTGACTATAATTGAAGGCGTTTTTTTTTTAGTTTGCGAGCAAACCCAATTATTTAACATCGAATTCCTCTTAGTCATGAGATTTCTATTCGCCAATGTGAATCTAAAAGCTTTAGAGTTTCTTCGATCACGATCACGATTCAGCCTGTAATATCCCACTGTTGGGCATAGGCCTCTTCCCCGTGTAGGAGAAGGATCGGAGCTTAATCCACCACGCTGCTCAATGCGGGTTGGCGGAACGGCGGGCGGGTTTAGTTTCTTAATTGAGGCGAAACAGGTCGTCAACTCCTACTTCCTATTGCTGAAGTCTAGTCATAACTTCTTTGCAGGATAAAACTTCACCCGCAACCTGTTAACCTGGCCCTTACAATTTTATTAAGGTTATTCTGCCGTTTACAAAGATAAAGGTTGACTCCTAACGAGAATCCCTTTTTATTCATAAACTCATATTCACATACATTTTTTAAAATTGTAGTTGACGATTTTGGTACAGTCTTTTTAAATATTAATTTAATAAATAAATTCATTAGTTTATTTAAGTTTCAAATGTGAGAAATTGACTAAAGACGGTATCAATTTTAATATTTTTGATTACTTGTTTAACTTTAATAGGAAAATATTTAAGAATTAGCTTGTTCCCTGTTAGTACTTATTTATAGTTTTCTACGTAAATTAATAAATAACTATACTTTCATGTCTGTGACGCTATTTTAAATTAATAAAGAGCTTGTGTAAAGAGCCCTTCTAAAATATATGTTGCGTATAACTTAGCGACACGTGTAATCAATCGATTTTATTTGGTAGTTTATTTGAGAACTATATTACACGTTAATATTGTAGACGTGTTTCGCAAGTAAAGTTTAACCTATTATTAGCTTATGTAAGCTGTCATGTCTTGTTAGCAATTAATTTTATTTATGAGTGTATACAATATTATTATTATAGATGTACACGGAGATAAGAAAATATATATGGAAGGGATGTACCAAAGGCAGTCATATTTTTTTCTAATCCCTAATCTGACAGCGATCTCTATCAGGCAACCTTAGATAGAGGAAAGAGAAAAATACACTAGGAGTGTACGTAAAATACATACGCATACACAAACACACACACAGACTTTTTATTCAGTATGCTTCAATATTTTCGCACCAGGGTGCTTCCACTTTGCTGTACCGCTGGACTTAATTTTATTTTCTCCTGGAAAAAAAAGTAACTCACACCCTATTCCTACCAGCAGCTACTGTTACTCCATCTTTTAGGCCTGCTTCGTGGTATTTTCCACTGCTGCTTTAGTATTTCATGTATTTTGTATTGGCCCTAGTTTTTCTGCCTTTCAATCTATCTCGCTTCGATAAGACATTGTGATTTGATTAAGCTTATCTTCGCCTATTTCACAAATGTATTCACTTTGTAATTTATCTGATGACGAAGCTCAAAGATCCTTAGTATACGTTTAGCCTAAAACAATTTACTGTTTTAAGTTTCAGTGAATTTTATGTGTATGAAACCGGGTGAAGTTGAAGTTATTGTTGGACAAACAACTGTTCCAGCGGTCGTAAACTCGAAAACGCTTTGTAGTTGTTTTGCCATATTTTATAGCTATCTCTTGTAATGCCTTCCTTCTTTGATATTATGGGTTTTAAAAATAATGCGGTTTAAATATAAATTAACGAGCTTATAAATAAAACATTTACGCATGATATATAGCACCGTTTGATTATGTACCTAGCATGTTTTTTACGTGGGTAATGCTATTTATCTGTATGACGGCATAAGAGTAATTATTTATAGAACAGTCACTACTGTCCACACACACACACAGTACTAACTGTTAAGCAACTATAATAATACAGCTTTATTTATTCCTTACACATAGTATACAGTAATTTTAAAATATTATTTTAGTGTTAGTATTATACTTATTCTAGTTGTTAGTATACAATGTTATTAAACTGTGTTATCGCGTTCTGTTGTAAGAACCGCTCTGGCGGTAAAAGCCTCCTATATTTTCTTCCATTTCGCTCTGTCTCTTGCCAGTCTGCTCCAGGTATTTCCCACCGTGGCAACAATGTCGTCACTCCATCTTTTGAATGGCCTTCCTTTCCGTCTTTTCTTGTGGATAGGGTACCAATTAGTAACAATTCTGGACCATTTGTTCCCTGGTGATCTTTGAACATGTCCAGCCCATTTCCATTTTTGGGTCATAATGGTTTTTGCTATATCTTTTACATTGGTAATTTTCCTGATGTCTTTATTTCTCACTTTATCGCTTAGCTTAAGGCCCAGGAGACTCCTTTCCATGCTATTTTGGCACACTTTGACCTTATGGGTCTGTTTTGTTGTCAAGGGCCATGTTTGGGAGGCGTAAGTGAGACAAGGTACAAAACATGCTAGCATAGCTTTAGTTTTCAATGTAACTGGTAGATTACTCTTGAATACCTCTTTCATTACCCAATACTTGTTCCAGGTTATTTTGATTCTTCGCTCTACTTCTTTATCATTGCATGACTTGAAGGATAGTAAATGTCCCAAATAAAGTTAAGCAACTATAGTGAATAGTAACTTATCACTTTCACTCAGTTTAACCAAGCGTATTACCAATTTACGATAGGCCTTCTAATATTCTACTATTCAATTTTTATGAGTCCCAATTTTCTTAATATCATAATATGAATACATTCGAATTTTTACTCATAAAAATTAAATACTAGAAAATTAGAACGCCTATCGTAAATTGGTAATACGCGTGGTTAAACTGAGAGTAGTTCAATAGTGGTACGCTGTTGGTGGAACAACAGCAAATTAAATAAGAGAGTATACTCTCTTGTTGAATACGCTGTTGTTGGTACTGCAAATATTGAACTACTCTAAAAAAAATAGCTGCCACAAAAATATAAAACATTATTAAAAATTTTGTTTACGTTAGTAATTAAAAATATTAATTAAACTAACAATAAATGGGAAAAGCATATCTTCGTTTTCAAGTTTTCACTCTAGATGTGCTTTATTGTCCGTCATCAGTTTGTTCTAACTATACAAATGTTTGTCATGGTTTCAGTAATTATTTTTGTTCTGTATATTTTTTCGACGTTCCGTTATTGGGTATCCTTGTTGATCATTGACAGTGAAACGTTTATTTTTAGCAACGGGTTTATTAACGTTTCTATTTCCCTACGAAGTAATGGCGGAGATAATTAAAGTTTGTTTTCGCAACGGTTAGTTGAACCCCAATCCCTTTATTGAAACCCTTCCTCAATAAAGAAGCAACGTGATGTACCTAAAAATAATTGCCAATATCGATTGATAACTCAAAATTAGAACGAACAAACTAGATCGAACATTTTATATTACATTGTCATAGAGTTGTGTCCTTTTTAAAGTGAAAGGAAGTAAAAGAGAAATTTATGGTGTGTAATGTGTAGTCTATATGTGAGTAAGAGATGATATGTGAGGGAAAGTCATGAGGTAAACCAAACACAATGAAAGTCAATTTAAGAGCCATTTCACAAAAATCGGTAACAATCCGCGGAATTGTAACATTTTGACGTCGTTAATCTCAGTTATGGGATGCAATAATATAATTTCTATTTTTGAAATGTGATAGAACAACCTTTGTTGTAGTCACACAATGTAACAGAATTTTGATTTATATTGTTTGTACAAAATTATTAACCTTTTCATCAGCCGCCTCCCTGGGAAAACGGTCGAAATGAATACTTTGAAGTCCTATTTTTCAATAACCTCTACCTTGAAACTGTTTCAAAAAAATATGGTAATATGTGGAATATGTTTTTGTTGAAACATAATATTGATTTTTTTCCATTCGTATCTCCGTTAATCCATAATAAAATATTTATAGTTACGAATATTTTCCAAATAAGTACAATTTTAAAAGCGATCTTTTTCTTAGAAAACTAAGAAATTTTAACGAACTGTCTATACCAAAGTAAACTTACATCATTTGGGAACATAAAAAAAATAATTGAAATATTGAATTATTTTTAATACCTTTTGTATTAAATTATAAAAAGATAGTATATACTGGGTGTATTTGGAACGCTTTGTAAGATTTAAACCACGTAATATACTATTTATATACTATATAATGCATATAACCATTTATCCCAGAAACGTTTTTTTAAGAACATTTTAGGACTTCTGTATTATGTGAGGCAGCAATGTATCATGCCGCGCGGGGCGCGGGAGGCGGCGGAACGAAAATTAAACGTGCGCGCGGCGGCGAGTACGTTTACCGCGTGCCGTTGACCTCTGTCAGCTGATGGCGCGTATGAACGGTTTGCATTACATTGACAGTTTGTTCCAAACACGATTATTTTAAAGCATTATCTTCAAATTTCTGTTTCATTATTTTTTCCAAACCGGACTATACCAAAAAAAAAAATGATGAAAACAGGAAAAAAAAAATTTTTTTTTCGCTTTTTTTTCACTTGTATCATGTCAGGTTAAGCCAACACTATCATACCTCTTCGTTTTTCAATGCGTTCCATATACACCCTGTATATACCACGCATCAAACCCAGTAAATCAGTCGAGCGCCAGCGCTCTCAGAGGTAGGGTCTATGTCAAATTCAGCGCAGCTGTCTCTTTCTTTTATCGGTCTCGCTCACACGCGCCAAGCGTGTGTTGTTATAGTGGATACACCGCATTTGATACTTTCATTAAAATAAAAAATATGCGAAAATTATTATTTAAAATCTTTTTTCTCACATTATCAATACAAATAGGCATTTAAATCTGTTTGTCTTGTTATTTGTTAATAAATCTGTTTGTCGGTGTCATTGAGTTTATAAAAGAATTAAAGCCGGCAAAATTTGATGGTCTACTTGCATCCAAAGTTTTTATTGTGCATAATAAAAGGCTATTTTATTTATATCGTAAATATTCGATTCATTAGTAAACTCAAAACACAAAATCAGTTTTAAAAAAAATATTTCATAAAATTGATTTTTATTTTTAATGTAATTGACTGTTGTTATATAACATACTTGAAATTTTTAACAAAATAATTATTTAAAAAACATTTTACAACATAGTTATTAATTTTTAATATACATTAAAAAATATCAAGATTTTTTTTGGTTGTATAGTGCGACAACAAGACCGCGCAGCTCGTACGATCGTGCGCTTCGACCATATTTACCTAAACTTGCAGAGTCAAAAATTGTGAAATGGCTCTTAACACCAAGTTTATTAAGATGATTGTAAGTATATATAGGCAGAAGTACAGACGTAATATGTGCTACGGAAGTTTAAGGCATAAGTAAAAACAGCAATTCCGTAAGAAATAACCTAAATTAAACAAGGTTATTTGATCACAAAGACAAAAAAATTACATTGCTGAATGTGCGGTAACCCGTAAATGGTGTCCTCATCAGAGGTTACTTTAAACTTTATGCGTCATACTTGGGTACTTTCACATGTTTGTTTTATTCAATTACAGAAAAAAATAAGTAGAAATTTTCCACAACTTATCCATTCAGCTCTCTAACTTATTAATACTCATCAATCATCATGAATATTAATGAGATAGAGAGCTGGACCTAAATCCTTCTCTTCCAGCTGTTCAGGTGTCTGTGATCGATTACTAATAAGGATAATGTGAGAAAATAAATTACTTTTAAAGGTCAAAACTCTTATCATTCTCACGCTATTTCAATTCAAATTTAAAGATCTTGTCTAATATGGCGTATTCGCCGCTGTGGCGCCGTATATGCGGCGTCTATATAAATATTGATATTATAACGGAAGGATTAAACAAATTGTTTCAGTAAGTCCATACACCGTTCTGGTTTAATAATCGTGTCGCCTAAACACCAGCGGCTAAATTCTGGTTATTAACCGACTTCCAAAAAAGGAGGAGGTTCTCAATTCGACTGTTTTATTTTTTTATATGTATGTTAACTTAGAACTTTTGACGGGGTGGACCAATTTCGATCAATTTTATTTTAATTGAAAGGTGTTGCATGTCACGTAATCCCATTTAAATTTAAATGAGATCTGACAAGTACTTTTAGAGTTATATCTAATAATGCGTATTTACTTGACTACTTTTTCGTCGACCTACCTTGTATTATACCGCATAACTTTTTACTCGGTGTACCGATTTTGATGATTCTTACTTTAATCGAAGGCTAATACTTGTCTTGTTGTCTTGTTTAAATTAGATCGAAAACTGATTACAACTTTTTGAGTAATGTTTAATAGCGCGTATTTACTTGACTATTTTTTCGTCTTATTACGTTGTATTACTTGTCGATGTAATTGAAGTCGGTTTTTTTTCAGTTGCGAGCAAACACAATTATAACCTAAAGGTTTGAGGTTTTTGCCTAAAAGTGGAATGTTACAGGCTAAATAAATCTATCAATTAAGTCCAATATACGTATATATTAAAATTATAAAGAGGAAAACTTGTATTGTTGAGTGATTGTAAGAAAGAAAAACAAATACAAAAAAAAAATTACAAATACTTTCATCAGTTTAAATCTACATTATCACTGAGTAATTTAAGCAATACATAACGGAATAACGGAAAACTAGTGTTAAATAAATACATTTTAACTTATTCGTCTGTTTTAAATTCGTTTTTATGTAAATACCCTCGTTCAAATAGTTTCATCCGCAACGTTCTGGTTCCGGATATTTGAATCAAATTTTATTCAAATAGCCTTCAAATGAGTGCTTTTGAATGGATTCTGCCAATTTAGAAAGTTCACTTTATCCGAATGATTTGGAAATTATAACATTTGTTTTGTTTGATTGCACTTTTGGTTAAGACTTGCCCATTTTTACTTCTGCTATATCTTCATATACAGACAGATGACATGTATAGAGATTATTGTATTTTTTGAGAAATATTCAATTTTATATTATGTTATTATGTAATAACTGAATAAATAATTGAAATCAATAAACTACATGTAGCACTATTAAGCATTGTTGAGGAATATTGTTTTTGAAAAAAAAAACAAGATTAATTGGAATAAAATTAAGTAAAATATAACTTAAGAAGAAGAGAACATTCATCAATCACACCAGTCAATTTTACCAGTTCGACGCTTAACAAATCAAATTCTTGTTTTGGTTGTAAACACGAGCTCAATTCCTAGTTCTTCAGCTTTATATTAATCTGAAAAAAAAATGCACATTATTTTTAACATTCCTGTTCATTTACTAAGATTCATGTCTGGTGATTGTACAGATTTACTAATAACATTAATAAAAAGAAAAAAAAATATCAACAATTTTATTATTGAATACACAAACTCTGAAGTTGAAATCTTTTAACTGTTAGGCAGGCCCTCGTAAGAAACTTTAACATCAATGTTCTGAGATTCAATAGACAAAGTAGTTAAAACGTCATGATATCACTTATTTGATAATTGGACTGTGTTAACACTATTTAATATTGCTTTAGATTATTTAGACCCCATTGACTCGTACAATCGTTAAATCACAGTCCATAATTAGTATTCATTAAAGACAGCAATAATAATATCATAAGTATTTCACCATTAGACAGTTTGAATACTCTTTTACTGGTATAATTGCTTGTTACGTGATGATAAATTATCAAGTCATATTGTAATTAAAAGTTACTCTGCATGACTAATGTCCGGGATTATAGTCTGCTACAATAGAATATATTTATATTTTTTGGGCTCAGCTCTTTTCATTCTGTAAAAGCACAGTGTTAGAAAAAAGTCTTATTTATATTGAGAAGCATTCAAATTTAATCACCTATGGAGTTTCACTGCCAGTAACAGGTTAATGTATCTAAGACTTTCCCCAAGACAGAAGGAGATACAATAGAAAATACCTTACTCGAAATCTAGAGCAGCAGCTGTGATAGAGATAGATCATACTCGAATAATTCTGTTTTCAAGTAGTGTTGTGTCCCTGTGGTGAGGAGTGTGTGAGCGGGAATAGGATCGACAACGTGCTTGTTTTGACCTTGGTGTTGAAACCGTCTAGACTACGGTGATTGCTTATCATAAGGCGGAACGTACGCTTTTTACCACTATCGTGAAATTCAGTTCTGCTTACTTTGTTTTATTTAAAAATATTAACAAAAGCACTTGAAAATTCAGATGTTCAGCTTTACTTAACCTCATTGGATCATAATCCACGTCACATCTTCTGGAAGATCACAGTGTAATTGATATGAAAATAATATCATCTGTTATTTTAATTAAGTGTAAATGTATAATTTTCCAGTAAAAACGTAATTAAAAAGAGCAGTGAAGCTTTCACCTCATTCAAAAAAGGCTTCTTTAATATTAAAAGTTAATTAATAAACGTTGTATTACAAAGGGCTCTGAGCGTTAAAGTACAAATATTTGCAAAAGATTAATTAAATAATTAATAAAGCAATTTAATATTGATGCGAAAAAAATTCGAATGCTGTAAATTTAAGAGTACGCAGATCGGAAAAACAGTCGGAGATTTGAAGCAGAAGTTAATTACTTTAAAAAAAAATAATTAAAAACTATAAAAGTTACGTAGTGCTTGCCCAGCTTTTAACTGAGGTAGGGCACAGCACATGGAGCAGTTCGACCGGGGTACCTCGACCTTACAGAAGACCACAGCTAAATAATACTGTTATCAAGCAGTATTGTGTTCCTGTTGGTGAGTAAGGTGATCAGAGCTCCTGTGGGGGGGGGGGGGATAGAGTCGGCAACGCGCTTGCGATGCTTATGGTGTTGCAGGCAGCTATAAGCTACGGTAATCGCTTACCATCAGGTGAGCCGTACGCTTGTTTGTGACCTGGTTATATAAAAAAAGCTGAAGGATTTATTATTTTTTGTAGTATGTGACACAATAATTATTATATTATTGAAGAAGGAAATAAGAAATACCATAGTTGGGTATTTATTTCACGTTTTGAAAGATTGCTGTTTCCTTTTATTGGTAACTAAAACTTAAGAAAAATAATAAATGTTCTTAATTAACCCACAATTATTTGTATTTTTATAAGTTTCTAAAAATCAACTCCCAATTAGTTTGTATATAAAATTAAAAACCATCTTAGTTGAGCTCTGTTTAAGCCCGTCCGAGACTTCCTTCGAAGTAACATGGTTTTGAAAATGGTATTTATTCTCCTTTTTGAGACAAAAGCACACAATTATTCGAAAACGGGATATTTACCATGTTTAATATTTTCGCTTTGCGGAGCTCGATATTTCGACATTAACTGCGAATGTCTTGTTAACGAGAGTCTCGTGGTAAATTAAAAAAAAATAAACATGGTAAATATCCCGTTTTCGAATAATTTTCGTAATAGATGTAACCATGTTAATCTAAAATCTTATATAAATTCACACAAGTAGAATGAATATGAAACTGATGGTATAGACTTTAGAATTTTTAGATTTAATGTAACTATTACGATTAAATATTTTACCTGTTAATTTTACTGCTAATTTTTTCGCGAATCCAAAAAGGTTAAGACACATTATTAACCTTAGAACAGGATCAGCGAACAAATTAAGTTAACATGACAAGTCAAAATGTATTGCGTTAGGGAGTTTTAGTTGTAAAAAATGGTTTAATTTTGAATAGGATTTATTTATAACTGCTTAAGGGACTAATCAATTACATGGAGTTTTTTTTAAATTAAAATAATCTATTATTATTCTATTTACCGTATTTTGTTTCTTTTTATTTCACTCGTATTCCAAGAAATGTGTTTTCGTTAATTGAATTGACGCGGAAAATTTTGAGAATGTAGAAGACAAATCGTAAAAAGAAAATGGTTGTCATTTGACAGCGTATTATAATATTTTACCTTTTAGCTTTGCCTCTGTTACGTTCGATTATTTCCTGTATAATTAGATGAGGCTTTTAGACAGGACGCAGTAATGTCAGGAAATGCTGTTTGTGTTTTAAATTTTCTTTTGTATTATAACGTTTGTGTATCGAATGAGGATTCACTCGGTCTTCGTAATCATTTTACGTCATGAAAATTTTTTCAGTTTTTTTTTTAAGATTTTTATTTATGTTTTTGTCTTTTATATAGAAAGTAGATTAATGGTATAATTTTGATACGGGATTTAATAATTTTTACCACTAAAGCAGGGTTTCTTAACCTTTTTCTAGCGATGGACCCCTATAAATTTTTTAAAGAGTACAACGATGCTTTACTTCCATCACCTTTTATTGTTTGCGATCAAACTTTACATATAAATAACTAGTGTGACGGTTGCTGCTGCTTATGCTGGATTGGAATATCAAATTGAGGAGTTGTTTTTGATTACGCGCAAAGTGAAAATATTTACTCACAACATAAGTAGGCTTGCCATGGACCCCCAGCTTTCATAGCATGGACCCCTTAGGGGTCCATGGACCACAGGTTAAGAAACCCTGCACTAAAGTAAGCAAACAGGCGTACGGTCCACCAGTAACACCGGAAGCATAACAAGCGTGTTACCGACCTTATCCCGACCCTCATCAGGTGCTTTGGCTATTTTACTCACAAACTTTTATTATATACTTTATTGCACTCAAAAATACATATAGAAACAAAACCATAATAAGGTTTATGGCAAAATGGACTTATCTCTGAAAAAGATTTCTTCCAGTCAACCCATGGTCATGAGTAAGTGCTTTATATAGCGAGGCAAACAGTGCAAGAAGTATTTAAAAATAAAATAAAAGATTATGAATTTGATAAATTATATATAATAAATTTATATATACATTTATATAAAAATAATTTTTGAGACACACAAGAACACAACACTATTTGATAGAAGTATTATTTAAATAACTCTTCTAAATTATCTTACCAATCTTCTGTAAGGTTAAAGTATTTCCAAAGTCCGATTGAACTAAATTTTGAGAAAGACAGTTCTTGCCCTAAAAAGTATTCTTGATTTTACACTTAAAATAATATTAAAATTTCCTTTCAAATGGAGTCACGGGAAACATTTATATACATATATAAAAGTAAATACAGTACATAATGTAAGATGAACAATGCGTCGTCTCAAACAACACCACTTTCTGAATCTTTCGTTTGTACTTACAACTGTGAAAGCGCTAATGAGGTTCATTAGTAACATGATACATATTTTAATTAATGTTTTTAAATCTCATCTTAAGTTTATAACATCAAAAAAAAAAAAAAACAATTGATCAAATGACTGTAGGGACTTATGATGTAATAGAGATAGTCAATTTAATATTAGTACTAACTGATTTTACTATACGATTGTTTTAGAGTAAAATCTCCAATGAGACAATATGTAAATAAATGATTTGCTATCCATAGTTTCAAATGATTAGTAGGGATTGAAAGCACGGGCTACTAAACACGGCGGCCGAATACACGTCGGCGTGTGCGAGGATCGAACCCGCAACCGCCCGCGCAACAGGCAATCGCAATCCAGTGCTGTGACCGCTGCGCTAACGCGGCGTCACACACACTTCAGCCAAATTCAATTGCTTGTGAGCAAGGAATAGTCCTTAATGTTTTTTTTTCATTAGGTCCTTTCAAGTATCTAAACAAACAAACGGATAAATTTTCCGGTTTAAGGGAAGGACCTTTTTGTTGGTACACGCTGTCCGACATTGTGCAAACATCTCATATTCTACCCTTAGATTCTACCTAATTCTAATACCTACTCTCTATTAAATACGTGATTAGGTGTTCAAACTAAAATAAAATACCTTGATTCGTTTTTATTTTTATTTTTTGTGCTACCTACACATGAGGAAATTATAAACATTCGAAAAAAAAAAAACGTAAATGAAAGCAAGTTTTAAGTTGAAGATCACCATCCATCAAATAGCGTTATCCATAACTGGTGAAGTAGGTCCTTAGTTGAAATCAAAATCAAAACATTTATTTCGTCATAAGGTGATATATACCTACACACTTAACGAAAGTAAAAAAAAATCATTTACAAAAAAAACTAAACAATAATAACAGAAAGTTAAGGCAGCAAAAAATCAAACAATAAAATAAAATAAAATATGTTGAATTGTGAAGTCGTGATTAACACCAACTTCAAAAAATATTAGTTTCAACCTTGACCCTGTTTCACACTCTAATCTCGTGACACACTGTCAAAAGTCGTGCGTAAAAACGCATTGTATGGACTGTGAATACGAATATCTAATAGTTTACATATTCATTTTGATCGATACAGCGTATTTGCTTATTTATTCTCCATTTTACACCAAAACACAAAACATACACTAAAAAGGCCAGAAATAAATATACCAAGGTGATTTTAACGCTAAAGAAGCGATTTTTCCTCGTATTTGCTTATTTATTTTCCATTTTACACCAAAATACAAAAACCTACACTAAAAAGGCCAGAAATAAATATACCAAGGTAATTTTAACGCTAAAGAAGCGATTTTTCCTCGTATTTGCTTATTTATTCTCCATTTTACACCAAAATACAAAAACCTACACTAAAAAGGCCAGAAATAAATATACCAAGGTGATTTTAACGCTAAAGAAGCGATTTTTCCTCGTATTTGCTTATTTATTCTCCATTTTACACCAAAATACAAAAACTTACACTAAAAAGGCCAGAAATAAATATACCAAGGTGATTTTAACGCTAAAGAAGTGATTTTTTCTAAATAATCTTTGGTCATAGGATACGATACAGTAGCGACGGTTAGAGCGTTTACAAATATTAAGAATTAGCTGTGGTCCACGTTTTCACACGCGTTAATTTGAGGGAAAAATAGCATATAGCCTTGCTGGGGGGGAAATGGGCTATGCAACACAAAAATAGTTGTTCAATTCGTACCAGTAGTTCCTGAGATTAGCGCGTTTAAACAAGCAAACTTTTTATCTTTATAATATTTTTATATAAGAAGAATAAAAACAAATAGCGTATAATAAATAAATTCAATATTTAACAATATAAATTATTAATAGCTAAAGCTTATTTACTCGATGCAGGATTACATTAATGATAAAGATGTGTAGATTTAGTGAGGCTGTATTTCATGGAGAATATAGCCGATTTTTTATTAAAATACAGTTTTCAACTGCAGAGTTTATTGCCGATTCTTCTCATCAGAATCTCCATTTCGACTTCGAATTTTCATTTGTAAAATGACGATTCGAAGTTGCTTTTGAAGACTATTGAGTAAAGTTATGTTTGATTTTGAATAATTGTATAAAGTACTTAGTATACTCGTATAATAATCTTGAATGAAATAATTGTATTGTTTGAAGCCATCATCGATTCGCAACATTGATTGAGCTTGAATTGTAATTTATACTGACCACGTAGCAAAGCTTGCGTAGTATTGATCTTAAGGCGAGGTATTTCAGATATTCCTGCAAAACACGTTTATATGAATTCATTTTTGAAATAGTAAACAGTGAAATTGTAATCTGATAAATTTAATTGGTATTGTTGAGGGTATATTCTAGTTCAAGCTTTGGTTGGAAACATGATTTGATAAATTTGGCTCGATAGAATAAATTCACAAAGTTACCTCTTTTCGGGTCATTTTATTTACTATGATTGGGTTTTATTCTTAAAATAACTGATTTGATATTATAAATAAATTACCAAAATAAAGTTCATATATAACTGGAATAATTTGATCGAGTGTTTTTTTTTTAATTACATAATTTTTTTTAAATCGATTATTCAAGTGATTTTCGAACCGCTTTTTTGCTCTCGCGGCAGACGGGCGAAGAAAATCAGTCGCCTATCGGCCGTCGGACGAGGAGGTTATGTCGCTCACTGCGACGTGGCCGAATTTATTGTTTATAGAATTGACCCTAAAATTTTCAATTAAAAGATATTGTAAATAGTACAAATATAAATACTACGTAGAAACTAAGTTTGTAAATATATATTTAAATTAGTTTGTAATTTGTTTTGTTTTGAAGTTGTCAAAGAGTAAGCCCGATTATGCATAAACATAAAAACAAAAGTAAATTAAGCGTGGCCGAGATAATATCTTTTGCTAAGATAATAATACACATCCTAAATATTTCAATTACTAAAGTAATACTTACGTAGGCGAGGTGAATCACTTATTTCAAAATAATCATGAAATAAAATAATAAATAAAAGATGTAGGTAAATCGTACATGATTTATATAAATAAATAAAATAGTATAATAAAAATATAATCTAATAAAAAATGTAATAAAATAGTATATTAAAAAATAAAAATATTCTCAGAGGGCGAATACAATAACAACGCAGCGACACATCTGTTTTCTTGCGTAATCTTCATCAGTTCCTTCCAATGTGTGGATGTTTTATAGAAGTAATTACGTACGCATGTTGATAGATGGTGGCGCCATCTAGTTATTGCCTAAAAACGAAATCGCCACGGTTATTGAGCGATGAGAGCCTGTCCAGATTAAACATGCACACCAATACATACTAATTGTAAATGTAAATTTCTTAATAAGTTATTTATAAGTTTGTTATGTTTATTATTTTAGTTCTTCAAAGGCGCCTAGATGGCGCTGTTAGATTCATGTAAGATTCTGAATCGCGCAATGGTTTGTGTATTTCGGAAGTATAAGGCATACCTTTAAAAATTAATATTAGGTCTGGAATAGAATCGCTTCCAACGAATTGCTCTTAAGTAAACGCTTTATTGTAAAAAAGGTGTTTCATTTCATAATAAGCAGTCTACCGGAATAGTGTTGTTCATGGTTCTTCGAAGCCGGATAGGCAAGGCGTGTTTTTGTGTTATTGCTGCGTCAGTGGTACAGTAGTACCACCAGCTTCGTCACTACTGGCAGTGGATCGCTGTCCAGAACATCCCTACAGCGAGGTGCCACGTGCGGCGCCAAGGCAGTGGAGGAGCCGGGTGTCTACAACCCGGAGGAGAGACGGACGGGAAGCGGCAAGCAGCGGTGGAGGTTGCTGAGCGCTAGAGGGCGCCACAGGTGCAATATAGCGAAGATAAGTGAGTGTGTGCGGTGATAAATTGTGAGTACATTTTTAAATATTATAATAGAAGAAATTAACTTGAAAATTGAACCTTATTTCAAAGATTAGTTTAACTTAAAAAATTGAAGATAGTGAATTATACAGTAACTTAGAAGAATATCAACAGTTTAGGACTTGTAATAGTTTTAAGTAAATATTGGTTAAGACGGGGAACCTATGCCCGATTTTAGTTAGAATTTAAAGTTAAAAAGACTTGTAAAATTTTGCTCATCTGTTTCTTGGACTTAGAAAAAATTGTGTCATAAAAATATTGACTTACAAAAATAATTCAGTTGTATATTCTGTTTTTATATTTGATAAGAATTACTTATAAGTGATAAAATTGTTAAACAAAAAAATTAAAAATGGAGTCGTTTAATGATCTGCAGGAAGACATAAGGTCTAAAATGCTAAAAGTTAAGACAAATTTTAAAAAGTCTCCTAAGGATCGTTTGACGGTTGCTTATATTGAAACGAGGTTAGATAACTTGGAAAAACAGTGGACTTTGTTTACAGACACTCATGCTAAAATTATTAGCCAGGTTAAGCGAACTGATTTGTATAGTTCGGATTATCACAAAAATAATGTGTATGATGATGTAGAAGAATTATATGTTCAATTCAAAACTGAGTTAAAAGAAATGTTGTATAAATTAAAAGAGCCTGAGTTAGAAGTAAAGTCAAGTACAAATAGTCAATGTGAGAGTTCAGCAAGACGTTTCAGGTTGCCTGAAATTAAAATACCTACCTTTTCCGGTAAGTACACAGAGTGGCAGACATTCAGAGATTTGTTTTTAGGACTTGTGCATGAAAACAAATCATTGGACGATGCCCAGAGATTTTATTATTTAAGGGGACATTTAACCGGGGAAGCCGAACAACTATTACGCAACATTAAGGTGACGTCGGATAGTTATAAAGTTGCCTGGGAGAAATTAGATAGTATGTACAATAATAAAAGGTTTTTGGCGAACGGCATCTTGAAGCGTCTACTAAGTCAAAAAAGTTTGTTGTCTGAATCAGCATCGGAAATTAAAAACTTAATTAGTACAACTTCAGATTGTTTAGACTCAATAAAAAATATTGGTGTGGATGTTTCATCTTGGGATATCCTGATTATCCACATTATAAGCGCTAAATTAGATAAAGACACGCGAAAAGCATGGGAGTTAAAGGTAGCTTCAGATCCAAGTGACGAATTACCCACGTTTCAAGAATTTTCCAATTTTTTAATAGGGCGTTTTAGAGGTCTAGAAAATATCGATTCTAAGGTACATCACAGTGAGAAAAAAATTACTAAAACTTTTCACGTGGTTAAAAATAAACCGATTGTATCGTGTGCGTATTGCAGTGCGGATCATAAAATAACTACGTGTAAAAAATTTGGAAAAGAAAGTAATGAGAAACGCCGTGAGTTCGCTTTAGATAAAAACTTATGTTTTATTTGTTTAAATAGCAACCATTCCGCTAAAATATGTAAAAATATTGTCCGATGCCAGGTGTGTAAACGTCGACATCATTCTTTATTACATCCCAGTGGTGATTCTGGTTCTGGTAGTGCTGAAGGTGAGGCGATTCATCAATCAACCTCGTCGACCAGTCGAAGGTCAACGGACGAGGATACTGCCGCAAGCAGTCATAAGTTATCTGTGCAAGCAGAAAGTTTAGATAAGCCAATTGTGTCTTGTTTTTCGACAGGAAACTGTTTTAAAACGGTTTTATTAACTACAGCTGTGGTGCAAGCTGAGTCGAAGGACGGGACTTATTTCCCAGTTAGGGCTTTATTAGATCAGGGGTCGCAAGGTTCTTTTATTACCGAGGCTATGGTGCAGCGCTTAGGTTTAAAAAGGCTTGCGGTCAAAAACACCGTAGTTGGTGTAGGGGGAGATAAAAGTGTGACTTCCAAGTCCACAGTCAAAATCAATTTAAGGTCGAGAGTTGATCCTAGGTTTCAAGTTAAGGTTAATGCGCATGTCTTGAAGTCAGTTACGTCTCTTCTCCCAGTTGCGAAGACAACTAGGGTAGAATGGGAAAACCTGACTCTGGATGATCTGGCTGATCCTGAGTATCATACGCCTAATAAGATTGATATCTTATTAGGTGCGGAGATATACAGTCAAATCGTTCAAGAAGGCATTAAAAGAAATCTCAACGGATCTCTCTTGGCGCAGAATACTGCTTTTGGTTGGATAATATCTGGCGTCTGTGAGGTAGACAGCACGTCAAATATCCATTCTCACATAACTGTGATGCATTCCTATCTGGAACTGGAAAATATGCTGAAGAGGTTCTGGGAACTTGAAGCCGAACCACCTGTAACCAAAAGAATGCTCACAGATGAAGAAATTAAATGTGAGAAATTATTTAAGGATACTACGAAACGGGATGGAGATGGTCGGTTCATCGTTAGACTACCGTTTCGTATGGCTAGCCCAGACTGCATGCGTGGTGAGTTCAGGAAAATAGCTGAAAAAAGATTGAGAAATTTAGAATTTAAATTGCAAAAGAACATTACGTTAAAAGAGGATTATACACAAGTTATAAGGGAGTATTTAAACTTAAATCACATGGTAAAGGTTACAGATAAAGATAAATTTAAAGAAACAGCTGTTTACTTACCACACCACGCAGTAGTCCGGGAAGATAAGGATACTACTAAAGTCCGAGTAGTGTTTGATGCCTCCTGTAAGGGAAGCAATGGAAAGTCATTAAATGATGATTTATTGATCGGGCCGCCACTGCAAGCCGAACTACGTCATACAATTATGCGCTGGAGACAACATAAAATATGTTTGGTGGCGGATGTGGTGAAAATGTACCGCCAAGTGCTGGTAAATCGGGAAGATACTCCATTTCAGAGGATTCTTTGGAGAGATAGTCCTGAAAAGGAGCTTCAAGAGTTTGAATTACTTACCGTGACCTTTGGCACCGCATGTGCTCCATATTTAGCTGTGCGGTCACTGCAAGAGTTAGCATATAAGGAGTGTCAGAATAAGCCAGGAATCGCTAAAATTATTTTGAATGATTTTTACATGGATGATGTGATGACCGGAGCTGAAACCCTAGAAGATGCTTATAAAATATATAAAGAATTAACCGAAGTGTTAGCAAAAGGAGGGTTTCCGTTGCAGAAATGGAAAAGCAATTCTAAGGAAATATTAGCTAAAATATGGAAAGCAAAGGAAAATAAGGATGAAGAATTAAGGATTAAGGTAGATGATACAACTAAAATTTTAGGACTTACCTGGGATCAGCGTGGTGACTTCTTCCGGTACTCTGTGGATCTTGCACCGCAAGGTGAACCTGTAACAAAAAGGAAAATAATATCTGATATATCTCGATTATTTGACCCACTCGGATGGTTAGCTCCTTGTATTATAGCAGCAAAAATACTCATACAAAAGCTCTGGTTAGCTGGTATTGGGTGGGATGAGCAAGTTCCTACTAATTTAATAAGTGAATGGAATACTTACCGTAAAAATTTAACTGCCTTACAGAATATTAAAATTCCACGCTGGATATACACTGGTAATAAATGTAAGCGCGAGTTGTACGGGTTTGCTGACGCTTCGAAGGTGGCTTATGCGGCGGTCGTGTATTTGCGAGTTTTAGATGAAGTGGGAAATGTGTATGTCTCGTTAGTTACGGCTAAAACAAAAGTAGCTCCCATAAAGCAGGTTTCTATCCCTAGACTTGAGCTTTGTGGGGCCGTACTCTTGGCTAAGTTGATGATTGAGGTAGCTGAAGTCATGAAGGTTGAAAAGGATCAGTTACATGCATTCACAGACAGTGAGGTGGTTTTAGCTTGGCTTAACAATCACCCAAGCCGATGGAAGACCTTCGTGGCTAACCGAGTTTCTGAAATCCTACAGATTTTGGATACACATCACTGGTTCCATGTAACCACTAAGAAGAATCCTGCTGATTGTGCCTCACGAGGTATTTCCCCGGCGGAACTATCAGAAATGACTATATGGTTTGAAGGGCCAGAGTTTCTAAAAAATAAAGTAATTAGTTGTACAAAACCAAAACATCTGGTTACAAATCTTGAGCAAGTTAAAGTTCATACAGCGGTCGTTAACACAACTTTGTGGCAAAGGTTTTCTTCATTCTCGAAGCTTGTTCGTGTGGTCGCCTATTGTCGTCGTTGGTTAAGGTTTAGAAAAGGTTCAAGTAGAATGACAAGTTTAGAAACATTGGAGCGACAGGAAATTGAGGATGCGATAAAAATCTGCATTAAAAAATGTCAAGAAGAAGGGTTCTGGGAGGAATTGGAAGGATTGAGAAAACACGGCATAATAGATAAGAAAAAGAAAAAGTTAAAGGCATTAAATATATTTTTGGATTCAGAGGGTATAATTAGAGTCGGTGGCCGGCTGGAAATGTCTTCGCTGTCATTTAACGAGAAATATCCGATTCTCATACCTAAGGAATCTTTTTTGAGCGGACTTTTAATTGCTGATGCTCACCAAAAAACCCTGCACGGAGGCCCGCAACTCATGATTACTTATTTGAGATCGAAGTATTGGATTGTGGGTGCGAAGTCTCTAATTAAAAAATATTATCGTAGCTGTGTAATTTGTACGCGCTACTCAAGCAGGTCCACATCTCAACTCATGGGGCAGTTACCTTCCGCGCGTGTTAACCCGAATAAGCCCTTCCTTATAAGCGGAGTCGATTACGCGGGGCCTATTAATATAAGAATGTCAAAAGGTAGGGGTAACAAGTCTTACAAAGGGTATATTGCTCTGTTTATTTGCATGTCGACCAGAGCCGTGCATCTTGAAGTTGTGAGCGAGCTGTCCACTCAAGGGTTTATAGCCGCTTTTAGAAGGTTTGTCGCAAGACGAGGTAGGTGTGCAGAACTATACAGCGATAACGGCACAAATTTTGTAGGCGCTGCTCGAGAGTTACTGTGTCTGTTCAACGAAGAAAAAACTCAATTTAAACCTGAACTGGCAGAGTACCTCGCGACCAATGGTACACAGTGGCATTTTATTCCTCCTCGCGCTCCAAATTTCGGTGGACTATGGGAGGCAGGAATAAAGTCCACAAAGTTCCACCTCAAACGAGTAGTTGGAAACTCTACGTTGACATATGAGGAGATGGCCACAGTGTTATCTCAAATAGAGGCCTGTCTTAATTCGAGGCCATTGTCTCGTGTAGAGGATCAAACGGAGGTCGTAGTATTGACTCCTGGTCATTTCCTGGTGGGGGAACCACTCATAGTTGTTCCTGATACAAATTATGAGTCCTCAAATATGTATACTTTGCGGAGATGGCAATTCCACCAGCGAATGATGCAGGACTTTTGGCGTCGATGGTCCCAGGATTACCTTCATCAGTTCCTTCAAAGGCACAAATGGGAATATCAGAACCCAGAACCATCACTGGGTGATGTAGTTTTAGTTAAGGAGGACGATCTACCCCCGGCGCGATGGTTGCTAGGCAAAATCGAACAAAAACATCCGGGACCCGACAATATAACGCGGGTAGTCACCATACAGACCAAAAATTCTTTAATTAAACGACCCACTTCTAAGTTAGTAATTTTACCTGTAACTAAATAAAATTAGTAGTCAAGGGCTTCTCTACAATTTGGACTGTTGCATGGTGGGCGGGTTGAAGGACATATCGCATTATGTCCTTGGTGGGCGGTATGTCCAGATTAAACATGCACACCAATACATACTAATTGTAAATGTAAATTTCTTAATAAGTTATTTATAAGTTTGTTATGTTTATTATTTTAGTTCTTCAAAGGCGCCTAGATGGCGCTGTTAGATTCATGTAAGATTCTGAATCGCGCAATGGTTTGTGTATTTCGGAAGTATAAGGCATACCTTTAAAAATTAATATTAGGTCTGGAATAGAATCGCTTCCAACGAATTGCTCTTAAGTAAACGCTTTATTGTAAAAAAGGTGTTTCATTTCATAATAAGCAGTCTACCGGAATAGTGTTGTTCAGAGCCCCTTAATAAGAACGGGCTTAATTGCGGTTATTAAATTTTTATAGGGACCAAGGTGTGTTAGGAACAAATTATATTTATTAATTATATTGTAGGATACAATATTAATGGCTGTAATTATTACATCGACGTACCTACGTCGATGTAATAATTACAGCCATCTATTACTATAATATAATAAAGCTGAAGAGTTTGTTTGTTTGATTGTTTGTTTGTTTGAACGCGCTTTTCTCAGGATCTTCTGGTCCGATTTCAAAAATTCTTTCAGTGTTAGATAGCCCATTTATCGAGGAAGGCTATAGGCTATATATCATCACGCTAAGACTAATAGGAGCGGAGTCCACGCCGACAAAGTCGCGCGCAGAAGCTAGTTATTTATATTTTCAATCGCCTACAAAAACGTCTTTCTTCATTCTTTTAGAAAATTAAAATTTGGTTTTTTTACATTGTTTAAATCCCAGCGTGGTGACTATGGGCAAAACACATGAGTTCACGCCATTTTTGGCGCGAACTTGTGGAGGCCTATGTCCAGCAGTAGACTGCGATAGGCTGAAGTGAGTGACATCTTTCAAAATAGTTATCTATTGCCAATTATGTTTTTGGACTTTTTATACTTTAGGAAATCCCCTTATCGCAAGGATAAGCGTTTTTGACCTTTTCGATAGTACTTTTGTCTTTATTATAATTTTGCTAAATTACTTCTAAGTGCTTCTTTGTATCATCTTTGTATTTTGTAGTATAGATTCTACTCTTCTTTCCAATCTATTATCTGGTCGCGTATTAAAAGAAATGAGAAATTTAGAGATTGGTCTGCTAAGACATGAAAAAATCAACCAAAAACCTGTAATAATGTTCCACAGTAATAATAATAAGTAAGGAGCTCATCTTTACTTGAAATGTGTTTACTTTATAAACAATACATAACACGTGGTTCAATAAGTCCCGAGACTAAGTACTAAAAAAAGGTCTTTTTTATAAAATTAATTTTTATTCATCAACATAGTCTCCTCTAAGAGCGATACAGTAACTCCAACGCTTTTCTAACTTTTCTATCCCATGTGTGTAGAACCATTTGTCTTTGGCTTCAAAATAAGCCTCCGTTGCTGCGATAACTTTACTATTTGAGTCAAATTTCTTACCCTGAAGCATTTTTTTTGAGGTCTGCAAACAGCCAGTAATCGCTGGGGGCCAAGTCTGGCGAATAAGGGGGATGAGGAAGCAATTCGAAGCCCAATTCATTAATTTTGGCCATCGTTCTCACGGACTTGTGACAAGGCGCGTTGTCCTGGTGAAACACCACTTTCTTTTTGTTCATGTGAGGCCGTTTATCCGCAATTTCGTACTTCAATCGCTCCAATAAGCACATGTAATAGTCACTATTTATATTTTGCCCCTTTTCAAGGTAGTCGATGAAAAGTATTCCATGCGCATCCCAAAATATAGACGCCATAACCTTACCGGCCGATTTCTGAGTCTTTGGACGCTTCGGGTGGCTTTCACCAGCCGCTCTCCACTCTGCTGCCTGCCGATTGGATTCCGGAGTGAAATGGTATATCCAGGTTTCATCCATTGTTACATACCGACGTAAAAAATCCTTTTTATTATGATTCATCAGCGCCAAACATCGCTCTGAATCATTGATACGTTGTTCCTTTTGATCAGTTGTAAGCAAACGCGGCACCCACTTAGAAAAAAGCTTTTTCATGGCCAAATTTTTATGTAAAATAGTGAAAACACTACCAGCTGAAATCTTCACTATCTCGGCTATCTCTCGCACTTTTACCTTCCGATCTTCCAATACGATTTTGGGGACTTGGTTAATATTTTGTTGAGTCACTGCTTCATTTGGACGACCTGAGCGTTCCCCATCATTGGTGTCCATGCGACCGCGTTTGAAGTCGGCATACCACCGACAAATGGTTGCTTCAGAGGGAGCTGATCCTGCATAACATTTTATAAGCCATTGCTGTGCTTCAACGGTATTTTTTCCCATTAAAAAACAATGTTTTATCAACACGCGAAACTCGTTTTTTTCCATTGTATCGAAATTACAACCGTAGCGTCACTTAAATGTTTCAAAATCAATAATTTTATTGTTCCATTTTTAAAAATTTGACACATATTCTTGTATTGATAGCCAGTACTTTTTTAAAAATCAAAAGAGTTTTTAATATATGCGCCATTTCCAGGTTAGTCTCGGGACTTATTGAACGATCTAGTAAAAGAAAATAAACAAGTTACAAATAAAGTAGTTTTGCAAAATAATAAAACAAATAAATCTTGAATAATTTCGACTTAGATTAAGAAGTTCCATCGAGAATCCCTAGAGGCAACTGGTAGTAAATACTTTAATGTAATAAAAAACTACGTAAATCATTTTTGTAAGCAAAAAAAATTGTGTAGAAATAAGAGAAACGTAATGAGAAATATACTGTATGATATTTTTCAGCTCCTCCTTTATTTAAGTTAGAATAATAATGACGTGCATTTATTTTATAAAACGAGGTTGGCAAACAACAATAGCTCCTGATGGACCTGATTGTAAAGGATTATCGAAGCAGAAGCGTCACAAGTGCGCTACCAACCTAAAAAATTTCAGTCTTTTTGGGAGAGGAGATTTAAGTTTAACCAAGAAGGCTTAACCCGTAAAGTTTATTCTTAACATGTTTTGAACTCATGTTTTAGTCTACAAAGGAAGGTATTATAGAAAGAAATATATACCAGAATAAGTTCCATGACATTTAGTTAGCAGATTATTATAGAAGATTTGTCAAGCTTTGGGATATAGCCCATAAAAATAACTATAACTGCGAATGCGTGACAAAAAATACTGTCAACGAGGTTTTCCAAAGCACCGCATGATGGCCACATAATACCATAACACTGGGACAAACCATCAATCATCTGGTTATACACAAAACATTTAAGCATAGTATCAAAACACACGAAATATTTACAGGAAAAAAAAAATATAGAAAATCTTTCACTTTTCACGAATCTGAAAGCCGACTACGATAATGTCGGATGAGACCCGAATAATAAAGGAATCGGGGCTATTTTCAGGGCTGACACAGTCTGTCAGGGTTACTTTTGATGAGGGTATTTTGGCTTTAGATTTAATGTCTATAAAAATATTCGTCAGCTAAATAGGAACTTTGCGGTACCTTACAAAATATGTTTTTTGAAAGATAATATTCTGTTCCGAAGTTTTGTTTTTGGGATAATTACGATGAATAAATTCCTTAATTATTTATATACAGTGTTGGTTTCGGTTGGTGGTGGATAAATATGTAGTTATGATCATTATTCTTAGTAGGAAAATTGTTGGCCAATTCTTGGTAGAGCAGTGCGGCGGATGAAACTTTCTTTTATATTGAGCTAAAGTTTTTGTCCAGCATTAGGATATCAAAAGGGCTATTGCATTGCAGATATTTTAACAAATTAAAACAAGTAATGGAGTTTGAAACATAATGATGTGACTTGTAGAATGTGACAGCTAACTTTAAGTCTTTAAGCAAGTAAAACTAGGCGGGATATACTGTGTAATCTAAATCCAATAAGCGTTTAAAATACATGGAATGTATAAAAAAATACTGTAGTCCGTTTCACCTTGTTTCGTAAGGGTATTATCGATTTTGTTGGATAATGTACAGTTTTTTAAAGCAAAATGTTTTAGATATTTCATTGCGTGCTCGTTATGAAACACGTTTTTTTTTACTGAGAGTTTCAATCGGATTGTTAAAAATTCAATTTAAAAAAAATGTCCTGAGTATCGTACCGGCGTTGTTAGTTTCTTTGGATGATTGTATGCAAGAGTGTATCTTAGAATATCGCCTCAATATATTTAATTTAATTAACACAAGTTCTTATATTAAAAAATACAATACTATATATGAGTATCTACTATATTGGTAATACGATGCGATAGATACAAAGATACTATAGAGTTGAGTGTGAGGCGTTTATTTACAATATATATATTTAAATTTATTTCATTAATTTTATAGATATACTACCTGTGCCCGCGATTACATCCGCGTGGAATTTAACATAAAATTTTTTGTTCAATTCCCAGAGTTATAAAATTAAATAAGTTACTCTTTATTACATCAGCTATCTGCCAGTGAAAGTGCCGTCAAAATTGATCTAGCCGTTTCAGAGATTAGTCTGGATGTATGTCACCGTACCTCGGAAACACGGTCCCGGTTTTTGGCACAGACAGGTGTCTGGTGATAGCGATCCCTACTGATGTTAGGGAAATTATCCGGAACGAGTGACGATCTTTTAATATTATTATTTTCTAATATTTACGCGAATTTCACACATTATAATGAGATAGCTTTTTCGGATTTTATCGCGGCTTATTAAGTTTTTTAGATGCCCGACGTTTCGGATACTTTACAGCAGCCATGGTCACGAGATGATATCCCGTGAGGACACGGAAGTCTTTTAAAATAATCGGCGAAAGATCTTTTAATAGCTCAGAATTAATATGAATAATTGTTTTGTTCTAAAACTAAATAAATAAAAACCGACATTTTCATATACTATTTTATAATTATTTATTACAAAATTTTACAGTCTTATACTCGAACATGTATATTTACTACTAGCTTCTGCGCGCGACTTCGTCGGCGTGGACTCCGCTCTTATTGGTCTTAGCGTGATGACACATAGCCTATAGCCTTCCCCGATAAATGGGTTATCTAACACTGAAAGAATTTTTCAAATCGGCCCAGTAGTTCCAGAGATTACCGCCTTCAAACAAACAAACAAACAAACAAACTTTTCAGCTTTATATATTAGTATGATTAATTCATATTTTATACAATTAAAATAAATAAATTACCATAGATGTATATAGTTTAATCGTTACCAACCATACGCTTCAGAGATTTTATAGGCATCCATGAAACATGCCGCTTAGTTATTAAAATTATCAGACTGACCTTGAGCACATACTCGATGTTCTCAATATTTTTCAATAATTTTAGTTACACCATCGTGAATATTTTTATTTCACCATTAATTCTATAAATAATTAGTTGTGCCTCGCGGTTTTACCCGAGTTAATTCGAGAAGAAAAAGGTACAAAAATATTATACAGTCTATTATCTTTCTTTTTAAATATAACTATTTGGCAAACAAGCGTACGGCTCACCTGATGGTAAGCGATTACCGTAGCTTATGCGGGCTTTACACGCTACGATAAATTGTAACAATTTATTGAACGATTTATCGCTCCAAAAAATCGAAAGAGTCACTCCAACTCCAATCCCGTCTACACGCAACGATAAATTGTAACAATCTGGATCGTTACGATAAATTGTTACAATTCATCGTAGCGTGTAAAGCCCGCATAGACGCCTTTTTTTTTTTTTTTTTTTTTTTTTTTTTTTTTTTTTTTTTTTTTTTTTTTTTTTTTTTTTTTTTTTTTTTTAACGTGTGGAAATGCTTTATGCATTTCCGGCCGCTGGGGAAGCGACCGGGGTATGTGGGACTCCTGCCGACTCCCTGGCAAGTTACCCACTAAAACCACACGGTGTCCACCTTCATCGCCTGTGCCAGGGTCGCAGGAGTCCGTATTCTTCTGCAAACCCCGGCGGCGTGCCTCGTCAGGCCCTTACCAGTTGGGTGGCACGCGGCGGACACCGCGCGCGCCTACCCGGCAGATTTGGTGGACGGTCGACTTCCCCAAGACCAAGTCGACCGCCCTCTGCCTGGCGTTTAGGGAGGAAGGCGGCGATCATGCGCCAGCCTCCGACGCCCGGTCCTTTTGCGGCGGAGGGGGAGGTCGGTAGTGTCCTCCCTCACCCGCTCCGCCGCCTCCTTCCGCGACATCACTACCTCGCAGAAGGCGAGGACGGCATCCCAGCATCTTTCGCTGCCAGCCATGGCTGAAATCACAGCCTGCAGCGAAAGGTCTGTCCCTATAACACCTTGTAGCGCATCACGCTGCTCTTCCCATGCCGGACACTCTTCCAGCACGTGTTGTGCCGACTCGTCAGCGCAGTCCTGGCAGTGGTGGCAACGAGGAGAGGGCTCCCTCCCGGCGATCCGACACAGGTACCCCCCAAGCAGCCGTGCCCCGAGAGGACCTGCGTGGCGCGAAAGGTTAGGACGCCATGCCGTCTATCCAACCACTGCCGGAGGACCGGCCGAACCGCCTCGATCGTCCGATGCCCCGCACTCGGGCGCTCGAGCCTCTCAATCCACTCCACGATTGCGGCATCCCGCTCTCGCCTGAGGTGCTGTAGTCGACCCTGTGGTGCTGGACTGAGGGCCCCGGATGCCAAACCCCGACGCCGCCGGTAAGACGACGCCAGAGCGACCGCATCCAGGTCCCAGGGCAGGACTCCAGCCAGCACGCACGCTGCCTCTCCCGAGATGGTACGGTACCCACGTACGACCCTTATCGCCATCACCCTCTGCGCTCTCCGCAGCAGGGCGATGTTCTCACGATCGAGGGTGTCGGCCCAGACAGGAGCACCGTACATCGCCATCGCCCTCACGACGCCGGTGTAGAGCCGGCGACAGCTCACCCCAGGACCCCCCACGTTTGGCAACAGCCATGAGAGCGAGGCCCCCACCTTCAACAAGCGCGGGACTAGTCGTTGAAAATGCACCCTAAACTTCCACCGGCCATCGAGCACAAGACCCAGGTACGTCATTGTGCCCGACAGACCGATGCGAGTACCTCCCACGACGAGATGGGCGTCGTGAGGAGGCGCCTTCCTTGGGCCATGAAAGACTATGCCCTCTGCCTTCTCGAGGGCGACAGTGAGACCGAGACGCCGAATCCGCGCTACAACCTGCGCGACGCCCGCAGTCGCCAACACTGCCGCCTCTCGGTATGTCGGCCGCCGAGACAGAACCAGCGTATCGTCGGCGTAGCAAACGACGCTGACGCCCCGCAACAGAGAACCACGAAGGACCCAATCGTACCCGATGTTCCACAAGAGTGGACCGAGTACCGACCCCTGCGGAACACCGCACACGACCTCCCTCCTGACAGTCCCGTCTCTACCGGGAAACACCACCCACCTGTCGGAGAGGTAGGCACCCATCACCCGACGCAGATAGGTCGGCACCCCGTGGTAGCGGAGCGCCTCTCTAATACAGCTCCAGGGCAACGTGTTAAAAGCGTTGGCGATGTCAAGAGACACCGCCACAACGACGTCGCCCTGAGCCACTGCGTCCTGCACCTGGGCTCGGACGCACAGAATGGCATCCACCGTGGAGCGGCCACTGCGGAAGCCGAACTGCACGCCCGAGAGGTCGGGTCCACTCTGCCCGAGGTGCGCCAAAAGACGTCCGGCCACCACACGCTCAAACAGCTTCGCCAGCTCGTCCAAGAGGACAATCGGGCGGTACGCCGACGGTGACTCCGCCGGCCGGCCTACCTTCCTGATGAGGACTAGTCTGCCTGTCTTCCACCGCTGTGGGATTAAGGCTTGAGCCAGACAGGCAGAGAATAGCCCTCGAACTCGCGGTGCCAGGTGTTGGTACGCCAGCACCCACGCCCTTCCTGGAATGCCATCCGGGCCTGGAGCGACACTCTTCCGTCTGAGACGTGCGACAGCCTCTTCGAGTTCCGACTCTCCGACCTCTGGTGCCTCCTCTCCGAGATCTTCTCCCGCGTCCGCTGGTGCCATTGGCGGCGGCTGGTGCTCTGACGGCGCCGTCGGGAACAGAGCCGCGACCACCTCACTGACCACTCCAGCTTCCATGGTCTGAGTGAGTGGAGGAACCCAGGGACGGATCTTATTGCGCACCCGTTTGTAGGGCATCCCCCACGGGTCGCTGTTAAGTCCATCTAGCATTTCCTCCCTGGCCGCGGCCTGCGACTCGCAGATAGCACTCTGGAGGCTGGCTTTGGCTGACGTGTAAAGGGCGTACAGCCGCTCGCCCTCCTCCTCGTGCCGTGCCCTGTCCTGCGATGCAAGTGGTGACCTGAAGATTCGCCTCCTGCAGCGTGTGTACTGGCGTCTAGCGGCCACGCACTCCCTGCGCAGCTGCGCTATCGCCTCCGACCACCAGTACACTTGGGCTCGCTGGGGGCGACACCTCGACCTCGGCATGGCCGCGTCACACATACCAGTCATCCTGCTCACCAGCCAGTCTGCCACCCTGTCTGGTGACCCACCGACCTGTGGCTGGCAGGAGGCCACTATCGCCGCTTCTTCGAATCGTTCCCTGTCCAGACGTTTTAGTTGCCACCGCGGGCCCTCCTCCGCCGAGGCACGGCTGGAGCTTGACGGCACCGCCGGACCCGTGGAGATCTCGAATCGGATGTAGCGATGATCCGAGAGAGTCTCCACGTCGTCAAGCACTCGCCAGCCCTGAACACGGCACGCTAGGGTGGGGCTCGCGAACGATACGTCCACGATGGAGCCACCCCACCTTCGCACACACGTGTTGGTCATCCCCCGATTGAGGACGGTCAAATTGGTGGCAAACACCCACTCCTCTAGGATCGCCCCCCGCGCATCCGTCGCAGGACAGCCCCACAGCTGTGACTTCGCGTTGAGGTCCCCGAGCACCAGCACCTCCCTGGGGTGGAAACTTCGCACAACTGCTCCGATCTGGTCGAGGAAAACCTCGAATTCGGCGACTGACTTATTCGGGGAGAAATACACCCCTACTACGGCCATCCCCCCCAGCAGTGCTGCAACGCAACCCGAACCCTTTACAATACCCGTAAAGGGCGGGGCGCCCGCGGCGACCTGGGTCACGATGGCCACTACCCCATCGTGATCGCCGATCCAGTTGTCCCTCGGCGGGACGGAGTAGGGCTCGGCCACCACTGCCACTTGCACGGACCACTGTACCAGACTCTGGACAAGGAGATCCTGAGCCCTGGCACAATGGTTCAAGTTTGTCTGGAGAACTCTGGTGTCCATCACTTAATCAAGTCTCCATATTTACCTCCCCGTCTCTATTGGTAGGCAGTGCTTGGGTTTGGGGCCCAGGTCTCTCCTTCTTCCTTTTCTTGCCCAACTTTTTCCGGGGGCACATGACAATGCTGTGCCTCGCCGGTTGGTCAGCGGCCTCGCAGGCTGGGCAGTTCGCTTCGGCAGTGCACTGCCGGCGAGTGTGCCCTTCTTTGCCGCAGCGGTAACACTGGCCGCTGCGGTCCACTTCTTTGTCGCACTTCGCTGCCACGTGCCCAACCTCGTGACAGCGATAGCATTGTCGCGGTCTCTCCTTCAGGAGCTGGACCCCCACCGAGACGAATCCTACTAGAAGGCGCCGACCCTCGACCACCTTCTTAGCCGCTTCAACTGGGCAGCGAACCCAAGCTGTTCCGACACCGGTAAAATTCTGCCGGATTTCGCCAACCTTAATGGAGTCCGCGGCGCACCCCCCAGCCTTGGCGATTACGCCAGCCAGTTCCTCGGGCGTCACCGAGTCGTCCAAGCCTGCGATCCGCAGGTCGGCACACTTAACCGGCCTAGTGACCGCCACTCCCTCGCCGACGATCTTTTGGATGCGCTGGGCCAGCGCCTCCGCCTTCTCTCCACTACCGGTGCCGGGCAACTCCAGCCTGCGCGCCCCCGTCTGCGAGACTTTATAGCGGGTCTCCACGCCCATCCCCGCTATAACGCCGTCAGCCTTTATTAAGCCCAGGACCTCTGCGTAGGTCTTTGTACTTCCCGGCAGCAGCGTCAGTTGCACCGCCGCTGACCTGGGCAGTCGCAACTTGGGCGCTTTTGGTTTCTTAGCCGGCTGCTTGGGCTGGTTTGTATGCCCAGACTTTTTACCCTTCCTCGCCACCACATTCCAGCCCTCCGACAAAGCGGCCGGAGCAGGCGGCAGGGGGCGAGGTTCGGTGGGCGCAGCCACTTGTGCGACCACACCTTGCTTGCTCCTTTTACTTTTTTTGGTTTTCTTC
Source organism: Melitaea athalia (assembly GCA_905220545.2). Lineage (NCBI taxonomy): Eukaryota > Metazoa > Arthropoda > Insecta > Lepidoptera > Nymphalidae > Melitaea > Melitaea athalia. Next base: position 4,244,544 of record HG992204.1, read on the forward strand.
CCCTTCTTCGGGGCCGGATTCGCTGGCTGGGTCAGCGTGGCAACCCGGGGCTCCGCTGGTTGGGAAGCTGACGCCTCTGTCCCGTCGATAGATTCTCTTGTCTGGCCTGCTCGTACCCGCACTTCGGGCAGGAGCCTGCCGGACGCCTCTAAGTCCTTGAATCGGTCGTTGAGCAAGTCGCCCACCCCGTCCATGATCCTTTTAACTAACGCGTCATCCACGGCCTCCCGCGCGGTAGAAGGAGGGGCCGGAGCGGACGTCGAACACAGCTCACGCCGTAGGTCGGCCATGCTCTGCTGCAGCTCCGTCATCTCCGAACGGAGCTGGGCGTTTTCGGCCTTAAGATGGTCATTGGCCTCTTGCAACAGCGTTATCTCCTCATTAACGGTCCGCTGGTGGTACAGGGCACCGAGCACCTCCCTTATGCCCTCAGCGGACTCGTTAAGTGCCTTTTTGCAAGTGCCCTTTAAATTTTTGGAGATTTTCGTCACTCGCAAAACTGACTCGACGTACTCCTGGGCCCTCTTGTGAAGGTCCAGTGTCGTGGACTTATCCAATGTCGTGGTCCTATCCAGGTTAGTGGAAGCACGTGACTCCCTGACTCGGCGCGTGATCTGTGCCGCTTCGTGCTCCGCCTCCAGCTCGAGCTCCATCGCGCACTGCTTACGGAACTCTCTGGTCGTGGGTGATCGACCACGGCCACCTCTACGTGCAGTGGATACCTTTTTAGGGGGAACGTCCTCATTATCCGCGTCCACCTCGCCATCATTCCCCCCACGCTGCCAGCGCCTCCAAAATCGGTCACTGCGAGATGAGTCTGAGTCATAAGGTGACCTCGATCTTCTATCATCCGAATTGGAGCCAACTGCTCCCGAATAACTAAAAACACCGCCCTTCTCGGGCCGAACGTCTTCTCCGCCCTTCTCGGGCCTCTCGTCTTCTCCGCCCTTCTCGGGCCGCTCTCCAGCTACGCCGGGAACACAAATACGTGCGTTGCCCCCCCCAGATTCGGTGGGGCGGAGTGCCGTAACACTGCGGGATTCTCCTTCGCTGATAGCGTCGGTACCCGCCTGGGGTAATGTATTCTTTGCGTACGTATTCATGTTTGAAGTTGACACAGAATGACCGAACTTCCCATCAGCCATGCATCCCTTCACGCTGCGTCGCCGCTTGGGATTCGGGGTAATTTTTTATAGAGGTTTTCTTCCTCGTGGTCCGACCGGTTAAGGAGGGACCCTCGGTCCCGTACGGGGCCGCGAGACCACGCAACGGGATTACGATGTCGACGGTGAGCAAACAGGACTCCTGCTCGCTCTGTCCGGCGGCGGTGTAAAACGCACGCCAAACCCGCCCCGTCTCCGTGGTAGCACAGCGCGCGAGCGCAGCACAACCGGAGAATTCCCCCCTGTATGCACCCACGGGACAACTCTGCTCCGAGCAGAGCGCCGGAGCGCATTCCCCACGAGTCGGTCGTTAGCCGCGACGAGCAGCAGTACCGCGACTGCGATACTGCTGCCCGTCCCGTTGCCCAGGGTGCACCACGAGGAGGTGACCGACATGCACCCCCCGCATAGACGCCTGCAACAACAGAAGCATCGCAAGCGCGTTGCCGACCCTATTCCCTAATTCCCCCCAGGAGCTCTGGTCACCTTAATCATCAGCAGGTACACAACACTGCTTGAAAGTAGTATTATTTAGCTGCGATCTTCTGCAAGTTCGAGGTACTACGACGAGGTATGAGGTGGGCTGTAAGATTGTTTGCTGTAGGTTGTATAAAAAAGAGTTACTTTCAAAGAAATAAACGAATATATAGATGTATACACGAAGCATTAATAACGGCTTATCTCTTATCGTATTTATCTTTTCATTAAAGGATTCCGGCTTTCATTGTGATAACGCTTAACAAAAAGGTTTCATGTCGAAAACACTGTTAGCCTTGAAGTTGAAATCATCCGCAATGTCTTTGCAGGTATTATTAACTTGGAAGCCTGTTGAATATGAAGGTTGAACAACTCTTCAATTTTTTACAATTAATATTTTTACTTTTTTAAGATAATAATTTAAATATTTGTATATTTGTCTGCTATGGTGTAGTGGTGCGAATAGCCGCCTAAAACACCGACGGTTTGCGGGTTCGATAACCGCTCGGGATGGATATTTGTATTTGTACAAATATTTCTTTTCGATTTGGATGTCAGTCCTTGTGAGTCTCCCCACCGTGCCTCGGAGAGTACGTTAAGCCGTGGGTCCTCATAGTATGGAACATATCCGCCAATGCTTAGTGGAGCAGCGTGGTAGATTAAGCTCCGATCCTTCTCCTACATGGAGAAAGAGGCCTTCACCCAGCAGTGGAATGTTAGAGGCTGAATGCATGTATGAATGCATAGTTGTTATACGTGTGAATTTTGGATGTCTTTTTTTGTTCGGATTTTTAATATTCCATTATAATATTATAATCTTATAAATTGATGTATACTGAGGTAGGGCACAGCAGGAAATTTCCTGCTCAAAATATGGAGCAGCCCGACTGGGGTAGTACCTCGACCTTACAGAAGACCACAGCTAAACAATACTGTTTTCAAGCAGTGTTGTGTTGCTGTTGGTGAGTAAGGTGACCAGAGCTCCTAGACGAGATTGGGGGTAGGGTCGGCAACGCGCTTGCAAATCTTGCAATGCTTCTGGTGTTGCAGGCGTCTATAAGCTACGGAAATCTCTTACCATCAGGTGAGTAGTACGCTTGTTTGCCGATCGAGTTGTATAAAAAAGACTAAAAAAAACGTATTTAATCGTCCATTTTTTCGTTATTCTTAATTGTAGCCTTGTATACATGAACGGGTCCTACTCATACTCCTTCCAAATCTTGGATTCAGGGAGATAAAACCGGGTAATACAATTACTTTGTTTTTTGTTTTAGTTTATTTTTATTACTGTCTTCGCATAAATTGAATAGTACGTTCAAAGCAATTTCGATTCACACATTTAAATCCAATTAGCTTAAAAGTAAACCCATGTAACTGGTACTAGTGTAGATAAAACCCAGACGGGATAAACCTAAAATTGATTGACACTAAACAAAGCAGTGTTATCTAAATGGCGTCTGTTTCGCTTTTAATAAAATTGGGAATCTGTCGAGCTTGATATGGTTAACATGACTTCGCGTGGTTTTACTTGCGGTAAAATTTAAAATTGATACCTTAGATATTTCTTGACGTCATGGTTAAGTACATTTGATATGTATTTCAATTGTCTATTTATTTTTTGATCATAATTTTATTTTAAGAGCGCGCATAATGCAAAATTACCAATCTTCTATTTGTTTTGACATGAAAAATTCCAGACCAAATCTTAAAATAAAAATATATGACAAACTACGTGATATTTGCAAGGGTTAACCTTTATCAAAAGCATAAAAAAGGAAATTTCCTCGATAAAATATAATCACGAAGTAACCTCTAATTTTTATATTTTTTCTTTTTATACTCGATATGGTTATGACCATTAAGACAATAATTACATTTTAATATGAGTAAAGGCTATGCCTAGGCATTTAATGTAATTACTTTTAGTTTCGGAATTATATATAAAATAAGATATTTGTCGTTTTTTACATTCGTAATGCGCTCAAAACTATATCGTCTGTCGCACTCTGACACGAGGCTTTGTGTATATTTTGTTTCATCAATTACTCACGGGCGCGCGGTTGAAATCTGATTTTTTGCTCGCGTTATGCGCCCTCTTAATTCAAAATTATTTACGTAGTATTTTTATACATTAAATAAAAATAAAAATACGAATTACAAGAAATGATTAAATAAATATCTTACATCACAGAATATGTGGGTCGAACTTTTGGTGTTTAGTGCTGGTTTTTTGTCTAAATTGAATTTATACTTTTCATACCGAGATTCCGAATTCTTGAATTGTTCTTTTTGTTCCGTAGAAAGTTCTATGAAACTTTAGCCCAAGTTGTGGTGATTTCTGTAAAAGTCTTAATGATGGGTGAATATTTCTTATAATTGGAGTAGGTTAAGTTCGCAATGAGGTTAACATAAAGTTTGGATAAATACAAATATACGTCTTAGAACTTTTGCATATATGTCTGATACACGAGATGGATTAAAAAACGATACTCGATAAAATCTAGCAATTAGAATTAATTTTAGACTACTCTAGACCTAATTTGACTACGCTACTTTTAATTAATTGTCACGTATTTTGTACATTGGAATTTTATAAACAAAAATAAAGATGTACCCTCCTGAAACAAATCGTTAAAAATCCAAAATATAAAACCACTGGCTTATTAAAAAGTTAAGCGCACATATAGAGAAATAAAAATAATAACCATTATATTACTTGGAGAACCGTTCATACAAGATAGTTTTATGATTGGAACACTCTTGAAAATCTTTCTAAAGTACGTGGCTTACGTTTAAAGTTTAATTTTGTTTTGTCGTAAAAATAATCCGTGAACATAATAGAAGTGTAATATCGTTGTCTGGTTTTCAAATACTAGATTTCTCGCGTGGTTCCACTTCTGTTCACTTTTTTGATTACTGCTATGTTATTTAATTATGGCTGGATGTTGTAAAGCTTACATACGTTCCTTCGGGAAAATGGCCTAACGCTAAACTCACAACAAAATATTTAGTATCGAAATGAGATACTATAATTTACATAAATCATACAATACAGAATTTTTCCCATGAAACCAAGAAAGAAAGAAAACATTTTTATTACTAAATGAATTATTGCAGTAATTGAAATCATTAACATTCGCAATGTGAATCGGACTGTTATCGTACTATACTGTCTGACTATAATTGTAAAGTTTTTAACCAAACATATTTATTGATGTAAGAGAATTTTAATAAATATTGTTAAATGATAAATAAAATTTCATAAAATTAATATGAATAATAAATCCGGGACTCATTTTTAGCAAAGCCGAGGTCTTGGCAAATCATTTATTGTTTTTTCAAACAGGTTAAAAAGTCCTCCTTTCTATAGCGTGATTGCAAACGGACAACTATAGGCTTAGGTTTATCATATTTTACTAGTGGAGGCAACTCGTGTAACAAAATCAATTTCTGTTGACTGCAGATCAAATCCAGCTCTTATAGCAATGTACTCTGTAATGCGGAGAAGGTTATCGCCTTTTTTTTAGGAATTCCGCAGATTTCGATCTTAGACCACCTTGTCCATTGATCTTTAGCGTTGAAGTCTGCTCCAATTTCTCATTAACTGTCTTCAAGTGCTCCACAATTGTCATCAAGCCATCAAAAGCCTTGCACTTTCATTCCATTTTCGCAGTTTTTTCATTCACCTTATTGTGTTCATTGTCATTATTACCCACAGCAATTCTTATGTCCTATAGTTTTAGGCCTCATTTACGGAGACGCGGTTACGGAGGCGCGTAGCGTGTGGCGTGGCGGAACGCACTAAATTCAAATGTAGGGCGTTGGATGAGTGCGTTTACGGAGAAGCGATTTTACACACGTTCATTTTCATATATTTTGACACACGCGCGACGCTACGCCACACGCTACGCGCAACGCCCCACGTCTCCGTAAATGAGGCCTTAAATATGTTATTTCATTTGAAATACTGGTGAGATCCTGTTTTATATCATGAAATTCAGATTTAATGAAGTCCTGGATGTTCACAGGCAGAGATTGATCGACCACATCCTGCTTCGAGTTGGGGTGCAAAGTTAAGGTATCATCGAAATATGTCAGATATCATATCGATATTTACATACTATATAGTATATGGGTTAGCATCAAGTCACGTACGCTACAAAAAGTGCAAAATAAGATTAAACTTCCAAGTATGTATTTTGAAACTAGATTTTTATGATTATATTTTTTTTTTCATCCAAACTTTAAAACTTTTAAACTAACGAATAAATAAAGATAAATAATAAGGGTTTAATTTAAAAATAATTGTGCTTGCTCGCAAACGAAAAAAACCGACTTCAATAATTGAAGTCGGTTTATAAGGCGAAAAAATAGTCAAGCGCGCTATTAAAGATTACTCAAAAAGTTGTAATCAGATCTCGACCTAATTTAAACAAGACTACATGACAAGTATTAGATTTCGATTAAAGTAAGAATCATCAAAATCGGTACACCGAGTAAAAAGTTATGCGGTATAATACAACGTAGGTCGACGAAAAAGTAGTCAAGTAAATACGCATTATTAGATATAAGTCTAAAAGTACTTGTCAGATCTCAATTAAATTAAAATGGGACTACATGACACGTAACGCCTTTCAATTAAAATAAAATTGATCGAAATCGGTCCACCCAGTCTAAAGTTCTGAGTTAACATACATAAAAAAAAACAGTTGCATTGAGAACCTCCTCCTTTTTGAAAGTCGTCTAAAAATGGAACCCTGAAAAATTAACTATTTTACTCGTAATCAAATTTGTTTAATTTCGTTTAAGAGTTGTGAAGTAGATAGATACAACCGTGTTGGATGTCAAGTAAATAACATTAAGAGGAAAAAATCTATTTAAGAAAGTTGGGAAAGGATTGACTGGCCTCGAAACTTATATTGCCTCGGGGACCTCTGCGAGATGTAAGAGGTCTCAGGGTACAACCGACGGTGATCCATTGTAGGGATATGTCTAGAAATTTTGTATCAAAACATGCAAATACACTCGCGTTTATTAAATAAATCGTGTTATGTAAATACGTATGAGATTGGTGATTCGTATTAAAATATGGTTACTTTTTTAGTACATTTTTATACATTGATTTAGATACTTAGCTCAATAATAACTGTTTTAAGATTAAATTGTAATTTTACTAGAAGAGTAAAAGGTTGAGGCCAAACGAGCGTAATTTTGTGAGTTGTCAGTCGCTTAATTTCGGTCGCGTAATTAAATGCTGCATTCGGTTTCATACAAGTTGTTTGACTAGAAATTGTTACTGAAAAACATTTTACCCATACTAAATTTGTGAATTTAACAAAAATTGTTTGTGGTTGAGAAATCAGGATTTTTGATCTTGGTTCGATTTTAATAATGTTTATACCGTTAGAAAGATCCGTTCTATAGAAATTATATTATCTTCATTATATATCATAGTAATTAAGAATAAGTGTTAAAACTGGTTGGTTAATATTTGCTTTGTTTTTGATTTAGATTCCTACAGATTCTGTTAAGGAATTGTAGCCTTATTATTTTTATTATTAGACGCCGCGTTGGCGCAACGGTCACAGCACTGGTTTGTGGTTATTGCACTGGCGGTTACGGGTTCGATCCTCGCACATGACAAACATTTGTATCAGCCATACAGTAGTTTGCCGTGGTCTAGGTGTTTGTGCAGTCCTTGTAGGTCTCCCCACTATGCCTCGGAGAGCACGTTACGCCGTCAGTCCCGGTTCTTATCATGTACGAGCTTCTGATACCATGTACTTATGATAGCGATCGTTACTTATAGTAGGGAATATATCCGCCAACCCGCATTGGAGCAGCGTGGCGAATTAAGCTCTAAACCTTCTCATACATGGTGAAAGAGGCCTATGCACAGCAGTAGGATGTTACAGGCTGAAGCGTATAAATTTAAAGAAGTTGTACGTAGGTGAAGGCTTATATTAATAATCTTTATATTATTATGAAAAAAGGTATGCTCAGCTTAAACGTAAATCGTAACGCAGCCGGACCGAAAGTAGACAGATGTATGAGAACACGAATTCCAAACAAAACGGGAAACCGGACTTGCGCCTCACCGTATTTCCGTTATTCCTAAGTAATTGCTCATTGAAGCATCGTATTGTCATGATTATTATTTTATTAATATAAATAGTTAATCTTATGTTAAACATTACAATAATTTATAAATAAATTGAAATATTTTCCATGTCAGTTGTGAATAATTTTGAGTTTCTGATAAAATCACTACATAGTATAAAACAAAGTCGCTTCCCGCTGTCTGCTTAGATCTTCAAAACTACGCAACGGCTTTTGATGCGGTTTTCTTTAGTGAATAGAGTGATTCCAGGGGAAGGTTTATATGTATGTCGGAGAATCAATACAGATAGTTATTAATGTCGGTACCTACGCTGTTGTCATTATTCATCTACCCTCACTCACTCTATTATTCGAGTCATTCTGTCGTGTATAAAAGACCGATGCAACCGCAGCTAAGACAGTCTTGGCTCTGGCGTGGCACGGTGCACTTGTGTATTGAGTGCCAATGCGCATTGTGAGGCGGCGCCGCCCTAAGCCTACACTCGGGTCACAAGTCCCGGGCACTGACTCTGAGTTGTTCCTCTGCCACGCGATAGACTCCTTTACTCGCTCGGTGAGTCCTTTGAATACTAAGTAGTTTGTCTACACCCAACTTACATTGTTAATAAACCAATTCGGCCCTCCTTCTCATCGTTCCTCACTTCTGATCCGACATGTATAATACATGCATAATATAGTAGAGGAACACTAATAGTTCTTGCAACCGTGCGAAGCCGGGGCGAGTCTCTAGTTAATTGATAATTAGATAATTATAATTATAATTATAGGCTTTAAAACATTATATTAATACATACACAAGTCAAATACTTACAATAAAAAGAATTAACTACAATAAGTATCGAAATGACAAAGCACTTGCCATATTTTATTTAGACATTTACATTCATTTTGTACTTTGTACTTGTAGGTACAGATATTTACAGGCACAAAATTAATTTGAATTGCGTAATGTTGCCATCAAATAAAACATGATAATAATTTATTTCGCTACTGGAAACGTTTAATTTAAAATTATTTCTCGGCTAATTATCCCTCGAATTCATCAAGCGTTCTTAACAAGTATTCATTATAATTAAAATTTAATAAGCTTACGATAAAATATGTTTTGTTTTAATTGGACGATCGGCTTTGTTTAATGATTTTTGATTTATGTTAATTTTAATTTATACTAGCCGACCCGTGCCCACTTCGTTGCGCATTATTTATTTTTAATAATTACTTCTAACGACGATATCTCAAAAACTATTCGTCTGATTGATATAGTGTAAAGGGCAATTTTAATCTGCATTAAATTCTTAAGCTAACTAACATATTTATTTGGATATGGATTAATACTGAACTAAAGAAAATAGCTTTGAAAATAACGTAATGTTTTTAATTACAAATTTGAACATAAAAGTGGTTATTGGAAGTCAACCGTAAGAGATAGAGATATGCTGTCGCGGACTTTTTTGTAGCATTGTTGTAGATTTTGAATTCGCTAGTACATTACTTAACTATATCTTTGCTAGTTTTCGCGGCGTTCGCGAGGAAAGGTCCCCGTCGGCAAGATTTTTTGCGACCTCTTCAACATTTATCGCCGTATTTCTGCTAATTTACATAAAAGCATAATAAATTATATACCTAAACCTTCCTTAAGAATCACTCTTTCTATTGTTGAAAACCGTGTAAAAATCCGTTCAGTAGTTTTCGAGTTTATCGCGTTCAGACAGACAGACAGGAGGACAGAAAGACGCGGCCGGGGGACTTATTTTTATAATAAGTATAGATTATTAATATTTAAATTGTTTGTTTATTTGATGTAATTTACGCTACACGAGATTTTATGATAATGAATTTATGTTGAATATCATCTTTATGGAAAAGGTAATTAATAATTATTGTGTATTATGAGTACATCGTAAACATTATATACAAATAATAGCTGACCCCGCAAACGTTGTTTTGCCATTTGTTATTAACCTCCGCAACCCCCACTTGTGGGTGGAGTTTTATAAAATCCGTTCTTAGCTGACCTTTACTTGGCGAAAGGAATATTCCTACCAAATTTCAAGTCTCTAGGCCTTATGGTTCCAGAGATATCGTGATGAGTCAATGGATGGATATCTCTTTTATATATACATATAGATTATAATCTAACGTATCTTTAAACGTATGCTTTATAAAGCTGAAGACTTTGTTTGTATATTTAAACGTGCTAATCTCAGGAATTATTGGTTCAAGTTGAAAAATTATTTTTGTGTTTTATAGTCCATTTACCGAGGAAAGCAATACGCGGCAGTACGCGTGTGAAACCGCGGGGAACAGCTAGTATAGTCATAATATGCGTTATATATAGAGACAAAGGAAAATAATTATACTTATACATATTATTAGAATGACAATTATTGCTAAACGACCACAAAAAAGGAGAAGATATGTATATTTTTTATGTGTGTTACCTCATAATTTTTTACTGGGTGTACCGATTTTGATGATTTTTAATCGGATGCTAGTGCTTGTCATGTGGTCCCGTATTTGATCGACATGACGCGTACTTATGATTTAAACACGTTTATTCTCATTAAGACATTATTATCATTTACACGGGAACACATTTATAGCAGACATTAAAAAATAAATAAAAACGATGACGCGTACTCTTTGTGTGTATCTACGCGTATATACTGCTTGTTTAATTGATCTATTTTTAAATTGAATTCGGCATTTTTTTCGTTTGCGGGCATCCCGATTTCAATTTACATCACAATTATTATTTTATTGATATTGAAATAGTTGCCATAAATGTTCACATAATTATTTGAAACTTTGTAAAATTATTAAAGTGTTTCGTTACATATTTTAATTTATACGATTTATACGATATCATAATGTGTGATTGTGTATTGATTTGTGATTGTGTTTGCTCGCCATCGAAAAAAAATCTATTTCAATTACATAGACCAGTAATACAGCGTTGGTAAGTATACGAAAAATTTACCAAGTAAATACGACTTATCAGTGATAATTCTAAAGTACTTGTCAGATCTCGATTCTTGTACAAAGTATGTCATAAAGAAGTAAATTTGTGAGTTTCTTTGTAGTTTTGTACATTCTTATAAACCCATATTAATAAAAAATGTTACTTTATGATCAACAAAATTTTACGACAGTAAATTTTTCAAGAAAATAATGTGTTGTTTGGAAGCAAAGTTTAAGAGATACGAGAAGATGAACAACAATTTTGATTGGGTTAGGTTAGCTGAAAAAAAAAAGTTGACAGTCAGCGAAGTACATATAATTATAATATAACCTATTATTGTTTAAACAGGCAATAATACCACGTCATCATAGAAACAACAGCGAGAGCCGCGTGGTTTCTCCTGTTCATTAGTATTTTCATTTCAAGCAAACTAGTAATTTATTATGACAAAGCTTCTATCAACGTATTACGATTTCTCATTCCGAGATCAATAGTCATCGATTTTACAAAGCATCCGATTATATCATCTCCGCAGATAATCTTCGAGCGAAAACAATTTATCGGTTGAAACCAGGAGATCATGTTATTATAGGAGTTGCGATGAAGTTTAATATAATATCTTTAACGATTTTGTTTTTCTTTTCACCACGATAAGCATTTTCTTATCCGAGCTTTGAGTTTTTTCTCTTTTTTTTTGCTTTATTTTTATAGACCATAAAATGATGAGTAAATTGCCAACTGCGGTGTAATTGTACGATATTTTTGTTATCAAAATATGAAAAAGAATTGCTTTTTCACGTGGTTTTATCTTCATTTTTTTATGAATATAATAAACATTAGATTTTTGGTAATCTTTTGAAGTGTGTACATATGTCTTGACTAGATTTGCGTGTGTAAAGTGTTCTTATTTCTCTTGTGCTTGTTCAATGTGGTAAAGTGTTGTGTTCCTGTTGTTAGTAAGGTGACCAGAGCCCCTGGGGGGGGGGGGGGTCGGGCGTAGGGTGGGCAACGCGTTTGCGATGTTTCTGGTATTTCAAGCGTCTATAAGCTACGGTAATCCCTAACCATCATGTGAGCCATACGTTTGTATGCCGACCTAGTTATATAAAAAAAAATAGTGTTTAAAATGTACCCGTTATGTATTTGGTTTGGTATTATAAGATGTAGCTTTAGGTTATATGATACCACTCTTAGCGTTTTTCCACACTTAAAGGACACGCAAACCCAATAAAACCGCGGGGCACAGTTATTATTAACCGTTTTAGTACAGAAAAAATGTTTTATACTTTTTTAAGAGATTTATAAAACTGAGCAATGATTCTGATTGTAATTTAAGTAGTAGTGTAATTTAAGTAGAATTAGTGATTCTAATTTAAGTAGAATCGAATTCCTGTTTTGATCTTTTCGGTCAGTCACTACAGTCTATTTCAGTCCATTGCTGGACATAGGCCTCCCCAAGTTCGCGCCAGACATCCCGGTCTTCGGTGCGACAAAGCCAGCCCTGCGGCCACCAACCCGCTTGCCCAGCGTGGTAACTATGGGCAAAAACACCCACGAGTTCGCGGCAAAGGCTTGAATCTTTATATTTATAATTTTTTTATATTTTCTGTGAATTTGTCTTTGTAGGTGTTTTCATTGTGCACTGGAAAAAGCGTGACCGTGAGTCCTAATAGTAATTATGAATCAATATTAGATTTTGCTATAATATTTTTTATATCTACTTCTAATACAGTGAAACAGCGAGATCAAAGGCTACATACATATGCCCCGCAGAGACTGACTCATTTTTATAGCTTAAAGTCTGGCAAGCGAAATAAAGATTCTTGCTGTTTGAAAGTAAAAGAAAATACTAAAGCTGCATTCTATTTACCTCTATCTTTTTAAAAGACAAAGGTAAATAGAGACGAAAATGCCTGAAGCAGGATAAGTAGTCTTATTACTTATGCACTGTGAAGTATGGGTCTAGACTGTTGTCTCTTTACCTGTAATTACAGGCTGAGCGAGCGAGTATAATTACTGAGGTCAAACCATACTTTACTCTAGGTAAAAGTGCCTGATGTTGGATAATTTTTATTTTCTAGGGGTGAAGTTCCGATTAGCTCGTACCGCTATTTTTCTTAAAATTTCGTATACTTATGTATTTGGGCTCGCTGATCACGAATATGATAGTTAAAATTGGCGCAAATTTTATTTTCAAGGCCAAAACTTGGAAAAATTGATAAACACTTTTCATAGGTTTTTCTACGCTATCTCAATAAATATTGATCTTAGAAAAAAAATGTTTCCCATAAAAGTTGTAGATTATCAAAAAAATGCTCGTTTTGTGTCTTATACATTTTTTGGCTAAAACAAATTTTTTTCGAGAAAAGTGGGAAAAACGGTCATCACAGCTCATCACATCACAGCATCAAACTCCAACCTTCCCAGGTTGGAGTTTCAAAGCGAGCTACAAAGTGGGTTTAATGTTACTTTTTTGTTTATTGTTTTTTTCAATACTAGGTTAGGTTAGGTTTTTTTTTTACTTTTTTGTTTATTGTTTTTTCATATAATACTTATTATTTATTGTTTTTTTCATATAATACTAGGTTAGGTTTTGTTTTTTTTTTTATTACTTTTTGTTTATTGTTTTTTTTTTAAATACTAGGTTAGGTGAGTAAATTAGGTTAGATTTAGTTTTTTTTTACTTTTTTGTTTATTGTTTTTTTTTCAATACTAGGTTAGGTTTTGTTTTTTTTTTAACTTTTTCGTTTATTGTTTTTTTCAATACTAGGTTACGTTAGGTTTTTTTACTTTTATGTTTTTTTTTTTAATTTTTCTTGTGGGTACGTGTACTGTATGGGTGTAATATGTGAATAATGTGTCGTTTAGGTATGTCTGGTGTATAACGTTTCGAAATAAATATCTAATAAATAATTGTTTGGAAAATTTTTCGAGTTTTGACCGTGAAAATGACATTTGCGCCAATTTTAACTATCATATTCGTGATCAGCAAGTCAAAATACATGAGTATACGAAATTTCTAGAAAAAAAGCGGTACGGGCTTATCGGAACTTTATCCTCAAAATCCATCAAACAAAAATAGGAAAAAATGAGAAATTTAAATCTAGTTGTTGAACGGTTCTCAGGAACTTGGACGTGAGGCGTCAATCAAACAACAAATTGTAAATTATGCAACGTTTCAATCCTTTATTGGATCTTCATCAGGCATCTACAAATATTATTACATAAGAGTCAAGAAAGATGTACAAACAATATCAATTTCATAAGAAATAAAGAAACCAAACTACCTTTACTCGAAGCAGTCAATCGACATCTCTTTGTTAAAATTCTTCTATTATATGCGATTCTAAGTCCAGATACATTATTAATTATTTTTTATGTTTCAAGTTATGTTTCAAGTTATATGAATTTTGAAAAGATTTTTTTATTACAACATTTAAATTTAATTAGGTAACAATATAGTTGTATAATAAGTTCTTAAGTTTTTTGGGGTTATACATTCTCAAAGCATCAGACTCATAGAAATTTGACTACTAAACTGCATCTAAAAACATCAATCATATATGTACATATAAACTGCAAAAAAACCGATAATGCATATACAACAATAGCAAAAAAAGGGTGTTTTTTCATTACCTTTACATTTTGGTTTCTTTCTTCTTATTTCAATTTTTTTTTCTACATGTATTTATCTTTACATTCAACTATAATTATGTTATTGATCATTATTTTTTATTTTTTTATTACAATTATTAAATTTGGAAAAGTTATTGTCATTTATATGTAAGAATAAGTCATTTAAATTTGTATGTTACAACTACTGTTTAATAAATTACTACTTTTCTATACTGTCATCTTGTTTTTTTCCAAAATTTCTTCTAATATCATGTCTAAAACAACAAACTAAATATGAGATACAGCCGAACACATTGCATTATAAAGGGTCAAAACTACATACTATTTACGGACTAGCTACGGATTGAAAACTACAACAATTGTCACCTAAGTTTTACCTCATGTGCAGTTGAGTCAGTACATATACTATCTTTCTATTAATCCATCTTAAAATTCATTTTTGAAAAAGTTTTTTAAATTTTGTCTTTTAAGTGACCGTCGACGCCACGTTGCTCAAACACGGATGTCAAAACTGTCAAATTATTAATGTCAGATTCAATACACAAATGTTACCCTATCAAACAACCACTCATCGAAATGTTCGCATTTACTAAGTACTCACAAATTTTAATTAATAATTCTTAACAATTTTTATACAATTAAATATACTATATTTCAGATTTATACTTCTTTAAAATATCATTATATAAAATGCTCAAATTATTTGTGTCTGTTCTTTTGTTCACTGTGTTATTTACTTTAATAAAAAACATTTCACTAATATTTCTTTTAAGCCAATTTACTTCGCTGTCCAGTATTCTTGTATTTTCAAAATTAAAGTTATGATGCTGTTCAAAATGATGGGATGCTAAAGCAGTCTTATTGTCCTTTGCAGCGTTAATATTTTTACAATCGTTCTTATGCTGTTTAATTCTCGACACCAAGAATTGTTTAGTTTGACCTATATAGCTAAGGTTACATTCACATGAGATCTTATATATTACTCCACTTCGTTCTTCTTTTTTTATTTTTTTATTTTTTTAAAGGATCTTTTAGTCTAGAATATACACTGCTTATTTTCAATAAATTGTAAAACGCTAATCTCACATTTGTATCTTTAAAGCATCTGTTAATTTCATATGAAAGTCCTCTTATAAAGGGAAACCGGCAATATGTGATGGGGTTTACGGCTCTAATGTTATTATTCAAACTATATTTTTATTACCAGTCTTCACTGCCTGGTCTCTTTGCAGATCAAATCAAGAACAAAAACACATCAACTAGAGACGTCATTCATTTTACTCGTCTTTTTAATTTAAATTAATTTTTTTTTGTACACAATACACACACGGTCATCTGTTCCTAAAGTAAGCAACGTTATAGGTAACAGCCGACTGGTATAGCAAATTTTTTTTCGATAAACATACTTTATAAAATAATACATATAAAAATAAATATTTATATTACACCCAGACTCGGGTTGGGAATCGAACCCACATAACCCGGAGCAGAAAGCAGTGTCAGTACAAACTGCGCCAACGGGTTAGTCAAAATTAATTACACTACAAATTAATTATTATTACTAATGTAAAGCTACTGCCGATTCATTGTCATCATCGAATATATCCCAAAATATCCCAAATATGATCACTTAATAGACAGCTTGCAGTAGTGTATTAAAATATTTCGAACATATTTTGACGCTGTTTAACATTTCCTTTATATGGTCTAAGATCCGGGATTAGACAAAATATTCAGTTTATAGTAGGTTACTGCTGACTGAGGTTACTGACCTGGCTGCAGGTATAATCCATTTTTTTTTAATCCGTCCCTTTTGGTAAACAAACTCCTGTCAACACGTAATTCATGTTTTTTCCGCATTTATCACTCACTTTCACAACATATTAGCTTACGGACATTTGTAAAACTCCATTTACTATTTATTTCACCAAAAACAAATATCCATTTATCATTTTAATCACACAAAATTTACTAAAATACGAATATTGACAGTACAGATAATCAATATTTTTGAATATGACATATCAATATGTTTTTTTATAAGACAAATAGGGATGTGGCCATTATATTTTTAGAGGTGAATGAGTATAAGGAATTATTAAAATGAGTGATAAAATAGACCGTATTCTTTACCTATATTTCAAATTTTCTCGAACTATAATTTATTATTAAACTACAAAACAATGTTACCGTAAAGCGATTTGTTATTAAGTTGTTATATATACTGTTTTTTTTTTTGTTGAGCGCAAAATATGCTTACAAAATATTAGAAATATCAAGCTTTAATATCAAAGTGTTTATTGTAAAGGTTTTATTTTATATTATGAATATTTCTAAATATCATTTTCACCCTGAACATTTTTTAACTCTATCCCATATAATATAGAGGTATACACATACTAGATCGTTCAATAAGTCCCGAGACTAACCTGGAAATGGCACATATATTAAAAACTCTTTTGATTTTTTAAAAGTACTGGCTATCAATACAAGAATATGTGTCAAATTTTTAAAAATGGAACAATAAAATTATTGATTTTGAAACATTTAAGTGACGCTATGGTTGTAATTTCGATACAATGGAAAAAAACGAGTTTCGCGTGTTGATAAAACATTGTTTTTTAATGGGAAAAAATACCGTTGAAGCACAGCAATGGCTTATAAAATGTTATGCAGGATCAGCTCCCTCTAAAGCAACCATTTGTCGGTGCTATGCCGACTTCAAACGCGGTCGCATGGACACCAATGATGGGGAACGCTCAGGTCGTCCAAATGAAGCAGTGACTCAACAAAATATTAACCAAGTCCTCAAAATCGTATTGGAAGATCGAAAGGTAAAAGTGCGAGAGATAGCCGAGATAGTGAAGATTTCAGCTGGTAGTGTTTTCACTATTTTACATAAAAATTTGGCCATGAAAAAGCTTTTTTCTAAGTGGGTGCCGCGTTTGCTTACAACTGATCAAAAGGAACAACGTATCAATGATTCAGAGCGATGTTTGGCGCTGATGAATCATAATAAAAAGGATTTTTTACGTCGGTATGTAACAATGGATGAAACCTGGATATACCATTTCACTCCGGAATCCAATCGGCAGGCAGCGGAGTGGAGAGCGGCTGGTAAAAGCCGCCCGAAGCGTCCAAAGACTCAGAAATCGGCCGGTAAGGCTATGGCGTCTATATTTTGGGATGCGCATGGAATACTTTTCATCGACTACCTTGAAAAGGGGCAAAATATAAATAGTGACTATTACATGTGCTTATTGGAGCGATTGAAGTACGAAATTGCGGATAAACGGCCTCACATGAACTAAAAGAAAGTGGTGTTTCACCAGGACAACGCGCCTTGTCACAAGTCCGTGAGAACGATGGCCAAAATTAACGAATTGGGCTTCGAATTGCTTCCTCATCCCCCTTATTCGCCAGACTTGGCCCCCAGCGATTACTGGCTGTTTGCAGACCTCAAAAAAATGCTTCAGGGTAAGAAATTTGACTCAAATAGTGAAGTTATCGCAGCAACGGAGGCTTATTTTGAAGCCAAAGACAAATCGTTCTACACACATGGGATAGAAAAGTTAGAAAAGCGTTGGAGGGACTGTATCGCTCTTGGAGGAGACTATGTTGATGAATAAAAATTAATTTTATAAAAAAGACCTTTTTTTAGTACTTAGTCTCGGGACTTATTGAACCACGTGTTAGCACTGGCAAAAACAATGTTATCAGTCCTTTTGTTTAGATGTTAGAGCGAGTGCGCATAACGATATTGTGTGACATATTGTTTTTTATACTTTGTATCACATTGGTTCCTACTAGAGATGCGCCGAGTACAAGATTACCGAGTAACCGAGTACCGAGTTACTCTGCCGAGTAATTCGGTTTGACTCAGTTTATACGCGGATTGGTTGATTCTAGTTCCTAAAAGTCCCATCGCTCAAGATTTAGGTCGCTTATGTAAGCAAGAGTTTGTTGCCGCGAGACCTGAGTCCATTCGAGTGGTGGGCAGCACATAGAACAAGATATACACTCTTGGCACATTTACTCGTAGCACGTGTGTTCTTATGTGCACCTGCAAGCACTGTGTATATCAAGCGCTTATTTTCAGAAGCGGGTAATGTCTACGAGGAGAAAAGGAACAGATTATTACCTAATTACCTACCAAATACTCGGTCACTGGAACCGAATTACTCGGCCAAGTACCAAGTACTGAAAAAAGCCTAATTACGCTGAGTACCGAGCACATACCGAGTACTCGGCGCATCTCTAGTTCCTACTATAAATACCTCTAATTTTTGTTAGTTTTTGTAAAATCTAACATAATTTCTAACAATAAACAAATAATATTACGTATTTGTATTTTATTTATTTATTAATAATGTAAAATTTAACTGAAGTTAAAAATATATATTATTTAATTTAATATACCTATAAGTAAATCGGTATCTTCTCAGGCGGGTGTTTATCTTTTCCATGCTAAAAATTAAGGCTACTTTTCTAGGGTTAAAAAAATATTACGCTACGCTACGCTACTTTGTTTTCTTGCTTGTTAGTATCTTATTTGTTGAATTTTAATGGTAAAGAGCATCAGAATCTGTATATTAATACGTGAAGCAAAAACTTTGTACCCCTTTTTACGAAAATTGCACGGACGGAGGAGTATAAAATATCGTACACTTATAGTTTTTTTATATGGAGAAGGAGTGCAGAATATTAATATTTGTCAATTATGCATAGAAATATATTAAATCATCATATTATTATCACATACGTCTTCCACACTACCATTGTGAACTAAACCTTATAGAACTCATATGGGCACAAGTATAAGGGTACATAGGCAAAAATAATAAAAGTTTTAAAATGTCAGAAGTCAAGGAGCTCTTAAAAGAAATAAGTGCGGTGTCGTGGAGGAAAAGTATTGATCATATCATAAAAGAAGAAAATAAAATGATGCAGCTTAACGTATAGCAGCTTGATTTTTTTTTATTCTGTACCTTTACTATAATTATTAACAAAATTATTCAATATATTATCAGTTTTTGAAATAATTTCAGCAATATGGTATCGTTAAATATTTTTATGTAAATTGAATTTTACTTATCTATGGCTTATTAATATTGTTCATTCATTTATTCTTTGTGTCACTTCACTAAACTACACATTACTCTAGCATTACTCTAATTGTCTATGGTCGTAAATACGCCATATTTGTTTACCGATTGGGACACTTATAAAAAAATAGAATATAAGTGTAGCAATCATAGAGATGGGTGCCTACTACAGTCAGATATATAATGTAAAATATTAACGGTTTTAGCTTACTACATGTAATTAACATAAGAGGGAAAAGATTTAAAAAAATTGCAGCAGGCTTATGTTGGCAGAGGTTGTTTTTATAAATTCACAATATTGAAATCAGGCTATAAAAATTTTTTTTGATCTAATTAACAGATAGACAAAATATTCCCTATATTTTGTCTAATCCCAGATCTTAGACCAATACTGACAGTATTAAAATCTATTCCGACCTAGTTCCACGCGAGGTTCGTACTAAATGTTTGAACATATCTCAATAAATATATTATGTGTACAGGTGTGTGGAAGACACGGTAGTAAATATTATACCTTTAAAGTGGTTTTAAGCATCGCATTTTATGTTACAAGCTTAACGTTATAGAGTAAAATCCTGTTTCACCAGTTCTGAATAAAGTTTACCCTACACATAAGTTACCTCTAAGTGAAGGATATGTTAAGGATATTTATTCACTTACGAAGAAGCTATACTTGCCATTTGTTTTTTGCATGGATGACTTTCTTATATTATTGTACATGTTGGTTGTATTTTCAGCCATTGTTGCAATATAACGTAATTAAACGATTTAAATTAGACAGGTTTGGTCTTATTCTATAGTCTTATTGGGTTATTTTAGGTTTAAAATTTTTAAAGAATACGCTACTACTTTTGTGTACTTATATAGACGACTGACGAGAGATGACAGACGTTGTTATATTTTGTGAATCATCAAACGCGTGATATTTTTTAATTTTATCTGCTAATAACCATTTTACAAATATTCTATCTTGTATTAGATGAATAAAACCGGTATTCTGATGTTATGGCCTTACCAAGGCAAAAAGGAGTTCTTTTGTATTTTTTTTTCATTCAAAAAACATTTCATTAAAATATTAATATAAATGTTAATTACACTCAAATTCAAATTCAAAATATTTTATTCAGCATAAAATTATAACAATTTCTTACTGAACATCATGAGTCTACTACCAGTTCGGAAAAAAGAAGCCTCTGACCTGAGAAGAACTGGCGAAAGAAACTCAGCGGGACCATAATTTTTTTTTCCAAATTAGATTGAAATTAACAATAATTTTATAGGTTGAAATAGCCTGGAGGCGATCACATCATTCCCAAGGCGTACTGTCTTCTAGAAAATCGTTAATCGAATAATATCCTTTAGTACACAAACGTTCTTTTACATTTTTTTTAAATTTGGCAATAGAAGCTTTTTGAACGTTTTCTGGGAGCCTGTTGTATAAGCGTATACATTGTCCATAGAAGGAATTACTGACTCGGCGTAAGACTAAGAGAATAATTTAGATATAAGTCAGCGGTGTTAAAGTATCTTTTATTGGAAGCCACAGTTTTATTTATTTATTTATACTTTATTGTACATCACAACTACAAATATCATTTACAGACTGTGAGTACAATGGGCGGACTTATGGCTATTTAGCCATTTCTTCCAGACAACAGTTCGATGAGTATGAATAGTAGTAGCCATAACGAGCGTTTCAACTCGCAGTGATGGATGGAGCGATTTTTTTGGGCTTTTTTTTAAGTTTTTTTTTATACAGTCAACAACAAATAGATTTAGTAGATTTAACGCGATAGTATTTGCACAATATTTTTGGTATAAAACCTTTTTTTAACTCAAATTTGCTATGTTTCATAATTGTGTATAGGACAGATTGTAAGTTTTCATTTTTCTAATACCGAGCAAATTCATATAAAGACAAGGAAAAAGAAGGTTAAATTATACAATGTCATTAATATTAATATCATTAATATTCAATATACGAAATAGTTTAGACAAGAACTGTCTTTCCTCTTCTTCTAAATAAATAAATGAATAATTATATCAGTCAGCTCAGTCTATTGCAGTCCACTGGTGGATATAGGCAGTCCTCATCCAGCCTACACCAGAAATTTAACGTAGACGGTCGGTCCAGCGCGTTGCAGGGCGTCCCACACTGCGTTTACCAGGACGCGGTTTCCACTCCAAGACATCTGCTCCAACGGCCATCGCTCATGCGACACAGATGACCAGCCCACTGCCACTTCAACTTGCTAATTCTGTGGGCTATGTCGGTTACTTTGGTTCTCTCGTGGATACTCTCATTTCTAATCCCATCTTTGAGAGAGGACCCAAGCATTGCGCATTTCACTGCACGTCCACGTCTCGGCATCGTATGTTAACACAGGCAGGACGCATTGCTCGAAGACTTTTGTGTTCAAGTATTGCGGAATCAAAGTGAAGACTCGATGAAGCCTGCAAAACGCAACGTAACAATAGTGAGATAATAGTCTTAAGTAACTATGTATAAAATATTCATAATCAAAGAATATTTTCTTTTTTTGAACGCGCTTATTAAACCAGGGTGATTTTCTAGCACCATATATGTGTTATGTTACCCTTCGAATGTAGGCCACGAACGTATACAACAATAATAAAAAAAGTTGTTAATTAACAAAGTTATACCAAGTTTTTAGGGTGCAATAAAATAATATATTGTTTTTTTTTCAGGTTCTCTTGCTGAACTACTTTGCCTTGGATTTTTATAAGGTGAGACTAGCTTATAGTCCAAACTCTAAGTATTAAAAATATATACGACATACTGAACCTAATATTGAGTTTCAATTACCAATTAACGTAAACACGTTCACTTCGAAATCCATAAGATTGAATTTTGAATTAAAAGAAAATAATGTAGATAGGAGAGGTTTAAGACACACTAGTTTAGGACAGGGTTCAGGATCGGGGGTTCGAAAACACACAATACACAAGCACAAACACGGAACACCCAAACCACGGCAAACACAATATTTGTGGGGATATAACCACTAGCGCAACAGTCGTAATCCAGCGATGTGACTATATTTTTACATAATAAATATATTCAACAAATATTTAGAAAAATTATATGATAAAATACACTATGTCTGAGCCAGTCTTAATTACATATAATGTATATTTAATATGTAGTAATATTTTTAAGAACGCATCCTAAAAGTGACTCATAAACAAAACTCATAAAAAAATAATAATTACAAAACCTGTAAATTTAAGCAGAAAGTTTTGTTTAATACAGTTACACTCAAGCTATTATGGAAAAAAATTAAATTTGAATATCGTCTTAAGAAATTAAGAGGCGATTACGAATGTAAAACGGATTTATGAGAAGATTATATTCTGTTGTAATGTTAAAATTTTTTTAAAGTTGTAAACATTATTTATATTCCTTTTAAAATAAAATAATATAACGGCTCGAGTTCTGGTTATAAATACTCTAAAAATAATAACAAATTTCTGTATTTTCGTAGGTTTCAAACGAACTTCTTGATCGTTCTACAAATTATTCCTTGATAATATTGAAATATAGTGATTGTAATAGATTAACGAAAAGTCTTAATCATCAATTGCTGTTTTTGTTTATAAAAATATCTAGGTAACATAATTTATATTAATTTTACCATGACTAAATTGTTTCTTCAGTAAGTAAACTGATAGGTAGATAAATTGATGAAACTATCATTTTTGTGACAAGGTTGTAATGACTTTTTATGCCTATAATAAATCCTGGAACGTATGGTAAACAGTGTATAGATTTAACTTCTAGAGTTGGAATCAAAATATCTTTACATTTTCTACATCTTTACATAATTATAATACTGAACCGCTGAAATATAATTATGTACGTGCATAACTTCTGAAACATTGCAACAAATTGGATTTTTCATATATTTTGCGTTCGTTACTAGGACAAAATTTAAATTTGTTAGAAAGAAAGAAAAATCGATATTTGTATTTACAATAAATTAAAAGTAAAAAACCTTTTTAAAAAACAAGCTTTTATTTGAATGCACTAAAACGAAAAAAATAAATTTTTACTTTAAAACTTTTACTATCTATCATTACACATAATCTATATGATATAAAAGCTTGTCGCGAGACACTCGTATTTCCTTAGTTTGAAAATTTTAATAGTTAAAATCAATCACATCAATTTATTTTATTTACTTGTTTACAAGCAAATCTTGCGACAAGCTTTTATATCATATAGATTATGTGTAATGACTTTATAAGTAGATAGTAAAAGTTTTAAAGTAAAAATTTATTTTTTTCGTTTTAGTGCATTCAAATAAAAGCTTGTTTTTTAAAAAGGTTTTTTACTTTTAATTTATTTTTGACTTTTTAGTCGGTTATCACGTCACTTTATTCGAATTATTCTTAGCAAGCCCTTTCATTTGATACCCATATTCTAGAAGTGCACTAAAAATAACTAGTCCGCACTCTTGGATATGCCGCCATATTGTATTTAGAATGACGTCACAAAGGCATTGGCATCCAAATTGAACCTATATACAAAATTTCAGCTCAATTGGTTGAAGATATCTGCTTCAAAATTGAGTTGCAAGATTTCACCTGAACAAACAAACATACATACAAACCATGCATTGTTATCCAAATTGAACCTGTATACAAAGTTTCAGCTCAATTGCTTGAAGATATTTGCTTCAAAATTGAGTTGTAAGATTTCACCCGAACAAACATACATACATACAAACCATGCATTGTCATCCAAATTGAACCTGTATACAAAGTTTCAGCTCAATTGCTTGAAGATATTTGCTTCAAAATTGAGTTGCAAGATTTCACCCGAACAAACATACATACATACATAAATACATACAAATCATGCATTGTCATCTAAATGGAACCTGTATACAAAATTTCAGCTCAATCGGTTGAAGATATCTGCTTCAAAATTGAGTTGCAAGATTTCACCCGAACAAACATTCATTCATACATACATACATACATTGCAAGTTAAATAAAAGCTTGTAATAATAAAGAGCTATGGTTGGTACCTACGATGTTTGACGGGTCAGCTATTTTCTATTGCTCTGTTAAAAAAATTTATTTTTGCGAAGAGATATACGTAATAAAATAAATTAACACAAATATATATTACAAAATCCAGCAAAGTTTCCACCAATTAGATTTATTGTGACATTTCACGCTCGTGTACCTCTTGCTTAATGTCGCTCAATTTTTATTAACATATAACGAAAAATTTTCTATAAAATTTTCTTCAAATTTTATATTAACATATAATGAAGAATATCTAAATTCATTTTACATCGACAAGTAATACAACGAACGTAGTTGAATAAATAATTAATTAACTAAGCATTATTAAAAATATCACAAATAGTAGATGTATTCTTCAGATCTCGATATACTTTAAATGGTACATAACAAGCTCCAGCTTTTGATTAATAAAATTGTTAAAATCGGTACACTCAGTAAAAATAAGGTAACACACATTTAAAAAAAAAATCAACTGAGAACCTCCTTTTGAAGTTGGTTAAGAATAAAAACAAAATATAATCTATACTAATATAATAAAGCTGAAGAGTTTTTTTGTTTGATTGCTTGTTTGTTTGTTTGAACGCGCTAATCTCAGGATCTACTGGTCCGATTTGAAAAATTCTTTCAGTGTTAGATAGCCCATTTATAGAGGAAGTCTGTAGGCTATATAGCAACACGCTAAGACCAATAGGAGCGGTGTCCACGCCGACGAAGTCGCGCGCAGAAGCTAGTTCATTATAATCTTAATTTACATATTATTGCTTTTAATTTTGACATTTCACGCACGTGTACCTTTTGCTTAATGTCGCTCAATTTAATGCCAAATAAAAAAAAAAACAAAAAAAAAAATTATAATCGCATTTTGTTACAAGGGTAATTTGTGTTTATTTTAAAAACTCACCAAGCACGATACGTCTAAATCCTTCGTTTCGTAAAACAATTAAACCACCCCTCGAATATCTTGGCGCGTGTGACGAAAATATTAAACGAAGGGACACGAAGGGACACGAAGGGACACGAAAATGTTCTAAATTATACTAAATACAATTTGTTAACTGAAGTGATTTCACTAAATGAGTTTTCTTTTAATTTGTTGAAACGGTCTACTCGTATTTCGTGGCTTGACCTGTGTTAAGTGATTTTAAAACTTCTACAACTTTCTATAGCATACAGTCAAAACCTTTTTTTACGGGACTTTTTAGAATAGCGGAATCCCAGTTTATAAAAATTCAATCTGAGAAATTTATATTATAATACTTTGTGGGTGCGAGGAACAGGGTGTGAAGTTCCTCATCTACTATTGAAAAAGGAGTATCCTCCGACTAGACGGGTGTTGAGTCTGGTGGGCTACTGCCCCGACGACGGTAGTTGTCAGGTTCTTGTATATATGTTCAATCGCTCGGATATCTTTAATATCGCGATGTAGGATACGTCAGTTTTTAGTTCGTATATGGCGAGATAGATGTCACTAAAATACTTTTTGCCCTGACAGACGTCCTGTCTTGCAAACTGTCAGTAGGTCGGCAAACAAGCGTACGGCTTACTTGATGGTAAAAGATTACCGTATCTTATAGCTTAACGTAGCCCTAGGAACTCTGATCACCTTACTCACCATTGGAATACAACACTGCTTGAAAGTACTAGTATTTAGCTGTGATAAGGTCGAAGTACTTCCCCATGCGGGCTACTCTAGGTTTTGAGCAGGATATTTTCTACTGTGCCCCGCCTCAGTAGTTCTAAATATTACATAACATTACAATTTTCTGCTCACTTCCCTAACTCTTTTATTCCGTACGAACAAAGAATTAGAAAAATTGAAAAACAAATATTAAGCGATTTATTTTTATTAATATACTAGCGACCCGCCCCGGCTTCGCACGGGTGCAATGATGACATTTTTAAATGACAGGATCTTTACGTAATATTCCGACGTGGCGGCTGAGGTACTACTCTTACAACACGTAATATTACGGCGATGGCAGTTAAAGGGTTAAATGTTTCGCTGTTAATTACTTCTAACGACGATATCTGAAAACCTATTCATCTGATTGATATAGTGTAAAGGGCAATTTTAATCTGCATTAAATTCCTAAGCTAACTAAAATATTTGTTTGGATAAGGATTAATACTGAACTAAAGAAAATAGCTTGGAAAATAACGTAATGTTTTTAATTAAAAATTTGAACATAAAAGTGGTTATTGTAAGTCAACCGTAAGAGATAGAGATATGCTATCGCGGACTTTTTTGTAGCATTTTTATAGATTTAGAATTCGCTAGTACATTACTCCACTGTATCTTTGCTAGTTTACGCGGCGTTTGCGTGGAAAGCTCCCAGTTGGCCCGATTTTGTGCGACTTCTTCAACATTTATCGCCGTATTTCTGCTAATTTACATAAAACTATACTAAATTATATACATAAACCTTCCTCTTGAATCACTCTATCTTTTAAAAAAAACCGCATTAAAATCCGTTGCGTAGTTTTAAAGATCTAAGCATACATAGGGACATAGGGACATAGGGACAGAGAAAGCGACTTTGTTTTATACTATGTAGTGATGTATGTAGATCAATATTATGTACATATTTTCTACGTAGTATCTATTATCTTTTATTAATTACAGAATGACGCCGCGTTGGCGCAGCGGTCACAGCATTGGATTGCGAATGACTGTTGCGCGGGCGGTTGCGTGTTCGATCCCCGCAAACGACAATATTTGTATTGGCCATACAGATGTTTGCCGTGGTCTGGGTGTTTGTACAGTCCTTGTGGGTCTCCCCACCGTGCCTCGGAGAGCACGTTAAGCCGTCGGTCCCGGTTGTTATCATGTACACCTGATAGCGATAGTTACTCATAGTAGGGAATATATCCGCCAACCCGCATTGGAGCAGCGTGGTGGATTAAGCGCCGATCCTTCTCCTATATGGGGAAGAGGCCTATGCCCAACAGTGGGATTTTACAGGCTGAATCGTGAATTACAGAATTAATTTGATTAAAAAAAAGTTAAAGGACCTAGGTATATGACGTGGCGCCAAACTGGACATGGCGGCGACGCATAGTGATAGTAGATATGTCGCATAGTGCTGAATATGTAAGCTTTAAATTAATCCTGTACACACAGATTCACAAATTCACAAATAGAGACCGATGTTGCTATGTCTTTTGGACAGTATTTGCATCTCTGTTTCACTGTATGGTGAGAAAATTAGTAACATAAATAAATTGTTTAGAATTATATTTGTATAAGAGCTTTTAAAAAAACAGTTTCCTAATTTTTGTTAACATTTAATCGTATTCATTATTTCTTTTAATTAAATACACGAACATAAATATTAAATACATAATTAATATACTAAATATACATAATATATTCATTGAAATAATATTTTGTTTTTATATTGCCTCTATTGCCGTAAGTACCTACTGTTCGCCATTTTAAAATTTATTCCTAAATGGCGTGAGTTATACAAATAAATTAAATAAAAAAATATCAAGTGAGAACCGACATTTTGACGTTCCTTGGCGTGCTTTTTAAATATTATAATTAATTTATTTATCATTTATGGCAATTTTATTTCGTAACTGTTATATTAAACATCAAACTTGAATTCATAATGACATAATTAGAAATTTTACTAGGTTTAATTAATGTTTTAATTTTTAATTTTAAGTAAGCTTTGAAACATCTTATAAAAAATAAATAAATTTCTATTTAATCTTAAGTGAAATATATTTTGTCGATTTTCTCTCACGTACATCGTGTACATCCCTTGGGAAATTTTATCACAATCGGTAATAAAACGAAGCTGTCACATGGCGACAGATCATTGACTGCTAATATTTATCCACAGATATTATATTTATACGAGGCTAAGAGGAGAAATTACTTTTATCTTTA
This sequence comes from Melitaea athalia, assembly GCA_905220545.2. NCBI lineage: Eukaryota > Metazoa > Arthropoda > Insecta > Lepidoptera > Nymphalidae > Melitaea > Melitaea athalia. Next base: position 4,272,963 of record HG992204.1, read on the forward strand.
CTAATATTATAAAGACGAAAAGTTTGTTTGTCTATTTCAGCGCGCTAATCTAAGGAACTATTGATTCTAATTGAAAAATTCTTGTCAGTTTAAATTTCCTTCATTTCCTTCATTCCTTCTTTTGTAAACAGTTCGAAAGTTTTATATAACAACAAATAAACACTGAAATAAAATCAACAACTAAGAAAACCTAAAATATGTATTTAGATTAAAAAATATTGCTTTTTTGTAACTAATAATACAACTACCAAAGAATTTATTCTGAGTGGAAGAAGAATAACAAACGTTACTTTTGTAGTTGAAATTTCACTATTTTTTTGGTATGTTTCAGCAATTTTTTTAGCATTCATTTCATGAGCGTTTATTATCAATATTTCACATATTATATTATATATATGTATATATTAAAAGTCGTTGTAAATAACGTTTCAAAAAGAAAAAAATTAGGCCGAAAAAAAAATAAAAAAAATTATATCTTAACATTAGAAACTTAGGTAATGTACCCAGTCTTAAGCAACCTTAACTTAGTCAAAATATTAAAATATTAAATTACTTCAAAGTTCTAATGTCTCGGTAGACTTTAGAATGATTAGGCTAGTAAAAATAGACGTTTTTTTTGGTCAACCTCGCACTAAATTTCCGATCTAATTTTAGTTTTTTATTAGGTTAAGGGTCACTTACTGACCATAAAAACATAAAATGCTGACAGATCCAGGTGGAGCTTCGATCGCAATCTTAAAGAAAAGTTTTTGGCCGATATCTCGAAAACTATCAACTTTAGGGCAAATGTTATTCAGATCTTTTTTGTAGACAATAAAATTTCGCATCTTTTATTTCTTGTAAACTTTTTTGTAAAACTTACCGTTTAAGATTTATGGCCCATTTAATGAACCCATTTTTCATTTTTGGCCACTAACTCTTCAAATATTGGATTAATCAATAAAATGCATATACCCTTTTTTTAAGATGACTTTATTCTCTACAACTTTTGTTTAAAACTTTTTTCTAATGTCCATACTTTTCGAGTTATAAAACGTTTAATGTTTGACTACCGGGCGTAAAGTCAAAATTTTCAAGGTACCTACGCATAGAATATAATGGCACAAATTCAACAAACTAATAAAAAAAAAATATCCCGATTATTTATGTACTTAAAAATTTATAGTTCATTTCCTTACCTGCAATAGTAATTAACTTTTATATTTTATTTTATAATATTTCTTACAACTAAACTTCTTCGTTACACTCTTCGGAGGAATACAAGGAAGACTGTAAAGCTTCAATGATCTCTTTATCTTCATGATCAAACAGATCAATGTCAACCGACTCTTCGTTGGAGGCGAGGTTCACTGTCGGTTGATTTGTACATGATTCTGCCGTGCAATTCTCGCAAATCACAGTGCACTCTAATGGAATGGGGGTGGACACGAACCTCTCAGGGCCTTCTACCGATTGCTTCAACATCTTCTGCGGCACCTCCCAGTCTACTCGAGTTAATTTATTGCAAATGCCGAACTGGCTGTGGTAGTAGAGCATGTGGGTGCAGGCAAGCCTCGCCTCCAACGAATATGACTAAAATTGCTAGTTGCATTACTGTTGTTGCTTAGTTATTAAGATACCTTTCTTTGTTATAAAAACAGGACAAAACATTGTACCGATTATGTTATTTTTGTACATTTTATGTAACAAAAATGTTTCAGGCGAGATAAATAAATATCATAGTTATACCTAAAATCATTACAGACTCCGACCGTACCTCGGAGAGCACATTAAGCTGTCATTTCCAGTTCTTATCATAAACACTGTTTAATGATCGGACTGAATCTTACTTGAATATTATTCTGTTCTAAAAGGTAACTTGTTCTTAAGATATAATGTAATCAAAATTGTACTATCTGTTCTCTTTGTTTAGGTTTATCTTTGAATCGATCAGTACTAAATTTGAAGACTCGTTTGTTTCGAATGTTTATGTTTCAAGATATCACGCAACAAACACGACACAAGATAAAAATAATAATAAAATTGTAATAAGTATTAAAAATTTAATAAGTCTTATAAAGTTATTTTTGATTCGTGAATGTAAGTAAGAACTGGTAAGAAAGAACGTACCTACTACTTAGTAGTGTAGATATCGTTGAGAATACATTTTTTTTGTGCATACTGAATGTAAGTATACCAGTAATTTAAAGCTTTTTCTCACTGGTCTATGCAAATAAATAAAATTGGAGTGTCTGTTTGTAATATAAGAGCTTTTTACTAAATGCATATGGATCTATACAAGGTACATATTTATACCAAAATAACATTTTTTTACAATTTTTGTCTGTCTGTCTGTTTGGTCCGGCTAATTTATAAAACGGCTGGACCGATTTTGATAGGACTTTCAATTGGAGATAGCTGATTTAATAAGGTGTAACTTAGGCTACTTTTATTTAAGATTTTTTTTTTATAACTGCGAACTGAACAATAACTTTTTTGTTAAATTCCACGCGGGCGAGGTCGCGGGCACAGCAGCTAGTTTTATTATAATCAAGATCATTAACAGCTCCACAGCGTACTAAATTTTGTATATAAACTCAAGTGTAAAATTCCTTGAATTTTTAGGGTCTTGAATTTATTTCCGTTTTCACTACAGACAAATTTCTCAGAAATTCTCAAGCAGAAACCCTACTTTTACCAAATGCTTTGAAGAGACTATTTGGTATAAATGTCCAGTGTTTTACTTTACACAAAATATCACAATAATCTAACTGTAACTTAGATTATAAGTACGTACGAAAGTCTGAGGTTTATCGGTGTGTCTTCATTAACATACTAATTTCGGCCTGATGGATTAATTATTCTATTATCGGTGGGTAGAAATGGTCCTTATTTATTAGGTAATAGAGACTATTTTATATACATTGCTACATTGTGTGTGTTCGTGGAATTAATTTGTGAAAAGCAAAAGTTATAGAGATAGTCTGAAAAGTTATGACGTATTTGAAGAAATTAATCACAGTTGAAAATTTATTATGTTTTGAAACTTACTTTGTTGATTTGATTCTAAAAATAAGGTTTCTCATCTTTTAAATAATAATTATAAATTAAAAAGAAATATTATATCAGTTTCATCATAATGATAAAAATAATAATAATAATATGAAACAGATAATGGATAGATGATGTGATTCATAAAAGTAAATTTTGCGTTGAATATACAGACGCACACACGCATACTTATGTATGTATTTGTGAATCAAAACTTGCCTAGAAGAGATCGCTGTTAGCGATAAGGCCGCCTGTTGCAACTGATGCAATTTGTATTTTCTTAAATCATTCGTCATATTGTTAAAACTTTGTATTGGTGTGCGAAAGTGTGAAATAAATAAATAAATATGTAAACCTGGTTCTCTATTATTTTAATGCGATAATTAGTATGTCGAACCAGACACATCTGTTACAATAAGTACGTTTGCTAGAGACACGTTTTTATAAAAGGAAAGGTTTTCCAAAGCTTGAAAAATTTCGTGAAAGTGAATTTACCACTTTCAAAGAAAAACAAACTCATAAAGTTTGTGTAGTAGATGTCAATATATACAGGAGATATGTAAGTAGTCTACTCCTAACATCATTTACCTTATTACTAGAATTCATTTCTATATTTAATATATATTTTAACGGAGTAAATTTGTGCCGAGGGACTATCGAATTTCTGTAATTCAACACACGAATTTTGTAGCGAATTAGCGGTCAGTGGTCGTTCGTTAATTAACTAATTAATGTTAAACGGATTTAAGTGTCTATATCAAAATGTACAGCGTATTTCGTGTTCAAAATGCTTACAGAAAATGCAAAATAATTAAAAGTTCCCAGACATAAAATTATTAATTTTTTATATGTTTTTAAAATTATGTACGGTGTGTAAACTAGATTTCTAACGATTGGTTGACTAACTTATGTAACAGAATTTTTGAGATGTAATGTAGATTTATACCATTCCCAATGTAAAAAACAAATAAATAAATATTGACTTTTATCAAAAAGATCGGGTAATTCTTGAGATAAGTTAGCCTAAAAAATACACTGTAGGTACATTTTTTGTTCATTGCTCTACTACAAAATCCAAAAAATTCAAAATTCAAATTATTTATTTCGTCATATGGTGGTTATTACACACTTAACGAAAGTCAAAAAAAAAACACAAAATCATTTACAAAAAAAAAAACTAAACAACACAATAGAAAGTTAAGGCAGCAAACAAACTATAAAATAAAAAATAAAATTTTATATCTTAACATTAGGTACCTACATTACAAACTTACGTAATGTACCCAGTGCCATAAGCAACCTTAACTTAGTCCAAATATTAAATTACTAATGTCTCGGTCGACATTACCTACCTACTTTAACCTCGGCTTTATTAAATATTACAATAAGTAACATAGTCCCTAATGTAGGCCGAGAGAAAAAAAGCCGGCGGAAAAAAAACTCTCGGTACTCTTTTAAAAGATTCAAAGTCAGATACAAGATAAAAACGCAGTAGTGGACCATGAAATGATCAGGACAAATACGAGACAGCCAATCGTGCGTGCCGAGACCATCCCATGCCACCTGCTCACAATATTTGTAACTATCTAATTTACAAGGCGGGTCATAGACATAGCCTGGTCGAGCTTTATTCAATCCCATGCCTTTTCATCATTAAGGTATTCATTGATTGTATAATAGACTTTATTGCATAATGCTCGCTTAATAATTTTTTTAAACTTTAGTAAAGGCAGAGATTGAAGCGCAGCCGGAATCTTACAGAAACAATTCATCACTTCAGCCTATCGCAGTCCACTGCTGGACATAGGCCTCCATACTTATGGAGGCCTATGTCCGGTCGTAGTAGAGGACTGCGAACGAACGAACGAGCTTTCGCGTCAAAAATTTTGTGAACTCATGTATTTTGCCCATAGTCACCATGCTGGGCAAACGGGTTGGTGACCGCAGGGCTGGCTTTGTCGCACCAAAGACGCTGCTGCCCGTCTTGGGCCTGTGTATTTCAAACCCAGCAGTTTGATGTTAATCCCTCCATCGGCATCGGTCGGCTTATATTTATAAAATACTTGTAGTATTGTAACGAACTTGTTTCTATTGGAAATAATTTTATAGGTGATATGTTCGCAACTGTTAATACAACATGTTAATTAATATGTTTGATTTTGTGATTATTATTATGAAAACGCATTACATTCCAAATACGTACGTGTATACGAGAAAAATTATTTAAGCTTGATTGTTTTTTTTTTTAATATCCGACATCTTCTGTTTCTCTAATGTATAATTTTGTACGACAACTTTCTTTTTTTCCATAAATTAAATCACGTTTATTTCGTGCAACCTTTTTTTTTGTCGTCAACGTAATTAGCAATTTGTATAAAATTGGAACCTCAAAGAAAGATAGTTAACCTTTGAAATCCCTAATAATTTAGATCATTTGTAGTCAAGAATGCTTCTCAGGTTTTCCGCGCAACTTAACATCGAATTTTAAGGTGAAAATTTTATTCTAATTACAAGACCTAGATACGAGTAGGTCCTTAAGGTATTTCTTTGGTTTTATATTGCGGTTTAAAGTGAAAAAAAGAATGTGTTTAAAAAACGCAAGAAATATGCGTGACATACCGTCATTAAATTAAAGTTTAAGCTTGGATCTTTCATGGTATTGTTCTAAACATTATTGTATAATGTATCCCATGAAAATTTCGAACTAATACAAATAGATACAATGTTATCAATTGCATTGGCAACTATTTTTTTTTATTTGACCATAAGACTCCAATATTAGTTGCTCGTGTTTTTAAAAAATCAATTTATTATCTATTTTTTATTATAACAATGCAGGGGCGTATCAGATCTTTGTAAAAATTCAATAAGTAGGTAAGTACATTGAAATTACTTTTATTTCAATAATAGCTTGCAAGCGTTTTCACTAATGTACCTAATGTTTATTTTATCGTGTATAATATGTCAGCCCTATATTTGGGTAGGTCCATGCACCAATATTATATTATTTAAAGATTGCAATGTACCTATGTTTTAAAAACAGTACGTATGCCAAGATTATTTAAAACGTGTAAGTAGATTTGGTCATGGCATCAACTTCACTAGTAAAATATTACTACAAAAATACTCATTACTCTTTCAGTCGTCTCGTTAGTCAATGTTATAAAATTTAAATTGTAATGTTCATCCGATAATTGTATCTGATGTTCAAGGAAGTAATTTTCAAAAGACCTTTTCTTCTGAGCGATGAGAATTGTTTGATTCTGAAAACTGTTCATTCGGCGAAATGCTTTTATAGCGTTTCCTTTCAATCAAATCATATCGTATTTACTGCTAAATTTAATTTTAAACTTTAATTTTGATTCAAGTTGTTTGAAAAAGTTTTATTTTGTTCTGAAATAAATTATAATAGTCTGTCTTTATTTTATAACAGGTACCTATACAAAAGGTGAAATAGACTTCATTTGATGAAACAATAGTGACAGAGATGAAACAAAGGCGACTTTGATTTGTTAGGGCCTATGCAAACCGCGTTTTTTAAACGCGATACAGACGCGATGTAAACGCGCGTGTGACGCGATACAAACGCGCGTGTGACGCGATACAAACGCGCGTATGTCGCGATACAAACGCGCCGTCGACGCGCGTTTGAATCGATACAAACGCCAACAAACTGCTCTGTAGGATAAAAACGTCGTCGACGGCGCGATTAAAAAACGTGGTTTGCATAGGCCCTCAATGTTACATAATATGTTATTTATTAATACTATTTTAGCGTGCTACTGTAAAATATATTTTTGATTATAAGTGTGGAGTGACAATATCATTACAGCCGTGTTGACGCTTTCACATATTTCTAGAAGAATTTAATTTATTTCTATTAAAAAGAGGATGCCGCCCCAAACTAGTTTGGTATCGTTTGTGATAGTAATTGTGTTTACATTTTTTGTCAATGTCTATATATTTATCAGCATTAAACTGAAATCTTTGAAACAAAATTAGCATAAAATTACTAGTGTCTAACCCTCATCCTGAGTTAAGTTAGCACAAAGCGGTTTTTGATGTAGCATTTAGCTTTATGTCAACGCTAGTTGAAAGTTAGGTCTTCGTTCACTTCTTCCAGCACAAAATTTAACTATTTGGCACACTAAATTAAAACAAAATTATGAGTTGATTGTTTTTGGTCCCGAAAGGAGTAGTAAAATACATATTTTATATAGGATTAGAAAATTAACACTTAAGTAGTAAATGTGAAAAGAGTTTAAGTAAGTACTAAAGTAGGGCTCAGCAGAAAATATCCTGCTCATGGAGGTAGTACCACAACCTTACAGAAGCGTACAGTTCACCTGATTTTAAGAAATTATCGCAACATATAAATACCTGCAACACCAGGAAAATCGTAAGCGCGTTGTCAACCCTACCTTCAGTCCCCCTGGAGCTCTGGTCTCCTTACCCACCACTGATACACAACACTGCTTGAAAGAAGTATTATTTGGATGTGATCATCTGTAAGATCGAGGTACTTCCTCAGTCGGGCTGTTCCATCTTTTGAGGAGGAAATTTCCTGTTGTCCCCTACCTCAGTTAAAATAAAAGTTATCTTATTATTTTCTATTTTGTTTTGTGTTTTCAAAAATTATATTTTTTTATTTTTCCCGTTGGCTTTTATCGCACATTAGTTCCAAGCATATCATAAAAATAATCTACAAAGTAACGAAATATTCTGGCGAGTGCTACGAAGTAGGTAATTGTGTTTATGAGAACTAATAAGATACTGAAATTTATTCTTCTGAATATTACATAAGTTGTAAATGTAAGTGGTATTAAAAGACTCCCGTAAACATTAGAACCTATAAAATCTTTTCGAATATCATTTCCTCAAATCAAATCAAAATTTAGTAAACAAAGAATAAATGTTTGTTGGCAAAATTAAAATGTTATTCACCATTAAATTTTGCAACAGATATGTTTGAAGATAGGGGAGGAAGTGACCTAGAACAGTTTACACTTTATAGCATTTGGATTTGATTGATTTAATTTGATTTGAATAGAGAGTTGTATGTTTCGTCCACTTAACGTCGCGTGCAGTTTGACCAATATAAGCGCTTACTGCTTCGTTAGTACCGTTGTTTTAAGCACAATTCAATTTTAATCCCTTTATCATAATTAGGCCATCTAAAGATAGTGTTTTAAATTATTAATTAAGCTCCTTAATTTAGCCCTTTTTTGTATAAAGCCTTTAGCTGCAGTGGAAACTGTAACTAGGCATTTCAATTCAGTTCAATTTATTTTTTTAATTAATAGGCTTTATAATGTTCGTATAGATATACCAGTATTCATTTATGGGTATTTCCTGGTATTGCATGTACTCATTGGCGGTATGTTCTTACTATCAGGTGGAACGTACGCCTTGCCCTTATAGAATAAAAAAAAAAACAGGAAAAAGTAGTCGTAATTTACAAGACTTTACCAGACATCACGTACAGTAGAAGCACTACTTTTCAAGACAATAATATTGTTTAACTTAGAGCACTCCTCTACCGACTTAAGTAACAGCGCTCGTGCAATTAAGCGAATTTGCGGACAATTAAGCCGCAGCTCTCACAATCTCTTATAAGTAAGTAGATTGTACAAAGGTTGTTAGTTGAAAAATTATCAGTTCCTCGTTTTATTTTACCGTATTATGTATACGGAAAAACGAGAGGTTTCATTGCTTGATTGGTTCTTATTATTATTTGTAAATATATGTGTAGCCCTGGTCACCTTCCTCACCACAGGCACACAGCACTGCTTGAAAGCACTATTATTTAGTTGTGATCTTCCTATAAGGTCGAGGTATATCCCCAGTCAGGGAAAGAGAACCCGTAAAGAAGAGGTAGGTGCATTTTCGTGCATACATACATATTATGTTGTCATCACGAGTTATCAAAGATAATAAGGAAATAGAAGATTATAACGAATAAGTAGATGTGATGCAAATTAACAAAACGTAATTAGTTAATAAGTAATTAACCATGTGAGATAGTGCATGCGATTTTAAAAAAAATTTTAAAAGAAAAAAGTCATTGTGCTTCTTTGATATCGACAGGCGGATATTTTTCTTTAGGGAGAAAGAAAAGCACCCCATCACACTATAATTCCTATCAGTATGGAAGGTGATTTGCTTTGCAGTTAAATTATCCAAACCTGGCATATAAAAATACCTGAGGAAGAATACAGCAATAAAGATAATACGCAAATAAAATACACAATATTTTGAATATATGTATATATGTACACACATTTATATATACCTACTTAAAATTCATTTTTATATTGTCAAAAAATATAATACTAACAAAGGAAGTAATTAATTTCCTTCTTGGGTTTTACAAAGAAAATATTCTGACAACGTCGAAATAATTTTAACTTGAGGAAAATCCATCGAGAACATTTTAAACAATAAAAGATATACGTCTTCACATCAGAATCACTAGAAAATCTCGAAAGTACCCAGTTTCAACTTTAATAAGCCCCTCGGGTGACAAGGAAACGCATCAAAGTTTATTACTTATAGTTCTTACGTTTATTTATGTGGGAAGGAAGGTTTTAATATACTTTTACGGGCCGCAGGAGATCGTAAATTCCAATATTTTTCCCGTAAAACGCCTTAGCTCATGTCGCTTATGATCTTGAGAGGTTGGTTTATCTTCGAGATATTGAAATCTACTTGTTCATTATATCTTTGACAATCGTCGTCTATATATACAAAAATGTATGTTTGTCTGTAGGTATGTCCTTCATAGAATCGTAAACTACTCGAATGCATTTGATCATATCATGATCTTCAACAAAGTGTTGTGCATGAACCCTCAAAGGTTTCTGAGTTGGTACGACAAAAATAAGTGTAGCAACGCGCGCAGTTTACCTACAGCTAGTACGGAATAAAATTTTAAAACCTTACAAATACCTAACCTAAGCGTTTTGAACTACCTTACACAAAATCACTAAAAAATACTGCTTTCAAGTAGTGTTGTGTTCCTGTGGTGAGTAAGTTAGTAGAAAGGGTCTAAGAAAGGGTCGGCAACACGCGTGCAAAACTCCTATATAGTATTCAAGGCGTCTATAGGCTACGGTAACCATTTATAATCAGGCGCAACGTATGCTTCCTGAACAACCTTTGTAATGTAAAAAATATTATTGCTATCCCTTTTAATACCTCTCAAAGATAAAAAACGTTCCTATTACTGAGGGTCAGACCGGGCAGCAGCGTCTTCGGTGCGACAAAGCCAGCCCTGCGGTCACCAACCCGCCTGCCCAGCGTGGTGACTATGGGCAAAACACATGAGTTCACGCCATTTTTGGCGCGAACTTGTGGAGGCCTATGTCCAGCAGTGGACTGCGATAGGCTGAAATGATGAACCAGCTAAGCAGCTTGAAGCTTTAACGATTTTTTTTTACTAAACTACGTTTCAATTCGACGCCAAAATATTTGTTTGATACAGAGAATAGAGACAGTGTAACAGAAAAAAGAAGTAGTATTTTTTAAAACACCTCGTTCGTGAACAATCTTTTTTAATTCTGAATTCAAGTTTGTTTATTCTGTTTTTACTCACGGGCAAAGTTAAAATTTCCTCACTGTTCCGATTTTAATAACCCCTTTTCATTATGCAAATATTATTATTAGCTTTGCATCTACCCGATTGAATCCATTACTCAATTTTGGAAAGTTCTTTTAATTCTTTTGAAAATATTTCATTTCTCAATTTCATTTATTAATTTATTCTCTCATTTCTTGTTTTGATATTCTCTCATTCTTGTTATGACTTATGTCTTTATAACGATAAATACTGACAGTATTTTCGTATCTATCTTTCTTATCTTTTTTAGCAGTTACTATCAATAAATAATTCTGCTTATAAATGACATATTACTGACGCAATTTGAGTGGAAGTGCAACTCAAATAATAATTTCATTTTCAAAACATAATAAAAGAATAATATAGTTTTAATATTGTAATTAAATCACAATATGGTGGAAAACATATTGCGTTATATTTAAAGCACTTAATATTTTAATTTAAAATATTCTGAGGATGATGATATAAAGACAAGTAAAAAAAATCTCTTACACTAGCAACATAATTGCTACACATTTTTACTTTTTGTCTATTTGGTTTTGAAACGAAGGACAAAAGACATAGTCGAGATAAAAATTATAGCTTACTTCAAATAAAAATCTTTTCCCTCTAAGTTTTAAAGAGAAACGTCGAGTTCGAACTAACTCAAATGTGAAATTGCGTTTGATAGAGGACGACAGAAAGGAGAGATGGCGATCTGCAAGTATGATTCTGTCCTTCGCTTTATGAGCTCTGAAGGGACATTCGATTGATATTACTGCGGGTACTTCTTTTACCTTTCAAGATCAGATTGCATTCGAAATTTCTGCAGACTCTATTTAGTAGTTTATGTAGTTTTGTGCAGATTTGAAATTATAGTACCTAGGTATATGAAAATATAGTTTGTAAAGTAATACTTATAATTATTTTTTGAGTTTTGAAGAATAAATTATGATTCAAAGTGTTTTTGAACTAGAATAAAGTAATTTTAGATATTTATTTTGATTTATATCATGTGTGTAAATATTATTGTGAGTGTTTATGTATTAATAAACTCTTTAAGAGTAATTAAACTATTGGTCTAAGATCCGGGATTAGACAAAATATTCCCTCATCTGTTAATTAGATGAAACAATTTTTTATAGGTTGATTTCAATATTGTGAATTTATAAAAACAACCTCTGCCACCATCAAGCCTGCTGCAATTTTTTTTTCTTTTCCCTCTCATGTTAATTACATGTAGTAAGCTAAAATCGTTAATGTTTTACATTAAATACCTGACTGTAGTAGGCACCCATCTCTATGATTGCTACACTTACCTGCAGCCAGGTCAGTAACCTCAGTCAGCAGTAACCTGGCTGCAGGTAAGTATAGCAATCATAGAGATGTTGTTATTGTTGTAATAAGCTATTATATATATTATGTTATATATTATATATTATGTAAAACCAAGAACAAAATTTAATATAAAATCTATTATAATTATAAGTTGAACAAAGGCTTATTGCTATAAAGCAATATCGGTCGGACGCCCTGAGGGTGGAAAGAGTATTGCTTCGCAGAGCAGGTATAACAATAAAAAAATAAATAAAACTGGCGATTGGTGGCCGAGATTAAATATAGGAGGTTAGTAAATAAAAAAGAAATTCCATTCAATAGGAAATTGAATGCACTGAAAAATAAAAATAAAAAATCAAAGAATAACGTTGTAAGTAAGAGCTTGCTGTACGAAATTAATGTTGATATTTTAACAACAGAGAAAATTTCTAGCCCAGCGTACCCCTATGCAAGAGTAAAAACAATGCTGTTTTGACTTTTGCATAAGTAACTAAAAATCTATAAAACCAATATTCTTATTCTAATAAAAAAAAATGTGTTTGTTTATCTCAAGCTTAAACATAAAACAAACGCTATGGTGTAGTGTTTCATGTAGGCGTCCCAAGGAGAGCACGTTAAGTTGTCGGTACCGGCATTTTATCATAAATATCTGATAGCGATCGTTACTCATAGTAGAGAACGTATCCGCCAACCCGCAGTGGAGCAGCGAGGTGGATTAACCTCCAATCGTTCTCCTACATGGAGAAAGAGGCCTATGCCCAGCAGTGGGATGTTACAGGTTGAATGCGATATGTAAAGCCCAATGCATACGTAACGTGGACGGGACGGGGACGGGATGGGCACGTGAAGTTTTGTAATATCGTTTCATACAAAACGTATAGCAAAGAGCAAGAGATGTATAGGACAATGCATACGCAACGGAATCACTTACGGGGCGGGCACGGGGATTTTGTATGAAAAACTTCACGTGCCCGTCCCGTGCCCGTCCCGTGCACGTTACGTATGCATTGGGCTTTAATTATATATGTGTATTAAACGTGAAAAGCATGTTTTATGACTTAATAAGCAAGAATTTCTCACCCAATACAATCCAATTTTTTTTATAAGTAAATCTCATCACAAAAAAAAAAAACATTAAAAGCGATAGTAGCACTCCATCAGTCTTACGTCATAACTTCAAGCTAAAGCTGTGACAATTTGAATTAAGCTAATGGAGGAACAATCTCATCCATAATGAAGGCAGTTACGATGTTAAATTTGCTTTATATTTTGTCATGTTTCATAAACAGTTGTGATTGAACTAAAAGTCTGTTTCTATCTATATATATACAATATAAAAATCAATTGCGGTTCCTTAGTCTCGCTAAAACTCGAGAATGGCTGGGCCGATTTGGCTGATTTTGATCTTGAAATATTTGTGGAAGTTCAGGGAAGGTTTAAACGGTGAGAAACATAAATAATAGGTAACGGAAAATACTAAAAATGACGATTAAATTTTCCAACACATAATGTTCCTAGCGGGGAAAATTAATGTCTTTTGTCAAAAACGTTGTCACTTGGTTGTCAAATATTTATAGGTGCGCTCAGAAACTGTTTTGTCCATATTGTTCTCCAACATAGGTAGGTGATACGAAGTTCACCGGGTCATCTAGTATGCAATAATTTTGTTTTAACAAAAATGCTTTAAGTATGCACTATCTAACTACTCGGCAGATCTCGCTAAAATTTAAATGGGACATTACAAGTACCAGTTTTCCAATTAAATAAAAAATCATCGATATCTACAATATCCATTAAAAAGTTATGATATAGACGTAAATAAGATCGAATTAAGAATCTCTTCCTTTTTTTTGAAGTGAGCAAACAATGTTTATGCTAAAAATAAATTCTTCAAAATTAATTATAATTCAGACAGATTGTCAAGAAACGGCTTCCTACGCGAGCAAATGATTAATTACTAAAACTATATTAATTACATCGGATTTATTAAAATCTTAATTCTTGTTTGTCAGAGAATTTCATTACTCGGAAAATATAAATAACCAAATATTAATTAATTCCTCGTCTCGTATAAAGCTGTATTTAATTAAGGACGCACATATGTTGTCCATAACTTTTTGACCGCTGAATAACCTTGATCCTTTTTATAGCGATGGCTCAGTGGTGGGTCAATCCCGTTCATAATATATATTTTTATAGGCTATATTTATGTTGGTTGTGGTCTGGACATGTTTTTATGTAGTATACGTTTCTGGATCTATGACTAATATCTTAGAAGAGTTACTGCACAGTGAAGTGTTTTTTTAATGATATATGCATTGAAAATCTCAAATCGAGCTTAGCAAGTCCAATCTTCGTTGATTTTAAGAAATTCCATAATTGTTATTTTTAATTTTTATTAGCTTATAAATATTTGAAAACTCAACTCAACTCTATAATAAATGGACATGCGGAATGGTATAGCTCGGACAGCCATTTTGATGGACTGGTGTATATAATGCCGCCTATTGCGGATCGATTCCCATCGGAATATTTGTATTTGAAGCGAGCTGGATGTATTTCCTTGGAGTCCTTCTGTGTCGGAGAGCACGTAATGCCGTTAGTGTCTATTAGTATAGTGGATACATGATAACTGTCTTAACCCATGATGGGGCAGTTATTGGCTAACCCATTAAGAAACAGCTTGTCGTATTAAGCTCCAATGCTTGATTTACACGGAGTAAAAAGGCGTATACCCAACTGTTGGATGTCACAGGCTAAATCTAGAAATCCTATAGAGCACAACGGTATTAAATTATGGATGAGATTCTTTTAACACAAGCAAATATTAAGTGTTAATGACTGAATGAATGATAAACTATTCGAGTTGTATACCTACTGTGAATAATTTTGCGGACAAATCGTTAAAGGTCGACCCGAACGTGCTTCCAGTTAAATACAGGAATTAATAAAACAAATAAAATTATGCTGTATGTTTGAGTTTTCACTAGTGATATTTTAGGGTGAGTAAAAGCTTGTTGACACTTTAGATTTATGTATGTAGTAAAGCTGATGGTCTTTTTACCCGACTGCCAAGGAAGGGTTATGTTTTTCGCGCGTATCTTGTATGTATGTATGTAATATTCTTAACTACCTGATTCCTCTAGAACCGCTGATCGGATTTGTATAATTGAGATATCGTTAGATTCGTCTTAGTAGCCCAAGTGTTCTTAGATATGTGACATTTAAAAAAAACAAACATGGCGGCTGTGCGAAGCCATTGTAGTTAATGAAGAAATATATTTTTTTTTAGAATACTATAATATGGGTATCAAATTAAAGGGCTTAATACAAGGATTTCAAAAATGTATATTATGGTTATTATTACTGTAATAATAATAAAGAAATACAATAAGAAAGTTTAAAAAATGTTGAATTTGCTCTTTCCCATGCCTAAGGCAAGCAAGATGCGAGCCGAGCTTCTTCCTCGCCTCCTAGGCAACGTCCGACGGTCAATTTCGGGGTCTAGCCTTTCCCATAAAAAATAATTATCAACTTCGGACAACTCTGTAAAAAGTTATGCTTGGTCAAACATTAAAATAATATAGGTACCTATATGCGGCAACTTTAGAACGGCCGCATTTTTTTCGTCGTTAATAAATTACTTAATCAACCACATAATGTAAACTATTTTAATGAATTGAACCGATTACGTAATTTGTCTAACTAAAAAGACATAAATAAAATAATTATTAAAAGAAAACAAAAAACCCGCCTGCATAAAAAACAACTAATAGAAAATGAACTGAAAAGACTGGAACAAGTTAAAAATTCAAAATTACACAAAGCTAGCGAAACAAATCGAAACAATATCAAACATTATGTACTATACACTTAAAAATATCAATACGGTAGTCCTTCAAATATTTATGCAACATCGTACATAATATGCAGTCGGAGACATGCACAAAGAGAGAATGATTTGACTTATCCTTCAATTTCATGTCTCCGACTGCATATTATGTACGATGTTGCATAAATATTTGAAGGCCTACCGTATTGATATTTTTAAGTGTATAGTACATAATGTTTGATATTGTTTCGATTTGTTTCGCTAGCTTTGTGTAATTTTGAATTTTTAACTTGTTCCAGTCTTTTCAGTTCATTTTCTATTAGTTGTTTTTTATGCAGGCGGGTTTTTTGTTTTCTTTTAATAATTATTTTATTTATGTACAACTCTCTAAATTTTTGTGGTTCAAAAAATGGGACATGAAGTGGAATTTTCCATGCGGTATGGCATAGCAAGATATATCTTACTCAACGTCTGGGGCAATCCGACCAGGAAAGTACTACAACCTTATAAAAGATCATCACCCAATCAATACTATAGTGATTTGGTCATACTGTTAGTTAGGCAGCGTATTTAGATAGTCATTTGTACCATGGAAAAATGTATTAGATACAGAGACATTCATACAAATAATTTATCGTCATTTTGATAATGTGGCGAATATACTCAATAGACAGAGGGAGAAATATGAGTGGGACAGTTTTATGACATCAAGTAATTACGAGTATAGCTAGCAGTTATGAATAATACCTAGATAAGATGAATATGAACGTATAATAAATATGTATGAAATTAATATATATTTATTTTACCTTGTTTATATAACTAAGTCGGCAAACAAGCGTATGGCTCACTGTCTTGATGATAAGCGTAACCACACAGCATAATTATGTAATGTATATTTTAGTCAAAATAATATTAATTTACATTTTTTTTCCGATTTTGATTGATTTGATTGATTTGTTGATTTGTTGTTAAGAACTAATTTAATGTTTATTTTATTTTATTTCTATATTTACACGCACGTATAATAAAGCGTTAATTAAAAATAAATAAATAATAATAATTCAAAAATAAATAATAGATAATCTCGAAAAAGGTACTTCTTTTACAGCACGTTAAAAATGTTAAAACATATTTTGATGTAAACAAATTAAAATTTACAATTATATAATTGAACTTGATCGGTAAAATGTCAAAACATGCGACCATATTTTCAACATAAAAATTCATAAAAGAACGACGTTTCCTGATTAAAACAGTATTTCACGTGTCAAATATTAAATGTAAAGTTATTTTCACAAAATTTAATAGAATTTTGATGTAAATTTTTAAAGCTTTTTAGGGTTACATTCGATTAGTGCTAGCATAGATGAAATGTTTATCCTTAATTTTATAAAGATAAGACATTTTACACAGATAAAAAATATGTTAAACAAAAAAAAATACGTATAAAAGGCGAATTTATTGCTAAAAGACGACCTATTTTAGACAAACTTCTATGTAGCAAAGAATAATGTTTAATTTTTCTTAAATGACTGCGTTATAAGGTGGCAAAGATGTCAAATAAAATTAAAAAAAAAACTATATCTTTGAATTTTTTTTGAACCTAGAAAAGCGATAAATAAGAAGCAAATATAAATCAATATTTAAAATGGTAACCCGCTCGCAAATCATTCGAACGGGGCTTGCGGGTTTGGGTATTAATGCTGGTAATACGGTCTCGCGTTACATATTTCATTATTTGTATATTAAATGTCTGCGGTTCATTTGTGGCGGAGTACGGTGAAGGGTTAAAAGATTGATGGGTTGAAATTATTAAAATATACATGTGTCATATGTTCCTGTGACCTTGTTTGAACTTGATTAATGAATTTAAAGGTCAAACAAGGTTATTGAGACACGTAGTCATAATTTTAGAAATAAGTAGGCGATCTGGTATTGACTATCTATCATCATCGCCTTAGTTCTAAAGGAGTCACAATGACTACTATCTAAAGGAGTAAACTAAGGAAGAGAAGGGGAAAAAATGTTGCTCATCAGCTTTCTTGGTTAACGTTTGAATTATAGCAATAGTAGTTAACTACTCAATTGTAGCCATAGATTATTGTGTATTTTTTTTTAATGTTATGTTAGTAAGTCGACAAACAAGCGTACCGCTCACCTGATGGTAAGTGACTACCGTAGCCTATAGTCGCCTGCAACACCAGAAGCGTCACAAGCGCGTTGCCGACCCTATCCCCAATCCCCCCCCAGGAGCTCTGGTCACCTTACTCACCAACAGGAACACAGTACTGCTTGAAAACAGTATTGTTTAGCTGTGGTCTTCTGTAAGGTCGAGGTACTACCCCAGTCAGGCTGCTCCATATTTTGAGCAGGAAATCTCCTGCTGTGCCCTACCTCGGTTAAATGTGTATGTGTGAGTACGCTGAACTGTTGACCCGGTGGTCGCGTGGCAACCATTTGTGTAGGCTACACAGATGTTTACTGTGGTCGATGCACTTTGGGTCGTCTTTTGCAGGTGTTTTTGGATTCCATACATAGAAGAAAATTCGATGATTATGGGTCATTGAGAGTGGGTATTTATTGATTTAGTATAATCATATAACATAGATACTCTTCACTCAATTTTTACGTTATACTGACAGGATTGTTTCGGTGTTTGGTCAAATAACAGTCTTATAACATTAAATGTATTTATTCATTTTCTTATTTTTATACTTTGCTATAACTCTTCTCATTCAGTGAATTGAAGATCAGTTAGTTACTTTTTTTAAATAATATAAACTTACAACAAAGTACTTACAAATTTCTCATATGTGTACATTCAGAACGTTGAAATTTATTGGATTTTTCGTGGTATAAAAGCGACTTTTATTGACTTGGAAACTTTTTTAATTTAAATGTCAGTCTTTCTAAAAAAAAAAATCTCATGTGAACAATGGTAAGGAAATTAGATTTCTAACTTTAGGAATCTTATTAATTTTTTCATCTATACTAATATAATATTCAGAACAATTGCTCTGATTTTCTTATTGCTTTTTCATTACAATAGATTGTTTACAGCTAGCTTTAAATATGTATACTTAAGTATTAACTTGAAATGTCCAACGAAATTTTGTGAGACACTATCGACCAAGCAGCAATACTTTTACAGGCCATTTATTGTATTACGATAAGAAGTCAAACAACCTTCAGGCAATAAAAAATTACTATACAAGTAATTGCAGTAATTTGGATTATTTGAATATAGCCATGTAACAAATTTTATCCAGAACAAAGTTTTGTTTAAGTTTATGCTTTTGTATATATAAGGGAACAGCATCCTAAAATGTAAAATAATCCGAAGTCCCAAAACTAAGCATTAGTAAAATAGTTTGGGATGTTTAGTAAAAAATTATTTCTTAAACTAAATTTTCAACTCCCATAAGGGCCAAAGCCTGTGTCACGGAACACAAATATGTACATACGATAAGACCACGAACATCTGAATCGCTTATACAAATATTTGACGCTGTCGCGGATTACCTGTCAGTTCAAGAGTCAGGAGGAAAGGTTTGATCACAACTTCACAAGAGGGGACTGCAAATTCTTCAGTATTCATTAATACATCTTTCGATGTTAAAGCTACTATCGGTGCAGTTTCAATCTATATGTACTAATATTATAAATCTGAAGAGTTTGTTTGTTTGTTTGAACGCGCTAATCACAGAAACTACTGGTCCGATCTTTCAGTGTTAGATAGCACATTTATCGAGAAAAGCTATAGGCTATATATCATTACGCTAAGACCCAATAGGAGCGGACCAACAATGAAGAATGTTTTAAAATCGGTATTTTCTTTTTCCTTTTGAGAGCTTCCGCTGCGTGCGCTGCGTAAACAGTTCAAGTTTCGCAAAAATCATGTATGGCAGAATTGTTCCTATTCCACGCGGACAAAGTCGCGGGCAGTAACTAGTAATACATAAAATTAAAAAAAATAGTATTTCTTGATAAGAAATAAAGTGCAACTAGAATCGATTTGAATGGAATTGTAATTGAATAAAATCCAGTTGTCAGAGCAATATAGGTGGGAAAAATCGATACAGCCGGCCGTGCGCCATGATTGTCAGCATTGGCAGACGGTTATTGGAAATTTGTAAAACTAGCTTTGATAAACTTGTGAATTTCTTTTTCATTTGTTTGTGTACAAAGGCGTTGGAGCCTAATTTTAGAACTGATATCCTCTAGAAAATTGTATATTCCGATATTCGAGGACATTCAAATTAAGGACAGGATTTATAAGTAAATAATGTAAAGTAACAATCGCTCTGGTGTAGTGGTGCGAGTAGGAACCTAAAACACCGACGGTTTGCGGGTTCGATTCCCACTCGAGATGGATATTTGTAAGTGTACAGATATTTCTTTCCGCTTTGGATGTCTGTCTTTGTGGGTCTCCCCACCGTGCCTCGGAGAGCAGGTTAAGCCGTCGGTCTCGGTTGTTATCATAAATACCTAATAGCAATCGTTACTCATAGTAGGGAATATACAGTCCACCCGGAGTGGAGCAGCACGGTGGATTAAGCTTCAATCCTTCTTCTACATGGAGAAAGAGGACAGCCAGCAGTGGGATGTTACAGGGTGAAGCGCGTAATTTTGAATTTCTTCGTAGATTGTATACTTTAATAGATAATGTTCATGAGTCAATCAAAAATAACTTTAAATACTTCACGATTTTATTATAGCTAAACATTACTTATAAATCCAGCTAATAATTCCAGAAGGTACTAGAAAACTGCCGAATTGAGAAATCCAACTCGAACTTATTAAGAGTTGATTAAAAAATTCCAAGAGCAGCGGTTTTCTAGTGAAAGCAATCTGCGGTCTCTCCACTCTGCCTCGAGAGCTCGTTTAAAAGAAATTAATCTATTCCGAGACATTAATCTGGTTGATGTTCAATTTTATGTGCAACATATTGACATTTAAGAAAAATTTTGTTGTTGATAGTTTAATCTTTACAGGTTGCTAGTTTACTAGCATTGGTATTAGTAAACAGAATACTATTTTAACTGGAAGTAATGAAATCGAATTCCACTGGATCAAAAATTTTGATATGATAATAAAAAACATTTTGGAAGTAATGGATTTTGCTTTTACCAAGATAGCAGAAATGATACCGCAAAAGGCATCTAGACCGGAGAAATTTAACAGTTTGCCAAAATATAATGATTTAGTAAGAACATCCCTTATATTACTATCGTAAATTATTATGTGACTTTGAATCGTTTGTATCATGTATTATGCATCTCAGACAAAAGCTGATAAGATCTGATGGTTTTGACCAAAGAGAAGCAATTAAAAAAAAATAAGAACTTGTCGAAAATGTTTAACACATGGATACATATAACGTTAAATTATGTGTGGCGGATTAATATCTACCAGTATTTAATAGAAGATCTAAAAAGTTAACGTCCCCCTGTTTATAGTGTTTCGCAAAACAGTATAGTAAATTATATAAAACCATTAAGAATCCAGACAAAACACATCAATTTTATCACACCAAATAATAACAAGTATTCAAGAAAGTACAGTAGAATTTTCCGGTTTCATAATCATTTGAAACATTAGTTTGTTTGTTGTTTTGTGAAACGAGTATTTTATGGGTTAAGTTTGATCAGAAGCATTATAGGAAAGTGAAGACTGCTTATCTATAAGAATATATTAGCTTATTCTTATTTTCCCGTCATCGTTAGTTTATTTTTTAGTTGTTTCTTTCAACATTTTATTTGTCTTACGCGAGTATGTCAGTTAGTGATTATGTGTGCCAGTGTGTGTACGTATTCACGTTTTCACGTGGATGTATGTGTACGTCTGTATGTTAATATGTGCGTGTGCGTGTAAACGCGCTTCTTTATGGGTGTGTGAGCTTATTTCTTTGCCTTAAGAACTTTTTTAGTAACACAGTTGAGTGAGTTTTGAAACTTCTTCAAAAGATATTACCCTATGGTAATACAACCGAAGTCAAACAAACTTTACAAAAAAAAATTGCCCAAATTAATTCCTACCTATGTTTCGAAAGTTCATTCTTTTGTATTTCATGACGTTTAAACAAGAAAATTCTTCGAACGCACGTAAATATTATAAGATAAAAAAAAATGTCGATAAATTTTATAGGTTTCAAGGGGCTACCAATACGTTTGTGATCCTGGTGTTTCATAAGGTACAGTAACCGCATATCATCAGTTCGACCGTACGCCACCCTATTAGTCTCCTCCTCAAAATCCTCTTAATAACAAAGTTTTTCAAATCCATTAAGTTCTTTTCAGAATTTCTTGTTAAAACCATTATGGGGATAAATGTTCTTTTATATAAATACTCCGTGCCTTCGATTGAACTTTATAATCTCAGGATTGGTAGAACCAATCGTAAAAAATATCTTTTTGCAAATGCCTTTTTTAAAAAAAAGGTGTTGGGTGTTAAAATATAAGACAAATTCTTGTAGTCCAACCGACGCACGGATTGTTCGATCTATTTAATACCAAAAATTAACGCGGTTGAAACCAGTCTATTACTACTTAAAGGAAAAAAAAAAAACAAATTGTAGTAAAAGCACGGTAAAAAATATTAATACCTAATAAAAAGTCGTTACACATCCTGTTCCTACGAGTATATATCCTATCCTATCGGACCACGTTTTAGCTTTACTAGGCAGTTACAGGATTGTCGATTTAAAGTCAGGTATGTACTTAGTAATAAAACTGTAATAATAAGCATAATAATGCATGATTTTTTAATAAAAGACGAGCAATTTCAGGTCTGTGGATAGTGTATCGACCACGATTCAGCCTGTAATATCCCACTGTTGGGCATAGGCCTCTTCCCCATGTAGGAGAAGGATCGGAGCTTAATCCACCACGCTGCTCCAATGCGGGTTGGCGGATATGGATAGTGTAAAAAAATATTATTAGCTTAGCATGTGATAGATTAATCAAAAACCTGAATATTTCAAATGACTTAATACTAAATTTGTGTTCCTATTACAGTTTGATTATAAATATTAGTAAAGTTATGCTTTTTCCCCATTTCCGGGAAAAAAGTGTATTTATCAAGTATCACTATATCGGGTTGCTTGAAAATCCATTAACTTGTTTCCTCGTTTAGCTCGCACAAATAATACATATAATAATAGTATAATAATATTATTTAATACTAGCTTCTGCGCGCGACTTCGTCGGCGTGGACTCCGCTCCTATTGGTCTTAGCGTGAAAATATATAGCCTTCCTCGATAAATGGGCTATCTAACACTGAAAGAATTTTTCAAATCGGCCCAGTAGTTCCAGAGATTACCGCGTTCAAACAAACAAACAAACAAACAAACAAACAAACAACCAAACAAACAAACTCTTCAGCTTTATAAATTAGTATAGATTAGAAATATTTATTTAATTTGTATGTCGTTTCAAGGTTTAATTAGCATTCGGAGCTATTTAATAGAAAATGCGGTAAATATTGACAAGAGAGGAAAGGTTGAATTGAAACTAACTTCAACAAAAATGTTTAAGTGTCAAATCTGACCCGTTTATTTCAATGTTCATTCAGTTTTTCAGTCACATTTTTAGCTTCAGTATCAGATGGCTCGAAAAGAATTTAAAATATTTGTTCAAGTATAGTGTGCAAGATATTACAGCTTTTTATTTTATTCTTAAAAGTAGATGTCAATAAAACTAATTATGTTACCTATTATAGAATAAATATATTACTGGATATTTTAAAAAAAAATTGTTAAGTGTGGAAATTCCACAAGACGTAGTATTAAAAGAAGTAACGCTTGTACGTTACACAACTACACGTACGTCTCACCTCACCTAATGATAATCAATTACCGAAGGTGATAGACATCTACAACCCTATCTCCAATCCCCCAGGGGCCTCAGGAGCACACACCTTACTCACCACAGAAACACAATACTGCTTGAAAGTAGTATTATTCCGCAGTGGGGATGCTCCAGATTTTGAGTTGGATATTTTCTGCTGTGCCCCTACCTTTTTTTTAATATCGCAGGGGAACCCATTTACGTGTGATATCCAGGAAGCCCGGGTAGGCAGTCCTAGACCGTATGTCGGACTCAACCCTTGGAGGTGCTAATACCGTACTAAATCCCTGCGGAAGCCTTCAACCTGCCCTGCTGTGCCCTACCTCAGTTAATGTTAATATGCAAACTTTTAACATTTAATATGCATTTCAATGTCTTCATAATACAATATTAAATCCATGATAATTAAAAATTTAAGCATTTAATAATGAATTCTACTATAAAAGTATCATTTAACACTTTAACTGATAGCTGATAATGATTAAGTGGAATCCGTAAGTCGTAAAGGAGTTTCATTTTAGACATGTTC
The DNA here is from genome assembly GCA_905220545.2 of Melitaea athalia. Lineage (NCBI taxonomy): Eukaryota > Metazoa > Arthropoda > Insecta > Lepidoptera > Nymphalidae > Melitaea > Melitaea athalia. Next base: position 4,297,140 of record HG992204.1, read on the forward strand.
ATTTCACGCCGTTTCTGATCAGAAAAGATGTTTTATGTCTAACGTTTTATTGGAATTTCGTCATTATGCTTAAGGACATAAGGTTCATGAGGTTCATCAAAGGTACACCCAACCTTTTATTGTGATAGATTTCAGGTGTTTATTTTCTTTCTTTGTAAGTGGTATTTGTCTTAATCTTTCATTGGTGTTTGCGAAACTGTTTTACTTTATTACGATTTTTAATCTGTAATGTTTTTGATATTTGCTTTCGATTTCAAATATTTTTTTTTTGACATTAATATGAACATTTATTGTATACAACTGAGAAATATAAATGAGTATTGAAACAAAGAAAGGAATGTATACAAAGGCGGTCTTATTTAGAATAGTATTATTTAGTTATATACATAATATCTAAAATAAAATAAAAATAATACCTACGTCAACAGTTTTTACAGCTTACAAATTCGTTACGTAGCTCATTAAAAATAAAAATTATGTTAACAACACAAACGCTTCATGCTTCACACTCAACGGCCCCCAGTAGGATTCTCTCCTGTGTCGGGGGTCCGGAAACACACACAATACACACATCTACATAATTATATATGGCTAATACAAATATCTGTCGTGAGCGGGGAGCGAACCCGCAACTGCCAGCGCAACGATCAGTGATGTGACCGCTGCGCCAACGCGTCGTCAAAAAAGATAGTAGGAAAAAATGTATTGAGAGATTTATATTACCTCAATAGCAATTTTTTCTCACCGAGTAATTAACGCATTAGTACTGGACCGGTTTACACCAATAAAGTTATTAGCTTAATTTTACTTTGGAGTGTGTACAATTGTACATGCTGAAAACTTCAATGAACAATGCATTTTTTGCATTCCATATAAATGGAATGCAAATTGAAAAATATGAATATTTTAATAACGATGACAATTCTCACTAGAAACACATGTGTGCTGAAGTGTTCAAGTGTGAGTGTATGAGCATGTTAGTTCGTCTATGTTATGTGTGTGAGTGTATATTTGTTGGCGTGTAAGTAAGGCAACGTGTTTGCGAGTACATGTGCTAGTGTGAGTGGATATGCATTTATGTTATGCATCCCGACATATATACCAGTTAATCCGGAGTTATTAATATTGCTAACACGTTTCTGCAATATACTACAAAGGAGACAAACAAGCCTATGGTCCGACTAATGTTAAGCAAATAGCGTAGTCTATGGACGACTGCAATACCAGAAGCATTGCAAGCACGTTGTTGACCATAGACCAGACTCTCCCTAGGAGCTCGGCTACCTTACTGACCACAAGTTCACAACACTACTTAAGAGCAATAATATTTCACTGTGTATCTATATAATCTATGTATCTATATCTATATATAATATCGTCTGTAGGGTTCAGGTACTTCTCTAGTCAGGTACTCCAAATTTTGAGCAACATTCATATTTCCTGCTTTGACCTACCTCAATAATGCAGCTAGCAGAGTCATATGACTATTCATTCCGAAATTCAGCGCAATTCGGAGCGGATAAAAGATCAAATACGTAACAAAAATATCCATCAAGTAGCAATTTACAGCGGTCGGTAATAATTACGATTATTATTATAGAAGTGTAACTTTCGTATCAAATACCAAACCTAATCAAACTTTCCAAAGTAATATGAACCTTTTTATTTGATTTGAGACTGTCTTTCGTCCTTGAAACAGGGACGGACAGCGGACTGTTTATTTACGAAACTAGATCGTAAAGGTTCTTTTTAATTAGATTTTTATTGCTCTGGTGATGTCACTATTGCATGTTACATGGTCAGCTGTTATTTTTATGGTTCGACATTGCGCCACGGGGTCCAATTGCTAAGGAGCTTTGACTTTCCGCCAGCTGCCGGGAATCTTATGGGGCATATTGAACATAAACACGTCGTATAGTACCTACATGAAGTAATATTTTGGCAGTCATAATATCACATATAAAAAAATATACATATTAAGTTAAAAAATTAAAAAAAAGAATCATTGATAAGTCCTAAGTTTGCTTTGAGTATTGCTTTAATCCGTATCCAAATGTCGCCAGCGGTTTTTTGCAAATCATCTTTCCAGCAGTTTTTCCAAGACGCAGTCTGCACTCCTGGACATGTCTTCTCCAGCGGTCATCAGTCTTGCAACACATCTAATTAGACCACTGCCATTTCAGATGACTTATTACCTACAAGCTTTGTTGATTAGTTTGTTTAAAAATAGTTTTACTTTTTTTTTTAATAAGGAAAATTTAAATTATATAAGGTGAACAATAGTAAATAATATTAGACACCGAACTAAAAGTCCCATGATAAAATCTGTGGTCGACCCTTACACATAGATGTGTACACATCAAATAAAGATTTAAATCGAAATTGAACCGGATTTCGTTTCAGCAAATAAAGGTGGCGTAATCCCGTTCCACTATTTAACGGTCGGTCTCAACTTTGAATGTTCAAATGCAAAACGTTTAATCTTTTTGACCCTCAACAGTTTTCGGGACCGCGACACGTATGTGTTTAATAGTAGTTGGAGAGGAAACTGATTAAATAATTAAAACGCTTTTGTGTTATTTGTGTTAAACTTCAAATACAAATAAAAGTGTAATAATGGAATAAAGAATATACGTAACCAGTACAAGTTTAATAACTAACGACTAAATATTATCGGAAGCTTTTATAAAATAAAACGCACCTTTTAATAAAGGATATAACCAAGCTATGAAAATCACGTCTTTCCCATAGGAGGAATTATAAAACTCACGTAATCTAGATTATCAAGATGATTATAACATATACATATATATGTATTTACCGTATACAATTAAATAGATGTTTGTCGTGGTCTGGGAGTTTATGCATTTTATGTGTATTCAGACCCCCGACACAGGAGAAAATCCTACCAGTGGCCGTTTAGTGTAAGGCGTTTATTTATTTATTTATTTATTACACATTATCAAACAAGATGGCGACTTAGTTCCTATGTATTCACGTATGTAATCAAATGTTTTTTTTTTATGTAACTAGGTTGGCAAACAAGCGTACGGCTCACCTGATGGAAAAACCGTAGCCTATAGACGCCTGCAACACCAGAAGCATCGCAAGCGTGTTGCCGACCCTATCCCCAATCCCCCCAGGAGCTCTGGTCACCTTACTCACCAACAGGAACACAATACTGCTTGAAAACAGTATTATTAAACAAGTAATAAAAATGTATGACAAATATAATAAATACATAAATACAGGCGTAATCGTAAAAACCGAATTATCAGATTTTTACATGTAAGCCAGATATATTGTTAATAAACATTTATTTAATTCATTAATTTTAAAATAAATACATAATAATACTTATTTCTAAGAATAGGTCAGCTTTCAAATTGAATTCTATTTCAATTTTATTTTAATTGAAAGAAAAAGTATACAAATAGGAAGTTGTTAAGTCTATTATTCATTTTTTCCCTAATTCCTTAAAAAATATAAATTACATGGCATTTTACAGCACTGTTCAGCTGAATAGTCTCTCGTTAAACGAAAAACATTTTCTCTCGAATAAGACAGTAACTTTTTAAATTATTTTATTCAGTTCCAATTAGTACTTTAAAAATGGCGTTCTCTCCTTTTAAAATTCTTTTGTGACATAGTAAGTCAATAGGTATTTATAATTAAAAATGAAACTTAGTTACGATGGTAGACTTTGTTGTCCTTTATAGATGTAATAAAAGCGTATAATAACTTAATTTTTTTAAATAGCCTTTATTTACTGCAATTGGATTGTTGATGTGTTTTTTTTTTCTATGTAATATAACAAGGTCGGCAAACAAGCGTACGACTACCTGATGGTAAGCGATTACCGTAGCTTATATGCGCCTGCAACACCAGAAGCATCGCAAGCGCGTTGCTGACCCTATCCCCAATCCCCCCTCAGGAGCTCTGGTCTCCTTACCCATCAACAGGAAAACAATACTGCTTGAAAACAATATTATTTAGCTGTGGTCTTCTGTAAGGTCGAGGTACTACCCCAGTCGGGCTGCTCCATATTCTGAGCAGGAAATTTCCTGCTGTGCCCTACCTCAGTAATGTGAAAACTATCTAAAGTTTAATTAATACTACTTTCAAACAGTGTTGTATTTCTGTGGTGAGCAAGGTCCAGCAGCAGAGCTCCTGGGGACGGTAGGAGGTTGCGTCAGCAACGCTTGTGATGCTCTTCGGGTTGTAGGATCCCTAGGCCACGGTAATCGCTTACTTATGACGTGTACGGATACGCCGCTTGTTTGCCACCCTTGTATTAAAAATCTCTGCTTAAGAAAAATAAATCTCTGTTTAAATATGTAACTAAAATGATTACGAAAATATATCAAGTTGTTTACATTTAAAAAAACACTTTTGTTAATTAAATACCTTTAATTTAAATAGCAGATTAACATTTTATAGTATTCATTATTTATTCCCATTCCTTGCTTCGTACTTCGCTCTTAAATTATTTATAGGTATTTAGGCTATCGCAAACTGACTACATACTAAAAGTAACAAAAAGAGAAAAAATATATATAGATTTACAATAAATACGTAAGTTTAAAATGCTGAAATAAATATTTACGCATGCATGTAAATTGGCGCGTTGTTTAAATAAACGCATGCAAAAAGTATATAAGCTTTAAAAATATATTTTTAAAGGAGTGCCTTGCTTCCTTTGTTTTTCTAAATTTATTTGTATTCGTTTAAATGTTTAGTTCTCTTGCCTTTTCTTATTTTCAACTTTAATTGGCTCTCCTGCAAACTAAACCACACACTACTTTGCACTATTTTCTTCTTTCCCTTATTTTAAATTAGTACCTACTTGCGAAGTATTTTATTAAAATTGCTAGATATAATTATGTTTTTTTTTTTAATTTAAATAACGAACAAACGTGCTTTTGGTTCATCTGATGCTGTCATCATTACCAACAAAATTTATTTTCTAAATTAAAATTAATTTTTAAAACCTACTACTACGTTGTTGGAGTAACAACCAATTCTGATGAAATTAATAAATACTTCACAACAAGCGGATCGTGCCCTACCTCAGTAAAGCCTGATTAATTGTTTAAGCACCGTTCATCCGGGCTATCTTTATAACAAATTGTTAAAATATGAAATAAAAAATGGTGGATATTTATTTATTTATTAAATTTAGTTTTAAAATAACTAAGTTACGACACTGTTTTCAACTTCGAATATATATCGCTTAGCTTTGTAGGTTTAGTTTAAATATGGATTACAGGGACCAAAACTCAATCGCTCTGTCTAATCAGACAAAAATTGTTAGGTATTTTTTAGTTCTTTTGTATAATACTATTAATAAAAATTGATTATCAAGGATAACTCACATTCAGTAAGCACTTAGCAGTTGTAGTATGATATCTATTTTAACAATTTTATAAAGAATTTTAATCAACATTCTTGTTAACTGTACCAAATTGTCAGTTCAAATACTCTGCTGAGTTATGAATTTAGTCATTTCAGAATGTCCATACAGATCATTATAAAGAGGACCAGTCAGCTTCTAGTGAAAACTAGCGATGCAGTGACAATTACACGATCCAAGTGGCATATTGATTACATCACTTTTTGGTTATTTTAGCTTCAATCTTTTTATTGCATGTTTTTTTTTGTGTTGATTGTGTAATAGAAAACACTGTCCAAATATATAAACAGACATATTTCTTAAACAAATAAATAAATAACTTTTGTATTTTAAATTCAGTAATTTCATCGTCATAAAGCAAATTCAAATCAGGGGTTAAGGTTTGGGTAAAGGTAATGCTGAAAAATAGACATCAAACCAGTAGTTCTATTATAAAATTATTGACTATTAAGTTTTATGAAGTTCTCACAGTACAATATTTAGGTCGAAATATGTATGGACTCTCATGAAACGATTAAATTTGGCAAGCGGCCAAATTATTATCAGCAAAATTTTAGTTTCAAAATATTTTAAGAATCAGCTATATCATATTTTCCGTCATTTGAAAATTTATGATAATGTCGGCTTTGAACAAATTTCCCGCAGTTCTAATAGCCTTTTACAAAATTACGACATTTCTCTTTGTAAGTAAAGGAGGTAGTAGTTACCGGAGCAAAATGTCAGTTCAGTTCATGAATGATTTGTCAGCAAGTTGTCATTGTGGAATGTATTCAAGCCTCGAACGGCCGGACTCCGACCCAAGTGCTGAATAAGTAAATTTACATGGCGTATACATTAAGAGGCACTGTTTACCATTGTTACGGGTATTACTAGGGTTAGTGGAGTATCTATTATATGTAGTATATTAGGTCGGGAATTTTTTTTGTATTTTATATAGAAATTTTATTCAATAAGGTTGTCTGGTAGAAATCGCTTACCTAGCGATAAGACCGCCTTTGTGCATAATATTATTTTGTAAGTTTTATTCTTTGTATACCTATGTATGTATACTTGTATGCACAATAAAGTATATTTATCCTATTTATCTTATTTTATCAAGGTAAGATTTTACAAAATTTATTTAAATTAATTCTGAAAACTTCTGATTACTGTGATATTGTGAAATTCTATAATATAATCAATTTTTAATCCCAGTAATACACATAGATATGTAGAGATAATTTTTTTCCGAAAAACTCATAGAGTAGTTGACGGCTTTAGTTTCAATTTTAGACAAATTTTCATGATAATAGAATAATATTTTCATGAACTACTATTATAGTTTAATAGAAACGGGAATTACCAAGCATTATTCAAGATTTATTTCAAATAATAAAGTTTCTCTACACTACAAATTAAAATATTAGTGGAAGGATGGCTGAGTAAAAATAGCTAAAATTGAACCTTTTTATTTGAATCTCTGTCGTTTGAGCACGTCTTTGGTCCGTACGATGGTAAGCGTAGTAGAAGCACTACAAGAGCGTTGTCAACCCTACCGTGTTTGTCAACTCTGTGCAACCTTAGTATCGATCTTATTCGACTTTAGTATCGATCACGATTCAGCCTGCCCAGTGGGTGGGCATAGGTCTTTTTCCCCATGTAGGAGAACGATTAGAGCTTAATACACCATGCTGCTCCACTGCAGGTTGGGGGATATATTCCCTACTATGAGTAATCGATCGCTATCAGATATTTATGATAACTCCGAGACTGATAGCTTTACGTGCTCTCCGAGGCGAGGTGGGGAGACCCACAAGGATAGACATCCAAACTGGAAAGAAATATTTGTACAGATACAAATATCTCTCCCGAGCGGGAACGGAACCCGTATACCAGTGGTGTTTTGGGAGCCTACACGCACCGCAGTTCGGAGCAGTTGTTTTTGATTTTATTGATTTAGTACAACTTTAAGTAAAGAAGGCCTGTATTTATTTGTATGTTATATGATATCTTTGGTGATAGCAAATCGATTTTGATTGGTTTTTTTATCAATAATAATAATTATGATTATGTATTTAAAGTCATATAAATTTTACAACCAAAACCCATGTAAAAAACTTTAATAAAATAATATTAAATGAAAAATTACCCTTTCACACATTTCTTCCGTTAACCAGATTAAAGCACGTCTGTTTTAAATTACCCTTTAATGTTTTCCTCGAAATCGTTAATAACGGTTTAAGCTTTGTTCGCAAAAATAAAAGCCTTAAATAAAAAAAATGTGAAAAAAGATCACATTTAAAAAAATAATAATTATTGTTATTATTATTCACTTATTTTATTTCGATTGTATTACATTTTTAAACTTATTTTAACTCTAGTTTTCGAGTTAGTTTTGTGAGTTAGTTTATGATCTTTTAGTTGACAAACTACAAGTATGTTTTTGAAACTTATTGGTATGATTCAGCCTTTAATATACCACTGGTAGGCATAGGCTTAATTCTCCATCTAGGAGGAGGGTCGGAGTTTAATACAGCATACTGCTCCACTATGGGTAGACAAATTATTCAAATTTAATATATTCATATCATCATCATCATTTCAGCCTATCGCAGTCCACTGCTGGACATAGGCCTCCACAAGTTCGCGCCAAAAATGGCGTGAACACATGTGTGTTGCCCATAGTCACCACGCTGGGCAGGCGGGTTGGTGACCGCAGGGCTGGCTTTGTCGCACCGAAGACGCTGCTGCCAGTCTTCGGCCTGTGTATTACAAAGCCAGCAGTTGGATGGTTATCCCGCCATCGGTCGGCTTTTTAAGTTCCAAGGTGGTAGTGGAACTGTGTTATTCCTTAAGCGCTTCTTACGATACCCACGGGAAGAGAGTGGATGGCTATATTCTTTACTACCGTAACCACACAGCAGATTTATATATATATTTTAAAAACCAGCCATAAATGCTCCAGTGTGCAGTGGGGCAAATGTTATAGTATTTTTCAAATGTAATTTTATTATATAGCAAGCAACACATGCTTAATAGATATGTACATATTGTTACGTGTTAGGGTTCGAACGATTTGGAGAGAAAGACCTGCTGACTCTTTTAGAGACTTTATTCACTAGCACTAGGTCCGACACAAGCACTAGGTACAAATACTACGCACTAAGTACAAGCACTAAGCACTAGGTACACTCACTTATCACTAGGTACACTTCACTAAGCACTAACAATGTCCGATGTCGTAGCCAATGTCGTAGGTTTCCGCTGGTATCACTTCTTGATCACTAGTCTTCACTTCGAAGTCGCTTCGTCGTTAGCTCAAACTGAACTGACTCCGCTCGGCCTCAAGCGGCCTTTTTATACCGGGCCGAGCCTACACCCAGACAATTCTAGAATGTTCGTGCGTGTACTCGATCTTGAGTTCATTCACCCTATATAAGTCCTCTAGCGCCATCTAGTATTGAGTGGATGTTTCACGTTGTCTTTGTAACAAAGTGGTTTGTACAGCACACAACGTGGTTCCTCCGCTCCCCGCCAGATGGCGCAAGCCCCTCCAATTTGTGTACTCGTAACACTACTCCCCTCTTAGAGATGCTCGTCCCGAGCATCGTTGTTACTGCCATGGTAACGCGCCAGACGGTCTATGTGTACCACTTTGAATGTCCCTCTTGGTTGCTTTTGAATTCTTTAAGTCACATTAGGGATGTCGGGAATGAAAAAAAATATCGATATATCGATGTATCGATATTTATAAAAAATATCAATATCGATGACGATATATCGAAGAAAAAATATCGATATATCGATATATCGGTCAAATTTTAATTTGGCTGAGATGAGCTACTAATCCATATAGGATGATCAGTATGAACTCAAAAAATTTTATGTATTCAAACCCTTTGCATAAGTAAAAAAAATCGAAGATTTTGCGTTGCTAAACTAATAGTGTATTTAGCTCAATATTATCAATAGTAATTTTTTAATACATTGTTAATTATTTTTATTTTAATGTAAAAAATCTCAATAATAATGTACGTATTTCTACTCCTTTTTATTAGGCAATAATTACAAAAATATCAAAACCTAAAAAGCTATCTTCTAACTACAATCGACTTATATCGATAATACTGATGTCTGGTAAAACTCAAATGAGTTTATGTGGCGTCTTATTAATGGGCATGACGACAGTATCAAAAAATCGTCAATTTAATGATTTCAGGGGAACACTCATATTAAAAAAATTCAAAATATTGGTTTAGTTTTATGTAAAATAATAAGATTATTGTGATTTTCAATAATTATAATAAAACATTAAAATACTGCAATTGGCCATTTTGATTGAAACACAAATTACAGCGCAGACGTCGCAACATAACATAATACGTCAGGCGCGCTCCAAAGAGTAAAGTAAAAAGTAAGGCCCAGATTATTTTGTGACGTCAGAGCCGACGCCATGACACCTGCAGCCGTTTTGCCGCTCTCATTGAAAACATATTAGAAAAATAGTTTTAATCTTCCTTAAACTTAAGTTTATTACCGAAATATAGGTATTTTCGTAAATAGTAAATGTGTAGCCATATTACGGAAGAGGTTTTGAAAATCTTTCGTCACGCCCATTTATATTCTTTCATGTATGTTAATAAATAAAAATATAAAAAAACATATATTTAGAAGCTATTTGTTGTAGGCAAACTAGTGTTTCTCCGGTGGCGAAAGTAGGAAACTCTGCTCTTTACATGCTGTACTGTCAGTGTTTAGTTACATAAATAAAATAAAAAAATATAGTTTTTGATACTATTTTCGATATTGGATACTTTGTATCGATATATCGATATATCGGATCAAAATATATCGACTAAAAATATCGATATATTTGATAAAAAATATCGATACATCGATATATCGATACTTTTCCGACATCCCTAAGTCACATCATTCATTCGGGTAACCACTTTGTATGGACCGTCCCACTTGGTCTGCAACTTTGGAGATTTCCCTTTCCGGCGGGTTGGGGTTATGCAGCCAACACCAACAAAGCCAGGAAGGGTCACTAGGGACACTAGTGACCCTTCCTCGAAGCCTCTCGTGATTCCTTCATTGCCTTTTGTGATTCTTGCAAAGCGCTGAGCTTGCGTTCTTGTGACTCTTGCATTGCCTTCTGTGATTCTTGCAAAGCGCTGAACTTGCGTTCCATTAATTCAATCAAACTTCCTAATTGAAGTGCCACTTGAGGGTCGTTAGAAGCTACGGAACCACTGGTGGGCGTGGCAAGGTGGGTGGAGCCAGTGGGCGGGGCTTGAGCCAAAGTGGGCGGAGCCTGAGGGGCGTGGTCAGTGGGCGGGGCCTGGTGGGCGGGGCCTGAGGGGAGTGGCCTGGTAGGCGGGGCCAGTGGGCGGGGCTTGGCCCACAGTGGGCGAAGCTTGGCCCCCAGTGGCATTCGCAGTTCGTTGTGCCCTCGTCCTGACCCCCTCCTTGGGGTTCTCTCTCGGAGTCAATGGCATCTCCAAATCCCACTTCTGACATTAGTTGTTACGTGTTAGGGTTCGAACGATTTGGAGAGAAAGACCTGCTGACTCTTTTAGAGACTTTATTCACTAGCACTAGGTCCGACACAAGCACTAGGTACAAATACTACGCACTAAGTACAAGCACTAAGCACTAGGTACACTCACTTATCACTAGGTACACTTCACTAAGCACTAACAATGTCCGAGGTCGTAGCCAATGTCGTAGGTTTCCGCTGGTATCACTTCTTGATCACTAGTCTTCACTTCGAAGTCGCTTCGTCGTTAGCTCAAACTGAACTGACTCCGCTCGGCCTCAAGCGGCCTTTTTATACCGGGCCGAGCCTACACCCAGACAATTCTAGAATGTTCGTGCGTGTACTCGATCTTGAGTTCATTCACCCTATATAAGTCCTCTAGCGCCATCTAGTATTGAGTGGATGTTTCACGTTGTCTTTGTAACAAAGTGGTTTGTACAGCATACAACGTGGTTCCTCCGCTCCCCGCCAGATGGCGCAAGCCCCTCCAATTTGTGTACTCGTAACAATATAAAGGACAATGCCCATTTGTGTCCCTGGTACGTGCTTTGACGTGTTCAGACAATTCATATATTTAACTATGCTTTATTAATTGAAACTAGATTTTTAATAATATTCTAAAAGTGATCAAAGTCGCAGTTTATACTTTAATTTAAAACAATATTTTATTTGTATTCCGGGTTTGAGATGTCAAAACAGATTAAATATAATTACCAAGTCGGAAACGCAACCATACAAAAAAAAACCATTAAAAAAATTAATTATAAAACCCCACACGACCAGAAAATTAACATATTAAAATTTTCTTTATTAATGAAACTAGATTTTTAATAATAGTCTTAAAAGTGACCAAAGCCGTGGTTTCTAATTTAATTTAAAAAAAGCTTTGCGTTTCCGACTTGGTATTTATCTATACTAATATAATAAAGCTGAAGAGTTTGTTTGTATGATTGTTTGTTTGTTTGTTTGAACGCGCTAATCTCAAGATCTACTGGTCCCCTTGAAAAATTATTTCAGTGTCAGATAGCCCATTTATTGAGGAAGGCCATAGGCTATATATCATCACGATAAGACCAATAGGAGCGTAGCACCAATGAAGTATGTTTCAAAATAGGGTTTTTTTTACTTTTGAGAGCTTCCGCTGCGTAAACGGTTAAAGTTTCGCACAAATCATGTATGACAGAATTGGTCCTATTCCACGTGGACGAAGTCGCGCGCAGAAGCTAGTTAATTATAAACCCTACACGTCCTGAAAATTTACATATTAAAATTTCCTTTATTAATTGAAACTATATTTTAATAATAGTCTAAAAGTGATTAAAGTGGTTTATAATTTAATTACGTCTTAGATGAGAGTAAAAATAAATAAATAAAGATCGAATGTATGTATTCTTACTGTGAATAACAATCGCTATGAGGTGTCTATGATGACACTGACTTGAAACATATTATGCCTAATAGAATTCTGTATATAATTATAATGTAATGTACGTATGATGGCTAAAATAAGTCTTAAAGTTAAGTTTGATTTCAAATCGAAATGGTTATTTGTAAAAATATATTACACTTTATTAAAATGATGCTAGATGATTTTTTAGGAAATACAAGAGAACGTAGTAAAACAGATATATAATATACAAGTATATAACTTTAAGGTAAATGCTCTCAGGGAAACAAACATTGATAGCACATAAATTATATTGAAATAATATTAAACATTAACAATTATCCTGAGTAACGAAATAATGCAATGAAAAAATTGGTTTCTTTTACATGTATTCTTACAAAATTAAGATTTTTTTATTAAAAATGAAAATCTCTTACGTAAAGCAGGCTTTGAATATAAAGATAAGAAATTATATTGTAGAATACATCGGTTTGTTAGCATAATATTCTTTTATTCAAATTCACAAAGGAGAAAAGTTTGTCTAGTCGTTTCCTAACTTTTTTTTTCTTTTTAGTAAAACACGGTACATAGTTTATACAAATTTAGAATTATAAATATAATATCTCTTATTACAACTTGTTGGATTACAAGACGTAGCTTAGGTTTTAATCACTATATATTTAATTAATAGAAAAATTAACATTGTAATATGCCGGTCGCTTGACGTAACGGAATAGAGTGAGAAACCAAAGAGCACAGAGTACACCAAAGAGTATATAATATTAAAACAAATAACTGCACAAATAGGCGAGAAAATCAAAAATAGAACATTATGTTCAACACATCTAATTTAAAAAAAAGTTACTACATTCGTATTCAATTTCCTTTAATATTTTCCGTGTGCTGTTAAAGTTGTCGTCTTTTTACGGGTTAATTCACTTTAGTGCAGTATGAATAGAGTAAGTAACTGAATACAAGAAAAAATAGTAAAGAGATAAGAATAATTTTGTTTGCTTGCAAAAAAAAAACTAACTACAATTACATCGACCAGTAATACAACGTAGGTAAACGAAAGAATAGTTAAGTAAATACGCATTATTAGAGATAACTCAAAAAGTACTCAGTAGAACTCGATTAAATTTAAATGGGACCACATGTCATTTTTTTGTTGCCACAAAAAAATCATTGCTTTAATAAATTATTAAATTAGACATATTCATTTAAGTTGCGGTATATTACTAACATTGAGGTAGGGCACAGCAGGAAATATCTAGCTCAAAATCTGGAGCAACCCTAACGGGGAATTACCTCAACCCTACAAAAGACAAAAACAGCTAAATAATACTTCTCTAATGTAGTGTGTGTTCCTGTGGCAAGTAAGGTGGCCAGAACTCCTGGGGATGGTCCAGGCGTAAGGTCGATAAAGCGCTTGCAATGCTTCTGATGTTGCAGACGTCTATAGGCTATGATAATTGCTTACCATCAGGTGGTACGTATGCTTATTTGCCACTAAGATACTATAAAAAACACAGTAAACCATATCAAACTTTAGTTGGCGCAGTCGAGCAAAATATGACCAACTAAAACATAATTGGAAATCAATACTTGCGAAGTTATAATACGAACAAGTTTTGGTAACACCATGTTACTTGTTATTAAAACAACAACATTATTATGTTCCCCGAGAATAATAGGTTACATTGTAATTTTGTCGCCCAATAACTTGTTCGAGCTTGTTCAAACTTTCTCATCGTTTGATCGAACTTTATCAATCAAGGTCATTCAAATGTTAATTGGTCGTTAACGGTGCTTAGGAAAATCAAATATTTCTCTCTCTCGCTCTTCAATTAAACTTTGTAAGTATTGCGACATTAAATTTAAGACCGTTTTATAAAATTGTTACGATAAGTCGTTGACCCGTTAATGCTTCTAATATTTAGTATTTAAAATGTAAAACTGATATCTATATCTACTAATATATAAAGCTGAAGAGTTTGTTTGTTTGTTTGGTTGTTTGTTTGTTTGTTTGTTTGTTTGTTTGAACGCGGTAATCTCTGGAACTACTGGGCCGATTTGAAAAATTCTTTCAGTGTTAGATAGCCCATTTATCGAGGAAGGCTATAGGCTATGTATCATCACGCTAAGACCAATAGGAGCGGAGTCCACGCCGACGAAGTCGCGCGCAGAAGCTAGTTTATATCATACTAGCTTCTGCGCGCGACTTCGTCGGCGTGGACTCCGCTCCTATTGGTTTCAGCGTGATGACACATAGCCTATAGCCTTCCTCGATAAATGGGCTATCTAATACTGAAAGAATTTTTCAAATCGGCCTAGTAGTTCCAGAGATTACCGCGTTCAAACAAACAAACAAACAAACAAACAAACAAACAAACAAACAAACAAACAAACTCTTCAGCTTTATATATTAGTATAGATTTCGCTATCTACATAATTATGTTCACAGTTATTAAATTATCATAATCATTATCATATCAAGGGATATGTATGTAACTTTTTTCTAATGTATTTTATACTGAAACTTATTTAGAATCGTTGTGATTTAAAACTGAATGAAACGAAAATGCGTAACGATAAAGAAAGAATCAAATAAATGTATAGGAGAGGATGAGATAGAATACATGACTGCTCAAAACGTGTAAGCGACGCGTTTTGCATGGGGCTTACGACCTTTTCACAAGACCATTATACCCTTACTACGACTTTTTAAAAGTTACACTTCCACCGTATGCGAATTATACACACGCACACACACACACACACACCCACACCCACACACACACGCACACACACACACACACACACACACACACACACACACACACACACACACACACACTGTTTTTTAGTGTACTTCCAATTTTATTATTTACAGTGATAAAGTTTAACTAGAGGCGGTCAAACATCCCTCGTATTTAGAGTGATCAGCTGACCATAAATGGCATGAAAAGTTGCTCCTACGTTTTGCATGCCTAGTCAAAGAATCATTAATCAACATAGCCCTCTACTTTTTTTGAACCTGAAAGAGTTATTATAAAAAGACTGACATGACTAACCTTCAAATTGACTTACACTTTTGCTAGCTCAAAAATAATGTTCTAATTTAAAAAAAAATGATAATTAATCCGTGACGTAATTAATCCGTGACGTAATGTGACTTAATACACATACATTTTTATAATATTTTAATTCGTAAATTTTCAAGAGACTCAATCTTTAGCCTGAAATGCTTGAAACATGATACCAAATTTTTAATAGCTTAGCATTAAGATATTCACATTTACATACGTATAATGTCGTATCGTATTCTACATACCACAATAATTAATTTGATAATTTGTCGTAACGATTAAATTAAGCGTACTTAAGTATTTTACTTCGCAAGTAGGAGAATTTATAGCTCAAATTAGTTTCATGTGGCTTTACTGCCGCCGTAATTTCGTTTATGGTCTTACAATCGATCGTTTATCATACTCGTACTTTCCTTTGCCAATGTCACATATTGTGCTGACGTTTTAACTAATTCTGGTCAAGTATGGAATATTACGAATTACTTTTCTTTTATTTATTAAAATTCAGCTAGGGCGCAGTAGGGAGTATCATGTTTAAAATATGTACTAATACCTATAATCTTATAGAAGGTCATAGCAAAATATACGACGGATTGGCGCAGCGGTCACAGCACGGGTTGTTGCGGTTTGTCACGTGTTCGATCTTTGCTCATGACTTGAACTGACATAGGGCACAGCAGAAGATATTCTACTCGAAATTTGGTGCAGCCTGATTGGGGAAGTACCTTGACCTTAAAGAAGATCACAGCTAAATATTGCTGCTCTCAAGTACTGTTGTGGTCCTGTCAGCCAGAGCTCCTGGAGAGGGTTGAAAGTACAATCAGCAACGTGCTTGTGATGTTCCTGGTGTAGTAGTTACAGGCGTATATAGGTTACAGTAATCACTTACCAGCAGGCAGATCATTGCGTTGTTTGCTAACCAACTGAGGTAGGGCACAGCAGGAAATTTCCTGCTCAAAAAATTGAGCAGCCCGACTGGGGTAGTACCTTGACCTTACAGAAGACCACAGCTAAATAATACTGCTTTCAAGCAGTGTTGTGTTCCTGTTGGTGAGTAAGATGACCATAGCTCCTGGGGGGGGGGGGGGGAATTGGGGATAGGGTCGGCAACGCGCTTGCGATGCTTCTGGTGTTGCAGACGTCTATAGGCTACGGTATTTGCTTACCATCAGGTGAGCCGTACGCTTGTTTGGCGACTTAGTTATATAAAAAAAACCCAAATAGGTAGTATAAAAAAATACCTAATACTTCCTGTACATGTCTATATTCACCTTTTTGGTTATTATATTTCAACGTTGAAATAAAAATTATAAATATCACGAAGACAAAAGCGTTTTTTTTAAAAAAAACCGTTACTAGAAAAATAAAAACATTAAAAAATTTACCTTCAATTGTCATATCGTTAAACATTTCTTTTCTGAGAAATTGTATTAACATTTTCTAAATTTAGTTGTCTTTGTAGTTTTTCGTTTACCTTTCTTATTTCTTTTCATTCTCAGTTTATTTATTGTAAGGGACCCGAATGAAGTTATTTTAAGTAAATATACGTTTATATCTTTATTTTCTTTGTCGTTTTCCTTCATTTTATACTTTGAATTTAACGGGGTTTAGCGAAAATTCATCATTCATTATGTGTCTCTAAATCTAGCTTTGTGTTACATTCTCTGAAATGGGTCAGAATAATTATCTGCTCAAAGGACACTATGCTCAAATACTATGAAGCGCTTTGACGTTGCACGGAATGTCTTTTAAATTATCTAATACTCGTCAAGTTGGTTCATACATGACAAATTTGGTGGTAAATGCATCAGAAATGAGGTAGAATATAGATTTGTGATTTATGCGACGAGTTAGGCCTCATTAACGGAGACGCGTGATACACTGAAAGAATTTTTCAAATCGGACCAGTAGATCCTGAGATTAGCGCGTTCAAACAAACAAACAATCAAACAAACAAACTCTTCAGCTTTATTATATTAGTATAGATATAACTGTTGTTAGGTAAAATACGATCTAAATTTGCGGTAAAACTTTAGAAAGCCTGGTTTGACTATGGTTCTATTTAACTTATGTCAACTCGGAGATAAATACCACCTATACTAAATGGATGAGCTCATATTTAGTTTAGTTCCCTCATTCGAAGCTGAACATATATATGTTAGTAGATTGAGCAGTTTGTGGTTATTTATTATTTTTGTTTAATAATATTATTGATCGAGTGTTAACTATAATAAAATCATTAAGTTGCTTAACTTAGGAAGAGACGGCCATGTATGTGTATGTTATAAATATTTATTTATTTACTGAAGTATTTATTTTAACGTGTTTATAACTTTATATACTAGGTCAGTAAAGAGGGATAAGATCTATAAAATGTAGGAAAAAAAGCGAAGTAATTGATTTAACAAGAAACCAAAATTCTATTTAAATTAAAAAGGTTCTTGATTTGAGAATATATAAAAAAGTTTGTCAGTCTTTCAATGCATCGGTTTACCAAAAAAGTTATTGTTAATATAAGAAAACTTAAGTTAGACAAAGATAAACATAATAATCAGGTCAAAAAAGTTGTAAAATAATACCTAAATTTTTTTTATAGTTTATTTCCTTAAAGCGTAAAGTGAGATGATTTGTTTTCTCGCCAATCCCATGGCGTGTCGTTGGAGAGGTCGTTCAAAAATATTGCAGGCGTGTGAGAAAAAATTTTCCCTTTCAGAGATCCGTACGAATTCGTACCGAGGCTTTTCGAACTTAAATCTCTACTAATATTACAAAGAGGAAAGATTTGTATTTTTGTGTGTAAGTTTGTAATGAATAAACTCAAAAACCACTGGACCGATTTAAAAATTTCTTTCATCATTTGAAAGTTTATTTATCCCTGTGTAACATAGGCTACTTTTTATCCAGGGAAAATAATAGGTTCCAGGAAATTGTTTGCGCACACGGGTGAAAGCTGTTGAGAACAGCGAGTTCTAGATATATATCAGACATGTCACTAGGTCTAGCAAAAAACTAACCTCATCCTAGCAGCTAAATTGTTTGACTATGGTTTATATATATGTTTAAAAATTTAATACTTAATTTATTTGAGATAGGTAAATAAGAAATTTCCCTAAGTTACATTAATATGTTAGGCACATGAATAAAACAATATAATATAAGGCAACTGCACAGTCCTATGTTTACTAGATACGAGTATGTGCTTGGTTAAACACCGTAAGCGATCTCTATTTACTAGTTGTAAACAGACTTCATAAACTATCTCTACAGTCAGTTCACAGAACTAACTGGAACTAACTAACTATATTACTAAGTTTTCAATCTCCATCTTTTTGATGTCATTACATTATATTATTTCGATTGACAATTTTACTACATTATAAGTTCGTCAGTTTATGAGGGCACCTAGGAATCCAGAATAACACATCGGCTACTTTTTAACCGACTTCAAAAAAGGAGGATGTTCTTAATTCGATTGTTTTTTTTAATTTATTCTTATTTATTTTAAATGTTTTCTAAAATATTAATTCTAATAATAATTCTAGGTGTATTCTCTTATAGTAAATGTATTTTAAATGTATTCCTCAGAAAATAAAAAAAATAAATAATAACTTTTCACTACCCAGTGCGGTTCAATGATTCTTATCTTAATCGAAAGCTAATGCTTGTTTTGTGGTACCATTTAAATTTGATCAAGTCAGAATAAATGCTTTTTGAGTAATCTTCGATAACGCGTATTTACTTGACTATATTTTGTTCTACCTATGTGTATTAATTGTCGATGTAACTGAAGTCAATTTTTTTATTCGTATCGAAGCAAACTCAATTATATTCCTATATTTCCACGGGATCAGATATACCTAATGCGAGGCGAAACGCGAGGTGCAGCTAGTATGACGTAATCGTGTAAATAACGTTTTCAACGTTTATGAGCTTAACCAAACCAAATACATATTTCTAAATAATAAATTCTTGCAGAACCCTTTTTGAGAGAGGCTTGATCTTAGCCGACTTATTTACTGAATTTTATGTATCTCAAGAGTGATCTTAAATAAAGTTTGCTAGAAAATTCCACAATTCAGCGAAAAACATGGAAGACGTACAAGTTTTTATTGAGGAAATAAAATTTTAATTATGACGAATACTATATCTATGAGTTGTGTAACAAAGCATATCTGAAACATTTTCATAATATTTTTAAATGCTACTAAATTAAAAACAATATTGTAAAGATTTTTTTTTTATAAATTACAAAATCAACTTCGCATTATTATCTTTTAAATTAAAAATTTTATCATTGTTCGGCCACCGATTTGGAATGTAGATTCTGCAGAGAAGAACCGGCAAGAAATTCCACATTTGAAAAATAAACTGCGTTTGAGACAAAATTGCTAATATCTTGTATGAAATATTGCGTATTTAAATTCACACATCTTTATCATTTATGTAATCCTACACGGAATAATAAGCTTAAGCTATTAATTACTTTTAATTACAAAACTGTAAAGCTATTGTCAGACAATTGCGAAATGGCTTGTGTGATTTTTAAATGCATAATAATAAACTTTTTTCCAGGCTATACCCATGTAACAGATTAAAAATATTATGATAGTACAATAAAAGTAATAAATTTCAATATACTCTCTACTAACTAACTCTCTACTATTTAGCTGCCATGATATTTTTTTTCATTTATACGATTAAATTTTCCAAAATAAGCTTACGGCCAACCATAGTAAGCGGTACCGCAGCCTATGCACGCCTACAACGCTCCATCTCCGAGCTAACATCTTGCATCGGACAGACAGCGACCTACGTTCTCTCTCAATATCACACTCATCCTTTAAATTGTCGGTAACCCAGTGGCCCAGGTATTTGAAAAAAATGTCCTTACTTACGCATTTTATTACAAACTAGCTTCTGCGCGCGACTTCGTCGGCGTGGACACCGCTCCTATTGGTCTTAGCGTGATGATACATAGCCTATAGCCTTCCTCGATAAATGGGCTATCTAACACTGAAAGAATTTTTCAATTCGGCCCAGTAGTTCCAGAGATTACTGCGTTCAAACAAACAAACAAACAACCAAACAAACAAACAAACTCTTCAGCTTTATATATTAGTATAGATTTTAAATATTATAGTTATGAAACAAAAAAACATCCTGAAACAATTGGAAATCACATAACAAAAAACAAATCTGAAATTCTCTTCAATCTCTTAAAAAAATTTAATGTCTTAGACACGTATTTAATTTGTAATAGTTTCAATAAAACAAATTTTGAATTCATCTAAGATCAAAAACTCAACCCTTTTAGATTTAATAATTAAGAGATAGGACTAATACGTAATCCAATTTACTTGGTCCAATAGTTTTAATGAAATTTTAAGTAGGCATTTAAAATCCTATCAATGAAGGTTCGATGATTTCTTACTTAGATAAGTTTTAAACGTTTTGTAGCCGAAAATACTTCATATTGAATTTTAAAGACAGCTAAAGAGCTGAGAATAAAATATGGTGGAGAGAATACGTGTAGGGAAAGTTGTAAGTTTCCCTTGGGCAATTTACTTCGAAGTAAATTTTAAAGAGTAGCTCTTGAGAACTTTGCTGCTTGTGGCAGCAATCGTCTTGTATCGATTGAAAAGTTTAAAATATATTTTACAGACATGTTGGCGGCAAAGAGTAAAACCCAGAATTCTGTAGAATACTTAGGCATTCTATACAATGCCAATAACTGCTTTATTGTAGTGGTACGTGTAGGCGTCTAAAACACCGATGGTTTGCGGGTCCAATTCCAACTCGGGAATGATATTTGTATTTGTACAAAAAATTCTTTCCGGTTTAGGCATTTGACCTTGTAGGTCTCCCCATCGTGCCTCGGAGAACACGATCCTATAGGGAATACCTGATAGCGATCGTTACTCGTAGTAGGGAATATATACGCCAACTCGCAGTGGCGCAGCGTGGTGGATTAAGCTTCAATCCTTTTCGCACATGGAGAAAGAAGCCTGAGCCTAGCAGTGCGGTGTTATAGGCTGAATCCTAATTGTAATCAATACAGTATCAAAAGAGTTCAGCATATTATGGAACAAAATATATTCTACACATTCCCTAGCCATTAACTAACAACAAGCCGCCTTTGTATGTACTTCCGTCGAAGTTTGCTATTTAGTTATAGTTTTAAGTATGGAGTAGTACCACACGCTGAAATTATAATAAGGTTTTATTAAAACCCGTTCTTTCAAAAATGATGCCTTTTTTGCATTGAGTCTTACAATATATTTTAATTTACAAATTATTTTATGATTACATAACAAACAAACAAACTTTAGTACGACTCAGTAATATTAACAACAGTGAGTAAACGGAGAGTAATCGCATCGTCAAATGCGTTATCATGTTTTGCACACTTTAAATATTTTTTACAAGGTTAAGCGATTTATAAGATTAGATTAGACTTTTTGACTAGAAGTGCAGCCATATATACAAGAGAAACTGCGTTTTGTTATCAACACAATAATAATACAATTTTTTTATATAATAGTCTCAAGGTCAGATTACGTAAGCATTCGTGAGAAAAACTAATTTGTAAGACTTTAATGGCGACTATATTAACGTGCGTTTTAGCCTATTAATTTATTATAATTATTGCTTTTATGTTTATAATTTCTAGTTTACTTTATAATTTGATATGACTTCTATTATATACGTTGACGATACATTAAGAGTTATTATTCACTGAAGTAGGGCACAGCAGGAGACATCCTGGTCAAAATCTGGAGCAGCCCGTCTGGGGAAGTACCTCGACCTTACAAGGGTAGTGTTGTGTTTCTGTAGTAAGTAAGGTGACGATATTTTCAGGGGGGAGGGATGGAGTTTGGGTCGCCAATGCGCTTGCGATGCTTATGGTGTTGCTATAAATGTTTATTTATGTATTTCCGACGTTTAATGTACACGTTATAATATAAACGCTTTAGCCAGTAATATCCCACTACTGGGCATAGGCCTCTTTCCCCATGTAGGAGCTGTACCACGCTGCTCTAATGCGGGTTGGCGGATACATTCCCTACTATAAGCGATCGCTACCAGTAGTGCTATTCTGTAAGAACATTTTCGTGTCTCGACAGCGGAATCCGCGGTGAGAAATCAAATTCGTATTCTCTAAAACTCGACAGTCCCGGTAGCGCCACACTGGTGAGTGTAGCGACGAGTCGAACCCTGTTGCGTGAGAAAGTTGACATTAATAGTATGAGTAGGTTTGAGTATGAGTATCGGTATTCTGTGTTTACAGAATTCCAAATCAAGGTCAAGTGGGTTTGCTTTCGAAGTGAGGTCTGTCACTCAGGTGAAGCTCGATATCGAAATGGTTTTTTACAGAATAGCACTACAGGTGTACATAATAACCGGAACCGACGGCTTAACGTGCTCTCCGAGGCACGGTGGGGAGATCCTCAATGACTGCACAAACTCACAGACCACGGCAAAGATGTGTATGCCAATACAAATGTTTGTCATGTGCGGAGATCGAACCCGCAACGCCAGCGCAAAAGCCACAAACCAGTGCTGTGACCGTTGCGCCAACGCGTCGTCAAATAATGGCATGAATGATGGATGGGAATGAAATCTATGGCTCCTGAATTCTAATATCAATAAACATTGTACTTTCCTGCTATATAATATAGGCACATATATATTACACACTCTACACATGTCTTACATTGGGATCTGTTTAATATTCCATGTTGATATAGGACTGCTTCTCAAACTTTAAACGAATTAACTTCATGTCAATAGTATTTGTATGTATTCTGCGAATATGTTTGTTATCCCTTAACGTCCTTGCAATGTGTATTTAGAAAACATTTTGTAATACAATCTGAATCAATTTAACTAATACAAACAAACAAAACAAGTTGTGTAGGCTTTTGTTGATTAATTGTGTTTGTTTTTCAATGGTTTTGGTACGTAATTGGTTTTTTGATTGAATAACTTATGAGTTCTGGTGCAAAAATGCGAGAAGGCACCTTAATTCTGGCAGTTGCTGATTCTATTACTACTTGGAAGGTCAACCGATCTGGTGTGTATGTGTGTCGTGCAGGCGCCTAAACACCGGCCGCGGCGGCTAGCGACATTGATTCCCGCCAGGGATGGATATTCATGTTTGTACAAATATTTGTACCTACCGATTTGGATATCTGCCCTTGTGCCTTGGAGAGCACTTTAAGCTGTCGGTCTCGGTTGTTATCATAAATATCTGATAGCGATCGTTACTCATAGTAGAGGATATATGCGCCAACACGCAGTCGAGCAGCTCGTTGGATTAAGCTTGCTGCACTTTTCCTTTATTATCCTTATACCTTCACAAAATATTCACTTACACTTCAGAATACTGCCAGCGTATTTAATAGTAAGCACTAATAAAGTGGTGTGTCTGTTAAAGTTGAGAAACTTTGTTACTTCACTTCGAGAGATAAGTTACGTAACTTCTGAAGGACCTGCCGATAATGGAAGGTGAGTCTTCGGCGTACAAACTGTTATAAGTTTAAGATTGTACTTAATAGTAGTTCAAAACAAATACATTACGGACATTCGAATAAAAATCCGATTACTTTAGATTTAACTATAAAGAAGGCTCTGTTTTTTAAGTTTATCGAGACTGTAGTTTAAAAAGAATTAGCCAAGTAGAATATCTTATGGTCTGTTAGTGTGGGGTAATGCTACAAATATTGAGAGTTAAGGCTATTCGCAGCATTTAAGATCTTGGAGCTCGAGGCTCCCTGCGCTGTATTTTTCATGTTTACATATTAACAATGGCGTCGCAATCTTAATATATATAAATATCGTGTCACAATGTTTGTCCTCAATGGACTCCTAAACCACTTAACCGATTTTAATGAAATTTGCACACCGTGTGCAGTTTGAGCCAACTTGAAAGATAGGCTATATTTTATTTTGATATAGGTAATTATTATATTTAAGAAAAAAAAAATAAAGCGGTACGAAGTTCGCCAGGTCAGCTAGTATATTTATAAGAATATTATGTATATTCACAAGAATATTGATCGTTTTAATAGAAATAAACTAGACCGCAAAAAGGGTCGGTTAGAAAATCTTTAATATTTAAAAAAGCACCTGAACTAGCTTTATAAAATAAATACTAAATTAAAGGATATCTTACTGTGCTTAAATGAAAATAAAAAAAGTTAATTCAAGCTTTTTATTTTTAAGAAAAATAACAATAAACATAACAAACACTTCCTACTCAACTGCATTAGAATGTGAAATCCGTGTGGGGGTCCGAGAACATACACAACAGACAAGCACAAAGGCCCAGACATATACCTACATATACCCATTTATTGTAATTTCTACTATATAAAAATAAGTCGGGTTTCACAGTTTTCAGAACGCACGAACCGATTTCCACGGTTTTGCATTCGTTGGAAAGGTCTCGGGCTGCGTGAGGTTTATAGCAAAGAAAATTCAGGAAAAGTTTCAACAGAAAAGCGGGAAAATTTTTTTTTCATCTGGTGGCGAAACGGAGATCGCCGGGTTTGCTAGTTGGTTACATAAATATATGCTATAAGCAAAACCGCTATCAAAGTTGCTGTATCCACTGCAGCAACGCGTTTAAAAAAATAAGGCGTAGCAATATGTATAATAACGTGATGATGTAGCCTTCCTCGATAAATAAATTAACCAACACAAAAATAATATCTCAAATCAAACCCGTAGTTCCTGAAATTAGCGCGTTTAAACAAACAAACAAACTTTTACAGCTTTATAATATTTTATTAGTATATTTGCCCTTCATTGAAACGAGTGTTCAAAAAATTGAACATTCATGGAATGGGGTTAATCGCTAACTGTGAAACGAATTTATAATTCTGATAGGTATATGTTGTATTTTATTCCGTAAAATCCAACCGCAGTGCTCAGGCCTTGGTTTAATTCTTCGTAAAATCAACCAACGTCGCGCCAATAAAACCTTCAAGCCACGTGACGTAGTTTAAGTTATGAGCGATATGGTTTTTTTCTAAATTATTTTTATTTATTCTAATAATAATAATCCTCGACAATTACCTCCAACGCAGAACCATCTGCCATACTTGGTTAAGGCCCGTATGGCAGATTATTACCTTCTCTTAACAAGAGAAGAGAAAAAGAAAAATAATAATAATAAACTTTATTTCATAAGCACACTGATCCTTACACACATATATAATTATGTAACACATATAACATCTAAGGTATTAGGTACATTTAATGTTTTAATGTTTAACACAGTGTTTGAGAAAAAGACAATAAAAGAATATAGTACCTAGTGCAGGCAACAGCGTGTTTCTCAAAAAGGTGGGACCTCAGCTATAGTTAGGACTAAAAGCCCTAACACTGATTTTCAGGCCCACCGTTGGTTTTCCCATTTCTTTTTGATATTCCAATATATTATTATATACTTTGTTTTTATTATTATATATATTCAAATATATTTTATGTAAATGTAGAAACAAAAAAAAATCTTTAAACAAGGTTGTTTACACCCCAATAAAACGTATAAGTACAAAACAAACGAGTGTGCTTTAGACCACACGACTGAAGTAAAACTTCTTTAGCTCCATCTAGCATATTATATTTCCCTCTCAACTTCCGTTCGTCTCGCCCGATCACACTTTTCGTAACGCTCTCGTCACGCATTCACCAGCTTACTTCCCAAGTCTAGCGTGGGTAAAGAAGTTTTACTTCAAAACCTAAAAATAATAATTAATATTAACGGCATGCCACTTGATCCGATTTAGCTTGGATACAACTGTTTCAACTCAGGAAAAGCCTGTTTTAAAGTAAGAAATACCTATGTTGCATTGTTTTATAAACATACTGTTACAGTAGATATTATAAAATATTTTTCACACGAAAATTGTTCTGAAGATTATAGACATAACAAAAAAAATCATCATTAAATAAATAGATCAAAAACTTTTGAATTATGATTTAAATTTTAGTTTTACGCTGTAGTTTCATAACTTGTACCACACGAGCACTAAACTACTATCCCACACATCTGGCGATATCTGAGCGGTCAACCATTCAACGTCTTCTTCAGAACGGGATGATAGCACTGCAACGATCCTTTTGATATTGTCAGACCTAGGATATTTAAGGACTGTCTTATCTCTGAATAGCTTTTAAAACATGTCACAGCTAGTGTCAGTGTTTTAAAAGATAAGTATGTACCGTGATGTTTATATTCGAGTTTGTTCAAAATATCGTATGCCATTGTCCTCTTTTACGATACATAATGTAAGTGTCATAGAGATATTTCCTTTTTTTAATTTTTCGTAAAATAGGTACTATGGTGTAATATTACTTAGTAGCTTTACTTAATTACTAGCTTCTGCGCGCGACTTCGTCGGCGTGGGCTCCGCTCCTATTGCTCTTAGCGTGATGACACATAGGCTATAGCCTTCCTCGATAAATGGGCTATCTAACACTGAAAGAATTTTTCAAATCGGCCCAGTAGTTCCAGAGATTACCGCGTTCAAACAAACAAACAAACAAACAAACAAACAAACAAACAAACAAACAAACAAACAAACTCTTCAGCTTTATATATTAGTATAGATTATATGATGTAATATTATAACTATGATAGTATTACACTTTTTTATATATAATTTGGTCGTGTAGCAAGCGTAACTACTGCTCACCTGTTGGTAAGTGATTACTGTATAGACGCCTGCAACACCAGAAGCATCGCAAGCGCGTTGCCGACCCTATCCCCAATTAAGTGTGAATTTGTAAGTAAAAATAAAAACTTAACAGACATACATTATATATTAGACATACATTATATTATAGATTTATAAAATGAGTATACAGTATAAAAACATAAAAAAAGAATGTCAAGTGATATAAATTATGCGCATTTCTGTAAAATATTTTGTATTAAATACTCGGGTATAATTTCTGAATTTCATTAAACGTACAAAAAATCCCAAACTTATTTTAATTCCACAGAGTTAGCAACTGCGAAGCTCAGGTAATTTTTTATAATCTCGTCTGTAAATTTTGCTGTTGCTAGCCAACGTTTGCAGTGCATGCGATCAGATTTATCGTAAGACTGTTCACTCCGCATGTTCAACCTGCTTTTATGTCTCGTATGCTCAGTCTCATAAAGTTAATTTTTTTTTGTAATTTAAAAAAAATCATAAATAAAATGAAATTAAAACAATTGGTGTGAATATTTAACGAAGCCTATTTGAGGTTAAAAAACAATATTTTGATGTCTCTTAAACGTTCCAGCCGTGGACTGTTAAATCTGGCTGATCGATGGATACATAATATATGCTACAGTCAAAGCTCTTAATCAGTCAAAAGTACTATTGACTAGACAAGTTGGTCAAAAGTGGTTTTGACTGAAAATTATTGGTTATTAGTACTTTTGACTGCAAATTTACGGTTAAAAGTAATTTTGACTAACGCTCTCCGTCAAAAGTAGTTTTAACTGCAAAAAAAGCGTCAGTCAAAAGCACTATTAACTCGTTAGATGTGAATAAAAAAGATATTTATTAAATTTCTGTTTTCTTTTCATTAAATTTCGCGTCTTCCACGTCCATTGCAAACTTTTCAAATTTTTCTTTTGTCATCACATTGAAATGACTATCTTTTATATCTTCCATCGCTAAAATTCTTTGCAAAAAGCCGTCTTTCTTTTCGTAGTCACTCATTTTTGTTCTAATATCAGCACGTTCTCCACTAATAATGAGTAATATAAAAGTTTAGCCTAGTCTTTAGATTAAGAACGGCGTCGGTCGGTCGGTCGGAAATTAGATAGGTTAGGGTTATTTTTTTTTGTTTCTGTGACAAAAATATGCCGATAAACAGTCTAATATTGAAATTAGATAGGTTAGGATTATTTTTTTTTGTTTCTGTGACAAAAATTTGCCGATAAACAGTCTAATATTGAAATTAGATAGGTTAGGGTTATTTTTTTATTGTTTCTGTGACAAAAATATGCCGCGACCACCTTACTTTTTAAGAGTTTTGACTGATACAACCAGTCAAAACCACTTTTGACGGAATCATTTAGTTATAAGTACTTTTAACCAGCTCCATTGGGCAAAAGTACTTTTAACTGTTATTTTAGTCAAAAGTATTATTGACTAAAGCAAACGGGCAAAACTAATTTTGACTGATTTTGCTAGTCAATAGTGCTTTTGA
Source organism: Melitaea athalia (assembly GCA_905220545.2). Taxonomy (NCBI): domain Eukaryota; kingdom Metazoa; phylum Arthropoda; class Insecta; order Lepidoptera; family Nymphalidae; genus Melitaea; species Melitaea athalia. The sequence goes on from HG992204.1 coordinate 4,325,765, forward strand.
CTGGTTAAGAGTTTTGACTGTAACATATATATACCTCACGACTTCGAATTGAAAGCCGCCACTGTGCCAATGTGACGTTACTGATAATGTCTTACCATAAAATATTGAATCACTACATATTATAAAACAAAGTCTCTTCCCGCTGTCTGTCTGTATAATACATGCTTAGATCTAACTAGGCAACGGATTTTGATACGGTTTTCTTTAGTAAATAGAGATCACTCTATTACTACTCTCTACTCTACTCTATTATTACTCTGGAATCATCCAGAGGAAGGTGAAGAAGGTGTTTTCTAATGTGATGTCGTAAATAAACACATTTTTTGCGCTTAGATTGCAAATATTTATTTTATATTTTATATTTAGTATCAGCATTGCACCCGTGCGAAGCCGGAGCGGGTCGCTAGTAAGCTAATAAATTTAATACCCTCATAATATAAGTTTGGTAAAGCTCCTGTGATATTTTCTGATGCTTGAAAGATGAGGGTTTGACGGTAACTAAACGTTGACTTATATAAAGAGCACGTATCGGTATCAACCGTAGTTTTAGTAGTGAATTATGAGTTAGTTGAGTGTTCTATGCTGGCCTATTGTATTAATCTTTACTTGTAAGTACGATTATATTTCAAGTAAGATATATAATATGATGATAAGTTTAAGATTAATAACAAAAATGTGCGGGTTTAGTGACGCTGTGTTTTATACAAGACATGACTAAATTTTCGATTGATAGTTTTTTTTTAAAAGAGTATCTGCGAATTTTTTAGATGATTCTTCTCGTCTGTATTTATATTACGAATCGATAATAGTTACATACTAATAAAACGTTTTTTCTTCTTCTTTTTTTAAAAGTTAAGAATTATGTAATTTTCAAAATGACGGTTCAATAGTGCGTAAAGATTTGTTTAAAGAGATTTTTGGTTCCAATTTCGATGTATTAATTATTTTTACTGTGTTGTGTTATTAGCGGAGATGATGGGTGTGTGATGCATTTTAAAATTTACCGTTATATTTTATTAAGAACTAAATATTAACAGATAGTTCTTATACAAATCAATATGCATAATATTTCAATAAACTCTTTACTACTTTTATTTTTATTTATATAGATTTGCATGCTTAATATAAATGCAATATATAGATATTGTATTAAAGTATTGCTATTTTTCATTTTATGAGCGTATTGGTCTAAAGCAGCTCCTGGGGGGGGGGGGGATTGGGGATAGGCTCGACAACGTGCTTGCGATTCTTCTGGTGTTGCAGGCGTCCATAAGCTACTGTAATCGCTTACCATCAGGTGAGCCGTACGCTTGTTTGCCGACCTTAGTTATATAAAAAAGCTAAAATTTGTTATTGTGTAGTCCCTAAGTTGTCGTGTCGTACTGAGTGAACTATTCGAAGTATTTTGTAAGTGAAGCTGTGGCAAGTAAATTGTGTTAAAAGCGACAGCTCAGCGGCCGCCGGGACAGTTAATATAATTTTTTCTTCATTACTCAGATCCTTGATTTTACCTATATTTCTATGATATTTATTTTAAATAAATATTTATTACAATTCATATAACTGAGAATATCTCATAGCTTAGCATTTATTTTTCTCTTTTTTTGTCTGTGCTTATCCCTTGTAAGGATTCATTAATCCAGTGCAATTAGCTCTAGAATTGAATACGACACAAAAAAATGTATGATTTACTTTTTACCATCTGATATAGCGGACATCATCAGCTACAGCATGTATTAATCGATATAGTGGACATTGACGGATAGCTGATCGTATCGTATATAGGATATACGAAAAAATTGAGTGTACAATTTAATGAATACGGAACCAGGAACATAATAACATAAATTAGTATAAAAAATAAGCGACTCACAATCCAAGGCTCATTAGGACTTACTCCTATGTCCTGGGGCCGAAAACATACATACACAATACAGAAAGCACAAATATCCACACAAAGGCAAACATCTGTATGGTAAATACAAATGTATGCCATGTTACGATTACACGATTCAGCCTGTAACATCCCACAGCTGGGCATAGGCTTTATTCATATTTATGTAGGATAAGAACCCGCAACCGCCAGCTCAACACCCATAAGCCAGTGCTGTGACCGTTGCGCTAACGCGTCGTCGTATACTCGTAGGTGTAATTTTATTACAATGTAGGATCTCTTTACTTCACAAAAACGCTTATAGAATTTGTTTCCATTATTTATTCTCAATTTACATTAACAAAAGATTACTATGAACCTTAAATTTAAAAGTTAGCTAAAATAATTACAGCCAACAAACATTAACGCCCGTAGCACAGCTTTCGCTAATTTAACTTGATAAAGTATCAGATAAAACAGTAAAACTTTACGGGTTTTATTATCCAAATTAAATCGAAGTTTATAATTATAAATCTTTGTATGGACCAGCGTTTACGGATACATATACAATTATACATGTATAATGAATAAAAAAATGAATAAACTTAACTATATAATTCATATGAATTTGAATGAAATTCATATGAATTATATAGTTAAGTTTATTCATTTGATTCTTATTCTTCTATGGAGTTCTTTCCTTAAGAAACAATATAAGGCGCACGATATGAAGAAATGAGTGTGATTTAGACCACACGACTAAAGTGAAACTTCTTTAGTTTCCCCTACAGTAATATACGAAACGTAATTCTCTCTCTTTCTATCTTCACTAGTTATATCTCCCTCTCAACTCTCGTGTTCGCCTCGCCCGATCACACTTTTCATGACGCTCTCGTCACGCATCCACCAGCTTACTCCCCAAGTAAAGCGTGCGTGCGTTTCACTTCAAAAAAATATGGGGAGTGAAAACGTGTGAAACAATGAAAGCGGTGACGCTGAGAGTGACGCTGGAGAGTGGAGTGAGTGGAGAGCTGGGCAAACACCTCTTCTGATTTTTTTTTTTTTTTTATGTAACTAGGTTGGCAAACAAGCGTACGGCTCACCTGATGGTAAGACCGTAGCCTATAGACGCCTGTAACATCAGAAGCATCGCAAGCGCGTTGCCGACCCTATCCCCAATCCCCCCCCCAAGAGCTTTGAAGATTTGAGAGATTTGAAGTTAGCATTTAGCGCTTAACTTACCACTATGAAAAAAAGTGTGCATTTACCTTTGTACGCACGTAAGAATACTTCATTGACTAGTTAACTTCTTGTTCGTTGACTAGCTAACTTCAGGGTGTCGGTTTTTTGCGTCGGTGTGCGCGCATTGTAAAAATTTACTTTGATCATTTTTCCCTAACGCGCCAAAAGAAGTATAACTTCTAAAGGGTAATAAACTTTATACACATATAAGGATAAGTAGGTTTATATGAAACTTCTTAACGGCTTCAATAAAGTTGGCAATTAGGTCGCAGAAACGATATTGAAAATGTGATTAATGGCTGTTTAAAAGTTAGGGAGCAGAGATTAGTGATTTTTGATTGATGGATTTGTTATGGAGCTATATAACTTGAATCGGTTGTAACTTCGCTTGCATCTTAATATTCTTAAACATGCTGCATGTAAATAAATATTAATCATTCGGAAGATGGTGGCGACATCTTTGTACTATTCCGGTATTAAGCGAATATACGATAAAAGTAATATCAATACAAAATCCAATATTGTAATAATTGTCAGTAAATGCTAACACATACAAATAAAGCATGTGAAAATACTTTATTTTCAATCTTTACTGTGATGCGTAAAACAAAATACTCATTAAGGGTACTTAACTATTTAACGGTACAAATAAGTTAAAACGGAAGTAAAAAAAAAGTATCAACCAAAGTGCGAAGTCTAGCGGGAACAGGCGATAAAGGACAATGCCTATTTTCTATGAAGCCGTGCCCGGGTACGTGTTCAGACAATTCATATATTTAAGTATCCTTTATTAATCGAAAATAGATTTTTAATAATATTCTAAAAGTGATTAAAACCGTAGTTTATACTTTAATTAAAAAAGATATTTTATTTGTATTCCGGGTTTGTGCTGTCAAAACATATTAAATATAAATACCAAGTCGGAAACGCAACTATAGAAATAAACGCTTTTTTTAATTAAATTATAAACCCCAACACGACCAGAAAATTGACATATTAAAGTTTTCTTTATTAATTAAAACTAGATTTTTAATAATAGTCTAAAAGTAATCAAAGCCGTGGTTTATATTTTAATTTAAAAAAAGCGTTTGTTTGTGTGGTTGCTATGACGACTTGCTATTTATATTTAAACTATTTTGACATGACAAACGCGGAATACAACTAAAATATTTTTTAAAATTAAATTATAAACCACGGCTTTGATCACTTTTAGAATATTATTAAAAATCTAGTTTCAATTAATAAACGATACTTAAATATATGAATTGTCTAAACTAGTCAAAGCACGTACCGGGCACAAATAGGCATTGTCCTTTGATGTGAAAGTTGGTGTGCATCAAGGTTCAGCACTCAGCCCTCTGCTTTTTAATATTGTAATGAACCATCTCACCTCACATCTGCAACGAGCGCCGCCATGGGACATCCTGTATGCGGACGACGTCGTCATCATCAGTGAAGATGTGATTAACCTGCAGCAAATTTTAGAAAAGTGGAGGGAAGCTCTGGAAACATCAGGTCTGCGAATAAGCAGAGAGAAGACCGAGTATATGCATTGTAACTTTAGCGGCGTCAACAGCAAACACACCATCTGTCTGCAGAACACCCAGCTAAAAGAAGTAGACCATTTCAAGTACCTAGGGTCAATCATCAGTAAAGATGGGTCAATAGACACTGATGTCACCCATCGCATAAATACTGGGTGGATGAAATGGAGGGAACTATCAGGCGTGCTATGCGACAGCCGAATGCCCGTACGCATAAAGGGACGAGTATACAGAACAGCCGTCAGGCCGGCCATGACATACGGAGCCGAATGCTGGCCACTCAAAAAGCAGCACGAACACCAATTGTACTGTGCAGAGATGAGGATGCTCAGGTGGGCAGGTGGTGTAACTAGACTGGATCATGTCAGAAACACACACATACGAGGAACCTTTAAAGTGAGACCTATCCCAGAAAAACTACAGGAGAGCCGCCTGCGGTGGTACGGACACATTATGAGGCGACCATCTGACCACGCGACCAGGAAAGTGTTAGACATTGAAACTAAACCCCGAGGACCAGGAAGACCCCGAATCACATGGATGTCTATTGTAAATAAGAACCTCAAAGAAGCCCAAGTCAACCAAGAGACTACCCAGGACCGTGTTGCCTGGAGGCGCATGATACGGAGGGCCGACCCCAAGTAAAATGGGAATGAGCCAGGCAAAGAAAGAAAGAAAAGACAAATAAGTTAAAACGGACGATGGAAACGATTTATAATTACTGAATAAACCAAATGTATATAAATATATGACGCCGCGTTGGCGCAGCGGTCACAGCGCTGGATTGCGATTGGCTGTTGCGCGGGCGGTTGCGGGTTCGATTCCCGCACACGACAACATTTGTATTGGCCATACAGATGTTTGTGGTGGTCTGGGTGTTTGTGCACGTACACCTGATAGCGATCGTTACTCATAGTATATCCGCCAACCCGCATTGGAGCAGCGTGGTGGATTAAGCTCCGATCCTTCTCCTACATGGGGAAGAGGCCTATGCCCAACAGTGGGATATTACAGGCTGAATCGTGATCGTGAATCGTGATACACGCCTACAACACCAGAAGCATCGCAAACGCATTTCAAAATAATTATCGCGCAGGGCCGGATTTAGGGGAGGGCAACCGGGGCTACACCCCGGGGCCTCCACAAAAGAGGCCCCCACGGTAGAGTCTTCGGAAAAAATCTTTCAAATTCAGACTAGTAAACCCTAGTAAACAACTTTTCCTTTCATATTTTTTTTTCGTTTTAAAAAAATTTGACATTTTACAAATTAAATTTCTAATCGTTTTTAGTTATTAAATGTTAATGTGAAGCTGTGTGTCGAGAAAAATCAGCAAGAAATTCCGCAGTTACTCTTTTAAAAAGAAAATTCAATAATTGCAATCATGTTGCATAAAATACAGCGCCACCACCCACAACACAACCCACAAAACACATTTTTATCATTAATATAATCTTGAACCGAATATTATTCTTATAAAACTAGCTTTCTGTACTTTAGAATTGTAAACTATCGTATGATAAGAATAACTGGGAGTGAATTACTGTCTCATTATTACATTACATCATTATTTGATAATGGTAAAGACGAGGGTAGTTTAAATTATAATAATTGTAAGAAATGTATACTTAAAATATATATTTTTTTTGTTTCAGGTTAGTATACATATAACTCCAAACTACCAAGTAAAGTAAGTATTGTGAAGCGAATAGATACAACGATGATAATAATAGATACGTTTGTATTATTTATAAATTACTAGCGACCCGCCCCGGCTTTGCACGGTTGCAAAAACTGTCAGTGTTCCTCTATTATATTATGCATGTATTATACATATAAACTTTCCTCTTGAATCAGTCTATCTACTTACTAAAGAAAACCGCATCAAAATCCGTTGCGTAGTTTTAAAAATTTAAGCATACATACAGACAGACAGACAGACAGCGGGAAGCGACTTTGTTTTATAATATGTAGGGAAACTAAAATAAATTGTAAATTAGCATATCTACTAAAGAAAACCGCATCAAAATCCGTTGCGTAGTTTTAAAAATTTAAGCATACATACAGACAGACAGACAGACAGCGGGAAGCGACTTTGTTTTATAATATGTAGGGAAACTAAAATAAATTGTAAATTAGCATATAAGCCGACTGCTATCTATAACAATGGCATTAAGTTGCTTACATTAGGAACAGTCGACCGTGTGTTTAAATGAACGTTTCACATGCCTCACACTCAGGCTCTCATTAGAATTTGCTCCTGTGTTCGAGGTCCGGAAATACACAAGAGACAAACACAGACACCCAGACAACGCCACATGGCTAATATGAATGTATGTCATGTGCGAAAATGGAACCCGCAAACGTCCATCGCAACAGCCATATGGGCCCCGTAAACGATCAAACTTGTTTAATCAAACTTCATGTTTTCATATAACAAACACATCAAACAAGCCCGCACACGATCAAATAATTTGACAAACACGTTTGTCAAACAGAAATTTATATGAAGTTTGATCAAATATTTGATCGTCTACGGGGCCCTATAAGCTAGTGCTATGACCGTTGCGCTGACGCGTCCTCAAATGTATGTTATGTAATGGCACGGACGTTAATTATTTCCTTACAGTAAGGTCCTTCATTTTCGTGTCGCATAAAATATTGTGTCGCGTAAACATTGTGTCATGTAACTCTCTTGCTATTTTTGTGTCACCTTGGGCAAAGCGTAACACAAGTATATTTTTCTTCAACTCCATAGGGTTTATAATAAAAATATTTAGCATAATGTAAGTGGATTGCAGGCACCATTTTGTTATTTAAATATTAAAAGGCATGACGCGATGTTTTTTACGTGCCACTCATGATTTGGTAACGTAATTGAGACAGAGCGCCCTTCACAGAATTGTAAGGCCAAAGGTTGGCGACATGAATTTATTCCGTTTTGTCTTAGACCCTGACGTAATATTAAGGTAAAAAATAAAAGTAAATTATGGTAAGGGAATATTTTGGGTAAGAAATAAGGGGAATAATCATATTTTCTTCTGTAATGTATGGAATAATTTAACTGTTTATTTTGTCTAAAATCTGTCTTACATAGTTATGTTGTATGTAGATTTTTTTAGAACTAATTCCTTAGGTTGAGTCCAAAAACAATCCTTACCCACTATCATATAAAATGGTATTATATTATTTCTTGTATTACTTTAAAAATGATAAATTAATTCACGATTCAGTCTGTAACATCCCACAGCTGGGCATAAGGCTCTTTCTCCAAGTAGGAGAAAGTTCGGTGCTTAATCCACCACGCATATTTTCTACTGCGGGTTGGTGATATATTCCCTACTATGAGTAACATCTATCAGGTATTTATGATAACAAGAGACCGACCCACTGCAGTGTGTAATAACTAATAAGCGTATGTATCTGTGTGTGTGTACCATTCTATATACATATATTGAATGGTACACAAGAAGGTGTTTGAAGAGCAATCGTTGGAATTGTTCAAAGTAAACGCCGCTGAAAAATCTCTTCGATGCATCATATATTTAAAAAAAATGTTATTATACATTTATTTATTTTTTATGGGGGAGAGGTAGTGTGTAATAAGCGTATGTATCTGTGTGTGTGTACCATTTTATATACATATATTGAATGGTACACAAGAAGGTGTTTGAAGAGCAATCGTTGGAATTGTTCAAAGTAAACGCCGCTGAAAAATCTCTTCGATGCATCATATATTTAAAAAAAATGTTATTATACATTTATTTATTTTTTATGGGGGAGAGGTAGTGTGTAATAAGCGTATGTATCTGTGTGTGTACCATTCTATATACATATATTGAATGGTACACAAGAAGGTGTTTGAAGAGCAATCGTTGGAATTGTTCAAAGTAAACACAGCTGAAAAATCTCTTCGATGCATCATATATTTAAAAAAAATGTTATTATACATTTATTTATTTTTTATGGGGGAGAGGTAGTGTGTAATAAGCGTATGTATCTGTGTGTGTGTACCATTCTATATACATATATTGAATGGTACACAAGAAGGTGTTTGAAGAGCAATCGTTGGAATTGTTCAAAGTAAACGCCGCTGAAAAATCTCTTCGATGCATCATATATTTAAAAAAAATGTTATTATACATTTATTTATTTTTTATGGGGGAGAGGTAGTGTGTAATAAGCGTATGTATCTGTGTGTGTGTACCATTCTATATACATATATTGAATGGTACACAAGAAGGTGTTTGAAGAGCAATCGTTGGAATTGTTCAAAGTAAACGCCGCTGAAAAATCTCTTCGATGCATCATATATTTAAAAAAATGTTATTATACATTTATTTATTTTTTATGGGGGAGAGGTAGTGTGTACTATGCGTATGTATCTGTGTGTGTACCATTCTATATGTATATATATATTTCATGAATGTTAATAAAGGATTAGTATCATATCATCGCTCGGTTGTTTTAATACTACCCTACACCACAAAGACAGAAATCCGAACCGGAAAGAAATATTTGTAGGTAAATACAAATATTCATTCCGAGCCGGCAGTCGAACTTGGAAACCGCTCGCTGGTGTGTTGTCGCTGACACGGAACACGCACCATTACACAAGAGCGGTGGTTAAATGAAGGTATCTTCCTTGCGTTTTTTTATTTTCAGGAAAAATGTACGTGAGTCTATTTTTTAATTTTTTGGGGTTTCTGTACTCCTAAAGGAAAAAACGGAATCCTTATAGGATCACTCTGTTGTACGTCTGTCTGTCAAGACCCCTTTTGTCAGGAACGCGTGGAGGTATTAAGCTAAAATTCATATTTTAAAATAGAGATATACAGTTCAAATTTAATCCCACGTACGAAGTTTATCCTCTAAGCTGCTTTGACTTACAAAACCTTTGAGAACGTTTCAAAGAAAATTAAAACGGAAAATAACGTTGCGCTTCTATATTGAAATATAAATGTTTATTTTACTAAATTTTAGTTTTATACTATTAAACGGAAACAAATAAGCTGACTTGATTGGAATAAACCCTTTACTAGAAAATATCTGGCAGCGCAGACTCGATGTGAGTGTTTTATTAAACTTTATTTCAATCTCTATTCTGTTGTCCACAAGGTTCATTTTGCTATTTACTAAATACGTGAACCAAAAATTGATTATTATTTTAGACACTATGGACTTTGATTTAAAGTTTAAAACACAATCAAGCTTATATAAAATACCGTTTCGAATAAATGTTTGAAGAGCAATCGTTGAAATTGTTCAAAGTAAACGCCGCTGAAAAATCTCTTCGATGCATATAATATTTTTTTCAGAATATTATTTATTAGATCAGGAAATTGCAAAATCTTGAATACCCTTGTCGATACGCTTATTTTGGTTTTAATATCTGCTATTGATAGAATTTGAAGAAACGAAGTACCGTGAATAAAATTTAAATCTATTGATGAAGGTATACGATTCCAGACATTTTATAATAATCTTGTGTTTTTTAAGAATAAAGATTTAAAAAACAAAATTATAATACAGGACTTCTTGTCCTATACAGTATAATGTACATTAAAACTGCTTAGACAATATCTTTCAAGAGTAATTAATTAATATAAAAAATATTATATGTATATTTATAAAAATCAATTGCTGTTCGTTAGTGTCGCTAAAACTCGAGAATGGCTTGACCGATTTAACTGATTTTGATCTTGAAATGTTTGTGGAAGTTCAGGGAAGGTTTAAACGGTGAGAAATATAAATAATATGTAACGCAAAATACTAAAAACGACAATTTAATTTTCCAATACAAAATGTTCCTAGCGGGGAAATTTCAATAGCGGCGGTCAAATATTTATAGGTGCGTTCAGAAAGTGTTTTGTGTATATTTTTACAAATATACGTAAGTGATACGAAGTTCACCGGGCCATCTATTAATATATAAAAATAAAGTTAGAATAGGGTGAAAATGTAAATGTACCCATATTTTAATAATAAATTCTAATTACTGAAGGATACCTATATTACCTTTACCAGTCCTTATTAAATTATCCTTGATAACTTTCAGAGGATAATTATTACGATATCATCTCACGTGTCCAATTTATTTGAGAAATCTCTTACCTGACAAATATTGTGTTATATTAATAAGAGGTACACAATTTACGTCACTAGCGAAATGTTTTGATTGACGTTAATTACCAGAGGATTTTCAGTACACAACAGTATAATTATTTGACGACGCGTTGGTACAGCGGTCACAGCGCTGGTTGTTGCGCTAGCGGTTGCGAATTCGATCTTCGCACATGACAAACATTTGTGTAGGCCATACAGATGTTTTGTGTGTTGTGTGTGTTTCCGGACCCACGACACAGGAAAAAATCTTACTGAGGACCGTTGAGTAATAAGCGTTTATTAAAGAACTTTTATTACATCGTCTCAAACTTTTTCGTCTGTGTGTTGCATGTCGCGCGACGGTCGGCCGCGCGGTAAGTTTGATAAAGCGAGCTTAATGGAATATTATTCCAAATTTTTTTTTGTTAAATGTCTTTAATGTGGAAAAAAGTTTAACTTTTACTTTGATTTCATAAAACCACACAGGTTTTTTATTATTATTTGATTTAATTAAATCTCGATGCGAAAGATCGCTTAGGGTATCAAAGAGGAAATTAACAGCAGCTGTCCTTTCTGCAACGGCATAGACGACATGCCAAATTGGCTGATACTAGATAATATCAGACAAGGAAGTTTATTAATTTAAATCTTTCATAAAGATTTCGTATTTTGATCGAAATCGCTCGATCCTTTCGTAATCTACTTAAATTGTTGTTTTTAAAATATATATTTTTATTTTTAAGCGACTTCCAAAAAAGTAGGAGGTTCTCAATTCGACTGTTTTTTTTTTAAATGTAGGTAGGATGTTAGATCAGAACTTTTGACTGGTAGGACCGATTTCGACCAATTTTGTTTTAATTGAAAGGTGTTGCATGTCATGTGGTCCCATTTTAATTTAATTGAGATCTGACCAGTACTTTTAGAGTTATATCTAATCATGCTTATTTACTTGACTACTTTTTCGTCGACCTACGTTGTGTTATATCGCATATCTTTTTACTCGGTGTACCGATTTTGATGATTCTTACTTTAATCGAAAGCTAATACTTGTCATGTAGTTTTGTTTAAATTAGATCGAGATTTGATTACAACTTTTTGAGTAATCTTTAATAGCGCGAATTTACTTGACTATTTTTTCGTATTCTTACGTAGTATTAGGTACTTGTCGATGTAATTGAAGTCGGTTTTTTTTCGTTTGCGAGCAAACACTATTATTGTATTTAAAGTCCGTACAAATACAATACAATACAATACAATACAAATACTCTTTATTGTACACTAAGAAAGCAAAATTTTACATCAAATAGAAAATATAAACATATAGTACAAAAGGCGGTCTTATCGCTAAAAGAGCGATCTCTTCCAGACAACCTCTAGCATGAAAAGGACATGACAAAGAATTAGACGGCATGGGAGTGTACATACATATATATATACATATACACATACACGTAAATATACATACATATACATATTAAATATACATATTATATATATAAACTTAAATATATATACATATAAATATAATATATAATATACAAATATACATACGACAGAAGAGAGGAAGAAATGGCTAGTCATTGTCAATAATATACATTAGCAGTAAATGATTTTATAATGATTTTAAATAGTGGTTCTTTAAGTGACTCTTAAAAGTATCTAGTGATTGTGCACGCCTTATATATATAGGTAAAGCGTTCCACAACCGGACAGCTTGCACCGAAAAAGAGTTGGTATAAAAAGAAGAAGCATGAGAAGGAATTTTAAGCATAAGATTACTATCCGATCGAAGAGACCGGTCGTGACTATTTGATAGTAACTCAAAGCGCTCTTTTAAATAGCAAGGTGTCTTTGGATTAAACAGTAAGCAGTAGAGAAGCGATAGGATGTGAGTATTCCGGCGAAGTCGAATAGGGAGCCACCCGAGATTTTTGCGAAACTCAGAAATATGGTCATATTTTCTAAGTCCAAATATGAACCGAATAGAAAGGTTTTGAATACGCTCGAGTTTATTTAATTGATCTTCCCTGAGGTCGAGGTAACAGGTGTCGGCATAGTCGAGAATAGGTAGAAGGATGGATTGTGCCAACGCAATCTTGGTGGGAATTGGCAAAAGATTTCGTAACCTACGAATGGAACAAATAGCAGAAAACATTTTACGACTTACTTCCATAATCTGTGTATTCCAGGACATGTTTTGGTCAAAAATAATACCTAAATTTTTTACTTCTGAACTATAAGGAATAACGTTGTTGTTAAATATAACTGACGGCAAAAGAGAGTGATCCAAACGGCTTATCAAATGCTGGCTGCCAATAATAATAGCTTGACTTTTCACAGGATTTACTTTTAGACCAAATGAGTTACTCCAATTAACAATTTCACTTAGGTCGGAGTTAATTGAGTTAATTGTGTGGTGAATATCATCTAACTTAGAATGCGCATAAATCTGTAGATCGTCGGCATACAAGTGGTAGAGAGAAGTAATACGGGAAGTTATATTATTAATAAAAGCTGAAAAAAGCAGAGGCGATAGAACGCCTCCTTGAGGTACACCGGCATTGACAGTCAGCCAGTCAGAATATGAGTCCTGAACTCGTACCCGCTGACGGCGACCGTGTAAATAACTATGAAACCAGCCAATTACCGATGGAGATATGTTAAGGGAATTAAGAACCGCCAGGAGAATGTCAAAGTCTACCGTGTTGAAAGCGTTACTAAAGTCTAGTAGCGTCAAAACAGTAACCTTCCGGTCGTCCATAGCCTGTCTGATGTCATCAGTAATCTTGACCAAAGCAGTAGTCGTACTATGACCCGCTCTGAAGCCAGATTGAAAGGGGTTTAGAAGGTTGTTAGAACAAAGGAAACGCTCAAGTTGATGATATAAAATTCGTTCCAAAACTTTAGAGAGGAAAGGGACAATGGAAATAGGACGGTAATCATTGTATGAAGAGGGATTTCTTTTTTTTGGGAGTGGGATTATTTGGGCATCTTTCCAGGAAGAAGGAAAAGTCATAGTCGTAATTGAGTTATTGAAAATGGATGTTAAGACAGGAGCAACATAATCAATAACAGGGATTATCATTTTCCGGCTAATGCTATCAGAACCAACAGCATCAGACTTTATGGCTAAAATATTCCTCTTAACATCACATTCGGTTAATTGGCAAAAAGAAAATGGGGAAAAAAGTGGGAGTTACATTGGCAGAAAGATGAGAAATGGTATTTGACTTGATTGCATTATCAATAGCATCTGAAGAGGAGAAGTGACTATTTAGTACATTTAGGTCAATATTATTTGAATTTATGTTCTGATTGTGTACTTTGCCAACTCCGAGTGTTTTTAAGAATTTCCAAACTCTAGAGGTATTGCAGTCTTCTGATACGGATTTGTGAATATGCCATCGATGTGTATCTCTACACAGCTTGTTGCAACGATTCCGGATTATTTTGTAACGGGATCTGTTTTCATCCGTTGGATTTGACCTGTATTTTGCTTTTGCTAAATTTTTTCTCTCTTGTAATGTTTTGATTTCTGTAGTAATCCAGGGTGCGGGGAGATGTTTTATGCGAATCCGTCTAATTGGAGCATGTATGTCATACAGCTGAATGAGCAAGGAGTTAAAGATATCGATTTGCTCATTAGCTGACCTACCATCTACAGCCCCCAACCAGTCGATTTTATTAGCATCTTCCCGTAAGAGATCCAGATTCATTCCACCAAAATTGCGCTGCAGAAGAATTCTCGCTTTTGGCTTAGGAGGTTTAATTTTATATGAGAGGAAAAGAAGATAGTGATAGGAGAAAGCAGGTGCCGGACATTGTCTATGTTTCACAACATGATCAATAGATGAAACAATAATTAAATCCAGCAAGGAGGGAGCACAGTTTGGAAAGCAGTGAGTTGCAGTAAGAGGGAGAATATTTAAATTAGATCCATTAATAGCTGAGGTCAAACGCATTGATCGAACATCCTTTTTGAGTAGACAAGTATTGAAGTCACCCATTATAACAGTGTGCCTGTATGTAGGAGTTAAATACACTCTATCAAAACAGTGCTTTTATAACCGTAATTACATTTCTAGGTAATTACATCCGTAAGTACCTACATCGTTACAAGTTGTAAGTCTTCTTTAATCAATCTCAACATTATCTGAACTAAATCGCAAGATTTGTTTGTCGACTAGTTGTCCAACGAATCTGTTGAGTCAGCCGCAGTAGTTATTATATGATTATCGGCCCTTTTGGTAGAAGCAGACAGTTACACCATAGTCTTTACAACTTAAAAATAATTTTCAAAGTTGATTGAAATCATTTCTCGGAATTTTGTTTACTCAATTTTTATTTAAAAAACTAGCAGCTCGCCCCAGCTTCGCTCGGGTAAAAGAATTATAAATTTAACACAAACACCCATTTATTAAATTTTAAAACGCTTTTTTTAGCTAAGCTGTTAAGCTGTAAGGAGGATAGATAGATATACACCCTCGCGAACTTTTTTGTAGATCTTTTAAGTCCTATAATTCAGTCGCACATCTTTTTGTCTTATCTTTAAGCATTTAAGTAGCGCACGCGAAGGAAAGAAATATTTGAGACGATTTTTTACACCTTGGTGAACATAACCCACTTTTTTGCACATGTCTAAGTTTTTAAGAAACAAAATATAGCCTATGTTACTTCTTAATAATGTAGCTTTCTATTAGTGACAAAAATTTTAAAATTGGTCCAGTACTTTTGGAGCCTATTCAATACAAACAAACAAACAAAAAAATCTTTCCTCTTTATAATAGATAAGTACAATAAATTCCAGAGTATTATTTTGCTAAATATTTTACAAAGATATTGTTTTCGTTTATTCTGAGAAAACGGTGCTATAGCATTTTATACGTAAGTGACGAATACTGTTAAGAGTCAACCGTGAATCAGAACCTAGTATATTTCAAATAATAAAAAATATGAAGAGGAATGTCGCACGGCATAAAAGAAAATCACAGTATTTTTTCGTTCTTGTATTTTATATTCACGATGTTCACATGTTATTTTTAGCCTGAACTAGCCATATACAAGAATATAAATTATATAATATATAAAAAATATATAATAAAAAAATATGTCATTAAAATATAGCAAATCTTTATGTAAAGTGAATGTACTTACATGTGTTTATATGTGTTTGCGGGGTCGGCTAGTTTGTATATAAAAGTCATATTACAAATTTATTTCACTTTTATTTTATTGACTTTTATAAATATTAATAATATAAATGATTAAAAATATTTATGCCTATACAATGTAAGTCAAATGCTACAAAACTTCGTCTAAGCCTGTAATTAAGATCATTCATATTAGAAGCGTCTGCGAAGTTATTAGACTTTATTGAATAGAATATCTAATATCAAAATTCAATCAAGTTTATATGAAATAACGGCTTAGAATATTACAAATGTGATATTATTTTAACTTAGAATATTCTAGGTATTCTGAAATTGTAAAATGTTATGTAAGTTTAGTAATGATGAAGTACGTGAACCGTGTAATTTTAGCGGGCTGTTACATCGCGGTTATCATAAAATTATCGCTTCAGTCTGTAATATTCCACTGCTGGGCATAGGCCTCTTTTCCTGTGTAGGAGAAGGATCAGAGCTTAATCCACCACGCTGCTCCAAAGCGGGTTGGCGGATATATTCCCTACCATGAATAACGATCGCTATCAGGTATACACGATAACAACCGCGGGAGTCAAGGGCTTAACGTGCTCTCCGAGGCACGATTGAGAGACCCACAAGGACTGCACAAACACCCAGACTACAGCAATCTGTATGGCCAATACAAATGTTTGTCATGTGCGGGGATCGAACCTGTTACACTAGCAATATATCTTAAAGCAAGCAAAACAACAGAAAGCATTATATTCGAAAATTAGTCACATGTGACTAAAATATACGGAATGGTCGCTAGAGTGACCATTAATTTGACGAATGGTGACATCACTATCCACTATACGTGGAGCCTCGGTGTTAGTGCCTATTTTTCCGTATTTGTTTTACTTTTGTGCAATGCAGATTTATGTTTGTGTAGTGTTATTGTGAAGAGTAGCAATGACTGAATATTTTTTATAGATAAAGTTAAGTTACCACCGATTCAGAATGAAGATACTGCAGAGAAAAATCGGCAGGAACTCCTTGGTTACATAGTATTGCATAAAATATAGCACCACTTAACCTACACATCATCTTTATCATTGACTAACCGACTTGCGCCCACTTCGTTGGGCGTTAATTATTATTTTTGTGATGCATATATATATTAAAGTTTTCATCTCACTCGCATTTCTCCGACTTGATTTACATATACTATTATTTTTCACAGAATTTTTTTGTTCAATAACAATAAAATATAGCCTATGTCACTCCTAAATAGTGTAGATTTCTGTTAGTGAAAGAATTTTCATGACCGGATAAGTATTTCCGAAGATTACCCCCTACAAACAAACAAAGTTAGAAACTTTACCTCTTTATAATATTAGTATAGATATAATCTTAAACTGAAAAAAAAAATTGCTTTAGCTATCGAGTTTTTTGATATTGCGAGATAAATAAAAAAAATTTACACGCGTGAAGAAAAATGATGGAATTAATGAAACAAAAGAACATGAATATTTATTAAACAGTTAAAGCACTTTAGAATCACTTTAAATTGAAATGTTTAGGTGTTAGATTTCGCACGATTAAAGAAGAAAATAAACAATATGCGTGCGTATGAAATACGTTTGTTGGTTTTAATTTCCACTAGTTAGTTACTGTTTACTGCTTTCTTGTGACTAATGATCAGGTTGTTTTTATTTATTTATTGATGATGTCATTTCGGTCGATGATATTTTAATTTGTATTTAACTTATGTTCTTTTTACATAACTGTAAGATAATGTAACCTATTATTTTATACAACTAGCTTACGGCTAACCGATTGTAATCGATTACCGTAGCCTATAGACGCCTGCAACAGCCAACACCAGAAGCATCGCTAGCGTGTTGCCGACCTTACCTCCAATCCTCACAGGACTCTCACCTTACTTCCACTTTA
Organism: Melitaea athalia; assembly: GCA_905220545.2. Lineage (NCBI taxonomy): Eukaryota > Metazoa > Arthropoda > Insecta > Lepidoptera > Nymphalidae > Melitaea > Melitaea athalia. The sequence continues at coordinate 4,343,606 of HG992204.1, forward strand.
CTCACCACAGGAACACAACACTGCTTGAAAGCAGTATTATTTAGCTGTGATCTGTAAGGTCGATAAGCTGCTTCAGATTTTAAGCAGGTATTTTTATCATGTGCTGTAATTAATTTCTTTTTTAATTAATTTTATCGTATTATGAAAACAATAATAAACGAAACAAATTATGCAATTCATTACAACCTATTGTTTTTGACATATTTACGATTGGTCGACGAAAAATTTTAATTAAAGGAAACCTGAGAAAACTTATTACATTTTCTCCTGTAATTTGTAGCATTTATACGAAAAATACGACATCCGTCTTATTGCGTGAATAAAAACGGGGGGGACTGTTTTATACACTAAAACAGAAAAAATGGCGCTAAAAATGTTATAATGGTGACCTAAACCGTTTTAATTTTTTTACGATTAGCTAGGGATCCTGTAAACTCAGTTTCGGAAAATTTTGAAATGCTTTATTTAAAATAAAATAAACTAGCTTCTGCGCGCGACTTCGTCGGCGTGAACTCCGCTCCTATTGCTCTTAGCGTGATGATACATAGCCTATAGCCTTCCTCGATAAATGGGCTATCTAACACTGAAAGAATTTTTCAAATCGACCCAGTAGTTCCAAAGATTACCGCGTTCAAACAAACAAACAAACTCTTCAGCTTTATAATATTAGTATAGATTTCGTACACATACTTTATGCTGACTTTTTTACTATTAAACACAATAATATCTTATCTCTTATACAGAAGTATGCTTGTATAAAAGGTAGTTATGAGTTCGTCCTCCGGGGCGTTGGACCGACGATCTACGTAAGATTGCAGGTGTAGGTTGGATGGGCGCAAACTTGGGGAGGCCTATGTCCAGCAGTGGACTGCGATAGCCTCAAGTAAGTGAGTGAAATAATGTTAAAAACTTTACTTCAAAAAGAACATTTTTATGGTTCCATAAAACTCTTCTTTGCATTGGTGGATGAATTCCTAACTATGGGTAACAATTGCTTTCAGATGTATATGGTAACAAATGGGAGCTCGGAGGCACATTGAACTCACAAGAATATTTCTCGAGACCAGGATCAAGCGTTTGTCCAAAGACAAATATTTTTAGGCAAATTCGTGACCATGGATGGACCACCACCACAAGTTCGCTGTAAAGCTGGTTAAATTACGCTATAGTTTGTGGCAGTAATACCCACAAACATTTTGTTAACAGAGTTAACATACAGTGAAGACGAAACCGCGTGACTCCTATAGTATTTCTCTAAAATCTATATAGTATCAAAGGAATTATTCAAGTAGATAAAAAAAAATAAAGTTCAACCGAAGTCTACGTTCAAATTAATTTTCTGCTTCTGACGGTTGTGAAAATAAATACGAAATGGATATTTCTCTTATAAACGACTTTAAATTATTGCTTTTATAGGAACATTTCTTATTATACGTTTTTTATCACGATTCTGTTTCGATATTTTTATACTTGTATTTTTAAAGAGAATTCTATATTAAATGTGTACGTTTAATATTTTATAAGAGTATCGATGTTGATTGAATTATATTTAATATTTATTTGGTATTTTGTATTGATTAAGGATCACCAGTATTTCTTAAATCGAATTTGCTCTACAATCATTTAGTCTATCTTTTAAGGAGCCCCTCGAGAGAATTTTAATGTTAATCATTGGTATCATTCGAAAAATCGAATTTGTTTTTTTTCTTTTTCGTTCTAATTATTTATCTCCATGACAAAATTTGTGTAATTTATTCTGAATGTTATGAAGCAAAAAAAAAAAACAAAAATTGTAAGTTGAAGCGCGTTAGATATCAAGTAAATACTCGTAGTATTAGAGAAAAAAATTGTAAATTTTACGATATAAATTCATTTACACCTAAAATTATGGAACTCAATCAATTCGGTACAAAATGTAGTCTCACAATTTCGGACTATATCTGCGCACTATCTTTGTTGGTAATGTCATTCAGATCTGTTCAGTTATTTTGGCGTGAATCAAAATAGTTTTATTCAAATAGGCTCCAAAAGCACCTTCAAATCGGCATCTTAGAAATTAAAATTTTAATTATTGTTAAAAGTGAAGCTACTACCGATTTTGCAGACCAGAATCACCAAGAAAATCCGCAGTAACTGTTTTAAAAAACTTAACTATTTTTTAATAAAAAAATGGTAAAAACTTCCATGATATACAGCGTCAACAAGTCCACAAATCTACATTATTTATGTAATCTCCATCGAATTACAAACTATACATAGCTATTCTTTTTTTAAACATTGTATTATTGAATAACAAACATACATCGTTCTAGTGACTGCGTGGGTGTAGCATTTATTTGGTCGTAGTAAAGTATGAACAATAGAACAGCCTTAAAATAGATCTGCAAAAATAACAAGACATCCGTTTTACAAACAATTTTTCGATTATCAATATCATTCCTCATTCCTATATAACACGTGTTACAACTATACAATTTGTAAGCACCTTTATCGTGTATTTTCATTATACATTCATGTAATTTTAATTCATATAAACATTGAAATAAGAACGGGACTTGTTTGTCACATTACGGTCCACGTGCGAAAATCTGCGCCTCTTTGGCATATCAATGTTTGGTACAAGGCATAATATGCTAAGGTAGTTAATAGTAGTCTAAGAGAAATTAAGAGATGATAAAAGTCTGGTGCTAGGATCTCTTCATCACGTTTTAAAAGCAAATTTGACTGGCCATCGAGCCAACCCATAATCAGCGCAGGAATCAAACCCACAACCCTCGGTGTAGAGTGCAGTGCTTTCTGCCCTGAGGATTATGGATCGAATTCGAACTTCAGCTGCGAATCTTCTCCTACATTTAGAAAGAAGCCTATGGCCCAGCAGTCGGATACTACTGACTGCAAATTGTGACGGCTATAAGAGTAAATTATTAAATAAGAACAACTATTGAACAAAGGAAACAGTGACTACATAACTGTAACAAATGAGGCTGCTTAATGTTCTTTTAAACACGTAATGGGAAGTCACATTTATTTTTAAGTAAAGTTTAATTTGGTATTCCTCTAGTTTCCTTAATAGTTGGCATTCATGGTATGACTTCCTTTAAAAGCAAATTAATACTTTCTGTGATATAAATATTTTAGTTTATAAACCGTTTTGTTTTATTAATATTCAAAATATCCAGAGAGTTTATAGCGCTATTTCGCTACAATTCCACAAAACTGTTCAGATAACTATCGATAAGTATAGTGTAGCTTTAAACTGTCTTTTTAGGGTTCCGTACCCAGAGGGTAAAAACGGGACCCTATTACTGAGACTTCACTGTCCGTCCGTCCGTCCGTCCGTCTGTCACCAGGCTGTATCTCAAGAACGGCGATAGCTAGACAGTTGAAATTTTCACTAATTATGTATTTCTATTGCCGCTATAACAACAAATACTAAAATCAAAATAAAATAAATATTTAAGGGGGGCTCCCATACAAGAAACGCGATATATTGCCTATTTTTGCTCGATATATAAATAAGGTTAAAGATAATTTATTTCTCAAAAGAATAAAATTCACTTATATGAGAAATTACAAAGACTAAAATTAAATACAAAATTATGTTGGGTACATCGCAAATATAATACATAAACAATTTTTAGTTAGAACAAGAAATCAACATCATGTAGGGTAGGACCGGACTACCCACTAAAAACCAGCGGTGTCCACCTTCGTCGCCCGTGCCGGGGTCGCAGGAGTCCAAATTCGTCTGCAAACCCCGGCGGCGCAATGTAGGGTAGGACCGAAGCATCTATGCACAAGTAAAAAGAAATACGCGCAACTGGAAGTGTCAGTGTAAATGGTAACAGATAGGCACATGAAATATTCACAAATTTTTTAATTGCACTTATATTTTTACTTTAATAATAAATAATAACTTTAAAATAAATGTACCTACTGTTGTTTACCTAGTCAATGGTACGGAACACTTCATGCGCGAGTCCGACTCGCACTTGGTCGATTTTTTTTTATACTGTTTCTGTTAATAATGATTTTGTGCAATATGATAGCCAAAATTAAATAACCCTTTTTTTACTTGAATGTAACCATTTGTATCTAAGTTCTTTAAAAAAACTCAATATTTTTAATCTTTAAAAATTATTAATCCAACATTTCAGTTCATTAAAATTAAAATATAAAGTAGTATCAATGTTTGTTCCAAATAAAAAAAAGTTAATAAAAAAAGCTAGGTCGCCATGATATTTTCATCCCTAGGTACCTAAATAAATATACAAACTTAAAAGATATGTACTTCCCTGTGATTTACAGAAACATCAGAAAAACCTAATCTTTGCTATGAATAATAGAAGCGTAGGAAACTAATTTAAGAAGTGGTTACCTAACATCAAAGCAGGTTTTTATCCACAGAGGATGTATATAAAATAAATTTGTATTATGTTCTTAGTTCTTTCCAAAAAAGTAGACAAGCTTTTACTCTCATGATATCTTATCTTATGTCAACCATTAAGTTCATGTAAAAGCTTCAAAGTGATGTGGGTACGGACAGGTGGACGGGAAAAAGATTGATAGAATTATTAAAAGTAGTGTTTTTTTTGCTTTTTGAGATTAATCTATTAAAATTAAATTTTCAGTATTATTATTATTATTCGACCGACTTCGAAAAAGACGTTGTCAATTCGACTGTGTTTTTGTGCGTTAACTTTTTGCTTGGTGTACCGATTATGATGATTCTTTTTTTATTCGAAAGCTGATGCTTATATGTGTTCGAGCGAGATATAACTAGTAGTTTTTCAGTTATGTATACGTTTAGTATTTATAAATAATAATGCGGTTTGAAGTTTACTTGTTAATGTAAATTAAAGTTTTTTTTTAGAACAAATACAATCATTAAAATATTTACAGAGTAAGATGGCGTTTTCTATAGTATTTTTTTTATCGTAATACGCGAAAAAAATTTGTAAGGTAAAGACTTTAAAATTTAAATGCTAATACTACGATTGCCGCTGTCTCTTATAAATTAAAATAATTATAGGTACCAATCACAAGGCTTCACCCTAGTCTTGAGAACGCAAATGTGAGTCTTCAATTTTCGATGTTAATTCTAGTAATTGCTGATATTTATTTATGTAATTACATAGTATATTTCGTTTAAATCTATACTTAATATATAAAGCTGAAGAGTTTGTTTGTTTGGTTGTTTGTTTGTTTGTTTGTTTGAACGCGGTAATCTCTGGTTCTACTGGGCCGATTTGAAAAATTCTTTCACCGTTAGATAGCCCATTTATCGCGGAAAGCTATAGGCTATATATCATCACGCTAAGACCAATAGGAGCGGAGTCCACGCCGACGAAGTCGCGCGCAGAAGCTAGTTATAATATAAAATATTATATTCAAGGATTTTTCGTTGACAAGTTGTTTGTGTTTATTTGAAGGTTGATCAAAATATACCGAGAGACACATAATTGAAAATATATGATTACCTTATTAAGTATTTCGTTTAGGTACTTTATTGATTTATTAATTTTGTTCCAACATGAGGATCAAAGATTTGTAAAGAAATTTTGTGTCTCGATTTTGTTTGGTAGGGAAATAGAAAGTAAGAAAGATAGATAAATATATAGCTACAAACAAATATATGCACTAGTAAAATTGTGGCTTATACTAAACAGTTAAAAGTGGAAGAGAAGTGGGAAGATTGAAGATAAAAAAACTTAAAAAAAGCAAAAAAAAAATGATGTCTATCCCATTGGCATAGTTTGCAGTGAACCTGCTCTCTGTTTCTGGAGTGGTGATTTCGATTCCCGTTCCGAGGCTAAGTGTAGTATATATTTATTGTATTCTACATTAATAACGAAAATATATATCAATATGAGACGGGAGTTATCTAAAACCCTATATAAGCTAGGCATATCTTAGAAACAGACGACTGCATAATTATGTATTATATATTTTATGTTAGTGGTGTTTGTGAATAACGGAACGGAACGGTTTTCATAACTTTTACCCTAATTAATTAATCTTTCTGCGTTAAAAACTCACATTATTGAAACTTTTTACAACCCATAAAACTTCACGCTACAATACCTACATAGGAACGGAATGCTATCCAAGGTCAAAAACAGCGGTTCGTTTTGTTGTTTAAAACTGACTTCAAACGAAAGAATTCACTTAGAAATTAATAAAACATTTTATAATTTTCACCCTGTTTCCTTTTAATAAGTTTTGTTACCGTACTATTTAAAATACACAAAGATTTAATGAATAGCTTTTGGAGCAGCCCGTCTGGGTAAATACGTCAGATACGAAACAGTGCTTCAGGTGTTGCAGACGTCTATAGGCTATACAGTAAACGCTCACCATAACGAGGGCTGTACGGTTGTTTATTGCCCTAGTTATTTAAAAAATAGTTGGTCTTTAAAAGAATAAAAATAAATAATTATGTAAGGATCATTTTGGCACAAACATAATATGACACTTTTATTTTTTTCTAATTGGAATAAAGTTTTCTATTGTTTCAGACATTTTTGACAACAACAACAAACCTACAATTGTCGAGTAACTTACCCAACTTATCAAATCAAATAAAACGTCAAATCAATTTAATTGGGTCGTTATGTCACAGATTAATCATAGCTTGTTGAATATTATTTTTGATTTGCCCGCTTACGCTCACGCTTAATTCTTTCGTACTGCTCGATAACATAGTGTTCTTGTATTCGTATATTAATTAGGAAACAAAAGTAATCAGTTACATAAGTGTTGTAACTTCATTAATCCCATTATAACTGCGTCAGAGTTTGGGCTCTGTCATCAGACCTTGAAAATCATCCTAGGATCTAGAGTTATCAAGACAATCGAGCTCGATAATCAGATCAGTTAAAGGAAATTAATGTATGTTAGCGGGATTTCGGGAGACCTGGTATTGAATTGTTTATTATTGCACAATAACATGATTTATATTTTATTTTTATTTATTTATTTTATTTAAGGTTTACCAACAGATATATATCAAATAGTAATAAGAGTACCTACAGTGTATATAAATCATCATGTTAGGATGTAGATCCAATTACAGGCAAACACAGCTTTCTCATTTTAAGTCTAAATATTTGAAGGGGAGAGGATAATAATAATTAGAGGTTAACTGGTTAAGTTAAGAGAATACTTTTTTTTAATATTGATATCAGATTACTCGTATGTCACGTTATAAACAAATAAATCATAGATTAATTTAATCATTCACAATTGTTGTTTTGAAATTTCCGATATTTTGGCAATGTTGCAAGCGCAATGGTCGTGGGTGAGTCACCCAAGGCCATGATTTCTGGTGACCGTGAAAGCTTAAAAACTTATCACGATTCAACCTGTGATATCTCACTGCTGGGCATAGGCCTCTTTCTACATGTTGAGAAGGATTGGAGCTTAATCCACCATGCCTCTCCACTGCGGGTTTTCGGCGGATATGTTTCCTATTATAAGTAACTATCGCTATCAGGTATTCATGATGACAACTGGGACCGACAGTTTAACGTGGTCTCTGAGGTACGTTGGGAAGACCCACAAGGACAGACATCCAAACCGGAAAGAAATATTTGCAACAAAACTTATACGTATACCTAATTAAACTAATATGAATTTACCTAAGCAAGAATTTGAATTTTACATGTGTTTTCAAAAATCTCTTAATCAGAATTCAAGAAGGCTTAAATTTAACTTCGTTGATTTGTTTTCAAATCGATACCGTTATAAGTAAAACTAAATAAAAGCTAAGTTTTCCCCTACAATCAATTATACATTTAGTGATTTAAAAGTTCTAGATTACTGGTTTCAATGGGAATCATTAGTGAAAAGTTTAAGTGTAGTTTACGAAGCTTACTTCGTTGCGAAGCGTATTGGAAAAGTTGCAGCGTCATTTAGGGATTTTACAGTGAGCTTAGCTTGTAAATCGAGCATTTTTCAAAGTTAAACTTTTTAGTGGTGTTTTTTAAGAAAAGCGTGTAATTGCTTTATTTATTTAATGTGAACAAAAACTTAAGCATTGAACTACGATAAGCTGAATATGATGATGATTTGTATGTGTAGTGATCATAGCAAATAGCTAATCCCCTAGCGATCGCAGTCTAGATTCCTAAACTTGACAAATACACGAGTATAAATAGGCCATACAGACATATATTTGTTCTGGCTGGGGCATTAATAGTCTAGCCTCATAAAAAAAGTAGACTGGTTGATAGAGTAAGAAATAGTGTGATAAGGGAAAAATGTGGCTTGAAAGAAGATGTGGTTATGAAAGTAAGAAAGGGGATGCTGCGTTGGTTTGGACATATTGAAAGGATGAGTGAAAGTAGGGTTACGAAAGGTATCTACAAAAGTAAATTGGCGGGCGTGGTTCCGAAAGGCCGTCCAAGAAGACTTTCGAGGATCAAATCCGAGAAGTCTTGGAAACCGGCCAAGTAAGAAGTACGCACAATCGCCGACAGTGTATGAGAAGATGCATGACTGTAGATGAGGCACGAGAGGTTTGTCAGGATCGTGGCAGGTGGAGGGACGTAATCTCTGCCTACCCCTCTGGGATACAGGCGTGAATGTATGTTATTTTATGTGTTATGGTTGTGTTAGCTCCGACGCTCGACTGGAGTTTACTTCTTATATCGACTGTCTAAATAGACACAAGACACAAAAAGTCTAAGACCAATATTAATACCATATCAAATGGTAAATTAACGAATCAAATAACGTCATCTATCGGCGATAGATGGCATTATTAGAAAACGTTGTCGTCTATCGGAACTCATTAGGGTTATGTTATGTTATGGCGTTACGATAAACGTAACGAGGTCATTCGTTCAATAGATTTTACTCCTCATATTTTTTTCATACCGGGGGTCTTATATGAAAATGAACTCTTTAGGAGTAAACTCCAAAAGTATATAAATACATCAAGTCATAATAATTGATTTGCATTTTTCACAATAAATAATACTACTAGTTCGTCAAAGAAACGTACGGCTCACCTGATGGTAAGGGATTTCCGTTAGTTTATAGACGCCTGCAAGATCAGAAGCATCGTCGACTCTACATATCGCCAATAACTGCCCAAGAGCTCTGGCTTACCACAGGAGCACAGCACTGCTTGAGAGCAGTATTATTTAGCTGTGATCTTCTGTAAAGTCGAGGTACTTCTACAGTCGGGCTGCTCCAGATTTTGAGCAAGTTTTTTCCTGCTGTACCCTACCTCAGTAAAAAGCTGCTCCAGATTTTGAGCAAGCTTTTTCCTGCTGTACCTTACCTCAGTAAAAACAAGTGAATGGTACAAGTGTGTGATTTCATCATAACTCATATCATTGCCATATTATTTTTAAATTTATTTGATGACGTATTGTATGTGGTTTTTTTTTTGGACAAAAGTACAAGAAAAATTTCTACTGGGGCCCATTGACCGTAAGGCGATTATTTCAATTTTTTTCAAAATACCTAAGTACATCCAGATGCATTTATAACTACAGCTTTTAATACATCAGGATTAACATCATAATTACTTTAATAATTAGTAATACTCAATGAAAAGTGGAACGTGCCTTATTATTTAAAAATTTAATATATGAAATAATTATGTTTGTCTTAATCGTCATTATTATTTTGAAATGAGGGTTATTTAATATGATATTATTAAAAGTTAAACGTTGATAATTATTGCAGATTGATTTAATTTTTAATCATTTTACCGCTTTTTTGATTAATATAATTTTATTTATTTTCTTGTTCTGTTTTATTTAATTTCTTAAATCTGAACCCTTAACAAATTCACAATTTAGTTTTAATTAATTGATTTTTCATTTGCAATGGAACATTGTATTACAGCTTAAAAATATAAGTAAACTGTCATCTTTCATACAAATTTTATTTTATTTATTTCTAATAAACTCGAAGAGAAATATTGAATTCAAATGCCGTAAAATATCGAATGACAATAGAAAATATCAAAGGTTGAAATACAAGATTTCCCCGGAGTATAATGAGTATTTGTTCAATCGTACTAATATCAGCTTTTCGTTGTGGCATGCCCTTTTACTTACCTTTTTGACAGTAAACGAATAAAGAATACTGTTATTTGTTAATGTCCTATTATGATTGTTGACTAGCAAATGAAAAAAAAGAAATTCAATTTATAATGATAAGTAAAACAGGATGAAAAGTCAAATACGCATTTTTAGGGATAGCTGAAAAACTACTTGTTAGATCTCGATCAATTAAAATGGGACATAACAAACACCAGCATTAAAAAAATCATCAATATTGATACACCAAGTAAATTTTTATGCATTATCATACACAACAATATAGTCAAATAGCGAACCTCCTCCTTTTTTGAAATTGATTAAAAAGAAACACACAAGAAGTTTATCTAGCACTAACGGCTATTCGCAAATACTTCGTTTATAACCGCTTTGATAACCAGTTGGTTGGTTTGATAGTTGTTCTACAGGAAGGACAATTGAAATCTCGACTGAATTTACTGAGTTCTGACTTGCTTGTCAACTTTGCTGAAATAAACAGTAAATGCTGGCAAGGTTTAATGCCTTTCCTGATAGGACTTGGTCATTACGGATTGATAAACAAGAAACCTAGTAAGAGTAATTATTGTGCAAAAAAACCACACGGCCTAATACCACGACTGGAAGTTTTTAATATGGAACCCTGCCGTGCCTAGATAAAAGTGAGTATAAAATCGAAATCTGAGCAAATTGAGTTTAAAGTTTTGAATCTTGGTTTAATAAAGTAGGCTTTACAAGAGAAAACAATAGGTAAATGAAGGCTTGTTGTCTTTTGCCTTTTAAGTATGGAAGAACAAATGCTTATACAAATACAATTATCAGCTCCGAGAAGAAGTCCAGACAAAAAAACTATTGTCAAATTACTGAATAAATTCTTAGAACTTTACGAAAAGTACTGGAAATACAATATTTTCAATTTAACACCAAAATAAAAAGGTGAACAATATTTCAATCAAAAGGAATTGCTTGTCTTCGGTCCCATATCATAATACTACTGTTTTCTTCATTGTTTACAAATAAATAATATCGTTGTATAAAAATGAACAAAGAAAGATCAGGAAAACATTTCAAAATATCCCTAGATACTTCCAATTGTGACAATAGCTTGAATTATTACATATTTACAGTCTTTTTTTTTGTTACAGGTAAAATGCGGGCTTCTTGATGTGTGAACAATATCTTAAGTACTTTTAAAATATTTATGACTAGCTGCTGCCCGCGACGTCGTCTGCGTGCGTTCACTGCTCGTTCCCCGTTGGTGATAGCGTGATAATATGTAGTCAGAACATATGACCCGACTTCTTAATAATATTCGTGCCAAATTTGAAGTAAATCCATGCAGTACTTTTTGAGTTTATCTCGGACATACATACAGACAAACAGACAAAAATTCTAAAAAACTATATTTTTGGCTTCGGTATCGATTGTAGATCACACCCCAAGTATTCTTTAAAAAAAATATTCAATGTACAGTTTTGACTTTTCTACCATTTTATTATATGTATAGATAATAACTTTTATCATGACTTCGCTTGACAAAAGTTTCGATATTTGACAGAATTTTCTTACATATTACATATCTTTATCAAAAAATAGAACAAATGGATAAAGATGCTATCTGTGACAATATAAGATACTCGTAAATTATGATAAAAACGTTAAATGGATAAAAATGCTATCTGTGACAATGTAAGACATACTTTGAAAAAAAAAGATTAATTTTCACTCTTTTAATGTCTTAATTAGCCCTAAACCTTGCTTTTTAAAAAACCAATAAGTAACTACGAGTACCTAGTGAAGCTATTGAATATTTTTACTGTAATTTTCACATATTTGGATGGCATCCTGCACAAATAGGTATGTAATTTGGCAGAAGTGACGAAGCTAAAACTATTTATTTACAATATTATAATATGCGAACTTTTTTTTTATTTCATTTAAAATAAGCAACATCTTTTTATACACGTAGTTTAATTAAAATGTTAATATCTATCGATCACGAAAGCCTTCTAAGTTTTAATTGCTGTCACACCAACGCCTTTTCTAGCTTCATAATACACAATTGTTGCTCAGCCTTGTTCTCTTTATGAAGTTTTAGATTTTCGTGGTTTGGCTGTCAGGTTATACAGGAATGGTATTCATTATATTAATTTGACATAGTGGCTAATGGAGAAAATAAATATTAAAAATTGGTTCAAGGCTAAGAATGTTTAATGTCTCTGTATAGTTCTTAGGAATTTTATAGAATTATATAGGAATAGAAACCTGATAGAGATGACATTTGACTATACGAAATATTATCTATATCTATACTAATATATAAAGCTGAAGAGTTTGTTTGTTTGTTTGTTTGTTTGTTTGAACGCGGTAATCTCTGGAACTACTGGGCCGATTTGAAAAATTCTTACAGTGTTAGATAGCCCATTTATCGAGAAAGGCTATAAGGCTATGTGTCATCACGCTAAGACTAATAGGAGCGGAGTCCACGCCGACGAAGTCGCGCGCAGAAGCTAGTCTATACTAATATACAAAGCTGAAGAGTTTGTTTGTTTGGTTGTTTGTTTGTTTGTTTGTTTGAACGCGGTAATCTCTGGAACTACTGGGCCGATTTGAAAAATTCTTTCAGTGTTAGATAGCCCATTTATCGAGGAAGGCTATAGGCTATCTGTCATCACGCTAAAACCAATAGGAGCGGAGTCCACGTCGACGAAGTCGCGCGCAGAAGCTAGTTTAATATAAACCTGTATTTTTTAGGGTTAGGGACAGGTTTCCGCTATGCGCTTGTGATGTTCCGACCATCCAACTTCCGTATGTTAAAAAAGAATACATACATACTTACATGGTAGTAAAAAAAATGGTGCTTGGAGCTAATTGAGATATCGAAACTAAAATGAAAAATGTGAATTATGACCGAATTTTTCGATAGAATGATCATCCGAAAAAGTTAGTTGTAGTCGAATTAGTTTTGCAGCTAAATATACTTTGATGCAGGTTAATAAAAATGTTAGCAAGGGTGCAGTATGTCTAAAATATTTAACTAAAGTACAAGCGTATGTTACTTGCAACAAAATCAAGTTTTTACGGCTATTATACGTACTCAGTGAGTTTTTTAATTAATTTAGAAAATGTATCCAAATCATCAATAGTCCAGTCATTTATTCTAAACGACTTATCTATACTAATATAATAAAGCTGAAGAGTTTGTTTGATTGTTTGTTTGTTTGTTTGTTTGTTTGTTTGTTTGTTTGTTTGAACGCGCTAATCTCAGGATCTACTGGTCCGATTTGAAAAATTCTTTCAGTGTTAGATAGCCCATTTATCGAGGAAGGCTATAGGCTATATATCATCACGCTAAGACCAATAGGAGCGGAGTCCACGCCGACGAAGTCGCGCGCAGAAGCTAGTAAATTAATAAAATCGCAAAATATGATATCGGAAAATGTCTATATTGCATAATGGCCGGTAGCCAAAAGTTGGTTGCCAACGTTGTAATTTCGCAGAATATTTTCAAAAACCTTGTCACATATTGTATTGGATACATGTATTTTATATATTACTAGCTTCTGCGCGCGACTTCGTCGGCGTGGACTCCGCTCCTATTGGTTTTTGCGTGATGATACATAGCCTATAGCCTTCCTCGATAAATGGTCTATCTAACACTGAAAGAATTTTTCAAATCGGCCCAGTAGAACCAGAGATTACCGCGTTCAAACAAACAAACAAACAAACAAAATCTTCAGCTTTATTATATTAGTATAGATGTAGTAGCAAAAAAAAAACCATATATTTTTTTTTAATAATGTCCGTTACTAGATTATTGTTGTTTTGATATGTCGATGATTTTTATGATTTTTTTGAGGATAAAAAGTATTATTAGATCACAGCTAAATAATACTGCTTTCAAACTGGTGTTGTTTTCCTATGGTGAGTATTAAGGTGACCAGAGACGACATAAGAAGTTTTACTTTAGTCGTGTGGTTTAAAGCACATGTTTTTTTAATAACAAAATTGAGTGAATAAACCTGCATGATATGTTGTTTTAAGTTCTAACAACAAGTCAAACTAATGAAAAACAAAAAATGAACAATTTTATAGGAAAGCAAAAATTGTATACTTCTATAGACGCCGTCATTCTTATTTATTGTTTTTAGATGACATTTGTTTCTGACTGACTAAAACGACGTGTCTTTAGATGTCCTAGCAAACGATTTAAAATGGCTAAATCTCTAGAGGTACTATCTAAAGTCATCAAACAAAATAAATATATATTTCCCTACCGCTTTCACTATGCCGTGTCCTATATGCCTAAAGGTCTGCTAGCGATAAAAAAGAAAGACGTCGCTCTTCTAGCGATAAGACCGCCTTTGTACACTGTTTCTTATTACTTTATTAGTAATACGTTATTGTTTTAATTTTTGTTGTGTACAATAAAAAGAATAAATAAAATAGAAAAATCAATTTTTTAACAAACTTACAAATAGTGACACATAGGTGGTGCTACTTGTCTCAACTTACATTAATTTTTTTGTTATCTATATTCTAATAATACCATCATTTTATCTTGAAAATGTCTACAATTACCTACATAGACTTAATAAATTCTTCTGTTCCACAAAGTCCGACAATCTCACCCATATACACACAAGTAAGCCACTCAATATCAACAGACGTAACTCCGTAATAAAAATGTAGTGACCCCTAATGAATGTCGTCTCGCAATTAATTAGGCTTGTCATAGCATGACAACAGCTCTTGATAGGTTTATTGGCTCGTTCAGGAACACATATGTATTTAATTAACCGCATATTATATAATTGATGCCATATAACGGAATGGATTTAATTACTTCAAGTTATGGAACAATAATATATGTTCTCATAAAGTTTAATAGTGTAATTTTATAGACTAGTGTCTGTCTTTGTGAGTCTTCCAACTGTGTCTTGGATCACGTAAATCTGTCGGTTCCGGATGCTGTCATAGAACCTGATAACGATTGTTAATATATGTATATATCTATATATTAATACGTGAAGCAAAAACTTTGTACCCCTTTTTACGGAAATTGCGTGTACGGAGGAGTGTGACATTTCGCACACTTATAATTTATATATAGAGAATGCAAAAATTAAAATTAAAATTATCCTTAAAGATGCAATTAAAAAAAATATAACACACTACCACGTATTTGACACACACGCATAGTTATAGTAATTAGGGCATATATCCGCCAACACACGGTGGAACAGCATTGTAGATTAAGTTATCAACCTTCTTGAGAAATAGGTCTATGTCAATCAATCAATCTAACTTAAAACATTTATAGGGTATCACTATCACTACAAAACAATTCTTCCCGCTGTCTGTCTGTCTGTATATATGCTTAGATCTTTAAAACTACGCAACGGATTTTGATGCGGTTTTCTTTAGTAAATAGAGTGATTCCAGAGAAAGGTTTATATGTATAATACATGCATAATAATATAGTCGAGGAACACTGATAGTTTTAAAGTTTTCTAATGTGATGTCGTAAACAAACACATTTTTTGCGCTTAGATTAATGCAAATATTTATTTTATATTTTATATTTAGTATAGCATTGCACCCGTGCGAAGCCGGAGCGGGTCGCTAGTATATAAATATTCAGCATGACCGGACATTTAACCTAGCAGACCACATAACATTCAGTTGCTGGATCTACTCCAAATAGATGACAATATGTAATGTATTGTACCTATCTTTTTTTTTATTCACGAGAGGACTTAAATTGTTTCAAGTTACAAAAATCGAATTTAACCCGAATGTTTCTCTGAGCGAAAACTTGTTAAAAACAGAATTAACCATTTTAATGGGAAGTACGGTACAGTTTTTTTAAAACAGAAACGTGACCGTAATGGCTTTAGCGTTGTTCATGAAAATACTCTTTTAGCTGTACGTTGGGGGTCTTCCGGATTTTACTAAAGAGTAATTTAAATTACACGACATACACCAGCCAGACACACAACACACCAGCTCCTCATATACGTAAGATTGTTTTTGTTGACTTTAATTGAAGTTGTAATTTTTCGAAGACTTTTGTTGTGTTTTTGTGGAGAAATACAGATTATACATTGTAATAAAAAAACTGTTCATCAACAACAGAAATGAAATCGTGTATCACTACATATTATAAAACAAAATCACTTCCCACTGTCTGTCTGTCTGTATGTATGCTTAGATCTTAAAAACTACGCAACGGATTTTGATGCAGTTTTTCTTAATAGATAGAGTGATTCAAGGGGAAGGTTTATATGTATAATACATACATAATATAGTAGAGAAACACTGATCATTTTTGCAACCGTGCGAAGCCGGGGCGGGTCGCTACTTTACACATAAATAAATTTTTCAAAATTGATTGTTGATTTTGTTCAATGACTTCGACAACATTCATTACACTTTCATTTTATTACATGTCGATGTAAATTAAAATCTTTCCGACGTGACAACGTAATAAATCTATGAATGCCGAAAAAGGATGACTCATTGTCACGTTACGCTCATTGTCCCGTTACGCTCATTGTACGCTTGCGCCGCATCTATCTCTCTTCCACTCGATTGGCCTATGCGTCCGAGGAGATGTTTTGTTATGACTTTGTTACTTAAAATTATCGTCCGTAAACCAACATTACAGACAACCAATTTTTTTGTACAACACATCCGAGTATACCTACCTAATAATATAAGTCGACATAAGTAGGTATACTAGGCCAACTTTGCAATTAAAAAGAAAACATATCTAAGTTAATAGGTAATAATTTTATATTTAATAACGCTAGTAAGATATGAATCATATTAAACATAACATCAATAACATTCTTGCTGTACTGATGCCGATATTTTAATGTAAATTCGGAGATACAATCTTGTATTGACAAGGCTCAAGCAACCGGGATCGAACCGTGGTTGGATAGATGGCGCATTGCCAGCAATTACACGCTTATCCACAGACTAAAGATGACGTTCGGAAATTAATATATTAGTAGAAGATCCGAACCTAAATCGATCTTCACCCAGCTGATAATAGAATAAAACACACTTTACAATAAATTTAGTATTTTAGATAACATATTAAAAATGGGTTGCCTAAAAAATCCTTTACTGACTATTTTTAATAATTTTTTTAACGTATAGATTGTGCAGCCGTTGCGTTGCCTATTATTTAACAGGACGAACTAAATAGAGACAATCAATGACAATACGCATATAGAGAACTTGTAGGGAACAAAAATCTTAACGAATGTAGTAACCCTCTGGATAAGATAGGTACGGCTAAATGTGAACCCTGCGGATAAGATACGGCTAAATGTGAACCCTGTGGATAAGAAACAACTAAATGTGAACCCTGTGGATAAGAAACGGCTAAATGTGAACCCTGTGGATAAAAAACGGCTGAAAAAGAAAGTCCTACTGGAAAGTCCCTCTAGTCCTACTAATATTATAAATGTGAAAGTTTGTGTGGATGTATGTATATTTGCTACTCTTTCACACAAAAACTTCTCGACTGATTTTAATGAAACTTGGTACATAAAAGGCTAAAGATCTAGAATAACACATAGATTACTTTATATCCCGACATTCCCACGGGATCGGAAACTACGCGGGCGAATCCGCGTGTTAGTAGTAGGTGCAGGTAGTCCGTTATTTATATCTTGAAATAACTATTTCCAAATAATTTTCCATACACTCGTAACTAACCACATATTTATCAACCTCGATCAAGACCATATAAATAAAATAATATTAATTTAATTTCGAACGAAAAAGAAATAAAATTAACACATGGCCCATTTAATCGAAATTTCTCGGTAACCTTTACTACCTTGTTTTAATTCGAGTTTTGATGTGTTTCTTCAATACGTTAAAAATATCTTTTTAGAGCATCGTTTGAAAGTCGTTCATTACGAATGATGGCTTTATTTTTCGCGTTGTAGAAAGATTTATACCAGAAAAATTGGTTCGTAATACTTTGCTCTTTCTTTTTTTGCTTGTTAATGATTTTAAAACACTTCGTAACTTCGTTTACTTTCTATCGGTGATAAGATATTGTTTAATTTAATTCTTGGAATGTATAGTTTTATGTAACATACTAGCTGTGCCAGCGATTTAAAATTAGCCTTAGTTACTCTTTATTACAACAACTATCTATCAGTGAAAGTCCGGTCAAAATCGGCCCAGCCGTTTCAGAGTTTAGCCGGAACAAACAGACAGACAGACAGACAAAAATTGTAATAAATGTTATTTTGGTATATGTACCGTGTAAACTTTCAGATGCATTTAATAAAATTCGGTTATTTTAATATTACAAACAGACACTCCAATTTTATTTGTAAAGACAATATAGTTATATATCAATATATAATTTCCTCACGGTTTGTACCTACTATGGGACGTCCTCCGGCCCGCTGAGCTGACAATCTACGTAAGTTTGCCGGTGTAGGCTGGATACAGATTGCTTAAAACCGGGATGTCTGGCGCGAACTTGGGGAGGCTTATGTCCAACAGTGGACTGCAATAGGCTGAACTGACTGACTGACTTGTACCTATAAAATAAAATTGAATAAAAATCATTGCATTAGAGAAAATCATTAAAACATTAAACAGTTGTTATAATGAAACAACTTTTTCGGATTTTATCGCTTTTTATGAGTTTTTTTACAGTCCTCCCGTGACCATTGTTACTGAAAAGTGTCCGAAACACCGGGCATGTAAAAAATCTAATAAACCGCAATAAAAAACGAAAAAAAAATTGTTTCATTATAATGAGTGAAATTCGCATAAATATTAGAAAACAATAAGTATTAACAGATAGTCACTCGTTAGTTAACAGTTAGTTCGTAATTTCAAATAGGAAAATTTATTGTTCCGCAACCCTAAATAATGCTAAGTAGGCATTACTGTTTCAAATCATTACTAATGATTCGACACTTGTCAAAGGCTTAAAGTAACGAGGGTTGAGAGCCGTCAACAACTATTCAACGCTAAGCAATAATTAATTTTGCTGCCAATATTCGATTGCTACTTCGAAACAGTTTCAAGTATAATCAGAATTGAGTTGACGTACTAATACGATGTATAAATTAAGTTATAAATTACTAGCTTCTGCGCGCGACTTCGTCGGCGTTTACTCCGCTCCTATTGGTCTTAGCGTGATGATACATAGCCTATAGCCTTCCTCGATAAATGGACTATCTAATGCTGAAAGAATTTTTCAAATCGGCCCAGTAGTTCCAGAGATTACCGCGTTCAAACAAACAAACAAACAACCAAACAAACAAACTCTTCAGCTTTATATATTAGTATAGATACAATTATCAACGACGGGTTAGCGCAGCGGTCACGGTAGGTTATCCCACATAACCCAGTTCTACCCCAAGAGCCGGGCATCTTCTTGTAGATTTCCTTTGTAACATCCCACTGCTGGGCATAATTCGTCAGTCCTGGTTAATATCATAAATACGTGATTGCGATCGTTACTCATGATAATAGGGAACATATCCGTAGCAGCGTGGTGGATTAAGCTCCAATCCTTCTCCTACATGGAGAAAGCTTAAATCCTTCCAACATGTATCGATAACGAGGTCATCAAAGATTATTACAAACCAGCTGATTTTTTTTTTAGTTAGTTAATATTTATATAATTAAATAGTAATATTGTCCTACAAATTGCGTGGTACGTTATCCCGGTCCTAACGCTCACTGCTGCTTTATCCCTGCTACCCCTATTACCTACCACAATCAAGAGTTTTCGTAGAGGAAAATGTTGGGCGTCTTATCAAAATGAAGCTACTCCCGGAAAATTAGCTTGATAGTTGTCAAGTGCAAAAAATGTACCAGGGATCCTGGACTATATATATTATTGCATTTTGACTAAATTATTTTCTTTTGTATATATAAATCAATCTCCAAATTTTTAAGTTTATTAGTATAGATATAATGTATGTGTCCGTCAGTTTACTCGTCATGAATATTTAATAGCTAACAACATGAATTAGTAGCTCGGTATACATATTTGATTTCATTAATTAGTCTGTTCACGACGCAGTCATTAGTAATTAGTCGATAAGCGGTATATATCAAGTATTTACATATATTATAACACAGAGCAAAGGACGAATAGAAGTGGATTAATTTGTATTTAGTTTGACAATTCAAGATATAATCACTTTATTTTAAATTCATGTCACTGTTGTAGATTTTTCATTTGTATTTTTTGGAATACGAGTATGAGAACCACTTGAAAACTTTTCGCCCAGCTGTGGGAGAAGTACAGGCTGCTTCAATAGTGTCATTTTTCTATATATCGATTACCGATAATTTTCTAGAGATAAAAATTGTTCTTAAAACTTCATTTTTATATATTTTTTATTGATATTTGTATACAAAAGAAATCAATAATCACAGATAACAAAAAGTACTTAAAATTTGCCATAACATTTCATTGTATAGGATTTAAAATTTAACATTTTTTCTTAATATTACTGTACATAGTGATTAATATTAGACAAACGCTTCACAAACGCTTCACGCTCAACGGCCCCCAGTAGGACTCACTCCTGTGTTTGGGGGTCCGGAAACACGCACAACACACAAGCACAAACGCCCAGTCTACGACACACAACAGTATAGTCTATACAAAGTGTTTAAAAGTTCGCTCTTACATTTCATTTTATAAAACACTAGCTCCTGCGCGCGACTTCGTCGGCGTGGACTCCGCTAGTATTGGTCTTAGCGTGATGATACATAGCCTATAGCCTTCATCGATAAAGGGGCTATCTCACACTGAAATAACTTTTCAAATTGGCCAAGTAGTTCCAGAGATTACCGCGTTCAAACAAACAAACAAACAACCAAACAAACAAACAAACCCTTCAGCTTTATATATTAGTATAGATTGATACTGTTATCATATCCAAAACTTACTATTCTATTTACATCCGATCCCACACTGATAATAATTAATCATGGCTCTTTAGCCACGGCACGAGGTGAAAATAGTTTTAGCTTTGATAATATTATATTGTATAAGCCACTTTATTATGGTGATCCGAAGATAACCATTGACTTATTTTGATAAATTCTTGTGATTCTTGAAAGGAATTGTTAGTGTTTAGTCTTGAAATATTACACACCGGTCTTATATACTTTTGTATATAAGTCTTCAGCATTTATGTCAATCATGTTTAATATTTTTATTATGTGATCTGGATAAAAAAATTAACAAACGTCTTTCATACTACGATGCTCTCTTAGTTGGGCAAAAGCCTCCTTTCCACAAAGGAGCATCTTGCATCAAAAACTATGATAGGGAAATTACCCAGACCAGAAATTCTAATACATATATAGAAATTTCGAGTTTGTTATTGAACCGTTTGAAGTCGTTGGCTTTTGTTACCTATAGGTGATAACGGTGTTCCTAGCTGTATGGCATAACGACGTTTGCTTTGACCAGCTAGAAAATGTATAAAAACAAATATCTACAAACATAATAATAAACGCCTCACACTGAACGACCCTTAGTAGGATTTACACCTGTGTCGGGGATCCGGAAACATACACAATACACAAGCACAAAAGTCCAAACAACGGCAAATATCTGTGTGGCAAATACAAGTTTACCATGTGTATCAAACTCGCAACCGCCAGCACAACAACCGCAATACAGCGCTGAGACCGTTGCGCTAACGCGACGTCATATTTCTACCCCTTTTTTCACTACATATTATAAAACAAAGTCTCTTCCCGTCTGTCTGTCTGTATATATATATGCTTAGATCTTTAAAACTACGCAACGGATTTTGATGCGGTTTTCTTTAGTAAATAGAGTGATTCCAGAGGAAGGTTTATATGTATAATACATGCTTAATATAGTAGAGGAACACTAATAGTTTTAAAGTTTTCTAATGTGATGTCGTAAATAAACACATTTTTTGCGCTTAGATTGCAAAACAAAGTCTCTTCCCGTCTGTCTGTCTGTATATATGCTTAGGTCTTTAAAACTACGCAACGGATTTTGATGCTGTTTTCTTTAGTAAATAGAGTGATTCCAGAGGAAGGTTTATATGTATAATACATGCATAATATAGTAGAGGAACACTGATAGTTTTAAAGTTTTCTAATGTGATGTCGTAAATTAACACATTTTTTGCGCTTTGATTGCAAATATCTATTTTTTATTTTATATTTAGTATCAGCATTGCACCCGTGCGAAGCCGGAGCGGGTCGCTAGTTTTATATATACAAGAACGTATTAACATTTCAATTCCAACTAAGTTTATCACCATCATATCCTAACCTCGATCTATTTTACGTACATTGTACCTAATTGGTACACAGAAATCTGATTCGTATTTCATCCAATCGCCCGCTTGTAATTTGTCATGATCAAGTTTGAGTTAGCAATACTTGTTATTCACGTGACTTTGATTATTTGATTTTTGGTAAAAAATAGAGGTATAGTAAAGTAAATATAAGTAAATATAGGTGTAGGTATGGTAACCTGATCTAAGAGTTGGTTTTAAGGTTTCACGTATCCAAAAAAGCGTAATAATCAGGTGTAGGATAATCCGCATTGGAGCAGTGTGGTGGATTAAGCTCTGAACATTACACTACATGGAGAAACCTGTGCCCAGCAGTGGGATGTTACAGGCTGAATCGTGATCGAGTTCTAGGAAATCAATTAAGGTTTATTAAGATTACAATTCAATAATCTCGTAGGTATATATAAATTAATATTAAAAAAAAAACAAAAGTAGGTTACGTTTTGTCCTACGTTTCTTTTTTTGTTTCTCCTACGTTTTGTCTCCGTATGTGAAAAATGAATGGGAATTGCTTGCTCTTACAAGTACTATTGGACAAGAGTACTCGTTTACGTCGATAAGAATACGCAGTTCTCACTTACAGTGTTTTTTTTATGTGTGTTTCCTCACCGATGTCAAAGGTTTTTTTTTAATGGAATGGTGGTACTTGTCATGTGGTCCCATTTAAATTTGATCGAGATGTGACAAGTACTTTTTGAGTTATCTCTAATAGTGCGCATTCACTTGACTATTTTTTCGTCTACCTACGTTGTATGGTCCATGCAATTGAGTCGATTTTTTTTTTCGTTTGCAAGCAAACACAATTATTTTACAATGTCGGTCGTTACATTAAACACAAGTATTTACCTTATAAACAGACGACTGGTTGTATATGTTAAACATATAAAATTATGCACAGACACGCGTACAATTTAATAACACATATCAATAGTAATGATGTTCAGATTTATATTATTATATTTTATTTCGTTACCCGAACTTATTGCATCATTTCGTATTCGATTTGTATTATAGACGGTTCTAGAACTCTCGATACAGACTTTATTATCCATTTATTTTTACTACCAATACAGATTTAGGGAAATATAAACGAAAATCGCGCCACAATGTAATACGAGATTTTAGGATCAACGAGCGTATCGTTTTATATTTAAAATTTATAGACGAAATAAATTACCATGTACGATAATACATAAATTATTGCTTGGGTTTCATGACCAATTTGTATCAAAGGGTTTCCTTTTCAAATAATTTTTCCATTTTTGAAGTAAAACTTCTTTACGCACGCTTGACTAGGGAATAGTCTAGTGAATGCGTGATGAGAGCGTTACGAAAAGTGTGATCAGGCGAGGCGAACGGGAGTTGAGAGGGAGATTAAGCTAGTGAATTCGTGATGAGAGCGTTACGAAAAGTGTGATCAGGCGAGGCGAACGGGAGTTGAGAGGGAGATATGAGTTAGTGATTATAGAAAGAGAGAGAGTTACGTTTCGTAAGTTTTAAGTCTTTCTACTTCAGTCGTGTGGTAAACACAGTTACACACTCGTTTTTTTTTATGCGACTATAGTAATAGAATAGTAATAGAATATATCATACTGTTCTGTTACGTTACCTGAGAGCATGTCACGTGAAGTATGACGAAAGTAGTGACGGTCACGTAACACGTTATATGACACTACCTCAGCGAGATTCTAATTGCTTTTAATCTGAGGTCATCTAGGAGGTTTATACTGAAGGCTTTACGTGCTCTCTGAGGCTACTTACAACGTCTGTTCAGTTAGTGTTCCCGTTCAGAGTACAAACAAGATCATATACCCTTCTTAGCAACTGTTAGCAAAAATTGTACATCACATTTGTCAAAAGTTTGCCAGGACGGTACTTTCTTAATTAACCGATAGCAAAACAATATTTAAAAAAAAAATTTAGCATTGTGGGAAACGGGTTACTCGAATGTTCACTACTTTTAGTCTTATACATAATATGTATAAAAAACGCGTGATTTGGTAATTTTAACACCATGTACACACGTTTGTAATGTAGACTCACTTATGCTGATCGTTTCAATTAGCATAACTGCGTTCATGATCCCGCCCACATAAAAGATCAAAATATGATATTCATCACGAAATACGCGTAATATTTAAATACGATCCAAGTGTACATTCATATTAATTTACTGAAAACGGAGTATAAATACACATAATAATATTACGTGTTAAGTGTACTTTTTGTTTGGTCAAGAAGAGCTTCAATTTTGAGCGTCAGTTACCGTTATTGTAAACACTGAAATTGCTTCCAATTCACGCATATGTATGTACAAACGATTATTTCATTTAGACCTTGAGTAGTAAAATGGCGCAGTTTGTAGTGGCCATGCTTTCAGCTCCGCGGGTTGTTTTTTTTTCGATTTATGCCTAAATCTGATATTTGTACTAAAGTATTTATTAATGTATTATTTCTAAGTATATTTACCAAAAAATACATCTTCCTTACCTTTAGCAATAGGCGACCGCATGTGTATGTTATAAAATAAGGATCTATATTGAAATTGTCCAGCATAGGTCTTTGCAGCGCTATCCGTCATGTATCACTAGGAATTAGTCACATTTTGCGACATATCTAACTGTCAAGAGGGCTGGTGCATTTTTTCCCCAGATAATCGGCATAGCGATTCAACGGGGAAACGCTGCCAGCATTCTTGGCACAATTCCACGCGGATATGATTTGTACCAAAACTATCTGTAAATATTTTGGTCATAAGTTGTATTGTAACTATTGTTACAATCTAACTGTGTGCTCATCTAGTAACTAGTAAGTGTTCTAACAGCCTGAGCTTCCAGGTGCTAGTTGCATTCAGGTTCCTTGTATCTCTAATGGTCGATTTACATCAGATGAGCGAATGCTCATTCTATCCCCACTACATCAAATTCTTATCAAATTCTTTTAGTGTAACCACCCTTAGGGTGGATTTAGACCAAACGAACAAAGAGCTAGAGCTAGAATAAGAGCATTCTTTCTTGATCTTGGAACACTCGTATTCATATATGTATATAACAACAAAATAATGTTCTACGCCTGTTTACACTAAAATAATTTGATAAGAATTTGATGTAGTGGGGATAGAATGAGCATTCGCTCGTCTGGTGTAAATCGACCAAGTATCGGTTCTTCGAATTACTAGAATTAGTTCTTTTACAGTTTTCGATTCTCGAATACCATTATAGCGTAATCGAACCACAGTTTATTAACCTTGTTTCTGTTCTATTATTACTTTAGATATATTTCACTAAATTGACGTCGTTAAAGCAAACGATTCGTAATATATTGAACCATATAAAATAATCTATCCTCAACGTTTCCTGGGCAACGGATCGTAAAATATTCACCGGATACCGTAGACAGGAAAACCGACAGTAAAAGAATAATTTTTTGCCGATTCTGTCAAACTATCGCGTTTTACGGTAAAGTGTTTTCATAGGTGTTTGGTAAAATGTATTTTCAGAACGTGCAATGTTTTTGATAGTTTAACTTAGATAGTTATATTAAACTAAAGGCGATGTGTATTGTAATGATGAGTTAATATGAAGCCAAAGTTGTTTTTTGATAAAGTTTTTAAGATTAAAACCATTATGGATCTAGTATAAAAGTGGTAGTGGAGAACTCGTTTTAACGTACTAACGCTAAGAATTACTGATTTGATTTATTTAGGAAATTATATTTGTTGATTAAGGTAAACTGCGATTAATTTATCTATAACATACAATAGAGAAATGTTGACAAGTCAGTTTTTTTTTATACAACTAGGTCGCCGAACAAGCGTACGGCTCACCTGAGGGTAAGCGATTACCGTAGCTTATGTGTTACTGTTGTGCCCTACCTCAGTAGGAGTATTCTAACATGGTTTAACTGTTAGTAGGTACTGTTCTTTTGTAGTCATATGTTTTATGAAACCAAGTTATGTATATTAATATTAAGTAAGAAAGTAATATTTTACAACAACTCTTTACCAATTCTGTATTTTATTCCTGTGAAAGTTGTTTATAGCAAAAAAAATCTTACTTTAAGTTTAACACCATTATACGAGTAGCTTAACTAGAAATTTCTAGTTTTCCTAAAAATAATATTTGGTTTTAAAAAATTATATTTCCTCATTTAAACAGTTATATAATACTAGCTTCTGCGCGCGACTTCGTCGGCGTGGACTCCGCTCCTGTTTGTCTTAGGGTGATGATATATAGCCTATAGCCTTCCTCGATAAATGGGCTATCTAACACTGAAAGAATTTTTCAAATCGGACCAGTAGATCCTGAGATTAGCGCGTTCAAACAAACAAACAAACAAACAAACAAACAAACAAACAAACAAACAAACAATCAATCAAACAAACAAACTCTTCAGCTTTATTATATTAATTGAGCTATTAAAGAGAAAACACGCACAATAGCTATGTCCACACTGTGCCTTTTCATCTTCAACTTTCGTCGTCACCTTTCTATTCAACTTTCGTTGACACATTCAATATTGAATGCGTCAACAAACGCGACGCTAACGTAGTCATTTCGATTCTGTCAGTGTTCAAAACATGAGCGACGAGAACATTTTGCTTGGTGGAATATGTATGGCTTACTTAGTCATAAGAAAATCAAGAAAAAAAAGAACAAAGCGAAAGTTTTGGATACGAAGCTATTATAATAATCGAAGCTTCTGTAATCCTCTATAAATCTCAAAGTAATATTTTTTTCTTCGTCCGCCATCTTGATGTTGAACGCTTTGTTGCACAGAAATCCACTAGTCGCGGGTAACACGTTTCGTAGCGCGCGCTATGCTTTCAACTGTCAAAAACGTATGCGTCAAGGGCATGCCTCACGTGCGCTGTTGACTGCGCTGTGACGCATGCCCTTGATGAACGAAAAAAGGCACAGTGTGGACATAGCTAATGAGAATCAAGTCCTTTAATAAAGCTGCTAGCTAAACAGTTGTTATATATAAACTTATTGTTCTCTATTCACGAGGCGCCTAAAAACTAGCAGTCACCTCTGACAAAAGAAAAGTTTGAAAAAGGCAATTTGGAATGTTTTTTTTTTTTTGGGACCTGACTTCGGTACAGCTGATTCTCTATATTCTGTTGTATTTTTTTTATAAACGAGTACTGAATATGTCTCTCGCACATTTCTGATATTGACAGAGTGAGATGGGTCATTGTTAGATGTGGGACCAACGCCTTCGTTCTTGATTTGAAATTGTAAAGGCCCATTTATATTGAATCCTTCTAAATTTTACTTTAGACAAAATAAAATTATTTTCATATATGTATAAATAACTACATAAATAAGTAACACTAAAACAATATTAGATATAGTATAAATATATTATTCTCGGCTAGTTTTTCCCAGTTATTGTGGGAAAAACTAGCCGAGAACAGAGACCAATGGCGTAAGAGCGTGAAGGATGGTCAAAAACACCATGATGAAGCCTGGTTTGGACTCTTATCGAACAGGAGAATCAAAAAACATCAAAACAGCGACAATTATGACACTAGCGCATCTTTTCCCTGTTCGGTGTGTGGTAGAGTCTGCCGCTCCCGTATCGGCTTGTACAGCCATCAGAGAAAATGCTCTTCAGGCACTGTTTGAATCGTCTGTAATAGACGTAAAGGCCTATGATGATGAAATATATTATGCACAAGAACTTTTATTAATAAAATAATTATTATATAATTCTTGTAGTTTCAAAAACTGTCGTTATCACTTTCTTTTGATGACCTTTCGCTAGACACGTGAATTATAAATTACTCAAATAAAATCCATTAATATTGCCGATGTGTTCAATTATAATCCGCTTGCCTTTTCCTGGAATAATATAGCATCAAACACAATATATAATCTGAAAGATTTTTAATTCCAGTTGATAGCCCACCCAAAAATGCAGATCTCGATGTAGTCATTATATTGTCAACCCAAAAATATGGAAATTGGTATATCCACCACTTCCCCACCACTTCAGCCTATCACAGTCCACTGTTGGACATAGGCCTCCACAAGTTCGCGCCCGACATTATGACGCGAACTCATGTGTTTTGCCCATAGTCACCACGCTGGGCAGGCGGGTTGGTGACCGCAGAGCTGGCTTTGTCGTACCGAAGACGCTGCTGCCCGTCTTCGGTCTGTGTATTTCAAAGCCAGCAGTTTGATGGTTATCCCGCCATCCGTCGGCTTTTTAAGTTAATTAATTGGTACATCCAGTAATATGTAATTAATATGATGTTATCATTAAAAATATAAAAATAAAAACTGAATTGAGAACATCTTTCATTTATGAAGTCGGTCTAAAAAGAAATAAAATACAATTCATTCAGTATAAATTTTTCTTTACGAATGTCGAAAAAAAAATGTAGCTATAATTGAATAATCACGAAACACACTTAGCTACCTAAGTAAATGTGTCAAGCGTCAATGCCATGACATGAAATATATCTGTAAATTATATTAAGTAAGAATTCGGCGAATTTCTTTTCTAGCCTTTGAAAAAGGTTGGGTTTATTAACATTAAAATGATATATTTTACACTACAATATTTGCTTTTGTTTTACTTTTGTGTATGAAAACTATCGATGCGGCTATTAAATTTTGAAGTAAAAATGAATTTCGAAATTACATTCTCGTGCGTGTAGGCGCCTAAATACTGGAGTATACTAAATGCTACTGATATAAAAACTTAATTTATTTTTTTCTTTTCAGGTAATAATCAACTGCATCACTTATACGCGTCTGGATCAACTACGATATTGAACTCTTAGAGAAAAGTTTTTGTGCGGTGAGTGAAAGAGAGTTTGGAGCCACTTTTCTGTATTAGGTCTTTTTTTAAACTATAGTTCTATTGACACATCCTTAACTCTTATGAAGAACTTATCATATCTCAGTTTTGCTTGGTATCTCCGAAAGGGGCGTTTTATCGTATGAACGTATTTATCTCAAAACTTGTTTAAACTAGCATTATATGTTAAACAATTACAATTTATAATTCACCAACTTCAAAACCGTGAGATTAAGTACCTTTCACTACACACACACTAGCCCGTTGGCGCAGTTTGTAGTGACTCTGCTTTCTGCTCCAGGGGTTGTGGCTTCGATTCCCACCTAGAGTCTGGGTGTAATATACATATTAATTTATATATTTATATGTGTATTATTTATAAGTATGTTTATCAAAAAAAAATGTAGCTAGACCGGACGTCGGCTGTTACCTATAATACAAGCATTAAGTTGCTTACTTTAGGAACAGACGACCGTGTGTGTATTGTGTAGATATCTATTTATTTATTACTTTCATTAAGATTAACCTCTAACCCCCCTCCTACATGGAGAAATAGACCTATGCTCAACAGTGGGATGTTAGAAGGATGTTTAAGATTTTTTTCATTACGAAACGAAGTGCTTTCACTTATATATCATACTAGCTGTCCTGGCGAATTTCGTACCGCCTTATTCTTTTAAATTAAATATAATAATTACATTTGTATATCAAAATAAATAATAGGCTATAGCCTATCTTTCAAGTTGGGTCAAACTGCACACGGTGTGCAAATTTAATTAAAATCGGTTAACCACTTTAGACCCCTAATTCCCATCGTGGACAAACAACATGACGCGTAATTTAATTAAGATTACCTTATGATTTAAAACAACTTGTTTGTTTTTTTTTTAATATTAAATAGTAAAAAACCTAATCAATTAATAAGACAATTAGTAAGACACAACATATATTACAAAAATATTTTAATAAAAAATATATTCAAAGGACCTTATTTTCTTAATTCTTTGGATTGCTTAAACTTAAAAGCTATTTCATTTCTGCCTTTCTAATACCCATTTTATTTAAATATCGAAACGACTTCGAAGTATCGATAAAGATATTCCGAATTTGTGACATTTGAATGCTAAAAGGTAACCGCTGTGTTAGGCTGTGGTTGCAATATAGCAAACAGATGAAAGCTATATAAAGCTAATTAAAGTCGTTTTAAGTTAAAATGATTTATAGCTGTATTTTTTTTAACGTTATTTCAAATATCTTTTATGATTTTATCTACTAGTAAATGTTGTTGTGGTTATTGCAGAATAATAAGAATTAGATTAAGTTTATGTAACGTTTTGTATACTTGTACAATGTACATAATTATATAAATCTTTTCCTACTCATATGAATATATTAAATGAGTATCTTATTCAAAAATGATTGGCAAAATCTAGTTTACATTTAGTTTGATATGTTCAGTACCCTAGTGTCGACAGATGTTACGCGCTAGTTAGTAACTTGTAACCAATATCATACATGCGCTATCCATCAACTTTGCACGTTTCGAAGTCAACTTCAACGATTTTCCGGTAACTGATTAGTCAAGTTTTTAATGGTTAAAGTTTTTGCAGTCTAGACTGTTTTAATCACTTTAGTCGAGCTTAATGGATTACCATTTATAGCAATTTTTCACACACGGTCTTATTTCTCTACGTCGCATTTCGTTAGGTTACTAATAAGTACACTATTATAAAAAAAATTAAAAAAAAAACATTGGGAGTTTTAAAAATTTGAATTAATAATTAAGATAGAATGTGAAATAAATTACTTTGCTTTTATATCCTGTAACACTTGTTACATACGATTAGATCTTTCTTTATATTTTACTATTTTTTTTGTTTTGTTTTTGTTTCTTGTAGTGGTGTTTAATAAGGAATATTCGATATTTATTATTAATTATTTAAGCTCAATTTTAAATTGTATAGTTAATAGTAAAATCAAATGGTGTACAATAGAATATTTTTTCTTACCTACAAGCATTATTTACATTAATAGCTTGATATCGCACGAAAATCATTTTAGATCTGCTAACAGTCAGACCTAAGGTCAAAAGTCCTTATCAAAGTTTTATTGAAGAAATCGCGTGTAAAAGTTGACGACTGAGAAATAAAAGTGGTATCTGCATGACTTTTGTTTTAACAATCCCTTGAATGGGTATAAAGTTTGATAGATTTTGAACGAGTTGTGTCTGATATTTGAAATTTAAAATAAGTTTTATTACTCGTGAGATTTGAGACACAAATAAACACTTTCTAGTTTTACTTTACGACACCCTTAAAAAAAACTTAAAAAATTTAAAAAAAATGTTAAATGGTTTTGTGTGTGTGGT
Source organism: Melitaea athalia (assembly GCA_905220545.2). Taxonomy (NCBI): domain Eukaryota; kingdom Metazoa; phylum Arthropoda; class Insecta; order Lepidoptera; family Nymphalidae; genus Melitaea; species Melitaea athalia. The sequence goes on from HG992204.1 coordinate 4,375,195, forward strand.
GGTGGACAAAGCTATTATTTCTATTCTAAAGCTATACTTAGAAAGTACAAGTCAACTTTACAAAAAATTACAATGAATTAATAATGCTTTCAAGTAGTGTTGTGTTCCTGTGGCGAGTAAGGTTTCCAAAACTCTTGGGACAGGTAGGGGATAGGTCCAGCGGCGCGCTTGCGATGCTTCTATCTATAGGATACTGTAGTGTATGGAGATATAGTGTTTGTATCAATGTAGTGTTTGTATTCATACAATGAATACAATACACTGTCTCACGTACCACACTGGAGGTGGCAAGAGTGTATAAAGGTAGACACCTACGGACTGAGGGTAGTCATGTGACGAACGCGGTACGGAGCGGACGTGCGCCTGCGCTCCAGTGTGGTAGTAGTGAGCCAGTGTCTTATCTAAACTCTCTTGAGGGACTATAAGGTCCTACATTGGCGACGAGGACAAAGGTCAGTAAAATATAATTATATATATCAATGAAAAAAAGGAAGGAAAAGAGAGTTAATATTTATGAGTGTCAATTAAAAATTGCTATCAAAATAGTTCATTTTGTAACTAAAACTGAAGTTCATTTGTTGTAGACTTCATTATAAGCAAAAAGATGACAATATGAAGTCCAATATACAAAATAATAATAACCTTAAATAAAATTTATTAAAATTTTATACATAGTGTTGGTATATTTGTAATTCTGACAATTAAAAAACAAGTTATTGGATTTGGTGTCGATATTGCTCTCATTGTTTAAAACCGGAATAGTACGGGGATGGTGGCGCTATCTTTCGAATGGGTAATACTTATTCATTTACCATTGGTCAGGCATTATCTTTGTGTCTGATTTGCAGGGTAGTTGCACAATAAGTACTGTTAGCATTAAATTTGTGCTTCTAATTTTCTAGTGTTCTTGCTATGATTATTTATTAGTTTTGATGTACTGGAAGAGCATAAAAAAGGAGACAACATCTTTCGAATGGGTAATACTTATTCATTTACCATTTGTCAGGCATTATCTTTGTGTCTGATTTGCAGGGTAGTTGCACAATAAGTACTGTTAGCATTTTTGTGCTTCTAATTTTCTACTGTTCTTGCTATGATTATTTATTAGTTAAGTACTGGAAGAGCATAAAACAGGAGACAACATCTCCCGAATAGTTAATAGAATTTTATGATTGGTCAGTCGCCATCTTTGTCATGTATTTGCGGGATTGTTGCGCTCTAAATATGGTAATTGGTAAGTGAAGATGCAGTTATTGTTTAATTATTGTTCACCCAACGTTGCTACTCGATAAATGGCGTACTTACAAGTGATTAGTGATAATCATAATCAAAATGTGATATCAACTTATTTGAAGCATTACACAGTAAATAACAATTTTATAGTTATAGCAAATCACAGGTTTAGTTTTATTGTACAGGTTCTTTATTCATTTACATTAATAAAATTAAAGTAATTAGACACTCAATACGTTCGTCAACTTATTTGATGTAGTTAAAAGTGTGTGTCGTGAATGAATAACTATAGATTCAAAGTGAATAAGTGTTTCGTGAGTGTTTTCAGTTGGGTTCTACAAAATAATATAATAATCGATTTTGTTTAAGAAGAATCTTTAATCGAATTAATGAAGTATTTTTTTTTAAATATTAATTATTCGTTTAATAGTTGTTTTGTTAGTTCATTTAATCTTTAGTTATTCATTGGTATTCCCAAATTACGTAGCTGGTTTGTGGGTTCGGTCCCCGCGCATGGCAGCATTTGTATTGGCTATACAGATGTTGGCCGTGGTCTGGTGTTTGTACAGTCCTAGTCTGTGGGTCTCTTCACCGTACCTCGGAGGGCACGTTGAGCCGTCGGTCCCGGTTGCTATCATATACACCTGATAGCGATCGTTACTCATAGTAAGGAATATTTCGCCAACCCGCATTGGAGCGGCGTGGTGGATTGGGCTCTGATCCTTCTCCTGCATGGGGGGAGAAGGCCTGCGTCCGGGTGTTACAGGCTGAGGCGAGCGAGGTATGTGATTTTCCAAGTATATTTGCTCGTAACTTTTGATATAAACTTGATTTAGATTTTATAACCAGGCGGTTTAAAGTTAAAATTTCACTGACGCGTGCGTAGTTACAGCTTAAAGCAGCCGTCAATGAACAGAATTATTGTCTTTTATTTTGGGTTTTAAGAAAAATTTCAAGATTTCGACTTGATTCCTTGTAAATAATCTTGCGAGTCATGGATACTATTGTAATTATAATTACACTAGCTTCTGCGCGCGACTTCGTCGGCGTGTACTTCGCTCCTGTTGGTCTTAGCGTGACGATATGATATAGCCTATAGCCTTCCTCGATAAATGGGCTATCTAACAATGAAAGAATTTTTCAAATCGGACCAGTAGATCCTGAGATTAGCGCGTTCAAACAAACAAACAAACAAACAAACAAACAAACAAACAATCAAACAAACAAACTCTTCAGCTTTATTATATTAGCATAGATGACGTCAAAATATTTTTATCATATTTCAAGAACTGTCTCATAGTCTATGGTTGTCTGTTATACACAGAGCACATCACTCAATCAATCAAGCCGTCAATAGAGTATGACATTACTGTAGAATTTTATGGTGCGTTATTTAGAAACAGTAAAAAACTAAGTTATAGGCGTGAGCTATCAAAAGGAGGATAGAGGTTGGACTAGGTATAATTGCCAAATAATGTTTACAATGTTACTATGTTGGATTGATTGAAAATTATTACACCTTCGGGTACTTACAATAACAGTCTAGTATCCACTTGCCTATGTTCTTTTGTTTATAAGGAGTTCTTTTCCTGGTAGGTATTTGTGTATCAAACAAAGTTATTTAATACCTTGAAACTTCTTTTAAGGACACGGCAGAATATATTTCGCAATTATAAAATTTAGAGGTATATTAATGATATACAATTAGACGTTTGCAACTGTAAAGTTGCATTGAAATTTAAAAATTACTTAAGCAAAAGTAAGCCGCTTTATACGCGTTCGTTTACGTTCACCGCTTATACGTGTATACTGTATAGTATTTGTTTGTACCTACTATTGAACAACGAGACAGCGTTTGTAAAATTAATTGGCGGGGGCACTGCCGTGCCCCCCGATTTCGGGAAATGGTTATTGTCGCATTAAATAAATTGCTATATTGCAATATAAAACAAATAAAATCGTGTCAGTACCTAATGAGTAATTGTTTTAAATGGTATATAATAACAATTTAGCATTCCAGTTAATGAAGATTCAATAGAAAAACTGTGTTTATAAACGCAGAGTCAATATGAATTCTTGACTATCCCCTTTGGTTTAAAGAACGCGATCTCTGTATTTCAACGAGCAATAACGAATTCTCTGGGTGACTTGGCTCATAATTATGTTATCTTATACGTCGATGACGTATTGATTAGTGGTGGTTAATAAAATGACTAGCGTCAGAATATAACACGATATGTATTTATAGCATCTAGCGTTTTGTACCGACTCTGACTTGGCGCTAGAAATATAACGTCTCTACAAACTAGGCGTCTCAAATTCTAAATGTACAAATGTACATAGCGAGGCTAGAGTGGGATGGCATTATAGTTTTATAAATTTTATAGTCTCACTCACAGATATTGTTATATTATTTCGTGTACAGCGCGTTGCGAGTTAGCTAGAGTGTTGACAAATAAAATGATAATGTCTTCGCGTTCAGACTACAGTCAAGTTTTATAACATGTTATAATGACGCGCTAGAAAAATATAGTTTGTAGTCTATAACGCGTCTTTGGTTTAAAGCGGATTTGAACATCCTGATGTTGATTACCTCTCCAGCTATTTAATCAGGGCTAGAGACTCAAGGTCGTAATTAGGAACTTTGACTGAGGCCGGTTTCTTTTAAAAAACATAAGGAATGTTTCTTCCTTAAAACAAGAGCAGAGTTCTGTTCTGTGTTTATTCGGAATAAGTGCGATAAGCATACATTTATGAAGGTAGTAATACAAATAAATAGATCGTTCAGATACTCGCGTGGTCCGTGTCGCGTGGTATAGTCGTATGTGAAAGTTGTATAGGAAGTTATTTTGATTGATCATTTGATAAAGTTATTGTAATTGTTGGGCACAAATGCACCCATCAAATTGGATGCTCTAAGGAAAGCTCTAAATTGTAAACGTACCTGCTCACGTTAGGTTGAGGAAAATGCCAGCAAGTCATGTACCAGACGATATTGATGTAATTTATAATGATGTTCAAGTTTAAGTAAATGGAGAGACTCGAGTGAATTGACCTATTGACTGTAATTTCGTGGTCTGTTGAGGCTGTAGCGTATAGTCACAGAAGTGACTGACACGGGTGATCCATTCGATGGATGTGCGTACCTACTGAAATGTGAGAGAGCAATGTGATTGCTTCGGCTAGAGAACCGTGGTGTTAGAGGTCGTTACTCGAGGTTTTTGAAAGCTTGGTTGTAACTTGTTGTAGAAGTAAAGTACGTCTATAGTTTTGGTTGTGATGACGTCGATGGTACATGGCTGTGGTATTTGTGTGTTGGGTTAATGACAATTATGATTCAGATTAAAGCTTTGCTTACAAATGCGCACATGATAGATTAAGGAAGATGCCAGAAGGTCATGTGCCAATTGAGTTTAATGTAGATGACGATCGTAATGGTGAACATCTTAGTTAATGTGACAGAAAACTGATGAAGCACTCTAAAGACCGTAGTGTGTAGTCATCAGGAGGATGATACCCTGTGACATGATCCAAGAGGTATACACGTGGATTGTGGAGCAATTGTAATTGCTGGCTGGCTTAGGGTGACTTACATAGTTGTTCGTTTTGTAGAAAATGAGTTTGATTATTGAAAGTTTGATTGATGTTGGTACATAGCTCTGGATAGTTATATCTGCTTTAAGGTAAATTTTGGAGTTTGATGAGTACAAGGTACTGTTATGGCTTTTCTTTTACTCCAGGTTGACCATCACACAAGGGCGTGTGCTAGCAGGACGGTCGTAACTTGCCATTTGTTACAGTTTGTTATAGAGATGAAACAGGCCCACACTGACCTATACAGGCCTATTCTGATTATAATAATAATTCATGAGTTTAATGGCTTTCAGATATGCCAGAGAGCACTGTCTATTAGGTATTTAGGCAGATAGGTAGTGCCACCGGATTTCCATTAAATCAGAGATATTTCTTCGGGCGTCTATTAAATTGGATGAGTGTGTTTAAAAGTACAGACGACTTCTTTTAAATAAGAAGTAGGACTTCTTTTAAATAAGGAGTAGGACTTCTTTTAAATAAGGAGTAGGACTTCTTTTAAATAAGGAGTAGGAATTCTTTTAAATAAGGAGTAGGACTTCTTTTAAATAAGGAGTAGGACTTCTTTTAAATACGGAGTAGGACTTCTTTTAAATAAGGAGTAGGACTTCTTTTAAATAAGGAGTAGGACTTCTTTTCAATAAGGAGTTGGACTTCTTTTCAATAAGGAGTTGGACTTCTTTTCAATAAGGAGTTGGACTTCTTTTCAATAAGGAGTTGGACTTCTTTTCAATAAGGAGTTGGACTTCTTTTAAATGTAAGAAGCAGGACTTCTTTGAAATGTAAGAAGCAGGACTTCTTTGAAATGTAAGAAGCAGGACCTCTTTTAAATGTAAGGAGCAGGACTTCTTTAAATAAGAAGTATTAGAAAATGCAAATGGACTTTAGGTCGCCTCAACCCAAACCAGCTTCCGCACTCGAGAGGTTGGATCTCGGAGGCGGCAGCACATCAGTCGGTTCGAAATGGGAGAAATGGAAGCGATCTTTGTGTATACATATTATGTTTGGAAGCAGCTGATATTGTTACGCTTGCTAAAAAGGAACTGCAGTAAATTCGGTTAAAGATGGGGATGTTCAGTATATATTTAATTTAAATAAAGATATAACAAACATTAATGAATGCAACAATCTGATTGGAAATTATTTATATATAATTAAAATAAAAAATATATGATGTAACATTCGAGGTGAAAATAATAATAAAACAAAATCTTGTTAAAAGGGAAGGGATGTAGTGTATGGAGATATAGTGTTTGTATCAATGTAGTGTTTGTATTCATACAATGAATACAATACACTGTCTCACGTACCACACTGGAGGTGGCAAGAGTGTATAAAGGTAGACACCTACGGACTGAGGGTAGTCATGTGACGAACGCGGTACGGAGCGGACGTGCGCCTGCGCTCCAGTGTGGTAGTAGTGAGCCAGTGTCTTATCTAAACTCTCTTGAGGGACTATAAGGTCCTACAGATACGTTAACCGCTTATCATGAGATGGCGTACGCTTGTTTGTCACCCTAGTTATTTAAAAAATCAGGTCTGCTCTGTAATATAATTATTATTTATCTATAGATATTATAGAATGAAGAAGCAGATTTGAATATATATTTAAAACTAGCTTCTGCGCGCGACTTCGTCGGCGTGGACTCCGCTCCTATTAGTCTTAGCGTAATGATATATAGCCTATAGCCTTCCTCAATAAATGGGCTATCTAACACTGAAAGAATTTTTCACATCGGACCAGTAGATCCCGAGATTAGCGCGTTCAAACAAACAAACAATCAAAGAAACAAACTCTTCAGCTTTATTATATTAGTATAGATTGATGAAAATGCGGTAAATGTACATAGGTATATATGAACTAGTTTTATCTATTTCTATTTTCTTTTAAAGATAATCCACCATGCTGTTCCGCTGTGGGATAATTTCACTACTAAGAGCCACGATCGTTATCTAGTTTATATGATAATAACCGGATCCGACGGCTTTACGCTGTCTCTGTAGCACGGTGATAAAACCCTCGAGGAGCTAGTTTAATCATTAAACTAAAAAGCGATTTTATTTTGATACATTATATTGAAAATAGAAAAGGTTTTATATAAATAAAACTTTTAAACATTGATATGAAGTGCTTTATGTAATTAGTTAAGTTGTATTGTAAGTACTACCGACAGTTACTTTACAGTTGATTTTTTTTTTGTTTTAATTGTAGGTTTACGATTTGATTAAATTACGTTATATTATTCGGAGTAAATTGATTGAAATTAAAGTGGGTTCTAAATGAAGATAGTTAATAGTCCAACCACTTTAACTGATGGCAATGATTTAAAGTTTAACGTAATTCGTATTTTGACGGCAACATTTTCGAAATATTTATAACTACGAAATTCGAAGTTATATTACTATTCTATTGTTGACAATGTTGACATGTATTACATGATGTATATATATATGATTACGATTTGATTCAGTCTGTAACATCCCATAGTTGGGCACAGGCTTCTTTCTCCATGTAGGTGCGGGTTTGCGAATATGTTCCCTACTATGAGTAACGATCGCTATAAGGTATTTAGGATAACAACCGAGACTGACGGCTTAACATGCTCTCCGAGGCACAGTGGGGAGACTCACAAGAACAGACATCCAAACCGGAAAGAAATATTTGTACAAATACAAATATCTATCCCGAGCGGGAATCAAACCCGCAAACCGTCGGTGTTTAGGCGTCTACACGCACCACTACACCAGATCGTTTGATCACATTTAATTAGAACTCTAAAGTATGTACGATTAGATTAGAGTTAGATTTACGATAGTATGTGAAAATTCTAACATATATACCTACTAAGTTTACTAAGTATATAGGTATATGTTAGAATTGAAATGAAGTGGAATTGGAATATACTAAGTTTTTTTTCTATAATGACATTGTAAAATTTAAGAGCGTATCTATCTATCTATTTCAATGTGATAGTTTCGTAGTCAAAAGTTAAATGTTTGAACATCTCTTTTGTATTAAAAAATCTATTTATCAAAGAATGTTTGTTCAAATTTTCGTCAAATTTGTAGGTATGTTACTTATTGAAAAAAGAGTCGATTCCATGTTGTCAGTACATTGGTTCTGTCTACTATATAAAAATAAGTCGGGTTTTCCTTCCTGACGCTATAACTCCAGAACGCACGAACCGATTTCCACGGTTTTGCATTCGTTGGAAAGGTCTCAGGCTCCATGAGGTTTATAGCAAAGAAAATTCAGAAAAAATTAAAAAATTCAGGAAAAAAATCAGGAAAATTCACCAAACGAAATGTTACATAAAACGAAGCCATCTGGTGGCGAAACGGAGTTCGCCGGGTTTGCTAGTTATTTATATTTCTAAGTGATTTGCCTAAAATCCCCTTTCATAACAATACATAAAATTGGTTATTCATGACTGCATATCTTCTGATATCCGCGCGTCATGCATATTCGCCACATCGAAGCGGATCGGCTCAATGTGTTCAGGTTGGATTTGCTTTGTGTTAATTTTGATGTACAGCCGAAGTGAATATCGTATGGAAATTAACTTTGTGTGGAATTCATTATATGAAAGATATATTAGGCTAAGATAATAGGGGGGCGTTTTAATAATAATTTAGCTAATTATTTTTACGTTCCCTTTAAGCGCTGCCCTGGCGCTTTTTACAACTTTTTTTACTAACAAGCGTACGGCTCATGTGATGATAAGTGATTACCGTAGCTTATAGACGCCTGCAACACCAGAAGCATCGCAAGCGCGTTGTCGACCCTACCCCGACCCTCCACAGGAGCTCTGACTACATTACTCACCACAGTAAGACAACACTGCTTGAAAAAAAAATTATAGTGGTGATCTTCTGTAAGGTTGAGGTGAGCAGGATATTTTTTGCTGTGCCTTACCTCAATAACTGATGTATATATACCTCAACAATGTCTCTTATACGTTTTAAAGTCCCCTGGTAGATAAGGATGTATGGCTTAAATCAATAAACTTTTTTATTCCGTTCTAGATTTTAGTGCCAAAAAAAAAAATATATATATATATTAAAATATATATTAAATAATATATATATAAATATATATTAAATAATATATTAAAACAAGTGAATGCTTTATGAGTTTGACAAAACATTGGATCATATTAACTATAAATGTTTTAGTGACAGTATATGCATTTTAAATGCTGCAATAATTGCACTATTTTATTTGTAGAAGCTTATAACATGTTTGCAGCTGACATCAATGTGAAATACAATTTGTTTGTCTACAAAATAGGAAACAACAAAGGTTAAATGTAAATTTCAATGAATAGTGCGATGTTTGTTTTTTGTTTCGGCATTTTTGTATTAATTGTCACTATAATTGGAACTTTGCCTTACATATCTATACTAATATATAAAGCTGAAGAGTTTGTTTGTTTGTTTGATTGTTTGTTTGTTTGTTTGAACGCAGTAATCTCTGGAACTACTGGGCCGATTTGAAAAATTCTTTCAGTGTTAGATAGCCCATTTATCGAGGAAGGCTATAAGCTATGTATCATCACGCTAAACCAATAGGAGCTGAGTCCACGCCGACGAAGTCGCGCGCAGAAGCTAGTCCTATATAAAGGTCACAAAAGTAATTTTATACTACAGAATTTCAGTACAGAAATAATTATATTCCGCATATGAAATAGGAAAAAAAAACATAAACCAATAAAACGAATCTAAAATTCTTATTAAATAACTATCATTGACATTTTTCGGATGTGTCTGGTTTCAAATACAATGGGCATGACGAAAGATTTTCAAAACCTCTTCCGTAATGTGGCTACACATTTACTATTTACGAAAATACCTATATTTCGGTAATAAACTTAAGTTTAAGGAAGATTAAAACTATTTTTCTAATATGTTTTCAAGGAGAGCGGCAAAACGGCTGCAGGTGTCATGGCGTCGGCTCTGACGTCACAAAATAATCTGGGCCTTACTTTTTACTTTACTCTTTGGAGCGCGCCTGACGTATTATGTTATGTTGTGACGTCTGCGCTGTAATTTGTGTTTCATTCAAAATGGCCGATTGCAGTATTTTAATGTTTTATTTTATTGAAAATCACAATAATCTTATTATTTAACATAAAACTAAACCAGTATTTTGAATTTTTTAAATATGAGTGTTCCCCTGAAATCATTAAATTGACGATTTTTTGATACTGTCGTCATGCCCATTGTATTTGCTAGCAAACGAAAAAAACTGACTTCAATTACATCGACAAGTAATACAACGTAGATAGATGAAAAAAATTAACAAACGCACTGGTCGCTACTACGATTTTCGAAGGTTTCTCTCGATTTCTCTGGGATGCCATCATCAGATCCTGGTTTCCTTATCATGGTACCACTCTTGGAATATTTCCTTTCCAACGAAAAAATAATCATCAAAATCGGTTCATAAAGGACAAAGTTCGCGGATAGAACACACATAAAAAACATTTTTATACGGTCGAGTTGAGGAACCTCCTCCTTTTTAATACTCGGTTAAAAATAAAAGTATTAGTTCTTCATTTTTAACGAAAAATTATAAATAATCTTTTGGCATAGTTAAAAACTACTTTAGAGATAAATATTTAAGTATCATGCGATGATGTAAAATAATGACCTCATAAACTTTTCATAGTTTTCACTTTATCGTTAGATTTTTATGAGGCCACCTGAATCAGATATGGAGTTTTAAATGTCTTTATTGTTAACAATTTTTAGCAAAAAAAAACTACACTGAATAATAATAAAAAAATTAAGTCTAGTAAAATTATAAAACTATAGACTTTTTGAACTGCTTGAGAAAAGATTGCAAAGGAATATATTATGTGTACTAAGTTTATTTAAGATATCCTTTTTTTACTCTTAAAAACAAGTATATTAGTTGCGTTTGTTTACAAATGAAAAAAAAGTCTTCAATTTATATCGATGGTACTCAGCTAGTCGAAAATCTATTGAGTAGTTAGTCCTTATCGAATCTATCTAACGGTATCTTGGATAATATTTTAAAAGTTGTGCTCAAAAAAAAAAACCAAATAAGTGCACTAATATTTAAACAACATTTAATATTAGTTATATTACTTTTATGCGTAGCATTATTTAATAAAAAAATAAACAATTTTTTTATGTTAACGGTTTTATTACATTAAAAATCATGTAGTTAGGATATGTACTAAAAGTTAAAAAATAATTCGTTAAGTCCTAGCTACCAGATCGCACCAATCTTCTCATCAATCTGGGGTATTGATCAGATAAATACAAAATCGTGGGGCGTAGCGTATCCAGAGTAAACATGATAGAAATTTCACGTGCTTCAAGCTAAATAAAACCGTTTAAAAATATATGTTAAAACCGTGCCTCGGAGAGCACATTAAGCCGTCGGTCCCGGTTGTTATAATGTACACCTGATAGCGATCGTTACTCATAAGCAAGTATTTTTATACTACAAAGACAATCTGTGGTCATCGAAACCTATGGACGCCTTGATTGCTAGGAATGACTCGATTTCGAGACCTCCCTGGGAGCTCTGGAACCCTACTCACTTTACTTCACATATTCTGCTCTGATCTTTTATAAGGTTAAGGTATGCGGCTCTAAATTTCATTCTAGATATATCCTGTTGTAATTTACGCACTGCTAGTATGGTATGTTTATGGTATTGCATTTATGTAATACTAGCTTCTGCGCGCGACGTCGTCGGCGTGGACTCCGCTCCTATTGGTCTTAGCGTGATGATATATAGCCTATTCTATATAGCCTTCCTCGATAAATGGGCTATCTAACACTAAAAGAATTTTTCAAATCGGCCCAGTAGTTCCAGAGATTACCGCGTTCAAACAAACAAACAAACAAACAACCAAACAAACAAACTCTTCAGCTTTATATATTAGTATAGATGTTAAAATCAGGAAAATAACAAGATTCAAATGCTATGTGAACTCTCGTCAAAAATTGTGAGAAAAGTGCTAGAGTTCCTAATATAATAAGCATTATACGTCTTGACGTCGCAGTAGTCTCGTAAGAAAATATCTTGAAATTTTCATCTCATAAATTAAATATGTACAAAATGAAATCGAATTTACTCCATTTATCGTCAGCGTACATTCTGTTTGTTCATTTCGTACAGAAACGTAATTTACGTAATGTTCCTAGCAAAGGGTATGTGATATTTAGGCAAATGGAAAAAGCCTGGTTAAAATCGATATATGAAGCGACGAGATGGTGCTTTGTTTAGACTCTGCACTCGTGACTTGATTAATGAATTTGAATGTATAGGATAGAATACTTTGGTTCTCAAACTTTTATGATACGCCTCCAATTTTTAAAAATATTAACACAATCAATCTGTGGAATTTTTTTTAAAGAAAAATAAAAGGAAAATACGAGATGGTGCTTTGTTTAGATTCTACCCTCGTGACATAATTAATGAATTCGAAAGTGACATATGATCGTGAATATGTGTATGCCTTTCAAAATAGTTATGTTTTGTGAAAATAAATGAAATTAAAATATGTTTATTTACGCGTTATATAATATTAATGATTATCGTGAAAATGTTGTATTTTACTATGACTTAAAGTCGAGTAAAAAATTCACTAATTTAACATTAATTCATTTTTATTTTCAATCAACGTACTACGCGCCTTTTTACCTACCTACATTGATTTTTGACTGTAAATCAGACATTATATTAGATACATCAGTAGGGAGGTAATAACACTCACTTTGGGAATCAGTGATGTAAATTTTAAATTATATTTTCACTAAGTATTAAAAGTCTTCAAAGTATTTTTTTTCAACTTCAACTTTGTTATTGTTTTGTTCACCTACGACAACATTTTTTCTTGTACGTGTTAAGGTCAACTAAAGAATAGACCTGTATAGCTTTAAGGCAGCCTTTAGCATAAAATATCTTCTTTATTTTTATTTTTCTATTTTTTATTTATTTTTTTTTTTTTAATTATTTATTGGTTTAAATATATTGTATGTATTTTGATAAAACTGTACACCTAGACCATCTACATTTATTTATACCATTTCCTCTGCCCAAAGGTTGCCTGGAAGAGATCGCTCATTAGCGATAAGGCCGCCTTTTGTACTTATCTCCTGTTTTATTTTTGTGATTTTGCTCATTTTCTTTGGTGTACAATAAAGAGTTTAAAAAAAAATTTAAATATTTGTGCGATAAAGTGAATTATAAATATATTATCATTTAAACATTTATAAAATACATTTAACATTACTGCTGAAAGTACAGATCTATAAAGTCACAACTGAAAATACGAATAAGTATTACTTCGGTTATCAAGAGTTTTTATGTTATGAATTTATTACGCGCTCCCGCTCTTGAATTGTGTTCTTTGTTCATTGTTTAACATTTCTCTTATTATAATACAATATCAAAAGTTTAATGATGCGTAAAGTTTGAATGATTATGTATGTATAAAGATACGTAATAATGTTTAACTTTGAAGATAATATTTATTAAATAAAGTTGAAGTATTACACACACGTATACACATAATATACAAAATAAAATTTACTACATTTCGAAAATAATAGACTTAAAATCTCATTGCCTCAACTGCTGGTAGGGGGCCAGGTGCATGTTTCGTCAGAGAAATGGTATTACGATTAAACGGGGAAATTCCATATAGTTCTTCAGTTATGCATTGTATATGCATTTATGTATATGTATATTTCGAATTAAATTATTTCTATACATACAATATTTAATATATACTGAAAAACAATATTTAACATTGTGACAACAATGTAAACAATATTTAAGATTGTGAGTAAATGCCTCACAGTTTTTTAAAGTAAATTAATAATATAATGCAGTAAATTTGTGTAAAATTGTTTTACAATACATTTTTAATTTTGTTTAAAAAATGGCGTAACAACGTAAATTTTTAATCCTCTTCGACTAATCTCCAGATAGAAGCTCGGCGTCAAAGCGAACTGTATACATCAATGGATTTCCTTATAATATTGTAGAAAGAGACGGCTAAACAAGGAATACTTTGAGGATGCTGAACAGATTAAATCTCAATGAGAATCTAATGACTTAATAAGTAAAACAAAAACAGACGATTAGTAAAATAGAAATTTATGTCAACAGTAAAGATAAATATTGTGACACTGTTTTGGTTTTTCTTCGCAATTCCCTTTTACTTCTTTTAACTGTTTTGAAGTGGAACTTTTTTAGGCGCATGAGGGTAAAATTTTTAAGGATGAAAGGTCACGAAGATGTGCAACGTTTTTGTCGAACAACAGAGCCACCTAGCGTGTACTATAGAAAATACAAAGGTTGTTGTATTAATATCGATAGTATTACATTTCAAACTAACTAGATGGCGCTGGAACGGAAATCTAAAGCTTTAGATTTGTATAAGTAAATGTAAACTTTTTTTTCTTCTTGTAGGTACTAAAAGTACGATAGCTAGCTGATGATCGTCACGTATTCTGAAATGTTTAATGTTAATAATTTATAATATTATTTTCTATTTTATTGATAACTAGCTTCTGCGCGCGACTTCGTCCCCGTGGAATAGGACCAATTCTCTAGGAAGCTCTCAAAAGGAAAAAAAATCCAGATTTTGAAACATTCTTCATTGGTGCTACGCTCCTATTGGTCTTAGCGTGATGATATATAGCCTATAGCCTTCCTCGATAAATGGGCTATCTAACACTGAAAGAATTTTTCAAATCGGACCAGTAGATCCTGAGATTTGAGCGTTCAAACAAACAAACAAACAATCAAACAAATAAACAATCAAACAAACAAACTCTTCAGCTTATCGGAGATCAGAAGTGAGGAGAGGACGACGGAGGGTCGAACTCGTTAATTAACAATGTAATTTAACTAAGACTAACTACTTAGTATTCAATGGACTCACCGAGCGGGCGCCGGGTCTATAGCAGATGATGGTCGTGGCAGAGGGACAAAGTCAGAGCAGTGCCCGGGACTTGCGACCCCGGGTGTAGGTTTAAGGAGGGCCCTCCTAACGATGCGCATCGGCGCTCACCGTTCACTGCTCGAGTTGCTCACGCTGTCTAACTAAATAAGCAACAATTAATTCGTGTACACAGACTAACTATTAGAAGATTCGAGGTTAAGCTACTAGCAGGATACACAAGTGCACCGTGCCACGCCAGAGCCAAGACTGCAGCGCTGAAGACTTAGCCGACGACAGAATGACTCGAATAATAGAATGAGTGAAGGTAGATGAATATCGACAACATCGCAGGTACCTACCGACATTAATAACTATCTGCATTGATTCCCCGACACGGCCATTCTGACGTGCGCGCGTCCTCGCGCGCTATCTATTTCAATCTTAGGTATTTTGTAAGCAAAAACAAAATATCGCTCGACTATCCTGACAAAAACCTATCCAACATCTTAATATCTGATCCAGTCCACGCTTGACCTTCCGACTAGAAATAATTGGTTTCAGTTAGCAAGTCGCTCAGTCAAACCAGTTATTTTTTTTTAATATGGTTATCATCATCATGATTACAGTCATATCAATATGGTAAGTATCACTGGTCTAGGTTTACAATAGGAAAACCCCTACAGTTCAAACATGCTGGTCTAAATCGTCACCCACTAAAGCAGGTGAGATTCCTGCAGTGCTTCACAGATCATTATAAAAAAGGCTGGTCAGAATCGTCGCCCACCAAGGCAGGCGAGACTCCTACAGCATATCATGGATCATCTCCCACAACAGCAGAAGACCATACTAATGTTAAACAGGCTGGTCGGAATCGTCACCCGCTAAAGCAGGCGAGACTCCGACATTGTACCACAGTTGTAACAAATAGTATCAGATGTAGCAGTCGTAGTATCAGAGTTGGCAATCATAGTATCAGAGTGAGTCGGTTCGCTCATCCTAACTTAACGATTATCATCAGCTCAACACTAAGACCGTTTTGATGACATGGACTAACCCGGTAAGTGAACCACTTCAGTCAACCTCACGAGGTATGACTCGGAACTACACTTCAGCTAGACCAGTCAACCCAAAATTTGACAATGACAGCATACTTCACACGCTTAAACATCTAGACAAGTCTATCTCGATCAAGATGTAGCCCGGCTTTGCAAACAGCCCGACAAGCCAATCCTAGACGACATATTTCGTCTGTTACCACTTGACAAGTCAATGACTCGGACGACCCATTTCGTCTGTTAGCGCTCGACAAGCCAATCCTCAACAGGATATGACCAGACGACACATTTCTGTTGCTAGACAAGCCAATGACCCGGACGACGCATTTCGTCTGTTACCACTAGACAAGCCAATGACCTGGACGACACATTTCGTCTGTTAGCGCTCGACAAGCCAATCCTTTGCAGGATGACTTGGACGACACATTTCGTCTGCCGCTAGACAGGCCAAAGACCCGGACGACACATTTCGTCTGCTACCACTAGACAAGCCAATGACCTGGACGACACATTTCGTCTGTTAGCGCTTGACAAGCCAATCCTTCGCAGGATGACTCGGACGACACATTTCGTCTGCTGCGCGACAGGCCAATGACTCGGACGACACAATTCGTCTCACTCATAACCAGCAATCATCCAGGACAAGTCAGCCGACTGAACGGACCTGACTTGGACGACGATTTTCGTCAGATGATGCTAAATACATGACAATGACAAGCTGACCCATTGCATGAGTGTTGCTCGGACGACAAATTTCGTCTACCTTCTGGGAAAAAGACGTGTGCCTACCATCTAATCACCCTGGATTAGTTATGACGACACTTTTCCCACAGGGTCAACCATTAGCAACAAATTTCAAACCACATTCGTCACACACTAAACACCTAAGCAGTAAGTACAATAAGTAGGCAGTACCTATATAGGAATAAGAAGAAAAAGCCACAACAGTACCTTGTACTCAGTCAAACTCTACGTAAAAAGGGGAAAGTAGACAAACTCTGCGCTCTAAACTGATATAGATTGTTTCAAGAATTTTACAATAATCTGAGCCATAATTGTCAATAAACCAATTATAACTTATCACTTCACACAAATACCACAGCCATGTACCATCGACGTCATCACAACCAAAACTATACTTCGACAACAAGTTACAACCAAGCTTGCAAAATCCACGATTAAATACCTCTAACACCATAGCTCTCTAGCCGAAGAGCAGTCATATTGCTCTCTCACATCTCAGTACGCATATCCCATGAATGGATAGCCCGTGTCAGTCACCCCTGTGACTACACGCTACGGTCTCAACAGACCACGACCTCCGTCAGTAAGTTAAACTTTGCACACCGCTCACCCACGGACTACTTGGGTTGCCCCAAGAGACACCTTCTACAGCTGGCTACGACTACAAAATAACTACACTGGTACGGTAGAACACATTACAGTCGATAGAGTCATTCACTCGAGTCTCTCAGTCTGCTTAAACTTGAACATCATCATTATCAACAAGATCATAAATTACATCAATATCGTCTGGTACATGACATGCTGGCATTTTCCTTAACTTTTCGTGAACTCTGTAGGCACGTTGACGATTTAAGCTTTAAGGGTATACCGATTACCTTCGAGAACTTTTATTACGCGAAAAGGGCCTCGATATTTCGGATCAAGTTTAGTTTGATTACGCTCCTCATTTTGTAACAAAACAAAATCGCTGATAGGATATTAAAAAGCCTAGCTGTCTCTATGAAGGAACTATCGAAATCATATACTTCCATTTAAAACCCTTGCTTCCCAAAGTTACTCAATTATCTTAGGACAGATGGAAACATACTCGTATAAGAGTTTTAACAGTTACCTACAACGTCTGCCTTAAAATGTAA
The DNA here is from genome assembly GCA_905220545.2 of Melitaea athalia. Lineage (NCBI taxonomy): Eukaryota > Metazoa > Arthropoda > Insecta > Lepidoptera > Nymphalidae > Melitaea > Melitaea athalia. Next base: position 4,392,892 of record HG992204.1, read on the forward strand.
CTACTCACGTATTAGTGTCATTCAACTTTAAACCGCATAGTTGATAAAGTCTAAATCAATTTTGCATCAAGAGGTATGAGCAAATAGACTTAGAAAATCACATACCTGTCTACTTATTTATTTAACAAACTAGCCACGTAATTAACTAAAATAACTAGTATCTAAAGGAATAATTAATATTTTTAAACTAAAAATATTTCATTGAATCGATTGAAAATTCTTCTTAAATAAAAATCGATTATTATTTTAAATCAAATTGGCAACGTGTGAGGAAGTCACTAATTTCAAATTTTCTTGAACTGTTAAAAGAAAACGAATGGACAGACTATAGTAAGAATTTTCAATAGTTACCTACTCATAAACAAAATTATTGTTACGTGTTAGGGTTCGAACGATTTGGAGAGAAAGACCTTCTGACTCTTTTAGAGACTTTATTCACTAGCACTAGGTCCGACACAAGCACTAGGTACAAACACTTCGCACTAAGTACAAACACTAATCACTAGGTACACACAGTAAGCACTAACAATGTCCGAGGTTTCCGCCGGTATCACTTCTTGATCACTAGTATTCACTTCGAAGTCGCTTCGTCGTTAGCTCAAACTGAACTGACTCCGCTCGGCCTCAATCGGCCTTTTTATACCGGGCCGAGCCTACACCCAGACAGTTCTAGAACTTTCGTGCGTGTACTCGATCCTGAGTTCATTCACCTATATGTCCTCTAGCGCCATCTAGTATTGAGTGGATGTTTCACGTTGTCTTTGTAACAAAGTGGTTTGTACAGCACACAACGTGGTTCCTTCGCTCCCCGCTAGATGGCGCAAGCTCCTTTTTTTGTGTACTCGTAACACTACTCCCCTCTTAGAGATGCTCGTCCCGAGCATCGTTGTTACTGCCATGGTAACGCGCCAGACGGTCTATGTGTACCACTTTGAATGTCCCTCTTGGTTGCTTTTGAATTCTATAAGTCACATCATTCATTCGGGTAACCACTTTGTATGGACCGTCCCACTTGGTCTGCAACTTTGGAGATTTCCCTTTCCGGCGGGTTGGGTTATGCAGCCACACTAGTGACCCTTCTTCGAAGCCTCTCGTGTTCGATTTCCGGTCGTACCTGGTTTTCATGTTCTCGCTGCATGCCTGGAGGATAACAGTTTTCAGGGTTTCCACCACGTCAGCCAGAACTCGTCTCTTAGTTCTAGCTTTTATTCGTTTCCCTTGATCCCGGGCAGGGAACGAAGCCCTTTGCTTTTTCAGCTCCTCTATTTGTTCCTCGATCCTTTTCATCCTTGCCCTCTGGGTCTTCTTCTGCGGGCAATTGAGCTGAAGATGACCCCTCTCGCCGCACTTGTAGCACATGACTCCATAACTTCTCTTCGTAGGAGCCTTAACCACCTTGACTACCTCAGAGACCTCACGGATCTTATGGGTCTGCCGTACGTCATGGCGAACAGCCTCGACCTCCAAAGCATGCGCCAATGCTTCCTTTAGCGAGGTATGGTGACGAAGCCTCAATGCAGCTCTGACCTCCAGGTCTTTGATTCCGTCCACAAATGCTTGAACAATATTCGTATCCACCATCTTGCTGTCGGCTCCTGGGTGTGCCTTCCTGACAAGTTTTTCAATTTCCCACGCCCATTGTTGTAGTCCTTCTCCTGAGCGTTGGACTCTGTCACGCAGTTGGGCACGAAACACGTGTTCCAGGTGTCGCTCCCCGTATCTGGATTCAAGTGCCTCCATCAGGTCTTGAAACCCATTTCCTGTATGTGGCAGTGCTTCCAAGACAGACAAGGCTTGCCCTCTGAGCGCAACAGTGAGAGCGGTCAGGCATTGTTCTTCCGTCCATCCGTTGGCAGTAGCCACAGTCTGGAATTGCTGACGATAAGCGTTCCACGAAGTAGTGCCGTCGTATGGCGGCACTTTCACTCTTGGTCCTTGCGCCACTACGGTAGTTCCACTAGACATCACAACTCCCGTGGTTTCAAGGCGTACTACTTTCTTCTGTAATTCCGTGAGGCCGGTTTTCACATTTTCGACATCCAATCCTAACCCGGTAACTCGTTCTTCCACTTCGTCGACATCTTTTTGGAGCTTACCCACCGTGTCACTAACATCTTTTATAGCCCAAAGCGCTTTTTCCTGTGATTCTTGCAAAGCGCTGAACTTGCGTTCTTGTGATTCTTGCATTGCCTCTTGTGATTCCTTCATTGCCTTTTGTGATTCATGCAAAGCGCTGAACTTGCGTTCTTGTGATTCTTGCAAAGCGCTGAACTTGCGATCTTGTGATTCTTGCATTGCCTTCATTAATTCAAATAAACTTCCTAATTGAAGTGCCACTTGAGGGTCGTTAGAAGCTACGGAACCACTGGTGGGCGTGGCAAGGTGGGTGGAGCCAGTGGGCGGGACTTGAGCCAAAGTGGGCGGAGCCTGAGGGGCGTGGTCAGTGGGCGGGGCCTGGTGGGCGGGGCCAGTGGGCGGGGCCAGTGGGGCGTGGCCAGTGGGCGTGGCCTGGTAGGCGGGGCCAGTGGGCGGGGCTTGGCCCACAGTGGGCGGAGCTTGGCCCCCAGTGGCATCCGCAGTTCGTTGTGCCCTCGTCCTGACCCCCTCCTTGGGGTTCTCTCTCGGAGTCAATGGCATCTCCAAATCTCACTTCCGACACCAGTTGTTACGTGTTAGGGTTCGAACGATTTGGAGAGAAAGACCTTCTGACTCTTTTAGAGACTTTATTCACTAGCACTAGGTCCGACACAAGCACTAGGTACAAACACTTCGCACTAAGTACAAACACTAATCACTAGGTACACACAGTAAGCACTAACAATGTCCGAGGTTTCCGCCGGTATCACTTCTTGATCACTAGTATTCACTTCGAAGTCGCTTCGTCGTTAGCTCAAACTGAACTGACTCCGCTCGGCCTCAATCGGCCTTTTTATACCGGGCCGAGCCTACACCCAGACAGTTCTAGAACTTTCGTGCGTGTACTCGATCCTGAGTTCATTCACCTATATGTCCTCTAGCGCCATCTAGTATTGAGTGGATGTTTCACGTTGTCTTTGTAACAAAGTGGTTTGTACAGCACACAACGTGGTTCCTTCGCTCCCCGCTAGATGGCGCAAGCTCCTTTTTTTGTGTACTCGTAACATTATTAATCTTAGGTTACCTACCTATAACTATTGTTGTAATAGGTTTATGATTGTACCAAGGTGTTATCAATTAACTCTCTGTAATTTAAACGTTCACAGAATAACTAAAACAACTTTTAAACAGTTTAAATAAATCAATCAAAGGTAGAAGAAAGACTAAAACCCTCAATGAGACACTAATTATCTACACGTTCATGATACACACTTTTAACTATAGCGAATTAATTATTATCACAGTAATCACTTATACGCCACGTAATAATTAAAACTACCTGCTTATTCACTTGCAAATTACAACAATCGCACCAATAGATGATAAAATTGGCGACTGACTAATCAGAAAATTAGTATTAAATATTCGGAAGATGACGTCTTTGATTTTACGCTCTTTCGGTACTTCGACAAATAATATTAGTTAAAATATCGTGTAAGATAGTAGAAACAAACTCAAAAATATCCGTTACAGAGGGTAATCAAAAATTCTCAAGCTAAAACGATTTTACACTTTATCACAAACAAGTGGGTAACCACAAAAACTTAACAAACAACCTAAGTACCACGAGTACTCTCGCAACATTGAATATTGTAACTTTGAACTTAGTTTATTCCTCAGTCATACCAAGTAAAAGTTTATGAAGAGACAGGTTACTACTACTGTTAAATCAGTTTAAATGATGACGACTCGACTTGCGCTTCGATCGCACGATAATTCAACTACGGGACTACGCGAACGCGATTCTCGTGGCATCGTGAAATAGATTACTCACTGTAGTAAGATTCTTAGTGGGCACGATAACAGCATCCCACCCACAAAAACTTAACTTAAAGCAACTATCCAGAGTCATGTACCAACGACAATCAAAACTTTCAATAACCAAACTTATTTTCTACCACGACACTAACAACTATGTAAGCCACCTTTCCAAGGCTTCACAAGCCAACCAGCAATTACAATTGCTCCACAATCCACGTGTATCCCTCTTGGATCACGTCACAGTGTATCCCTCTTGGATCACACATTCATCACAGTGTATCATCCTCTTGATGACTACACACTACACATCACTAAGATGTTCACCATTATGATCGTCATCTACATTAAACTCAATTGGTACATTAACTTCTGGTATCTTCCTTAAACGACTGTCGCTGCGACTACCGCGACGGCTCGCACTACAATTACGCTCACGATCTGACATTGTGACTGAATCGAAACAAAAACTGAATCGCAAAATCTATTAGCAAAATTAATCACTACACAACTACCTTTGTATCACAATAAAACTAAATTCAACAAATAACCGGTAAATCGAATTACGTAATCGAACACTGAACAAAAACCACTTGTACACCGATAAGAATAAAACAGAACGACCGAAAAGAACTAAAATATCGACGTACCCACTAATCACCACGAAATATTGTAACTTACTATCGGCGCACGACTTTCGCGATGTGGGTCGTTAAGGTTGCATCCCACTTCTGATATCGGAGATCAGAAGTGAGGAGAGGACGACGGAGGGTCGAACTCGTTAATTAACAATGTAATTTAACTAAGACTAACTACTTAGTATTCAATGGACTCACCGAGCGGGCGCCGGGTCTATAGCAGATGATGGTCGTGGCAGAGGGACAAAGTCAGAGCAGTGCCCGGGACTTGCGACCCCGGGTGTAGGTTTAAGGAGGGCCCTCCTAACGATGCGCATCGGCGCTCACCGTTCACTGCTCGAGTTGCTCACGCTGTCTAACTAAATAAGCAACAATTAATTCGTGTACACAGACTAACTATTAGAAGATTCGAGGTTAAGCTACTAGCAGGATACACAAGTGCACCGTGCCACGCCAGAGCCAAGACTGCAGCGCTGAAGACTTAGCCGACGACAGAATGACTCGAATAATAGAATGAGTGAAGGTAGATGAATATCGACAACATCGCAGGTACCTACCGACATTAATAACTATCTGCATTGATTCCCCGACAAGCTTTATTATATTAGTATAGATTTAAAAATTCTTTAACCAGTAGAATTTTACGTACTTAATGAAACAGCTTATATTTCAACGGGATACATCAAAGGAATACAAGTACATCACTAGTTAAGAGCAGCGATTTGGCTGGGATCTTTTGTAAGGTTGAGGTACTTCCCCAGTTGGGCTGCTCCGGATTTTGAACAAGATATTTTTTGTTGTGTCCTCAATAAAAATTTCATTGAAGAATTGAAGCTCAGAAACATTAGTGTAAGCCACGTGTAAGCGTTACATAGGAGATTTCATAAATTATTATACCTTCATATTATTTTAGTAATTTAATGCAGCGCAGTAACAAAGAGATGCAATTAATCCAAACCAGACTTCCTCTCATTAATCGTAAACTGTTGCAATTAATATTTAGCATGTCGCGTTGTGACAAAGCACATTAATTTACTCAACTACGTGCATTAAAGAAGGGTGATTTGACTGTCTGCTTCGTTTAAATAAATTTAAATAAATGAGTGAAGTAACATATTTTGTTACACTAGGTACTTTATATTATACTTTGGTAAAAGTTATGGTAGTTAATATTAAATTTAACTTTTTTCTGTAATTGTTTTCTCATAATCATTAAATTATTGTCTTATTTTGTTTCTTAATGATAACTCGTGTTTATATTTGTTACATTTTTTTAAACTTTGTGATATTACCGTTACAAATTGTTTTTGCTATGTACCAAACATTTGAAATAAATAATAACAATTATTATCATTATAAAATTATAGAGGTAATAAGTTTTAAGTTTTTTTTTAAGTAGTGCTGTGTGGCTACGGCTGTAAAGAATATAGGCACCCCCTCTCTTCCCGTGGGTGTCGTAAGAGGCGACTAAGGGATATCACAGTTTCACTACCACCTTAGAATTTAAAAAGCCGACCGATGGCGGGATAACCATCCAATCCTGGCTTTGAAATACACAGGCCGAAGACGGGCAGCAGCGTCTTCGGTGCGACAAAGCCAGCCACCACCAGCCAGTCACCAACCCGCCTGCCCAGCGTGGTGACTATGGGCAAAACACATGAGTTCACGCCATTTTTGGCGCGAATTTGTGGAAGCCTATGTGTGCGTCCACACTGAATGCGCGGTGGCGGGCACGGAGGCGGTTGCGGCGGCGGCGGATTCGTATGGTGGCCACAGTGACACGCGAGTTCATGTAGCGATTTGACGTATGTCAGGGGTTGCAAACTATGGATGGAATGGAACTATGGATGGAAACGAGGATTTATTATTTTTACTAGACAGTCCAATCTTGAGATAGAAAGTGTACGAAATGAATAAAAACAGATATAATAATAATATAATATTTTCTTTTTGACAGTTCAAGAAAATTTGAAATTAGTGACCACGAAGTATAGATACAAAGAGTCCGGACGTAATGTTGAACGAATTGTGTTAATTTAGGGGACAGAATTTTAATTCTAATTTTAATTTCCCACGTAAAAAAAGGTATAAACTACAGAAAGCGAATACATAATTATATAGCGACCAGACCGAAATGGTTTGATACCCCTGCCACCCGCGCATTAGATCGCTTGCTGAATAGGCCCGTAGTGTGGACAAAACGCGCGGATAGGAATGTTTGAAAACTACGCTCGTTGTATCGCTCAGTCCCGTTGCGTAGGCTTCCGCTTTAGCCAATGCAGTATGGACGCAAAGACGCGTTTCATACTCGTATGTTCGATATATCGCGCCCGCCGCCGCCACCGCGTTAGGCTCGCAGTGTGGTCCTAACCTATGTCCAGCAGTAGACTGCGACAGGCTGATGTGTGCGCGTGTGTTTGTGTGTGTATGTGTGTGTGTGTAAGTAGTATGTTTGTTTGAATAACTTATATTTCCTTTATTGCTGTAATACATTTTAACAGCACAGAGAAATAACACGCCAAAGCCATCTGGATTTCGAATATTTTCTTTACCACCATAAATTTCTTGACGAGGTATTGTAGCCTGTAAGTTTAATGAAAACTGGTTAAATAATGCGTTGTTATTTTATTTATTATGAATATATATATTATAGTAAAATTAAAAATTTAATCAAAACTAGATTTACCTACTAAAGAAAAAGCTTGCATACGGATAGATTTATCATAATTGTATCATTAGTAAGCAGAATAATTGCAGATACCTACCATACCTACATCGATCTATAAAATCACCCATAAGACAAAATACGTAACTATATCATTATAATAGGTACATATGCCTAAAGTATTCCTTTTATACTATTCGTAGAAATCCGTTTCCTCAATACTAAGCATTTCATAGAAAATCCCTCCGGCTACAGGCCGGCTGATAACTCGTAATTCTTGGAAACGTTCCACATGTTGATTTCCTTACATATATCGGAACAAATATACTAACAGACATTTGCCGAAATATTTATGAAAATCTTCAAGTAATTTTTACCCAAAATCAGTAACTATCTTCTAATGTTGTACCCATATCTACACAAAGGCAAAAAATAATGAGGGTATCAATTAAACTGAATTTTTATGTGTTACAATATAAATTTTAACTTGATGTATCGATTTTGGTGATTCTTTTATTAAACGAAATCTAGTGCTTGTCATGTTTTTCGTTTAAATTAGATTGAGATCTGATGAGTACTTTTTGAATTTTTATTAATAACTAGCTTCTGCGCGCGACTTCGTCGGCGTAGACTCCGCTCCTATTGGTCTTAGCGTGATGACACATAGCCTATAGCCTTCCTCGATAAATGGGCTATCTAACACTGAAAGAATTTTTCAAATCGGCCCAGTAGTTCCAGAGATTACCGCGTTCAAACAAACAAACAAACTCTTCAGCTTTATATATTAGTATAGATAGGTAATAAGTTTTTCATTGATTATTTTTCCAACTACTTATGTTGTATTAGGTACTTGTTGATGTAACTTGAAGTCGTTTTTTTTTCGTTTTCGAGCAAACACAAATTATTATTATAGGTCATTCAGTACTTACAATCACCAATCATTCTACATTATTTCTTTCATTTGAAATTAATATTTTTCGGGTAAACGCTTGTTACTAATTCATGGCTGAATAAATCTGGATAAATTTTATCACTGCACTAAGTTACAATCTGCGGTTCTCGTAGAATGTATAGGTTTCATTTTGAACAGTGTTGCGGGTAGCAGATAGTAAAATAAAAAAATCTGTTTTAGTTCTTCTGTAAGTAATTATTCTATACCTATTTCCTTCTTTATTATTCGTTTCTCTTAGATAGGTATAACCTATTTACAAAAGACACATATCTAAGTTAAGCTATTAAATTTATGAAATTATAAAATACTAGCGACCCGCACCGGCTTCGCACGGGTGAAATGCTGATTTTTGTTCAATAACAATAAAATATAGCCTATGTCACTCCTGAATAGTGTAGTTTTTTGTTAGTGAAAGAATTGTCATGATCGGTTCAGTATTTGCGAAGATTACCCCCTACAAACAAAGTTATAAACTTTACCTCTTTATAATATTAGTACCTATAAAACCTCTAAACACAACAGGATACATAAAAAAATAACACAAAGACTATTTCCACACATAATTCAACACAAGTTATTTGCACAAGGTTGTATATCGCACGAGGGAACACAGACGAGAGATAGATCATCAAAACGTTAGACCCTTTTCGAAATAGCCACTTCATCCAGGCGTTGTAGATATCGTATTTGATTCAGTAAATGTGAATATAATTTATCTTTTATCTTATCTCCGAGACTATTGTCTGAATGGCGGTTCAATGGTTTCGACACTGGTCTGGAATTTTCCATTATTTCAAGTCAGCGAAAAAATATCTCGCAGGCTTTTTTGTGATAAGAATCCTTTTGTTTGTCTTTTAATGTATTGTAATGAATCAATGTAATTTTCGACATTAAGCCTTTTAGTACTGGTTTTTAAACCCGGCGTAAAATAGGTTGTTATAAGGCTATGGCATCTTAGCTCTCAAACAGATAAACTAATTTCAATGCGGTTTTTTTTTACTAATGCCGTTCTTTTTTAAAGGATCATCACTTCAATTAAGCCTATCACAGTCCACTGCTGGACATAGGCCTCCCCAAGTTCACACCAAAAATGCGAACTCATGTGTTTTGCCCATAGTTACCACGCTTGGCAGACGAGTTGGTGACCGCAGGGCTGGCTTTGTCGCACCGAAGACGTTGCTGCCCGGTTCGGCTTGTGTATTTCAAAGACAGCAGGTGGATGGTTATCCCGCCATCAAACGGCTCTTTAAATTCCAAGGTGGTAGTGGAACTGTGTTACCCCTTACTGTCTCGCCTCTTACGACACCCACGGGAAGAGAGGGATAATAAAAGAGGGAGGATAAAAGGATATTGATCGGAAATACAATTGGTATATTGACGAGGCTCAAGTAACCGGAGCGAAAGAAAGATAGAGGGCGTTGTATCCGTAGCTACTCGCTTATCCCCAGACACTAAAGGTGACGTTCCAAACTTAATATATTCCTTTTAACAAAAAAGGAGGAGGTTCTCAATTCGATTGTATTTTTTATGTATGTTACCTCAGAACTTTTAACTAGGTATACCGATTTTGAAAATTGTTATTTTAATCGAAAGCTGTTGCTGTCTTATAGTTTTTGAATAATTTTTGATAGCGCGTAAATACGCGTAATATGTAAATACATAACTATTTATTCGTCTACATACATTGTATTACTTGTGGCTATATTTTTTTTTTGTGTGTAAATGACATATAAAGACTTATATAGAGAAGTTTTTTTTACCGTGAAAGCTACTTTTCAGACGGTGGTTCTACGCTACCTTTAGTAAGGATCGATCTTGTAGTTATAAAAGTATTTGTTCTTTTTCAAAATCATACAAAGCATTTTTGGCGTACGAAAATGTTATTATTGTATAGGCTTCTTTATTTTTATTTTAATGGCTATTTATAAACTGCTTCAGAATTCTTAGATCATGTCGTATATGAAGGGTATTTATTGATTTATTCATCATTGCTCTAATTTGCTAGAGGTTGAAACACGAAACACATTGGATATTTGACTCGACAGGATATTTGGGAATTAAAGGGTCACCCATTTCAAGTCGAATTCCAAATCGACTCTATATTAAGCTCATCATTTCAAAGAAAAAGTAAACTTATTCCATCGTTTACCAAAATTCCGAAGTTAGTAAAAACTAAGGATTGAGATCTCCGTTGATATTTTATTCTCAAACATGACTATTGCATATTTGAAATTCTGTATGATAAATAATATATTGTTATTTTGAGATAATCATGTGGCATATATCATTTAATCCAAATGTTGTCTAATTATAATTTTCTTATATTCTAATTGAGAGTTACAGGACTGCCAACAAACACTACGCCTGGCAACGTTTAATGGACGAAATTATTATGGTAAACAATACAAGCATATTAAAATTCAAAAACGCTATCACAAAATTAAGCCAGCAAATATCTGGTATCGATTCATATAATTCTTTCACTAAGCTACCTTAGCTCGAGGGAAGTCAATATGTAATCTTCACTAACATTATAAAAAGTGAAATATTTTTATTTATTTTACCCACAGAGCTTTCGTCGCATACAATGTATTAATGCTATTTAAATGCACAGTCAGGGACAGAAATATATAAACACGTTCCGCGCTCGAAAATACGTACTTACCGAAATATTTTACGCACCCATAACATTGTATATATTCACATTTTGCACAAACACCCATAAAATTATGCACACCTACATGAATATCCCTATATTTATCCAACCTGCTCCCGATTTTCCTCATTATTATCTTCTTTTTATGATGTTTATGTTTTTAGGCTACTATTGCGGAGTGGTTGTCACAAACCACTTTAACTGAAGTAGGGCACACCAAGAAATATCCTGCTCAAAATATGGAGTAGTCCGACTAAGGCTCCAAGTCCAAGTTAGGTAATAACTTCGACCTTACAGAAGATCACAGCTAAATAATACCGCTTCCAAGCAGTGTTGTGTCTCTGTGATGAGAAAGGTGACCAGAGCTCCTGGAGAGGGTTGTGGATAGGGTCGGCAACGCGCTAGCGATGCTTCTGATGTTGCAGACGTCTTTAAGCTACGGTAACCGCTTCCCATCAGGTGAACCGTAAGCTTGTTTGCCGACCTAGTTGTATAAAAAAGAATACCTACATATATTTTCTTTTTAGGTATATTGCCAAAATCCCTATTTTTTATATGAAAAGTTATTACAATGTTTTTTTTTTTTAATTTCCAAAACAATTAATCAAAAACGCTTCGACATGAATTAATATTCAATAAATTATATTACAGTATATTTAAAAAAAATTACCAAAACATATACATCAAATACTATTGTATGAAATAACGAATGAAAGAATGTAAACAAGATAATATCTTTTTTTACGCTTTTGATAATTATTTAATTTTCTTTATAAGTGTCTCGAATAATTTTGCTTTCACAAAATTATTTATAATTTTATGAATTAGAAAAAATTCAAAGATAACATTTATAACCTTTGAGACATTTCGATGATAATTTTTCAAACCTTGTATCTTCGTCAAATCAAGACAAGATATCAAAGAGATATTTGGAATTGAAAAATTAAGGAAGAAATGTTTTGGTCTTTATCGTTGAAATCGCGTAATATTTTATTCATTCGAAAGAAAAACAATTTCCCTGTTTCGTGGGGCAGTAATCAGGAGTCTACATTATCCCGGGACTATTATTTCAGAGCAATCATAATGTAACAAACAAGCTAACCTATCACACTGATACTATGGATTTTTAAATTATTTAGTTGTATTACTGGTGATTTAACTTAAAATCAGTTTTTTTATTTTGATGCAGCGAAGTAATATGTAGTAAGTAATACATAAATTATGTGAAACAAAGCCTACTTTAATTACATCGACCAGTAACGTAGGTAGGCGAAAAAATAGTCAAGAAAATATGCATTATTTAATAGCTCAAAAAGTACTAGTCAGATCTCAATCACATTTTAATAGGACTACATGGCAAACACCAGTTTTTTATTTAAAATAAAAACATCGAAATCGCTCCCCCCAGTAAAAAATTATGAGGTAACACATACATAAAAATACAGTCGAATTGAGAATCTCCTCCTTTTTTGAAGTCGGTTAAGAAGCAAATATGCTTAATTTCTGACCTATTTGCAATAATATTAACTGGACCTAAGAATAGGACAATGTGAAGATCATCTTATATTAACTGTATCTATTTATTTGCTTAGATAAATTATATTAAACAGTACCTAATTCGTAAAACAAAATTACTCATCCTTTGTTTAGTTGACAGTTTCGATACACACTAACAAACATGTGTTAACACATATATACCGGTATATGTAAAGTATAAAATTATTTTCTTTTTTAAAATATGATAAACTTGTCAAAACATTCAAATCCACATCATTGCGAAAGCGCTATAAGAGCTCGCTTCATAAAAATGTAACGTGGACCCATTTGATTTATTAAGCTGTAAAACAAAATGGCGCCCTCGAGGCACTAAAATCTAAGAACCTGGAATGGGACCTGTGTCTAGTTGCCTCGTAAAAACTCTATCAGAAGCGATAGGAGTTAAACTCGATCCTTATGTAAATTTTTATTTTTATTGAAATATTGGCGACGCGTCCGTTTTACAATGTAGAAATAATTATCTCTATAAAAAAGCGTCGATAATATTCAGTCTAGGATAAAATAAGGTCTTAAATGGATTGAACATCTGGCGTTCGGTCGATCCTGTCTAGATTTAATAAAACAAGAGATCTATACCTAGATTGACTAAGGGAATGATATTCGTCGATTTTCCATGTCTTTTACTTTATATAATAAGAAATTTATTCAAAAAGTGTGACAACACGTTGGCAACGGACTTCATTTATGATGAATTATTTAATTTAACATATTATTGAATTTTAAATGATTTTGATCTTGATCTTAGCTTTGAAATTACGACTTACATTTACATTCTACTATGTAACACATATGAACATTCATATTACATTCAGAAACTAATAAAATTAAACCACAACTGTTTAGTATAAATCTGGTTCCCTGCCAACTACGCTTAATGGTCGAAAATAATTAATTTTAAAAATTTGACTTTACGTTAGGCGGATCGTTTCTTTAGAAATAAAATAAATATCTATACGGTATTACGTTGCAAAGTGTCACTTGACAATCCCATCCAATCAATGGCCAATTCGTTGTCCTATATCGGTGATCGAATTTATTACATCGTTATTTATAATTTATTAATACGATACTAATAAAAATAATACTTCATATTTGGTAGGTCCGAGAATCAGTCGTAAACAATTTTTTAAACACCTAAGTTGGCCCACTTCAAAATATTTAATAATTACATAACGAAAACCAATTATCCATGTCTTTTGGTTATAACATAATAAGTATGTGTAATGATGGTCGACTGGATTTTGACAATAGTAGGTAAATGCAACCATGGCAACTTAACATCTTCAATAGAAACCTCTAAGACCGATTTATCCCGTTCGAACCCCGTTAACCACATATTTAAATACAAATATACAGTAACAAAGAATTTCGGAAACTAATGATTTATTAAATATATTTGCTATAGTACAAAATGCTGACATACCTTGTTGTGTGCAATCTTAGAAGTTTTTTTTTAAATACATAATTATATAACAAGCGTACGGCTTACCTGATGGTAAGCCGTACCGTAGCTTATAGATGACTATACTGCGTCGCGTAATAGGAAGAAACTCGTACACCGACCTGTCATCTTTTGTCTTTGTCGCTTGCGTATAAACATATTGCGGTTGCGCTCACACAGGTGAAGTGACCCCGTATTGTGTGAGCGCAACGGCAATATGTTTATACGCGAGCGACAATAACAAAAGATGACAGGTCGATGTACGAGTTTCTTCCTATTACGCGACCGCAGTATACAACACTACAAAAATCATCGCAAGTGCGATACCAGCCCTACCCCCGATACTCCCCACGAGTTTTGGTCACCTTACTCACCACAGGAACACAACACTACTTGATAGTAGTATTATTTAGCTGTCATCTTCTGTGAGTTTGAGGTACTTCCCCCGACGGGCTGCTCTAGATTTTGTGCAGGATAGGTATTTCCTGCTGTGGCTGTCTCAGTTAAAAAAGGCTATTTATATTTGTGAAAATTGCAAGTACAGTCACGAGTACAGCTAGTTTTGTACTTAATAATGTCTAAAACATTTGTAGATAGCTTCTATTACAGAGAAAAAAATTAAAGCCTTTGTTTTATGCAAGAACCAAATCTTATACACTTGTTAAGAGTTCTTTCAAGATAGCCAGATTTCCTAACAATAATGTATTTACTAAAAACGTTGACCTTTTACGTGGAAGAATTTTTATTTGCGCGCGTGGCGCAGCGGTCACAGCACCCTCTGTTGCGCTTTCCGTTGTGGGTTCGATTCCCGCTCACGACAGACATTTGTATTGACAATATAGATGTTTATTGTCATATGGGCGTTCGTGCTTGTGTTTTGTGTGCGTTTCCGGACCCCCGACATAGGAGAGAATCCTACCGGGGGTCATAGAGTTTGAAGCATTTATTTAAAAAAAAGAAAGAAACATTTATTTAATTTGGCAGTGATAGTCAGGTTTTGAATACGCGATTCTCAACTTACGGCTCGTTTCAATATTCTATCTCTGAATTTGATTACTAAAAACATAATTTTGATGTAAGCTGCATACAAGTTTTGTTATAAACCCTATTGCTATTAAGCAAAACCGGAGATAGATAAATGATTTAAAACGGCGCGGTTTGATGTATATAAAAAGAAAAAAAACCGGTCAAGTGCGAGTCGGACTCGCGCACCGAGGGTTCCGTACAAACCTGCAGGTATATAAGTAAAAGTTATGGTATTTTGCTGCTAAATGAAATCCGTAACATTACAATATGGAAAGTTGGAGGAGCATAAATTTAAGACAAAGGTATCTTTATCTTTTCATTAATCCTTCAATTTATATAAAATAAAATAAATAAATAAAATAAAAATCGCCTTTATTTCTATTACTATTAAAATTTCAATGAATACTAGCGTAAGTATTCTTAGTTTAAACATATGTATGTATATTAATCTATGTATATATTTATTCTATACTCGTATAATTAACTCGTCTACATGTTTATAACATCAATTAATATTGGTAATAGTAATAGTCGCCTCTGCGGCGTAGGCCTCTCCTAAACATTTCCATGTATCCCTTTCCCGTGCTTTCTGTATACACAGCGGTCCACATAATATTATCTGGTTGAAGATATCTCTCCACCTTTCAATTGGTCTCCCTTTTTTCCTTGACCTGTCTCTTGGTAGGAAAGTTCTTTTATCGAAGTTATTTATTTACAAATTTTTTAGTCACTATTTAGAAATCTGGTTCAAAAATACTTTATTACTATTAAGTATTAAATTTGAACCATATTATATATAGTAGATATTTATTTATTATTTATTTATTTATTTAAATAGTCCCAGTCCAAAATAAATGTTACAGATGATGTAACATTTATTTTGTAATTTAATTCGAGCCTTTTTGACCTTTGTACCTGTTTTCAAGTTTGTATAAAACATGTTTTCCTAAATTTATTTTTATTATTGTCTGCTATTGTTTAAACGTATATATTTTTTAATGTCTAGAATTCTCATTACAGTGTTAATATTACTTGATTTCATTAATCATTTCAATACTGTTGATTTTGACTTACTACTAGCTATACTTGGTTCTCTTAACATATCTCCTAAGGTGTCTGACTGGTTTCATAGTTACTTGCATGGTCGCCGGCTACGAATAAGAACTTTCTTCATTCTGGTCTAGAACCAACGCTGGCGTTAAAGATAAATATATAATATGTACCTCTTCGCTTAAATGATAGCCTAACTTTGAAGATACCTTCACATTCATCTTCCTTTTATTCTAAATCTTTCACTATTGAAGCTTATCGTCTTTGGAACTTATTGCCACTGTCTAACGCGCTCAATCTTTAATGACATTTGAAAAACTTGTTAAGGAAATGTACTTATCATAATTATTAAATTATGTTAAGCAATTTTTTTTTATTATCTATTATTTTTCATGAAGTTACGTTACGTTGTTATGTCATTCGTCTTAATCTATCAATTTGCTTATAGTGTATATACGTATGTATGTATGTATTTATATATTTGTGTATACATATGAGTAAACTTATATGTACATAATTATGTGTCATTAAATATAGCATCTATTGTTATATAGTTATTTATTTATATCTGATTTTTATTTTATATTGTTCCTTTTTTTACAAAATTTTGCGCCCTTCCCCTAGTTTATATGCAAGTCCTCTGCCCAAAGGTTGCCTGGAAGAGATCGCTGTGTTAGCGATAAGGCCGCCTGTTGCGATTGATGCAAGTTTATTGTTATAAATTCTATGTATTGTTATTTTGTGTATTGGTGTGCAAAAAGAGTAAATAAATATTACTTTGCAAAGTTTTATAATTGAAAAACAAAGCAGAAATAAACAACATTACACATACTATTTCTGTGGTTGCGATGTAACTATACATTTAAGGTTTTCGTAATTTTTCCTGTATCTGTGCTATAAGACGTTGCTTCATACCTGAAGATTTTAGGTCGACGGGAAGTATTCTTTAGATTTTTATTCCCTTGTCAGTTGTTTGCTAGTTTCAATATATGCGGTTTAAATTGCTGTTTCTTTTGATATCGTGGACATAGAAGTTTGCTTTTGTTACAGCTTAAAGTTATTATAGACGTGAGTATTTGATATGAATTTCAATTTAATACTTTTACGCGTTCAAGAGAAAAGTGGTATTAAGTGTAAAATTATTAAAATATTTTTTTTTTATATGTAGTAACTAAAAATTTACACTTTTCGCAATTTTTCCTGTATCTGTGCTATAAAACATTGCTTTGTACCAAATTTCAAGATTCTGACTTCACGGGAAGTACCCTGTAGGTTTTGATTCCTTTGCGACTATTTTCGATGAAAATATGCGGCTTAAATTGGTTTTTTCTTTTGATATCGTTGACATAGAAGTTTGATTTTGTTACAGCTTAAAGGTATTATAGACCTGAGTATTTGATATGAATTTTAATTTAATACTTTTACGCGTTCATGAGAAAAGTGGTATTAAGTGTAAAATTATTAAAATATTTTTTTTTTTATATGTAGTAACTAAAAATTTACACTTTTCGCAATTTTTCCTGTATCTATGCTATAAGACGTTGCTTCGTACCAAATTTCAAGATTCTTAGTTTACGGGAAGTACCCTGTAGGTTTTGATTCCCTTGAGAGTGTCGAAAATTTGCAGCATAAACGGCTGTATCTTTTGATTGCCTTGGCTTAGAAGTTTCATTTTTTCACAGCTTTAAGAGGCAGCAGATCTGAGTATTTAATATAAATTTCAGCTTGATGCCTCTACGCGTTTCTGAGAAAAAGGGTCTTGACAGACAGACGGACAACAAAGTGATCCTATAAGGGTTCCGTTTTTACCTTTTGAGGTACGGAACCCTAAAAAAGAAGAAAAATAAAACAAAAAAATACAACAAAATGTAAGCATATTGCGGAATATTATTGTTCTTCATATCTCTGTTCAATTCAATGAAAAATCATTATCTAATAAATATAACATCTGCCGTATTTTTATAAGAAAAAAAAAATATCTAACTACCCACACAAAGCGTTTTTTATATCTACGTATTGACAACTCTCGGCTACAATTTGGATAGGATGTGTACATATTTCCATCAAAGCGTGTGTGATTCCATTGTGGCGTTTCTGTAATATCAATAACAGATTTAATTAAAAGGGTCTACAAGTCTACATCTTATACGGTATATAACTGCTACCTTACACGTGTATGTAAATTGATAAATGGTACATTTATGTACATGAACTAGAAAGTCATTTAATATAAATGACGTTTTATTTTCAAATAGGAATTTTATGTTAAGTTTCATGCACGCATGCACGCCCGAAACACACACACACACACACACACACACACACACACACACACACGCGCACACAAACACACACAGTTATTTTAAGAGAAATTATATTTTACTTGTCACATTTAGGTGCTTACATCTATACAAATAAATAAAATTGGGGTATCTGTTTTTAATATTAAAATAAACGCTTTTTACTAAATGCATGCAAATGGATGTATTGATATAATTATATACATAATTATATATATTTGATATAATTTGGTACATATACCAAAATGACATTTTTTACTTAGGCTACTTTTACTTTAGAAATAATTTTTTTTTATAACTCTGCGAACTGAACAATATCTTTTTTGTTTAATTCCACGCGGACGAAGTCGCGGGCACAGCCGCTAGTAATAAATAAACTCTGATATTTATTACTTTAAAAAATACTTATTTTACCTTTCTACCCAATTTATTAAACCTACAAAGCATTATTGCTTAAGCCTATACCTATCCTAACCTATTCCAGTCACATCCATAAATGATTTTAACCCATTATATATGCATACTTAGCGAAACTTTTAAAGTGCTGTAAATGTTCATGGATGGGGCAAATCACTAAGTATCATATAAACCTGTTAGTTTGTTTAATATTTAAGGAAATCATGGAAGGTAGTGATCAGTTAACACTCTGTAAAAGACCTGCCAGGTCGATAAATTTGTTATTGAGGTATGGCATAGCGGGAGATGTTTTGCTCAAAATTTGTAACATTACGTCTGGGGATGTACCTCAACCTTACAGACCTTCTGTAAGGTTGAGGTACTTCAAGGTAAGGTCAAGTGTTAGTGGAGGGGTTCCGGGAAGGATAAGTATTAAAATTTTTTTAAAGAATCAACATCATGTGATCATCAATCATTGTGTTGACATTTATTTATTTATTTATAAAATAAAAAAAAACTTATAGTATACTAGCGGATCCAGTAGAAGTTTTCCTGCACGGAAAACAGCTACCAAATTTGATTGCTTACATACCGATAGCATCGCCACCTACCGGGTTCAATTGAGATAAAAACTACCCTATGCCAAGTTGGACCAAATTATAGAAGCTTATAAAGTTTGATAAATATTGGTTTACTAGTTTCGGGAGTTACATACCGATAGCATCGCCACCTACCGGGTTCAATTGAGATAAAAACTACCCTATCCCAAGTTGGACCAAATTATAGAAGCTTATAAAGTTTGATAAATATTGGTTTACTAGTTTCGGGAGTTACATACCGATAGCATCGCCACCTACCGGGTTCAATTGAGATAAGAACTACCCTATCCCAAGTTGGACCAAATTATAGAAGCTTATAAAGTTTGATAAATATTGGTTTACTAGTTTCGGGAGTTACATACCGATAGCATCGCCACCTACCGGGTTCAATTGAGACAAAAACTACCCTATCTCCCAAGTTGGACTAAATTATAGATGCTTACAAAGTTTGATAAATATTGGTTCAGTAGTTTAGGAGTTTATCGTTAGCATACATCGCGACACGAAATTTTTATATATATAGATGAGTAGCTGTAGCAATACAAGATGAAAAATTTATTACGACATTCAGCATGGATTTTTACATTCAAGTCTTAAAAACCGAACTTTTTACGATCGTAAAAGTTCTTACAAGGAAGTTAAAAAGACACTTAATAAGTATTTCACTTCCGCTTATCTTGTTTCACAATAAATCTTTTAAAAGCTTTTTTCAAATGAAAGCGTAAAGACAAAAAGTGCGATGGCGCTAAAGATTAAATTGTTTTGCAGTTTTACTGTTACATTAAGAGCTGTGCCAATGTTATTGTTGCGTTTATAGATGTTAGTGTAATTAGAGTACTTTTAAAGGGTACTTTATTAAGATTTTGAATTATTTAATAATAATAATAATAACATTTATTTCGGGACTAGCCCATATGGTGTTAGTAACAATGATTCTTCTAATCTAGTGTTAGTACAATAACAAATAACTTTAAAATAGTAATTTATTTATATTTACAATTTTATCATAAAATATGGAGTTTTATCCAATGTCGCAGCATTGGACTCTCCCACCTATCTACAAACACTTTCAGAATACTATTGTGGCTGCCGCGGATACGCTTAAGTAATGACGTGTACCTCTTGCGCATGATAGCTTTGAAATCATCGACGCGCCTTTCCGCGAACATCACCGAGGCACTACAGCGCCACGGCAGCCCCAACAGTATATCCTGAACGCATTTTTGTACTGTACGCGGAGGTCACTGTAAGGTGTAAGCAGTTATTAAGTTTTGATATTTCTTTTCTAAAAAGTAAGTTTAAATTTTGTCTTTAGAGTATTTAAAAGTTAAATAATTATCTGTAAACGATCATATCAATGATAAAGAATTTTTTGTAGAGCTGGCTCTCAATACAGAACATAATTGTGACTGAATTTATTATGATTGAGTAGTTATATATCCGCCAACGCGCATTGGAGCAGCGTGGTGGATTAAGCTCTGATCGTTCTCCTACATGGGGAAAGAGGCCTATGCTTAACAGTGGGATATTACAGGCTGAATCGTATCGAGTAGTTGTTAAAGGTAAACCAATTACTAATTAATGAATTTTGTTTTTGTTTCCATCTCAGAAACGATATTACCCAATACAGGTACACTTCCACATAAAAGTAACAAGTTAACCTTCTGTGTCCATTTGACCGCTATGAGGGTACTTACACAATCAGACTTCGGTTGAAGATTAAGAGTTTTTAATGTTCACGTTATTCACTTGTACATTCTGAGTCTCAGTTGTAATAACAATTGGTTTTCCTTTGACAACGTTGCTTAGTAATATATTACACTAGCTTTGCCCGCGACTTCGTCCGAAATGGAATGGAAATGGAATTAAAAAAATATCATTGTTCAGTTCGCAGAGCTACAAAATAAATTCTAATATAAACGTAGTCTAAGTTACTCCTTATTACATCAGCTATCTGCCAGTGAAAGTCCCGTCGAAATCAGTCCAGCCGTTTCAGAGATTAGCCGGATTAAGCAGACAGACAGATAGACAGACAAAAATTGTAAAAAAAATGTTATCGCCGAAGTCGCGGGTACAGCTAGTCATCAATAAGAGTCAGTACTCCAAGTAAATAGTTAGAAGATAACACACATAAAAAAATGCTGTCGAATTGAATCCTCAGCAGACTAACATAAACCATCAGTAAGCAAAATGTTGAAGTAAAATAAATATTTTAACAGGTAATTCTGGCTTTTTCTTATTTATACTGAAGTTTATTTTGTCAGAATCATTAATTGAATCTGTCGAAATGTTTCGCGATTTATTGCGTGATGTAAGAATTAATCAAAAAATCTACTTAATGGAAAAATAATTTATGAATTATAATATTGTAATTTATTTATGAAATATAAATATGATATAGGTAGTGGATATAAATTAACACTTAAAACGAATAAAATGTGTAACAGAAAATTTTTAGTGTGTAGTTGTGTACTCGCTACGAGGTACAAAGGGCCTCACTTTTACCTTTGCGATTTTTCTTCGAGTCGATTACGGTGTCGATAAATCAAGGTTTTTATCTGAGCGCACAAGTACTTCTGACCACTCAAAGGGTTTATATACTTTTAGCCACTAAAAGACTAGCTTATATGGGCCGAAAAATGTAGGCCGAATTTTTTTCAGCAGTCTTTTTCCTTCGTTTTTTTTTTGTGTCACTATATATTGTTCTTTATTTTTAGAGATTTGGGTCTTAGATATAATGGTGAAATATTTTTCTTTGCAAGTATAGATTTGAAACGAACAAAAGAAGGACTAAATTAGTATTCTTTCTGAGGCTTTAGACGTATTAGGTAATCGGTCCTAGAGAATAATATAACTGAAGAGAGGTCATATGTACATGTACATAGATATAGATAATAAATTCTTGTTCTAACATTAATTTTCGACACCGGAGTATAAGTCATATTGAAGGCCGTTAAAGGTGAGTGTAGTGGCTGATGATATCAATTAAGTCCTTTTTATTTTGATTGATGAAATAAAAATATTTATATGAATCCACTAAATTTATTCTTCAGTAAGTTAAGAAATTACAGAATGACAATTAAATTAAAAATATTCTAGTGACATGTCAAATTTCTTCTTCCATATAAAATATATAAATCAACATGAAGGTTTTAATTTAAAGACTGTATATAAAAATAAAGTTTGTGTGTACGCCACACCACCCCCCTCCAGAGACCGTTACGGGCGATACTTAGGTATAAATACTTAGATACTTAGGTATGCGCACTGTTCTTCCTGAACGTGATTTCACGTTTTGGCATTTATCCTCTTCACTGTTTTTTATCTGAGGTGGAGTAGGAATGGGCTGTTTATCGTCTCTGTGCTCGAAATCTTCTGTTAAAATATAAGCAGGTTTGAGTCTTTCGATTGATACAGTAACTGGTCTATCTTTTATGATGATCTTAAAAACTTTGCTGCTTCTTTCTAACACTTCGTGTGGTCCGGTATAAGCAGGTTGAAGAGCTCCCTTTGTGCCTTCTTCTCTAAGATAAACATGACTCGTCCGAAAAAGGTCTTTGAAAATGAAGACAGACTTGTTACAATGTCTGGAAGCTGGTTGAGGTCTGACGCTTTTAGTGATAGATTTTAATCGTGTTATAAATTCCGTTACGTCTTGAGTATTATTTGTAGAAGATTGAAATAGCTCTCCAGGAAGTCTAAGACTTTCGCCATATAGTAATTCGGCAGAGGATGCTCCGATATCTTCTTTAAGTGCACTTCGAATACCAAGCAGTACTAATGGTAGTGATTCCGTCCAACTAGCATTGGAATGGCAAACAATAGCTGTTTTTAACTGTCGATGAAATCTTTCAACCATGCCGTTACATGCAGGGTGATATGCAGTTGTATGTTTGTGTTCAAAACCAGCCATGTCAGATAGATGCTTAAAAAGAGCTGATTCAAATTGTCTTCCTCTATCTGTTATAATAGTGGTAGGGCAACCGAAACGAGATATCCAGCCAGATATAAAGGCTTTTGCCACCGTCTCTGCTGTAATGTCCATTATGGGTAAAGCTTCTGGCCATCTCGTGAAACGGTCCACGGCTGTAAGGCAGTATTTGTAGCCGTTAGAAATAGGCATGGGTCCTATCAGGTCTAAGTGGACTGTCGTAAATCGCGAACGTGGTAAGGAAAATGTCCCAGGGGTTGTTGTTACGTGACGGGTTATTTTTGATCGCTGGCAAGCCTGACAAGATTTTGCCCATTTACGACAATCTCTTCTTATTCCGGGCCATACGAAACGTTGTGAAACCAGCTTGGCTGTCGCATTCGTTCCTGGGTGGCTTAGGGAATGCAAACTTTTGAATACTTCGTAGCGAAATAACTTTGTAACGAAAGGTCTTAATGTGTTGTTATGGTCATCGCAGTATACTTGTAGCTGAGTTCCAGGAATATCTATTTTCCGTAAGTTTAACGATGTTTTGCCTTGAATCAATTGCTTCAATTCTAAATCGTTCTTTTGTGACTGCGCCAGAAGTGTTAAGTCGATTGGTTGTGAGATGTCCTCAATGCGTGACAGCGTGTCTGCAACAACATTGTCCTTTCCAGAAATGTGTCGTATGTCTGTAGTAAACTGAGCAATATAATCGAGATGCCGAAATTGTCGTGGTGAACATTTTTCTTTCTGCGTAGCAAACGCGTAGCATAGTGGTTTATGATCCGTGAAAACGGTGAAATGTCGGGCTTCTAACATGTAGCGAAAGTAACGGATTCCTTCGTAAATCGCTAGAAGCTCTCTATCATATGGAGAGTATTTACATTGAGGTGGACTAAGTTTTCGTGAAAAAAAACCAAGAGGTTCCCAATAATCTCCCCTGCGCTGGTGTATCGCTGCGCCAATTGCGTTTTCAGAGGCATCAGTTACCATTGCGATTTTTGCATTGAAGTCTGGATGCGCTAAAAGAGCGGCGCGGCACAAACTTTCTTTACAATTTTGGAATGCCTCTAATGACTTGCCTGATATATTTATAGGTTTTGCGCCTTTCACATTGTCAGTAAGTAAGGCATGAAGTGGTGCTTGAATAGATGCTGCATTAGGAAGAAATTTACGGTAAAAATTTACCATGCCTAAAAACCTACGCAGCTCTTTAACGTTTTTTGGCACAGGAAATTGTTTAATTGCATCTACTTTTGATTCCAGAGGCTTGATTCCCTTCGACGAGACGTGGTATCCTAGAAATGATAGCTCTGTTGCTCCGAAGATACATTTGGAAGTATTTATAACTATTCCATAATCTCGAAATTTGTTAAAAATATCTCGTAAGTGTTTCTTGTGAGTTGTTTCGTCAGGTGAAAATATAAGAAAATCGTCTAAATATGCAAAAACAAAGTCCATACCTCTGGTCATTTCATCGACAAAACGTTGAAAGGTTTGACCGGCATTTCTGAGTCCAAATGTCATGTATGGAAATTCAAATAGGCCGAAAGGAGTAGTTATAGCAGTTTTCGCAACGTCCTCAGTATATACTGGTATTTGGTTATATGCTTTTACTAAATCGATTTTGGAGAAGATATGGCAACCAGATATGTTGTGCGTGAAATCGTGTATGTTGCGGATCGGGTACCGGTCAGGAATGGTTCTTGCATTTAACATTCTATAATCACCACATGGCCGCCAACCGTTATCTTTCTTTGGTGCTAGATGTAGCGGTGACGCCCATGGGCTCTTTGACGGTTGCGCTGTTCCGTTCTTGATCATGGCTTCAAACTCTTTCTTAGCAATGAGTAGTTTGTCTGGAGCCAGGCGACGTGGTGAACTAGAAACTGGCGGTCCGGGAGTAGTTTTAATATAATGAACAGTGTTATGCTTAGGAACACGTTCGATTCCCGCTGGCTTGGTGATGTCAAGAAACTCATGTAGTAGTTCATGGTATTGCGAGTTACCCAGAAAAATCTTGACTGATGAAATCGTGCTTGATGATACCGAATGAGCTTGTGTTGTCAACGTCGTAGTGCTATCGATGAGACGCTGGTTACGACAGTCGACTATAAGACCATAATGTGATAAGAAATCCACTCCAATTATAGCTTTGGTTACATCCGCCACGATAAAACGCCAGCTGTAGTCTCGACGAAGCCCTAAGTTTAATTCCAGGTGAGCAAAACCATATGTAGCTATTGTTGATCCATTGGCAGCATATAGTTGGTAATTTGTTGGCGAGCGTCGTTCTTTAAGACACGTACGAGGAAAAACGCATAGATCACTACCAGTATCGACAAGAAATTGCATTTTTGTGCGTTGATCTGTGACAAAAAGGCGACCTGGAATGTTATTTTGGCTGTCGGATGTCGCCATTACCGACTGCCCTTGCAGTTTTCCGACTTAAAGTCGCATGGTTTAATACATTTATTCGCATTTTTTCCAAAAGTGTAATGATACCAACAAACTGGAAACTTCTGATGGTTGGATTGTGATCTGGTACTGCTTGTATTGCGAGTTTGACTACGATGACGTCTAGGTCCTGATCTTGTTGTATAACTATATGTATTAAGTGCGTTAACTTGCATGGACAGCTCGTCGATCTGTTTAGCCATGGATTCTAATACGGATTGAGACGTAGACGTCGACGCAACTTGTGGTGTACGTGGTACTATCTCATGCAAACTGTCAGCCAAATCAGCGAGAGATTGTAGATCTAATGTTTTCTGGGCCGCAATAATGGGTTGAAGTGCTATAGGTAGGCGACTAATCCAAATCGTTTTTGTAAAGTCGTCTGGAATTGAAGGTCCTGCTAAGCGTTGTAGATGACGTAAGAAATTGCTAGGTCGACGGTCACCCAGTTCCTCATGAATGAGTAGCTGCTTGACTTCTTTCTCGCGAGACGCAGATAGTCGTTTAATTAATTCGGATTTTAATAATTCATACTTGCCTGTTTTTGGGGGTGATACAATTATATCTTTAACTTCAGCAGCATATCTTTGTTCCAAAGTAGAAATAACGTAGTAAAATTTAGTATCGTTATCTTTGATACCAGATAATGTGAAATTTCCTTCCAGCTGTGAGAACCAAACTGTAGGTTCTTCGGCCCAAAAAGGAGGTGGTTTTACGCCGATACGAAAAACGTCAGTTTCTGTAGGTTCGACATTTTTTCTTTCCATTTTGTATAAAGTTTAAATGCTTACTTTTTAGTCCGTTCCTATTTTTCAATACGGGGTCACCAGTGTAGTGGCTGATGATATCAATTAAGTCCTTTTTATTTTGATTGATGAAATAAAAATATTTATATGAATCCACTAAATTTATTCTTCAGTAAGTTAAGAAATTACAGAATGACAATTAAATTAAAAATATTCTAGTGACATGTCAAATTTCTTCTTCCATATAAAATATATAAATCAACATGAAGGTTTTAATTTAAAGACTGTATATAAAAATAAAGTTTGTGTGTACGCCACAGTGAGTTTATTTATTTAGTACTCAATTATATTCAGCGGTCATTTATGGTAAAAAAAAAAAAAACATTTTTTGTGTATCTACTTGGATTATAAAGTGAAAGTTTCTTTCTTTGTTTGTGTGTAATGTTTACACTGAAAAACGACTGAACTGATTTTAAAAGTTCTTTCATCAGGGAAACGCCACGATAAATAGTACTGAGTGATATAGGATACATTGTAACGGGAAAAACGGGAAAGCTTAAACGTGTAGTACGTTATATATGAATCGATGTATGAAGATATACGAAGCAAGTGATACCTAAACTAAGAAGGTTTTACAAATTCATATATTTTAGAGTTTATTTCCAAATAAACGAAACTTTTCTTTTCTTTTAAACGAACACTGACGATTCGTGTCACGTAATTTAAGAAATATTGTGAAAGTGCAGGAATTTAGTTCACACGTGTGACCATTGAATTCTCTTCTTTATGATAACAATTGAAATAAATCAGCCTGGAAAAATTCCACTGATTGTCGAACAGTTCTCCATTCCAACAATTCTCTACCTTGAGTTGATAAATAATTGTCATACATCTTATTATGCTGTCAAGTTTCTTTAATTACAACTGGTAATGACGCCTTTACATGCTCTTAGAAGCACGGTGAAGATAATTATAAACACAGATATACCTGTACATCGTCAAAATCAAATTGAAAATCGTGTACCTGCATTAAATACAATGCGTTAAAGATTTTATTATATGTACCCGTAAATGCTGAGTTCATACAAAGATTTACAGCTTTAAACTGTAATTTTATTTTGATAATAAAACCCGTAAATTTATACTGTTTTTATGAAACTTTGTCAACTTAAATTAACATATCATCGGCTATAATGTAACTTCTAACACAATTATAACAGAGGAAAAATAAAATTAAACATTTTGGTAAATAGAGTTGATATTGTTAAGAAAAGAATAATAAACATTTATAGTTAAAAACATTATATGATCCTGTATTAAACGCCATTTAAAATGCGTACCTGAACTAACAAAATGTTAGTGCCTTTTAACCACTTAAATTTGTACAATAGTAAAATGTGAGTGCATTTACAAATTTCAAAGACGAACTTAATGCAATTTCTAAGAATAAGGTCACATTTAAAAAGAAACTTAGTCTCTTGTGGCATACAGTTGTACCTTTACAACCTACACTTTACCTTTACAACTTTTTCGACCTCTACCTTTGCAACGCTTTTAATAATTTTTTCACCACTGTCGCTATTTACTTTGCGATTATTTCATTGATTGCCACTTTTCATTTTCACGTATAGATGTCACAAATTTTTGATCATGCGAGTCAGGCGTGCTTGCATTTTTTTGTTATGTATATCTATTATATATATAAAAGAGATTTCCACCCATTGACTCATCACGATATCTCTGGAACCATAAGGCGTAGAGACTTGAATTTTGGTAGGAATATTCCTTTCGCCGAGTAGAGGTCAGCTAAGAACGGATTTTACGAAATTCCACCAACAAGTGGGGGTTTCGGGGGTTAATATTATATATGGCAAAATAACGTTTGCGGGGTCAGCTAGTATAGGTATATATTATTTATATTTGCTTATATTATTCTTCTGCACTTTTTAGATGAAGAGAGTAACAATAGTAAACGAAAACGTCACTTAGGCTGAAATAATAATCTATGGTTTAGTTTTGAATAAATTCAATACAAGTCCGCCCATTGTACTTCACAGTCTGTAAATGTCTTTAAATGTGTTTAGTGTTTAAATTGTCCGTATTTATGCAAAAAGGAACCACCCAACAAAAATGCACTTTTGAGATATCAAAGGATTTGCAAAAACATTTGCAGCTCTGTTAGATGAAGTAAAAATAATATTTATTTAATTTAAATTTATTGATAAATTACTAATTAAAGTATGTGAATACAAATTAGGTCTAAATACTCTTAAACTTTCTAGATAATTAAGAAAATCTGCAAGTGGTTCCTTTTAACATTTACTAGTTGATAGCTTTTCTCATAATATGTATATTATACAAAAAAGAACCACACCCCAGGGATTTACTGATACAAATGAAAATAGTTATTTATAATATCGTAATATAGCTTTAATTACCGAAAAAAATTATAAAACAATACATATAGATGTTTATCCGACGTTATCATCAAATTAGATTTCGAGATCCACTGTATCTAGTCCATCTACGTTTATTGCATGATGATGCAATAGTCATCACTATGAGACCATTATAAAAGCTCTGTGCATCTTGTGGAATGATATGTAATATGGATTGAAGAATCGCTCCATAATATTAGTTCCTCGATATCATCAGAAATATGCTCAGCTAAGTATTTTAAAAGACAAGAATAGACTGCCTGGCACCTTTACCAGCCATTTCTTCGATCCAATCAAAGCACTCTCTCAAGTAAGTGGTTCTGCTGTTTTACAATATTTATTTATACATGATAGAACCAAATGGTTGTGGTTCCAAAAAAAAAACCAATTTAATTGCGTATTTCATTTACGCATAACCATACCACAGAAACCTGGTTCCATTTTGTGTATTAAAAATAATTGTTATGAATAGAAAATATGTATAATGTATAATGGTACCAAGTGTGTGTGGATCTGTTTTGTATAAAATGACATGATAGTAATATCGTTTATTTGTTTGAACAACAGAGTCCCATAGTGCTGTGGTTCGGTTTTGCTTCTCATGTAATGCTTGTTATTGCTGTTGGTTCCTTTCTGCTTTTAGTATACCTTGTTTTCAAGGGAAAAATCATGCGGTTCTTTATTGTATAATAATTTAGACCACTTTTAAATGAGTATTCTTAAAAAAAAGTAAAAACCGAAATTTGTCGTGTGGTTCCATTTTGCATAAATACGGACAATTGTAGTTTTGGTGTACAATAAAGTATAAATAAATAAATATAATGAATACTTATTTTAGTTCTAAGTCATGGCAACGACTTGTGCAATTGACGCAATAGCGAGGATGCTTCAAGCGATCTCGAAATAGATTTCGTATTGGAATTCTAATATCGAAAATCTAAAACTTCAAATCGCTATCCCGAGCAGTTGACTTCAGTTGAGCATCAAAGGGAAATAGAAGCTTCTGTAGTCTTCTATATGAACAGATATAATCCAGGATATCATTTAAATACTTATTTATTTATTTATACTTTATTGTACACCACAACTACATTTTAAACATTAAACACATTTAAAAACATTTACAGACTGTGAAGTACAATGGGTGGACATATGGCTATTTAGCCATTTCTTCCAGAAAACCCATATACAAGGTATACATAATTATAAGTATGAAGCGGAATTTTAATTCGGTTTACTTTGTCGTCTTAATCTTAAATTATAATAAAATAAAAAATCACTGTCTCAAAATCCATTATTTGAAAAGAATTTTATAAATGTACGTTAAAAATAATATATGATACCAAAACGTTTGTATATTTTGCAGGCATAAAACAGATAACAAAATTCATACGTTACGAATATTCACAACACAAAAAAGTATTTATATTGTCCTGTATAATATTATACCCTTGCCACTTTACTTTTACCCTCCAAGAAAAAAGAAACAATAGAAATGTGTGGGGTAAATCTAATCCGACTGATATGTATGGGGGTAACGAATCAAAGTCGAATGTGACTCTTTTGTCCATTATTCTTACCTAGTCTTAGGACTATTTGTTATGTAGTGTGAACATTAATCTTTTTGTAATAGATATTATCACTCACATTAGATTAGTTTGGTATAACGATTTCACCTACATTTTGGGTTTTGTCTGCAAAAGATCATTTTATTTAAAAACTGATTTGAGTTGAAAAATGAGGAAGAGAGAAAACGTACTCTCTCTCTCTCTCTTTCTCTCTTCTCTTCTGTAATTTTAATGGTTAATATTATAGTGCAATAGTATGGTAGCCCTAGTTACAAAAACGAATATGAGTTTTAAAAAGAAATGTATTTGTTCTCGATGTTTTTTTTTTTTTTTTTTTTTTTTTTATGTTACGAGTACGGCAAACAAGCATACGGCTCACCTGATGGTAAGACCGTAGCCTATAGACGACTGCAACACCAGAAGCATCGCAAGCGCGTTGCCGACCCTATCCCCAATCCCCCCCAGGAGCTCTGGTCACCTTACTCACCAACAGGAACACAATACTGCTTGAAAACAGTATTGTTTAGCTGTGGTCTTCTGTAAGGTCGAGGTACTACCCCAGTCGGGCTGCTCCATATTTTGAGCAGGAAATTTCCTGCTGTGCCCTACCTCAGTTAAATGATGTTCATGTTTATCGCTATATTTTTACGAAATTATCAAAATATGTAAATTTATTATTGATTTGTTAACGGATAATTAGTTTTGTTGTTTAATATAAAATAAAATAAAAATCCACATACCTGTAATGAACGTACCTATTAAATTATAAAAATATCACTAATTTGTAGCCTTTCTTTTTGAATTTACTTGCATTGAGTTTAAAAATGTTAATATATCAACATTTCTAGAGCGTCATTTGCCCACCTACAGCTACACCCTGTAGCCAGAAGCCAGAAAGGCATTTTCTCATTGCGTATAAAAGCGCTCCTTTTTAAAGTAAGAAGAATGGTTCTATTTAGTCACAAGGGCTTCAAGCGCTACGCAACTATTACACGCTACGTTGATTCTGCTTAAATGTCGGAGTAACGAGCATACAACGAGTAAAACGACAATGTATTAATATATGATTAACAGGAAAACATGTTCCCCTTTTCTGAAACATTTTTCATTAATGCTTTTCTCCTATTAGTTGTAAAATGATGTTATGTAATATTTAACAATCGTAATATTCACGAGTCACGACAGTTCTTTTACAAACATAAATAATCAAAATAACTAAAATAAATATTGTTTGTACATATTTCATGAATATTTATGTAATATTAACTATCATTATTATCATTTTTAATTATGTTATATCACCTTCCATAGTTTATTACGAAAATAAGTTTTTTTTTGTTCGGTTTTATCATCCTGTTTGTTACGTTGTTTTTCCTTTTCTTATTTGCTAATTTTAAATGGATAGATGATTCTTATTGGCCTTAATGTTTTTATTTCATTCTTGTATCTTTTATAACTTTTTATGTGCTGTGTGTTTTTCTGTACCCTGATAAATAAATAAATGTAAATCAACCACGAAAAAAACTATTTTAAATCAGGTTAAATATTTTCAAAATTAATAAGAACAAAAAACCAATTTTTTATAATATAAGTATAGATTCATTTTTTAATTTATAAGTTAGAAATTTAATGTGATAGAATTAAATGGCAGTTAATGGTACTTAATTAATGGTACTTTTTCTTAAGAAACAACCTATACTAAAATTAACCTTAAATACAATGTTCTGCAACTCAATTTCTTCGTAATTAAAAAGTAAGAGCATTAAAAGAAATTGTAAAAACTTTTTTGTTAAAAACTTCTTTGAAGTTGTTTCTTTAAAAAGTCGTATTTATAGATACTTGTTAATGTTCTGATAAACTTTATATAAAATGACAGGAAGTGTCAAACGCTCGCTCGCTTCAGCCTGTAATATCCTCTTCTTTCCCCATGTAGGAGAAGGATCAGACCTTAATCCACCACGCTGCTTCAATGCGGGTTGGCGGATATATTCTCTACTATGAGTAACGAACGCTATCAGGACGTGTACATGATAACAACCGGGACCGACTGCTTAACGTGCTCTCCGAGGCATGGTGGGGAGAACCACAAGGACTGCACAAACACCCAGACCACGACAAACATCTGGATGGCCAATACAAATGTTTCTCATGTGCGGGGATCGAACCCACAACCGCCAGCGCAACAGCCACAAACCAGTGCTGTGACCGTTACGCCAACGCGTCGTCAAAGATTCAACTATAAGATTATCACAAACAGAAATATAGTATTTTCATTTACAAGTTAGTATTATGTTTGTATTTGTATAACGTCATTCTCGTCTAACAGTTTCCTAACTAAACGTTCTGTCAATTAATATTTGCGTTTCCTCATATTTGATACAAATATTTACTTTCTGCTTTAACTATCCACGTGTGTGTGTGTGTGTATGTGTGTGTGTGTGTGTATGTGTGTGTGTGGTGTGTGGTGTGTGTGTGTGTGTGTGTGACAAACGATACGCCATTATTCCATTACTTTTTTATTGTTTTTCTCTCCGTATAGTCCAATTTCTGCTAAGTACTTGTGACTGAAGAACTTGTGACTTGTGTTTTTTATTGTTAAAGCCGAATAGGATTAAAACATTTTCAAAGACTTCTGGAACACAATTTGTACAAAATAATATTTCTACACATGTGTGTACGAAGAGCCGACTAAAGATAGAAATGTGATAACTTTTATACACAAAAAAAAAGTATGCTCGAAGTAATATATCAAAGAATACAATCGTTGACATTATCTCTAACAGGACGATCTCTTTCATTAAAAAGGTCGACAGTTCACCGGACAAAATATAGATGATAATTCTATATGAAGGTGTATTATGACGTCATAATACATATTTATCTAAAAATGGTCTGAAATCTTATAGAAATTCGGAAAATATAATTTGGCTTGTTGATGCACCATCTCATCCAAGGATGCTGCGAGACTAGATTAAAAAATTATGGTGCTATTACTAAAATTATTTAAAACGGGATATTTACCATGTTTTTTATTTTTATTATGCGGATCTCGATAAAATCTTATGGTATTATTTCGTAATTTTTAATTAAAACGCGTTGAGTTGTTATCCAATTTGTTCTGTTATTTCGATGTAATGTGCTACCAAAATATAGACGTAACAAAATAAAAAAACATATGATTTTGGTTAGTGTGTTGGTTCATAGTACATATGACTTTCAATACATCTTTTCCAAATATCTTCAAAGTACAAAATTAGACTTATTACAACGTTTTCTAATAAAGTATACATATTCTTCTTCCAAATAGTATTGAATGTAAGTTGAATGATTGAAGATTTTTTTCATTATAAATTTTAAAGTAATAAATCTATAATTTTATATGTATCCCTTGTAAAAAAGTAACATAAAACAAAACTAGCAAACACCTAGTAACTACCTACCTACATATTAACTAAAATTTTGTATACTATTTCAATTTTCAAAATACTCTTTGAACGCTACTGTCATTCAAACAAGCGATAAAACAATAGACCCGAGGATTAATTGTTTTAAACTATCACGTTCACAAACAGCTCAAATATTTTTAACTGTCCAGTATAATCTAGAAGTAAATACCTTTTATCTGACACTAGCTTCTGCGCGCGACGTCGTCTGCGTGAACTCCGCTCCTATTGGTCTTAGCGTGATGACACATAGCCTATAGCCTTCCTCGATAAATGGGCTATCTAACACTGAAAGAATTTTTCAAATCGGTCCAGTAGTTCCAGAGATTACCATATTAGTATAGATACAGTATATACTGGTAACACAACTGCTGGGAAAAAACGAATTAATTATCAAAATATAAACGTTTTTTTTTTTTTAAATAACAAATACATCGACGCCTTACATTCAACGGCCCCCACTAGGATCTCATGTGTACACAATGTACAAGCACAAACACCTACACCACGGCAAGCATCTGTATGACCAATACAAATGTATGTCAAGTGCAGGGAACTAACCTACGACGGCCTGTGAGGAACGTGTATTACACATACAGTATGTATAGTTGAGAAATGATTGATTGATTAATTGTTTGATTTAGCCTGTAATATTCCACTTCTGGACATAGCCCTCTTTCTCAATGTATGAGAAGGATCGGAGCTTAATCCACTTCGCTGCTATACTGTGGGTTGAATTATCAGGTGTGATAACTACCGGAAACGACAACTAATTTTTTTTCTCACGCCGATGCCACAGTCTTTGATTGGTAAAGGAGCTTGGATCCACGAATTTTCATCGAAAGATAAATTTAGATTTTTTTTACGAAGAACTAACTTTATTTAACTTTTTATATTCTATATTTTATATAAACTATAATTATGCGAAATTTAATCCCTCTAGCTAGCATCCATCTTGTATATTTATATTGAAAGTTAAATAGCATAGCCCGAACATAATTTTATGGTTAGTAAGCAGGCGGAAGTACGGACGGGTTACCCAAAAGTACGTATAAGTATCATATGCCTATAATTAAATCGGGGTCTTTACTTGACTCCAGGGACAAAATTATACACGAGAGTTTGAGGGTTTGGGGTTTACAAAAGGTTTTCATCTGAGAATTGTATTTACATCCAGTGAATATTGTTTGGGAGTAGTTTGTAAAACGTTAATTAATGAGATTTG
Organism: Melitaea athalia; assembly: GCA_905220545.2. Classification (NCBI taxonomy): domain Eukaryota; kingdom Metazoa; phylum Arthropoda; class Insecta; order Lepidoptera; family Nymphalidae; genus Melitaea; species Melitaea athalia. Next base: position 4,427,859 of record HG992204.1, read on the forward strand.
TTTACGTAGTTGATAATTAATATGGCTACACTTTATCTGGTTTAATCAGTTTGCAGTTTTGCTGCGCCATAGTCATAATCATCATCAATCAATACATATAATAAAAATGTAACGGGTCGCTGTCTGTACATTTAAGATATGTGAGAAAAATTATTATTGGGACCTTTATTAACGCAAACAGTACCCAAAACAATGATTGTCAGGATTTTTATCTGTTTGTCTGTGCCTTTGTGCACGCTAATCTCAGAAACGGCTTATCCGATTTAGATGTGGTTTTAAGTAATATATTGTGACAAGCTTAGGCCTCATTTAAGGAGACGCGGAGCGTCGTGCGTAGCGTGTGGCGTGGCGGAACGCACTAAATTCAAATGTAGGGCGTTGGATGAATACGTTTACGGAGAAGCGATTTTACATGCGTTCATTTTCATACATTTTGACACACGCCTTCCGCCACGCCACAAGCTACGCGTGATGCTCCGCGTCTCCGTAAACCAGGCCTTAGCTTAACATTTAGTGTTTCTTTCATGTCAATCGGTTTATAAATAAAAAAGTTATGCCAATGCTGCAATGTAAAGAATCACGTTGAACATATAAAGTCACTATTCCACGCGGACGAAGTCGTGAAGACAGCTAGTTTTAAATAATATTGTAAAATTGTTTATCTCATTGTCAGTGAACAGTGAACACCCGTTCTTATGAAAATAATAAATGTCTTAAATCTGAATATTTAAACAAAAATAATGATAATATGTTAACTACTAAGTTTATTCCTATGATAAGTTGAAAGGAAGAAGTAAACTATGAGTAAAATACATCAGCGATGTATGGACTTATAGTTCCCTTCGTAGGAGATAAAAATTGTATTAGAATCTGCATTTTCTAGACTTAAAAATCTACAAAACGATTGACTGATCGGTTCAGCATGGAACAACCTTCCGTTGGATATACGGCTCTTTTTCCATCAACATGGACCACGCTACTCCATTACGAGTTGGCGGATACATTCACTACAATGAGTAACGACCTTTATCAGATGACGTTTCGAAGACCCACAGGGATAGACACCCAAATCAGAAACAAATAAACGGGGAATATTATATTAGAAATTTAGTAGATTTGAGATTTTAGGTTGGCATACAAGCGTACGGCTTACCTGATGGTAAGCGTAGCCTATAGACACCTGCAACACCAGAAGCATCGCAAGCGCGTTGCCGACCCTATCCTCAATCCCCCCAGGAGCTCTGGTCACCTTACTCACCAACAGGAACACAATACTGTTTGAAAACAGTGTTATTTAGCTGTGGTCTTCAATCTGTAAAGTCGAGGTACTATCCCAGTCGGGCTGCTCCATATTTTGTGCAGGAAATTTCCTGCTGTGCCCTACCTCAGTTAAATAAGTAGTTTTAGTATTATTGACCTAGATTTTTTGTAATCCACTCGAGCCATAAAAAAATTGTAATTCTCTTAATGTAGTAACGAAAATTTTTAATATTAATAAATGAGAGTGATATGTAAAAAAATGCGGAACATTTGAGTCCATCATACATTATAATCCTACGTATGTATGTTAAGGCCTATAAAACGATTTAATACATCCTAAAGCAAAGCTCATAAAATAATAAATAGCCCCGTAATACAGCCGCTTGGCAACGTTTTGGCACAAATTGCTTGATAGCCAGATTTAAAAGCTATGCACGACATATTCATACTTGTCATTAATTTTATTTTTGTTACATATATTTGCATAATGGTTTATTTACAAAATGTATAGTGTCTTATATTTTTTATTACGTTTTTGGTATGCGAGTGTGAATGGAAGTGTTGGAAGGGGTAGACCTAGGCGGACTTTTCAAGACCAAATCAGAGATGTCTTGAAAAAAGCCAGGTCAAGAGTATCCTAAACCGAAGAGCATGTATGAAAGGAATAACGAAAGTGGACGAAGCGAAACAAGTATGTAAGTATCAAGTGGAAAGAAGTGGTCTCTGCCTACCCCTACGGGAAAGAGGCGTGATTATATGTACGTATTTATGTTTTTGTTATACGTATTTTTTTATTTATAAAAAATGTTTATTGTATTTGTACAACTCGATCGACAAAAAAGCGAACAGCTCACTTGATGGTAAGCGATTACCTTAGCTTATAGACGCTTGCAACACGAGAAGCATCGCAAGTTCGTTACCGACCCTACCCCCAAGGAGCTCTGAGCTTACTCACCACAGGAAATGCCCGATAAAAATACTTATTTTTCATCGGGCAAATCATCAAAACCAATAATTTTATTTGAACCCAAATTTCCATTGCATTTCATCCTTTATTTAAACCTCCGAAATAATATTTTTTAACTTATAGCAGAATCGTGAAAACTTTAATCATTCATCACGCGTTCCCAAACAAAACTAAGTTACAGAGTTGTAGCACGGGGAAACCGAGATAAATGTGCTTAACAGAGACCCGGAACTATTTCATTGTTGAGGTGGTTTGGTCCAGCGAAGAAATCGTGTACCTGTTTATTTATATTCGGTTTAATCATAATCTTTCGATCTTTAATATATTTTTTTTAACATAGCTTGTTTATTTTCTCTTAAGTTTACATAAATAATGATTGTGTTGCTAGCAAACAAAAAAAAAATGACATCGTTTTACATCAACAAGTAACACAATGTAGGAAGTCGATAAAAGAGTAAATTAAAAACGCATCATTAGAGATCCTCGTCCAATCTCGATGAAATTTAAATGAAACCATCAGCATCCAATACAAAAAAGAATCATTTAAAGTTTTTTTTAGTCGAATTGAGAACCTTCTCTCTTTTTTTAAGTGTTATCGAAACAGCGACCTTTTAGAGACAACCAACGAGAAGAAATTATGTAAAAAGTAGAGATATATAAAAGTAACTAAACAATATTAACTAAAATAAAACATAACTATATTAAATAGTCTCTTCTATCTATACTAATATTATAAAGAGGTAAAGTTTATAACTTTGTATATACGGGGTAATCTTCGCAAATACTGATCCGATCATGAAAATTCTTTCGCTAACAGAAAGCTACACTATTCAGGAGTGACAAGATAAAAGGAAAAAGATAAAAATATATAAAGATTTTAAATCAGCAGGATTTGAACCTGCGCCCTCTGACGTGCCGTGTCAACAATTCAATCTAATCAAGCATTATTATTTGCCTTAGAAATTAATTGGTGATTTTAAAACATTTATATTTATCTGATTTGCTGAAAATAGTGAGAGTGTATTGGAACATATCAAATTTCACCGTACCCTTCTTATGTGAAATGGATTATAACGCCCAACGAAGTGGGCACGGGTCGGCTAGTCTATACATAATATGTATAGACTAGCCGACCCGTGCCCATGCCATTATAATAAAATGGTAGGAAAGTCAAAACTGTACATTGAATATTTTTTTAAAAGAATACTTGGGGTGTGATCTACAATCAATACCGAAGCCAAAAATATAGTTTTTAGAATTTTTGTCTGTTTGTCTGTTTGTCTGTTTGTCTGTATGTATGTCCGGGATAAACTCAGAAAGTACTGCATGGATTTACTTCAAATTTGGCACGAATATTATTAAGAAGTCGGGTCAGAACATAGGCTACATATTATCACGCTATCACCACGGGGAACGAGCAGTGAACGCACGCAGACGACGTCGCGGGCAGCAGCTAGTATATATATAAAAATGAATCGCTGAATGTGTTGCTAAGCGCAAATCTCGAGAGCAGCTGAACCGATTTCGCTAATTCTTCTTAAGTACGAGGATGGTTGTTACGGAGAGAAAATTTTTAAAAATTGCCTGAAAAGGTCTTAAAACAACACTTTTCTTTATTCTCATACAAAAGTTAAGACAGGACAACGTCTGTCGGGTCAGCTAGTGGTATATAAATATTGAGATTGTAATCAACAAACGAACAGTTCTTATGGAACTATTAACCATACGCCAAAAATTAGTAGAACATGTTTACATTAGGAGAACAAAATATTATGATTTCATTGTAAGTGAAACAAACGAAGAAACCGTGTTTATTTCTATGTAAACTTGTCGAATAGAGTGAGAATCGACTTGAAGTGATGATTGGTACTAGGCATGTATTTCTGCACTGACTTCTCAAGAACAGTGGGTACATCCATACTAATATTATAAATGCGAAAGTATCTCTGTCTGTCTGTCTGTCTGTCTGTCGCGCAATCATGCCAAAACTACTGAACAGATTTAAATAAAATTTGGTATAGGTACAGATAGTCTAGAGTCTGAGAAAGGACATAGGCTACTTTTTAATGCGAATAAAAGGGTTTAAGGGGTTGAAAGGTGGGAATGAAAATTTGTATGGAACTATGTTCGTGTTTCGTAACTGTCAAACATTTAATGTTCATCCCGTCGATATGGTAAACTCTCCGATAAAATTAAAGAACGTATTTAAATAAAGGTTTCGAATCGACAACATATATCCACATATATATATATGTATAATAATGTCAGTAATGAAAACGGATTGACATAATATATATTGGTTGTCAAATGTAAAACGTAGTGGTTATAATATAGGTACTCTTTGGTCAAATATTTATGCGTGCGTTCAGAAATTTATTTAGTGTAAACTAAGGAAAATATATCAAGCTAATTAAATCTTATACTATTGAAAAAAAGGAAAGCATTTTTTTCCCTCAAATCAACGCAGGTGAAACCGCGGGGCACAGCTAGTATATTATAATTATATAACTGATGTTTTAAATTGAAAGGCGAAAACGATTTGAAACAAACGACTATCAAACAACCCAAAAAATAGTCTTATTGGTCGACAAAAAATAAAAAAAGCCCTTGATGAGGATAATTAGGTTAGTAACAAATAAAAATTTAGGAACTGTTTAAATTTTATTTTATTACTTATCTATCTATATAAATAAAAATGAATGTTGCTAAGCGCATAACTCGAGAATGGCTCGACCAATTCGGCTAATTTATTTTTTTGTATGTTCTTTAAGGTCCATGGAAGGTTTTAAAACTAAAAAAAATTGAAAAAAAAGAAATAAATTTTTACTATTAACTTTTGACAGAACGAAGTCTGTCCGGGAAGCTAGTAGTTTGTAATATTTAAAATATATATTAATTAGTACCTACATATTTCTTTTAAAAGTAAACAAAAGTTACGATATATTTAATCATCATTTTCTATCATAATAATAATTGGTTTGTGATAACTAAAATATGACACACATGTTTGAGATCTAATGTAGAATCAAAAAAAAATATACCATAGCAAGAAGTGTCGAGAAAAAGTCTTGTTACGTCTTTTTTCGATCCTGCTCAGTGCTTGTACGCTACAACTGTGCTGTCGCTACAACAACAGTCAGTCTTTTTTATCTAATTCTGTAAATAATTTAAATTTATAGGTGTTAAATTATATCGCTGATTCACAACAGTGTTCAGATCTTCAGGACTTACTTAGACAACTCATATACCTGTATGAGTATTTTAGCTAGCAAAAGCACTTTTGAAATGTCTTTTTGTAAATTAAAATTATTTTTATTGAAGTGAAACTTCTTTAGAATCGTTGTGATTTCAAACCGGAAGGCAACGACAGGGAAGGCCGTGCCTTACTCTTTTTTCTTATTAGTTTGCCAAAGAAGTTTCACTTCTATCGTGTGTGAATCGCACACACAACTTTTTTAATATATTCATTATAGTTTATGTGTTTGATCTAAATCACTTAAATTAACTAATTAAAGTAAAACTACCTCAGATTCGGAATGTAAATTCTGCAGATAAGTTATAAATTTAGTCATATTTCAACTACAAAATCTTTATCATAAGTATAATGTTGAACACTACGTGCTTAAGCTATTAAATTCTTTATATAAGCATACCTTTAATGAAGGAATAAATTTTTTATATAATTAGACGTAACTAAAGAAAAATCCAGACTCAGAAACAGGCAGCCACCTAAGAACAAATTGCTTTCATTCTAACAACCTTAATTGAGAATATTCTGCTTCTGACTAATTAATTATTTTTCCTCAAGAAATACAAAATAGTTTGTATTTCTAATTTAAAAATAAAAAAGAAGTATAAAAAAGCTACCTTCGTTAGTAGCAATAGATTTTCTTTCCTCAAATTAATGAAAAATTCTTAATATCAGAAGTTAAGAATTGAACATGAAAGTACCTAACATTAGACTTTCAGTTTTATCCCTTACTCTACAACTAGTTCTGAATAGTAATTCAGAAATACAAAGTCTTTCGAAACAGCCAAGCCAAGTTGACAATCTACAATCGATAACGCTATTAGAAAACTAACAAATGTATGGAAAGTTGTTCGACGTTGTTCGACGAACGCTAGTGTCATTCCCATAGATTAGTTAGTTTTCTAATTGTAGATTGTCAACTTGGTTAGGGGCAGGGGTCTTTTTGTTTAGTGGGCATATATACATAGATACATGTAGGATAACATAGACGAAACTATAAGTAAGAAAAAAAATGAAAAAGTAGGAAATAACGGCTGATTACTAAGCAACTTTAAAATCAAACTATTAAACAAAATGTTGTGAAGGCATAGATAAAGAGGATAATATAAATAACCGACTTAATTATAAAACTCAGGTCTATAAACTCACTACTCGACATTCAAACTACGTTAGCTCGAAAAAAAACTGTTATACTTTCAATATACTTATTGAAATCACTGTCTATAAGATCATTACATCTGATCTTTATCTATGAGTATTTTAAATTCAATCTCATCAGAGGAATCAGAAGAATCAGAAGGAGCTGTGTGAAACCGAATGCAGCAGAAATTACACGACCGAAGTTACGCGAATGACGACTCACAAAAATACGCTCGTTTGGCCTTACCCTTGGAGATGTGAGTTGCTGCAAAAAAAAAAATTTCTGTATTTTAGACAAAAGTTTTAAGTACTTCATATTTTAACGGAGATGGGTATACATATACTGCACTAATAAAAATAACCGACGTATTAATTACAAAGCTTACCCATAGGTATACACGGTCTCCCACACTGTAATTCTATCACGATCGATCACGATTCAGCCTGTAATATCCCACTGTTGGGTATAGGCCTCTTCCCCATGTAGGAGAAGGATCGGAGCTTAATCACAAACTGGACTGCACAAACACCCATACCACGGCAAACATCAGTATGGCCAATACAAATGTTGTCGTGTACGGGGATCGAACCCGCAACCGCCCGCGCAACAGCCAATCGCAATCCTGTGCTGTGACCGCTGCGCCAACGCGGCGTCACAGTGTAATTCTATAACTTTTAATTTTTTTAAGGACAGCTAATAAAACACCCCTACCATCACTTTTTAAAAGAATTATTAGATGCACCATCTCGCCTGTATGCAACATACCTTTCGTCTTTAAACTCGTTATTATTAATAGTACTAATAATCCCATGTATCTGTAAATACAATAACATCGTAATTATCATCGAGTAAAGCACGGTTAATGGATTTAAGAAATAACAGTCCCCGGATACATCTTGAATTTTAAAGTTGAAATAACATTTTATCTAGTCTGGTTCAATTTGAAAACTAGATCATAAATCTAGTTATGTTCAGTCTATATATAAAATCAAATTCAAATATTTATCGAAGCGTGAAATATTACATAATAAGGAAAACTATAAATTGTGTTTAGAGATTGTTATATTATTCGTTTATTTAAATGTCTCTTGTTGCAAACTTATAAAACATTCACATAAACCTTACATATTTCCATACAACTTTCATCCTTTATTCCCTATTGTTATTTACACTCTTGAGGGTAAAACTTTTACAAACTTAGAATGTCATATTTATTTATATCGAATCAACAGCCTAAAAAATAAGTTTAGAGCTTCTAGCCCTAAAAATGATGATACTTCCATATAACTTTTCATCCCCACCTTTCAACCCCTAACACCCCTTTCGCAATAAAAAAAGCCTATGTCCTTTCTCAGGCTCTAGACTATCTGTGTACCAAATTTAATTTAAATCGGTTCAGTAGTTTGTAGCGTAGTTCGTCATTGGCCGTTGGTTCATAAACTATTTTTAAGTCACCTATCAGTTACTTTATAGTGTCCTCTGTCGGAGTTCAAACGACTTTAAGACTACTTGTTAGATAAGCTAAATGAATCGCTAATCAACTTTACTAATGCGACCCATTATTTGTGTGGCATTAACCGAAAATTGCCGAAGATATCCTAAAAGGTAGTTATATTATAAATATAAAATTCGATTGAAATTCTGTTAAAAGCCGTAAAACTCTCTGAAGTATATGAAGAATATCAAACTTTTCTTAAATTCAACAGCAGTTCACAAGTTCCAGTACTCATTGCTTAAATTTCCATACAGTGATTACGGATTCAGATTTCTGGTGTTCACGCCGACTTTTGCGGTGATAAAGCGTGAATGCATATATAATTGTACTCAACGTTTATTGCAAATTTAATCTTTAGTCAAACAACATAAGATCCATTATTGTTTAAACTTAAGTTCTCATTCATACACATTTTAAACTCGTATAAATCTTCGTCCCACCTTTGCTTTGAAAAGTTCACTACAGCTTTTGTGCGATTTTCATTTTAATGAGGTGTAAGTTTTTCAATTATTTTTATGTAAATGAATAAAGTCCCGCTTGTTTCGTGATTTCATTATGAGAAGTTGTTGTGCAGAAGTTTTTAAATGAGGGAAAATACGTACATAGTTAGAATACTAAGCTGCGTCTCTTGTTTATTTTGTATAGCGTGTCTATGGGTTATATGATATTCTTCGTCTCTGTTTTTAAAATGGATATTCCATTTAGAATAATAATAATATTTCCCTTTTGCCTCGCTCAACTCTTCTTAATTGCCCTCGCTAAATCGGTGCTAACTTATTGTATCACGTCCTGGGGTGGTGCGCCGAAAACTAGACTGATTGACCTTGAGAGAGCACAAAGAGCTATCCTAAAAGTATCATTGTTTAAGCCATACCGTTACCCCACTGCATTGTTATACAGCGTGCCGGGTGGTAATGGTGTGCCAATTATTTATACTCAACACCATAATGAAGCAAAATACACTTCTTGAATACCACCCGGCATTGTTAGACGCCAAAAGGCGGCTCAATCCTGTGCAATCTAGTAAATTTTCCACAAGGTTCTCAAAGAGATTCTTTTGCAGTTTAGGTGGCTTCTTGTACAACAAAATTAATAGATGTCTACCTATATTCAACCTAACTAAAAATATGTGTAAACGGAAATTAACTGACTGGTTACAGAAGTTGAACTATGATGACACTGAGGAGATTCTTTCTGCCCTGACTTAGAGTACTTATAACATGCATACACACACACAAACACACACACACACACACACACACACACACACACATACACCGACTAATCCATATCTTATGAATGGTATAAAATAAAATATACTAAGCTATACATGCATAATGTAAAATATAATAGATATATAAATACATAAATTTTCAATATCATAATATTATATTGTTTAAAACAAAATAGTTAATGCCCGTTATTAATGATAATTGTAATGTACTTTCTTTATTAAGGGGTGGAGACCTGGTGTCCTGAAACACAGGCCTCGAGCCTAGCTTAGGCACCAGTCTCCCACAATATTAATGCTCTTATTATTATATAACTGTCAAATGTCATGTTTACAATATTGTGGTGAGAAAATAAATAAATCTTATTATTATTATTAATAATAATTTACTCTTTATTGTACACAAAGAAGAGGTGTCCACTGTACAATTTACAAAGCAATACACAAAATAAATGTACAACAGGCGGTCTTATCGCTAAATCTCGATCGATCTCTTCCAAACAAGCAGCGCGCAGCGTGGGGGAGATAAGGTGAAAATATCGGAAAGGGTGTACAATATTAAAATCAAATAAAACAGGAAGACAATTAAATAAACATACATACATATATACACATATTATAAACAATATTAACTATAATAAAAATTACATAACGTAGATAATTATATAGAATTACTAGCTGACCCCGCAAACGTTGTTTTGCCATATAGGTATGTTATTAACCTCAGCAACCCCCTCTTGTGGGTGGAATTTTGAAAAATCCGTTCTTAGCTGCCCTCTGCTCGGTGAAATGAATATTCCTACCAAAATTCAAGTCTCTACGCCTTATGGTTCCAGAGATATCGTGATGAGTCAATGGGTGGAAATCTCTTTTATATATATAGAAGATATAGATTTTTAAGTACGATTTAGGTTGATTTTGAATACTATTACGTATGTTATAAAAACAGGCCCAGTCTTAATAATACTGATTTCACAATAATTAAAAATTAATTTATAAAATGTCACAGATTTTAAGAATCATAAAAAGTAAAAACAAAGCAATGAACATTTCTGAAACAAGTTCAAATTAAGACTCCATTAAAACTGCCTTAATGAAGATTCAAAAACTAATTATTGCCTCAGAACTGCGGAGCTCGTTTACTCTTTATACGGGAACCACCTGTCCGCGAAACCTAGGAATTGCTTTTAGAAGGTTTCAAACAAATTTTACAAGTTAAATGAGAGAAATTTATTTGTGATATAATGTATTCTAGGAATAAGAAAACTGCACTAGAAAATGGAATTTATAGCTGTGTAAAAGCAAAAATTGTGAATAGCTCGGTATGTTCCATTATGGGATAAAGTCAAGAAAAATATGCTTCACAAAGAAAAACAGTATTAATGGCCAGACTATGTAGTTAGTGATTTCACCCAGTGATGAAAATGCACTTTTTCTGGTTTTATAGAAAATGCTATAGCTAATTTGAGAAATTTAGTCATAGACTGAAAAGTTAAAAAAAAAATTTGGTGTCACATATATGTATCTTATACATGACCATACATTATAGATTTGCTTATAAAAATAATGTGAAAATAAAAATGGTTATATTAAATTAAGTTTCAGTGACTGGACTGCTTGTGGTTTTTTTATGAAGTAAATATCGATGAAATATTTTGAGACTGACTATTAATTTGAATTTTCATTTGCAATTTTTGTATAATTTTGTAAGTGAAACAAATATTACGTGATAAAAAGAACCGACGTTACCGTCATAGCCATAAGGGATAATATTAATAGTGTTCGTGGGAAATCTCATAGGTACAGATAAATTGCTGATTGAGTTAACAAAGATTAATAATTAGATAGGGAGTAGAATTATTAATTCTGAATCAGATGTAGCAAACATATTCAGATATTTACTTAATTTCTTACATACCAAATGAAAATAAAAGTTCTATTTGATATTGTGGTATAATTATTTTAATCTATATATATAAAAGAGATTTCCACCCATTGACTCATCACGATATCTCTGGAACCATAAGGCGTAGAGACTTGAAATTTGGTAGGAATATTCCTTTCGCCGAGTAGAGGTCAGCTAAGAACGGATTTTTCGAAACTCCACCCACAGGAGGGGGTTGCGGGGGCTAATAACATATATGGCAAAAAACGTTTGCGGGGTCAGCTAGTTTTGTATAATTATAAAAACTTTATTCGATTAATTTCCAGTTTGATTTTGAAAAGGTTTTGCTACTTTTTAAATGTAATAAAAAAATATCTCAATTGATTGTAAGCCTCTATATTTCCTGCTGAGAAAAAAAAATTAACCCCCAGTTTGGACTGCAGTCTATTGAAAAGATGACTTATTTTAAACCGACTTCAAAAAAGGAGGAGGTTACTCAATTCGACCGTATATATTTTTTTAGTTTTTTTTTATGTATGTTCGGGGATAACTTCGTCGTTTATGAACCGATTTTGATAATTCTTTTTTTGTTGGAAATGAGATATCCCAACTTGGGTACCATGATAAGAAAACCAGGATCCGATGATGGAATCCCAGAGAAATCTAAGGAAACCCTCGAAAATCGTAGTGACAACTAGTGTGTTTGTTAATTTTTTTCATCTACTTACGTTGTATTACTTGTCGATGTAATTGAAGTCGGTTATCTTATTATTTTACGGCATTATTAAATTTAAGAGGCCAGAATGTTTAATTACCCGTTTTTGCATCGTATATGACAATCGTAATTATTAAGCAAGCAATTCAACAAAATAATAATAATAAAGAATACATTTCACAACTTTTAATTAAACAAACGTTGTAAAAAGATAACTTTTAACGATCATTAAAATTTATCTCAGTCACGATTTTATCTTGAATGTAACTAAATTCGTTCGCGGATAAAGAGGCTTTTATGGAGTAAAAAGGTTAAATTATAATATTATTTTTCAAACGATAACTCGACGGAATAAGGACGTGCTTAATTTGTTACATTGCTTCTTACATTTTTAAAGACTTTGTAAATGTTTGTCACATTACATTGAAGATTTTTAACATTCTTTTGAATCAGTTACAACCACTACCACCTCTACCACTTCAGCCTATCACAGTCCACTGTTGGAAATAGGCCTCCACAAGTTCGCGCCCGACATTATGACGCGAACTCATGTGTTTTGCCCATAGTCACCACGCTGGGCAGGCGGGTTGGTGACCGCAGGGCTGGCTTTGTCACACCGAAGACTCTGCTGCCCGTCTTTGGCCTGTGTCCTTAAAAGCCAGCATGTTATCATGTAATCAGTTACAAAAATCCTAATAACTATTTTTTGGCTGCAACTTCATTTCAATATTACGAAGTGGAAAATCCCTACTAACATTATAAATGTGAATGCAAGTTTGTTTGTTACGCTTTCACGCGAAAACTGCTCAACCGATCGTCATTAAACTGTACACATATTATTGGAGGTTTTAGAAGTAAAATAGGATATTTTTTATAAAAATTCAATGCGAGCAAAGCCACGGGTAAAAGCTAGTATATCATATAACATATAAACATACCATACCATTCCAATTTTCTCTCTCTAAGAGTATTACTTTCGGAGATATAAAAAGAAATGTTTAATTATTTGTAACTTAGCAATGTATTTAAAATTCTAGACTTATTATAATTTTAAATAAGACTGAAACTTTCTTACAAGCAATGAGATTGGAAATTTTAAAATTTTATTGGGTAATTTATGTATTCTAATTAATTTTAATTTTCTTTTAAAATGTAGTTCAGGTTAGTTTCAATAGCCATCCACGTGTTCATTTATGGAGAAGATAATTTTAAGAAAAGTTTTATCTGTTAAAATAAGCCTTATATGTGAATTTTCGTTAACCCACAGTAGAGCTGTACGGTTGACTAAGTTTAACCCGTCTATTTTCAAGGAGACAAACAAATACTTGGTCATCAACAGTTTAGTACAGGATAGACACTTCAGCCTTTTTTTTATATCGCAGGGTAACCCATTTACGGGTGATATCCAGGACGCCCGGGTAGGCAGTCCTAGACCGTATGTCGGACTCAGCACTTGGGGGTGCCACTACCGCACTAAACCCCCTGCGGGAGCCTTTAGCCGCTTTAATTGGAGGGTCCCGTATCTGCAATCAACAGGATACCTCCAGCGACCGGCTGGCCTCGGCGAAAAGGCCAGACTTCTCCTCCATGGGGACTGTCCGGCTCACCTCTGGACAGTCCCGACGACGCCATGTCTAGCAGGACTGGGTTCCCATCCCGGCCCGATACGGGCACAGGGGCGTTACTGAAAGCGCATTAAGTAGCGTCTCCTACGCACCCCCATTCGTCGCCCGCGGGTGGAAGCCATGTCGGCGGCCTCCTCTCTCACCCGCTCGTCGGCCTCCTTCTGGGACATAACTGTCTCGCTGAAGGAGACCGTCGCTTTCCAGGACTCGTCGTCGCCGAGCATCGCGGTGATGACGCTCGGGAGTGACAAGTCCCCTCCGAGGACTGTCATCAGATCGCGACGCAGCACCGGCCATCTCGGGCACACCTCGAGGGTATGCTGGGCAGTGTCTACCGCCGCGCCACAATCGTGACATTCAGTCGTCGGCTCCCTTTGGGCCGTCCGACACAGGTAGTCACCAAAGCAACCGTGCCCGGTGAGAACCTGCGTCAGACGGAAGGTGAGGGGCTTGCGTTTTCGACGCATCCACCGCTCAAGGACCGGGCGCAGGGCAGCCGTTACGCGTGTGCCATACGGCTCCTGCGCTAGGTCCTCCCCCCACCTATAGACACTTCAGCCTATCGCAATCCACTGCTGGACATAGGCATCCCCAAGTTCACGCCAAAAACGGCGTGATCTCATGTGTTTTGCCCATAGTCACCACGCTGGGCAGGCGGGTTGTTGACCGATACTGTATACACTACTTCTAAATAGGAATATATTCTTAATTTTAATGGAATCAAATAAAGTACCAAATGTCCAGTCAAATACCTTAATTCATTCAAATATTCTTAATTAAGATTAAGTTAAATAAAAATGTCTAATATTCAAACCGCTGCATGTTAACATCAAAGAACTTACGGAACACGTAGGATGCAGTCTATTATCCTCTTGACCGCAATTAACGCAATTGTATTCAAACGATAACTAACGATCTAGTTGTGGTATATTGGTTCATTTAAGGTTAACAAGATAGAAATATGAGTAAAATAGACATATTAGTACGTTATCGACTTTAATATTATAAAAGAGAATAATTGTTTTTTTTAAACGACTTCCAAAAAAGGAGGAGGTTCTCAATTCGATTGTATTTTTTTATGTATGTTACCTCAGAACTTATGACTGGGTGGACCAATTTCAATAAAAAAAAATTTAAATCGAAAGGTAGTATGTGTCATTTGGTCCCGTTAAAATTTATTTGAGATCCAACAAGTAGGTACTTTTTGAGTTATATCTAATAATGCGTTTTACTTGACTATTTTTTCGTCGATCTACGTTGTATTATATCGCATAACTTTTTACTGGGTATATCGATTTTGATGATTTTTGATTTAGTCTAAAGCTCATGCTTATTATGTTGTGACATTTAAATTTCATGGAGATCTGATTACAAATTTTTAAGTAATCATTGATAACGCCTATTTACTTGACTATTTTTTCGTCTACCTCCGTTGTATCACTTGTGGATGTAATTGAAGTCGGTTTTTTTTTCGTTTGCGATCAAACACAATTATATTTAGGATATTTGTATTTCAACACTCGATCTCGAGTCAGCCTGTAACACCCCAACGGCTGGGCCTCTTTTCCCATGTAGGAGAAGGATAGGAGCTTAATTCTCCATGCTGTTCCACTACGGTTTGGTAAATATATTTCCCTACTATGAGTAATAACCTAAAGTAATAACCTGATAGCGATATCAGGTGTATATGATTACAACCGGGGCCGACAGCTTAACGTAGTCTCCGAGTCACGGTGGGGAGATCCACAATGACAGACATCCAAACCGAAAAGAAATATTTGTACAAATACTAATATCCATCCCGAACGGGAATCGAACTCACAAACCGCTTTTATTTAGGTGCGTACATGGACACATGATGACTGTGTTGCTTTTGTATTGTGTGTGTTTCCGGACCCCCGACAGAGGAGATAACCTACTCGTACTGGGGGCCGTTGAATGAGGAGCATTTATCATTTCTTATTTTTTAAAGTGAAACTTTTATTACATCGTCTAAAACTTTTTCGTGTGCGTGTTGCATGTCGCATGACGGTCGGCCATCTCTTATGATTTCCTAGAACTAAGACACTAATGACCACATACAGCTGATGTAAGTTACCTATTAAAACATAGATGGCGTACAAAGAACATTTATAGGAAGTTCCTATTTCATTTCAGTTTCTTGAAAAAAAGTTTCACTTTTACCGTGGTTTCATAAAACCACACAGGTTTTTTTACAGTACGCTTCTTTTAAACTTAAATGTAAATTCTTATCCCACTTAGCTGCACTCACTTTTCTGAAGTATGTTATTCTTTTATCATCGTGCTGAACATGATCCTAGCCACTTCTAACATGTTTTATAAGGCTTTGACACACATACTGATGTTGCGCCCGTGTTGTTTAACCCGTAGTCGATTTTCTTTATATTATGTTGTTACTTATTAAATTAATTTTCATTTCAATTGCAACAGCCCACTATGAATTTTCAGATTTTTAAAAGAAAGGGTTATTAATAAAAGAGCGACAACTCTTTACTACTACAGACATTACTTGACCTCAAAGAAGATCCCAACCAAATAAATAATACTGTTCAAGTAGCATTGTTTTCATTTGGTGACTAAGAGTATTGTCCATGGGGTAATGCTTTTGTATGTCTCCTAATATTGCAGGCATCGATACGCTACCATAACCGCTTTCCATTTGATGGACTATATCTATCATACAAAGAGAGACAAACATCTGTATGGCCAATACAAATGTTTGTCATGTGCAGGGATCGAACCCGCAAACGCCAGTGCAACAGCCATAAACCAGTACTGTGACCGTTGCGCCAACGCGTGGACGTCGACAATAATTGTTTTAATATCTTCTATATATATAAAAGAGATTTCCACCCATTCACTCATCACGATATCTCTGGAACCATAAGGCGTAGAGACTTAAAATTTGGTAGGAATATTCCTTTCACCGAGTAGAGGTCAGATAAGAACGGATTTTACGAAATTCCACCCACAAGAGGGGGTTGCGGGGGTTAATAACATATATAGCAAAACAACGTTTGCGGGGACAGCTAGTTAGAATATAAAATACTGTAATATACTACGTAATAATATATATCTTAATGATATTACTGAGCTGTATTAAACGTTAAATAGTTTGTTGTTACCCTGGTTATACAATAGAAATAAAAATTAAAAAAGTTGTTATAGCTTTTACGTTATTACTAGAAAAATTGAGTTTGCCATACCGTTAAATGTGTCATTTTTAAATGACTGATGGTTTTACAGAAACAGTTGGGGTTGGACGCCGCATTACTATGATTAATGGGAACGTTTTAGACAAATACATTTTAGAAAATGTCGTTTATAAAACCTAATTGGAGGTCGATCGATTAAATTTTACTAAAATTGTACAATAGATAGAAAACGTGAATCAACATCGGGTTCAAATATTTCAGCCTGTATCCCACTGTTGGGCATAGGCCTCTTCCCCATGTAGGAGAAGGATCGGAACTTAATCCAAGTAGTAGAAGTAGGAGAAGGAAATAATAAAAAAAAAATTACGTTACAATCAAAAGTTACGTGCATAAAAAGGACTCAATAAAAGTTACTTATTACGTACTATATATAATTTAAGTGTAAATCCGAGTGTTTTTTTCTACATTTTAGAAACTTTATGTGCTTTCTTATACCTTGTTGGATAGGTATTGAAGTCAGTTACTTATTTATGTGTTTTGTACGTATTTTTCATTAACAATATTTTATTCTACGATTAAATAAAAATGAAAGTATGACGCCTTATTTTTTACTGTCACGACTTTCAAAGACACTAATTTAAAAGTTTTAGCCTCTAAGTGATGATTATTAATTTAATTCAGTAAAACAGTGATTATACAATAATTATTACATTAAATTTGGTGTAGAAATAAGTAAAAAAAAAAACATCGAATTTTTTCCTAGAAAATCGGGAATTTTTTGAAAAATATTTAAAAAATTAATAACTTTAGAACCATTGTTTTTGGATGGGGTATTCCATACATAGATAGATAGGATACAAGCTATACTTTAAACCCTCCAGAGCTTTTACACCTATTTCACACTGCATAATATATGATATGGTGATTACTTATTTTATAGTTTAAAAAAATATGACAGATAAACAGAGGTCGCTAGTAAGTAATAAATGACAATAGTTTCATAGTTTATACAATTAAAAATTAATAAAGATTTTCTGATATTAGCTTTTATTAGAACAATAGCGGACCCGGCAGACGTTGTCCTGCCCGGAAAACAGCTACCAAAGATTGCTTACATATAGATAGAAGCGCCACCTACCGGGTCCAATTGCGATAAAAACTACCCTATCTCGTAAGTTGGACCAAATAACAGATGTTTACAAAATTTGATAAAAATTGGTTCAGTAGTTTTGGAGTTTATTTGCAACATACATCTTGACACAAAGATTTTTATATATATAAGATTATTGGATAGAAACACAATTCAAACAAACATCATTATATTTATGAATTATGGTTATTTTTTTAGAAAGAAATAATTAGTTAAAAAAATTCTAACGTGACTTTTTTTTCGGATCTGGCACGCTATTAATAAATCAATGCTAGTACCAAACACAAGAGACGCATTCTAATTTCAAATATACGCTTCAAAATATAACATATATTTTACGTTAAAAACATAAATTAAAAGGTTGAAACATTGTTTAATTATGGTAATAAAACCGTATAAAGGCTTCTGTGTATTAAAATATTTAATGTTTTACTAGCACCCGGCGATTACGGGTTCGATTCCCGGTGGCGATTGATATTTATATTTGTGCATATATTTCTTTCCGGTCTGATTGACTGTCCTTCAGGGTCTTACCGCCGTGCCTCGTTAAATTGTCGGTCCCGGTAGTTATCATAGACACCTACGAGTAATAGCCATAATTATTTATAGTAGGGAATATATCCACCAACCATATATACATAAAGAAAGAGGCATATGTCTAACATTGGGCTATTTATTAGAGGCTGAATCGTTGTTAATATTGCTAGATTTTTAGACTAGATATAAAAATAACAAAGGGTTTTTGGTTGGAAAGATTTTATCTTTATTATTTATCGGCTTCTTAAAAGAAAAACGTTAACTTAACAAATATTTTCACCTATTTTTGTTCCTTTTACTTCTAACAAGTTTCAACAACGTTTTGGACATAAAGTATCAAAACTACTTTAAGAAATACACGGTGTACGTGCTCCTTTGTTCCAATTTTTCTATAAGTATAAGACAGGGTAAATAAAGTCTCTTTGTATACACCTTTTTAAACTTAAGTTAGTATTTTTATTTAAAAAATAACTCATTTTTATGTCCAAAAATTACGTTGAGATGAAATCTATACTAATATAATAAAGCTGAAGAGTTTGTTTGTTTGATTGTTTGTTTGTTTGTTTGTTTGAACGCGCTAATCTCAGGATCTACTGGTCCGATTTGAAAAATTCTTTCAGTGTTAAATAGCCCATTTATCGAGGAAGGCTATAGGCTATATATCATCACGCTAAGACCAATAGGAGGGGAGTCCACGCCGATGAAGTCGCGCGCAGAAGCTAGTAGGATATAAAATGGATTTAAACCATAATGTTTACATGTTCAAATCTGTGTTAATATCACTGAATTTCCAAGTGCTAAAATCTAATAGATCAGATTCATTCATATTGATATTTTACCTCAGCCCTTTTAAATGGACGTACCGATTTTGAAGAATCTTTTTTTCAATCGAAAGCTGGTGCTTGTAATATGGTTCCATTTAAATTTGACCGAGATCTGATCATTTTGTACGTACTTTGTTTGTAGATACTTTTTGAGTTATCTCTAATGCGTATTTACTTGACTATTTTTTTGTCTACCTACGTCGTATTTACTGGTCGACTAGCTGCTGTGCCCGCGAATTCGTCCGCGTGGAATTTAATATAAAAGTTATTGTTCAGTCCGCAGTTATAAAAAAAAATCCAAAATAAAAGTAGCCTAAGTTACACCTTATTACATCAGCTATCTGCCAGTGAAAGTCCCGTCAAAATCGGTCCAGCCGTTCCAGGGATTACCCGGAACAAACAGACAGACAGATAGACAGGACAAAAATTGTAAAAAATGTTATTTTGGTACTTGCCGTGTATAGATCCATATGCATTCAGTAAAAAGCGGTTATTTTAATATTACAAACAGACACTCCAATTTTATTTATTTGTATACCTACATGTGATTGAAGTCGGTTTTTTTTCTCGTTTGCGAGGAAACACAATTATTTCACTGTTCTCTATATTTTAACTCATTTCATTGTTCATTAGTAAGAACAGTTTATAAAACATTTAATTCCATACAACGAACAGTAGAAGTAGTCCAATAAATGTATCAACACATTTCCTTTAAAACAAAAGTGCCACAATCCTAATATGTTTAACCTTTACTGAAGCCGGTCTAAACATGGTCCAGCTAGCTTAATACTATTATTCTGTGACCGGCTTTGAGCGGGATATTCTATTAGTCGGCTTAATAAGTCTTAAAATGTCTCTGGTTTATGTCAGCTAATTTTAGTAGAGAAAAGGAAATAATAGGTTTATATAGATATAAAACTGCTTTTGTTATTTTGTTCTTTGATGATTTTTATTCTTTTTTTAAGCCTTTCATTAAGTGACCAAGTCACTTGTTATGGTGTCGAAATATCAGGAACTCAAAATGAACAATAAAACACAGCCAATATGCCGTATTAGATATAAAACATAAAGGTTAGGTTAGAGGTTAGGTTTAGTTTTATTAAAATGTCGACAAACTGTAAAAAAGGACGTAAGTATAGTAAAAAATTTAGTGTATAATTATTTTTTTTTTAATTCAAAGGTACTTTTAAATCTTTGTTTTACAGAGAATATTTTATAATTTTTTTTTAAATAATTATAGATAATCTATCTACATCGGCAAGAAACTTAACGGCTATTCCTTAGCAAAATATTATACATTATCAATAAATAATTATAAACTTAGTCTAATATCCTTATTTTATATTCCCTCACTTGATCAATTATAAACAATAAAATAAACTGCTACTATTAAAATAACAAACGTACCTATTTTTAATATTATAATGATGATGCAAAATTTCAGAAAAAATCTAATAATAGTTTCCTCGCGGGTAACGGGGTAAGTCTAAACCTTACACTCGCAGAGTATATCAATGGGTACGTTATTAAATATAGAACAGAATTTCTCAGTATCTTATTAGGAGTGTGTATTAAATTTTCCTGATATGGAATATTGTCGGTGGATCTAAAATAGAACCTAAATCAATTGCGGCCTCCCTACACCGAAGACTTTGAGATATTGTTAATCCCAAAGGAAAACCCTCAGCTCAGATTATATCTAGTTTTATCTTAAATAACAAAGATCTTTCAAAGACAGCCAACATTATCTAAACCTAGTCCGTAGTAAATTTATAATGGACGTATCTGCAGTGCCTCGTTGTATTAGCTCGCTTGCCTAAATATTACATGATTTTAGGGAGCCGCTGCGGAAAAAGCTGAAACGACTAAACGGTATAAATATTCTTCTCTAATTCCAAATTACATCTTTGTGCCATTTGTAGTCGAAACACTTAGACCTTGAAGTAGCAGTGCAATATTTTTTTTAAAAGAGAGACCTTCTCGCCTTATTGCCTCCACTGGTGACAAGAGGGCTGGTGCATTTTTTTTCCCAGATAATAGGCAAAGCGCTTCAACGGGGAAATGCTGCCAGCATTCTTGGCACAATTCCACGCGAACATGATTTATACCGTAATTATCTGTAAATGTTTAGTTCTTAAGTTGTGAATTGTAAATACTTTTAGGACTTTACTTACTTAGTACCTACTTTTGTATAAACAGGATTTTTAAAAACTAGAATATGCCCGTTGACTTCGTTAACGTTGCTTATTACTTATGTATAAAATGTTCTATTTTACGATTCTACTTTGATTATATAATTATAGAATAATAATTCCAGTTCTAGATGGCAGGTATATCAAGATGTAACTTACACCAAATATATGTAACTTAATAATAACAACTGTCAAAGTAAATTTAAAATTTAGTGCAAGAGTGTTTGCGTAATGTCCAAATAACAGATAGATGAACAGGCAGACCGACATACAGACAAAAATCCTAAAAACAATTATTTAGCCTCTATTTCTTTGATTAAGATCACACACATACACACACACACACACACACACACTTCTGCCTATAGCAGTCCACTGCTGGACATAGGCCTCTACAAGTTCGCGCCAGACATCCCGGTTTTCCGCAATCCTCATCCAGCCTACACCGGTAATCTTACGTAGATCGTCGGTCCTACGGGCCGGAGGTCGTCCCACACTGCGATTAATAAAAATCAAACAACAAAAACGTCAATGGAAAAATTATAAATTTTTTACGAATTTTTTTTAGGTAAAAGTCAAGAAAATTAGAAATTGTAGATAGTTTTCATGTCAAAAAAGTATTAAATAGAAGATAAAATAAGATTTTAATAACGTGAATAACGAAGATAGAAATAACGTTTTTGCATGTCAATATTGTTTCGAAAGGTTTTAAGTATACGAAGACAAATTTAACACAATTCACGTCATGTGGCTTTTAAATACTAAATAGATTTTCTTGATAAATTCGTTCTTAGAACGCTCGTTCCTCTCGCAATATAACTTAAAGGCTTTGACGTCAGAAGTTCTGACAGATCTATTTAATAAAGTTATCTAATAGCCTTACTGTGCGTCGTTGAGCAAAAACGTCATACAAGGCATTCCGTTTTCTTTAAGCCGCATTCTAAATAAAATAATGTAGTTTAAGCTTCGGTTCTGACATAGGTAGTTTTATATTACGTCTGCGGGCGTTTGTTTTAATATAGAATGTATCGTATATGACGTTTCGTCGAACTATGTCCTAGCATTTACAGACAGACCCAGGAATTGTGATTTATAGTTATCAGAATTTCGCTACATGCATTATGACACACGCCATAATAGAAATGGCTGTCACTTTTTATAATTTTTTTAAACTTGTAATGAAACGTAAACAATAACAAACAACTTAATACCGCTTACAAAATTCACTACACGGAACAACTCCCATTAAAAAAGGATTTAATGTAACAACGACAAAAGCTACGGTGAAAAAAGTGAAACTTGAAAAAGGGCAACGTTCTCTTTTCACGAAAAAAAGCGATTATACCGACCGAGCAAAACATTTAACTGTTTTAAAACGAATTTAAAAAAAAAGTTGTTTAAAAAAATGACACTGCACTAAACCTATTGTTGTAAGAAATGCCTTTCATTAATAAAAAGAAATAAGATTGTCAACATTGTTTTCATTTTTCAAATGTTTTCATGAAAAATTAATCGTTGATTATTATCTCGAAAAATATAAATCAACAAGTTAAAATTAATAGTACTTTTTCTTCGTTAGGGTTAATTATTTTCTTAGATAAACGTTTTTGATATTTTTGTACTTTTGAAAATGTTTTATAAAAATACGAGTACATAAGTATACGATTTTTGACATCATTTTAATCAAGAAGCTTTGTGAACTTTTTTTTTATATCGTAAACGTTCTTCCTCAAATAAAGTGTTTACTTTTTTAGACCTAGGTTAAGTTTCCTAAGCCTATTATTAATTACTAGCTTCTGCGCGCGACTTCGTCGGCGTGGACTCCGCTCCTATTGGTCTTAGCGTGATGACACATAGCCTATAGCCTTTCTCGATAAATGGGCTATCTAACACTGAAAGAATTTTTCAAATCGGCCCAGTAGTTCCAGAGATTACCGCGTTCAAACAAACAAACAAACAAACAAACAAACAAACAACCAAACAAACAAACTCTTCAGCTTTATATATTAGTATAGATAATAACTCTTTTTGATAGAAAACATTCATTTTGCTCGTATGTTCTATTTAATGTACTTACGGTAGAATAGAGTAAGCGTCCTACACATATAGTTAGACTACTAGTTCTGCTTCAAAAAGGAAATAAGGTCTATGAAGAATTTATTCTTACAATTACGTACAGATCTCTTGAATTTTTGTATGTTTATATTCTTCTTCATCCGGGCACTTCTCTTTGTTTTGTGTGTATTTTTAACAGACACAAGGTTTTCGTCCAACTGCGATCCGTTGATTACAAGAGTATTGGTTACTTTAGCGCATAAAACTTATGCTGTACCATAATAATTGTTTTTCTGGTGTTAAATAAATAAATACATTTATTGACTACTAAATTGTATATGTATCAATTAATCATATATTACAAGTAAGCAAATACTAAATCTATTATTAGCTAGGCTCACGTGATAAATTCATTAAAATATAAGCTCCCATTTCAAGGATAATGGATCTTCAGGTGGTCGGTTACCAAAACCTAATTAATTCATTGACAGTTGTAACACACAAAGTGGGTGTATGATATACAAATAGTTATCATTTGAATCTTAGTAATTTAATATCAGTTTATAAATAGTATTAGATCCGAACTAGACGCAATCTTCGCCCATTTGCTTAATGGATTAAAAATTAAATAATTATCTTCTTCAGTATGTTAAAATCGCAAAAGGGTTGGCGGGAAAATACGTGGCCAGGCTATATTTTATTCAGCTACCGCCATTCAAATCAGACTTTTAGCAGGCAACCCTATGTTGTCGTATTCGCAATGAAACAGAGTTCATTTTGATGTAAGATTTATTTATTAAGAAAATAATAGACCACGTTTGTATTTTTAAATAAAATTAAATTTTTCATTATAGCCTGGCCAGGAATTTTTAGTTGACTAAAAATTCCTTTTCGCAATTATTTTTCTTATATACTAAAATAAATATAAAATAATGTTCATTCATTAAGCAGATGGATGAAGTTCGTCTCTAGTTCGAATCTCCTACGAAATGGTCAACATTTTAAATTGTTTGTGAACAATTGCCAAACAAAAAAAAAAGATTACTTATATCGACAAGTAATAAAGTAAAAACATCAAAATCTGTACACGTAGCAAAAAGTTATGAGGTAACACAAATACAGAAAAAAATACAATCGAATTCCAACCCACAGTCGAGAAGCGTGGTGGGTAAAGATCCGACCACTGTCCTACATGGAGAAAGGAGCCTACGCCCAGCATGTTACAGGACGAATCGTAATAGTCAATTATTCCGCCTTTTTATTGTTGGCTTTAGTTTTAAGTTAAGACTAAATTGGTATAAGCATGTCACTTTAAAATTTTAGTGTATTTTGAAACTGTATGTCTGCCTAATAAAAATCAGTCAGTAATATATAAATGAACTTATGTATCGAGAAGAGAACCATTTATATAATTCTAGCTGACCCCGCAAACGTTGTTTTGCCATATATGTTATTAACCCCCGCAACCCCCTCTTGTGGGTGGAATTTAATAAAACCAGTTCTTAGCTGACCTCTACTCGGCGAAAGGAATATTCCTACCAAATTTCAAGTCTCTACGCCTTATGCTTCCAGAGATATCGTGATGAGTCAATGGGTGGAAATCTCTTTTATATATATAGATCAATTCGACATTTTCATTTCAAATTTACAAGATCTCTTGATTTCAATAGTAATTTACATCAATCTAAGTTTTAGTATCTCGAAAGTCTGAACTGACAATCTGGATCATTGAGTTTCTAAATCAAAGACAAACAAACTTCCTAACATTTTGATGACAATTCAGTTACGAAATCTTGTTTAATGGTGGGTCTGAATTTGGGATCTTTGATATTGAAATTGTAATTTCATGTTTCAAAATAATCAATATGTTACAAAAAAGTACACTTTTGATTTAAAAATTTTACGAATTGATTATATCTATAACTAGCTTCTGCGCGCGACTTCGTCGGCGTGGACTCCGCTCCTATTAGTCTTAGCGTGATGACACATAGCCTTATAGCCTTTCTCGATAAATGGGCTATCTAACACTGTAAGAATTTTTCAAATCGGCCCAGTAGTTCCAGAGATTACCGCGTTCAAACAAACAAACAAACTCTTCAGCTTTATATATTAGTATAGATTCTATTCTAATATTATAAAGCTGAAAAGTTTGTTTGTTTGTTTAAACGCGCTGATTTCATGAATTACTGACTGAAATTGAAAAATTCGTTTTGTGTTGGATAGCCGATTTACCAAGGAAGGCTATGGGCTATTTTCCCTTAAATTAACGAATGTAAAACCCCGGGGCAAAGCTAGTATTATCTATACTTTTGCGTATTTGTATTTATTGTTTTCCAAGAACAGTAATTAAATGTACTATTGTAGTTATTTATTTCGTTAGATAAGAACTCAGCGTAGTAAAGAGTTTCATTTTCTATTTTGAAGTAAAATTTATAGTTACATACATACAAGTAAAAATATTAAACAGTTATTTATTTGTAACTAAGTTCAGTATTATGCTACTCATTGTTATAATTATGGCTATGTTTTTTTTTTGTCATTTTGTGTAATTTCTGTTACGGGGGTGACATAATCACTAAGTGATTAAGCCTCCATTAAATAAAAGATTTAAAAAAAAAGTAAGTTCAGTTACAGATTCAGACTTTCGTATGATGTTAAAGGTTAGTATAAAGTTAGATCCATTATGAGCTATAATAATTATTACAGGTCTATCACGTCGAATTATTTACAGCATTTAGAAATTAATACTAGGAGATTCGAACTAGTGACGAATTCCACCCATCTGCGTAATGGATGAAAATTATTTTATATTTATTTTAGTACTTATATTAAAAAAATCGCAAAAGGTTTGACTAAATATTCCTGGCCAGGCTTTTAATTCAAAAATGAAAAAAAATATATTTTTATTAAAAATAATAGTATTTAATTTGTATCCATTAATCAGGGGGTGAAGATCATATCTACTTCAGAACTTAGACTATAATGACATTTAAGATTTTTTCTCGATTGCTTGAGATCACCTTTGCGCCGAATGTCAAGAAGGCACTCGACACTCTGTAAAAGTCTTGACTTTTGTGATGGGGAAGGATGCTGGAATCGTTTTCGAGAACAGATTGCGTCAAACAGATATCATTATTTTCGTTCTCGTTAATTACTGTGCTTTATAAACTTTTACCGTAAAGCTTATAAGAGATATTACTATTACGATTATGATTCAGCCTGTAATATCCCACTGTTGAGCATAGGCCTCTTCCCCACGTAGGAGAAGGATCGGAGCTTAATCCACCACGCTGCTCCATTGCGGTTTGGCGTAAAAGAGCGTCAAGCAAGAGCAATGCGTAATCGGATTGCTTAAAAAAAGTTTTACGTGTGATATTTAATACGAGTTGTACATACACGTAAATGAGAGCATACTTACAGAGAGTGAGCGAGTTATATATAGAATATACTAGCTGTGCCCCGCGGTTACCCCCGCGTTAATTTGAGGAAAATCATAGCTATAGCCTTTCCTAATTTCAAGTTTGTAGGTGTATTTTTCATTGGACTTTCATAAAACTACCATCCCCTGTTTTAACCCCAAAAGGGGGTTGATTTCTCAAAATACATCATCTATAGAGCATATATTTTGAATTTCAAGTCTCTTACTTCAAAAACATGGGACTTTCATACAAACTTCCAACCCCCGTTTTACCCCTTTAGGGGTGGAATTTCGCAAAACCCGTTCTTAGCTGACCTCTACTCGGCAAAAGGAATATACCTACCAAATTTCAAGTCTCTAGGCCTTATGGTTCCAGAGATATCGTGATGAGTCAATGGGTGGATATCTCTTTTATATATATAGATTTCCTTATACATCACACCTGTGCATAGTAAATTTCAATGGCAAATTCCAAACTCTCACTCTAAGTACTATTTAGAGTGAAAGGTGCTTACTATCAAGAGTATCTAGTAAGATTCTTATTAAATGCATTCAGCATTTAGCCTGGTGCATCCCGTTGTGGGGAATAGGCCTCTTTCTCCATGTAGGAAAAGGATTAGAGCTTAATCCACCACACTGCTCTACTGCGGGTTGGCGGATACGTTCCCTACTATGAGTAACGATCTCTATCAAATATTTATGATAACAACTAAGACCGACGGCTTTGCGTACTCTCCGAGGCATAATGGGGAGACCCACAAGAACAGACATCGAAACCGGAAAAAAATATTTGTACAAATACAAATATCCATCCCGAGCGGGAATCGAACCCGTAAACTATCGGTGTCTTAGGTGACTACTCGCACCACTACACCAGGGCGGTTGTTATTATATACTAGCTTCTGCGCGCGATTTCGTCGGCGCGGACTCCGCTCCTATTGGTCTTAGCGTGATGATATATAGCCTATAGCCTTCCTCGATAAATGGGCTATCTAACACTGAAATAATTTTTCAAATCGGACCAGTAGATCCTGAGATTAGCGTGTTCAAACAAACAAACAATCAAACAAACAAACTCTTCAGCTTTATTATATTAGTATAGATATAGTTTAAAAAACCTCGTAACCGGTTAAGGATGGATTAAGTTGATAATGAACTCTTTATACAGAAAGACATTACTAATTGATAAAGACATTTCTCAACAAAGCGAACCATTACGAAATTAAATTAGTCCTCAGGGAGCACTTTGAATGTTAAAATGATATCCAATTAATTTCGCAATCGGGATTTATATGTTCCACAGACTAAACTAATTCTGCATTGATATAACAAAGATATATTGTTTGTGTATTTATTTCAAACCATAATCATAATTATGTGTAGCATTTCAAGTCAATCAAATAGTTTTTCAATATGTTTTCTACAGATTGTAGTACAACTAAATAGCTTAATTAATCCAGCAGATTTTATTGAGGTAGGGCACAGGAAGAAATATCGTGCTGAAAATTTGCTTGATTGAGTAAGCACCTCAACCGCACAGACGATCACAACTCAATAACACTGCTGCCGAATAGTGCTGTATTTCTAAACTGCTAGGAAGAGTCGGGCTGGAGTCAGCAACGCGCTTACCATAATAATAGCTATGCGCTTATCATCAGGTGGACCATCCGCTTATTTGACAGTTTTTTGATACGTATATACACAAATAAACAACCGATATTGTCTAGTGGTGTGTGTGTCATTTACGCGCATACTTTTGCAGGTTCCATTACTGCTCATTTGTATTACTACAAAAAAAAAATCTGTTTGGATGTCTGTCCTTCTGGGTCTCAACACCGTGGCTCGGAGGGCAGAGCCGTCTGTCCCGGTTGTTATCATAATTATATACCTGATAGTGATCATTACTACATATTAGGGAATATAACCACCAATTCGCAGTGGAGCAGCGTGGTCGGTTAAGCTCTGATTCTTCTCCTACATGGAGAAAAAGACCATCCCACCAAAAACATTCTGTAAAAAAACTAGCCAAGTCTCGATGGAGCTGCTTGTTTATCTCTAAAAAGTAATGAAATCTAGACAAAGTCGTACCAAGTCTAAGGTTCATTACTGCGATTTCTTTATTATTATAGTTAATGTTGTGTCACTTGGCCGTTAAAGGGTACACAAGGGTACAAGACTAAGAATAATATCCCATACTGGTATTGGTAATTGGACACTAGTGTCTCATTTTAGGCGGCTGTTGATAACACATGAATTCAGCATTGACAATGCTGACTTCTGTTCTCTTATTTTTGGAGCGTTAAATCGACCACCGATCTAACCTAAAATAGACGTACAGACGGACTTCTATCAATGATTAGAAGTCCGCTGGTACTGGAAATAATTTTTTATACAGTTTGTTTCAGGCTTGCCTATACAAAAGTATTATTGAAATACGCAGCTTTATCAAGCCTACAATTGACTGGTTATTCAATCAACGTTTTCCAAGTGGCAATTTTCTATCGTCAATGGGTAGCGGTTCTGGCGACAGATTGGTGCAATGGTGTCATGTAGCACCTGGTTTTGTACCCTAGTGTACCCTTCAACGGCCAAGTCGCACAACATTAACTATAATAATAAAGAAATCGCAGTAATGAACCTTAGACTTGGTACGACTTTGTCTAGATTTCATTACTTTTTAGAGATAAACAAGCAGCTCCATCGAGACTTGGCTAGTTTTTTTACAGAATGTTTTTGGTGGGATTTCACTTCTTTTTGTAGAAAGTAGAAACGTGGGCATATTCAGGCATATTGATTTATTTTTTAGAATTTCTTATTTGACACATTTTTTTTCTTTTTAGTAACAGTTTTTATTATTATTACAATACAAATATTTCTTTTCCTTTCTTCCGGTTCTGATTCTTGTACTTGACGTGTTGGTATCACCACCACTCTTAGTCCAATGCATTATATTTTGACCAAATTTTGAGCGAAATTAATATTTTAGTGTAATTTGTGTTATATTCGAGTAGAATTAAGTTAAGAGAGCAGGCAGAGGGGAGGCATTCGCCCAGCAGTGGGACGCTATAGGTTAGATTAAATTAGAAGATGTGATCTGATTTTTGCAATGACAGTCGATTTTTTTATGTACCAACTAGCTAGGCCTCGCGGTTTCACCCACTGTGATTTGAGGAAAAAAATAGCCTTCCTTCTTCTTAAAGCATAACCTTTCTCTTTAAAAAGGCTATCCACCTCAGAGGAATTTTTCAATTCGAATCAATAGTTCTTGAGATTAGCGCGTTTAAACAAACAAACAAACAATTCAACTTTCAGGTTTACAATATTAGTATAGATTAGTACAGATTATGATATATAAAACATATCTTTTACACTTCCGCGGCGAAAATATTTATATGATTTAAGACTTTGATTGGATTGACAGAATAATCTGGAATTTTTCAAGGAGACCAATCAATTGAACTTTTTTTTTTGTATCTAATTCAATCAATTGAACTTTCTTTTTTTGTAATCTAATTCTTTTGTACATTTATTATTTATTGTATATTTAAGTAGCTTGATAATTTTCCTTAGTTTACACTAAATAAATTTCTGAACGCTCGCATAAATAAATATTTGACAACCAATATGTATAATGTCAATCCGTTTTCATTACTGACATTATTATTAATTTTTAAAAACTAAAATACGCCAATATCCGTATATTGTGGATATATGTTGTCGATTCGAAACCTTTATTTAAATACGTTCTTTAATTTAAGGGTAGAGTTTACCATATCGACGAGATGAACATTAAATGTTTGACAGTTACGAAACACGAATATTATATACATATACTTCCATACGAATTTTCATTCCCACCTTTCAACCCCTTACACCCTGTTTTTCGCATTATATTTTATGTAAAGGTGGTATATCGATCTCTTCTAATAGTTTAATTGGGCTCTTGTGTTTTTTAATCAGGGTCACCAGGTACTCCAGATCTTCGATTATCCTAGTTTTTATAGTTTTCCCTTTATGTAGCCATTAAACCCTAACTCTGTACCAAATTTCAGCTCTCTGAGTGAATGGGAAGTACTAGTACTATTTTGATAATCATGAGTGAGTGAGTGTCGTAAATGCGAAACTTTGCTTTCGCTTAACTTCTGAACTAAATGACCTACAGACTTGAAATTTTGGATTTTAAGTATGTGATTATAGCTTACTCGATGACGAAAATTTCAACGTTCTGGTCTTATCCAGAGGTTCTCAAATAGGGGCCTGAAAATGCGGCGAAATGGTTCGGGTAAAGGATGGTACGGCAGTGTTTGCTTCGCGCTCGACTTGGCGGGGGCACTGCCGTGCCCCCCGATATTATAACAATAGTATATATTTCCTAAAAATTATAAATCTCCTTTAATCCGTCCAGACTTGAATTCTTAACGAATGTTTACGTCGCTTGAAAGGCTTTTGTACCAAAATCTCGAGATTCCGAGCCGAGAGAAGTTTCTGAGAACGATTGAGCTTCGGATAAGTAACTCACAGGAGGTATTCTTTTATTGTACGTAATAAAGATTAACTGTTTTTACGCTACTTGAAAGTGAAGTTCTACAAGTATCTCGTATAAAATAAAATCTTTTGCCACGTGTTTGAACGATCGCCACTGAAGAACAATTCGAATGGTTTAAGTTTTTTTTTCGTATATTAAAAAAGTAGCTTTATATTCTATTTACCTCACTTCATATCGCCTTATTTTTTCCCTGAAGGTATCTTTTATTTAATTTCTTTTATTTAAAACTAGTCGTCCCGTGCCCACTTCGTTGAGCGTTAATTATTTTTGTGACGTACTATACCTATCCCTGGCTTTTTTGTCTTCATCATTAATTTGCTTTAATCGAAGCACGTCCGAAATAAAATGACAAAGATGATTGATATGTATTTTGTATAACAACATGCTTGTACTGTCAACACTGAAAAAGTTTCAATTTGATAGCAAAATCCCCATTAACAAAATGATCCTCCTTTGTTACAAAAAATGTGATAAATGAAGAGCGGCTCGACCGATTTTGTGCAAACTTCACATAAACCATCTACTAAATAGTCCAAACAAAGCCTAAATATTTGGTTTGGATGTGTGAGCCCGTTCTTGAGTTATAAAATTACAGTGAACAGTGGCATTGATTTTTATATATATAGATTGTTCTGACTATTACGAATACAAAAAATAACTATCCAATTTGGTAAAATAAGTAAACAAACTAACAACTCGAGACCACGTCCGAAACCCGAGGTACTGAATTCATTTAAAAATAATATTGCAACGTTCAAAAACCTCAATGCAGATACAGATAACATTTCTGAACGATGCTATTTATGTGCTTGAAACTTGAATGGCTATTCAAGCCGCTTGACAGCGCTTGTATAATATGTTCTCTGTATTTGAAACTATAAAATATAAACATAATGATTACGTAATAAACAAAGTAAAATCTCAGATAGCATTTTGTATTTTGTAGCGCTTTAAATTTTAATACGTTGTTTATTATTTATCTTTTCTCATTGTAAACATTTGTATTGTTCTTGTATGTTTAGGAAAAGTTGTTGAGCGTTTTACGTAATTATAATTAATTGAAATTAATGTATCAAACGTGTCTAAATTTATTTATTTTTTAAATTTTATAATATAAAAATGGTTTTAATTTATTTTGAAACAAAAAAGTACATGGAAATACCAATTTTTCATCAGCGATCTTTCCTAAAAATATTTCAATAGATATTTAGGTCTTGTCTGGGTAACTGTCTTTGTAAGTCTCTCCACCACATCTCAAAAGTACGAAAGCTGTCCATCTCGGTTATTATTATAGATAAATGGTAGGAAAATATTCGCCTCTAAGCTTATAACCTCAATACTATTTCTAGATAGAGCCTCATATAGAGAGAAATATCCAGTTTAAAATCTAGAGCAGCCCGCCGGGAAAGTACTTCAACCTTATAAAAGATCATAGCTAAATAATGCTGCTTTGCTGAGTATGGTGGCTAGAGTCCCTGGGAGGATTACGGGTAATGTCTGCAACGTAGCAGGCGTCTATAGGCTATGGTAACTGCTTAGCATCATGTACCTAAGCCGTATGCTTATTTGCCGCCTTAGTCGGTAAAAAAATTACATGTGTTCGGGCTAACTCAGTTCATTTCCATCATAATAAAAATGTTTCTCGTAAAACTAATTGTAATTTTCTTTGTCCACAGATATAATGACAGAAATGTGACGTAAGATATCCGTAAACACCAATCGTCTGAAAAATCAACATGTCACTGTCAAGCGTCAGGTAACAGATTAAAGAAAACAATATGGCGACGCAAGACGAATGGACAGACTACACATCACTGCGAAACATTTCAAGGACATTCAAACCTGGCATAGATAAAATATTACCAAACGACATAATAGATTTACCGAGATTGAATTACAGTTTTAGCGATAATCTGACAGAGAGCTTAGAATATTCAAATTTCACATCAGAAGATTACTGTTCGTCGAATCACTCGCACGTTTACTTGAATGTAACTTGTGAATTTCCTATAAATTATGCAGAACCTATGTATGGGTAAGTAAGCTCTTAAGTAGATAACATAATGTTATTTTAGTATTACGTAGGTTATAATAACAGTGATAGTTTAAGTTTTGTGCAAAGAAGTTGCAATATAAAAGCGATAGCGTTGAACTAAAGGAATAAGAAAAAAATTGCGTGCGTACAAAGTACACAGGTCAGAAGTGAAACTACTTTGGAAAACTAATTAAAAAAGTTAAAAAAAAACTAATTAAAAAAAAACGAATTGAAAATACAAAAAAAAACTAATTGAAAAAAAAAGCCAACGTCACACGGTGTTCCCAGGCGGTCACACATCCAACTACTGACCATGCCCGACGTTGCTTAACTTCAGTGATCGGATGAGAACCGGTGTACTCAACGTGCTATAAACCAGGCGGTCACCCATCCAAGTACTGACTTGCCTTTCTCTCAAATTTTACCCTCATGCGCCTAAAGAAATTTCACCTTAAAAATAGAAGTGATTTATCGCTTTTTTATTGTTTTTAGGGCTAGATTCTTTGTATTGAATATTAGTGAACAATTTCCAGTTAATGAATTACATTTATTAAGCATAAATCTTTATAATTAAACTTGTGAAGCAACTTCACCATTTTATTCTGATAATTTGTATTAAAATAAAGTAAGGCATTCAGTAATATCATATTATATTATGTCAAGTAAATTTCAGAAATATAGTTCCAGGGCATAAATATTCGTGGGTAATAACATTTCTTATGGCGTCAATTTGCGTATGAAAATGTGACCTTCACGTAATCGTGTTACATATTCAGCTCTTCGTACATTTTGAGTGACAAATTGAATTACTACTTATAATGCTTTCTTGTGTACCAAAATATACAGAGGAAGAAATCCTTTTAAAAATTCTTTACATTACATTTTATTTCTACAGCAGATTGGTAATTTTAATAACTTTGAAATAAAAGGAAATTTCTCGAATTAATTGAGTATTGAGTTTTAACGTCTGCTATTGGAAACTGGAATGCATCATACTATTTGTACTTGATAGGTTCTAGACCTGGTTTCTGTAACACGTGAATCTTAATAGAATTTCAAAAGTTCAACGATCACGTAATAGGTACTTGGAAAGCCTAAAATTTTCTAGTGCAATATTCTGTACAATAACCACAGCGTTTTGACTCTGATGAATCTAGTTTACCCTATTTAATTTACACGTTCACAGTACCAATAAGTATAATACTATAAAGTTAAAAACTTTATTTTGACGCGTTAATCTTAGAAACCGATAAGTAAATTTTGACATTAGGT
Source organism: Melitaea athalia (assembly GCA_905220545.2). Lineage (NCBI taxonomy): Eukaryota > Metazoa > Arthropoda > Insecta > Lepidoptera > Nymphalidae > Melitaea > Melitaea athalia. The sequence goes on from HG992204.1 coordinate 4,462,633, forward strand.
ACCGAGTTTCTTGAGAAATCCACCAAGAGTGAAAGAAATTCAGAAAGAAATAATCAAAGAAATGAATTATAATCATATGCGTCAGTTTCAGCCAAATTAGAGGAGTAAAAAAAGACAACCTGTACGTCATATTTTACAGCCTATTATATTAGGCTTTAAAATGTTTACCAGAACTCAAAAACTTGCCTGTCAAAAAAGCAAATATTTAAGCAAAACTTAGGCAAAACTGCGTCGCAATTCTAAATTCTATTTGTGCGTAGACGAACTTCGATGTTCTCATCGGAATAGCTTACTCGTGTGAATCCAATATAAATGGAATCTGATGCAGGCTTTGACGTTATATCTTACCCATTCATCCATATCGAATGCAATATATAGATTTTCTTACTCGAATTTACAGCAATGATTTAACATTCATGCTTTGATGGAACTGTATGCCTCGTAGGGTAAACTTTCGCTTGATCTAGTTCGATATTTTTTTTTTCTATTCTAACTCGTGTAGATTGTTTTGTACAGTACGTGTATTGTGTTTATTGAAGTTTGTTTTAAAAAAAATGTTTCAGCTTTTATGTACAAGCGTTGTTTTATATAAATATTCGCTCATTCTTTTTTAACTTTTAAAAGGGTTTTTTTTTTATAAAACTTATGCTATATAGATTCTTAAGAAAATCTATAAATTGGTTTACAATAAATAAATAATATTACTATGTTACTACTATGTACTAAATAATATTACTATGTGGCTACGGCACTCTAGAACATAGCCACCCCCTCTCTTCCCGTGGGTGCCGTAAGAGGCGACTAAGGGATAACAAAGTTTCACTATACCATGGAACATAAAAAACCGACCGATGGCGGGATAACCATCCAACTGCTGGCTTTGAAATACACAGTTTCTCAGTCTGATATTCTCAGCAAATCCTTTCATTGGTTACCCATAGTGTAGAAAAATATAAGAAATTAGTCTGCCATCTTTAGTAGTCATATTGGATTTAGAGTGGCGTCAGTTTATTTTTCGAGTTACTCTACGCAAGTCGTTTCATTTGGTATCAATATTGTAGGAGTGCATCAAAAATAACTAGTCCGCCATCTTTAAAAGTCCGCCATGTTAGATTTATACTCGTAGTTATGTCGTTTCGTGTTTCGAGCTATCTTCGGCTAGCCCTTTCATTTGATACCCATATAGTAAATAACTACTTCGCCATCTTGAATGTGAAAGCCATGTTAGATTTAGAATAACGTCACATAGCTAAACATGCATTGTCATTCAAACTAAACGTGTAAAGAAAATTTCAGCTCAATCGGTTAAAGGTTTATGCTTCAAAATTGAGTTGCAAGATTCCATCCGAACAAACATACACACATACATTGCAAGTTAAATAAAAGCTTTAAAATGATAATTAATTTTCACTTCTTATCTTTTTAACCGACTTCCAAAAAAGGAGGAGGTTCTCAATTCGACTGTTTTTTTTAAATGTACATATTATATTAGTTTTCTTTCTCTTCACATTTTTCTCACTTTCTTCAAATTTATTTACTCAAGTATGCTTCAAAAGCACTTTTAAACCATCTGCAAACATTATAATTGTAGTAGTTCTTACACAACGTAATGAATTAAGCTCCAACCCTTCTGCATGGAGAAAGAGGCTTATTTCCAGCAATTGGATATTACAGGCTGAATCCTTCATTAATCAATATAAAACAAAACGTAAACAATATTAACAGATCTTAGAATTTTAAATTTCCTCAAGAGGTTAAAACCTCTTTCACACTCAACGTAAAACAGCATATCCAAAATATCAAAGCAATAATATCAATAAATGAAAAAAAAAACCTGTCACAGATGAAAAATTTAACATCGGTTATACTTCGTACAAATGTATACGTTTTACTCTGGATACAGATTCTTTGATTTATATCACGTTTAATGACAAACGCTTATTTTGAGAGGTGATAAATTGTTCGGTGTAGGTAAAATTTTTATGAAACGTAAACCTTCGCTAAAAATAAACGAATAGTCAACAAGTATGTTGTTAGATCCTGTCAGTGTTTTATAATTAGTTGATTTTTTTTACATTTTTTTTTCTCATTTTCTTGGTGTTCAAATATCACGCTGACCACCACTACCACCAATACAGCCTATCACAGTCCACTGTTGGACATAGGCCTCCACAAGTTCGCGCCCGACATTATGACGCGAACTCATGTGTTTTGCCCATAGTCACCACGCTGGGCAGGCGGGTTGGTGACCGCAGGGCTGGCTTTGTCGCACCGAAGACGCTGCTGCCCGTCTTTGGCCTGTGTATTTCAAAGCCAGCGCGCGCACGCTGACTACAGGAGATTAATTACATAAGCTGCTTCAAATCGATTGTCCTATGACTGTCTAATACGGTTTCTTATATATTGGGATATATGTAACTATGTTTATTTTTGGCGCGTTTTATTTTCTTACTTGCCAGTATTTTATGAAATGAAATTAATTTCATTTTCTCGTAGTAAATAAAATTTAAATAATAATTCGTATTTGTAGACTATACTTATTAAAGTAAAATAATAAACGTTGTATGGCGCCAAGGAGGCTGAAATAATTAATGTTGATGTTTTGAATTGTACATATAAATTAATAACAAAATAGTTTACATTATAAATAGTTGCTTGATTATTATAAATAATTATAAAAGCACTAGCTGACCTGACGAACTTCGTACCGCCTAACAGATCATTCTTTTTTTTTAAATATGTACTTATTCTGCTATTCGGGACACCGGGTCAGCTAATTAATATTTATACGATACTAACGTCACTCAATTGTTTTGCTTTCCCGGAACACCTCCACTAACACTTAAACTTTATGGTATGGTAATAAAGTTCAAATTGACTTTTAAGTATTATTACGAATCATTTGTATGGGAATATAGAAAAGTGTTGTTTTTAGACTTTTTCAGGATTTTTGTAAAATTTTTCTCTCCGTAAGAACCATCCTCGTACTTCAAGGAATATTATAAAAAAAGGATTAGCGAAATCGGTTTAGCTGCTCTCGAGATTTGCGTTTAGCAACACATTCAGCCATTCATTTTTAGGGTTTCGTACCCAAAGGGTATAAACGGGACCCTATTACTAAGACTTCGCTGTGCGTCCGTCCGTCTGTCACCAGGCTGTATCTCAAGAACGGCGATAGCTAGACAGTTGAAATTTTCACAAATTATGTATTTCTGTTGCCGCTATAACAACAAATACTAAAAACAAAATAAAATAAATATTTAAGGGGGGATAATTATTTTTATTTTTTAACCGACTTCCAAAAAAGGAGGAGGTTCTCAATTCGACACGTATGTTTTTTTTTTAGTATGTTAGCTCAGAACTTTTGACTGAGTGGACCGATTTCGATCAATTTTATTTTAATTGAAAGGTGTTGCGTGTCATGTGGTCCCATTTTAATTTAATTGAGATCTGACAAGTACTTTTAGAGTTATATCTAATAATGCGTATTTACGTGACTACTTTTTCGTCGACCTACGTTATATTATACCGCATAACTTTTTACTCGGTGTACCGATTTCGATGATTTTTACTTTAATCGAAAGCTAATACTTGTCTTGTAGTCTTGTTTAAATTAGATCGAAAACTAATAACAACTTTTTGAGTAATCTTTAATAGCGCGTATTTACTTGACTATTTTTTCGTCTTATTACGTTGTATTACTTGTCGATGTAATTGAAGTCGGTTTTTTTTCGTTTGCGAGCAAACACAATTATTATTAGTCTAAAACGCCATCTATCAGAAATTAGGAAAACTTCGTCAATGGACTATTAATAGTTTTCTAATAGCGGCATAGATAGCGTCATAATTAAATAAATATTTTACAGAAAATTTACATTTATTTTTAGTTTAGTCAATGGTCGCACTTGGCCGATTTTTATATAATTATATAGAGATTATACAGTTTTAGTTGTATAAAAGTAAAATATTGCAATCACTTTTAGTGATGTATTTGTAAAGTATGAATCGTATAGTTTTGAGCTTGTATTTAACTCAACACTGAATTTCAATTATTTGAAATAAATTATGCTTATTATTTAATTGATTTTTAATGTATATGTTATAAACATACTGTTTTTTTTTTCTTCAAATAAAAATATAAAATGCATTCTAATGGTTTCTAAGTGTATAAATACTGTAAAATACTTTTATAATAATGTTTAAAATCGATTGAGAGGTACATCTCCATTACAGAACCAGGTATATACAAAGGTTCACTTAATTGGTTTCATTTGTAAGAAAAAATCTCTAAATACTAGCTTTTCCGTAATTGGAATCAATAATAGCGGCCATATTGGATTTCTATAAAAATTTACAATCGTTACCCTTTTAACTATAAAATAATTTCAACTAAAAGCAATTTTAAATAACTAACAATTTTGGTCATTACACAAAATTGAATTGATAAAATTTTATATTAATAACCGTAAAATAACGATAACATAAAACTTTATCTGCGTCGTATAACTCCACAAACATTTTCAATTTGACGACATTTATAATCGTTTGATTTTGGCGTATCTTAGATTATAGTGGTCGCCCAGAGGTTGAAATTCGACCATAATTAAAAATTTAAATTAAAGAAAACCAAGAAATAATGAAAATAAAGAACCTTTTTTTATTTTGCAATTTGAATACAGACTTTGACAACTACACGGTGCACGATGCGTCAAATACACAGTAGTATGTGTAATGTTTTTTTTTTTATATTATTTTAATGTATGTTTTATGTATAATTTAAAAAAAAAAAACAGCATTCAGCACTCCTTCTCTATATAAAGTATAGGTGTGCGAAATTTCATACTCCTCCGTCCGCGGAATTTCTGTAAAAAGGGGTACAAAGTTTTTGCTTCACGAATTAATATATAGATATATTTACGGTAAAAATCTAAGTATATTATAAAAGAGATTTCCACCCATTGACTCATCACGATATCTCTGGAACCATAAGGCCTAGAGACTTGAAATTTGGTAGTAATATTCCTTTCGCTAAATAGAGGTCAGCTAAGAACGGGTTTTACGAAATTCCACCCACAAGAGGGGGTTGCGGGGGTTAATAACATATATGGCAAAACAACGTTTGCGGGGTCAGCTAGTCTACCTATATAATAAGCACTCTGTTGTGGTGCGTGTGCGATGTACACGTCTAACAACCGGCGATTTGCTGGTTCGATTCCCGCTTAAGATGGATATTTGTATACTATGTAAAATATTTATTTACCGTTTGTATGTCTGCCCTTGTGGATGTGCAACGTGCCTTGGAGAGCACGTTAACCTGTTGGTCCCGGTTGTTATAATATATACACAAAACTAAACTAAGTAATCGAGTAAGAATGAAACGAAATTTAAAATATATAGAAAGGTATACCCAAAAAAGCCAACCAGACACATACCGTTTCCCTAATGTGTCTGCGGCCTTAATGTTAAAATAAAGTACATTTTTAACCTTGTTAGAAAGACGATGCTTATACAAATAAGTGTACACGCTACGGGTACTCTTCTTGAATAATTTATGTCTAATTGTGTTGACGAAAATAATCAATACATGTTCATACTTGTCTAGACTTAGTTCTAAACATTTTTTCATTAAAAAGACTATAGGTACTTAGCACAAAGATTGTATGGTCTTTCTTTATTTTTTTATTTTTATTTTATTTAGGAAACAAACAGTACAATACTACAAAATATTAAAAAGAAAACTACACACAGAAATATAAATTATTATTCAAGCAGTACTAAATTAAATAATTAGGTAAAAAATACGAGTAGGATCATTTCATACAGTTATAAATTAAATAATAAATAATTAAAAGATAACAAATTAAGTTTTATGATATTTATGTTTGTAATCTATTCATTCATAAAATAAATATAGTAGGTAGTCTTTTTATAGGTAGAACATTTAGTCTCGAAAATGAAGCACAAAACAATTTAAAAAATTTAGATGTCATGTTACCTAATACTTAAAATTGACTCTTTAAATCTGCCTGTTGTTTGAAATGTCTGTTATAGACAAATATACTGACATAAAGTGGTTAGCACAATTTATTTTTATTTTTATTGTAAATCAAAGAGTCTTAGACTGTCGTAATCTAGAGCAGTATTATTTGGTTATATTGTAGTATTATTTTGTAAAGTTGCATCACTTCCCCAGATGCTCTGCTCCAGATTTTGAGCAAGTAATTTCCTACCCTACTCTAGTAAGATTTTAATACAATTCTAATAATGATATATTTTTACAGATACATTGCACCGTTCCTCCTCGCCACCACGACAGTCGCGAACACTCTCATTGTGGTGGTACTCTCCCGTCGCCACATGAGAACCCCTACCAACGTTGTCCTTATGGCGATGGCGCTATGCGATATGTTCACCATGCTGTTCCCAGCGCCATGGCTCTTCTACATGTACACCTTCGGAAACCATTACAAACCTTTGAGTCCCGTACGAGCGTGCCAAGCTTGGCATTACATGAATGAGGTAAGTTTTGTCAAAAATACTAATGTGCAATGTGTTTTAATAAAAATTAGTGATCGCCTTGTGTTCGAAATTCGACCATACACCAAAAAGAACCACAGACTTTAGCAAAACAAAAGATTAGTTATAAATGCGTGTGTGAAACCTTTCGTAAAAATAAAAACGAGTCTGCTTTAGACCACACGACTGAAGTAAAACTTACGAAACGTAACTCTCTCTCTCTTTCTATCTTCACTAACTTATATCTGCCTCTCAACTTCCGTTCGCCTCGCCCGATCAGACTTTTCATAACGTTCTCGTCACGCATTCACCAGCTTACTCCCCAAGTCAAGCTTGCATAAAGAAGTTTTACTTCAAAAAATTTAAACGCGTAGTCCTGTTGATGGTCTTTAATAAATAAATGAAAAGATAAGTATAAGTATAATAACTGGCAACTTGGCATTGAACGTGTAAAACAGCAATAAAACTTCAATTTAAAATGTTCAGAAATAATGTTTTTAACATTTTACTAAATTACATACATTTGAGTCAGTTCTCGTTGCTTTTAAATAAACGTGCGTGTGATTCGAGTGTCGCAGGAACAGAATTGTTTCTTTGTTATGTTCGAGAATATTTTTCTCATATTCACGTTGATGGAAACGTTCAAAGATCTAATAAAAATTTTAAAAATAGTCACTTTGAAATTTAAATAGTATTCACATTTTGCGGTGGTTTAATATTAGTTTTATCACGATCACGATTCAGCCTTTAATATCCCACTGTTGGGCTCTGCCCCATGTAGCAGAAGGATCGGACCTTATTAATCCACCACACTGCTCCAATGCGGGTTGGCGGATATATTCCCTACTATGAGTAACGATCGCTACCAGGTGTACATGATAACAACCGGCACCGACAGCTTAACGTGCTCTCCGAGGCACGGTGGGGAGACCCACAAGGACTGCACAAACACCCAGACCACGACAAACATCTGTATGGCCAATACAAATGTTGTCGTGTGCGGGGATCGAACCCGCAACCACCCGCGCAACAGCCAATCGCAATCCAGTGCTGTGATCGCTGCGCCAACGCGGTGTATTAGTTTTATATTGTGTTTCTATTTGTTATTTAAATAAAACTTTGAATCAAACAATATGTAATTATGGAAAGAATGCCTAATGCGTAAAAATATGCCATCGTTTTAAGATGTTTTTAATAATATTGTAATGTTGAAAACTGTGATTATATGAAGTGATTAAGATTCTCATAATCCTAAGGAAATCTGGTCATCTGTTCCTAAGGAAATTTGATGTTTGTGTCACGTAACAGCCGATGTATACACCGGATTATTTAAGTTTTTGGCTAGTCTTTAGATTAAGACCCGCGTCCGTCGGTCGGTCGGAAGTTAGATAGATTAGGGTTATATTTTTTTTTTTGTTTCTGTAACAAAATTATGCCGATAAATAGTCTAATATTGAAGTTAGATAGGTTAGGGTTTTTTTTTTTTTTTTTGTTTCTGTAACAAAATTATGCCGATAAACAGTCAACGGGTCTTAATCTAAAGACTTACCAAGTTTTTTATTATTATTATTAATAACTATTTAAAAAAGTCTTGATAACAACACACAAAAAGAATAAAAGATGTTTGTTAAAATATAATTATATCAATATTAAAATGAAAAATATAAATAAGAGAATGTTAAAAGTCGTTCGAAACAAAACAGTTCGTATACTTAGACTTTTTGTGAAGTAATTACAATGTCTTACATAAATTTTCGGTACAAAGGTTATCAAGTAACCCATTATTTCGTTTCGTCGGAGCTTATAAAAATATAAATCTAACAATAGAGATGCCAGTACACAGTTATCCAGTAAAAACCCTACGAAACCTTTTGTCTGGGTTACAACGGAGATCAGAGTGTTTGTGATATTTTTTTTAAGATTTATTTTTCTAGCGACTATACACAATACTTGGAAAATATTTCTATAGTGTAGGTCTAAAAATATTTGAACGTACTTCTAAGTCACTAAACCGATAATAAAAAACAATTTTGTTCGAGATTATTTTCATTGAGGAAGATTGTAACGTACAAAACTTCACGCTACTACTAAGGCTGAGCACTCATGGAACGTTTTTTTAAAAGTTATACTTCTTTTGTCACGTTAGGGAAAAATGGTGAGAGTAAATTTAAGGATGCGCGCGCACACCGTCACAAAAAAAACGATACCCTGAAGTTAGCTAGTCAACGAAGAAGAAGTTAGCAACGTGGAGTTAGCTAGCCAATGAAGTATAACTTTTTAGCGGTGGTCGTATATGGTGTGAATTAAACACAAACAACTGAACGATGCATTTATTATATGAGGCGAGTATCGCACCCGAGTGCCTCATTGCAACTGCAACTGACTGAGAGCTTCAACCCATAGCATAAAATGTACTGACGGCACAACTTCTTACGTGCGTACATAAGTACACACACACACTTATGTATTTATACAGGGTGTCCCGCGATAAAGTGCAACCCCGAAAGGGGGTGAAACTAGACCATAAATTATCGACAAAAAACATAGAAAAAACTTTTTTAAAAAAACATTTTATTTTTTATTGACGAATTAAGATTTTTATATCTCACCTAGACTCTATGTACAAAAAATGATGATTTCTTCCAAAGTAGTGGGTCGATTACTTTAAAATAAAATAAAATATTACGCCACGTACTTGGCGGTAAGGATAAAATAAAAATTAGCTGTCAAAAAAGTGGCATTATGTCTTTAACTATGCTTCTTGTGAAAAAAAAATCCATTTTTATGACTGTTTTTTTCAATGATCTCTAATTTTCTCAGAATTATGCCCCCAATACCAGGAAATTTTATGATTTATTATTATTTCTTACCATATTGCCATTCAAATAAAAAAAAATTACGCCTGTATCCCAAAAAACACGTACAAAAATCATCATTTTTTGTACAAAGAGGCTACGTAAGCTATATAAAAATCTCAATTCGTCAGTAAAAAAAATAAAAAAAAATTTTTTAATTTTTTTAATTTTTTTCTGTTTTTTGTCGATAATTTATGGTCTAGTTTCACCCTCTTTCGGGGTTGCAGATTATCGCGGGACACCCTGTATATTACAATGTAGTAGTCGTTTTTGCCTGCAATGGGTTGAGTAACTTACGACAGCGAACATGAGTGAAACCGAGCGTTAAGCGAAAGTTCACAAGCTTGGACCTTGGAAGATTGGCAATAAGCCATGGCTCTTATGTGATGTACTGACGGCACAACTTCTTACGTGCGTACATAAGTACACACACACACTTATGTATTTATACAGGGTGTCCCGCGATAAAGTGCAACCCCGAAAGGGGGTGAAACTAGACCATAAATTATCGACAAAAAACATAGAAAAAACTTTTTAAAAAAAATATTTTATTTTTTATTGACGAATTAAGATTTTTATATCTCACCTAGACTCTATGTACAAAAAATGATGATTTCTTCCAAAGTAGTGGGTCGATTACTTTAAAATAAAATAAAATATTACGCCACGTACTTGGCGGTAAGGATAAAATAAAAATTAGCTGGCAAAAAAGTGGCATTATGTCTTTAACTATGCTTCTTGTGAAAAAAAAATCCATTTTTATGACTGTTTTTTTCAATGATCTCTAATTTTCTCAGAATTATGCCCCCAATACCAGGAAATTTTATGATTTATTATTATTTCTTACCATATTGCCATTCAAATAAAAAAAAATTACGCCTGTATCCCAAAAAACACGTACAAAAATCATCATTTTTTGTACAAAGAGGCTACGTAAGCTATATAAAAATCTCAATTCGTCAGTAAAAAAAATAAAAAAAAATTTTTTAATTTTTTTAATTTTTTTCTGTTTTTTGTCGATAATTTATGGTCTAGTTTCACCCTCTTTCGGGGTTGCAGATTATCGCGGGACACCCTGTATATTACAATGTAGTAGTCGTTTTTGCCTGCAATGGGTTGAGTAACTTACGACAGCGAACATGAGTGAAACCGAGCGTTAAGCGAAAGTTCACAAGCTTGGACCTTGGAAGATTGGCAATAAGCCATGGCTCTTATCTTTTGCAAATAATAACGTGACTTGAAAAAATCTTTTTCTGACATGGTTACGGATGTATACCACAGTACCTACTTCTGGATACATATCTACATAATTCTGTAATTTTTGAAGTAAAACTTTTATATCGTTGTGATTTGAAAGTCGATGAAACGGAAATGCGTCACAATAAAGAATCAAATACATAAATGTATAGGAGAGAATGAGATAGAATACATTAAGAAATGTGAAAAAAAATCTCTCGTAGGCTACTTTACAGAAGTTTCACTTCTGCCGTCTTTGAATGAACAAAGTGTGTGTGTGCAACACACTTTATTGTATGAAGTAAGGGACGTCAACGAGTTCATAGTAACTCTTGCCCTTTTTATACATCATAATGGGCATGACGAAAGATTTTGAAAACCTCTTCCATAATGTGGGTACACATTTACTATTTACGAAAATACCTATATTTCGGTAATAAACTTAAGTTTAAGGAAGTTTGAAACTATTTTTCTAATATGTTTTCAATGAGAGCGGCAAAACGGCTGCAGATGTTATGGCGTCGGCTCTGACGTCACAAAATAATGTGGGCCTTACTTTTTACTTTTACTCTTTGGAGCGCGCCTGACGTATTAGGTACCTATGTTATGCTGTGACGTCATGCACTGTAATTTGTGTTTCAATCAAAATGGCCGATTGCAGTATTTTAATGTTTTATTTTATTGAAAATCACAATAATCTTATTATATATTACATAAAACTAAACCAGTATTTTGATTTTTTTCAATATGAGTATTCCCCAAAAATCATTAAATTGACGATATTTTGATACTGTCGTCATGCCCATTATAACTTATATCTACTCTCCTAATGCACGTAAGCTTTATTATTTATTATATAGACTTCAGTATGGTCCAAAGCTGACAATGATACTTTTTTTTATTAACTAATCATATTTACTGTTCTTTCTGTAAAGTCTAATCATTATGTTCTCAGTGAGACATAAAGGGGGCAATTTGTATTAATTTTTCTGTTTTATTCTACGCTGTTATTCTTGTAATCGTTTCTGTACCGTTCTCCAAATAAATAAATAAATATTCTTTATACCAACATACTTTTTTTCTGGTAAGTCTGCGTATATGATTTAAATCTCTGTAATTATTATTTTTCAAATAAAATTACGGGAGCGTTTGGCGATAAAAAAAGCGTTTCGTAAGTTATTACCTTTATATGACCGGAGCAGTAATCGTAAAAGTTACAGAATTTAATGGACATCAAATCTCAATACCGACAAAAACTAGATGAACAATTTTGTTATATTTGAACCATTACAATTACGATTACGATCAAGAATGACATTATTAAACGCCTTTTTTCTATTCAGTTTCTTTGAAATCGGAGAAATTAGTATACAAGGGGAGAGAAGTCGCATTTGTCCATTAATGGGATGTATTTATTATATGTTACGCTTTTGACGTAATATGCTTTGGATTTGCTTCAATTTTTATTTACCTAGATTGATTTTTTTATCGTTATTTATTGTGAGTGTATTAAATGAGAAAAGGGCAAACTGGACAGATTCAAAAAGATGTTACTGCTCTGGTCAAGTGGTCTGTCATTATCAAAGTGCTGCTGCGTAGCAAGCATACAAAAGATTTGGTCGTCATGATTTGAAATGAAAAAAAAACCCTTACCACGATTCACATTTTTATAAATGACATTAATGTATTATTTATATTCTTTATTCTATTATATCATTTTAATCTACAGACAATTACTTCGTTAACTTAAAATTAAATAAAATGCTAAAAACAATAATATAATTAAAAGCAATGGTCGCTTGATAATTACTTTTAAATGTCTAGAAAACTGTTTCTCTATTGAAATAAGTCTTTTTGCTTCGCTTTTGTTAGTTTTCATCTGTAGACAATACATATAAACAATAGAAAATTACTAATGCCTTTTGAGTTTGCATTGTTAAGGAAAATTGCTCAGAGCTATTATTAGGTACTTATCGTTTTGTTATGTCTTAGATAATATAGAGGGAAAATCTATTTCTTACTGTTTTGTTGTATAAAATATTCATCTAAACTTTAAATACAAAAAATAATTAAACCAAATTCACCAGTTACTTAGAATATTACGTTGAGCTTTCAAAAAACTTAAGTAAATACAAAACAAGCAAATATTAATTACTTCTTCACTTGTAAAGATAAATGTAACATAATTACACTGCAAAGTTATGTCAGTATACAATTACTATATGTCGTAATAATCCAAATGCTGACGTTTCAGAGAACTGTCAAATACAGAAAATTTTTCTTAAATCCATACTAATATGCGAAAGTAACTCTGTATGTCTGTCTGTTGCTCAATCACGCCAAAACTACTGAACAGATTCAAATGAAATTTGGTATACAGATAGTCTAGAGTCTGAGAAAGGACATAGGATTGTTTTTAATGCGAAAAAAGGGTGTAAGTGGTTAAAAAGTTGGAATGAAGATTTGTAGATGTGTATTTGTAAAGTACATTCTCGGTCCGATAGATCGATCGATGGATGGATGGATAAATGGTGATACCAACAAAACCGCTTCTAAATAATATATCTTTCTAGTTGCACAAGAATTTATATTTAGATAATTTCGTTACTTAGAAACATAGAAACATAAAACCTACAACCCCGGAGCAGAAAGCAGTGTCACTCCAAACTACCTCAAAGGGCTAGGAGGTATCGATCACGATCACGATTCAGCCTGTAATATCTCACTGTTGGGCATAGTTATCATGTACCAGGTTGTTATATGTTTAAGGAGTCATATAACAACCGCTCTGGTGAAGTGGTGCAAGTAGTTGCCTCAAACACCGACGGTTTGCGGGTTTGAATCCCGCTCGGGATGGATATTTGTATTTGTACAAATATTTCTTTCCAGTTTGGATGTCTGTCCTTGTGGGTCTCCCCACCGTGGCCGTATGTATTAGTTGTTATCATAAATACTTGATAGCGATCGTTACTCATAGTAGGGAATATATCCGCCAACCCGAATTGGAGCAGCATGGTGGATTAAGCTCTGATCCTTCTCCTACATGGGGAAAGAGGCCTATGCCCAGGAGTGGGATATTACAGGCTGAAGCGACAACTGATAGCGATCGTTATAGTCTGAATTGATATTCGAAAATACAACCAAGTTTATGAAACGTATATCCAATTAAGACTAAAATTTTTCACTAAAAATAACATAATTAAAGGCTTTCCATATCAGTGATATAATAACCATAAAATTATAGTACAAATATAATGGGTATTTGTTATATTATATCATATCATAATAATATATTACAGTATACATATTTTACAAATTGGATCAGAGCGTTCAAACTAAATCAATAACCTCGAAATAATATAAGTAGGTACATTTGTATTAGAAATGTTTCTTTTTATCTTGCCATAATCAAACGTATTACGATCCTTGTTATTGTATATTCCAAAAATCGGTTCCTTTTATCCATTCTAAGAACAACTTTTCAAAGTAGGTACTTAAGTCAATATTTTTGCCTTGAAAGATATTATATACGATATAAAGATATTATATATTATATAGCTTAAATCTATTTTATGACCTATTGTTGTTTATCAAATACGAGATATTGATAAATTTGATTTAATATATATGTATATTACAAATATTATGTAATATACAATATATACTTACGAAATTTTTTCATAGTATTTTACTTTCACTTGTTCAGGACTAACTCAATTAAGAATACCATCTTAAAAAGTTGTAGGCTATAATAAATATTTTGCTCTATGATTTCTGCTCTCTCACTTAACGCAAGTTATGTATTTATTTAGTACTTATGTATTAAAATACTCCCTCTTATCGCTTTCGTATTTCTAGGAATTCTTCCTTATTTATGTCAAACCAGAAACTCATCCGTAACTTCATTAAAACCATAAATGATTATTTTATTTTTTTTCTTAGGCAAAATAATTAATATAGTACAGCATAAAGTTTTATAAACTTTGTTGGATTTGTAACTTTTATGAATTAATACTTGGCCAAAAATTAATTATTCGAAAATAGAATATTTTTAATATAACATGGGTTCGCTTCCTTACAGTATTCATCTGCTGTGAAAACATTTGGATTATACTTACGATAGTCTGTCTCACGTATAGGTGTAAAATTAAATAAAAATACATTTATATATATTTATAGAAACCTAACTTTGCAGTATTATGTTCCCTAACCTCCTATAACAGTGTAACATAGTCACCGATTTTGTAGTAACAAAAATGAGGGTGAATAACGTCCGTGGATATGGCGATGACATACAAAAACACATAATAAAATTAAACAAAGCATCAATGTAAACGTCGTTGTATGTACTGAACTGATTCAGCATGTTAAAGTTCCAGAGCTGGACACAGCCTTATCTCCTTAAAGGATATAATTCAAGGTGAGTTACACTGTTCCATTGAGGTAGATAATTGCTTTACCATGAGTGATCTACCGTTATCAAATATTATGATAGCAATTAAGACCAAGCGCTTTATGTGTTCTTCGAGGAAAAGTGGGGATACCTACAATTACCAAGACCCAAAACAATTGTTTGTAGAAATACAAATATCTGCCCAAAGATAAAAAAATTGCGTGCGTACAAAGTACACATGTCAGAAGTGAAACTTCATTGGCAAACTAATTTAAAAAAGGAATTGAAAAAAAAAACGAACAAAAAATTTTTTTATTTTATTTTCATGTTGATAGAAAAAAGGAATGACATTGTTTGGACGCGAATACTCTTATCTCAAAAGTTATTAGCCTAATATATATTTTCTGTGTCAACTTAGTAAGGCTTTGTTTTTAAATTCAACGCTTGTTGTATCTCAATATAAATCAGAATTACACTCCCAGGAGAACGACATTAATTCAGAAATATCACGTAAATAGCGTCTCCGAAACGCTCGTAATGTACACTCACAAAGTCACAGGGCACAAAAACTACAGACTCAACACAAACATTGTTACGAAAATCTTAAATTATTTTTAAGAAAAAAAAATATGAGCAGTAAAATATAGAATAGAATATAGAGTAGTAAAGCAAACTGAAATTAGAATTCATAGAATTCTCTGCTTCGTATTTGAATAATATATATTTATATAATATGTATGTATTTATTTCAAAAACAGCATAGCGCAGCAGCGAGGAGCTTTATATAGGTATCGCCCCTATAAAGTACCTACATTTTACACTAAGAATGTTGTCATTTTTTGTTAATAACAATTACATAATATTTAACACAACAATATTAATAATAAACTTACGTTTACAATAAAAAAAATATAAACTAAATCTATACACTGTTATAAATATATAAATAAATTAAAGTACGTATAAACTTGCAATAAAAAAACGTGTGGCACTCGGGGACTGCCGCGGTAAAGCTATTGCATAGCATTTTTTATCAACTTAAGCAATTATAATTATTTATTTATTTTTTATTTATGCAGTCTTTTTTTCTTTGATATTAATTCAAGTTACACTTTTTGAGCGTGGTGACTGATAAGAAAACATTTTTTTCTGTTTTTGTTTTATTCAATAAATGAGAAGTTAATAACGTTTAAAATATTTTTATTATCTTACAATACACGTAGGTTATTCAGGAATTTTTATCATTGAAACTATAGGTTTATGGTAACTCGTACCATATACATACACGTTAAGCGAACGCTCGGCCGAGCTACATGGTAGGCGGAGTGGGGGGTGTTAGGTTTTATTTTCGTTACGGAATTTCTTGATTCGATAAAAGCTATGAAATAGCTTAAACTTAATCACCACCGGAACACCTAGTGTGTTACAAAAACTAAAACTTGCTACTAATTTAAACTATTTTGTAGTATAAAAACGAAATATGTACATATCAGACGAGTCGGGGCGCCCATCTCTAGATATTTAAGAATTGTCGACCTTTTTACGTTTAACGTACATACATCCTTGGAGAGTAGGAACTCACGCATGACTGTACGTAAAGTCACGGATGGATAATTTGTAATTATCTCGTAAGAAATTTTTGAGATCCATGAACCGTGTAATACGTACGATAAGAGAAGTAGAGAGAGCGTATAATGTTATGAAGAAATATCTTAGCAAGAAGTACCTTATCCTTACAGGAGTTCACAGCCAAATAATACTGGTCTCAAGTGATGTTCTATTTTTGCGGTGAGTAAAGTAAACAGAGCTCGTGGGGAAAGTGAGGGGTCTTAACCTCTCTCCACGCACCTGGTGTCGCAAGCGTCCATACGCTACGATAGATACTTACAATACGTGAGAGGTGAGGGTATATCTTATCTTATACTATCAAACGAGCAATTCTTGTATATATATAATTTAGTATGCAGGGGATTTCGGGGGCAAAAAATTGATCTAGCTAGGATTCATTTAAAAAATATCTTTTTATCCCTGTTTTTAGCCAATGAAAAAATATCATTAGAATACGAAGCTAAATTTCGCAATTGACAATAACGTTGTAATAGCTCAGGTGGGAAATCGGTAGCTCGGGCTCGACCGATAAGACCATGGTTCCAATCCGTGTGCAATCTATTATTTTTTTCCTTTTTTTTCTATTTTCACTCTTGATTTTTATGTAAATAAAAATAAAATATAAAAATACCGAGAAAAAAACAAAAAAAATACTAAAAATACCGAGCTAGGCTCGGTCACCCAGGTAGGTACTATTTGTTAATTACTCTTGTAGTAGAAAAAAATAAGCTTGATGAATACGATGATTTTAAAAGAAATTTTTTTACATATATTCTTTGTCACAGACGCACTCGTAAAAAGACAATATCGTATAATTTTATACGGTATTTTACGAACCGTTCGCTAAATAAGTAACAACTTTAACTCAATTACGCTAATAAGCTTTCATACCCTGTTCTAGAGACGTCTAAGGATATTTTTTCCATCTCCCTCTAGTTTATTATCCGTCACTTTGTTGATTAAAGCTATTTATCCGTATTATAAAAAGCTAAGTTAGCAAATGAGGTACGCTTAAAATATATTATCGTTCGTGTTTTTATATAACAGTTTTTGTATATTGAGACGTGAGATAGAGTGTCTTTTTGGAGTTTACTCCTTAAGAATCGATTTTCATATAGGCCCCCGGTATGAAAAAAATATGAGGAGTAAAATTTACTTGACGAATGACCTCGTTACGTTTTTGTGCGCTATCTATCTGCTATGACGGTTACGACGTTTTCTAATAATGCCATCGATAGATGGCGTTATTTTAATTCATTTATTTACCATTTGATATGGTATTAATCTTTTTCTTAGACTATAAAGTCTTTTTTGTGCCTATTTAGACAGTCGATCTGAAGAAGTAAACTTTTTTTTGAAGTGTAACTTCTTTAGGCGCA
Source organism: Melitaea athalia (assembly GCA_905220545.2). NCBI lineage: Eukaryota > Metazoa > Arthropoda > Insecta > Lepidoptera > Nymphalidae > Melitaea > Melitaea athalia. The sequence goes on from HG992204.1 coordinate 4,480,620, forward strand.
TGAGGGGTAAAATTTTAGCAACCGCTAACGCGGCAGCGTCAGGGACGGTCAGTACTTAAACGTTGGCTTTTTTTCCAAATTTTTTTTATTAGTTTTTTTAATTAGTCTGCCAAAGTAGTTTCACTTCTAACATGTGTACTTTGTACGCACGCAATTTTTTTTTATAACATACACAGTATCTAAAATCATCACAATCGAAAGATTCTACAAGTTGTGTTTAGCATAAAGGCCAAAATATAAGAGGTTTTATATTATATTTTAATGGCAATAAATATTATTTTTTATTTATTTATTTCATAAGTGCGACAATTTTAAAAACAAAAGTTTATAAAGTTATCTTTAAATAAAGAAAAATATAGGTAGGGATCCCTAGTACATTTTTTTCACCTGATTAGTATCAAGCTAATTTTCCGGGAGTAGCTTTATTTTGATGAGACAAACAAAAAATTCCTCTACGAAAACTCTCGATTGTGGTAGCTAACAGAGATAGCAGGGGATAGAGCAGCAGTGAGCGTAGGACCGGGATAACGTACCAGCTGACCAGCTGATTTTTTTTTCTTTGTACATTTACTTACAACCAGCTGATTTTTTTTTCTGTGGTACATTTTAGCTATAGGTATATTTAAACTGCTTGATTTTTAGAAAACTATTTAAACATATCATTAAACTGTGTTAGCTTTTAAAGTTAAATGCGCTTAAGGAAATATATACGCTCTGGTGTAGTGGTGCGAGTAGTCGCCTAAAACGCCGACGGTTTGCGGGTTCGATTCCCGCTCGGGATGGATATTTGTATTTGTATAAATATTTCTTTACAGTTCAGATGTCTGTCCTTGTGGGTCTCCCCACCGTGGCCATATGTCTTAGTTGTTATCATAAATACATGATAGCAATCGTTACTCATAGTAGGACATATCCGCCAATCCGCAGTGGAGAAAGAGGTATATCCCCAACAGTGGGATGTTAATGGCTGAATGCAAGGAATCACATTACATAATTCAAACTCTTAACACAAAGCTTATTATAATTTCAAAGAAATGGTTGAGTAAAATAAAAATGTTTTTAAAACAAAAGTATCTTCCATTTCAATAAATAATAAATACAATAATAACATAGCGCGCAGTGATACGCGATAAGAACTATTTATTGTGGAACAAATTGTACCAGCCGAGTCTTTCTATCGACAAAATACAGTCTGTTCTAAGTTCTATAATAATAAAAATGTCTAAAACGTCTCGCCGAGAATGTATAAACTCCATAACTTCTTGTAGCGAACCAAGCAATATCTTATGTGTGGGAAATCACATACTACATTGTTGAAATTCTTGAAAGAATGGTGTCTACAAAATACAATATAATATGCTATTATGATATGATATAATATAACATATGCCTATTCTATTTGTAATATAATTTTATGCTAATTATATCAATAATATGGAAAGCCCTTATGTTATTTTTAATGAAAGACTAATGCTCAATATAGTATGCGTTTCATAAACTGGGTTGTACTCTCGAATGTATGAGAAGGGTAGAAGCTTAATCCGCCATTATTCTCCATTGCGGGTTTGTCGACATATTCCTTATTTTGAGTAACATTTTACTTTCCTTATTTGGAGTAATCGCTATCAGGTGTATATGATAACAACCGGGACTGACTGCTTAACGTGCTCGCCGAGGCACGATGGGAAGACTCACAAGGACAGTCGCCTAAACTGGAAATAAATATTTATACAAATACAAATATCTATCCCGAGCAGGAATTGAACTCAGAAACCTAGCACTACTACGTTTAGCACGTAAATGGCTCACGCACCACTACACGAAAGCGGTTGTATTATTTTTTATTTATTATTTATTTATTTATACTTTATTGTACATCACAACTACACATATATCATTTACAGACTGTGAAGTACAATGGGCGGACTTATGGCTATTTAGCCATTTCTTCCAGACAACCCAAATATATATTTCATACTATGAGTAACGATCGCTATCAGGTGTACATGATAGCAACCGGGACCGACGGCTTAACGTGCTCTCCGAGGCACGGTGGGGAGACCCACAAGGACTGCACAAACACCCAGACCACGGCAAACATCTGTATGGCCAATACAAATGTTCTCGTGTGCGGGGATCGAACCCGCAACCGCTCGCGCAACAGCCAATCGCAATCCATTGCTGTGACCGCTGCACCAACGCGGCGTCAATATTGCGGCGTCAATATTATTCTCATCTATAGAGTTTTTTTAAACAAAACTGTTGAAAATGTTATGAGAATAATATTTTAACGAATGAGTTATTTAACGGATAAAGTAATGATAAGATCTTCGCTATCTCCACCAAAATCAAAAAATCAAAATCAAAAATAACTTTATTCAAACAGACCCCATGAACACTTTCGAATCGTCATTTTACAAAAATTAAATTCACACTCCACCGACAATCCACCGACTCTTTATTGAAGAATTATAATGATTTAAAAAAAATACAATGTTCAAGTAGCAAAATATACTATAGAAATCCAAAACAACGTAGACGTAGTCTATACGAGTATATATAAAAATCAATGCCACTTTTCGTTGTAATTTTATAACTCAAGAACGGGCTCACATATCCAAACCAAATATTTAGGCTTTGTTCGGACTATTTAGTAGATGGTTTATATGAAGTTTACACAAAATCGGTCGAGCGGTTCTTCATTTATCACATTTTTTGTAACAAAGGAGGATCATTTTGTTAATGGAGATTTTGCTGTCAAATTGAAACTTTTTTCAGTGTTGACAGTATAAGCATTGTTATGTCATTCATTTCTGTCATTTCGTTTTGGACGTGCTTCGATTAAAGCAAATTAAGACAAAAAACCCAGGTATATAGTACATCACAAAAATAATTAACGCCCAACGAAGTGGGCACGGGACGGCTAGTAAGATATAAAATGGGATTAATAAATTGTAAAACATAAATTATAAAGAAGAATTCAAAATACAAATTCGTGACAACTATCAAAAATTTCTTTCGGTAGCGATGAATCTAGTGTTAAGCAAATAATTGATAGCATAGATTATTATAGTTCAATTTTAGATGTAGAATCTCAAAAACATTTGATTTATTTTGTTTTAAAGTGTCGATTGTCTCAGGTAGCGAAATTAAAGCTGTCTACAGACTATGTTTCTGTTAATGAATTATTACAAGATATGCGGGTACAATTATTGCCGAAAAAATCTTCTACTGCGATACAAAGTAGATTGCATTCATGTACTCAAAATAACTTATCAATTGATGAATACGGGAAACTTATTACCGAGTTATTCGTAGATTTGACCGTTACACAATCCGACGGAAAGCCTGAAAATTATAAAGTTTTAAAACCTATTAACGAGAAGCAGGCTATAAAACGATTTGCCGAAGGATTGCGGAACCGTCGGTTAAGTACCATTATTACAGCCCGAAATTTTAATTCTTTAAAGGATGCAATCCAATCCGCTGTGGACGAGGAGACTGAGGCACTTTCGTCATCTCAAGGTGAAATTAGGACATTTAATAAAAATAATTTTAATTACAGGCGACCCTCACATAACTATTTTAGAGCTCAGCGTGGTCGAACTTTTAGGGGACAGTCAAGCAGAGGTCAAATGCATTTCAATAATCGACAAGAGAATCCCCAGAGCGCTGCCCGTGGTCATTCATCGCAAGGTTTGTGGCAGAACGCGTCCCGATCCCGGAGAAATAGAGGTACGAGTAGGTTATCTTTTCATTACACTAATCGGAACAGGTGGACAGATAATTCGAAATCTATGCACGTAATATCGGAAAATGCTAAAAATGCTAAAAAATATAATTTAGAAAGTACAAATCGGTTTTTTGTGAATAAAGAATGTATTTTTTCTTGCGATAATAACGCAACGGTATCATTTTATATTAATAGTTGTTCATATCGATGGTTACTTGATACGGGTGCATCGATATCAGCCATCAAATATAAACATTTAGTCGAACAAAACATTCCTTTCCATAATAAGAATACAGAGATCAATGGAATCGGTGGCAAAGTTCAATCTATAGGATACGTATACTTAGACTTGGTGACACATAACACTACCTTTACACATAAGTTCTATGTTTTTAAAACATTGCCATGTTCAGCGAATGGAATTATTGGAAATGATTTCTTACGAAAGCATAAATCGTTATTAGATTACAGTAATAATACACTCACGCTCCATAAAGTAAATGGAAACTTTATAACTTTACCGATTACTATTACTCGTAGTAATCATTTTATAAATAATAATATTCTTATACCGGCTAGAGCGGAATCGATTCATTTCATACAAACAAATAGATTAAAAGAAAGCGTTGTATGTTCTGGTCAAATAAGTGAAGGTGTTTTTATAGCTAGTAGCTTAGTTAAGCCATTTGATGGCAAGATTCCGCTACGAATTTTAAATACAACAGAGAAGGATTTAGTTGTTAATAAGATAGAACCTATTATTCATGACGCGTCAGATTACAATATTTGTAGTTTTGGTAGATGTGACAAAAGTGTTAGTAGAGTTAAAAGAATATTTTCAATGTTAGATTTAAAGCATTTAAATGAAGAAGAAAAAATTTCAATTGAAAATATATGTGCCAAATATCCTGATATTTTCTTTTTACCAGGAGATAAATTAACAACAACGCATATTTACCAACACTCTATTCGCTTACAGCCTAATGCAGAACCAGTATTCGTTAAACCATATAGGTTGCCTTATTCGCAAAAGACAGAAATAAAAAGACAACTTGACAGTATGTTAGCAGATGGTATAATAGAACCATGTACGAGCGATTGGTCTAGCCCAATTTTGTTAGTTCCTAAGAAATTAGATGCGAGTGGTGAGAAAAAATGGAGGTTAGTTATAGATTATAGGAAATTAAATAATATTATCGAAAATGATAAATTTCCGCTTCCTAATATTACAGAGATATTAGACTCATTGTCAGGATGTATTTACTTTAGTCATTTAGATCTTCATCAAGCGTTTTATAATGTTAATTTAGATAAAGAAAGTAGGAAGTATACAGCTTTCTGTTCGGGACAATATCAAATGACTAGGATGCCCATGGGGCTCAAAACCAGTCCTAGTTCATTTTCTAGAATGATGACTATAGCAATGGCGGGTCTTAATTATGAAAAATGCCTAGTTTATCAAGATGATTTGGTTGTTTATGGAAATTCACTGCATCATCATAATAAAAATTTATTAGACATTTTCGAACGACTTCGAAAAGTAAACCTGAAGTTAAACGCTTCAAAATGTGTATTTTTAAAGAAGGATATGCTATATTTAGGTCATGTGATTTCGGATAAAGGTGTCCTTCCAGATCCTGAAAAAATAAATGTTATACAAAATTATCCCGTCCCTCAAACAGTAGACGAGGTAAAACGCTTCGTGGCGCTCGCCAATTACTATAGGAAATTTATTAAGAATTTTGCTGATATAGCCTACCCTTTAAATCAGTTATGTACAAAAAATGTTACTTTTAACCCGGCGTCGTGGGGGTGGAAAATTGTTACACGGATGTGGGGGCTGGGTCATTTTTACCCAGATAAACAATGCAAATATTTCACTATCTATTTGAGGATGTCATTAATATTTGTTACCTACATTAATTGACGGGTATTATGGATAATAAAACTCAAAAAATATAATGAAATATAAACTTTTAATTATAAAAACGAAGCTTTGAAAAAAATACTCAATAATATTAACAAATTTGGATCATGTAGCAAAACTTAAGCTAGTTATAATATTTATAAGTTTTTATGGTTATAATGCGACTTTTATGAATCTACTAATATGAAAAAATACCAAAACACTAAAAAGAATCATCATTATTTAAACAATTGTCACAGAAAGGCACTATATGTTGAGGACAAATGTGTGTTGCATCCTGGACGCACGTGGGTAGTTTTTCGGTCCTTACTTGCAGGGCAAACCTGACACATTTTACGAGCATTTGGTTTTTTTTGCTGCAGGTTCTTCTATAGGTTCGTCAGAAAATTGTCTGATTCTTTTACGCAGTTCTGGCTGCAAATTTTGAACGCTCCGCTGGACTTTCAAGTGCTCACTGACATATGACACTCAATCCTTAAAATATCGCCGTCGCAGGCTTGATTCATTATTTGTACATTATATTATAACTCCATTAATCGATGCTATGTTCAACATGGTATAAAAAATTGTCAGCAGCCACTTCTTTGAGTTACGGCACACGTCCATACGTAGCGCATAATTCATCAGCAACGTCAACCCAATTTGATTGTGTTGTAATATGTGTTGATCTCCGGTTTTTTTCTTTTCGCTAGTTGAACAGGCTCGACATCAGCAAAACTATCTCATTATTTTTAGGCGTATGAGAAACAAGAGCTATCTTTTTGGAAAGCAAATCGGGATGTAATAACACCTTACGTCAACTTATGTTTACTAAGTAAATTCTGAACAAGTTGTCAAACGTCACGTTAAATAAAAAAAATAGTTTTTAAACCATAAAAAAATGCAGTAATACAAATAACAAGCATAAAAAACAACAATAAACACTTAAAGTGCGTTTAAAAAAAAATGGCGTGAAATAGTTACACGGAATACGGGCATGGGTCATATTTACCTTTTTCATGTTACAGCCCTTATAGCACTCAACGCGGTCGCTGCCCGACTGATTTAGCGACACAAACGTGTAGAGGGACTCAATAGCTCCAGCTACTGAGAAATGTGGCAACGTCACATGAATCGTTGTAAAATTATGGGCAAATTAAAAAAGCTCGGGTAATTTTGACCCAGCCCCCACGACGCCGGGTTAAATGGGATAAGAAGTGTCAATATAGTTTTGAAAAATTAAAACACAGCTTAATATCGCCTCCAATTTTGCAATATCCTAATTTTTCCAATGATAATATGTTCACCCTACAAACAGATGCATCAGGTTACGGTTTAGGAGCCGTGCTGTGTAATAAAGACGGACGTCCAATTGCATATGCTAGCAGAAATTTAAATAAGGCAGAATCGAATTACCCGACTATAGAAAAAGAGTTGCTTGCCATAGTATGGAGAGTAAAACATTTTAGACCTTATTTATACGGCCGCAAATTTAAGATTTATACAGACCATAAGCCCTTAGTATATTTATTTAATTTAAAAGACCCCTCAAGTAGGTTATTAAAGTTTAGGTTAGTTTTAGAAGAGTATGACTATGAGATTAGTCATGTGCCTGGGAAAGGTAATGCTGCTGCAGACGCATTATCTCGAGTATGCTTGTCGTCGAAGGAGTTGAATGAGATGCATGAAAGTATTATACGCGTAATGACAAGAGCACAAACAAGACAATTACTGCGAAATAATTCTTCGGATGATATGGTTTCCACTGACGACGGGTCTGATCAGCCAAAAGTTGTGGAAACACATAGTAAGCCGAAAGAATGTGTCGAAATGCGAATGATAAATAATATTAAATGGAATAAGTTACTATTAAATAATGATAGCATACAATTAAGTAATGCGCGTATATTAATGTATGTACCGTCTCAAATGACGTTGTTTATAAATCCGGCATCCCGATCGCAATTGACGCCAGCCGCATTTGTGAGGGAGCTCGGACAATATTGTCACTTAAATAATATTAATGAAGTTTACTTTATTAAAGATAGTTCGAATGACGAATTTATTAAAAAGATAGTGACAGAAATAAAGCATGATAAAACATGGTCCGGACCGCGATTATGTATTTTAAAAGATGTTCAAAGAGTTACTGATAAGGATGATATAAGGGTTATAATAAATGACTTTCACCTCTTACCCACAAGTGGCCACGCGGGTATTAGGCGAATGTTAAATACTATTAAAAAATATTATTTTTGGCCTAATATGGAACGAGATATACAAAATTTTGTCAAAAAGTGTCATAAATGCCAGACACAAAAATACTCTACGTATATAAAAGAGCCAATGGTCGTGACTACAACAGCCTACACGGCTTTTGAAAAAATATTTTTAGATATTGTAGGACCACTAGATAGGGATAGGTATAATAATTACTCTTACATATTAAATATACAATGCGAATTGTCAAAATTTGTAGTAGCATGTCCACTAGTTACGAAAAGTGCTAATGAAATTGCAAAAAATTTTGTAGAAAACTTTATTCTTAAGTATGGTGTTCCTACTAGCATAGCGACTGACAGAGGAGCAGAGTTCATCAATACAACAATGTCAGAGGTTTGTAAATTATTGCATGTTAATAAATTACAGTCTACTGCATACCATCATGAGAGTATTGGTGCATTAGAGAATACGCACAAACAATTAGGAGCATTTTTAAGAATACAGTGTAATAATTATCCCGATACGTGGAGCACATGGTTACCCTACTCGTGCTTCTCGTATAACACATCAGTACATAGCGCTACTAATTACACTCCATTTGAATTGGTATATGGAAAGAAATGCAATTTGCCGAGTAACTTGTCAACAATTGTCGAACCATTATATAATCATGATAGTTACCCATTACAATTAAAATATAGGTTACAGGTATCACAAAATGATGCTCGTAAAAATTTAATTAAAACAAAAATTATAAGAAAAGTAAATTATGATTCAAATATAAACCCTATTATATACAAGCCGAACGATCAAATTTTATTGAAAGAGGAAATAGGTAACAAGTTAAGTCCCATATATTCTGGACCGTATGTAGTAATAAGAGATCTATCGCCTAACGTAGAAATTATTAAAAAAGGTAAAATTGATGTTGTTCATAAGAATAGAACAAAGTTATACTGTTCTTAATTATTAATTAAAATCAAACTATTAATTTTATGTAACTATGTATTCTTTGGTTAAGTTGTTTAATTTAGAATTTCAAATTTAATATTTTGTTTACATCTAATTATGTTAACAAAAAAAATGTTATTATTATTATACATTTTTTTTTATTTTTATGGGGGAGATGTAGTGTGTAATAAGCGTATGTATCTGTGTGTGTGTACCATTCTATATATATATTTCATAAATGTTTAATAAAGGATTAGTATTGTATCATCGCTCGGTTGTATTAATACTCACATCCCTACATAATAACAATACATGTTTATTATACGTCCGTAGCACTCGTAGCGTAACAGCTACGCCGTAGCAAACTTTCTTTTTATATGTCCAATAAAGAGTACGTATTTTTTTTAAACAGCCGTTAACCTAGTTTTAAAATTTTATCTTTATAATCCGTACGTAAAACTGTGACCAGGTCGTGTCTGTCTATATATGAATAATATAGGAGGTCGTTAGGGACTCAAGACACTTGTTTTAATGTTCGTCTAACAATGCTTTCTTTGAATCTAGTTAGTAGATTAGAAACATTTGTATCGCTAATACAAATATTTTCCATGAGTAGGGATCATGTTGAAATAATTTTAATGACCAATAAAGAACTTTTCTTTTTTGAAATAAAACTTCTTTACACACGCTTGACTTGGGGAGTAAGCTGGCGAATGCGTGACGAGAGCGTTACGAAAAGTGTGATTAGGCAAGGCGAAAGGAAATTGAGATGGAGAAATAAGTTAGATGGAGCTAAAGAAGTTATACTTCAGTTGCGTGGTCTAAAGCATACTCGTTTTTAGGGTTCCGTACCTCAAAAGGTAAAAACGGAACCCTTATAGGATCACTTTGTTGTCCGTCTGTCTGTCAAGACCCTTTTTCTCAGAAACGCGTGGAGGCATCAAGCTGAAATTTATATTAAATACTCAGATCTGCTGCCTCTTAAAGCTGTGAAAAAATGAAACTTCTAAGCCAAGGCAATCAAAAGATACAGCCGTTTATGCTGCAAATTTTCGACACTCTCAAGGGAATCAAAACCTACAGGGTACTTCCCGTGAACTAAGAATCTTGAAATTTGGTACGAAGCAACGTCTTATAGCACAGATACAGGAAAAATTGCGAAAAGTGTAAATTTTTAGTTACTACATATAAAAAAATTTTTTTTAATAATTTTACACTTAATACCACTTTTCTCATAAACGCGTAAAAGTATTAAATTGAAATTTGTATCAAATACTCAAGTCTATAATACCTTTAAGCTGTAACAAAATCAAACTTCTATGTCAACGGTATCAAAAGAAAAACCAAGTTAAGCCGCATATTTTCATCGAAAATAGTCCCAAAGGAATCAAAACCTACAGGGTACTTCCCGTGAAGTCAGAATCTTGAAATTTGGTACGAAGCAACGTTTTATAGCACAAATACAGGAAAAATTGCGAAAAGTGTAAATTTTTAGTTACTACATATAAAAAAAATATTTTAATAATTTTACACTTAATACCACTTTTCTCATGAACGCGTAAAAGTATTAAATTCAAATTCATATCAAATACTTAGGTCTATAATACCTTTAAGCTGTAACAAAATCCAACTTCTATGTCAACGATATCAAAAGAAAAACCAATTTAAGCCGCATATTTTCATCGAAAATGGTCGAAAAGGAATCAAAACCTACAGGGTACTTCCCGTGAAGTCACAATCTTGAAATTTGGTACAAAGCAACGTTTTATAGCACAGATACAGGAAAAATTGCGAAAAGTGTAAATTTTTAGTTACTACATATAAAAAAAATATTTTAATAATTTTACACTTAATACCACTTTTCTTTTGAACGCGTAAAACTATTAAATTGAAATTCATATCAAATACTCAGGTCTATAATAACTTTAAGCTGTAACAAAATCAAACTTCTATGTCCACGATATCAAAAGAAACAGCAATTTAAACCGCATATATTGAAACTAGCAAACAACTGACAAGGGAATAAAAATCTAAAGAATACTTCCCGTCGACCTAAAATCTTCAGGTATGAAGCAACGTCTTATAGCAGGAAAAATTACGAAAACCTTAAATGTATAGTTACATCGCAACCACAGAAATAGTATGTGTAATGTTGTTTATTTCTGCTTTGTTTTTCAATTATAAAACTTTGCAAAGTAATATTTATTTACTAACTCTTTTTGCACACCAATACACAAAAGAACAATACATAGAATTTATATCAATAAACTTGCATCAATTGCAACAGGCGGCCTTATCGCTAACACAGCGATCTCTTCCAGGCAACCTTTGGGCACTTGACTTGCATATAAACTAGGGGAAGGGCGCAAAATTTTGTAAAAAAAGGAACAATATAAAATAAAAATCAGATATAAATAAATAACTATATAACAATAGATGCTATATTTAATAACACATATGTACATATAAGTTTACTCATATGTATACACTAGCCGTGCGAAGTTTATATCACTGAAAAGATAAGAGAGATATATATCATTTTGATCTTAGGATATATATCACTCAATTGTCTCTTCATCTCATTTGGCTCAGTGAATGACAACTGACAAGTGTTTCATCGTATGATACAATATGAATCGAAAAGATACAGAGCTATAGCTATCTCTCTCTTTCGTATGATAAGCGCCATCGTGCGATCTCGTTTACTCTGGCTCAGTAAAAGAGTTACAGCTGTCTCTCTCATTCGCATGATAAGCGCCATCGTCCGGTCTCGTTTACTCTGGCTCAGTAACAGAGTTACAGCTGTCTCTCTCATTCGCATGATAAGCGCCATCGTCCGGTCTCGTTTACTCTCTCTCAGTCCGTCAGTATCTCGAAAATGAATCATAACCCTAGTGAGCTGGAGATACATTTGAAATGCAAGTGAGCTGGTGAAAGATTGGCTCAATTGAAAAGAAATGTTTCATTTGTATCTTTCTCTCATGAGTTACCCATGTCTAGTATACACAAATATATAAATACATACATACATACGTATATACACTATAAGCAAATTGATAGATTAAGACGAATGACATAACAACATAACGTAACTTCATGAAAAATAATAAATAATAAAATAAAGTTGCTTAACATAGGTAATTTAATATGATAAGTACATTTTCTTAACAAGTTTTTCAAATGTCATTAAAGATTGAGCGCGTTAGACAGTGGCAATAAGTTCCAAAGACGATAAGCTTCAATAGTGAAAGATTTAGAATAAAAGGAAGACGAATGTGAAGGTATCTTCAAAGTTAGGCTATCATTTAAGCGAAGAGGTACATATTATATATATTTATCTTTAACGCCAGCGTTGATTCTAGACCAGAATGAAGAAAGTTCTTCAATATGTATTCGTAGCCGGCGACCATGCAAGTAACTATGAAACCAGTCAGACACCTTAGGAGATATGTTAAGAGAACCAAGTATAGCTAGTAGTAAGTCAAAATCAACAGTATTGAAATGATTAATGAAATCAAGTAATATTAACACTGTAATGAGAATTCTAGACATTAAAATATATATATGTTTAAACAATAGCAGACAATAATAAATATAAATTTAGGAAAACATGTTTTATACAAACTTGAAAACAGGTACAAAGGTCATAAAGGCTCGAATTAAATTACAAAATAAATGTTACATCATCTGTGGGACTATTTAAATAATTAAATAAATAATAAATAAATATCTACTATATATAATATGGTTCAAATTTAATACCTAATAGTAATAAAGTATTTTTGAACCAGATTTCTAAATAGTGACTAAAAAATTTGTAAATAAATAACTTCGATAAAAGAACTTTCCTACCAAGAGACAGGTCAAGGAAAAAAGGGAGACCAATTAAAAGGTGGAGAGATATCTTCAACCAGATAATTATGTGGACCGCTGTGTATACAGAAAGCACGGGAAAGGGATACATGGAAATGTTTAGGAGAGGCCTACGCCGCAGAGGCGACTATTACTATTACCAATATTAATTACTAGCTTCTGCGCGCGACTTCGTCGGCGTGGACTCCTTTCCTGTTTGTCTTAGCGTGATGATATATAGCCTATAGCCTTCCTCGATAAATGGGCTATCTAACACTGAAAGAATTTTTTAAATAGGACCAGTAGATCCTGAGATTAGTGCGTTCAAACAAACAAACAAACAAACAAACAATCAAACAAACAAACTCTTCAGCTTTATTATATTAGTATAGATTAATTAAGTGATGTTATAAACATGTAGACGAGTTAATTATACGAGTATAGAATAAATATATACATAGGTTAATATACATACATATTATGTTTAAACTAAGAATACTTACGCTAGTATTAATTGAAATTTTAATAGTAATAGAAATAAAGGCGATTTTTATTTTATTTTATATAAATTAAAGGATTAATGAAAAGATAAAGATACCTTTGTCTTAAATTTATGCTAATCCAACTATCCATATTGTAATGTTACGGATTTCATTTAGCAGCAAAATACCATAACTTTTACTTATATACCTGCAGGTTTGTACGGAACCCTCGGTGCGCGAGTCCGACTCGCACTTGACCGGTTTTTTTTTTCCTTTCACTTTAGACCATTTGTAAAATAGGCGAACCACTATAATGAAGTTACTCAAATGCTAATTAAAAACTAGTTATTCTAAGGCTCACGCGAATTTCACTCATTATAATAAAACAACTTTTTTATATATATACAATATATTTATATAAAATCCGACAAAAGTTGTTTCATTATAATAAAAACTAGTTAATTAGTGTTATTAAAAGTATATTTTGAATACAAATTAAAATTAAAAATGATACATAGTACTATAAAAATCTAGCATCAAATTACTTAAAAAGACAAGAACACTCCCGATTTTCTTATTATGACTTCTCTTTAGCTTGAAATAACATTTATTTTACATAATTTGTTAATTAATATACCTCGAGCTTAGAACGTAAAATCCTTATTTAAGCTCCGGGCTATTTACCCTTATCCGTTATTCTAGTAAAATGTTATATTATATTTCTAGTAAAATGTTAAATATCAAATTACGCTTGAATCTTGTTTACCAACAATAATTCCATCAGTTTGAAAGAGGTTTTATATTTTATTATTTCGTTTATAAGAACCATAACTAATACAAAAGAGGAAAGAAAAAAATTTATGATAGTATTTATTTCACCATATGGTTCTACTTTAAAAAAATTACAAGAAGGCGTGTTAGTAAAATTAACATATAACATACAATTTCAAGTTTGCTGTATTATGAGTATAACACTAGGTACATTACAAGCTTATAATGTTCCCAGTGTTAGGAATATCTTAAAGTTTAAGTCGTGCGTTTTGTGTGTGTTTCCGGATCGCCGAGACAGGAGTAAATCCTAGTGAGGTCTTAAAGTGTGATTGAATGTGAGTGACTTGCTTAACTTTCAAATGCTAAATACATTTTTTTCTACGAAAGATAAAATCCATCTTCATAGAAAAAGGAATAAAGATAGAAAAAGACATGTACATGTAATTATATCCATCAATCTCCCCGGAAAAGTTATTTACTAATTCCTTTTTTCTTTGAATATTCTATACTTATTGTTACTTTAAGGCCGCGGGCACGAAACTTGGCGACAGCGGGGCGACGGCGGTAGCGGGGCGACGCGACATGGAAAATCGCTCGATCGCCCCGCTCCGCCGTCGCCCGTTTCGTGCCCGTCGCTATACTGTGTTAATGCTTTTGAATACATCGCCGTCGCCCCGCTACCGCTGTCGCCCCGCCACCGCAAGTTTCGTGTTTGCGGCCTAAGAGCGCGCATAATGCAAAATTACCAATCTTCTATTTGTTTTGACATGTAAAATTCCAGACCAAATCTTAAGATAAAAATATATGACAAACTACGTGATATTTGCAAGGGTTAACCCATATCAAAAACATAAAATAAGGAAATTTCCTCGATAAAATATAATCACGAAGTAACCTCTAATTTTTATATTTTTTCTTTTTATACTCGATATGGTTATGACCATTAAGACAAAAATTTGATAATTAATTACATTTAAATATGAGTAAAGGCTATGCTTAGGCATTTAATGTAATTACTTTTAGTTTCGGAATTATATATAAAATAACATATTTGTCATTTTTTACATTCGTAATGCGCTCAAAACTATATCCTCTATCGCACTCTGACACGAGGCTTTGTGTATATTTTGTTTCATCAATTAGTCACGGGCGCGCGGGTGAAATCTGATTTTTTGCTCGCCTTATGCGCCCTCAAGTCATAATAGATATTAATTTTTTCTTTTAATCACACACAATCTAAACACACTTTTATTTTAATTACAGCGCTCTTTGTCTTAATGTGTTTTAATATTTTTGAAATTTTTAAGAAAACAATATTTCTTTATTGAAACTACAATAAAAAAATTCTTGACGGTCGAGTTTTGAAAAACTTTCTAGTGATCTTTCTTTATACATATTTTAAAATGCAGTAGCACAATTCGCTGTTACTTAACTTTTGACTTTTATATAACGAAATATTCGTGAGAACTTGGCTTTCGAAGAAAATGTAAATTTTTATCTTTGTATATATTTTAACTATATTTACGGGACTGCTAAAATTACATAAAGTTTTAAAGTTATGAGTTTAATAAATTGGTCAACTGATTTAAGTGTACTTCGCGTGTGTGTGTTTGTATTTTAAAATTTCTAAACAATAATCAGGAGATGATAAGAGGAATATGGTCCATTAAGGATATAAATTAATAATAATCCTTATGTTACAATAGTTTACCTAAAAACTCATTAAATATCTTTGCGATATTTATAATAGAAAAGCTAAAAATACATAAGTAGTTATGTACTCAATAAATTGGTCAATTTTTACAATTGTAGTAGACATTAAAAAGATACATTGTTTATATATGTAGCTAATATTTTTATTTTTATACGTATATTCTGTGTGTGTCTTCTTTTTGATTATCGTAACCACATAAGGGTAATATGGTCCGCTAGGAATATAATCTTATGTAACAAAAGTTTCAGTACTAAAATTAAAGTAACTAAAGATAAATTGGTGAAAAACATTGCTACGCTGTACAAAGCAGTACAAAACTAAACAAACATTATGTTGAGCTTTAAACATGTCCCTAATACACGGTAGGAAGCGATAAAAACCTAAACGAAACGTAACCTAACATAAACTGTTAGTGGTAAACCCGTCAGGCAGTACAAATTTAAACGAACATTTTATTTTACAGCTCAATAAATACCTATGCGGTTAATGCAATACTACTTAAACAGCATAATATACAGTACCTAAAAGGCGAAGTTACTTCTGTGCTTTTACTTTTTAATGTCAACTAGTAGATAAGGCTGTATTGCTTAAGTCTGCCTTTTGTGCAACGTATTTTGTATACTTGTTTGTGTCCTAAAGTTATATAAACAAATACGATTAAATAAAAGTTGCATACGTTTGGAAAACTTTTTGAAAAGACATTTAAAATTTACACTTATCTCAGATAAGTGCGTATAAACAGACTAAATGGAGTCTGATCTTACTTTAAGAGTTATAAACATGAAATTTAGATTGTAATTTCATTTAAAATTAAATTTCAAATCCATTTCCAATATATGTACTTATATAGTATAAATTTTATCAGTATTTTATCTTATTTAAGTCTGTCGTACCATTTTTAGGTTAGGGAAAATTATAACAGGAAGTTAGATTTATGTATTTTTAATATTTAAGTTTACTTCTTAAGAAACGATATACTCGTGGTATGAAATAGTAGGAGTAGAAAAATCGTGTAAAACAACTAACGACAGCGCCCAATGACAGATGTGTAAAACAGAGTTTTATTGTTCCAATTAATTGTAATTTGATTCATTTAATAGAAAATTTTAATTTTTATAAATCGCTAATCGTTTTTAAGTATTAAACTCCAATCCCAAGTCGGATCTGTCACATAAAGTTTTTCTACAGATTTATTGAAATAACTTATTGATTTTAGTTTTTATTTGCTTATATGTAAAACAATTTTATGATTTAGTATTTAATTTTTGAGCTGAGTCTGGTTATTTTTGTGAACTGTCACTTTGTGAGTCTACGTTACGAGAAGTTCAGAGAGGTTATTTACGTGACATTTTCTAAATTAATGTCATGAGTCGAGATGTCACTCCTGCGAGTGCGATTATGATTTATATTACGATACAACAAGCGTTGACTTTACAAATAAAGCCTACTAAGTTGACACATACCTATAAGACTAATAACTTTTAAAATAAGAGATAAACCATATCTACGTACAGATGAACACATTATTTTTATTGCTAATAATAAATTATTATAAGTATTCAACGTTCCGAAAAAAATTGTAATGTAATAGTGTTATTGTAGTGTATTAGCATTCAACTTTTCACCGGCAATAGCGAGACCAATCGGAGCATTTATTTAAATTATGTTCTTCTGTCTGTTCCGTATCTTATTGGAATTATGTTCTTCTGGTTCTACCTCGTGCAGCTAGTAAAAACACTGTTATTATCTTTTTTTATGTTACGAAGTCGACAAACAAGCGTACGGCTCATCTGATGGTAAATGACTACCGTAGCCTAGAGACGTCTGCAACACCAGAAATGTCGCAAGCGCGTTGCCGACCCTATCCCCAATCCCCCCCAGGAGCTCTGGTCACCTTACTCACCAACAGGAACACAATACTGGTTAAAAACAGTATTATTTAGCTGCGGTCTTCTGTAAGGTCGAGGTACTACCCCAGTCGGGCTGCTCCATATTTTGAGCAGGAAATTTCCTGCTGTGCCCTACCTCAGTTACATTAAGGTCATATTATAGGTATCATCATAAACATTAAGGTCCAACACTTCTACAATATACATATTGATTGATTGATGGACAGTCAATCAGACTGATTTAATTATTGATAAGTTTTATGGCCTTCAGGTCCAATTTAAAAAAGAACTCCAGCAGACAATATTTAAAATGCGTAAATCACATTAATATGTAATTAATGTTCTAATTTTATTGTTACAGGTGATTCCAGCCATGTTCCATACAGCTAGCATATGGCTGACCCTGGCGCTCGCTGTACAGAGATACATCTATGTTTGTCATGCACCCGTTGCAAGAACATGGTAAATATACTTATACTACTTCGTCATCATTGAGTAAGGCAAGGCAGAAAATACCCTGCTCAAAATCTGGACCAGCCCGACTGGGGAAGTACCACAACCTTATAGAAAATCACAGCTAAATGTTACTGCTCTCGTGTATCGTTGCGTTAGTATGGTGAGTAAGGTGGCCAGAGCTCTTGGGGAGGGTACCTCAGGGTAGGTTCGATGACTGACTTGCGATTCTTTTGGTATTGCAGGCATCATAGGATACGGTAATCACTTACCTGTTAAATTATTGCCTTACCTTCTTACAAAATTACCGATTTACCGATAGAAAAACAATTATTGACAATCATGTATTCATTAATGAGCTGAATAACTTCACAAATAAATGGGTTTAACAATGCAGGAATAGGAGTAAACTGCTATACACAGCCAAGACATATGACTATATGATTATATAGTCATATGTCTTGGCAGTCATTTTAGGTTTTATCTGCGGAAAAATTCCTAGTGAGCTGAATTTTTTTAATGAAGATGTGAAAAATCGGCATTGATATCGCGCCGGCTAAAAAAGTTATAAAGGTCAAAAGGTCACGAAAATCAGTTTTTCGTTAATATCTCGCGACCTATTGCTCGGAGGTCAATAGAGGTCATTATAAAAATTGTTTGCAGTAAAATTATCTACAAAAAATGCCTCATGCATTTTTCCGTAAAATTAACCGTTTTCGAAGTAGAGCCTAGATTTGTATACAAAAAATTTAGCTCACTAGGAATTATTCCGCAGATTGGGGTTTAAAATGCCTAAAATGACTGGGCTAATAATCGAATAACCAGACTAACAAGTAGCTTCTATAAATTTTATTTTAATGTTTTATCTCAAGTGTCTAAGTGAATAGCATTCTCATATAGCATTCCTATTAATATTATTGCTCTAAGTTTAACGTTATCTCAATACTGTTCACAATTAATGACCGCTCCGTGCTGATTGTATGTCGATTAATTCTAGGAATGCACTACGAATTCCTGACATGACTGTTTGTATGTAGAATCCTATACGGCTTAATTATGGAAGTGATTTATCTCAATCCACTGAACATATTATGTTATGTGCTAAGATCGCGCTTACATCAATTTGGAATTGCCAACGTAATTTGAAATCAAGATATTAATTTATCGTGATAAACGTTCCAACTATTAGATACGCGTTGTGAAATTAGCTTCAGCCTATGTTAAGGTCACAAGTACCTAGTAATTACTATGCGGCGTACTGACCTTAACACAGTATTTTTAAGCGACTTCAAAAAAATGAGGAGGTTCTCAATTTGACTGTATTTTTTATATGTATCCCATAATTTTTATTGTATAGACCGATATTAATGATTACCTTTTTATTCGAAAACGAGTGCTCGTCATGTGATTCAATTTAAATTTGATCGAGATTTATTTTTAACTAGTTTCTGCTCGAGACTTCGTCCGCGTGGAATAATTCATCATCATCATCATCATTTCAGCCTATCGCAGTCCACTGCTGGACATAGGCCTCCACAAGTTCGCGCCAATAATGGCGTGAACTCATGTGTTTTACCCATAGGACGTGGAATAATTACTTACAAAAAAAACCGGATTTTGAAATATGATTCATTGGTGCTCCGCTCCTATTGATCATAGCGTGATGATATATAGCCTATAGCCATCCTCAATAAATGGGCTATCTAACACTGAAAGAATTTTTCATATCGGACCAGTAGATCCTGAGATTAGCGCGTTCAAACAAACAAACAAACAAACAAACTCTTCCGCTTTATTATATTAGTATAGATATAATAAAGCTGATGAGTTTGTTTGTTTGATTGTTTGTTTGTCTGTTTGTTTGTTTGAACACGTTAATCTCAGGATCTACTGGTCCGATTCGAAAAATTCTTTCAGTGTTAGATAGCACATTTATCGAGGAAGGCTATAGGCTATATATCATCACGCTAAGACCAATAGGAGCGTAGCAATAATGGAGAATGTTTCAAAATCGGGGTTTTTTCCTTTTGAGAGCTTCCGCTGCGTAAACGGTTAAAGTTTCGCACAAATCATGTATGACAGAATTGATCCTATTCCATGCGGACGAAGTCGCGCGCAGAAGCTAGTATAATATATATATTTACACTCTCCAAGTCAAGCGTGCGTAAAGAACTTTTACTTTAATATAATGGAAAGGTAGTTAAATCACTTAGAAATTGCTATCGAAGTATTACCTGCGCATCCAAGCGAGATGACTACTTCACAGGGTCTAGTCGCTTGATTTCACAAGTGTGGTCAGTGCTTTTCGCATCAACAGACAATATTGTCCCTTTTTCACTCCTTAAAGCCGATAACTTTTTGCGTCAACAATAAATTCTACCCTATTTAAGCCAAAGTGTGTGTGAATGGAGTTTACTCCTTCAAAAAAAGGCTTACTAGTCTAAGAAATAGATTAATACCATATCAAATGGTAAATAAACGAATTAAATAACGCCATCTAGAAGGCGTTACGAAAAACGTAATGCTGTAGCGCCGGTGGTTGCGGGTTCGATTCCCCCACGAGGAGTAAATGGTTATGGAGTTTGTGTTAGTGTATTGTGCCCTGGCTTCCATAAATACTCTAAGACACAGGAGTCCAAGTGGAGTCGTTAAGTGTGAGGTGAGGTGTGATTATTTATTTTGTAATAAATACATAAAAAAATATAAATAAGTCTTACACCCAGACTCAGGGCTGGAGTCGATTGTAACTCTCTTAAAAGAAACGGGCTACTCATTTTTATTCATCATCACTACATGTTATAAAACAAAGTCTCTTCCCGCTGTCTGTCTGTCTGTATATATGCTTAGATCTTTAAAACTACGTGACCGATTTTGATGCGGCTTTCTTTAGTAAATAGAGTGATCCCAGAGGAAGGTTCATATGTATAATACATGTATAATATAGTAGAGGAACACTGATAGTTTTAAAGTTTTCTAATGTGATGTCGTAAATAAGTTTTTGCGCTTAGATTGCAAATATTTATTTTATATTTTATATTTAGTATCAAAATTGCACCCTTGCGAAGCCGGAGTAAATTTTTCAAAAATTGTAAATTTTTGAAAAATTGGCAGCGCTGCAGACGCTGTGGCTACAGCTGAGTATCTTGATTTATAAAATGATAGTCAGTAAAAATTACAAATTGTAAGTCCCTTAGAATTAAAAGTATGTTCAAGGAGTTATGATATCATTAAATACTGCAAAATAATGTTTACCAACGCTAAAAGAATTTAACAAAATAATCCTCTCGCTTCCAAGATTTCCTCGTTCAAACCAACAAATAAACAAATTATACATCTTCAATCTTCAACAAAATTCTATTTATATAAAATTACAGGAATACGTTCGACCTCAACGAAATGCGAAATAAAAATTATTTATATAGGAAAACCATTTATAAACATGAACCGGTCACGCTGTAATTCAAGTTTTACGACTAACCGTGTTTTGCGATCACGTTAAACGCGTTAGCGCTCGTCGGAATTAGCTCAATCGTACAAATTCGATTTTTATCCCATTTCATTTTACTCGACAGCTCATAAGAGAAGTATTCGGCTTTAAAAATATGTAGTTTAACTTATTTTTAGTTAATTTTGTACTATATTATGTCTAAATAGAACAAGTAACTTGAACTCTCGTGTACAAGACATTCGCAGTCAATGTCGAAATATCGAGCTTCGCAAAACGAAAATAATAAACATGGTAAATATTCCGTTTTCGAATAGTTTTTAACCGACTTCCAAAAAAGGAGGAGGTTCTCAATTCCTCTATTGTGGTCCCATTTTAATTTAATTGAGATCTGACAAGTACTTTTAGAGTTATATCTAATAATGCGTATTTACGTGACTACTTTTTCGTCGACCTACGTTATATTATACCGCATAACTTTTTACTCGGTGTACCGATTTCGATGATTCTTACTTTAATCGAAAGCTAATACTTGTATTGTAGTCTTGTTAAAATTAGATCGAAAACTGATTACAACTTTTTGAGTAATCTTTAATAGCGCGTATTTACTTGACTATTTTTTCGTCTTATTACGTTGTATTACTTGTCGATGTAATTGAAGTCGGTTTTTTTTCGTTTGCGAGCAAACACAATTATAGTAATAGAAGTAACCATGTTTATCTAAAATCTTAAAACAAGAAACATTCCTATTAATCAAAATGTCTTAACAATTACATAGACGGATAGGGAATCGTTGTGTCATGAAATAGCTCGTAATAGGTGAGCGATAGCGTCCTGCGATGATTGCTATCGTATTGGTATTGGCAGAAGCCTGAAGGCTCCCGCAGGGGGTTTAGTGCGGTAGTGGCACCCCAAATGCTGAGTGCGACATACGGTCTAGGACTACCTACCCAGGCGTCCTGGATATCACCCGTAAATGGGTTACCCTGCGATATCAAAAAAAAAATTGGTATTTGAAAACGATACCGAACCTTGTGATTATGCGACATCTAGTGAGCAATGTGTGAATTAAAATAATAGATTTTTTTTTTCATGAAAATGTATGCCTTATGTATATTTAGTTTAATATACCTAAAGTTTATAATAATGTTAATAAATAATAAAAAAAACTTTTACCTAAAATATAGACACAAGTTGCTCACCAGCGGAACAGACGACTGTGTGTATGTTAAAAAATAAAAAGTATAGTTAAAATAAGCGGCCCTAGGATTTTCTCCTATGTCGGGTATCTAAAAAAAATACAACAATATACAAGCACAAATGTCCTGACCAGTCGCGTTAACGTGTCCTAAATCAAACATGTATTTTATTTTTGTACTTAAACCGTTCATTGTTCGTTCGAGTGAATGTAGTAAGTGGAGGACTTGTGGTAAATTTAAAATAACATTATTCTCATACTAAGTTTTACTGCATTTTTACTGTTCAAGTCATTCGTGACAAGTCGAATGTGTATAAAGTTCTTTTTATTTTTATTTATCTCGCTGAATAAGATTTGTACTTAATTTTGCGCTTTAAAATTTATGTTCCTTTTTGCAAGTGAGGGAAAAAGAAAGGGTCCTATTTTATAACAAGTTTAAATAAACCTAAAATATAAGAAATCTTGCGACTAGAAGGCTCGTCGGTTTAACCTTATTCTTTTACTAGCTGCTGCTCGCGACGTCGTCTGCGTGCGTTCACTGCTCGTTCCCCGTAGGTGATAGCGTGATAATAATTATGTAGCCTATGTTCTGACCCGACTTCTTAATAATATTCGTGCCAAATTTGAAGTAAATCCATGCAGTACTTTTTGAGTTTATCCCGGACATACATTTACTTTCCTATCATTTTATTATATGTATAGATACTACTAGGGTGACAAACAAGCGTACAATTTTCCCTGATAGTGAGCGATCACACATATAAATAAATTAATTGTTACGATTCAGCCTGTAATATTCCACCGCTGAACATAGGCCTCTTTCTTCATGTAGGAGTAAGGTCACTGCAGGTTGAAATTAATTGTTATTGCCAACAAATTACAAACACATAATAAAAAATTATTTTAAAAACAATATTTAAGTATCATCGGCAGTGCTTAGGTAAGAATAAAATTGGGTTAAAAGAATATGATGAATAAAACAAATATATTATTAATATATAAAATCACCACTTTGAGGGCTGGTGCATTTTTTGCCCAGAGAATCGGCATAGCGATTCAACGGGGAAATGCTGCCAGCATTCTTGGCACAATTCCACGCGGACATGATTTGTATCAAAACTATCTGTAAATATTTATTTCTTAAGTTTAGACTTGTAAATATGTATAATGTTTAAATAAAAAGGATATATTTATAAAAATCACCACTGAGTGAATTCACAAAAATAGTGTTATATGTTATAGTTTATTGTTTATTGTACCACCTGTAATGGTAGTAGTAAGTTATGATTGAAATAAATGAATAAATAAATTATTTGATTGATTAAATTTAATTAGACTTCATGATATATTTTACAATTTTAATAATTAAAATAAAATGTAATGGCGTTAAATTTTACAAATACACTGAAAAACAATTACTGCCTTTTACCAAAGCACGGCAATATTTTATTCGGTAAAAAAAAAGTATATGCTTTTCGTTTTTCTAACAAGTGAAGATATATTCATCGTATTTCTTTAAATTGTCGGCATTTCAAGTGCGAAAGAAAAAATGAGTGTTTCTGAGATGCATTCGAGCTTCTTTGAATTCACTTGGAAAGCTTTACGCAATAAAATGCTATTATATGTCTTGCGAATACATCTGCACTTATCTTGCTTATCTCGAAAACGGTTTGTCCTAAGATATTTCTCACGTAAACAATTATTTAAAGTAAAAATCTATTCATATCTATACTAATATAATAAAGCTGAAGAGTTTGTTTGTTTGATTGTTTGTTTGTTAGTTTGTTTGTTTGTTTGTTTGTTTGAACGCGCTAATCTCAGGATCTACTGGTCCGATTTGAAAAATTCTTTCAGTGGATTAAGCTCCGATCCTTCTCCTACATGGAGAAGAGGCCTATGCCCAACAGTGGGATATTACAGGCTGAATCGTGATCGTGATCGTTAGATAGCCCATTTATCGAGGAAGGCTATAGGCTATATATCATCACGCTAAGACCAATAGGAGGGGAGTCCACGCCGACGAAGTCGCGCGCAGAAGCTAGTGTATTATAAAAAGAAGTCCCCCGCGTCTTTCTATCTATCTGTCTGAACGCGATAAACTCGAAAACTACCAAACGGATTTTTATACGGTTTTCAACAATAGAAAGAGTGATTCTTGAGGAAGGTTTAGGTATATAATTTATTATAATTTTATGTAAATTAGCAGAAATGCGGCGATAAATGTTGAAGAGGTCGCAAAAAAATTCGCCAACTGGGAGCTTTCCACGCGAACGCTGCGTAAACTAGCAAAAATTTAGTTAAGTAATGTACTAGCGAATTCAACAAAAAAGTCCGCGATAGCATATCTCTATCTCTTACGGTTGACTTACAATAACCACTTTTATGTTCAAATTTTTAATAAAAGTTCGTTAGCTTAGACATTTAATGGAGATTAAAATTTCCCTTTACACTATATCAATCACATGAAGAGTTTTTGAGATATCGTCGTTAGAAGTAATTAGCAGCGAAAAATTTAAAGTTCGGCGAGCCAGCGTTCTTTCCTTGAGATGCTCGCCGCGAGCTGAACAATAAATATTTTGTTAAATTCGACGCGGACGAAGTCGCGGGTACAGCTAGTTAGTAATAAAGTATAGGTCACATATATATGTGTTTCTATTAATAATAATAATAATATCAATTGAGAATCTGGATATTAAATTATAATAGCAATTATTCAAATATTCAAGTACATACTTTTTTAAAAAAAAAAACAGTTACAAAATTACGACTTAATAAAATAACTTATATTAATTATTTTTTCTGTCTTGATTATAAAAATATGTAAACAAATACATTGTATTATTACATTAACAAATTATTAAAGTTGATTAACATTAATCTACTGGACTATTACTCATTGCAAAGTTAAGTTTACACCTATGCTAAGCTTATGTTAAAATGTCTGAGACATCACACAAAGTCCCCTAAAACAAAGGAACAACTAAGGGCCTACGCAAACCACGTTTTTTAAACGCGCCGTCGACGCGCGTTTGTAGCGATACAAACGCGATACACACGCGAGTTAGACGCAGCCTGTAGACCTTTGCACACCTGTATAATAAAAGCGCGCCGTCGACGCGCGTTTTTAAAACGCGCCGTTAACGCGCGTATGTGCCGTATGTACTGATACAGACGCGATGCAAACGCGCGTGTCACGCGATGCAAACGCGATACAAACGCGATACAAACGCGCGTGTGTATCGATACAAACGCCAACAAACTGCTCTGTAGGATAAAAACGCGCCGTCGACGCGCGCTTTTAAAACGCGCGTTGACGGCGCGTTTAAAAAACGTGGTTTGCATAGGCCCTAAACCTTTCCTCGTAATTATACCTATATGGCGCCGCGTTGGCGCAGCGGTCACAGCACTGGATTGCGATTGGCTGTTGCGCGAGCGGTTGCGGGTTCGATCCCCGCACACGACAGCATTTGTATTGGCCATACAGATGTTTGCCGTGGTCTGGGTGTTTGTGTAGTCCTTGTGGGTCTCTCCACCGTGCCTCGGAGAGCACGTTAAGCCGTCGGTCCCGGTTGTTATCATGTACACCTGATAGCGATCGTTACTCATAGTAGGGAATATATCCGCCAACCCGCATTGGAGCAGCGTGGTGGATTAAGCTCCGATCCTTCTCCTACATGGGGAAGAGGCCTATGCCCAACAGTGGGATATTACAGGCTGAATCGTGATCGATACCTATATTAATTGTAGTATCAAAATTTCAGGTGCACAATGCCCAGAGTAAAGAAATGTCTCATATACATCGGGATAGCTGCCTTCCTTCACCAGCTGCCGCGGTTCTTCGATCACCAGTACGTGCCACACGTGACTGTATGGCGTGGACATTTCGAAGAAGTCTGCAGGGTAGTATTTTTGTTATTTTATTTCTATATGAACATTTTTTAATCTATACTAATATAATAAAGCTATAGAGTTTGTTTGATTGTTTCTTTGTTTGTTTGTTTGAACGCGCTAATCTCAGGATATACTGGTCCGATTTGAAAAATTCTTTCGGTGTTAAATAGCTCATTTATCAAGGAAGGCTATAGGCTATATATCATCACGCTAAGACCAATAGGAGCGTAGCACCAATGAAGAATGTTTCAAAATCGGGTTTTTTTTCCTTTTGAGAGCTTCCGCTGCGTAAACGGTTAAAGTTTCGCACAAATCATGTATGACAGGATTGGTCCTATTCCACGCCGACGAAGTCGCGCGCAGAAGCTAGTACCTACAATATATAATAACATCCGGTGTGTTTCATTGCTTGTTGATTGGTTGGTGGTTAGTTGGTTTAACCTGCAAATAAATTGCGAAAATTAAACTTAAACAACAGAAGGTATAAAAGGCCATTATGGCTTTTTCCTCCTAATAAACTATAATTTACGGTTAATATTTGCGAATAGAATATAGTGAAATTCGATTGTGAAAAGGAATAATTCATCTTAAACTTTTATCTTTTGAATATTTTCATCAGTCAAACAGCGTTCACATCCACAACCGTTGACAACATAACGAAAACAGAACAAAATGAGTCTATTTGTAGATTCATAAGGATTCTCTAAGACTACCAAACCGTTTTTTAAAAATTCTTTCACGAGTATAAAGCCATTTTGTTCCCGATGTTATTAATAATTCAGATCAACAAATTTACATTTGTACAATGAGCCGTAAGAAAAATACTTACGTTACGTTAATAAACGATAATTTACAAAAATGTTAGTCTTCAGTAAATCTCGAATAAAAATCTGTAATTATACCTTTTTTTTTAAGTATACCCGAATATGGCATGTTATATTATAATGTAAACTCATTTATGACAATATTAATGTTAAGCATGACATAATTATCATTATGAATTATGGAAATAATTACTTGATCATTGTACAAAAATAAACTTTGTTGCATGAAAGCATACGACGACGCGCGACGCGTTGGCTCAACGGTCACAGCACTGATTTGTGGCTGTTGCGCTATATGTTGCGGGTTAAAAAAAAATTACAATATTTTCATTTGTTTCAGGTACAAATGGCGCCATGGGTCAACGCGCTGTCACTCGACGCGTATTTCATAACATATTTCGCGTTTCGTGTACTATTCGTACATTTAATACCGTGCACATCATTAGTCGTACTAAACGTCCTACTCTTCAGAGCAATGAGAACAGCACAAATTAATCGACAAAAATTATTCAAGGAAAACCGTAAATCCGAATGCAAACGTCTCAGAGACTCTAACTGCACAACACTAATGCTGATCGTTGTCGTAACAGTCTTCCTAATGGTCGAAATACCGGTAGCGGTCGTTACTATACTACACATAATTTCTAGTACCCTAGTAGAAATATTGGATTATAATATTGCTAATATACTTATATTGATAACTAATTTCTTTATTATCGTGTCCTATCCTATCAATTTTGCGATATACTGTGGCATGTCACGGCAATTTCGGGAGACTTTCAAAGAGTTGTTCATAAGAGGCGCTGTGACTAGTAGAAATGGTGGGTCGAGTAGATATTCCCTTGTAAACGGTCCTCGGACGTGTACTAATGAAACAGTTCTTTAAATTGTAAATAAAATGTATATTAATTGTTTGTCTATTATAATAAATTGTAGACATATCAATTTTATTTTGACAGAAAATTTGGCGCAAATTTTTTTACTTTATCTGTGTTCTCGCTTGTAGGTTACTTGATGTTTTCTTTTTATATCATGGTAATGTATGTAGCAATTAATAAATTATATAAAAAGTATATTTCATCTGTATTGTAAGTTAATAATAGATACTTTTTCGTGACTCTACGGTTACCATATCATTAAAAATCAGTATAAAAATCTGTTGTCTGTGTATTTTAGTCATAATAAATGATATGCTAATCGCACAGCCCTTTAAATGGTGAGCCCCCATTTAGGAAAAGTATCGATGTAAATAAAAAATATATAATCTGTAAGATCGATTTTTTAATATGTATTCTGTAAAAAGGATTTAATGTTGTAAATAAATTTGTATGAATTTTAAGAGTCTAATATGTTTTTAGGTATAAATTTAGAACATATAAATATATTATATTAAAATATATAGTCTATAATATGTTGTAGGTGAAAGCTTTTTGTGTTACAAATACTGCGGTGAACGTAGACTTAAGTAATATAACAGAACTAAACTTTTGTATGTTGTTTTATGGACCATAGCGAATTGAAATCTGTGGTACAGGAATGATTACTATAATAAAAATGTGAAACAATTATTACTTGTTTATTATTTCACGTCAAACTGATATTATCTCTATGGCGTACCCACATGTACCTATATGAACTTTTAAATTAAGATAATATTAAACCTCATTTAATTTTTATAATTTTATAAAAAGACTTTGGTGATAGATATCGAATTTTTTTTTTATTTTACACTAGCTGTCCCGACAGACTTTTTTCTGTCAAAAGCTAGTAGTTTTTTATTTTAAGTATAAAAATCTTCTGTTGGCCTTAAGGAACATACAATAAAATAAATTAGCCGAATTGGTCGAGCCATTCTCGAGTTATATTAGCAACATTCATTTTTATTTATAGGTATATATTCCTTTATCTATACTAATATATAAAGCTGAAGAGTTTGTTTGTTTGGTTGTTTGTTTGTTTGGTGGTTTGTTTGTTTGTTTGTTTGTTTGGTTGTTTGTTTGTTTGTTTGTTTGTTTGTTTGTTTGAACGCGGTAATCTCTGGAAGTACTTGGCCGATTTGAAAAATTCTTTCAGTGTTAGATAGCCCATTTATCGAGGAAGGCTATAGGCTATGTGTCATCACGCTAAGACCAATAGGTGCGGAGCCCACGCCGACGAAGTCGCGCGCAGAAGCTAGTTATAATTTATATTTTTCTATGTTCTATTACATTATTACATTCGGTTACGTTATTTTTTATAAAAATTAAGTGGAGATTTTTAAGGATATTTTAGCAGTTTACATAAAGAGTTAATACAAAAAAAAGAGGAAAACAACACTTAAGAAAATAAAATTAATTTATACAATAGACAATATTTTAACCCAATTTGAAAATGGCGGCAGGCATCAAACTTGCAGACGCAACTGTTATTGAAATTATCGCACAAACCACCCTAGATCGGTTATCATTTTCCAATTTATTATATTTAATTCACAATTAAACATATTTAAAGTATATTTTGTAAGTAAACATCTACCGTCTTCAATTAGCTCTTATCAAATAACCGAAGTTAAGTTCCATTAAAATTGAATATAAACTTTACAATTGCGAAATCAAATACAAAGAACGACTAAACGAATAACCTAAATGAAATGTAAACATTCATTTCATACTGTTTGTACAATTTGTTCCTACGTTAATAAAAGCTTTAATTTATTTTTGACTATGTAGTCTTTATTTCAATATTTATATACATACAGGCAGTCCTCGACTTACGTCGTTTCGATTTACGTCGTTTCAAGTTACGTCGAACAATGTTTTGACACTATTTCTCAAGCATACGTCAATTGATTGTTTAGATTTCCGGCATAGGAGAATTCACTTATCGAACATATATAATTATTTTAAGAACTTACTTTTGATAATAAAGTATTTATATCCTTTGTTGTAAATGCAGTTTTCTCTTTAATTTTGAGTGCGTGTGGAGCCTAGACATGTAAAGATATTATGAAAAAATATGTCTCGACTTACGTCGTTTCGATTTACGCCGCGTTTTCTGAGAACCTAACATGCCGTAAGTAAGAGGACTGCCTGTACATATATGTATAATTTTATAAGTCAAAAACCACTTTACAGTTGCCACCTTTCGATTAAAAAAAGAATGGGCATGACGACAGTATCAAAAAATCGTCAATTTAATGATTTCAGGGGAACACTCGTATGTAAAAAATTCAAAATACTGGTTTAGTTTTATGTAAAATAATAAGATTATTGTGATTTTCAATAAACTAAAACATTAAATACTGCAATCGGCCATTTTGATTGAAACACAAATTGCAGCGCATGACGTCACGCTATAACAGCAATATAATACGTCAGGCGCGTTCACCTACAACTCACTCTAGTCGACAAGTTGAAAAAGGTCGAAAATAGAGATACTGCTCTTAAAATTATGTGCAATAGCTCATTGGATTCAGAATCGCCTAGAAAAATGTTCTAAAAGTGTGTTTTGCACATCAAAAATTGCAAAAGTTATAAACAATTAAAAAAAGGAAAAAATGGCCTTTCGTTTTTTGCCAATATTTCATATACAAGAAATTTCAAAAAATGATTCTGAAAGAGGAGGAAATTTCCAATAAAAAAACTTGCAGCTCCTGGAACTCTAACTCCATTATTTATAATTTTAATTTCATGCTGGTCTTAGGTTGAACGCGTCCGAAGTGTGTCATAACATGACGTCAGAGCCGACGACATGACACCTACTACCGTTTTGACGCGCACATTGAAAACATATTAGAAAAATAGTTTTAATCTTCCTTAAACTTAAGTTTATTAACGAAATATAGGTATTTTCGTAAATAGTAAATGTGTACCTACCCACATTACGGAAGAGGTTTTCAAAATCTTTCGTCATGCCCATTATCGAAATCGATGACGATGCGGTGGCGCAACGGTCGCAGCACTGGTTTGTGGCTGTTGCGCTGGCGGTTACGGATTTGATCCCCGCACATGACAAACATTTGTATTGGTCATAGAAATGTTTGCCGTGGTCTGGGTGTTTGTGCAGTCCTACTGGGTCTCCCCACCGTGCCTCGGAGAGCACGTTAAGCCGTCGTCGGTCCCTGTTATTATCATGTACACCTGATAGCGATCGTTACCCAGCCCGCATTCGAGCAGCGTGGTGGATTAAGCTTTGATCCTTCTCCTACATGGAGAAAGAGGCCAATGCCCAGCAGTGGAATATTACAGGCTGAAGCGTAGCACCGAAATCGGTTCACTTAGTAAAACGTTCTAAAGTAAAGGTTAACAAATTAAATAATTACTGTCGAAATGAGAACCTTTTTTGAATTCACTTAAAAATACTGTCCTATAAAAATGTCATTTAGGATACTATTCAAACCAAAGTAGAAGATTTCTATAGCACTTCAGCCTATGCAGTCTACTACTGGACATAGGCCCCCCCAAGTTCGCGCCAGAAATCCCGGTTTTACGCAATCTTCATCCAGTCGGCAATCTTACGTAGATCGTCGTCGGTCCAGCGGGCCGGAGGACGATCACAGCAGCGTTTGCCAAGACGCGGTCTCCACTTCAGGACACGTCTGCTCCAACGGCCATCGGTCCTGCGACATAGGCAACAACCCCACTGCCACTTCAACTTGCTTCCCTATAAAAACATGATAAAATAAATTAACCTACAAACTGCGTTCTTAAAATTATGAATTAAAAATATGTACCTATGTATTTGCTAAATTATCTTGTGTGTTCTTTGAAATAGTAACAAACTTTTTTTTTTAAATATATTTTGTATGTATTCTGTAATGATGAATAAAAAAGAATATCAGGCTATTTTTGAGTCACGTTTTCTGAAATTGCCGAATTTTTTAAAATATATTACTATATTTTTATGAAAAGATACACACACAAAGTCCTCATTAAACTACATATTAGTATTAAATTATCTCCGTATTACTATGAGTTAGAACTTATTTTACTAGCTATAAAACGCAAACTACTATCCATATATGATCCTCGTCACAGAATTGAAAGTGGATGGAAATGGGAAATAATTATGAATCCATTTGATTACAAATTTCGAACATAGTTTCTTATGTTATTTTTTTCAATCTTTCAAAAGGGGGAAGATATATATGTTTGTTACTGAGTAATAGACGAACTCTAAAATTTATAGAAACGAATTCGATAATTTTATTATTCAATTAACTAATTATAATATAATAAATAAACTTATTTATAGAATTACGTTATCCAGCATTGATACGGTGTGTGAAAATAATGATACGACTACTAACTAGTGGTAAAATGGTATTCATACATAAAACATCGTTGTCTAGAGTCTAGACTTTCATATCAATACGGCCTTGCCTTTTAAATAACTTTTAAATATCTTAATAAGTTAATACTAAGATTATTTGCAAATTTGTACTATCTTCTTATTGTTCACAGTAATTAACCTAGTTCTTATCTTCCATCTCCTTTGCATGACAAATTCAGTTTCATTAATTTAATTTACAATAATTGCGTTTTCGTTGCGTGTAAACTTACGTTATACCATTTCCAAAAGTACCTAATCTTAGGCATCACAATTCTAATAGCACTTTCATCATTGCTTACTCTTAGATACCATAACCCTTAATGGGCGGGAAATGTTATGAAGTTATGTGTTTTTTCTCTCGTCCCCGTGCCATTTCAATTTGTACGAAGCATTCGTCGGTTTTTATTACTTTTTCATTGTTATTTTTTTATAGCTTTTACGATCCTCTCAAATTGTGATCAGCTGCGTTCAGAGTCATAAAAAGCTTATTGTAACTGCCATTTATTTAATAGTGACACTTATGTATAAGTACTATCGCTTCAGCCTGTAATATTCCACTGCCGGGCATAGGTCTCTTTCCCCATGTAGGAGAAGGATCTGAGCTTAATCCACTACACTGCTCCAATGCGGGTTGGCAGATATATTCCCTACCATGAGTAACGATCGCTATCAGGTGTAGGTACATGATAATGGTCTAAGATCCGAGAAGGTAAATCTTCCCTCATCTGTTAATTAGATGAAACAATTTTTTATAGGCTTATTTCAATATTGTGAATTTATAAAAACAACCTCTGCCACCATAAGCCTGCTGCAATTATTTTTTATCTTTTCCCTTTCATGTTAATTACATGTAGTAAGCTAAAACCGTTAATATTTTACATTATATACCTGACTGTAGTAGGCAGCCATCTCTATGATTGCTACACTTACCTGCAGCCAGGTCAGTAACCTCAGTCAGCAGTAACCTGAGGCTTTTAGAAGCCTGCAATATTAGAAGCATCGCAAGCGCGTTTCCGACCTCCTGGCTTTTTTACTTTGATGAGGATACCAAAATTAGAGCATGTCAACCAATTAAACTTGTAAGTCTGTATTAGTAAGACTATAGAGTATCAATCTATAGAGATTTTCCAAGTCAAACAATAACTTAAAAGTTAGCAATAACATATGTAGTTGTACTTCTACCATCAAAGTTTGAATGGTATTTTAGTAGACAAAGAGACATTGCATAAATGGTCTAAGATCCGAGAAGGTAAATCTTCCCTCATCTGTTAATTAGATGAAACAATTTTTTATAGGCAGATTTCAATATTGTGAATTTATAAAAAAAACCTCTGCCACCCTACGCCTGCTACAATTGATAATACTTAATTAGTTAATCAGTATTTTTTTATGATCTTTTCTCTCTCATGTTAATTACATGTAGTAAGCTAAAACCGGCAATATTTTATATTATATACCTTACTGTAGTAGGCACCCATCTCTATGATTGCTATACTTACCTGCAGCCAGGTCAGAAAAGGTTGATAAATGTAGATTATTACCCTCACATGTTAATTAAAAAATTCAAGTACAATAATAAACGGCGGCAAATTCTAAACATAGTAATGTTTGGCTGCCATATTAAAAGCTGATGCAGCCAAAGATAAATATGGTCTAAGATCCGAGATAGCTAAATATTCCCTCATCTGTTAATTAGATGAAACAATTTTTTATAGGCTGATTTCAATATTATGAATTTATAAAAACAAATTCTGCAACCTTAAGCCTGCTACAATTAACAATACTTAATTAGTTAATCAGTATTTTTTTTAATTATCTTTTCCCTCTCATGTTAATTACATGTAGTAAGCTAAAACCGTTAATATTTTACATTATATACCTGACTGTAGTAGGCACCCATCTCTATGATTGCTATACTTACCTGCAGCCAGGTCAGAAAAGGTAGATAAATGTAGATTATTACCCTCACATGTTAATTAAAAAATCCAAGTGCAATAATAAACGGCGTCGAATTCTAAACATAATAATGTTTGGCTGCCGTATTAAAAGCTGGTGCAGCCAAAGATAAATAGTAAAAAGATACAATTTACGATGACTATGGGAGCTCATTGCGAAGAATGAGACAGAATAATACTAATTCCTTCGACGAAAAGAGACAGCGTAAAATTCATGCGCGCGCATCACAGGCTCATTTAAACATACTAGAAAATTCGCGAATTCGAAATTTCGAAAATTTAAGAAAAATGTATACTAGAATAGAGAGAGAGAAGATGAGAATTAGAGTAAGTATAAGAAAGATAAAGACAAAAAAATTGATCCAAATTTTTAAGATTTTTTTTTTAATTTACGGAATAATGTGCAATATTAAAAAATATATATGCTTTTGAGTTACCCTTACCGTGAAATTTTCTTGATAGTTCAATTATTAATTGTTTTTATATAGTTCTTTAATTATAATTGTGATACGGTGAATTTAATTATTTTTTTTAAACAAACAAAAATATTTGTTTTATTTATTTTTATACAT
This sequence comes from Melitaea athalia, assembly GCA_905220545.2. NCBI lineage: Eukaryota > Metazoa > Arthropoda > Insecta > Lepidoptera > Nymphalidae > Melitaea > Melitaea athalia. The sequence continues at coordinate 4,515,789 of HG992204.1, forward strand.
ACCATTATTATAAACATGTTACAAACAGAAAATTGGTGAAATCAAATTTTGTTGGAAATAATTGTAAGGCGAAAATCAATTATTTTAGTCCGGGATCCCTAGTACATTTTTTTCACCTGATTGGAATCAAGCTAATTTTCCGGGAGTAGCTTCATTTTGATGAGACGAACAAAATATTCCTCTACGAAAACTCTTGATTGTGGTAGGTAATAGAGTTAGCAGGAGATAGAGCAGCAGTGACCGTAGGACCGGGATAACGTACCACGCAATTTGTAGGACAATATTAGATACCATTAAATTATATAAATGTTAACTAACTAAAAAAAAAAATCAGCTGGTTAGTAATAATATTTGATTTGATAACAAAAAAAAATCAAAAAATAAATAAATTTAAAAATTATTACTAACCAGCTGATTTTTTTTTCTTTTAGTTAGTTAATACTTATATAATTTAATATTGTCCTACAAATTGCGTGGCACGTTATCCCGGTCCTACGGTCACTGCTGCTCTATCTCCTGCTAACTCTAATATTACTTACCACAATCGAGAGTTTTCGTAGAGGAATTTTTTGTTCATCTCATCAAAATGAATCTACTCCCGGAAAATTAGCTTGATACTAATCAGGTGAAAAAAATGTACTAGCGATTTCGAAAATTTCGAATATTCTAGTATGTTTAAATGAGCCTGTGATGTGCGCCCATGAATTTTACGCTGTCTCTTTTCGTTGAAGGAATTAGTATTATTCTGTCTTACTCTTCGCAATGAGCTCCCATAGACATTATAATTTTTTTTTTACTATTTATCTTTGGCTGCATCAACTTTTAATACGGCAGCCAAACATTATTATGTTTAGAATTCGCCGCCGTTTATTATTGTACTTGAATTTTTTAATTAACATGTGAGGGTAATAATCTACATTTATCAACCTTTTCTGACCTGGCTGCAGGTAAGTATAGCAATCATAGAGATGGGTGCCTACTACAGTAAGGTATATAATATAAAATATTGCCGGTTTTAGCTTACTACATGTAATTAACATGAGAGGGAAAAGATCATAAAAAAATACTGATTAACTAATTAAGTATTAGCAATTGTAGCAGGCGTAGGGTGGCAGAGGTTTTTTTTATAAATTCACAATATTGAAATAAGCCTATAAAAAATTGTTTCATCTAATTAACAGATGAGGGAAGATTTTGTTATATTCCGGATCTTAGACCAAAAATACCCAGTTTTAAATTTAAAAAGTCCTTTATTATGCTAATGACAACAATGACAATATAAAAGTATGAAAATAATGATAATCCAAACATAAAAAGAATATTACGTAAAGAAAATAACGGCAAACAAGTGGTAATTTTATTACATACAATACAATTATTCGACTTAAAGATTTTGCAACAAATTGTGATCGATAGTTAACCTTATAGCCATATAATTTACTCTGTTTTTTTTTTAAATACTTACAGGTGCCACAGTTTTTATAAAATCAGCAGGCAGCTAAATATCTCATTCATGTGGTGAAGAGCGAGGACACAAGTCTACGGATATATGAGCTAGCATATAAAAGATCTCTGATGAAAGCGGCATGCCTTGGTGTCATTCCTCTTTTCATTCCTTTCAATATTTCGTAAACATTATTTTCGCTCGGAAAACTACGGTTGCAAACGTTAAAAGATCAATGAACTTGAAAGCGGTTCTTAAATAGTTTAGTAGTTTAACTGTATAGCCATGTCAACGTCCAAAAACACGTTATATAACTATTATTATCACTATAAGAGTGTAGATAAAAACAATTTGGAGTTAAGACTTAAGTAATTGGAAATACTTTTAACCTATTTTTCTATAAAATTATGGGTAATTATAGACATATTATGATTTTATGTCTTTCTTTAAGTAAAAAAAAAGTTTTTTACGCAGGGTGTCGATTTTTTTCGTGAAGGTGTGCGCGCGTATCGTAAAAATTTACACTCATAATTTTTCCCTAACGCGCCAAAAGAAGTATAACTTCAAAAATTGCAAAATCTATCTCCTTTTTAGCAAAATAATCCCTAATAACATCTACAGTCTACCCTTGACTACTCATTCCAATCCCAACTTTCACGAATTCTTCCAACTTCCCGAAGATTAACATTGAATGACTTGGTATATTTTTTTTGAATTGAAACAAATAATGAAACGTAAAATCTGTTCTTTATATTTGTAAAAGTCGTAAATAAAACATAACGTAACCATATAAATCTTATTTACTGATATGACGTTTTATCACATCTCTATGATTTATTATATAATGCGATGTATATTTAATTTTATATTTTTATTTTGTGTGGCACATCACATACTTAGTAAATATATATTTATTTATTTTTTTTATGTTAGTAAGTCGACAAACAAGCGTACGGCTCACCTGATGGTAAGCGACTGCCGTAGCCTATAGAAGCCTGCAACACCAGAAGCGTCGCAAGCGCGTTGCCGACCCTATCCCCAATCCCCCCCAGGAGCTCTGGTCACCTTACTCACCAACAGGAACACAATACTGCTTGAAAACAGTATTATTTAGCTGTGGTCTTCTGTAAGGTCGAGGTACTACCCCAGTCGGGCTGCTCCATATTTTGAGCAGGAAATTTCCTGCTGTGCCCTAACTCAGTTGTCAAATATATAATAATGTCTTTTCTACAAAGATTTTCGTACGTAAAGTAAATTTATTATATAACTAGCTGTGCCCGCGACTTTGTCCGCGTAAAATTTATAAAAAAAGTTATTGTTCATTCGCAGAGTTATAAAATAAATTAGTTCCTAAAAAAGTAGCCTAAGTTACTCCTTTTTACATCAGCTATCTGCTAGTGCAAGTCCCGTCAAAATCGGTCAGCCCTTTCAGAGATTAGTTGGAACAAACAGACAGCTAGACAAAAATTGTTAAAAATATTATTTAGGTATAGGTACCATGTATACATTTTACTTCTTCTGTCACTATAGATAGTGCGACCAAATCTGATACCCTTAGTCATCTTTCTGCCATTGAAACTCCTGAAACGTCGTCAACTTTTACTTTCACTCAATTGTCTGAATGTGATGTTAAGAAGAGCATATTAGCTGTTAGTTCTAATGCGGTGGGCAATGATAACATCAGCCGTAATATGATCATTCCTATAATTGACTCAGTCCTTCCTGTCATCACCCATATTTTTAACGAATCCTTAAGTTCCAATACCTTTCCTACTTGCTGGAAGGACGCTCAAATCATTCCACTACCGAAAAAACCTAATTCCTCTTCGTTTTCTGATCTTCGCCCAATAGCCATTCTCCCTTTCCTGTCCAAAGTTTTTGAGCGTCTTGTCCATCAACAGCTAACTTTATTTCTGTCTTCTAATAATCTCCTAAATCCTTATCAGTCCGGTTTCCGTAAAGGTCATAGTACGGCTACGGCCCTTGTGAAAATCACTGACGACATTAGGCGGGCAATGGACGGTCAGAATCTCACCGTGTTGACCTTGCTGGACTTTAGCAATGCGTTTAATGCGGTGGATTTTGATTTGCTGCTGGCTGTCCTGTGCTCACTTAACATATCTCCATCAGCAATTGATTGGTTTCATAGTTACTTGTTTGGTCGTCGGCAGCGCGTGCGAATCCAGGATTCTTATTCAGACTGGTCTAACGTGAATGCTGGCGTACCACAAGGTGGCGTGTTGTCCCCACTCCTATTTTCAATCTTCATAAATTCAATAACTCTCCATATATCTTCTCTCTACCACTTGTATGCCGATGATCTTCAAATTTATTCTCACGCTAAATTGACAGATCTACCTACATCAATAGACAACTTAAATAATGACTTGAAGAACTTATATAGATGGAGTAGCTCCTACGGCTTAAACATTAATCCCTCGAAATGTCAAGTCGTTATTATCGGTAGTCCTAAGCTTGTGTGTCGAATAGACTGGTCGCTTATACCGCCAGTCGTTTATAACCACGCTGTAATCAGTTACAGCGACAAGGTGAAAAATCTCGGAGTTATCTTCGATAGACATCTTTCCTGGGCACCTCAGCTGAGTGAGATGAGCCGTAAGCTATTTGCAGCTATCGGATCACTGCGACGACTCCAATATTTCCTCCCTTTGCCAACCAAAATTACGTTAGCACAGTCACTCCTTCTACCAATTCTTGACTATGCTGACACTTGCTATCTTGATCTTAAAGAGGAGCAATTAAATAAGCTTGAGCGCCTTCAGAATCTTTGCATACGGTTCATATTTGGTCTTCGCAAATATGACCATGTTTCCGAATTTCGCAATTGTCTCAAGTGGCTTCCGATTCGCCTTCGCAGGAATACTCACATACTCTCGCTACTATATTGTATACTTTTTCATCCTGATACACCTCTGTACCTTAAGGAGCGTTTTAATTATCTTTGTGATACGCACGAACGCACCCTTAGATCCGAGTCTACTTTGATTCTCGAAACTCCAGCTCACAATACTTCTTTTTACTCCAACTCCTTTTCAGTTAAAGCTGTTCAACTCTGGAATGCTTTACCTCTACCTATAAAACAAGCTCAATCCTTATCTTGCTTCAAAAAATACCTCAAGGCGCACTATTTGTCACTTAATACGTCATAATTGTTTTTAATATCTCTGTTTAATTATTATATATTATATTATATATATTTTGTTTATAAGTATAGTATTTTTATAAGTATGTTTATATATATGTGTGTGTATATATATATATGTATATAATATGTGTATGTATATATGTTTATATATATATAATTATGTATCCTTGTATGTATGTATTATGCTGTATATGTATGTGTATTTGTATTCGATAATTGATATTGTTTTAGGTATTTGTCACTTCTCTATTGTACACTTCCCTACCGCTTTCACTATGCCGTGTCCTATATGCCCAAAGGTTGTCTGGAAGAGATCGCTCTTCTAGCGATAAGACCGCCTTTGTACACTGTTTTCATGTTTTGTACTTGTAATATGTTATTGTGTTGATTGATGTTGTGTACAATAAAGAGTATTATTATTATTATTATACATTTATATGCATTTAGTAAAAAGCGGTTATTTTAATAATCCAAACGGTCACTCCAATTTTATTTAGTTAACTGAGGTAGGGCACAGCAGGAAATTTCCTGCTCAAAATATGGAGCAGTCCGACTGGGGTAGTACCTCGACCTTACAGAAGACCACAGCTAAATAATACTGTTTTCAAGCAGTATTGTGTTCCTGTTGGTGAGTAAGGTGACCAGAGCTCCTGGGGGGGATTGGGGATAGGGTCGGTAACGCGCTTGCGACGCTTTTGGTGTTGCAGGACTTGCAGGCGTCTATAGGCTACGGTAGTCACTTACCATCAGGTGAGCCGTACGCTTGTTTGTCGACTTAGTAACATAAAAAAAGTATAGATATAAAAATAGATTTTATTAAGAATTTTGCTTTCGTTTCAAAGACATGATGTTTTATTTCCTCCTTAAAATTCCCAAGAGCCTTTTTAAGCTTGTCAAATTATTTTATTATGTTAAAACGAGAGTAAACTGAGGATATTGTAAATTGGGTGCTCCTCGCTGATTTAAATTGAAATTCCTCCGAGCATAGATTAAATGATTCCTGAAATTACTTCAATATAAGGAAAATCGTCTAAACTGCAAAATACAACCTCTTATTTTTCTTTGCAAATCGTGCGTAGATTATTTCAATTTTCACCTGCAAGATTCCATGTGGTTTTGACCGTGTTAAGGTTTGATCATTGTCGGAATAACTTTTGGTCTAAATGACCGCTCCCAAATGTTTCCGACTGACATTTTCAGTTTCCAGATTTTCTCTAAATAAAATGTTCTTCCTAGCTTTTGATCTTTTAGGATTGAATAATCTGTAAATATTTTTTTATCTCATCAAAGAATAAAAAAAAATCATGTACCTAAAGATTCAGAAATGATATACTCCCATGACAATTTTCATTACAATCTTTTTACTCTCAAAGAATTTTCTTAAAATTTCTTTACAAAATAAATTTTAGGTACCATTTCCATAAAAGCTAGTTATAATTTCCATAAAAGTAAATAATAACAATTAAATTTCCAACTTATATGAAAAACAGGTGAAACTGCGTTGATTAACTAGTTTGTAGTACTATTTATTACTATCGATAGGGAATCGTATATCGGAAGTAACACTCAATTAACGTCTGAAGGGCCACATCGAACGATCAATAGACGTTTATTGGTTAAGGGCAACGCAAAAATGGTTTCCGAAACAGCCCTTAATACGTGATTGGGAGTAATATCACTAGATAAAGGTAAATGTTAAAGCTATTTGTATTTTCTTATATCCAATTTTCGTACCTTTTTGTACAAAATATTTGTAAAAATGTTTCTGTAAAATAAGTGTGCAGAGTTAATTTTTTTAATTAAAAAAAAATCGAAATAAAACTAAATCACTTTTAGGGCACAGCAGGAAATTTCCTGCTCAAAATATGGAGCAGCTCGACCGGGGTAGTACCTCGATATACCATCGCCAGTATTTTCCCGTTGAAACTCAATTGCGTTTTCTGAGCAAAAAATTAATCAGCTATTTATTACCAGTGAGACTTTGACTGGGTCCATTATTTTACATCTTTTTTCACTACTACAAAATGTATTAATACTATTTCCGTCAGATATTAAATGAAGTTTACCGAAGTTACGAATTATTACTGTTTGTTAAGTTCATTAGGAGGAAGTTAAACAGGCCCTTAGGAGCTCCTTATGTATCTCAACTAATAAACTAAAACTTTTAGATTTGTGGCATATAGAAATATCTGACAGACGAAATGGACTTTAATAGTGTAAACAATAATATATATCTTTCGTGTTCGATACCGTTATACAACAGATAATTTTATCGGCAATCCATAAAACAGGCACTGTATCATAAAATGCCTCATCGTATCAGAATTTGATCCTACAATACAGTGATACGACTGAGACCTAACAAATGATAATCTATTATTTACTATTATTTATTAACATTTCTCATATCTATTGCCTGGTATACAACACACGTTCTTTTAGTAATTTTCCTCTTCGAATGGATATTTCTTATCAAAGAAGTTGTAATCATTTCTCTTTGTATGTGTACCTATGTTGATTAAATAGTATTGAGTGACTAGGGATACAAACAAGCGTACGACCCACATATTGTTAAGCAGTTAATGTAACTTTTGGACACCTGGAACACCAGAAGCATAACAAGTCCATTACCAAACTTTACCCTCTTCAGGAGATTAGTCACCATAGAAGCACAACATTGCATGAGAGCAGTATTATTTGGAGGTGATCTTCTGTAAATAAATAATTAATAAATAATTTAAATAATTATTTTTTTGTCGGGTTGATCCAGTTTTTGAACAAGATTGTTGAATAACTAGTATTTGTTATAGTTTTACTATAATCATATTAGTAATTTATTATAATTAGAAATTATAATTATTATTTATCTTATACTATTAAACGAGCAATTCTTGTATATATATATATATATATTTTCTGAATCTCGGAATCGGCTCCAACGATTTTCGTGAAATTTAGTATGCAGGGGATTTCGGGGGTGAAAAATTGATCTAGCTAGGATTCATTTAAAAAAAATTTCGTTTTATACCTGTTTTTAGGCAATGAAAAAATATCATTAGAATACGAAGCTTAATTTCACTTTTATTAATATAGCTGTAACAGCGTAATTAGGAAAGCGACGGATTTCAAATCGTTTTGACCCGGGTTCGAATCTCAGTCTCCAGATTACATTTTTTTTCTTTTTTTTTTTAATTTCACTCGTGATTTATTATTTACTTAAATAAAATTAAAATATGAAAATACCGAAAAAAAAAAAAAAAATACCGAGCTGGGCTCGGTCACCCAGGTACTAATAATTTATACCAAAACATCGTCCACATTTTAATAAAATTTGCAGCTATGTGTCTTTAAAAATCAAACTGTAAGGTAATACACTCTATTTTTGTAAAAACTGTACAGTACTACAGTATTTTACAATAAATAATTTCGCAGTTCGTAATACATATGGATTGTAAACTAAGTTCAAAAGTTATGCTAATGTCACAGTAATATATCTTACTTCTTACACCCACGGGCGTTACTAATGTTACACATACTTCGATAAATCTTAATACAGAATCGACTTTGTGAATTTCAGTTGAACAGCCGCAAAGTTCGAAGGAATGGAGAGGGAACAATTACCTTTACCTACCTTTTAAAATCGCTGTAATGAAAGCTACATTGACTGTGGCTGGGATCAAAGGCAAATTAAATCTACAGCTGGTAGACCTGTGCCTGATACTTTATGACTAATTTCTTACAGACTTAGAAACTGTTTACGATTCAGCCTGTAATATCCCACTGCTGGGCATAGGCGTTTTTTTCTGTGTAGGAGAAGGGTCGGAGCTTAATCCCCCACGCTGCTCCAATACGGGGTTGTGGATGTATTCCCTACTAAGAGTAATAATCGCAATCAGGTGTATATGATAACAACCGGGACAGCTTAACGTGCTCTCCGAAACACGGTGGGGAGACCCACAAGGATAGACATCTAAGCCGGAAAAAAATATTTGTGCAAATACAAATATCCATCCTGAGCGGGAATTGAACTCGCAAACGTCAGTGTCACGTCCATGGCGGCCACTTTACACCAAAGCGGTTGTTAGAGACTATTTTATTAGACAGAAAAGGTCTCATTACTAAAACACAAAAGAATTTGCGAGATTTGCTCTTTATATTCTTACCCTACCTCTTATATATTATTTACTAGCTGTGCCCCGCGGTTACCCCCGCGTTAATTTGAGGAAATTAATAGCTATAGCCTTTCCTAATTTCAAGTTTGTCGGTGTATCTTTCATTGGACTTTCATACGAACAACCATCCCCTGTTTTAACCCCAAAAGGGGGTTGATTTCTCAAAATACATTATTAGTACACCTCAACACCGTCTATACATTTTGAATTTCAAGTCTCTTACTTCTAAACATAGGATTTTCATACAAACATCCAACCCCCATTTTACCCCCTCAGGGGTGTAATGTCGTAAAATCCGTTCTTAGCTGACCTCTACTCGGCAAAAGGAATATTCCTACCAAAATTCAAGTCTCTACGCCTTATGGTTCCAGAGATATCGTGATGAGTCAATGGGTGGATATCTCTTTTATATATATATATGTCGCAGATCAGAAGTGAGTAGGAGAAGAACGGACGGATGACCGAACTGGTTTATTAATAATGTAATTTAACACAAGATAGTTACACAGAAACGGGGTAGAGGCCGAACTACTAAGTATTAAATGGACTCACCGAGCGGGTACCGGATCTATCGCGTGGCGGAGAGACAACTCAGAGGCAGTGCCCGGGAGTTGCGACCCGAGTCTAGGTTTAAGACGGCCGTCTTTATAATGCGCATTAACGCTCGCCTTCACTGTCCGAGTTGCCCACAATAGAATGTAACAATTAATTCGTGTACACAAACTAACCCTTACAAGAGTTGAGGTTAAGCTACTAGCAGGATACACAAGTTCACCGCGCCACGCCAGAGCCAAGACTGCCCTAGCTGCGGCCGCATCGGTCTTTTATGCACGAAAGAATGACTCGAATAATAGAATGAGGGTAGTTGAATATCGACAATAGCACAGGTACCGACATACACGTCGGAATAACTCAAATAATAGAATGAGTGAGGGTAGACGAATAACGTATGTACCGACATTAATAACTATCTGCATTGACTCTCCGACATATATATATATAAGATAGAAATCTACCACTTTTTAATTTTCAAATATTGCGAGGTTTGCACCTGACATAGGTACTTGTAAAATCGTCAAAAAACCTACAAAACCGCTAATCCATAACCTCAAAAAGAAAGCCATAAAAGACAATATTAGTTATTACGGCGTTTGTTATAGCCCGTCAATCAATTTACGCTCCTCTCAAGACAATAGCCGCATTCAATTACTTGGACAATCATACCACGCCTATTTCATTACACCCCTAAGGGTGCGCTTTATTACTTCTTTCTCTATGCTAAAGTTACCCATCCTTGTAAAGTATAGCACGAAATAGATACTAATGCGATGAATTTGCTATCAAATCTACATTATTTTGTAGTGAAGTGATTTCAATCGTGTTCAAGTAAGTAATAAATAAATATCTCATATTCAACAGACCTCTGAAGGTAAAACAGAGATTTTAATTATTAAGTATTGTAAGTAAACAAGAAACGATGAATACTACATAGCTATACTAATATTATAAAGCTAAAAAGTTCGTTTGTCTGTTTAAAAGTGCTAATTTCAGGAAAATGCTCTCCGAGGCACGGTGCAATGACCCACAAGGACAGACATCCAAACCGGAAAGCAATATTTGTACAAATACAAATATCCATCGCGAGCGGGATTCGAACCCGCAAACCGTCGGTGTTTTAGGTGACTACTCGCACCACTACGCCAGAGTGGTTTTTATATTTATATAACACAAAATAACATATAACAAAATATGTGATTAAAATATGCACAATTTTGAAGTGAAACTTCTTTAGAATCGTTGTGATTTCAAACCGGTTGCAACGAACAAAACGATAGGGAAGGGCGCGCCGCGCTGCACGCCGCTAATTTTAAATCAGTTTTTTTTTAATTAGTTTTCCAAAGAAGTTTCACTTCCATCGTGTGTGAATCGTACACACACCTTTTTTTATACTCTAGCAGATGTTTTTCAAAATTTGTACAGAGTACGATGCGTTAGTGGCCTTGACATCGAAGCATCGCTTTGTATCACTTTACATCTCTTCGCGATACAAGATACAACACGATTCAACGGTTTGCGATACGCATTTAGTGTGTAGAGTTCCTAAGGCTTGAAAAATAGCTAAGCGAAAATGATGTACGAGAACGATGACGTCATAAAACGCACTTGATAAACTGTGTCGTAATCTTTACAAAGACGAATTACTGAGTGTAAATTATTTAATCTGTTTTGACAGAAGTATGAACAGAAATATTGTTTACATATTTACTTTAAAAAGGGGCTTAAAATTAATTGCGAATTAAAATTAAAAATTAAAAATCAATTGAAAACAAAATCTTCGTCTATATATTCGATGATAACATCATATACGAGATCTCGTACAATAAACCGATTAAAAATATATTTATTTTTCACATCACTAGGCTTAGATGACAAACAAGCGTACTATCCACCGATTACTGTAGCGTATAGATGCCAACACCAGGACTGGCAACACCAGGAGCATCTCGAGCGCGTTGCTGACTTTACTGTAAACTCAGAACACCTACAGGAGCTCTGGGTACCTTATTCACCACAGAAATATAATACTACTTGAGAGCATGAGATCCAAGGAAAGCGCAGTGTGGGTCGTAGAAGAACATCTTGGCTGAAAAATCTACGCCAATGGTTTGGGAAAAGCACCCGTTCGTCGTTCAGGGCCGCGGTATCAAGGGTACAAGTTGCCAAAATGATCGCCGAACTTCGAGAGAAGATGGCACTTTAAGAAGAAGACTTGAGAGCAGCATCATTTGGCTGTGATCGTTCGATTGGTGTAATGTTCTGTAAGACTCAAACGTACTGCTTCAGATTATTGAGCAATATATTTCGTGCTGTGTTCGACCTGTTTTTTTTTAACAATCGTTCAAATATAGGGTCAAGGTTTTTTAAAATTGTATTTTCTAATTTTTATAGTCTTAAGCGAGCAGAGCTGACGTCAAACAAACGAGGCCACAAAGGTTTTATATTTTACTTCATTTGAAAAAAAAACGTTAAAATGTTCCTCTCTTATTCTTGTTTAATAAAATCAAATTATTCAGTAAGATTTCATTTCATACATTCTTATTTCTGTTTCTTTGTATTATCTTTGTTTCGTTTATTTTTCGACAAATGTATTTAAATGGAATTGCGTAAAAAGAAATCTATCTAATATGTAATTTAAATGTATAAAACAGAAGCAATTTTGTAAAGCGTGTCTTGGTGTGTTACTTAGATATGTTTTCGTTCACTTTACGTTTTTTTTTTTTTTTTAATTTTCAATGTTTAATTTACTTTTCCTTAGGAGAAAGACCAAGCTAATCCTAGTCTAAAAGATATCTGGCCAAAAGATATATTATCTTTATAAAGTAAAACTTGTTACGACCCCGAGAACATTAACAATTAAAAATTATAGTTATAGTTAGGTAGAATTATATCTTACTACCGTTTGCCATCGACCCTGGAGTAGCAGACACCAATAAAGTAGTAGAAATTAACCTTGGAGTAGCAGTGCAAAATTTTTTTTAAAACAATTAAGTCCTCGTCTCATTGCCTTAATTGGTGACAACAGAGAGGGCTGGAACATTTATTCCCCAGAGAATCGGCATAGCGATTCAACGGGGAAATGCTGCCAACATTCTTGACACCATTCCGCGCGGACGTGATTACCACAACTATTTGTATTTTGTTTTATATTGTAAATATGTATAATACGGTAGAATTAAAAATTACTCAATGCTAGATAGTATTCAAGTAATTGATTGGGAAATCTTATCTCTAGGTTTCAAATTAAGAAACACACGATACATCGTCTTGAAAGTGTTTAAACATGTCTATATTTCTTAGAAATATTTTATAATAGTCTATAACTTACACCATACGAATAGAAAATATCATATATGGATACGAAATAAAAATATCTTTCATAACGCTTCAAAGCAGCTTGTTGAATAAGCCTATTGTTTGTTTTGTTGAATATATTTTTTATTATTTCTTTTGTAAGGCGTGGGAGGCGTGACATACTTTCTATTCTCCAACGTACTTTGGAAGTTCAAAAACTAACACTCAGTACATTCGTAGTTTTATTTACATATATTTTTTGACTAGCTTCTGCGCGCGACTTCGTCGGCGTGGACTCCGCTCCTATTGGTCTTAGCGTGATGATACATAGCCTATAACCTTCCTCGATAAATGGGCTATCTAACAGTGAAAGAATTTTTCAAAACGGCCCAGTAGTTTCAGAGATTACCGCGTTCAAACAAACAAACAAACAAACAATCAAACAAACAAACTCTTCAGCTTTATTATATTAGTATAGATTATATAGCTTACAGTAATGTTCAAAGTACATTGAAAATTGGGAAAAATTTGGATTCATTAATTAGCTTATAGTAGTGTCCAAAGAACAAGGTAACAAAGCTAGTGATGTAAAAATAAAAGTTGTCGCAAGAGTCGTTGCGTGGTCACATTCATAGCTTGGCAGTCAATTGAATACACTCTAATTTTTTTTTTATACTAGGGACGGCAAACATATCCGCCAATAGGCCAACCAGATGGACCGACGACTTAAAGAGGGTAGATGGTAGTGATTTGATGGCGGAAGAGGTCGGGGCTTTTGGCAAACTCCGAGGGAGGCTTACGTCCAGCAATGGACTGTGATAGGCTGATAATGATGTAGATGGACCTTATATATTTTCTTAAGGGTTAAACTCCAAAAAGATTACTTGCATGATGAATTTGAAACGAGACCACAAACAGACACTATTATTACAATTTTAAAGTACTATATTATCATATAAAAGCGGTTTAAAATCAGATTCAGTATACTCTTATTCAAACGAATGTATTCTAAGCTCCGTTTCAAGCTATGTGTTTTATCTCTCAAACCGATTTATTATTTAAACCGTAAGAAAATAGAACTCAACCCGATATTTAGTTTTAAAATTCTTTGGAATTGGTAACTCATATATTTTTAACTTGCTGCTGTGCCCGCGACTTCGTCCGCGTGGAATTTAACAAAAAAGTTATTGTTCAGATCGCAGTTATAAAAAAAATAGAAATTAAAAGTAGCCTAAGATACTCCTTATTATATCAGCTATTTGCCAGTGAAAGTCCCGTCAAAATCGGTCCAGTCGTTTCAGAGATTAGCTGAAACAAACAGACAGACAGACAAAAATTGTAAAAAAATGTTATTTTGGTATATGTTCCGTGTATAGATCCATATGCATTTGGTAAAAAGTGGTTATTTTAATATTAAAAACAGACATTCCAATTTTATTCAATAGTATAGATTAAGGCTAAACAAAATAAATATGTGTAATGTGTATTATATTGAGGTATCGTTACATTAGAGTAGAATTTTATGGGCAAAATTTATTATTGAGGTAGGAAACAGCAGGATATATTTAGAGTATTCCGTCTGGGTAAGCACCTAAGGTTGACACCTTACAGAAGATCACAGCTAAATAATTCTGCTCTCAAGTAGGTACTGTTATGTTTCCTTGGTGAGTAACGTACCAGAGTTCCTGAGAAGAGAGAGAGGTTCGATGCTTCTGGTGTTGCAGGCAGGACGATAACCGCTTACCATCAGGTAAGCCATACCCTTGTTTGAGTATAATTGGTAAGTTCTTGTCTAATATTACAAAGATGATGACTTTGTTTGTTTAAAAGCTCTAATTACAAACTTAGATATTTCAATTTTCAAAATATTTTATGCACAGAATGCATATAATTTGTAACCTATGAGGTGAGATAATAAACTAATTCTAAGCTTTATACAAACACGCAATGATATACCTACATAGAAGCAGTAATTTAAGCAAAAGATAGGAGAGGTCTAATATCGATATCTATACTAATATTATAAAGCTGCAAAGTTTATTTGTTTGTTTATTTAAACACCCTAATCTCCGGGACTATTGGTTCGAATTAAAAAATTGTTTTTGTGTCGGATAGACCATTTGACGCTGAATGCTTTTTTCTTAAAATTAATACATGTGGAACATGGTGACCAGAGCTCCTGGAGGGGAAATTGGTATTGCGATGCTTCTGGTGGTGCAGACGTCTATAGGCTACGGTATTTGCTTACCATCAGGTGAGCCGTACGCTTGTTTGCCGACTTAGTAATATAAAAAAAAACATCCATGCACATAGTATGTTAACCGCACAGCTAATTTAGTATAATTCTATAGTTTAAAATAAATTATCAATGTATAAAACCGAATAACAGTATTATACAATATGACGCAACTCAAAGTTCTCATGAAAACTCATTTAGGTAAAACAAGATGCTGATCCAAGTGAAAAGGACAGAAATGAGCTTTAAGCTTAATATTCTAAGTTATTCTCTAAGGGTTTTAAAACAAAAAAATTATGCATTAAATACTTTCGTCTCGACGTTAATATTTCATTAGGATTTCTCAAAAGTATTAGTGCTGTCAATACTAATATTACAGTTAAGGGCCTATGCAAACCACGTTTTTATCCTACAGAACAGTTTGTTGGCGTTTGTATCGATACACACGCGCGTTTGCATCGCGTTTGTATCGCGTTTGCATCGCGTGACACGCGCGTTTGCATCGCGTCTGTATCAGTACATTCGGCACATACGCGCGTTAACAGCGCGTTTTAAAAACGCGCGTCGACGGCGCGCTTTTATTATACAGGTGTGCAAAGGTCTACAGGCTGCGTCTAACTCGCGTGTGTATCGCGTTTGTATCGCTACAAACGCGCGTCGACGGCGCGTTTAAAAAACGTGGTTTGCATAGGCTCTAAGAGTTTTGACACTGTTGAAGGTTTTGAGTCTGGAAAATCATAAAATATTTATCAATACTTGAAAATACAAGACCATATTCCTAGCGTCTTCAATATCTTTAATTTCTAATTTGAAATCAAAAGCCGCATAATGTTTGCCGAATAATTTTTGAAGTATCTGCTTTCTTACAAAATAAATAATAAAATGAAATGTTAATGAGGACGCGTTTTGAGCCATCTTCTAAGAGAATATCGCCACAAGCACAGTTCGGGATAAAAATTACCCAGTCTTAGTTTGTAAAACGAACTCTAAAGCTTTATCTTCTACTGACTGAGGTAGGGTATAGCAGGAAATTTTCTGTTCAAAACATGGAGCACCCTGACTGTTTGTGTTTCTGTTAATGATTAAGGTGACCAGAGCTCCTGGGGGAATTGGGGATAGGGTCGGCATCGCGCTTGCGATGCTTCTGGTGCTGCAGGCGTCTATAAGCTACGGTAATTGCTTACCATCAGGTGGGTCGTGCGTTTTGTTTGTCGATTTAATTATATTTAAAAAACAAAAAACAATCTCTTAATAACGTGTTCTTTCCGCCGATAAATTGTCACGCAGTTTGGCGGGATTAGAAATTGTAAAGTTTAATTTGGTCAAATAAATAATTTGTCATTATTATTATTAAAAATAAATCAGAAATTTACATTGAATACTTCAAAATATCTCTCTTCAACCTATCAATAAAATAAGATCAGAATCTGATTTATCCTCGGAAGGAAATTAATTATAATAACCTAAAGAGGCCTTCTTAGCCTTGTCTTATATTTAAAAGTTATAAGCGTAAAACATACCTACAAGTAAGAAATTAAAGACGGATAGGATCAAGCGCACATGTCGAAAAGTGAATTTATAAGATTATTATATCTGGAACATTACGGGAGTTGCGGGTAAATTTCTAGTCTATAAAGAAAATGTGCCTGTACAATTGAAACTTGGAAAACTGTATAATTACAGCATTGTGAAAATTTCAGAAGCAATGTATAGGCTTGGCTGAAAACCAGTCACGCAAGTGGTCTATTTACCAGATATATTTTTTTTCTTGTCTGTCATTATAATCTCTAGACTAAGCTACACTCTTGTCAGTTGTGGTATTGTAAATTTAAAGTTTTTAATCTTTTACAGTAAATGTTATAACGAAATTAAGTTTTAAATAAAATTAATGAATTCGTATTATTTTTATTTTTAATTCGTATTATTTTTATTTTTGTGTTTCCCACACATGAGGAAATTTGAATATATTTTTTATTATCATATCAAAATTTTCGATCCAGCATTTTTTAAAATTAATGAATTTTAAAGCTAGTGCTTGAAGCGAAACGAGTAAAAGATAAACGTTTATTTTTATTACATTAGTATATTTTATGTTATGTTCGTGCTAATTGATGATAAATTATCTTTAAAAATAGTCTCGTAAACTTGGTTTTACGACCGACCTTGCGCTCTGGTAGGTATACTTAAGTTTAAGTTTATTTTGTGCCCTGCGCTGTCTGCTCTAAATCTTCAAAATCGTTAAATGTGTTTATCATTGTTTACTTACTTGTATCACCAAAAAATCATACAAAAACATTTAAATTACTTAAATAATACAGTAAGAAGTAGTATCATCTTAATAGTAATTGATCAACTTGACTAACGGCAAGTTTCAATACTCTATCTATGAATTTGATTACTAAAGTAGAATCAATAATTCAGTAGACTAAAATGATGATGTTTATTGTTAAGTTTTGTTATTCTGTTTTGTTTGTACTGTTTTGTTATCAATACGAAAGATGTTCCAAGTAATAAACACAAACACAAATATTATTTTACAAAGTGACATTAGCAACTGTCATTTTAGTCTACTGAATTATTGATTCTACTATAGAGAAGAAGAATTTTGACGTAAACTCCACACGAATTGTCTCAAAAACTTTTTTTTTTTTTTTTATATATTTGGCATCACGCGGTTTGCGCATATGCCACTAACAAAAGTGGGGAAACGTATAATCGCGATTTAAAAAGTCATTAGTCAAATTATTGTACAAGGATCAGATAGGATTAAAGAAAGGATAAGGATTTATAATTTCAAATTATTATTTAACAGGTAAATAGATAAAGCTGTATATATATCAGGATTAGAACATGAAAGAAGAGATTTAATAGAAGTAGGAAATGGTACACGGATGGAGACCAGATGATTATAAAAGGAAAAAACGTCATTCAAAGGGCAGACAAAGAAAATATGATTAAGATCACCCACATCCCCACAAGCACACAAATCTGACTCAATTATATTAAACCTGGCTAAATGTATAGGTGTGCATACATGACCCAATCTCATTCGAATAATTGATGAAGTAACTTGTTTACCAAACCTCAGAGATGAAAACCATGGCTTACTAGGAATATTAGGTTGTAAAGACTTAAAAAATTTCCCCTTGATCCTCCCGCTAGTTTCCCAAGCTTCCTCCCAAGTTTCCTTGAGATAGAGCCTAGGCAGCGTAGTCAAATCATGGCAGTAATTAATGTAAGGATGAATGTCACCGCATACCACAGCCTCATTAGCTAGACGATCAGCTAAAACATTACCAACGATACCCACGTGTCCTGGAATCCAGGCAAACATCACGACATATCCTCTTAAAACACAATTATGTAAAGCAGTTCTAATATTAAATATTACAGGATACATGTGTTTAGATTGAAATGGATATCTTTGAATCGCCATTAACGCGCTTTTAGAATCAGATAATATAAGGGTTTTTTTCTAATTTCATTAACAAAATGTATTCTAATGCTTTGAGGATACCATAACATTCCCCTGTAAAAACAGACGATTCAGGAGGAAACTTAATTTTTTGGACTATATTAAATTGTTCGTGATAAACACCAATTCCAACATGAGAAGTATGTTTCGAAGCATCAGTGTAAATGCGATGCCAATCTTGGAAATGATTGTCTATCATAGAATTAAATTCATAATTAGCACTAACGATATTGCTGTTGATACCCAAGTTTAAACAAACATTAGGTGAAATAGTCAAACTTTCAAAACTACAGGAGAACAAAGGAAGTGAAGGACAACGATAAACAGGAGATTGAATGGACATAAATTTGCGAAAACTAATTACTAAACAGGGTAAAGCCTTATGTCTCCAAAAAGCAGAGGTGTTAACTATTTCTGACAATAATTTGAGTTTATTAAAAAGTGGATGATTAGAGTTCTGTACAAAGCGGAAGAAGAATTTATCTGCTAGATATTGTCTACGTAACTGTAAGGGTGGTTCACAACATTCAACTTGCAGGGCATTAATAGGTGTAGTCTTCATAGCCCCAGTAATAATTCGAAGAGCTTTAGCTTGTATGCTATTCATTTTGGTAAAACCAGAAGAACTACCGGGTTCAATAAGAAAGGTACCATAATCGAGTACACTTCTAATGATAGCATTATATATTAATTTTAAAGACAAAGGATGTGCTCCCCACCACACTCCTGAAAGACATCTTATAATATTTAGCAACCGCTCGCACTTAGCCACCACATATTCCATATGGGGAACTCCAGTGAGTCTTGAATCAAGATAAACACCTAAAAATTTAACATTATTTTTCACTGGAATTATAATATTATTATATTTAATGAGGACGGGAGGGGGTAATCGGCATCTAGAAAATAATACTATTGTGCTTTTTGATGGTGTAAGTTCCAAATTATTTTGGAAAAGCCAGTTCTTTAATTGATGAAGGGAAGAATCCAGAGTGAATTTAGCATTATCTATGGACTTATTTATATTATAAATTAGTAAATCATCTGCATACTGTAGCACCTTAACATCGTTGCCCAATGAATATTCTAAATCATATGTATAAATATTATATAAAATCGGACTTAGGACTGATCCCTGCGGAATACCTTTCCAGACTATTCTAGCAGGTTCATTAGAATCTCGGAGGGTAATTGAACGCTCTAATAAAATGTTTAAGATAAAATTTATTAACACAACTGGGACTTTTAATTGATTGAGTTTATGTTTTAGAATTGGGAGAGAAACATTGTCATAAGCAGAGCTAATATCTAAAAAAGCTGCCAGGACAGAATTATTATTAGAAAAAGCCAGACGTATATCTGAAGTGAATATCGCCAGACTGTCTATGGTGCTTCTGCCTCTACGAAAACCAAATTGATTTTCTGATAACAACTTATTACTTTCTATAAACCACTCTAACCTATTTTTAACTAAATGTTCAGCAATTTTCAAAACAACAGAAGAAAGTGCTATTGGTCTATATGAAGAAGGATTATCAGCAGGTTTATTGGGCTTTAATATAGGAATTATCTCCTGCTCTTTCCATTGTGGTGGAATTTTTCCAGATTCCATAACGGAGTTTAAAATATTCAAAAAATATAGAAGACATGTATCGCTCATATGAGTAAAAAATGAATACATGATACCATCTTTCCCGGGTGTAGAATCCTTAACATTTGTTAAAACTCCTTTCAATTCAGGTAGTGTAAAGGAGGCATTAAGAACGTCGGAGGTAGAATTGCAATTATAACCTGTGGAATTAGTCAAACTGTCACCGATGTCATTGACAATATTGACATTATTGATAAATGTATTCTCATGGGCAATACGTAAAGAAGAAATAGGGCTATAAATTAGTTCTGGTTGAGGGACAAAGGAAGGAGCCAAAATATCCAAAAATTGATCAGACATAGTAGACGGTAAATTGGGGGATGAATTCTTGAAAGCCGATCTGAAACGTTTAATATTTTGCCAAACAAAAGATGGTTTAACTTCAGGTGAGATGGTTTCACAGAAACGTTTCCATCCTTCCCATTTCTTTCTTTTGAATAGTTTTTAGTGGCAATAATAGCATTATTTAATATTTCAAAATTTTCTTCTGAACTTAATAAATTATAATTTAATTCCGCTTCCTTCCTTTTTTTAACAGCCCGGGAACACTCACTGTCCCACCAGGGAGGCAATGGAATATTATTTGTGGAAGGCTTCTTTGATGGAAAAACTTCGTTAGCAGTCTCAATAATAGCATGTGCAAAAGCTTCAGCACTCAGATACTCATCACCTTGGCTTAAGATGGAAAGAGTTGAGATCTTATTATCTAGGGTAGCTTTGTATAAATCCCAGTCTGCGCTAGCCAACTGATATTTAATTCGGAAAGAAGTTTTAGTTTTATTGAAATTTTTAAAAGGTAAATTTATTAAAATGGGGAAGTAATCACTGCCATAAGTGGAGTTTAAGGTTTGCCAAATCAATGATGAGGCTAAACTAGGTGAAGAAATGGAAAGATCAGGAGCACTTTTACCTTCATTAATATTGGTTCTTCGTGTAGGAGTGCAGTTATTTAAAATACAAAGATTAAGTGAATCTACAATGTCCAACATTTCATGTCCATAGTTATTGTTATTTGAACTACCCCATGACTGGTGTTGAGCATTAAAGTCACCTAAAACAAGTATAGGTTTGGGAAGAGATTCTAAAATATTTTTAACTTCTTTTAAAATTTGAAAAGAAGGATGAGGAATATATATAGAGACAAAGCAAATGTTATTTACAATGATAGCAATGATTGAAAAATTTTTATCATGAGAAGAAATATTTACATGAGAAAAGGGAAAAGGATGTTTTACTAAAATTGCAACACCACCATAGCCATCAGATCTATCTTCTCTAATACAAGAATAGCCTTGGATTTTAAAAATCGATTCAGGTTTTAGCCAAGTTTCTTGAAGACATACTATGGTGGGATGATACTTATTAATAATATGGATAAGATCACTTTTCTTACTATTTACACTACGACAATTCCACTGAATTGCCTTGGAGTAATTGTCCATTATGACTAATATAATTATTTATAATTTCCATTATTGGTTGGGCTACGTTGGACGGTTGATTTTGATTTAACATATTTAATAAAGTAATTATAAGTTCAACAATAGATTGTTTAGATGAATCATTTGTTTTATTGTTAAGTGCACAACCATTTTTAGGGGAAGGCAAATCAAATTCATTTATGATAGCATTATGAGCCTTGACATCGTATCCTTTGTTTGATGTTAAATGTTGACGAGGTTTTAAAAATACAGTCTTCTTATAGGAAACATTTTGAGAATCTTTATTATTATTTATATGAGTTTTGTTGATGAAGGAGGTTGAAGGAGTGTTTAGGGAAGTTGCTACAACATCAGAATATGATTTGGTTATTGTAGGGAAGGTTTTGGATGCCTCTGCATAAGAAATACTATTTTTAGCCATATGTTCTTTGATATTTTTTTGCCTTAAAAATTCTTTACATATTTTATTTGTTGCATAGTGGGCGCCGTGACAAATACAGCAAAATGCCTCATCTTCTGATGTACAGCTGCTTCCAGAATGACCGTCCTTGCCACATTTAAAGCAGCGAGGAGTTGATCTACACATATCTTTGACATGTCCATATCGACAACATTTGAAACATTGTATAGTAGGGTAAATATATAAGTCTACAGGAAAAGAATTAAAACATATGAAAATTCTTTTAGGAAGAATTTGGCCATCGAAAGTCAGAACAACTGTTTCAGTATCAATAAAACTGGCTTTATTATCAGTAAAAATTTTCTTTTTTAATCGCCTTGCTTTTAGAACACTACCACAACCTGGTGGAACAGAAACATTCTGTATCACCTCTTCTGCAGACCATTCTTTTGGAATCCCTCTTACAATACCCATTCTAGATATATTAAAGGATGGAATGAAGGCTTTGAATCTGTTACTCGAAAGCTTAGTATCGTTGGTAAAGTTATTAGCATCAGAAAAATTAGTAAATGTAAGAGAGAGCCTATTTCTACCAATTCTCTTCAAACTTCCATTTAAAATATTTTTAAACTCATTATTTTTAAGGAAACGACCAAATGAGACGGGGTGAAGTGTAACGTTTTCATCTGGAGACAATTGTTGTTTTTGTACATGAACTACATATGGTCCAATATCTGAGGCCTGGTAAAGACGAGTTGTAATAATTGGGACTTTAGAAGCAGGAATATCATCTTGAACATTAGTGGTCATTGTGATAGGAACAGAAATATCACAATTGTTGTCATCATTTATACAAGAACAGTCGGTATCTTTATTTGTCTTGCCTTGACGCCGTCGTTTTTTATTGCAATGTTTACAAATTCTTATTAAAGCATTTGTGCGTTTTCTAAGCGGCTTTGTTTTATTTACAGTACTAACATTATTAACAGAACTAACATCCGTGTCCATAGAAGATTCACAATGCAATTGATTATTGTCTTTAGTAATATAATGCGATACCTGTGGCACTGTGCCCCCAGGATCGGGGGGTTCGTCCCCCATGGCGAAAACAAAATAAATTAAAAACTTACCCTACGAAGAAAATACACTAACTACAAATTTAAACTAAAAAGAACTAAAATAACAACTATTTACATTAATTTAAACCTATCTGAATAATAAAAGTTATTTTTAAAAATTAAATTCCAAAAAAAACACTCCCACTCGTTTGACGTTTCCCGCGCTTTTTCGTCTCAAAAACTTAGCGCTAGTAAACAAAATCAGACATAGATTATTGAAAACGCCTGTAAGTAACAACAAAATGTAC
This sequence comes from Melitaea athalia, assembly GCA_905220545.2. Lineage (NCBI taxonomy): Eukaryota > Metazoa > Arthropoda > Insecta > Lepidoptera > Nymphalidae > Melitaea > Melitaea athalia. The sequence continues at coordinate 4,538,993 of HG992204.1, forward strand.
AATTATAATTACAATACATACAATTCTACATTTTATACATCGATGGTGAAATTGACTAGAAAATAATTAAAAGCTAACTCTATTAGCGGTTCATATAGTGTTTGGAGTGCTAAGCGAATGAGTGTATTATGCTAATTTCGTACGGTAAGTGAGAAGAAAAAAAAATTAAAAATGATTTATTGAAAAATTCCTTCTCCTCCATGGGGAAGAGGCCTATGCCCAACAGTCGGATATTACAGGCTGAATCGTGAAAAATTTACTATACATGGTGCGACATACTTATAGGTATGTGTGATATCAGTGTTAAGATGAGAAAAACTTATGAAATGTAAATACTACTAGTATGTTTTCAACTTTTTGACTTACTTCAAAGAAGGGCTTCAAAAAGTTGTACGCCACATCGCGTATTGAATTACTAAACTTATTTTGTCAACGTTTGCGAACGACTTTATTGTGATTTCATTTTTTATACAACTAGGTGCAAACAAGCGTATGGGTCTCCTGATGGTAAGCAATTGTCGTAGCCTATAGATGCCTGCAATACCATTATCATCGCAAGCACGTTCGTCCGCTCGCGTTTGACGTACGCGGCCCCGGCTTGGTACGCCCTCTGTTCGGCGAGCCAAGCCCGACGGCTCCAGGTCCAGCAGAACAGATGTCTTCGACTGATAGTAGGAGCTCCGAGGTACGTCAGGAACGACGTCATACATAGAGATACCAGAACCCCCACCGTGGAGGAGTTCGTGCGACGCCTTGCACGCGCGATGTTCGCCCGCGTGGACAAGAGCGCGTGCACTCACCTCCACGGGATAGCACCTCTGCACGCCAGGCCTCCAGACGGTCGTTCCCTGCCTCGCGAGCTCCTACTGCCACCGACGGATCCCAACATCGCTGTTGGCGGCGACGAAGATGAAGACCGCGACGACGGATAGGACACCGCAATCTCCGTGCGGTGTCCTCTCGAACTCCATCCAAATCGAAAACCCCAACACAAGACAACCGGAATAATCACCAACTAGGCCATAGCCTACATTAGTAGGTATGGCCCAGACCCATCGGGCCTAAACACAAGATCCCGGGGGCGAAGCTCCCCCGGAGAGGATTAGCCCGGGTAGAGAGGCGCTGCCTATAAGCCCGTACCCGGGTCGACCTAGGTCGACCAGGAAGAGCTCACGACTCGACTCGACTCGCAAGCACGTTGCCTACCTTACCTCCAATTCCCCCAGGAGCTCTAGTCACCTTACTAGCCACAGAAACACAACATTGTGTACTTAGTTGGAGTTACTGACCCAGGTTTTGAGCAGGATATTTCCTCCTCTGCCCTACCCCAGTAAAAAATTAAATATAAAATACGGCTGAGTTGATAGTCTGTAAAATTGCATGTGTCGTGTAGCTACTCGTAACTAACTGACATTAAATCGATTGGCGATTCGAGTCACGTAAATGAAGTTTTGAGTTGCGTAAAATTAGTTTGTCACCGAATAACTAGGTAATTACTATTTGACGATAGATGGCGTGCATGCAATCGTGATATGACGAAACTGCCTGCGATTACGTTATCTTATACTATTAAATGAGCAATTCTTGTATATATATAATATATATACATATAGAATCTGAATCTCGGAATCGGCTCCAACGATTTTCGTGAAATTTAGTATGTAGGGGATTTCGGGGGCGAAAAATTGATCTAGCTAGGGTTCATTTTTAGAAAATGTCGTTTTATTCCCGTTTTTAGGCACTGAAAAAAATGGCTAAAATATCGTTATAATAGAAAGGTTAATTTCGCAGTTGTCATTAAAGATGTAATAGCTCAGGTGGGAAATCGGACGGTTGGGATTTACCGAGAAGAACACGGTTCAAATCTCAGTCTCCAGATTAATTTTTTTTTCTTTTTTTTTTATTTCACTCGTGATTTTTTATTTAAATAAAAATAAAATATTAAAATACCGAAAAAAAAACAAAAACAAAATAAAATACTAAAAATACCGAGCTAGGCTCGGTCACCCAGGTACTTAATTATTAATCGTGATATTACGATACTGACACATACAATGTCTTATTACTCATATTATAGGAAGTATTTTTATAGTATTTATTGGTGTAATCTAGACGTATAAAAATTAATCGCGCAATGTATGTACGCGCATAACTTCCAAACGACTGCATCAAATTATTATTTATTCGTTATTATCAGGACAAAGTATGATATAAAAGATTTGGATATAAATGTATAAACAAAAAAAAAACAATTGAGGGTAACAAGTTCGCCAGAACAGCTATTTATATTATGCTTAAACACTAATTACAATATTTGTTGCAAATCGCTACATATTATAAAACAAAGTCGCTTCCCGTTGTCTGTCTGTCCCTATGTATACTTAGATCTTAAAAACTACGCAACGGATTTTGATGCAGATTTTTTTAAAAGATAGTTTGATTCAAGAGGAAGGTTTATATGTATAATACATGCATAATATAGTAGCGAAACACTGATCATTTTTGCAACCGTGCGAAGCCGGGGCAGGTCGCTAGTTAATAATAAATAATAATAAAATTTACAATAAATAATAATGAACTTGTCAAAATGTCTAGTTCAAATAGTTTTAGGCTCGAGTATGATCAGTCATACGGAATCAAATTTATCGCTAATAGAAAAATAACTACCCTTTGATTTAGTATACCAATCTCGTCTTTCGATATTGTTACCGATGTACACACAAAAAATTGAACTCGTAAAGTAAACCGTATCATAAAAATGACTTTTCGCCGTTTCAACAATTCAATCTAATCAAGCATTATTATTTGCCTTAGAAATTAATTGGTGATTTTAAAACATTTATATTTATCTGATTTGCTGAAAATAGTGAGAGTGTATTGGAACATATCAAATTTCACCGTACCCTTCTTATGTGAAATGGATTATAACGCCCAACGAAGTAGGCGCGGGTCGGCTAGTAATACATGTAAGTATAATTTATTATTCACGAAGTATTCGCATTTGTAATCTATGCTTCAGCCTGTAATATCCCACTGCTGGGCGTAGGCCTTATTCCCATGTAGGAGAAGGATCAGAGCTTAATCTACCACGCTGCTCCAATGCGGGTTGGTGGATATATTCTCTACTATGGTCTATGAGTAACGATCGCTATCAGGTGTACATGATAACAACTGATTCAAGTTAAGCTGTCGGTGTACAGCTTAACGTGCTCTCCGAGGCACGGCGAGGAGACCCACAAGGACTAATAACCAGACAGGAAATAAATATTTGTATAAACACGAATATCCATTCCGAGCGGGAATCGAACCAGCGACCGTCTGTGTTTAGACGCCACCGACACGGCACACGTACCATTACACCAGAGTGGTCGGATCAGTATATATATTAATAAAAGTAAAAATACGTAATATGTTTATAAATATTATGTAAAATGTATGTATGTATATATGTATGTATGTATTTATGTATGTATGTGTCTATGTGTCTATGTATGTATGTATGTATGTATATATCTATGTATGTGTCTATGTATGTTTGTATATATGAATGTATGTATGTATTTATGTGTATATGTGTTTAAGTAAATATATTTATAAGTTTATGTCACAATTTGTACACCTACACCGACACAATACCATCTCCTCTGCCCCAGGTTGCCTGGAAGAGATCGCTTTTCAGCGATAAGGCCGCCCTTTGTACCTTATGATACTTTGTAAAAAAATCTGATATGTATTATTTCTATTTTGGTGTACAATAAAGTGTATTGTTATGTTATGTTATATTAATATTACACCCAGACTACTGATGTGATAAGACTTTCTAAACCTGGACCGAAAAACAAAATCAAGCCACTACCTACTACTACTGCGCCAACAGTAAATTCACCCATGTTTTTACATCCTACAACGAACCGACCCGACTTCGCACGGGTGCAAAAACTATCAGTGTTCCTCTACTATATTATGCATGTATTATACATATAAGCCTTCCTCTACAATCACTCTATTTACTTAAGAAAACCGCATCAAAATCCGTTGCGTAGTTTTAAAGACCTAAGCATACAGACAGCGGAAAGCGACTTTGTTTTATACTGTGTAGTGATATAATATGTCGACTATTACTAATTAGTAATTAGTTGAGTGTTAACTAATTGGAACGGTTCCACGCCCATGTTGTTAGTCGGACCTACATCAGTCGCTTCTAGTTTGTGATCGACGCTCGATTCGATGAAGGCTGACGTGGGTACATTTATACCATACGACATTTTAATCTTATTATTGGAGTATTTTTTTTTTAATTTTAACGTTTTTTTTAATGTGTACCACACACTTGGTGGTAAATGTCACAGGTGTTTCATTTATTCAGTTTAGGCAGAATATAGGTTTCTACTTCCATCTATCCATCCATCAGACTTTATCTCATCAGAATCTACATTACGAATCGGTGGTAGCTTTACTTTAACAAAAATAATAATCAGTCTAAAATTGTAATTTATAAAATGACAATTTGAAAGTGCTCTTGGGTCTTATTTGAATAAGGTTGTTTTTGACTATGATTTTTAACCGACTACAAAAAAGGAGGAGGTTACTCAATTCGACCGTGTATATCTATAATATGTATTTATGTATGTTCGGGGATCACTTCGTCGTTTATATACCGATTTTGATAATTCTTTTTTGTTATAAAGGAGATATACCAAGGGTAGTACCATGATAAGAAAACCAGCATCTGATGATGGAATTCAGAGAAATCGCGGGGTACCCTGGAAAATTGTAGTGACGACTAGAGCGTTTGTTAATTTTTTTCGCCTACTTACTTTGTATTACTTGTCGATGTAATTGAAGTCGGTTTTTTTTTCGTTTGCCGCTAGCAAACACAATTATGTTTTTAATAGTCCACTGCTGGACATAAGCCTCCTGCAATATTCGCCACTCCGTCCGGTCCTGCACCCTCTGAATCCAGCGGCTTCAGCTGTAATTATATCTCTTGGGCAATTGGATGTTTTGTAATTAGATCTTTTAATGGGATTAAGCACAATTCAATCAACAGCTGTATCTTTCAATACTTCTGTACTCATAGGAAATTGTTGAATGAATTATTATAATATCTTAAAATATCATATCGTATTGTGTAAATGGTTTAACTCTGTAACGTTTTAATTTCCTCGCTGTGCTGTCGTTCCCCACACGATATATTGAGTAGATTAAGAATACGCACACACACGAATATCTTTAACTAACTACCAACAATGATAAAATATATATTTTTTACATAATCAGGCAACTAAAACTAGACTAAAAAGAATTTAAAAAAATAACAAAATATTTATATGTATAAAAGGTAGGCCGGGCCGGCCTATTTTCACTAAAAGAGCGATCTCTCTCTTCCACATGACCTTATAGCGAAAAAAAAAACAGAATAACACTTATCTGTTAGATACCGTGTATGTTATAACTATCTGTAACTTATTAGCAATCAATGAAATTGTTCTTAAGTGTAAGTGTAAACAATTATCAAACAAATCAATTTCATACTTTTTAGGCTACTACGGACTTCCAACAGAATATTTTTACTAAAACAACGCTATTTTTTCATCCATCCATATTCATCTATCTTGATTTTTTTTTCAACCGTAACCTGTAACTTTTATTATTTCATTCATTAATTCTGAAATATTTAAAAAAACTAGCTTTGAATACTAACTTTAAACGCGATAAACTTTTTACCGCCAATTTAATTTCTTCGTGAATATATCCATTTTTTTAATATCCTTTATTATCTTGTACTGATCTTTAAGAACTTTGTACGAAATTGTAGAGTCGGCAACGCATTTGCAATGCTTCTGATATTGTAGGCAATAGGCATAAAAGCTACGGTAATTACTTACCAATAGGCGAGCTGTACGCTTGTTTGCCAAACTAAGTCGTATATATTTTATTTTATTTTTACAATATAATTATCATCCGGCTGTTAGCTAAAACATAGGCATTCAGTTGGCTACCTTCGGAATAATCGAACGTGTCTGTCAAACATATTGTATTGATTAAATTAGTAGTTACTGTAATGTATTGTTCTCGAAACTTGTTTTTAAATGTCTTTAATATCGACTCACACTTGACCGAATTATGATGTTAGATGAAACAATAATCGATCTGACATGCTGTCGAAGTTAATTAAAAAAGCAAATCTTCATTAGCTTACATCTCATCAAGATGTCTTCGAGGAAACTGTTTTTAGTAATATTTTGTCTTTTTTTCAAATTTCATAAATTCGATGGAGTAAGTTTTTTTTTTCAATATCATTACATAGTATAAAACAAAGTCGCTTCCCGCTGTCTGTATGCGTAGATCTTTAAAACTACGCAACGGATTTTGATGCGGTTTTCTTTAGTAAATAGAGTGATTCCAGAGGAAGGTTTATATATATAATGCATGCATAATATAGTCGATGAACACTGATAGTTTTTGCAACCGTGCGAAGCCGGGGCGGGTCGCTAGTCAAAGAATAAATAGAGAATGTTCCTTGAAATTATAAATTTTACAATATTCAGAACTATTCGGTTGCGCTATACTAAGCAAGCCTCTCTTTTCCTATATGATTGTCAGTCATTTCAGCCTATTGTAGTCCACTGCTGGACATGGGCCTCCCCCAAGTTCGCGCCAGACATCCCGGTTTTCCGCAATCCTCATCCAGCCTACACGGGCAATCTTACGTAGATCGTCGGTCAAAATATATTTATTTAAATAGGCTTCAAAAGCACCATTTTCATCATCATCTTACAAAGTAAAATTTTAATTATCGTTAAAAGTGAAGCTACCACCTAGTTACATAAATAAATAAAAAAAATACCATCGGAATGTAGATTCTGCACAGAAGGAACTCCAAAGTTAATCTTTTTTATTGGGTCTAAGGTTCGAACTAGACACGATGTTCAGGCCAGGCTAAAAATAATCTATATATATAAAAGAGTTACCCACCCATTGACTCATCACGATATCTCTGGAACCATAAGGCGTAGAGACTTGAATTTTGGTAGCAATATTCCTTTTGCCGAGTAGAGGCCAGCTAAGAACGGGTTTTACGATATTCCCTAAGGGGGTTAAACGGGGGTTGGAAGTTTGTATGAAAGTCCTATGTTTTTGAAGTAAGAGACTTGAAATTCAAAATATATGCTCTATAGATGGTGTTGAGGTGTACTAATAATGTATTTTGAGAAATCAACCCCTTTTGGGGTTAAAACAGGGGACGATAGTTTGTATGAAAGTCCAATGAAAAATACACCTACAAACTTGAAATTAGGAAAGGCTATGATTTTAATTCAAATTAAAGCGGGAGTAACCGCGGGGCACAGCTAGTATAAATATAAAATAATTGAAAAAAATGGATGAATATCGTCTCTAGATGAACTATCGTTAGGATCTCCTATTATTATAATATGTTATGGAATTTGATTAAACACCTATTTGGCAATACGTTATGCTAAAAGCGTAATAAAGATCGTATACATACGAGTATAGACACAGCCATGTCAACCAGTTTTTCTGTGTGTTTTTTATTTTATTTATAATAACTAATAAATTAAAAATTTACCAGTAATTTTATTATATTTCATATAAAAAATTGTTACAGTTGTGGGTCGGAAAAACATCATCAAATGGTAAAAAATCGTTAAAATTATACTTACGTAATTCTTCTTTAATTAAAAAAAAAACAATATTATTAAATTCTTATCCTTTAATACCCATTCCCAATACCAGTCATATATAGCATAGTTATACATTTATTATATATCTGAAAATATATAGATATTAGTTTTAAATATTTAATTTCAATGCAATATATCCTCCAACCCGCAGTGGGGTGGATTAAGCTCCGATCCTTCTTCTACAAGGGGAAAGCGGTCTATGCCCAGCAGTGGGATGTTAAAGGCTGAATCAATATCGATCGAACGCAAAGCTTTTATAGGAGAATTACTAGTAAATCATTATGATCTAATTTTACTAAACTAAGCTTTAATTTCAGAAGGTTACTATGAAAGATTTCAATTGAGAGCGAAATGCGTTGACGTTGTAAGTATTTTAATAATAACCAAAACGTTTTTTTTTTTTGGAGTTTACTCCTTAAGAATTGATTTTCATATAAGGCCCTCGGTATGAAAAAAATATGAGGTGTAAAATCTGTTGAACAAATGACCTCGTTACGTTTTTTTGTCGCCTTTAAGCAAATAAAAGAAGTCTTTTTTAAATTGTGCAGATTTAGCTAGAGCTGGAGCTTCAATTAAAAATCTTCTACTTATATCAATCACTTACATACAATTGGCAATCATTTTAAACACTATATGCTACTTTAGTTATTAAAATTTCAAAAATTATATTTTTACGACCTAATTGCGTGTATTTGTAACCTAATCTCGTGTTATTTTCAGTGCAAGGACGTACAATGTAAAGCTGAAGTAAGTTTAAAATATTTTGTTGTCTAAATTGATACATTTCACACCCTTTAAAAACAGACCTAAAGTTTCTAATAAATATTACAAGTTTTAAACTATTGTTACCAATACTATGATTTTTATACAAAACGGAATATTTAACATGTTTTTTGGAGTTTACTCCTTAAAAATCGATTTTCATATAAGGCCCCCGGTACGAAAAAAATATGAGCAGTACAATCTACTGAACGAATGACTTCGTTAAGTTTCTCGTAACACCATCTCGATATCGATAGATGGCTTTATTTGATTCGTTTATTTACCATTTGATATGGTATTAATCTTTTTCTTAGACTAGTAAACCTTTTTTGTACAGACAGTCGATCTGAAGGAGTAAACTCCAGTCGTGCGTCGGAGCTGACACACACACACACACACACACTTTTTTACCATTTTGAGTTATCGACATTTCAACACTATTGCATTATTAAATTTAGTAAACCCTAACTAATAGTGCCGAAATTTCGGAAACTAATCTCCTAACCAAATTATGGATACACAAATTAAATCATAGTGTTAGGTTAGGTTAGTCCTTTAAATTTTTCTTATTTTAATATCAGTACATTAAGTATATTATTTGTGCTTGCTTCTAGTGCATCGGTAAAGATAGCAAATAGGGAATGCAATCCCGCAACAAAATTTCAATCCCGGTATTTGCGGGACTGAGAGGTCTGAGTCCCGCGGGATCCTGGTATTTGCGGGATCCCGCATGTTTCTGAAAGTCATTGAGAAAAAGGCGAAATCCTGTATCATAAATGCATCCAGAACTAAAAAAGAAACAAAAATTAGAAGAGAGATTAATAAAAATATTTAATAAAAGAATAAAATTATTACAAAGAGACATTAGGTAGTTTAGGAATTATTTTGAAAGTAACTGGGCATAAAACATAACATGTTTAATAGTCTTGTCTGCCAATCCAAACGACTCCTAACTTTATATGCCAGATAGCCAGCAGCAGAGAACCGCTCGTTCTGCTTCAACGCTTGTGTGTACAACTGTTGATAACGCGTTGTAGACGATTTTAAGATATTCGCCTTTTAATCCACTAGACTCTTCACAAATTCATTTCTTTCTTAATCAAAACTTCGAGAGAATGAACTCTGGAATGAGTGCGACAAGCAGTTTTAAAACTCGATAGAGTTTAAAATGTTATTTATTATCATATCAAACTTTCGATCCAGCGGGATTCGAACCCGCACCCCCGACATACCATGTCAGTGCTCTAGAAAATTAAGCTATGGAACGATGTCCAGCCGAATCGAAATTTTTGATATGATTTTATTCGGTTTTAAGCAACCGTGGATGGAAGTGGTAAAAAAACCGAATACGAATCCCGCTGGATCGAAATTTTGATATGATAATAAATAAAAATTTTGATGATTTCCTCATGAGTGGGAAACACAAAAATAAAAATAATACGAATCGATAGAGTTTGTTTAAGTTCATCTCGAAGAGATATCGGTTCACGCTCCCCAGTTTTAGCTTGGATCATTGCGGCCACTGTAGCAAGAGGTAAATCATCATGATCTTCGTCATGAGCCGAATCAGTTCGCGCGCTTTCGCGTGCCGAACAACACAAGGCGTTTACCGTTGCGCAGTCCCGCTAATCCCGCGGGATCCCGCTCGATTTATGTGCGGGACTGGTCCCGCAAAAATAGTGCGGGATCCCGGTATTTCGGGATCCCGGTATCCCGGTATTGCAATCCCTAATAGCAAAGCATCAGTGAGTACTAACTTATATTGTTTTAGAGAAAGTAATAATTAAGGGTGCAAATACATTAGCTTCAAGTAGATTTCTTTCTATACAAATCTATAAACCTGTCTTTGTTAGTTTATTAAATAATTTAATCTTTAAAGTTAGTATACAACACAAAAAAGAAATCTACATTATGTATAAGGTTACATTGTTTTACAAAATGTTACTATAATTTTCTAACTAAATTTCCCAGTGCATCAGTCCCTTCTGTATCGCAATGGTAAGTTATTTATTTTATACCAAAAAGACCAACAACCACAAAAATAACAGCAATAACGAGCTATCTCCGTTATTAACAAATCTAACAATTAAAGACTAGAGTGACAAACCAGCGTACCACCCATTTGACGGTAAGTGGTTACCGTAGCATATAGACGCCTGCAACATCAGAAACATCGCAAACGTATTGCCGACCTTACCCCGGTCCTTCACAGAAGCTGTGTATGAACAATTGCTATATAATGCTCCTGGCATTACAAGTGTTCTGCCGCCCTTACCCCTTACCCTCCCCTGGAGCTCATGCCACCTTACTCAGCACAGGAACACAACACTCTTGAGAGCAGTATTATTTAGCTGTGATCTTCTGTAAGATTGAGAACTTCCCAGTTGGGCTGGTCCAGATTTAGATCAGGATATTTCCTGCAGTGACTTTGGGAGTGAAAGGAACATGGATGTTAAGTTCTTCATCCACCACCGCAAAGAGAGGATCCTCCAACCAGACGGGTGTTGTGTCTGGTAGGGCTACTGCCCCGACGGTTGTTGTCGGGATCTTGTATATATAGTTAATTCGCTTTGGAAACTTCGATAGCGTGATCTAGAATCATCAGTTCGTATGTGGCTCGATAGATGTCGCCACATCACTCCCCTCCGAGACCGGAGGTCAATCAATTTGTCGTATACAATCAATTTCACTTCAAACCCAACAAAACAAAGAAGAGGAGGCTTTAATTCTCTTCCCACTTTGGGCAATCGAAAACAGTTACACAATCAATTAGCTATATCAGCATCCAATAATTGCTACTGGCAAGTTATCTATATTTTGCGAGAATTGCACGATAATTGCTGATTATCAAAATCGTAAGATTCCCGTTGTCCTAAAAGTGTCATTCATTATTCATATCCTTAGAAACCTCAATAACTTAAAGACGGTTCTGATTTACAATAATGTACCGCATTTGACAATTTTTGTTGCTTAATATTGGTAACAATGTCTCATTATTTTTGAAATAATGATGTTTTATTTTCATAAACATTAACTTATGTTTGGAGTTAACTCCTTAAGAAAATATGTAAGACTCTTGGTTTAAAATATGGGGAGTGAGGTCGTATTAAACAGTAACATTGAAAAAGAAAGAGACAGAAATTGACGTTTTACAGCGCAACGTCGCTTGCAAGAAAGAGATAATTATATTTTGTAAATATCCCGGCTATCGTTATTAAGTAGTAAACTCCAGTCGCGTGTCGGAGCTTAATACACTTTTTTCCTAAATATTAACTTTTTTTTTCAGGCAAGAGGAGATCATTCAGGAGCTAAAGTAATATAATATTTTAAATAATATTCTAATTTTTGTAATTTGTAAATTTTTTGGGAAGATTTACTTTTTTTATGTTATTGTGCGATTACTTCGCCAATTATGAATCGATTTTGATAATATTGTTTTTTGTAATGTAGGTCTTGTTACAGAGATGGTTCCGTATAATCTTTATGAGAAAGTTAATGACACAACCGAAAAAAATACATAGATGAACATTTAGTTTATTCGAGTTATAATGAGGATTTTGAACGTCTATTTTTACATATAATATATATCATAGTAGGTACTACTTGCCGACCCAAATTGCAATCCTTTTTTTTTCGTTTAAGACCAAACAATTATTTATTGTTATCAATAAAAAATACTGCTAAAATAGTAGATAAGTATTGTAATACGCTTTAAAACTTTCATTTCAGTGCGAAGGAACAAAATGCAATGCTTTAGTAAGTCAAGTTGCAAAAAAATTAAATATCTCTTATTACCTTTACCTTTTGTTAAGGGATCGATCAAATAATTAACGATCTGTAAACGATCAAATAATTTGTCTTTGTTTGTCAAACTTCATGTTTTCATATAACAAACACATCAAACAAGCTCGCACACGTTCAAAAAATTTGACAAACACGTTTGTCAAACAAAAATTTGACAAATTATTTGATCGTTCAATTACACATCGCTCTTATAATATATTGCTGCGTGCATCTTGGGGACGCTCACATACACTGGCGGATCCAGGGGGGGTCACGGGGTCATGACCCCTCCCCTGGGCTGTGTCCAGGGCCTAGGTGGACCATTAATTAAAATTGTTAAACAAGATTTTTGTTACAATATAGGTATTTTTAAGTACATTACCTACATAGATTGGTAAAATACCTACTTTTTACCAGTATCTATCATTATAAAAATTAAATTATAACTTCTTTTTACTTGACCACGACTATGTGACCCCCCCTGGCGCCTTGACCATGACGGTGACCCCCCCCCCCCTGGCGCCAAAGCTGGATCCGCCCTTGCTCGCATACCATGCTTATATTGTAGGTTCAATTTCAGCTAGAGGTGGACATTTTTGTATTGTACAAATATTTCTTTTCAGTTTAGTTTATATCCCTACGGGTCTCCCCACCGTGCTTCGGAGAGCACGTTAAGTAGTTGATCCCGGTTGTTGTCACACAGATATCTTATACTCATCGTAACTCATAGTAGGGAATATATCCGTGAACCCGCGGTGAAGCAGCGTGAATTAAGTCCCGATTTTTCTCCTATATGGAGCAAGAGGTCTATGGAAAGCAGTGAGATGTTACAGCCTGGAAAACTTAAATGTATGCCTGACAAAAGTATTAGTTGTTGCCTTAGTGAAGTTGTTTCAGACTGGCCGAACATAAAAACTTTTATTACCTTTGTTTTTTAAGATACACACATCAATAGTATAAGCATCCGTAGTGCTCTGTAATCATTACATTACTTTTTTTGTAATTTACAAAACTACTTTTTACACGCTTTTTATTAGCTTCACCTGTATGTTTGTTAATATGTATGTTTGTAACCGACTCCTTTGGACTTCATTTTGACCCACTTCTAGTGGGTGGTAGTAGTGTATTAATGGAATGTTAATATCAGGCACCCCACACTTTTTTACATTAAAATAATTTCTTTTATCTATCACTCTATCCTTAATTTGTATTACTAAAAAAGTTATTTTCTAATTTTTAGGTTGGTATATTTATAAAAGCGTATTTTTAGTTTATTTTTAAACTAATATTTATTTATAAGATATTTTGAAGTTTATTTTTTTCTTCCAGTGTCACGAATATAAATGTCATGCAGAGGTATTGATTGGTTCTTTATATTACTCTATGCTTGTATTTTTTTTAATGAATGATATATAATTCATTTATATGGAGTAATGGGCATGACGACAGTATCAAAAAATCGTCTATTTAATGATTTCAGGGGAACACTCATGTTAAAAAAATTCAAAATACTGGTTTAGTTTTATGTAAAATAATAAGATTATTGTGATTTTCAATAAAATAAAACATCAAAATACTGCAATCGGCCATTTTGAATGAAACACAAATTACAGCGCAGACGTCACAACATAACATAATACGTCAGGCGCGCTCCAAAGAGTAAAGTAAAAAGTAAGGCCCAGATTATTTTGTGACGTCAAGCCGACGCCATGACACCTGCAGCCGTTTTGCCGCTCTCATTGAAAACATATTAGAAAAATAGTTTTAATCTTCCTTAAACTTAAGTTTATTACCGAAATATACGTATTTTCGTAAATAGTAAATGTGTAGCCACATTACGGAAGAGGTTTTGAAAATCTTTCGTCATGCCCATTGTGAGATTTTTTTCTAAAAGGGAGGCAAACATTAAGATGTTTAGCCTATTAATATATATGATTATTTATGTATTAACATGTTTACAGGGTTCAGGTGGATATAGTCAAACTAAGGTAACTAACAAATAAATTTATCGTATACCGTAAAAATTAATGTGTAAACAGTTTTTTGCAACGAAATTAATGGAGTGTCGTCTTCAATTTAAAGTACCTATATAATAATTACGGCTGCGATACAAAAATCTAAGTCCTATTTGCCGTGATACATTAAACAATTAAATGTAATATTTGAAAAAAAAATAATGCTTTATTTGTAAAGCTAATAAAACAGCCTATTGCAGTCAAGTAAGTTATCCCAAGTTCCAATCCAGTCTCTTTAAAAAAAATTTTTTAAAGACATATAGATATATTTTTTTGGTACTTTCTATCTTTATGTATATTTTATCGTTCAAATTATAACATTATTTATGTACCTTCTTGCAGTGCTCAGGAAACAACTGTAAATCTCATGTAAGTACAGACATACAGACTAGATTTTCATGATATGACACAAAATATGATACGTCTAACCGAAAGACAATCCGCTCTAAGTACGCAGTAGAAAAATGTAGATAATCTGTACCTATATTATACGAGTAAAACTGAAAAAAAGTAAAGCTACTGTCTAGTCCTGAGTCGGAGAGCACGTTAAGCCATCGGTCCCGGTTGTTATCCTGTACACCTGATAGCGATCGTTACTCATAGTAGGGAATATGTCTGCCAATCCGCATTGGAGCAGCGTGGTGGATTAAGCTCTGATCCTTCTCCTACATAGGGAAAGAAGCCTAGGCCCAGCAATGGGGTATTACAGGCTGAAACGTAAAGCTGAAAAGTTTGTTGTTTTGTTTCTTTTGTTTGTTTGTTTTAACGAGCTAATCTCAGGTACTGCTGGCTGATTCGAATTGAAAAATTATTCTTGTGTTGGATAGACCATTTACTGAGGAAAGCTATGGGCTATTTTTTTTCTCAAAATAACGCGTGTGAAACCACAGGGCACAGCTAGTTTACTATAAAATGAATGTTGTGGACGTTTGAAGAGTCGTGCACTTTATATAAAGTACTGGTTACTTTTTTACTGTTACAATGTATAAATAAGTATATTAGAGTGGTCGCTACGCTGCTGTGGCCTATTAATATTTAATTTGTAAGTTATCTATATCTATACTAATATATAAAGCTGAAGAGTTTGTTTGTTTGTTTGTTTGTTTGTTTGTTTGTTTGTTTGTTTGAACGCGGTAATCTCTGGAACTACTGGGCCGATTTGAAAAATTCTTTCACTGTTAGATAGCCCATTTATCGAGCAAGGCTATAGGCTATGTATCGTCACGCTAAGACCAAGAGGAGCGGAGTCCACGCCGACGAAGTCGCGCGCAGAAGCTAGTATCACTATAAAGTGAACTCTTAAATATAGCACTTTGACTCAAAAAAGCGAAGCAGTATCCGTGAAAGACAAGCAAGTCTTGAGTTTTAACAAAATACCTACGAGACGGTAAGTGTAACGCTCTCCACACAAATCCCACGTGGGTCGTGCACATTAGACAATTGAGCGAACAGAGGAGCTAATGGAACAAATTCTCGAGTTCTTAAGCTAAAGTACCCCTAACCACCGAATCTTCAAATTTCATCTTTTAGTATTGATGTATAAATAAGAACGAAAACTCATTTAAAACATGCATGCATTTGAAATCTAATAATCCTGATCTAAGGACAAATCTATAATTGAGGCATTTCTATATTTAGATTTAGTTGATATTGGTATTACAAAAATTATTTTTGGACAATTTAACAACAAATTAATTATTACAATTAAAAATGCTTTTAACAGAAAAAATCGATTGTTCTAAAATAATAGCTAAGATCATTAGCTTACAATTATGTAATAATATTTTATAAATTAAAAGTGACCAAATAAATTCTCCATTATGTGTTAAAATGTTTCAGGTGAAATGCAAATATTATCAAGTAGTGGTGTAAAGGTTGTTTTGACGACGCGTTGGAGAAGCGGTCATAGCACTGTCTGTTGCTAATATGATAACCGCACATGACAAATATTTGTATTGGCCATATAGATGAGTGTCGTGGTCTGCTTGTATATTGTGTATGTTTCTGGACCCCTGACACAGAAGAAAATCCTTCTGGGGACTATAGATAGATTTTTACAAAAAACGCTTTATGAGATATTCTCAAAATCTCAAAAACTATTTTTAGAACTTATGACTTTTTAGACTAAGAACGGCAGAACATGCGATGGGTGTCTAGACGGTTTCAAAAAGATGTGTCTTATAAAGTAAGTTCACTTATTTTCTCTCTCTTTCAGTGTGTTGGTGGCATTTGTATCAGTAAGGTAATCATTATTTACTAGTTTAATACTTTCTTACATTATATAAATACAAATACTTTACAAAAATTTACTACAAATGTGAAATAGTGATCTTCTGTAAGGGCGAGGTATCTCCCCAGTTGGGCGAACTTTGACTAAGATATTTCCTGCTGTGCCCTACCTAACAAAAAATTTACTGTAAAGATAGCCTACCTAAATTAAACCTTATGGTCTGTTTCATCTAAATTTCTAAACGAAAACATTTGGTATCAAATTTTGTACAGATAAATACACACACAAAAAAAAATATACACATGTAGCGGAATTTATTGCTTTGATAAAAAATTTATCACTTATCTAATAGATGTCGTTATATTTCGAATAATTATTTTTAACTTATTAAGATTCATCGGTATATTGGTATATTGAGAGCTCACCTAGGAGTTCTGACCACTTTACTCGCCACAGGAACAAAACACTGCTTGAAAGCAGTATTATTTAGCTGTGATCTTCTGTAAAATCGAGTTACTTCCCCAGTCGGGCTGTTCCATATTTTGAGCAGGATATTTCCTACTACGCGCCGTTCGTCGCTACGACGACTCCGCGTTGGCGCAGCGGTCACAGCACTGGATTGCAATTGGCTGTTGCGCGGGCGGTTGCGGGTTCGATCCCCGCACACGACAACATTTGTATTTGCCATACAGATGTTTGACGTGGTCTGGGTGTTTGTGCAGTCCTTGTGGGTCTCCCCACCGTGCCTCGGAGAGCACGTTAAGCCGTCGGTCCCGGTTGTTATCATGTACACCTGATAGCGATCGTTACTCATATTAGGGAATATATCCGCCAACCCGCATTGGAGCAGCATGGTGGAGTAAGCTCCGATCCTTCTCCTACATGGGGAAGAGGCCTATGCCCAACAGTGAGATATTACAGGCTGAATCGTGATCGATTTCCTGCTATGCCTCTATATATCTCAGATAAATTTCGATATAAATAGTTCTATATTAAATTCCCTTTTATTTCAGTGCAACGGAACTGCGTGTCTTACGGGGGTAAGGAAAAGTTATTGATGCCCGTTTCCTAAATTCAGAATAGCGGGTTACCATATGGACGGGACTTAATTTTAAGCAAGACATGTTCTAAATTTAAAGGCTCTTAAGCAAAACGAACAGTTTTTTGAATAGAAAAATTTTAGTTTTGATGTACCAATTAATTAATTAATGTTCAAATTTTTTAAAATAGGCAGATGACTTAATTGTCTATAGCGCATGCTGTAACTACCTTTAAGAGGAATTATTCGTATATTTTATACCTAGGCATATAACTAATTGTAATTTTTTATTTAAACATATAATTCTGTTGGTGGTTCATATTAAATAAATAAATAAATAGCAGCAATATGTTTGTTTAAACGCGCTAATCTAAAGATCTACTGGTTCGAATTGAAAAATTCTTTTTGTGTTGGTTTGTCCATGTACCGAGCGATCAATGAATTTTTTAATAAATGTACACTAACCTTGGATGCTAATAATAATCAATTTTTAGATTTTTTTTAATTACTTAGACAGAGCAGTAGTATAAGTCAGATCTTAGGAAACATTAGCTCTTTTTGTAAAAGTATTTTTGGTGAAGTAAAATTTTTTAAGGTAAGTTTGTTCCATGGGTTTTCCATGGGCTTCCTGGGTCTAATGTATCGTACGCTTTTTGCCACCTTAGTGGTCAAAGATCAAACCTAAATAAAATGTAGTATAAGATCAAACCTAAATAAAATGTTTAAATTACTTACTAATACAACGTAAATAGGCTTCACGAGTTGTGTATTCTATTTAAAAATGTACAAACTGTTTTATTACATTAAAACAAATTATAGTCTATAATCCTATAATTTTATAACTTTATATAAGAGAGACTTCTTTAAACTTGTCTTTTGTCGTAAAACGTTATAAGACTCCTACATTCCTCTTTCATCTTCAAAAATGTTTATTACGAAAGTACAATAAAGTAACAGAAACGTTTCAATGATATGTTATAAAATATACATGTAACATGCATGCATTACATAACATGTTGAAATACTGCATAAAATAAACACTGCATAACATAAATATTTGTTTTTATGTTCTCAAATGAATATTAAAACTTTAAACACATTTACCACTGCTTTAGAATGTTTTTTTTTTTTGTCCTATTGGACATGCAATAATGTCACTTGCATGCAACTTGTGGAAGTTGTGGATAGCTTTTGCGTGCAAGTTACTTGCACGCTTCAATACAAAATTAAATAAAATATTCCTAACTATGTAACACAATTATGTTAATTTTCAGTGCGAAGGAGGTACTTGTTTCTCTGAGGTAACAATTATTCTATGATTCTAAATTACCTTTTTTCTTTATGCTTAGTTTTCACTGTTATTTGCATGCGGTATGTCTACATAAAGTTGACAAAAATTTAAAACAAAATATATTTTTAATATAATTTAATAATCGTATTTTTGTATGTTAAAAAAGAACTAAATATACACAGTAAATAAATACAAAACAAAGTAAATACTAATTGAGAACTTAGTTACCTAAGGTATTATTTATAGCTGCAAATAACTTCCTTAAGTGGATTTCTTTTCATTAAATAATAAGGATCATATATTTTATAATAATAAAAAATAAATAATTATCTATAATCTATATAAATTAAAGTGAATGTTTCTAAGCGCATAACTTGAGAATGGGTCGACGAATTCGGTGGAACCGGCGAAAGTTTTTAACACTAAATTTTTTTTTTAAAGTTTGACAGAACGTAGTCTATCTGGCAGCTAGTTATATAATATAAACTAATGCATTATATATTTTTTAGGATAAGGGCAGGGAGATGATGCATTATATATTTTAAATTCAAAATTGATTATTTTTCCAGGCTAAGGGCTTTTTTGGACATTCAACAGTTAGTATAACATACTTTATGGAAACAATTATTTAAAAAGAAAAATATTTGCTTTATATATTTTTATTTGTTTTCAGTGCCAAGGAACTTCTTGTTCTACAAGAGTAAGAATTGCTAAACCTAGTAACTAATTACAACTAACTAATTCTACTGCTACGCAACTGTTACGTACCTGCTACGCTATTGCTACGCTATTGCTACTTTTACTGCCAAAGTCACATAAGATTGTGAATACACGAATTCTCAGCAATATATGTATACACTTGATTTTTTTCAGACTGAAGGGGAAAGTAGTACTTCAACGGTAAACTATAAAATATATATATGAATTTTAATATATAAATGTACTGTTAAAATCCAATAACACATTATGTAATATATCATGCTAATACATCATTAAATAACGCGTCTGATACAACAAAAAATGTCTATTCACATTTATACTTTCAACGTGATATGATAAATCAATGTCATGTTAATCTAAATTAACTTATCGTTAGTTGCTATTATAGATAAGATTTTAGATTAACATGGTTACTTCTATTACTAAAATTATTCGAAAACGGGATATTTACCATGTCTAGTCTCAGTCGTGAACAAGACATTCGCAGTTAATGTCGAAATATCGAACTCCGCAAACGAAAATAATAAACATGGTAAATATCCTGTTATCGAATAATTGTAGCTATTATAGATATTCGAAACTATACTCCAAGTTAGTATCAAAATATCTCTGAAAGACAATACAGCTATCCACGCCATTCTTCGTCTTTGATTAAAAGTTAAACTTTCATAAATTTGTATAGGTTTATTTATATAATATTATTACTAAAAACGTCTTTTTTAAATATAACTATGTTTCTTTAATGTTTTTAATGCTTTCAGTGCAAAGGAGATGTATGTCAATCTACGGTAAGGCGACATTACATTTCACAATCCACGCTATAAATTGTTTTACTATGATCTTGCATTACAATGATGTTACTTTTAAAATTATTTTTAAATAGCGTAACAGTGAAATTAAACTTTTGTAACGAAATACTCAAACCAATGTGCCAATGATCAAAATAATCCAAATAATGGCGGGAGCCATTGTAGTTAATAAAGAAATAAATTTTTTTTTAGAATACTATAGTATGGGTATCAAATTAAAGGGATCAATACAAGGATTTCAAAAATGTATATTATGATTATTATTACCGTAATAATAATAAAGAAATACAATAAGAAAGTTTAAAAAATGTTGACTTTGCTCTTTCCGTTTTTTACGCAGGCGGGTTTTTTGTTTTCTTTTAATTATATTACTTGTTTTATACTTTATTGTACACCACAAATATATTACAAGCAAAGCTTAAAGATAAGTACAGACAGTGAAGTAGGTACAATGGGCGGACTTATGGCTAATTAGCCATTTCTTCCAGACAACTCAGAATATTTTATACCTTAGCATACAAACAAACCTCTAAATCTTTGACTTTGACCGAGCCATTTAAAAAAGGATGAGGATGAGGTTAACCATTCACCTGTACTTTTTGTGTTTTAGCTTATGATATTTTACTGTTATTTCATTTTATTCTTTGATGATTTGTTTTGTTCAAAAACTTGTTGTTGTCGTGTAGTCTATTTATGATATTATGTACGACGATTATTTTTTGAGTTGTCCCTCTAATCATATTATCATAATTATGAATCGCAGTATTCTTGTCGATGCCAATTGAATTTGATTTTTTTTATTTTTGTTTAAGAACAAATAATTACATAATATGTCAATTCTCATGTACCCCCTATAGTTCTCTGTAAGCACTACAAAAAAAAACGAGATTTACACCTCAGATATTGTGGGCCAGAAGGAGAAAGAGAGATTCCTCCGTGATTTCTAAATTTTCTTTTTTACTTTCTCTGTTTGGTATATTATAGTTCGTAAATTTTGTAATAAGAGAAATAAATAACTACTTCTATTTTAAGGACATCACTGTTGATAAAAAAACTACATGAATGCAATTTAACTTCGTTACAACAATTAATTTTCATACTTTATATTTTATGTTACCACTATTTTCTCTATTGATAGGGATTGTCTATAAGAGATCACTGTTAGTGATAAGACCGCCTGTGCACTTTTTTGAATTACAATATTGTTATTTTCCTTATACAATTTTAAATGTGCAATAATGTGTTAAATCATAAATAATAAATAATTGATGCAATTCTATATTTTAGTAGTTCTTACAAAAGACCAACTTTTTAAAAGTTGACCATCATAATACACAGGACCGGAAAGAATAGTTAGATAATCTTCGATATCTTCAAAAGTACCTGACATAGCTAAATGTATACATAGTGTCGTGAAACGCCTCGAGCGGATAGTTCATAAAATAGCTTTTTCACAAATAAATTTTTCATAATATTTTTGCCACACAAGAGATATTATTTCTCGTTTGCCATCGCGAGCTTACATGCAAGAAACCAAAATTATGTTTGAAGGGTTTTGTGTAATTTTCCTTTACAAAGTTTTCTCGTGATTTTATTTCACAGGAAAAGAATTCCTGATAATAATATTATAATAATATTAGAAAAGTTCTTGGAGGAAGGAGTGATTTTATAAGGTTTTTGTTTGTGAAAAAAACTTATAATTTAATCACAAGACTTCATTAAAAAGAAAAAGACAATTTAATTTATTTAGTTTTTACTAGATCTTTGTATTATTTCTAAATAGATTTTATTTTAGATATATTTTAGTCAATTGTAATTAAGTTTTAACAAAACTTTAAGGTTTGTTTTTTTGTTGTATGTGGTTATTAAGAAACTGTACTCAATTAAAACTCTTACAGTGTTTAGGAAAAAACTGCACAGCATCGGTAAGTTATTTGTTACTTTTTTGCTACGTTGTACTTGAATTATTATCTGTTCTTTCCATTTCTCACGCGAATCAAAATCAATATGTAACTCAGCATATGGCCAATATTTATTTACAAGTTTTTAAGAGTTCTTGCCTATTCCTTGCCTTGCTTATAATACTCAATACATCTCCCCCAGGAATTCTGGTCACCTTACTATTACAGGAACACAACACTACTTTAAAGCAGTATTATCTAGCTATATTTGCAGTTTTATAAAATTACTAGCTGTGCCCCGCGGTTCACCTGCGTTGATTTGAGGAAAAAAAATGCTTTCCTTTTTTTTAATAGTATAACATTTAATTAGCTTGATATATTTTCCTTAGTTTACACTACATAAATTTCTGAACGCACGCATAAATATTTGACCAAAGAGTATATAACCACTACGTTTTATATTTGACAACCAATATATATTATGTCAATCCGTTTTCATCACTGACATTATTATCTTATACTATTAAACGAGCAATTCTTGTATATATATATATATTTTCTGAATCTCGGAATCGGCTCCAACGATTTTCGTGAAATTTAGTATGCAGGGGATTTCGGGGGCGAAAAATTGATCTAGCTAGGATTCATTTAAAAAAAATGTCGTGTTATCCCTGTTTTAGGCAATGAAAAAATATCATTAGAATACGAAGCTTAATTTCACTTCGTGTCAACATAGCTGTAATGGCGTATTTAGGAAATCGGCGGGTGTCAAATCGTGTTGACCCGGGTTCGAATCTGTCTCCAGATAATTTTTTTTTCTTTTTTTTTTTTAATTTCACTCGTGATTTATTATTTAAATAAAATTAAAATATAAAAATACCGAGAAAAAAAAAACAAAAAAAAATGAAAATACCGAGCTAGGCTCGGTCACCCAGGTACTTATACTATTAAACGAGCAATTCTTGTATATATATATATTTTCTGAATCTCGGAATCGGCTCCAACGATTTTCGTGAAATTTAGTATGCAGGGGATTTCGGGGGCGAAAAATTGATCTAGCTAGGATTCATTTAAAAAAAATGTCGTGTTATCCCTGTTTTAGGCAATGAAACAATATCATTAGAATACGAAGCTTAATTTCACTTCGTGTCAACATAGCTGTCATGGCGTATTTAGGAAATCGGCGGGTGTCAAATCGTGTTGACCCGGGTTCGAATCTCAGTCTCCAGATAAATTTTTTTTCTTTTTTTTTTTAATTTCACTCGTGATTTATTATTTAAATAAAATTAAAATATAAAAATACCGAGAAAAAAAAACAAAAAAAAATGAAAATACCGAGCTAGGCTCGGTCACCCAGGTACTTATACTATTAAACGAGCAATTCTTGTATATATATATATATATATATATATTTTCTGAATCTCGGAATCGGCTCCAATGATTTTCGTGAAATTTAGTATGCAGGGGATTTCGGAGGCGAAAAATTGATCTATCTTATACTATTAAACGAGCAATTCTTGTATATATATACATATATATATTTTCTGAATCTCGGAATCGGCTCCAACGATTTTCGTGAAATTTAGTATGCAGGGGATTTCGGAGGCGAAAAATTGATCTAGCTAGGATTCATTTTAAAAAAAAATGTCGTTTTATCCCTGTTTTTAAGCAATGAAAAAATATCATTTGAATACGCAGCTTAATTTCACTACGCGTCAACATAGCTTTAATGGCGTAATTAGGAAATCAGCGGGCGTCAAATCGTGTTGACCCGGGTTCGAATCTCAGTCTCCAGATAAATTATTTTTCTTTTTTTTTTTTAATTTCACTCGTGATTTATTATTTAAATAAAATTAAAATATAAAAATACCGAGAAAAAAAAAACAAAAAATAAACTGAAAATACCGAGCTAGGCTCGGTCACCCAGGTACTACATTTTTAAAATGTAAAATACGCCACTATCCGTATATTGTGGATATATGTTGTCGATTCGAAACCTTTATTTAAATACGTTCTTTAATTTTATTGGAGAGTTTCCCATATCGACGGGATGAACAATGTTTGACAGTTACGAAACACGAACATAGTTCCATACAAATTTTCATTCCCACCTTTCAACCCTTTACACCCTTTTATTTGCATTAAAAAGTAGCCTATGTCCTTTCTCAGACTCTAGGCTATCTGTATACCAAATTTTATTTAAATCTGTTAAGTAGTTTTGGCGTGATTGCGCGACAGACAGACAGACAGAGATACTTTCGCATTTATAATATTAGTATGGATTTTAGATTAATATGTCAGATTTAAAAAGTAAAACTTAAAAACGAATTATTTACACACCTATATTAATATTTAAATTGTTTACATTTCAGTGTTTGGGCGAAATCTGCATGTCTCAGGTTCTAAATATTTATAATAATTATTATTTTTACAAAAACATTCTGTTAACTCATATGCAAATCTAGTAACATTTAGTGACTTTCTAAGCTCTTTATACTATCTGTACCCCATTTCACCAACATTAATTTGAGAAAAAAAGGTACTAAAATATTTTATAGCCTATAGCTTTGCTAGGTAAATGAACTATCCAACACACAAATATTC
The DNA here is from genome assembly GCA_905220545.2 of Melitaea athalia. NCBI lineage: Eukaryota > Metazoa > Arthropoda > Insecta > Lepidoptera > Nymphalidae > Melitaea > Melitaea athalia. The sequence continues at coordinate 4,563,853 of HG992204.1, forward strand.
AACTTAAACAATCAAACAAACTTTTCAGCTTGATAATATTAGTAAAGATAATATGGAGAGTTATAGTGTGTTTGTATAATACTCCTTACATAAAATATTCTTAATACTAATATTTAAAGTATTTAAAATATATAAATGTGTATTGTAATATTTAGAATATTTTATGGATTTACGAAAAATTACAACAAAAAATATAATAAATCATAGAAAAATGTTATTGCTATCAAACAGTGCAGTTGTGATACTGTGGTGAGTAAGGTTACCAAACAGCGGAGGTAGGATCGCAACCCGCTTCTGATATATACTCTTACGACCAGTTTCAATATCATATTTAACTGAGGTAGCACAGCAGGAAATTTCTTGCTCAAAATATGGAGCAGCCCGACTGGGGTAGTACCTTACAGAAGATCACAGCTAAATAATACTGCTTTCAAGCAGGGTTGTGTTCCTGTTGGTGAGTAAGGTGAACAGAGCTCCTGGGGGGAAAAATCATTTCTCTCTCTGAACCTTGTTACTAGAGATAGAATTTTGACGTAAGCATTCAAATCGTATCAAAAATCTACCGCTAGTAGGCAGAATCAGAGATAGATAGACTATCGAAAACGGTAGCCTACTTACCATCGGGCACATGTCTCGTATTTACACAAGCCTGGCGCATGCATCAGCATTCCCTTAAACAATTTGGATCGTCTACATTAAGTATGTTTTAATAGTCATAACCATGTTTCTTTATTTCAGTGTAATGGAGTTGGGTGCAAATCTCTGGTAACTTTTTGACAAAAATATCCATAGAAATGTTAAAAAATAAAAAAACGCTTAATCTCTAGAGACATATATGAGATCAGTCCAAAAATAAATTTAGCCTGACGATGAAATTTTACGTTTCTTTTCGAATTATATTCAAACTAATTCGTATTTTTTTTTTTATTATTTTTGTGTTTTCCACACATGAGGAAATTATAAAATGTTATTTATTATCATATCAAAATTTCGATCCAGCGAGATTCGAACCCGGTATGTTGGGAGTGCGGGTCCGAATCCCCTGGATCAAAATTTTTATATGATAATAAATAGCATTTTATTCAAACGAATTTAATTTTCAGTATTTTCTATAATTAGCAAATTATTGAAACATTTTTGGACATATTCGTATCATACAAGTATCAAAGTGCATAGTTGAATTGTTTTCTTAAAACTTACAATACAACATTTAAAGCTTAAAATATTTATATAGAAGCCATCAAGACATTGTTGACACTTCAATCTTTATGTATTTTAATTCATAATTATTAATTTGTAATTCATCATCATCATCATCATCATTTCAGCCTATCGCAGTCCACTGCTGGCATAGGCCTACACAAGTTCGCGCCAAAAATGACGTGAACTCATGTGTTTTGCCCATAGTCACCACGCTGGGCAGGCGGGTTGGCGACCGCAGGGCTGGCTTTGTCGCACCGAAGACGCTGCTGCCCGTCTTCGGCCTGTGTATTTGAAGGCCAGCAGTTGGATGGATATCCCGCCATCGGTCGGCTTTTTAAGTTCCAAGATGGTAGTGGAACTGTGTTATCCCTTAGTCACCTTTTACGACACCCACGGGAAGAGAGGGGGAGGCTAGATTCTTTGCCGTAGCCACACAGCGAATTTGTAATTAAATTTTTGTAATTTTTTTACAGTGTAACCACCGTGACTGCAAAGCTAACTTCGTAAAGACTCGAATGAAGGAACCGTGGACGCTGCTGAACCTCGAATTTGAAGCTAACCTTTCTGATTAGATAAAAAACTGTATAACGCATAAAACCAATAACATAATTAAAATAACGATTAAATAAATTATGTTCTTTTACTGCGCTATTGTGTCTTTTCAACGACTTCAAAAAAGAAGGAGATCTTAAATTCGCCTTTTTTTTTGTTTGTTTCATCATAATTTTTTACTGGGTGTATTGATTTTGAGCATTCTTTTTTGTTCAAAAAAACAAATCATGTATGACATAATTGATCCTATTCCACACGGACGAAGTCGCGCGCAGAAGCTAGTATTCAATATATTTTATTATAATATATAATAAATATTCAAGATCTCTATATTTTAAGTTCATATATTACAGATTTAAACAAAAAACATATATTTTTTTTCATGTTCCAAGTAACTGTGTAACTCGTAGAGGTTAACGAATGACTAGACGCAAGTAAAAACACACAGTTAGTACAAATTATACTAACATTATAGATAATAATAAATTAATAAATAAAATAAAGCCCATTTATCGGGGAAGGCTATAGGGTGTATTTTTTCTTCCCCCAAATTAACGAGTGTAAAACCGCAGGACAGAGCTAGTCCAGTACTAAAAACTAAGCTCATCTATCTTAGAACGCCATCCAACAAACACGCTGCATAATAATAGCTCGGGAGGCAGCGCTATAGTTGAGCAAGTCATTTTATACCGGCTGAAAATCATAACAATAATAGTTTTCCCCTAACACATAACAGCTCTGAACGTCAGCTGCTCTGATAGCGGTGGAGCTAAAGGAGACAGCATGAGAAAGTAATTGGAAAAAAATCTGCTCCAATGAATTTTATACCGAGCGAAAATGTGTTATATTATTGTTTCAATCACATACTTTAAAAAAATAGTCGTCAGCTATATTGATGAAGGTGGGTTATATGTCAGTCACGTGCATGAACATCATTGAAAATTTGACAAAAAAAGTAATTTTATACCTTATAAAATTTGTAGATCTAAATGTTTATACTTTAAAAATAATAAAGAAAACCGTCAGCCGTATTTTTGATGGGGGAAAGACCGTCAGTCAGCGTGATAAACATTTTGCGCGCTCAATGCATTTGAGCGTTGCATAGCCTCTTTGGAAAATAAACTGATGATCTTTACACCCATAAATATTTTTTTTTACATTCAAATTATCTTATACTTTGAATTCAATAAGTATAATATCAATTTAGTATAAAAAAACACCACATTTTATTTATTCATTTTGTTCCGGTTTCAAATTATATGTATATACAGAAATATATATTTCACGATCACGATCACGATTCAGCCTGTAATATCCCACTGTTGGGCATAGGCCTCTTCCCCATGTAAGAGAAGGATTGGAGCTTAATCCACAACGCTGCTCCAATGCGGGTTGGCGGATATATTACCTACTATGAGTAACGATCGCTATCAAGTGTACATGATAACAACCGGGACCGACGGCTTAACGTGCTCTCCGTGGCACGGTGGGGAGACCCACAAGGACTGCACAAACACCCAGACCATGGCAAACATCTGTATGGCCAATACAAATGTTGTCGTGTGCGGGGATCGAACCCGCAACCGCCGCGCAACAGCCAATCGCAATCCAGTGCTGTGACCGCTGCGCCAACGCGGCGTCACAATATACATATATTTATTAGAAACAAAATACTAATTATTTAAAAAAAAATTTTAATGAACATAAATAAGAAAAAAAAGCTTAGATTTCTATAGATACATAAATTATTATTTTGCTTCTTTATATAGGTACATCTTCTTCTGTGTCTGTGTGATATCCATCACTTTCCTCACAACTATCATCGGAGCTGTCGACGATGAGAACTTCAATGTACTGTAGAAACCATAGATGGTGATGGTGAAACTTGATCACCGTCGAACCATTTCAAAGTGTATTCATTATTTTCTTCCTTCCATCCGTAGTATAACGGTGATAATACTGATGAAACTGACTGATGAGCATGACTCGAAAGATGCGCTATATAGGCCATGTACGTAATGGTCGATTTACATCAGACGAGCGAATGCTCATTCTATCCCCACTATATCATATTCTTATCAATTTTTTTTAGTGTAAAAAGGCGTAGAGCATTTTTTCGTTGTTATATATATGAAAATGAGTGTTCGAAGATCAAGAAAGAATGCTCTTGTTCTAGCTCTAGCTCTTTGTCCGTTTGGTCTAAATCCACCCTAATACATGCTGATTGCTGGTATAATTCAGATTGACGTGCAGGGAATATTGCACAGTCAAGTGTACTTTTAAGTGTGAATTTGTCTTTTGGACTTCATTTTATATGTTCTGATCATACATTCTGCATACAAATTCTTCGATCTTTTTTAGAAGTTGATGTATCTTAGAATCGTTTATATTTGCTATATCTGTAAATGTTCTTATTAATGATTCTGACTGTCAACCTGCCTGTCTCCTACAAAAAGCGGGATTAAAGTCGTATCCTGTGAATGCATGAAATCCTGGCAACGATGCGCACAAGCTAGGTCCTAATACTTTGTACAGTTGAGTAACATCGATAGGTATAACGTTGTGCATTTCCAGTTCCGAATAATAAATAAATTTTAAGATTGCTCTGAATATGACTCATATTCTTCAATAGAATCATTAAAATATCTGTATCAGAATATGTTATTACTACGTTTGTTCTTTGCTTCTTCATGCGTTGTATAATTTAAATTGTGCTCTACGCTTCTTTCTATTTTTTCATTATTTTATAATTCTACCAGAAGGCTAGAAAAATAACTTTTAGGCAAGGTATGTTAGAGTAGTGAGACCTTTACTGCTTGAAATTCCTTGATGCTACAGTTAATATAATATGAAACCGATACAAAATTAATAAATAAAATGTGGTGTTTTTTGTACTAAATTGATATTATACTTATTGAATTCAAAGTATAAGATAATTTGAATGTAAAAAAAATATTAATGGGTGTAAAGATCATCAGTTTATTTTCCAAAGAGGCTATGCAACGCTCAAATGCATTGAGCGCGCAAAATGTTTATCACGCTGACTGACGGTCTTTCCCCCATCAAAAATACGGCTGAGGGTTTTCTTTATTATTTTTAAAGTATAAACATTTAGATCTACAAATTTCATAAGGTATAAAATTACTTTTTTTGTCAAACTTTCAATGATGTTCATGCACGTGACTGACATATAACCCACCTTCATCAATACAGCTGACGACTATTTTTTTAAAGTATGTGATTGAAACAATAATATAACACATTTTCGCTCGGTATAAAATTCATTGGAGCAGATTTTTTTCCAATTACTTTCTCATGCTGTCTCCTTTAGCTCCACCGCTAGTGCGACAACTGACGCTCACTTTACCGATTTCTGACCATTAAACAACTATTTGAAATACAATTTATTCGGTATAAAATTCCTAAAAAAATTGCTACGCTACCTCCCGTACTATAATGATTTATGACGACTTTCAGACTCTCGAGTACGTATCGTCAGTTTTCAAATATGAGAGTAGGGTGACTAGGCTCTTGTTTCTTTTAGGAATATTTCAAAATAATTAAAAACTTATGGCAAGTTGTTTAAGCGGTGAAGAAATAGACATTTGTTTATTTTTTTTTTAAGTTTCTGGAATAGTTTCATAATGTAAAATATGAGAAAATTATTTGTTCATTTAACAGGAAAACGTGTCTTCAGTTCAGTCACATGTAGTTTGGTAGCATAGTATTTTTAAAAAATTTCGTTTATTTTAAAACAATTCAATTCTTTAGATTGGTTAAAATTAAATAAACGTAATGGACCTTTGACATTCAAGGTACCCAGTATGATAGACATAATGATAATTGACCAGATAATCAGATCCTACAGAGAATCTATGAAAAATTATCAACCAATGCATAAAATTAAAAACTAATACTAAATACAAAAACCAATTAAAGGTAATCACAGCATGCAAGTATACAAAAAATAAATAAACATTTTTTCGAAAGTACCCAGTACTTAGCTGTCATTTTATACTTTCATTTACAATCTACTAGGCATTATTGGTGAAACTTGGTCAAATAAAACATGCTCTTCACGTGACTAAAATTCGTGCTGAATATATCAATAATTCAATACCAGTGCTATAGTATTACGAGTTTCAGTTATATCATAAAAAATAACTTAAACTTTTGTGTCCCTTATATTCTTTAGAGAAGTACAGACACCCTATATTCATGGTAATTCATCTTTCTGGCGGATTTCGTAAGTAGAAGTCTCTCAAAGAGTTGCCACTTTTTATGGATAAGAGTCTAGAAATCAAAGGTTAGCTGTTTGAGTAACAAATATTGATGCAAAATTTAGTCCTTGATAAACAAATACGTATACGTACTGCTGTGTAAACCTATTTATTTATTTATTTTTATTTGGAAATCTCAACTAATATCATCATCACTACATATTATAAAACAAAGTCTCTTCCCGCTGTCTGTCTGTATATATGCTTAGATCTTTAAAACTACGCAACGAATTTTGATGCGGTTTTCTTTAGTAAATAGAGTGATTCTAGAGGAAGGTTTATATGTATAATACATGCATAATATACCAGAGGAACACTGATAGTTTTAAAGTTTTCTAATGTGATGTCGTCAATAAACACATTTTTGCGCTTAGATTGCGCGATTGCGCTTGATTGGCGCTTGATATTTATTTTATACTAGTTGACCCGGCGAACTTCGTACCGCCTAACAGCCGATTCTTTAATTTTTTATTTTTTTAATACTTATCCTTCCCGGAACCCCTCCACTAATACTAAACTTTATAGTATGGTATTAAAGTTCAAATTAACTTTTAAGTATTAATACGAATCTCTTGTATGGGAATATAGAAAAGTGTAGTTTTTAGACTTTTTCAGGCAATTTTTTAAATTTTTCTTTCCGTAATAACCATCCTTGTACTTCAAGGAATGTTATAAAAAAAGAATTAGTGAAATCGGTTCAGCTGCTCTCGAGATTTACGCTTAGCAACACATTTAGCGATTCATTTTTATATATATAGAGATTTTATATTTAGTATCAGCATTGCACCCGTGCCGGAGCGGGTCGCTAGTTATAAATACAATATTTATTGAGGTAGGTCACAGCAGGATATACCCTGCTCAAAATTTCGAGCAGCCCGACTGGGGAAGTACCTTGACGTCACAGCCGATTCAGCTAAATAATACTGATCTCAAGTATTGTTGTGTTCGCAAATGAAAATCTCTTTCAAAAAGTTTACTAAAATCAAAAATAGATATTTGGCGTTAATGGGTTGGGTTTAAATATGTGTTTTTCCGTATTAAAGTTTTCAACGCGTTATTCTGAAAATCTCTAGTCTTCTTGTAAAAAAGTCAAGTTTATTAAAAATCCATTACTTATAAACACTTAGTCGCGAATAGCAATATAAAAATTTCTAATAAAGAGCTAAATAGCACATTGCCAAACAAGTAATCTGGACTTCTAATATTAGCAGTATTATATTAGGAAAATACCAAAATAGCAAGATAATGAACAAATAAAATACGGCAAAATTAAAATTACGTAACTTAATGAGAAAGTGTATGTGGCATTTCAATATTGCCATAGAAAGATAAAGTTTTCATAATCAAAGAAGAGGAAATTAAAATTACATTATTTATCAAGCAATCTCGTTTATCCGTATGTAATTTTGTATCTTATTAGAAGAAAGAAAACACGACCAAATTAAAATTACATTATTTTGTAATACATGAAATATATTAGTTCGGTCTTCTAATGTTGGCAGTATCATATTGTGGGTAGTGTTCGCTCCACGTTCCCCCACCGACGTCGTTCTTTCCGTTGACCACATATCGACATGAAAAACTGCGACACTGAAATAATACAATTACAAAATAATAATATACTATTGTTAGGTTTAATTGTATTACAATCTAGTTAAGAAGTTATGCAACTAAGAGCTAATAACGCTATTTAAGGGTGGATTTAGACCAAACGAACAAAGAGCTAGAGCTAGAACAAGAGCATTCTGTCTTGATTTTTATGTGTAAACGAACACTCGTATTCATATATATAACAAAGAAAGAATGCTCTACGCCTGTTCACACTAAAAGAATTTGATAAGAATTTGATATAGTGGGGATAGAATGAGCATTCGCTCGTCTGATGTACATAAATCAACCATAACGCATAAAGATATTCCAAGAAATAAAACTATCTGATATATAATTTTTTTTTGCCATCGAATACCACAATATTATTCATGATTTCTATTTGCAAATGTGAATTTAAAAGCTGTAGTTTCTTAATAAAGGAGAAACACAATGGCCCATTCTGCCTCCTGCTGCTAAAATCTATTCGTAACTTATGTGCATGGTAAACTTAAGCCATAACTGGTGAAATAAATTTTTTTTAACGTGGAGAAATTCTCATGGATACTCTCCCAGGCGGATAGTTCGTTGTGCACGTGAAACTATCATAATATTTACTCTGGATACGCTATACACCCAACGATTTTAGATTTGTCCGATCAATACCCCAGATTGATGAGAAGATTGGTGCAATCTGGTAGCTGGGACTTACCGAATTATTTTTTAGCTTTTAGTACATAACCTAACTACATCATTTTTATTGCAATAAAACCGTTAAACATTGTAAAAAAATAGTTTATTTTACGTATACGTACGCCCGCTTCACAGCCAACTCCGAGACACTAGAAGACAAATTATACTATTACATATATATTCCAGGCCTACAAATGTCATATAAAACCAAACTCCTAATTATTGGAGGTTCTACTGACTTTGATTTTTACAAATCTTTTATACATACATATGTAAAACAATGTTATATGAAAATCATAATATAATATCCTGGCATCGAGTTAGATACTTGTCAAATTGGTTGGCGTTTATAGTTGCTACCCATTTGCTACCACAGTTGCTACTCTACATAATCATGGAGTTATATTTTTAAACGTATAAACTATAAAGCTATCTCAACTCATTGAAAACTCATTTAACAAGCTTTCTAACCAAAAACTAAATATTCAAATCAGCTCAGGGGTAACTCAGTCAAACGTAAGGGGTAAAGTGGGGGTCTGGGGGATACAGGACTTTGTTCCAACGCAGGATTTTCCCCTATAGTTATGGAAATTTTTCGTTCCTCTATTTGTTCAAACGTAAATAAAATAAATTAGTTTAAATTTTCAGTTAGGTATTGTAAATATTTCATTGAAACATCTAAATCGGTTTAAGCCAGGTTGCTATATACAAAAAATCGTCATTTTTGTTTACGAACAATTAAATTTCAAACACGACGCGTCCTGATCGTGTTTAAAACGATAAAAAATTATGAAAATGAAATAAAAACAAAAAGTGTAATTTCCATACTTACTCTAGACTCGCAAGAGATGCCAACACACTGAAAAAAAATTATGTCATAAACAATTATTAAAATTAAAAAAAAATTAACAAGGCAATTCAATCATCTGAACTGAACAATACGATTCTCTCTCTTGTGTTCTATCTCTCTTATAAGAGAGATAGATTACTTACTACTCTACTTTACTCTCGTACTCTTTCTAATCTCTCTTATAAGAAAGATAGATTAGAAAGAGTACGAGAGTAAAGACAATATAAAAAAACTCAAAAATTGGTATCATTATTAAATGATAACTTTGATTTATGCACGCTTTACGGGCTCGGAATGAAAATTTTTATTTCCAAAAATATTTCTTTCCAGTTTTAGTGTCTTCTTAATTATGGTCCTTACAAATCTTCCGACCATCCCTCGGAGATTATGTTAAGCTGTAGGTTCCGGTTGTTGTCATAGATACGGAGATACCTGATAGCGATATTTACTCATAGTAGGTAATATGATCATATCACCAGAAGATATGATGTGTGTGTGTCGTGAATTAAGCACCAATCCTTCTCCTACACGGAGAAAGAGGCATAAGCCCAGCAATGGGTTGTTACAGAAGTTACCTTAGCGCTGCAACCCTCGCCGATACACTAGAATATAAAATTGTACATTTAAATATTTCTAACCGATAAAACACTTTTAATTATACGCAATGGTTGCAGTTCTAAACTATTAAAATAAAGTAGGCGTAGTAATTCGTCTCGACCTGATTAATTTACTAGCTGCTGCCCGCGACGTCGCGTCGTCTGCATGAACGCTATACAGCAAATAAAGGTTCACTGCTCGTTCGCCGTAGGTGATAGCGTGATAATATGTAGCCTATATGTTGACCCGACTTCTTAATAATATTTGTGCCAAATGTATTGAAGTAAATCCATGCAATACTTTTTAAATTTATCCCGGACATATACACATATATATACATATATATCCACCAACCCGCATTGGAGCAGCGTGGTGAATTAAGCTCCGATCCTTCTCCTACATGGTGAAGAGGCCTATGCCCAACAGTGGGATATTATAGGCTGAATCGTGATACATACATACAGACAAACAGACAAAAGTTCTAAAAACTATATTTTTGGCTTCGGTATCGATTGTAGATCACACCCCAAGTATTCTCTAAAAAAAATATTCAATGTACAGTTTTGACCTTCCTTCCTACCATTTTATTATAGGTATGTATAGATGATTTTGGCTCATTAACATTTCTTTCTGTCAGCTAATTGTAATTAATTTTTGTAACTAACCAGGGCTTGTCTCACCTGTTAATGATAGTGCTATCTGATACATAACGCTGTCCGACAGATAAAAGTTTGATATACATATTTATCCTCCCGGTCCCGGTTGTTATCATGTACACCTGATAGCGATCGTTACTCATAGCAGGGAATATATCCGCCAACTTGCATTGGAGCAGCGTGCTCGATTAAGTTTTGATCCTTCTCCTACACGGGGAAAGAGGCCTATGCCCAGCAGTGGGATATTACAGGCTGAAGCGATACATATTTATCATGTTCACCATAAAACTCCACTTTAGTGATCAGATATATCTATTCGTAAACTTTAGTGAATCTTAAAGTTGTGGTTTATTACTTGAGGTGAAACGAACGCTGAGAGCACGTTTCAACTCGTGCATAAGAATCTTATCTGTAATTTATGCACAAGATAAATTTTATCACCAATCTGGAACAGGTGTTTAATTTATTAATCACCAGCTTAAAATATATTAGCAATGATGAATGTTTAATAGCTGAAATAAACGTTTCAATTACAATATTACGCTAATAAAGCTCAATAAAAAAATACTGTACCATAGCAAAACAGCCCGGTCCATTGCACTGAAAATAAATATCTACAAATAATAAAAGACAGCCGCTCTGGCTTAATGGTGCGTGTAGATGCCAAAAAGCCATTGGTCGTGTGTTCGCTTTCCCCCCTATACACTAATTTTACATAGACAAAAACTAAGTAATATATTTTGCTTGCTATTGAACTATATGTTGAACAATTTAATTTATTAGTAACTTATGTAAGTAGAACAGAAATGATGTGATAATATAATGATGGGTGTACTCTCACATTCGGTGTAAGGAAACATGATACAAAGTAATAAATTTTTGTGTTATATAGTAAGATATGCTGTAAGTGTGTAGTAAGGTGTACTGTGTGGGTAGTTAGTTACGTCACTAAAGAATGTAGCCACCCCCTCTCTTCCCGTGGGTGTCGTAAGAGGCGACTAAGGGATAACACAGTTCCACTACCACCTTGGAACTTAAAAAGCCGACGGATGGCGGGATAACCATCCATGCTGGCTTTGAAATACACAGGCAAAAGACGGGCAGCAGCGTCTTCGGTGCGACAAAGCCAGCCCTGCGGTCACCAACCCGCCTGCCCAGCGTGGTGACTATGGGCAAAACACATGAGTTCACGTCATTTTTGGCGCGAACTTGTGGAGGCCTATGTCCAACAGTGGACTGTGAAAGGCTGTAGTGTGTGTGTGTAGTGTAGTAAGATATGATATGAGAAATAATTTCATCGAAAGTGTAAGTAGGCTTTTCAAGAAGATTATAATATAATTTTAAATAACAACTGTAGTTTTAATTTTGTTCTCACATATGTGCTGCAATGGCCGCCTATACACTGAAAAAAAATAGAATACACTGTAAATCTACGTATTAAGAAATCATAAAGAAATCCATTTCTCATGAATTAATATATTAAATTTAAATACATATAGGTATGTCGGTGATAGTCATTAATACTACTACGTATTCTTGGTTTTTTTTTAGTTAGAATAAAACTGTCCTCGACATAATACATACATATATACATTTTTAGGAATCTCTTTAATATTTAGAGTATTAAAAAGCAAAATCAAAAATACGAGTAACTTTATTCAAATAGGCCCCACGAGCACTTTCTAATCGTCAACTTACAAAAATTAAATTTTAAAGTGAGGCAAGAAACTCCGCAGTTACTTATTTGAATAATATATAAACTGTGTAGATAGTTGTTTTACATGTATAGTTTATTTATATGAGGAAACATGGTAACAACGCTTAAGCTTGAATTCACAATGATAATTGATTTGGATAAAATATAAAATACAACATCTTATACTATTAAACGAGCAATTCTTGTATATATATATATAATCTGAATCTCGGAATCGGCTCCAACGATTTTCGTGAAATTCAGTATACAGGGGATTTTGGGGGCGAAAAATTGATCTAGCTAGGATTCATTTTTAGAAAATTTAGTTTTACCCTTGTTTTTAGGCAATGAAAAAATGGCTAAAATATCGTTATAATAGGAAGGTAATTTTCGCAATAGAAATTAAAATTATAATAGCTCAGGTGGGAAATCGGACGGGTTCAACCGAGGAGACCAAGGTTCAAATCCACGTCTGCAAGCGATAATTTTTTTTCCTTTTTTTTCTAATTGCATTCGTTATTTTTTATTTAAATAAAAATAAAATATTGTTACGTGTTAGGGTTTGAACGATTTGGAGAGAAAGACCTGCTGACTCTTTTAGAGACTTTATTCACTAGCACTAGGTCCGACACAAGCACTAGGTACAACACTACGCACTAAGTACAAGCACTAAGCACTATGTACACTCACTAACCACTAGGTTCACTCTTTAAGCACTAACAATGTCCGAGGTCGTAGCCAATGTCGTAGGTTTCTGCTGGTATCACTTCTTGATCACTAGTCTTCACTTCGAAGTCGCTTCGTCGTTAGCTCAAACTGAACTGACTCCGCTCGGCCTCAATCGGCCTTTTTATACCGGGCCGAGCCTACACCCAGACAGTTCTAGAATGTTCGTGCGTGTACTCGATCTGTAGTTCATTCACCTTATATAAGTCCTCTAGCGCCATCTAGTGTTGAGTGGATGTTTCACGTTGTCTTTGTAACAAAGTGGTTTGTACAGCACACAACGTGGTTCCTCTGCTCCCCGCTAGATGGCGCAAGCTCCTTTAATTCGTGTACTCGTAACACTACTCCCCTCTTAGAGATGCTCGTCCCGAGCATCGTTGTTACTGCCATGGTAACGCGCCAGACGGTCTATGTGTACCACTTTGAATGTCCCTCTTGGTTGCTTTTGAATTTTATAAGTCACATCATTCATTCGGGTAACCACTTTGTATGGACCGTCCCACTTGGTCTGCAACTTTGGAGATTTCCCTTTCCGGCGGGTTGGGTTATGCAGCCACACTAGTGACCCTTCTTCGAAGCCTCTCGTGTTCGATTTCCGGTCATATCTGGTTTTCATGATCTCGCTTGACTGTAACCCATTTTCCCGGACCAAGGCGTGTATGTAGCGCATTTTTTCCCTTAAGTTGCTGACATAGTCTTGTACGGTCTCGGGTCCCTCCGGTGACCCTCCTGTCAATAGGTCTACTGGTATTCGTAGTTCTCTACCGTAATTGACATACGCCGGGGTAGCTTTTATGCTCTCATGCTCGGCGGTTCGGTACGACAGAAGGAAGAGTGGTATTATACTTGTCCCAATCCTTTTGTTTGTCGTCTACCAATTTCGCCAAATGCCTCTCAAGGGTCTGGTTAAATCTCTCAACCATTCCATCGGACTGTGGATGGTACGCGGTGGTCCTCGTCTTATGCATGCCCAAAATTCTGCACACTTCCTGGAACACTTGCGATTCGAAGTTCCTGCCCTGATCAGAATGGATTTCTAGAGGCACACCAAAGCGACATATCACTTCTTCGACTAGCTTAGAAGCGACTGTTGTAGCTTCTTGGTTTGGTATGGCGAACACTTCGGGCCATTTGGTGAAGTAGTCAATGACGACCATAAAATACTTGTTCCCCGATTCCGTTACAGGAAATGGCCCAGCTACGTCAACTGCAATTCGTTCCCACGGTGCACCGACGTTATACAGCCGCAGCTTCCCACGGCTCCTGGTCTGTGGTCCTTTTACAGCAGCGCAAGTAGTACATTTGCGGCACCAATCCTGTACATCATCTCGACAATGCAACCAGTAGAATCGTTCTCGCACTTTTGTTAAAAACCTCTTGACACCTAGATGACCTCCTGATACGCCATCATGTACTTCACGGAGAACATCTGGTACTCTCGCTCTTGGGACAATTATCTGAAGATGGAACTCTCTACCGTTAGTCTTCTCCCATTTCCGGTAGAGTATTCCGTTTTGAAGTATCAGACTGTCCCATTGCGCCCAGTACGCCTTAGTGACAGCGCCAGTGGGTGCAACCTCACTCCACATTGGTTTTACTTCACCCCGTTTCTTCTATGTGATGATGTGCTGAAGGTCGTCATCTCTTTCTTGAGCCTCCCTCATAGCATCATTCTCCCAGAGACCCAAAGGACTTGTTCTCGTTAGCTTTAATGTTACTTCATTAGATTCCTGCTTAACACAATGTTTGCAGTCTTCCAAACACGGCCTTCGTGAGAGTGCGTCAGCGTTCTCATGCATATTTCCGCTGCGGTGTTCCGTCTTGAAGTCATACTCCTGAAGCTGTTCAATCCATCGAGCTACTTGACCTTCGGGGTTCTTGAATTGCAGTAACCACTTCAAGGCTGCGTGATCAGTTCGCAGTAAAAACTGTCTGCCGATGAGATATTTGTTGAAATGTTGTAGCGTCTTTACAACAGCCAAGAGTTCTCTCCTTGTAACACAGTAGTTTCTCTCTGGCTTGGATAAAGATTTGCTGAAATATGCAATAACAACTTCTCTTTCACCCTGTTTTTGAGATAACACTCCTCCAATGGCCGTGTTGCATGCATCCGTGTCGACTATAAACTGACCTTCAGTTTGTGGATAGCCCAGGATTGGTGTTTCACACAGATGTTTCTTCAGTTTCTGAAAAGAATCTTCACAAGTCCCGTCCCAACTAAATTGTCGCTTATCTTCTGTCAGCCGATGTAATGGCTTGACTATCTCTGAGAATCCCTTAACAAAACGCCTGTAGTATGAGCATAGGCCGAGGAATGCCCGCACTTCGGTTTTGTCCTTAGGGTAGGCCATTTTTGAACTGCTTCCAGTTTTTCCGCGTCTGTCTGGATTCCATCACTGGAGATAACATGGCCGAGATAATTGACCTTATTCCTGAATAAACGACACTTTTTCGGGTTCAACTTTAATTTGGCTCCCTCTGTTTTGGCGAAAACTCGCTCCAAGTTTTGCAAATGGTCCTCGAAGTCACGGCCGGCAACGATGACGTCATCTAAGTAGACTAAGCAAGCCTCTCCAACTAGGCCTGCTAGTACACACTCCATGAGTCGCTCAAATGTGGCAGGTGCGTTACACAATCCGAAAGGCATGACGTTAAATTGCCATAAACCTTTACCGGTCGAGAAAGCTGTCGTCTCCTTGTCTTCTGGATGAATTTCCACCTGCCAGTATCCAGATTTCAGGTCTAGGGTCGAAAACCATTTCATGCCACTCAGGGTATCCAAAGTGTCGTCGATTCGAGGTAACGGATAACTGTCCTTCTTGGAGACATCATTGAGACGCCTATAGTCCACACAAAATCTCGTGCTGCCATCTTTCTTCTTCACTAATACAACAGGTGAGCACCACGGACTTGCAGACGGTTCAATAATCTTATTCTTTCTCATGTCCTCCAAAAGGCCTTCAACTTCTTTTTCCTTAGCGATTGGTATCCGTCTCGCTCGTTGACGAATTGGTCTCTCGCTTCCGGTATCTATCCTGTGTTGAACCACCGACGTTCTTCCAAGGTCCCCATCGTGACTGGAGAAGATATTCGCGTAACGCTGTAAAAACTTCTTAGCTTTCATGCCCTGCGAATACGTTAGGTTACTCTTGCAGTCATCGAGCAGCTCAGTCACTATACCGTAGTTGTTGCTGTTTGCTGAGTCTGCGCCTGTTATCGAACTACACTTTTTCATCCAGACAACTTCCTCGCACTTTCCAATGACGTCACCTTTGTTCAAGCAGATCTCGCGATCACCAAGATTAACAACCTTGACCACAGCGTTACTGCTCCCACTAACAAGGGTTCTCGCCGTCATCAGTTTTTGTGCCGACGTCTTGTTAGGTGTGTCTTCGATCAACACGCATCTGTTTGACTTCTGCTTTCCAGCTGGCGGCAGTTTCACCAGCACCTGAGCTTCCGCTCGTCCAGGTATAATGACTTTCCTTATGCATGCGACTTTCCCGCAGGCACCTCCGAGAATGAAGATTTCTTCTTCACCACACCTGAAAACTCCGTCAGCGACATTAATTCTGCAGTTGTGTTTCTTCATGAAATCCAAACCCAAGATGCAATCATCCATAATCTCAGCCACGATAACGTCATGGGAGTATGAGGACCCCCCTACATCCATCGTAACTGACATTTCTCCTAGGACGGGTATTGGCTGACCGGAGGCCGTAAGAAGCCGACAGTTAATTCTCCTCTTGTGTCCCCTTGCGGCTTTTACCAGATCTGGGTTCACTATTGTTCTAGAGGCTCCTGTGTCTAGAGTCATTTTGCAATCCGTCCCGTTAATAGTCCCCTGAATCGCAAGACTATTCCCGCTGCATGCCTGGGAGATAACGGTTATCGGGGCTTCCTCCGCGTCAGCCAGCACTCGCCCCTTAGTCCTGGCTTCTACTCGTTTCCCTGATCCCGGGCAGGGGACGAAGCCCTTTGCTTTTTCAGCTCCTCTATTTGTTCCTCGATCCTTTTCATCCTTGCCCTCTGGGTCTTCTTCTGCGGGCAATTGAGCTGAAGATGACCCCTCTCGCCGCACTTGTAGCACATGACTCCAGAACGTTTCTTCGTAGGAGCCTTAACCTCCTTCTGCGGGCAGTTGAGCTGAAGATGGCCCCTCTCGCCGCACTTGTAGCACATGGCTCCAGAACGTTTCTTCGTAGGAGCCTTAACCTCCTTCTGCGGGCAGTTGAGCTGAAGATGGCCCCTCTCGCCGCACTTGTAGCACATGGCTCCAGAACGTTTCTTCGTAGGAGCCATAACCTCCTTCTGCGGACAGTTGAGCTGAAGATGGCCCCTCTCGCCGCACTTGTAGCACATGGCTCCAGAACGTTTCTTCGTAGGAGCCATAACCTCCTTCTGCGGGCAGTTGAGCTGAAGATGGCCTCTCTCGCCGCACTTGTAGCACATGGCTCCAGAAAGTTTCTTCGTAGGAGCCTTAACCACCTTGACTTCCTCAGAGACCTCGCGGATCTTATGGGTCAGTCGTATGTCATGGCGAACAGCCTCGACCTCCAAAGCGTGCGCCAATGCTTCCTTTAGAGAGGTATGGTGACGAAGCCTCACTGCAGCTCTGACCTCGAGGTCTTTGATTCCATCGACAAATGCTTGAACAATATTCGTGTCTACCATCTTGCTGTCAGCTCCTGGGTGTGCCTTTCTGACAAGTTTTTCAATTTTCCACGCCCATTGTTGTAGTCCTTCACCTGAGCGTTGGACTCTGTCACGCAGTTGGGCACGGAACACGTGCTCCAGGTGTCGCTCCCCGTATCCGCAACAGTGAGAGCGGTCAGGCATTGTTCTTCCGTCCATCCGTTGGCAGTAGCAACAGTCTGGAATTGCTGACGATAAGCGTTCCACGAAGTAGTGCCGTCGTATGGCGGCACTTTTACTCTTGGTCCTTGCGCAACTCCGGTAGTTCCGCTAGACATCGCGATTCCCGTGGTTTCAAGGCGCACTACTCTCTTCTGTAATTCCGTGAGGCCGGTTTTCACATTTTCGACATCCAATCCTAAACCGGTAACTCGTTCTTCCACTTCGTCGACATCTTTTCGGAGCTTACCCACAGTGTCACTAACATTTTTTATAGCCCAAAGCGCTTTTTCCTGTGATTCTTGCAAAACGCTGAACTTGCGTTCTTGTGATTCTTGCATTGCCTTCTGTGATTCTTGCATTGCCTTCTGTGATTCTTGCATTGACTTCTGTGATTCTTGCAAAGCGCTGAACTTGCGTTCCATTAATTCAATCAAACTTCCTAATTGAAGTGCCACTTGAGGGTCTGTAGCTACGGTGCCGCTGATGGGCGTGGCCTGTCCGGTGGGCGTGGCAAGGTGGGTGGAGCCAGTGGGCGGGGCTTGAGCCAAAGTGGGCGGGGCCTGAGGGGCGTGGTCAGTGGGCGGGGCCTGGTGGGCGGGGCCAGTGGGCGGGGGCTGAGGGGCGTGACCAGTGGGCGTGGCCTGGTAGGCGGGGCCAGTGGGCGGGGCTTGGCCCACAGTGGGCGGGGCTTGGCCCACAGTGGGCGGAGCTTGGTCCCCAGTGGCCTCCACAGCTCGTTGTCCCCTTGTCCTGACCCCCTCCTTGGGGTTCTCTCTTGGAGTCAATGGCATCTCCAAATCTCACTTCCGACACCAGTTGTTACGTGTTAGGGTTCGAACGATTTGGAGATAAAGACCTGCTGACTCTTTTAGAGACTTTATTCACTAGCACTAGGTCCGACACAAGCACTAGGTACAACACTACGCACTAAGTACAAGCACTAAGCACTATGTACACTCACTAACCACTAGGTTCACTCTTTAAGCACTAACAATGTCCGAGGTCGTAGCCAATGTCGTAGGTTTCTGCTGGTATCACTTCTTGATCACTAGTCTTCACTTCGAAGTCGCTTCGTCGTTAGCTCAAACTGAACTGACTCCGCTCGGCCTCAATCGGCCTTTTTATACCGGGCCGAGCCTACACCCAGACAGTTCTAGAATGTTCGTGCGTGTACTCGATCTGTAGTTCATTCACCTTATATAAGTCCTCTAGCGCCATCTAGTGTTGAGTGGATGTTTCACGTTGTCTTTGTAACAAAGTGGTTTGTACAGCACACAACGTGGTTCCTCTGCTCCCCGCTAGATGGCGCAACCTCCTTTAATTCGTGTACTCGTAACAATATAAAAATACCGATAAATAAACAAACAAAAAAAAATACTAAAAATACCGACCACCGAGCTAGGCTCGGTCACCCAGGTACTAATAATAAAAAACAGCAACAAAAATATGTACCCCTGACGCACACGTGTCACCTCTACACTGAAAATTAATACAATGTTTAAAATTAGGTTTCGGAAAACAATTTGAAAAACACTAAAATAAATGAGTCGTATAGAAGCAAATATAGCAATATCCACTTTTTTGCCAAACAGACCTAACAATAATATCCTGTCATTTTTCCAATATTTTACCATTATCGTTTATTATTTTTATCATCTAAATTCTAAAGGCTAGCATATATGCATTTTAACAATAAAATAGACTTGGTTCAAAAAAAAAAACATAGGTTTAATTACAGAAAAATATTTTATTTAAATTTCTTAAAACCACTCCGATTGAAGATTGCTATATTTGCTTCTATACGACTCAAATGTCTAGTACATTATAGTAGAAAAACAACATTTTAAATATAACATTTAACGCAGTGTGGGACGTCCTCCGGCCCGTTGGACCGACGATCTTCGTAAGATTGCCGGTGTAGGCTGGATGAGGATTGCGGAAAACCGGGATGTCTGGCGCGAACTTGGGGAGGCCTATGTCCAGCAGTGGACTACAATAGGCTGAACTGACTGAAATATAACATTTGGCTTTCGGCTGTCCCATTGTTTGAAACGGAACGTCATCAGCTATTTTTGCGAGATGTTCTGTGCAAGTTTTTTTTTATCACATCAATTCAGTCGTACATGACTTAGATAATTGCCGTAGTAAATATTAAACGTATAATTAGACTTTTTCTCAATAACGTAACCTAACTTAACCAAATAATCTTTATTTTCCTATTTCGTAAAAATTGTCTACGACCCCTCTTCAAGTTAGCATATTGCCCATTTATTTTTTTAAATGTAAAAAATATGCATGAGCTCAGGTTCAGGTACTGGCTATTAATTTTTCAAGTACCTACTTAAAAAATTACGTCTCATGCAAAATTCTGAGAAAGGGTATATTTTTTAACTTTACTTGGATCAATTTAGTTTCGATTTTGATTTTAGAATTCATATGAATATCACCATAACTAATCATCCACTGAAGGATGATAAGAGAAGTCTCTCAAACAAAAATCCCTTCTCACAAGTGTTGTAAACGTAAAATATAACTAAAAGTATAATCAATAATGCAGTAGACTAAAATGACAGTTACTAATGTCACTTTGTAAAATAATATTTGTGTTTGTGTTTATTACTTGGAACATCCATAGCTTTCGTATTGATAACAAAACAGTACAAACAAAACAGATTAACAAAACATAAAACAAAACTTAACAATAAACACAAACACAACGATTATTTTACAAAGTGACATTAGCAATTGTCATTTTAGTCTACTGAATTATTGATTCTACTTTTAGATTGACTTCGACAATATTTAAGATATAAAATACATGGTACATACCGTTGACTCGCAGCCAAGTCTTTTGCACTAGAATGTCAAAAAAAAAATTACTTTCAATTTTTACTTATTAAGCAAAATAATATGTAAAATAAACAATATCACAATACTGAAAATGTGTGCGAGTATTTTACGTGACGCAAGATGCTACTGAGATTCTGAATAGCGTCAATGAAACAAATGAAAAGCTTCATTCCTTTTATCTTATTAAACAAGATCTATGATAAAGGAAATAAAACATTCTATTAAATAATCATAATGGTTTAAACGATTAAATATTAAAATTGAAGAGAAAATACAAGTGCTTTTTTAATTTTCTTTCTCTTCTGATCTCGTCACTTCTTTTCTTCCTTTGGCATTTCGCGTTTGAAAAACTTTTTCATGAACAAACTATAGAACTGTGTATAGCTTTTAGCTGTAACGTTCAAACAAACATATCTTTAGTCAAATTTTCCATCAAACATTTCAAAATTTATAGAATGTTTCACAAACGTATGAAACAAAGCCAATACATTGCATATCAGACTACACATTTAATTTAATTTGGCAAACAATTATTCGTTAAGGACTCCTTATTAATTATGGCCAATGAGCTGAACATTTCAGAATTCATCCTTCAAACACTTACACGTATAATGAGCTCAATATCAAAGAGAAAATAATGTTGATTAAAATTAATTTTACAAAAGAATGGGACCTTCCTTTGCTTCATCTATATATGGGTATACGAGTGGCATTAATTATGCTTCGATTTACTTGGATCAAAACAATTCTATTACTTATTTGTTGTTATGATGTTTACTCGAATTTCACTCATTATAATGAAACAACTTTTTTTTTTTATATTACTAAGTCGGCAAACAAGCGTACGGCTCACCTGATGGTAAGCAATTACCGTAGCCTATAGACGCCTGCAACACCAGAAGTACCGCAAGCGCGTTGCTGACCCTACCCCATTTTCCCCCCAGGAGCTCTGGTCACCTTACTCACCAACAGAAATACAACACTGCTTGAAAGCAGTATTATTTAGGTGTGGTCTTCTGTAAGGTCGAGGTACTACCCCAGTCGGGCTGCTACATTTTTTGAGCAGGAAATTTCCTGCTGTGCCCTACCTCAGTTAACCTCAGTTTTTCGGATTTTATCGCTGTTTATTATTTTTTTTAGATGCCCGACGTTTCGGATACTTTTGAGTGCGATGTCCGTTTGTGCCATTACATGATAGAATGCAATAACGTCGTATAATATTAAGTTTTTCTTTGCGCAAGAAAATATTTTATCAAAGGAATAGAGAAAGGAATATAAACGTAAAACAACATTGATCGTGTCGTTCATTTGTTAGTTATATCATATGAAATGTAGCATTATAATTATAGATACAAGTTTTATACAAATGTATGAAATATAATATGTGAAATATTTATGTAGGTACGCAAATTATTGAATAGCTCATTGGTGCATTTCGCAGTGGACCTGCTTTATGCTACGTGGTTTTTGGGTTCGATTACCGCACCGAGCATGGGTGTAATATATGTATAATTTACATGTATATTAATCGAAAAAATCTATCTATTTATTTTCCTCAAAGAACTTTTCTCAATATACAATTCTAAAAGAAATAGCTCAATATAAAGAATATAAAAATATTAAAAAGAAATTAATTACCCTCGCCTGACACCCATCTCCGTTGCACTGGAAAAATAAAATTGATTAAATATACAACTCAATTTAATCCTTCTTTAGACAACTTTTATAAAAATATTTAATAAATGCTCTACAGTAACGGAACTGAGTAGAAAGTAAACGTTAACTTAACCTAAGTAATTTACAATAAAGAAACTGTGTAAGAATTATTAAAAGCAGGAGTTTTTAAAGTTTAGTAATTAATCTCACTTTTAGATTTAGAATCACTTTGTTCAAAGTCTGGAACGCTACTGGCGAAGTAGGTACATCAGTCTTATAGAAGATTAGAGACAAATAATACTGCTTATAAGCCGTGTTGTGTTCCTGGTGGTGAGTAAGATAACCAAAGCTGCTGGACAGAGACAGGAATAGCCTTTTAGGCCTTTTTAACCGACTTCAAAAAAGGAGGAGGTTACTCAATTCGACCGTATATATATATATATTTTTTTTTTATGTATGTTCGGGGATAACTTTGTCGTAACTGTCAGTCAGCTGGTATGGCATTTCTACAACGTTTCAACTTGTTATCATCTCAGATTATACCAAACTGATGGCTGAAACAGAATAGCTTGGCAGTTCCCGTATTTTTTATGTAAATCTTCACTTAACAAATCAGATTCACTTAAAAACTTTCTACGGTGTAATTATTTAATTTAAATGATAAACAAACGTTGGACTAATTGGATTTCACATTTAAATGTAATTTATTCAGCTGACAGTAACAGCTGAGTTCCTTGTATCTTATACTATTAAACGAGCAATTCTTGTATATATATTATATATGTATATATATATTCTGAATCTCGGAATCGGCTCCAACGATTTTCGTGAAATTTAGTATGCAGGGGATTTCGGGGGCGAAAAATTGATCTAGCTAGGATTCATTTTAAAAAAAAGTCGTTTTATCCCTGTTTTTAGGCAATGAAAAAATATCATTAGAATACGAAGCTCAATTTCGAAATTGACAATAACGTTGTAATAGCTCTGAGGTGGGAAATCGGTAGCTCGGTCTCATCCGATAAGACCATGGTTCAAATCCGTCTTTAATCTATTATTTTTTTCCTTTTTTTCTAATTTCACTCTTGATTTTTTATGTAACAAATAAAAATAAAATATAAAAATACCGAGAAAAAAACAAAAAAAAATACTAAAAATACGGAGCTAGGCTCGGTCACCCAGGTACTGTTTTCTTAAGTTGAAAGAGAATTTTGCATTGGTGCTTAGATTAAAAAAATTCTGTGATTTAAAAGTGCTTTAAAGTTCCCACTCAAAAATTGTAAACTTTAATATTTTTTTTTATATTTGGTAATTTAGATTTGAATAGTGAATACTTCCTAATGAAACCTCAATATTATCATAAATTCGAATAATAATACCTCACCAAATCCCACGAGACTTACTCGGTTTTTACTATTGTAAGTTATACTTTTACTTGAAATTAAAATTAAAACGATATTGTAAAATAACAATCCTCAACCAAAATTTAAATTTTCATTTTATAATATTGTGTAATTCCAATTTATTGCAGTAACTAAATATTAAAATTCAAAAATATTCCATTTATTATTCAATTATTAAAATTAAAATACATGGAAAAGATTGCATATTTTAGACAGATGAAAAATTTAATATAAGAAAAAGTGAAAGTAAAACGCGTGAAGTGGCAGACGTTTTACCTCTTAAATGAGGCGAGTTGAAGTCAAGATTTCATCTAACGCTCCCACAATACGCTTTAATAACGAGGGTAATATATCACGTACACAAAAGCCCTCATTACCTCATCTGTAGGCGTTGTGTGTCAATCTTCGTCAATAAGTCTGTTGCTTCAATATTACAAGTTACAATATTTGTATCATTTGATTATTTTGTACATTATGCACGGTATATACTTACATATACCTCATATGTACGATTGAACTCTGTATACTTATATGTTTTAAATGATAAACAAATCTCTATATAATATATAAAAATGAATCGCTAAATGTGTTGCTAAGCGCAAATATCGATAGCAGCTGAACGGATTTCGCTAATTCTTTTTTATAATATTCCTTGAAGTACGAGGATGGTTCTTACTGAGAGAAAAAAATAAAAAATCCCTGAAAAAGTCTAAAAACAACAATTTTCTATACATATTCCCATACAAAAGATTCGTAATGATACTTAAAAGTCAATTTAAACTTTAATACCATACCATAAAGTTTAAGTGTGTTTTAAAAAAAAATAAAAAAATTAAATAATCGACTGTTAGGCGGTACGAAGTTCGCGCGGGTCAGCTAGTAAAATAAATAAATACTTTTGACATACACTTGTCATCTGTTCCTAAAGTAAGCAACTTAATGCTTGTATTGTAGGTAACAGCCGACTGATATAGCTACGTTTTTTTTTTTTTCGTTAAATTTACATGTAAATAATACCTATGCGCCAAAGTTCGAAATGAAATGAAATGAAAATATTTATTTCGTCATAAGGTGACCCTCACACTTAACGAAAGTCAAAAAAAAAGAAAAGTAAAAATGTCATTTACAAAAAAAAAAAACTAAACAATAATAATAATAAAAAAAAAGTTAAGGCAGCAAAATAAAATAAAAATGTATACTTAACATTAACATTGGGTACATTACAAACTTACGTAACGTACCCAGTGTTATAAGCAACCTTAACTTAGTCAATATTTCTAATGTCTCGGTAGACATCACCTACCTACTTTTACCTCGGCTTTATTAGATATTACAATAACATAAAGTAAGTTCCTAGTGTAGGCCGAGAGAAAAAAAGCCGGCGGAAAAAAAACTCTCGGTACTCTTTTAAAAATTTAAGGTTAAATACAATATAAAAACGCAGTAATGGACCATGAAATGATAAGGACAAACACGAGACAGCCAATCGTGCATGCCGAAACCATCACATGCCACCTGCTCACAATATTTATATACAAAGCGAGTCACAGACATAGCCTGGTCGAGCTTTATTCAATCCCATGCCTTTTCATCATTAAGGTATTCCTTGATGGTGTAATAGGCTTTACTGCATAATGTTCGCTTAATAATTTTTTTAAACTTCAGTAAAGGCAGAGATTGAAGCGCAGCCGGAATCTTATTATATATTAAGATAGACGTTCCTATAAAGGAACTGCTTTTCTTCTTGAGCCGGCATTTAGGAAATATTAATTTGTGGTCGTTTCTGAGTGTTACATCATTTGAGGCATTTCGATCACTACGACTAACAAATAAATGCCTGTTTTTCCGTATGTACATTATATTTTCATAAATATACTGCGATGCAAAGGTCAGGATGTTGATCTCTTTAAACTTCTCTCTCAGAGATTCTTTACATCCCATTTTATAAATATAACGGATAGCCCTTTTCTGCAGAATAAAAATGACATTAATATCAGCCGCATTGCCCCACAGTAAAATGCCATAGGACATTATACTATGGAAGTAGCTGAAATAAACTAATCTAGCTGTATCGACATCCGTTAATAACCGTATTCTTTTGACCGCGTATGCTGCAGAACTCAGTCTATCCGTCAACTTACAGATATGGGGTCCCCACTGTAACTTTGAATCAATGGTGATTCCAAGGAAGACAGTTGAGTTAACTAAGTTCAGTTTATCACCATTGAGTTCTGGTTGCATATCTACTTGTTTTACATTTGGAGCAGAAAATTTAATACAATTAGTTTTCTTACTATTGAGAAGTAAGTTATTTACGCTAAACCAATGCACAAGTTCAGAGAGAGCATTGTTTACATCGTCATAGTTAGTTTCTTGTCTACGCAATTTAAACATTAATGAAGTATCATCAGCAAACAATACAATCTCGTGCTTCTTCTCTACTAAATATGGTAGGTCGTTAATATATATTAAAAATAAAAATGGACCAAGAATTGAGCCTTGTGGAACCCCCATCTGTATTTCATAATCTTAGACATAAAGAGTAACTTAAGCTACTTTTATATTAGAATTTTATTAATTTTATAACTGCGCTATTCCGTTCTATTCGATTCGATTCTATTAAGTAATAGTAGTTTATGCAACTGTCATATAATGAAGGGTATTAAAACACGAGTGTGAGTTTATGAAACGAGCGCAGCAAGTTTCATAATAGTAACGAGTGTTCTAATACCCGTGTTATATGCAGTTGCATACACTACTTTATCTTCACTAATGCAATCAATCAAACAACAAGAGTAAAAGCTGACAATAGTTTATTTTTCATATAATTTTCTAGATTTTTCTGGCAAAAGATTGTGAGTTAATTTTGTTGCCAATTCTAGAATATCCGGAGGCGTACAAATATCATCGTCGCTATCCATTTTTAACTTTTAATTTATTAAATTAAATTCACGTGTACGTGTATTGTCACAGTGATTTTGCCGCCATTAAAATCTAACCAATGAGAGCGCAGCTGCGCGCATGCGCGCGATGTTATACCTAATGAGATTTTACGATATCGATGTGGATATTATACCATCATGTGAAATTGCTTAAATTGAGTGTTTTGTTGTCTGCGCTATAACAGTAGTAATTATAAGTCAAGTATTGGAAACATAAGTAGAATGTTACAACATTAGTGTAGATAAAATATCATTACCTGGTTGCTATCATTCCTGCCACCTAGTGCTGTTTCAAAGACCAACCAGTCGGATTGATCGACGTTCTTCAAGTCGACGTTACGTACAACAGTGCGGAGTGACGTACTGATAGTTGTTGTTAAGACTGGTGATGACGTTGTTGTCTAATAGAAATAATAAATAGTTAAAATTATTGATTCAATCAATTTGTAACGCTATAATTTTGTCCGATTATACTTTTAACTTACAGAAACACACACACACACACATACACACACCCACAAACACACACACCCACAAACACACACACCCACAAACACACATACTCACATACACATGCAAATAATTTAAGCTAAAACACTTACCGTCAGACCTAATCTTTCTAAACTGTAATCTGTTACAGGAACCAATACCGTTCCCTGAAACAAAATTTAAAAAAAAATCCAAGCTTTTTTTAGATTTTTTACGCTTCAGCCTGTCCTGTCCCACTGTTGGGCATAGGCCTCTTTCCCCATGTAGGAGAAGGATCAGAATTTAATCCACCACGCTGCTCCAATGCGGTCGGCGGATATATTACCTACTATGAATAACAGGTATACCTACATGATAACAACCGGGACCGACGGCTTAACGTGCTCTCCGAGGCACGGTGGGGAGACCCACAAGGACTGCACAAACACCCATTTTCAGATTTTACTTTGTCTTAATATACTAGCTTATTCTGGCAAAGTACGCCTGCATAACCATCTAATACTATTTTTCTTAGCCCTAAAAAAACGTCGATAAAGTGAAATATCAATACTAACTGCCGCATATAACTAAAAGACCGCATACGGAAACGAATTATTTTTCTCGTAGAATGTTTTTCATTGTAAATTATGCCGTGCTTACGCGCTCACGAAAGGTGTAACACATAAAACGAATCTATCGAAGTACCTCATCTATTAAAACAAAGTCAAATTTAAAAATTGGCTGAAATTTTCTTACGCGGAACGTGAACTAATTACACCTACATAACCCTTCATTTTAGTTAGGAATCGAACACCTTATACAGAATGGGATCTGTTACGGTTTTATTATAAGTAAGTAGTTATATAGAATTTATTTAGATGACATTAAAAATTAACAAAAACACGTACATTTATAACGAAATTAAGATTTGTGCCCGTTTTCGGATCCTGTAAATAAATCAAAATAAACGTGCATTGAATTGCGTTCAGTTAAAATAAATAAGCATCATTGTCTTCAGATTAACAAACTCGTCAAGGTCCTAAAAATTATTAAGTTACTTACGGTAACTTTAGCTAAGCCATCTCTGGTCTCGTCCTAAAAACATATAATAAACTTCGAAGTCAATATTTACTGCTAAGAACTTTATATCTTGTAATAAAATTAAATTTGGTCAAAATTAAAATACTCACAGAATGTAACGGTACCCATCGTATCGGAGCATTAAAATCATCCTTTAAAAATGAAATAATTATTTTAAGTGATTTATTAAGAAGTTCCTTTTATTAACAATTGCGTTAACGCTCCACACTCAACGGCCCCCAGTAGGATTATCTCCTGTGTCGGAAGTCCGGAACCACACACAATACACAAGCACAAACGCCCAGACCACGACAAACATATGGCAATCCATATGGCATTAAAGGTAAGTTATAACTTGTGAAATAACTATATAAAAACTATATAATAAAAACTAACCCGTGAATACACTCACAAATACATATTTTGCCTGGAAGAGATTGCTTTCAAGCAATAAGGCCGCCTTTTGTACATTTTTTTTTATTAATCGCTGTTAATTTTTCTTATTTATTTTGTTTCTTGTTTGGTGTATAATAAAGTGTAAAATAAATAAATAAAAAAAATTTGACTTTCATCCGCCATTTCCCTATGAACGGGTCCTGAATTTCAGAATTTAAATTAGGTACCTGTTGTTGCACCCATTGAAAGAATTAACTTCATGCCGACATTAGTTCAAATTCGTTAGATAGTTCCAACTTGATGCGTAGCCAAGATACAGACAAAGAGACAGAAAGACAGAAACACAAAAATTATAACAAAAATAGTTTTGTCTTCAGTACTGTTTCTATAGAAATATACTCTAAAGACTTTTAAAACTATCTTCAATGTAATTGTACTTGTTTCGGTATTATTCTGTACTAGCTGCTGCCCGCGACGTCGTCTGCGTGCGTTCACTGCTCGTTCCCCGTGGTGATAGCGTGATAATATGTAGCCTATGTTCTGACCCGACTTCTTAATAATATTCGTGCCAAATTTGAAGTAAATCCATGCAGTACTTTTTGAGTTTATCCCGGACATACATACAGACAAACAGACAAAAATTCTAAAAACTATATTTTTGGCTTCGGTATCGATTGTAGATCACACTCCAAGTATTCTTTAAAAAAAATATTCAATGTACAGTTTTGACTTTCCTACCATTTTATTACATTATGTATAGATTATAAACATAGACTAGCTGTGCCCGCGACTTCGCCCGCGTGGAATTTAAAAAAAATAGTTATTGTTCAGTTTGCAGAGTTATAAAATAAAAATAAAAAAATCGGTCCAGCCGTTTCAGAGATTAGCCGGAAATAACAGACAGACAAAAATTATAAAAAAAATGTTATTTTGATATACATACGAGTACATAATCTGAATTTAGTAAAAAGCGGTTATTTTAATATTAAAAGAAGACCCTCCAATTTTATTTATTTCTATAGAAGTCAATAGAAGATACGTTTTATAAGCCATTATTTATTATACACTAGCTGCCCGGACAGACTTCGTTCTGTCTGTTATGTCCTTTTTTTAAAGTATAAAAACCTTCCGTGGGATTTAAGGAACATACAAAAAAAATTAGCTGAATTGGTCGAGCCATTCTCCAGTTATGCGTTTAGCAACATTCATTTTTATTATATAGACTAGTGGACCCGGCAGACGTTGTCCTGCCCGGAAAACAGCTACCAAATTTGATTGCTTACATGCCGATAGCAGCGCCACCTACCGGGTCCAATTGAGATAAAAACTACCCTATCTCCCAAGTTGGATCAAATTACAGATGCTTATAAAATTTGATATAAATTGGTTCCGTAGTTTCGGAGTTTATCGCCGATAATATATTCCGATAGATATTCCGAAACAAAATAATTGTAATTTAACGAGATAGAAAGTATCCTATGTCCATCTCCTGGTTCTAAGCTTGCCCACCAATTTTCAGCAAAATCGGTTCAGCTGTTCTTGAGTTATAAATAGTGTAACTAACACAACTTTCTTATACATAAATATATAGATTATTGGCGTATAACTGCATTAAATACCAATAATATATCAACTTTTACATTACCACTTTCGGCAGGGTTTCCTGTTTCATACTTTTCTCTGTAGGATCACTTTTTGCTTTCTGAAAGAATACAAAATAAATTTCGGTTATTATAACACCATAAACTGAACAAAAACCTTTGCAACAATTTCATTAAGTTATGGTCTAAAATTCAGTAATAAATTAAAATAAAAAATAAAAACTGATACGCTGAAAAGAATAAAAGAAACTTTTAATACATAACTTTTACAATCAACGTATAACGTCATTACACAAAGTATATGATATAAAAGCTTGTCGCGAGATTCAAGCAGTCGTATTTACTTAATTTAAAAATTATAAAAATTAAGATCAATTAGATCAAGTCATTAATAACTTTACTTGTTTATCTACACAGGTAAATTTTGAACACTTAAATTTATTTTTTACTTTTTATTTATTACTGCACAGGTTTCTCTGTTTGATAATCTCAGTAAATCCTTTCATTTGATACCCATAATGAAGGAAAACATATAAACATAGTCTGCCATCTTTAGAAGTCTGCCATATTGGAATTAGAGTAGCGTAACTTTATTTTTTGGATTTAGAATGACGTCACCTAACTAAACATTTATTGTCATCCAAACTAACCGTGCATACAAATTTTCAGCTCAATCGGTTAAAGATATACGCTTCAAAAATGAGTTGCAATATTCCACCCAAACAAACATACATACATGCCTACTTACATGCATAGTGCAAGTTAAATAAAAGCTTTTAATAAAAAACAGGTCCATGGTTATATGCTATGATGCTGATCCATATTATCCATTATGTGCATCAAAACCAAATAATAGTGAAGATCGATCAGTCGAAATAATTACATATTTACAAGTATTTATGATATGAAATATGAATCACTAGCTTCTGCGCGCGACTTCGTCGTCGTTGACTCCGCTCCTATTGGTCTTAGCGTCACGATACATAGCCTATAGCCTTCCTCGATAAATGGGCTATCTAACAGTGAAAGAATTTTTCAAATCGGCCCAGTAGTTCCAGAGATTACCGCGTTCAAACAAACAAACAAACAAACAAACAAACAAACAAACAACCAAACAAACAAACAAACAAACAAACAAACTCTTCAGCTTTATATATTAGTATAGATTATTTATTTTAAATTTATAATCTATACTAATATATAAAGCTGAAGAGTTTGTTTGATTGTTTGTTTGTTTGTTTGTTTGTTTGTTTGTTTGTTTGTTTGTTTGTTTGTTTGTTTGAACGCGGTAATCTCTGGTTCTACTGGGCCGATTTGAAAAATTCTTTCAGTGTTAGATAGCCCATTTATCGAGGAAGGCTATAGGCTATGTTTCATCACGCTAAGACCAATAGGAGCGGAGTCCACGCCGATGAAGTCGCGCGCAGAAGCTAGTGTCTATTAATTGTAAAATAAATTATTATCACACAGTACAGTAGTTACAGTAAAATATGCCAAATTATTATTTTTGTATAATTTTATCGAATATAAAAAGCGACAGTGAAATATACTTGCATACATTGTCTGGCGAAATGTTCTTGACGTCAATATGCTGCATTTGTGTTTTCATTCCGTCCATGTTTAGATCCTAAGAGTATAGAAGTTTAGATCCTTTATTAAAATTATAATAAATACAGAATTGAAATATTTTATTGCTCTAAATTTACATATTTTTATACGTATTTTATACTTATTTTGACGACGCGTTGGCACAGCGGTAACACCTCTGGCTGTTGCGTTGTAGGTCGCAGGTTCGATAATGTTATTTTGTCGTAATCTGGGCGTTTGTGCATGTGTATTGTGTGTGTTTCCGTACCCCTGACACAGGAGAAAATCTTACTGGGGGCCGTGGAGTGTGAAGCGTTTTAATTTGATTGTTTTTATATTAACTACTTACTTTTATTTTATTTTTTAGATTTTTAAAGAATGTATTCTCAAACAATAGTCAACATGAGAACAATAAAACACCGAAATAAAAAATTCGAAAAATCATGATATTGTTTATATTTAATTTGTGTATTATAATTTGTACCATCTCAAGAATAAACTAATTTTATACGTCATATTTTGACTCACTTGCAGTTTTCGTAGAGCCATACTCATTACTTGTTTTCCAGACAACTGAAATTTAAAATGAGAAATGAATTTTTACACACAAAAATGTATATTTGTAAAACAACTTTATGGAAAAAATAGTGTGTCAGCTCCGACGCACGATTGTAGTTTACTCCTTCAGATCGACTGTCTAAATAGGCACAAAAAGACTTACTAGTCTAAGAAAAAGATTAATACGATATCAAGTGGTAAATAAAATAATCAAATAACGCCATCTAATGAACGACGTATCAAACCTATTGGGTTCCGACAGATGGCGTTATTAGAAAACGCCGTAACGTCATTTATTGATGGCGTTAACAAAAACGTAACGAGGTCATTCGTTCAGTAGATTTTACTCCTCATATATTTTTCATACTGGGGGCCTTATATGAAAATCGATTCTTAACGTAGTAAGCTCCAAAAATCTCATAACCCTAGATCTTATAGCTTCTCATAACTCTGTATGAGAATTTGGCCTGGGTTTGTCCATTTTTATGAGGTCTTAGAGACACTTTTCATAAGTAAATAACAATTAATTTACATCTTATTAAACGTACTAAGTTCAAGTTGGTATTTAAAAACTAATTGAATCAAAAATTTAAACTAAATAAACAGAATTTTATAAATATATACTTGTACACTTGTACTGTGTGTTAAGTATAATATATGTGCTATTCTGTTTCACACAAATACATTAAATATAATTAGAGCACTTCCTTTATCCTTTATTCTATTCATGTCCTTTGCCCAAAAGTATCTCGTAGAGATTATTCTTTTGATAGGAACGCCATTTTGTTAATGTATTTTTTATGTATGCTTTTCTGGTTTTTTTTTGGTTCATGAGAAAAATATATTATATCTTGTTTAACTAATGAGTCCTAGTTGATTTTTATAGATCTTGAAATCTACGAGCACGCGTGGCCTTTATTTGAAGTTGTAAATACACATTATCATTGTCAAGTCACTTGTACTTATTGTTTTCACGTTGCTACGTTATGTTACGAGTATGTTCACTAATGTTAAAGAAAACGCAAACTAATTCATAGCGTAGTGATATAAATTAATATTATTTATTACTAAGGGTTGTGGTCGGCGCGAGTCCAAAATAACACACGGCTTCCCCGGGCCGTAGTATATCGATATGCATAAGGGATTTCCTCTCAAAAAAGAAAAAGAAATGCACAAACATTATGAAATCAAAATAAAAAATCGTTACCTAACAAATTAAATTATTATCAAAATTGAAGCTACCATCAATTCGGAATGTACCTACAATCTGCAGTACTTTCCATTTCTAATTTATACCTTAGTTTTTAAATTAATATTGTAAAAGTTAAAATTTTCTTATTATATTATACTTACAAAACGAGGCATGTTCGGTCCAGGCACTGGCAGCTTTTGACGCTTTGATTTAACTTCCTAGGAATTATAGATCAAATTTAATGTTTAAGCATATCATAAATGTAAAAATATTTCAATATAAAAACTTAATATGCATAATCAGCCAAGTGGCAAATTTTCTTTAACAATAACACAGTAGGAAATATATAACTGAAAATCTAAAGCAACTCCACTGGGGAAGAACCTCAACCGTCCTGAAGATCCCAACCAAATACTGCTTTCAAGGAATGCTGCAATGGCAACATGTTTGCTACGCTGCTGTTGCTGCAATCGTACTGTAACCAATGGTGCTACGGAAACCCTTATGCTTGCTTACTTGAGTGGTGTGTAAAAAAGGAACTTACAGGGCAGAAAGATCACTTGTAAGAAATTATTTTTACCTCATAATCCTCGTTATCAGCCCAATAGGCACCCATCTAAATTTTAAAAATATAACATACAATATTTTAATAAAAATCTATACTAATATAATAAAGCTGAAGAGTTTGTTTGTTTGTTTGTTTGTTTGTTTTTTTTTTTTTTTTTTTTTTTTTTTTTAACCTCTGGTATACCGGACTCGCCCAGCGCGAACTCCCGTTGTCTCCCGCAAGGTTAGATCTAACCTCAGCACTGAGTCTACCGCACCGCCCGCACGGTGCTGACCTCGCATTTCCCGCGGTAATATGATTCGATAAGCGCGCGTTACTTGAGTCGTAGTTTTTTCCTCATAACTCACAAGTTTCTACACTTAGAACAAAAACGCTTATATTATTTTGAAGAGTATGAACTAAGCTTTAATTTACTGTATAAAAAGTGTTGTACATGTGCGTATATCAATTATAAAATCGCGCTTGTTTCAGAGGGAGAGAGAAAAAGTGGTCTTGGTGCAAAAACATGTCGAAAAAATAAAGTATTATGATACATTTGTCGTTGATTCTACTTATTCTGTTTCCCAATAGTATCTATCTAGCTCTAACAGCAAAATAAATAAATTGTGATACAGTTCAAAGTTTCTTTTTTATACTTGAAAATAGGTGGTCTAGATTGAGAGCGCTTGAATCACGATCGACATTTCAATTACACCTTGTAAAGCAATTACCTTAGGTACGGGGTTTCTACTTCATAGTTAATTTAGAAAAACTAATCAAAATTAGTATTGAAGATGAAGAACGCAACGATAAAACTGAAAACAATATTTTTTGGACAATAATATCAAAAGAGGGCGAGAAATTAGGATATTTTTTTGAAAGCAAACTATACATATTTTACCTATTCTCGACAAATATCATTATAAATATTCATAAAGTACACAAAATTCACTTTGCATCGGTGTATAATATGTATACAATTTTCTTATTAAGAAAATAAGAAATCTCGATCCAAACATAGAGCATAACGGTGCAGAAATTGATAGGCATGGGGTGACGTTACTGACCTTGGTTAATGTATGACACAAAATCTACAGCATGTTCTTTTTCCTTCAATGCATTTTATGCTCGTTTTCAATATAAACGTAGTTTTTGTCCAATAAATGAATTTTTAGTTAATGGGTTCGGGTTGTTTATGTAATAAATACGTTATGTAATAATAATATATAATATATTATGTACATATACAAATAAATAAAATTGGAGTGTCTGTTTGTAATAATAAAATAACCACTTTGACTAAATTTTTATGGATGTATACCCGGTACATATACCAAAATAACATTTTTTACGTCTATAAGCTACGGTAATCGCTTACCATCAGGTGAGCCGTACGCTTGTTTGCTGATCTAGTTACATAAAAAAAATTGCGTGCGTACAAAGTACACTTTACAGAAGTGAAACTTCTTTGGCAAACTAATTGAAACAAAGACAACATCACGCGGTGTTCCCAGGCGGTCACCCATCCAAGTACTGACCGCGCCCGATGTTGCTTAAATTCGGTGATCGGATGAGAACTCGCGTATTCAATGTGGTATAAAATCATTTACGATGCGTTACCTTTGTCTCAAATTTTACCCTCATGCGCCTAAAAAAGTTTCACTTAAAACAAAAAGTTTTTTTTTCGATTAAGTAAAATAAAAATTGTATGGCTCAGTATGGGATTGATCTTTACAACATACAGATATCTATTTATTTTCAGTTTTTCAGATGAAATGATGCAGTAATCCTGTGAACGACATGTACAAATAAAAAGGCAGCATTTTTTTTTAAATATCATTTATTAACGAACACAACTAATAAAAACGTTTTCCTGTTTGGTGGCCGTCCAGGCCAATGTACTTCGATTACTGCTTTTATAAAACCTATCAGGAACATGTATCTCTTTGCCAGTACAAGAAAACTAAACTAATAAATATTATAGAGGAAAAATTCACATTTCTGTTTTTCCCAGTGCTAGAAAACTAAACTAATCATTATTACAGAGGAAAATCATGTTTGCCATGTATGCGCTTCGCGTATATATACATGTCGCGAGAAACCCATTACAATTTGCCCTGGGAGTGGTACCAGAGGATAAGCCACCCCACTCCCTCTGCCCTCTTCCCCCAAAACCTCATAAATCCAGTGGTACCAGAGAGTAGCCCTCCCCTCCCCCCCCCGCTCTTCCCCAGAAACCCCATAAATCGATTCCGCACATGGTGGGAGTGGTACCAGATGGTTAGCCACCCCCCCTCCCCCACTCTCCCCACAAAACCCCATAAATCGATGTCCGTCTTTCTAAAGCTTAGCCCCATGAAATATCTCCTTTCCAACAAAAAAATAATTATCATATTCGACGAATTTAAAAACGATGAAGTTATCCGCGAACACCTTAAAAATATAAATACCTCCTTTTTTTGAAGTCGCTTAAAAGTATAATGTCACAAACTTTACTTGTTCGGGTTGAAAACGCAAAAACAATCAGCCTGTGTTTGAAAAACGTTAACCGGCCATTTTGAAGCTCACGCACACATAAACAAATTTGAATATGTGTAAGTAGAAAAACAGCCATTTCACATTTACCTATGAAAAACAAAATATTTACGGAATATATTACCAAAACAGTAACTAATGCGTAATCTGCAATGAATTTACTTTACAATAATTACATTTTTTACTAAGGTCTCAAGGAAAAAAATAAAATATCGCACGTTGAAAATGTTGTAAAGGTCATCTACTTGTCTAAGTACATTTTCTATTTGAGTTTTTTTTTGTAGGTACGGACATTAGAACAGCCAATGATTGTGTTTGCTGTCATCTTTATGATATAAATACTGTAAAAAATAACAGTAACTTACCTTTTCGTAATAAAGTTTAGGAAAAACACTATAATAAAATACTATAATAAAAAATGGAACGTCTACACGAAAGTGAAGACTTTGACTGGTTGAATCTTGGAAAACTTATATGAAAACTAAATTAATGTTTGGTCTACTTGGTATCTAATTTCGTACTGAATATACTAAAATACGCCTGTAAACTATTTTAAGCTCTATTTTTGTTAAATAAGGTTTCAAAACGAGTTAATTACCTGAGGTTAGATATAAACGCGCGGGAAACAACGGAGAAAAAATTTATCGTGTAGATATAACCGCGCGGGAGACAACAGACTACAAAACGGATGAGATCGTGACATATGCGTAGATAAATAATTTGAGGTTAGATCTAACCTCACGGGAGACAACCTATTAATAAAAGATATATCCACGGACTTATAGTGCCCGTGCTTTTGTTATTCCAATTTTTATGTAATAAAACATGCATTGGTACTGTACTGCAACTTAAGTTAACCTAATAACTAGACTTAGAAACAACGTGAGTCCACTGACCAAAACTATTCTATAATATAATTTTGTTATATTTACACTTAATTGCTAACTACAATATATGTACACTTATTTCCTAGCTACAATATATGTGCACTTATTGGCTACTTTTTTTTTTTTTTTTTTTTATTTATTAATCCTATAGTATTACTACTCCTATAATATTACATGAATTTTATATTAATTAACACTATTTATCTTCCTTTTATATTACATGCATTTTATATTAATCTACACTATTTATAATGTCTTTTCACCCCAACACCTTTCAACATTCTGAGCACACTCTCAATGACGGCGGCATCCCTATGATGAATTGCCATCTTGAGACTGTGCTCGAGGATTTTCTTGTCTGTCGCCTCCGCTGCCCTCGCCACAAAGCGACCAATTGCGTCGTCACGGTCGTCGGTGTAGTAGACACAGGTGTTAGTGTGTCTAGTTACCGCGACTACAGCGTGCGAAACGCTGTCGTGGATCTTGAGCCTCCTTGTCTTCGTCTGGAGGACAATGACGTCCTCAAAGGTCTGGCCCTGCGCCTCGTGGATGGTTAAGACGCGCGATCCCTCACCGGACCCGTATCCCTGGTCAGTCAGCAATCTCTTCTCCTCTTGCGTAAAGACCAGGTATAAGGTGCGGTCCCTTCCTGCAGGAATACGCGCGCCCGTGAGGCTCTCCACTCGCAAAGATCGGATCTTTGTGCTTGAGCTGTACACGGTCCTGTAAACTTCGCTGATGGCAAGGGCGACGTCTTTGGGATTACGATGCGTGCATGACAACTCGCACGAGATGGTTGTTATCAGGGTTGGTCTACAGTACCGCATTTCGAACAGGTTGTCCCTGTCGATGTACGGAAGCTGGTTTATGTCTCCGATGAGGACTACCTTCTGAGCTCCAGATAGTCGGGCGGCCATTACTATGGCTCCGAAGTGGTTCATGAGGGCTTCGTCCACCGTTAGGCGGTTTATTTTTGAGCCCTCGCGGAAACCATTAACTAGAATGGAGGCCATAGTGCGCACCTTTTGCTTGGCTTTGTTGCCATAACGGTGCGCCAGTTTTTCTTTTAGGTCTTTGGCCGCCTCGACTGTGGTCGTGATTACGACCTCCGTGTCCTCATCGAAGTCCCCGACTATACGAGTTGTCTTGCCGCATCCTGGTACCCCGTTTATCCACTCCAGCGATGGTAGTCCCCAGGGCACGGTCGGTAGGCCTTCCCGGTCGCCGGAGACGGTTTTCGCCATCTGTAGCATCCGGTCCGCCAGCATTACTTTCGTGCATCTGGCCACTACCACCACCGGGTCCCCTTCAGGTGTTTCGAAGGTTTGTGGCTCCTCGTCGTTCCCCTCAGACTCGACCGCGCTCACGAAGCCTGCTGTGCTGTTATACGCAGCCATATACTTACCTGACATCTTGCCCTTGAGTATTTGTCGGGTTTCGCTGTTGTATAGGGCTGCTTCGGCTTCCTCGAGTTCCACCTCCAGTAATCCTTGGTGATCGTACTGGTAGGCCTGCATGATCTTTTTACAGGTGGCCCGGCTGACCTCGCGGTTTGCCTCTATTATGGCCAGGAACTCTATTAGGGCATTCTCCGCATGTTGTAGCGGCGTGGACGCAGGACGAAGTCTTGGTGGTGTCACATGTCCCATGTCAGCCCTAGTTCGAGCGGCCGGTGACGCCTCCGGGTGCCTCGGACTATCGTCTCTGGTGAACCTGCTCAGCGCCGCCGATTGCCGCTCTCCCTGATCAGCCTTTTTGGGAGAGAGGTGATGCGGGAGCTTACCTTGTTTTGGGGAGATGGTTGCGTGGATAAAGGTCGCCAATGACATCGAGCTTGGCTTAGATTCTGGTGTGGCCTTTGCCTTACTTCGTTCAGCCTTCTGGGTCTCGACCTGTTGCTGTAGACGCTCCGAGCCGCTGAGTGTGGGTTCGCTGACAGTCGGACATGCAGGAGGTGTTGGTGTTATGGATTTCGGTTTTAGATATCCGAGATCCTCCCCCCTGTCCTCGTAGACTATGACCTCACTGTACTTGGAGGCCATCAGGCAACCGTACCTATCAGATACGTCTCCTCTATCATACCCAACTCTCATCGAATCCACACTAATTCTTTTGGGGATTCCACCGGGGGTCTCGCTCAACCGCTGTAGCCACACACTAGACTGCGCGAAGGCGGACGTCTCTCCCCACTCGAACAACACGATACATTTGTTATTCAAATGCACCAGACGGTAGGTCGAGTCGCCCTCCTGTTCTTGCGCTAGCGCTGTGATTTTAGTGCGCTTTATGCTTGTCTTTTCGGTGCTACCCTTTATCAGCAAAGCTAGCCCCGGCGAAATCGCCAGCCGATCGCGTCCTTCGGAACGACAGAAACTTATTCCCATCCTCTCTACTTCGCTGTCCATGAATAGAGCCACGCATCTGGTCTTGATTCCCACTTCTCCGCTTCCGTTTCTTTCGCTACGCGAGGATTGTGTTATCCCGCTGTGGGTCGGTTGCGGAGGTGCGTTTTGGTTGGCTCCATTCCTGAACAGTTTCTGCAGCGAGGAGGGCATGGCTTTCGTTATTTGACCCAGAAGGGTGCGGCCAGGAGACATTCGTGTATCTGTTGAGTTATCCCTCTGAGTGGCTTGTTGAGGAGGAGAAGGTCCGTCGTGTTTGTGTTGGACGACGACGTTGTTTGTTTGTTTGTTTGTTTGAACGCGCTAATCTCAGGATCTACTGGACCGATTTGAAAAATTCTTTCAGTGTTAGATAGCCCATTTATCGAGGAAGGCTATAGGCTATATATTATCACGCTAAGACCAATAGGAGCGTAGCACTAATGAAGAATGTTTCAAAATCGGGTGGTCCTATTCCACGGGGACGAAGTCGCGCGCACAAGCTAGTATAATATGTAAAATACTTAATTTTTATTAATTTACGAGTATGTTTTGAATTGTTTTTCTTCCTTTAAACGTCATAGTTTTTAGATCCAGTGAAATCTAATTGGGTTTATCATTGCGTCTTTTAGGTATACCTATATATATTTTACAATTAGTTTTCTAAATCCTCATTTATAATATAAAAAATCGGGGGGCACGGCAGTGCCCCCGCCAAGTCGAGCGCGAAGCAAACACTGCCGTACCATCCTTTACCTGAACCATTTCGCCGCATTTTCAGGCCCCTATTTGAGAACCTCTGGATAAGACCAGAACGCTGAAATTTTCGTCATCGAGCAAGCTATAATCACATACTTAAAATCCAAAATTTCAAGTCTGTAGGTCATTTAGTTCAGAAGTTAAGCGAAAGCAAAGTTTCGCATTTACGACACTCACTCACTCACTCATGATCATCAAAATAGAACTAGTACTTCCCATAAACTCAGAGAGCTGAAATTTGGTACAGAGTTAGGGTTTAATGGCTACATAAAGGGAAAACTATAAAAACTAGGATAATCGAAGATCTGGAGTACCTGGTGACCCTGATTAAAAAACACAAGAGCCCAATCAAACTATTAGAAGAGATCGATATACCACCTTTACATAAAATATAATGCGAAAAACAGGGTGTAAGGGGTTGAAAGGTGGGAATGAAAATTCGTATGGAAGTATATGTATCTATATAATGTTCGTGTTTCGTAACTGTCAAACATTTAATGTTCATCTCGTCGAT
The DNA here is from genome assembly GCA_905220545.2 of Melitaea athalia. Lineage (NCBI taxonomy): Eukaryota > Metazoa > Arthropoda > Insecta > Lepidoptera > Nymphalidae > Melitaea > Melitaea athalia. The sequence continues at coordinate 4,604,903 of HG992204.1, forward strand.
ATGGTAAACTCTACCCTTAAATTAAAGAACGTATTTAAATAAAGGTTTCGAATCGACAACATATATCCACAATATACGGATATTGGCGTATTTAAGATATTAAAAATTAATAATAATGTCAGTAATGAAAACGGATTGACATTATACATATTGGTTGTCAAATATTTATTTATGCGAGCGTTCAGAAATTTATTTAGTGTAAACTAAGGAAAATTATCAAGCTACTTAAATATACAATAAATAATAAATGTACAAAAGAATTAGATTACAAAAAAAGAAAGTTCAATTGATTGAATTAGATACAAAAAAATGTTCAATTGATTGGTCTCCTTGAAAAATTCCAGATTATTCTGTCAATCCAATCAAAGTCTTAAATCATATAAATATTTTCGCCGCGGAAGTGTAAAAGATATGTTTTATATATCTTAATCTGTACTAATCTATACTAATATTGTAAACCTGAAAGTTAAATTGTTTGTTTGTTTGTTTAAACGCGCTAATCTCAAGAACTATTGATTCGAATTGAAAAATTCCTCTGAGGTGGATAGCCTATTTAAAGAGAAAGGTTATGCTTTAAGAAGAAGGAAGGCTATTTTTTTCCTCAAATCACAGTGGGTGAAACCGCGAGGCCTAGCTAGTTGGTACATAAAAAAATCGACTGTCATTGCAAAAATCAGATCACATCTTCTAATTTAATCTAGCCTATAGCGTCCCACTGCTGGGCGAATGCCTCCCCTCTGCCTGCTCTCTTAACTTAATTCTACTCGAATATTACACAAATTACACTAAAATATTAATTTCGCTCAAAATTTGGTCAAAATATAATGCATTGGACTAAGAGTGGTGGTGATACCAACACGTCAAGTACAAGAATCAGAACCGGAAGAAAGGAAAAGAAATATTTGTATTGTAATAATAAAAAAAACTGTTACTAAAAAGAAAAAAAATGTGTCAAATAAGAAATTCTAAAAAATAAATCAATATGCCTGAATATGCCCACGTTTCTACTTTCTACAAAAAGAAGTGAAATCCCACCAAAAACATTCTGTAAAAAAACTAGCCAAGTCTCGATGGAGCTGCTTGTTTATCTCTAAAAAGTAATGAAATCTAGACAAAGTCGTACCAAGTCTAAGGTTCATTACTGCGATTTCTTTATTATTATAGTTAATGTTGTGTGACTTGGCCGTTGAAGGGTACACTAGGGTACAAAACCAGGTGCTACATGACACCATTGCACCAATCTGTCGCCAGAACCGCTACCCATTGACGATGGAAAATTGCCACTTGGAAAACGTTGATTGAATAACCAGTCAATTGTAGGCTTGATAAAGCTGCGTATTTAAATAATACTTTTGTATAGGCAAGCCTGAAACAAACTGTATAAAAAACTATTTCCAGTACCAGTGGACTTCTAATCATTGATAGAAGTCCGTCTGTACGTCTATTTTATGTTAGATCGGTGGTCGATTTAACGCTCCAAAAATAAGAGAACAGAAGTCAGCATTGTCAATACTGAATTCATGTGTTATCAACAACCGCCTAAAATGAGACACTAGTGTCCAATTACCAATACCAGTATGGGATATTATTCTTAGTTTTGTACCCTTGTGTACCCTTTAACGGCCAAGTGACACAACATTAACTATAATAATAAAGACATCGCAGTAATGAACCTTAGACTTGGTACGACTTTGTCTAGATTTCATTACTTTTTAGAGATAAACAAGCAGCTCCATCGAGACTTGGCTAGTTTTTTTACAGAATGTTTTTGGTGGGATGTACTTAACTTTTTACATTATGAATTAATTAATATATACAATAAATTTAATAAAAAATGGCTACGAGTTAACATATAATAATAAATACAAAATAATTAAAATAACTTACTCCAGCACTTGGCCTTACTTTAGACCTAGGGTCCTATAAATGCAAATACCAAACTAATTTAAATTTCGTAACTAAGAACAGTATTCAAATAAAATATTTATAGAAACAAATGAAATACGTAATTATTATATGACTACGTGAAAAAAACAAAAAGCAAACGTCCTGAAAAATAAAGTTCACGAACTGCCTTGTAATCCGAGATCTCGACGTAAGACATTAACAATTCGCTCTGAAGTTATATTTAAACAAATATACCAATATTATTAAAAAAAATTTGGTTTGAATAGACGACCTCAAGTGTGTGAGAACAATTTTTTTTGGCTTTAAAGAAATTCTTAAAACAAATTCATAGTTATATTATTAATGTTTATTAAATTTTCTCTAAACTATAGTTCAACTTAACTATGACATCATAATATATCGCCGTTGCACTGCAGCTACAATTTAGTAATCTCTACAATTATTTATTCCATATTAGAAAAAATAATAATCATACCCCTTGCTCCTTTGGTATATTGTTGAATGCCTGTGGCTGTAAGTTACAGAAAATATATATAGTCTATGTATAGCCCCACCGTTGAAAAGACGTTACAATCGTGAAATTGTCATATCTAAAATGCTTTTTATTATTATATCAAAATTTCGATCCAGCGGGATTCGAACCCGCACCCCCGACATACCCATTAAGCTATGGAACGAATGTACCAGCCGAATCGAAATTTTGATATAATTTTATTCGGTTTTAAGCTGTGGTTGCTATAGATATGATAATAAAGAACACTTTAGAATTTCCTCGTGTGGGAAACACAAAAAAAAATACTTAATAATAATACGAATTGTCATATACTGTTACGATTCAGCCTGTAACATCCCACTGCTGGGCATATTCCTCCTTCTCCGTATAGGAGAAGAATTGTCATATTATGTTAACTTAGTATTCATTTTTACATTAAGTTAAAAAGATCGTTATGGAATACAAACCTTTTCTAAAGTTCTCGACCATGCCTAAATAAAACGAAAAAAAAATTCCTTTTTATGAGTTTTTGAAAAAGGAAAGAAGTAAGAAAGGAAGAATATCTGTTACACACTAATATTATAGAGAAAAGATTTTGAATTTTTTGTTTGTTTTTTAATAGATTTGATTTTTCGATTTAGTAAAAAAATTAACAAGATTACGGACAAGCTCAGTGGTTACAGTTGATGTAAGTTTAATAATAAACTGACACCTCATATTTAACCAACCTCGGTTCGATGTTTGACAACCACAAGCAGCCAACGCTGTAACCGCTGCGCCAACGCGTCGTCATTACTACTTATTATTTTACAACAGGGCCCCAAATTTACTACTACACTACTTAATATTTATAAATAAAAATTATCTTACAAGAACTTTCCGCAAATCATCGTGCCACTGAAAACCAATTTAATTAAAACTTTTTATAAATTCACAAATTTATTAAAACAAATAAAATAACAATTTTAAATTAGTTTAGATTAAAAGTACGAGTAGTATCAGTCAGTCAAAAAATAATTTATACTTTTTTGACATTTAATAAGTAGATAGTTAGAATTATTTTTAAATCATATTTTAGAATATTTCTTCCTACACGCTTTAAGCTTAATACCTACGTTAACCCGACATCAAGATCTCTCGAATTACATCAAAGTCAAAAGAGCTTTATTCAAATAGCCTTCAATACACCTACTTTTAAATCGTATTGTAGAATATTTCTTCCTACACGTTTTAAACCTAATAATACCTTTGTGAACCCGACACCAAGATCTCTCGAATTACATCAAAATAAAAATAGCTTTATTCAAATAGGCTTAAAAATCGCCTTCAAATCGTCATCCTACAATTTTATGAAGCGAAACTTCTTTAGGCACATGAGGGGTAAAATTTGAGCGACCGGTAACGCGGCAGCATCATGACGGTCAGTACTTGAATGACCGCGTGGGAACACGTAGTGACGTTGGCTTTTTGTTTTTGTTTTTCAATTAGTTTTTTTTTTTTTTTTTGTATTTTAAATTCGCTTTTTTAATTAGTTTTTTTTTTTTTAAATTAGTTTGACAAAGAAGTTTAACTTCTGACATGTGTACATACTTTGTACGCACGCAATTTTTTTTTAAAGTGAAGCTACCACCGATTCGGAATGTAGATTCTGCAGAGAAGAACCGGAAAGAAACTCTGCAGTTAATCTTTTTAAAAATAAACTTAAAAATTAACGTAGTAATATCGAGCATTAAATACAGCGTCACTATGTCCACTCATCTTTATCAATTAAGTAATCCTGCACCAAATACTAAGCTTTAGCTACTAATTTCTTTTTTAAACTTTTTCTGAGACAATTGAAAAATCGTGTCTTTTGATATAATATTCCTTTGCCTCTGTTATTTGTATGTATATCTGTAATGTAGGTTGCATTCATAAAATATTCCCGCATTTACTCCCACTTTCTTGTTAAGTCTTATTGATGTAAAAGCTTACTTGGCTTCGAAACAAACATTAAATAAATAGGTAGTGGATTTAGAATAATCTTGTAAATTTATAATCCTGGAGATTGTTAGAACTTTAGAAGCGACATAAAATATAAGGCTTTCATTGTCTTTTCTGAAGAGATTATTCAATTTTTTTATTAGTTTTCTACTTAAAAAACAAAGTCTAAAAATATCAAAATAAAAATAGCTTCTTTTCTTTTTTGTATTCTAGATTTTGTATATTACTCAGTGAATTTCGCACCGTCATTTTATTTATTTTTTTCATCGATATATCCTACAAGTTTTTTTTTTAATATACAAAATATCTTCTTAACAAAAACGAACACAGAAGAAAAAACATCTAATTTCCAGCAGTCCCTAGCAACCTATCATATCTTTTTGGGCTATTATGGCTTATAAAATCATCTGTTTTGTCATCAATAAATAATTTCCGTTAAGAAAACAGAAAAGTGAATTTTATTTGAAAAATTCTATCAACCGTATATCCGACAATCCAAAGTGAACAGGACTTCACTCTAATCTTTTTCCTTAGCATGAGATTTCACGGGTTTCGTGCGTGCTCTAAATCTACCTATACAAATAAATAAAATTGGAGTGTCTGTTTGTAATATAAAAATTGTTAACTGAGGTAGGGCACAGCAGGAAATTTCCTGCTCAAAATATGGAGCAGCCCGACTGGGGTAGTACCTCGACCTTACAGAAGACCACAGCTAAATAATACTGTTTTCAAGCAGTATTGTGTTCCTGTTGGTGAGTAAGGTGACCAGAGCTCCTGGGGGGGATTGGGGATAGGGTCGGCAACGCGCTTGCGATGCTTCTGGCGTTGCAGGCGTCTATAAGCTACGGTCTTACCATCTGGTGAGCCGTACGCTTGTTTGCCAACCTAGTAACATAAAAAAAAAAAATCGCTTTATTCTAAATTCATATGGATGTATACACGGTACATATACCAAAATAACATTTTTTACAATTTTTGTCTGTCTGTCTGTCTGTTTGTTCCGGCCAATCTCTGAAACGGCTAGACCGATTTTGACGGGACTTTCACTGGAAGATAGCTAATGTAATAAGCAGTAACCTAGGCTACTTTTATTTTATAAATCTATTTATTTTATAACTCTGTGAACTGAACAATATCTTTTTTGTTAAATTCCACTTGGACGAAGTCGCGGGTACATCTAATGTTATACACAATTTATAGATATTAAATGACATTGTATGTCTAATGTAAAGCACAAAACTAAACTTTAAAAAAAAAGTTGGAGGTTCTCAATTTGACTGTATTTTGTCATTTGGCCCATTCTTAGTCCGAGTTTGGCCCCTTTTAAATCGAGTTTGAGAGTGTAATAATGCGTGTTTAAGAGCGTGCATAAGGCGAGCAAAAAATCAGATTTCACCCGCGCGCCCGATGAAACAAAATATACACAAAGCCTCGTGTCAGAGTGCGATAGACGATATAGTTTTGAGCGCATTACGAATGTAAAAAACGACAAATATGTTATTTTGTATATAATTCCGAAACTAAAAGTAATTACATTAAATGCCTTGGCATAGCCTTTACTCATATTTAAATGTAATTAATTATCAAATTTTTGTCTTAATGGTCATAACCATATCGAGTATAAATAGAAAAAATATAAAAATTAGAGGTTACTTCGTGATTATATTTTATCGAGGAAATTTCCTTATTTTATGTTTTTGATATGGGTCAACCCTTGCAAATATCACGTAGTTTGTCATATATTTTTATTTTAAGATTTGGTCTGGAACTTTTCATGTCAAAACAAATAGAAGATGGTAATTTTGCATAATGCGCACTCTTAATCGACTGTTTTATAGACGACCTACATCGTAATAATGTAATACTTGTCAGTTGTCGATCTAATTGAAATTGGATTTTTTTTTCGTTCGCGAGCACATACAATTATGATTAAATAAAGATGTTTTTCTTAATATAAACAAATATATAAGTTTTATTCTTACGTTATAATTGGGTTTGTTTTGTGCTTCTTCCTGAAAAATACACAAAATTCATGTACTGAATTTTTTATATCTATACATATAATAAAATGATAGGAAAGTCAATGTATGTCCAGGATAAACTCAAAAAGTACTGCATGGATTTACTTCAAATTTGGCACGAATATTATTAAGAAGTCGGGTCAGAACATAGGCTACATATTATCACGCTATCACCTACGGGGAACGAGCAGTGAACGCACGCAGACGACGTCGCGGGCAGCAGCTAGTATAGGTAATAACTAATAACGCATTGATTGAACAAAATACGTAATTAAGTATTTATCGTTATTGTTATTAGTTATTATTAATCATTTTTTACAGTACGTACAGATGGTTAACAAAAACATTCTAAAACACATAAAATGATATATATGTTCGAAGTTTTATTTAACTATGGTTATTGTAATTACCTGCTTATTTTTCAAACAAAAAAGTTGAAGTTCTCAGAGAGATAGGTATTCATGCTAAACACTTTACACTTCCATCTAACGACCGTTATAGTATCGTGATGAAAAAGTTACATTAAAAACATTGCTGGTTCGATTCCGTTTCTTTTTATCTAATAATATTTTTTTATTAAAACTTATTTTAGAAATAGCCATTTTTTAATTAGTATATTAGTTATATTAGTTAGCTACACTTACATTAAAAAAACAATTACATAATAAAATGATGTGGTTAGGTTATGTACTAAAAGCTAAAAATAATTCGGTAATCCCTAGCTACCAGATCGCACCAATCTTCTCATCAATCTGGGGTATTGATCAGACAAATATAAAATCATTGGGCGTAGCGTATCCAGAGTAAACATTATAATATAAATTTCACGTGTGTGTACTATCTTTAACTTATGTTTTAACTTTTTTATAATATTTTAATTATGTATAATGAAGAAGTGGAAACGAACTTGTGGAGGCCTATGTCCAACAGTGGACTGCGATAGGCTGAAATGATGATGATGATGATGATGATGATGATGATGTATAATGAAGTATAAGTAGTGCGAAATCGTAACGAAGTTACTTATAATTCACACACACATTCAAAAGATTTCATCCTTTGACGTTATGTACACGTTCAATAAACAGGTGAAATTGCAGTTATAAGTTAGTTGACAATAAACGAAACAAATAACCTTTAATTGTGTAGCCAGCGCTTTGAACTCCTCCCACTGAAAAATTCATAAAAACACAATTTCCAAATGACTCATATGCAATTACTAAAAATCTTTATAAACTATATACAGAGTGTCCCGCGATAAAGTGCAACCCCGAAAGGGGGTGAAACTAGACCATAAATTATCGACAAAAAACATAGAAAAAACTTTTTAAAAAAAATATTTTATTTCTTATTGACGAATTAAGATTTTTATATCTTACGTAGACTCTATGTACAAAAATGATGATTTCTTCCAAAGTAGTGGGTCGATTACTTTAAAATAAAATAAAATATTACGCCACGTACTTGGCGGTAAGGATAAAATAAAAATTAGCTCGCAAAAAAGTGGCATTATGTCTTTAACTATGCTTCTTGTGAAAAAAAATCCATTTTTTATGACTGTTTTTTTCAATGATCTCTAATTTTCTCAGAATTATGCCCCCAATACCAGGAAATTTTATGATTTACTATTATTTCTTACCATATTGCCATTCAAATAAAAAAAAATTTACGCCTATATCCCAAAAAACACGTACAAAAATCATCATTTTTTGTACAAAGAGGCTACGTAAGCTATATAAAAATCTTAATTCGTCAATTAAAAAAAAAAAAAAAATTTAAATTTTTTAATTTTTTTCTGTTTTTTGTCGATAATTTATGGTCTAGTTTCACCCTCTTTCGGGGTTGCACTTTATCGCGGGACACCCTGTATATGTATGTATGTTTGTATGTTTGCTAACTGCTATACAATTACTGTATTAGAATCTTTTTCTTCGCCTCTCTTGCTCTACTTTGCCCCACGGTAACTTTATTTCTCACCATCATGGGTGGACTGAAAGAAATCTCTTTAAGAGATAAGTTCGCCACATGCCAACTTATTTTTTGTGATCGAAAACTGTAAATATGATTTTAAGTGCAATGAAGAATAATATTATTATATTTAATTTTAATATATTATGTATAACACACGCTTCAGGCTGTAATATCCTACTGCTGGGCATAGGCCTCTTTCCCCATTTAGGGGAAGGATCATATATAAAATATAACCAATAAAATATAAACAAAATTAACTAAAAGAGACGCTCAGGGCGAATGTCGACCCGGAGACCTCCTAAAAGGGTATCAATTTTTTACTACTACACTGAAACGATATAAGATTTGCGGAATTAAATAATATAGGAGTAAAATTATGTAAAACAGTGTCTCCGAGCAGTGATGCTGACTCCAGCCCGGCTGAGATTATGGTTTTTACACGCAGTTTCTCGCGAGAACAAAATAATTTTTTGGAATTTAATCCTTACGAAAAGAATGTCATATAAGGCCCACGGTATGAAAAAAATATGAAGAGTAAAATCTACTGAACAAATGACCTCGCTATGTTTCTCGTAACACCATCTATCGCGTAAAGTCTAAAGGCGTAACGACGTTTTCTAATAACGCCATCTCGCCGTCACGTATTATCGATAGATGGCGTAATTTGATTCGTTTATTTAGCATTTGATATGGTATTAATCTTTTACTTAGACTAGTAAGCCCTTTTTGTGCCTATTTAGACAGTCGATCTGAAGGAGTAAACTCCAGTCGTGCGTCAGAGCTGACACAGATACTTTTTTTAATGTCATGGAAATCATTATTAGGAGTAAACTCTATTCACGTGTCAGGCACACACTTTTCTGCAGCTGGATATCCTCGTACTTGACTAGTTTGAATTGGTGACGTAAAGGTCTCTAGGGCCAACAGTAACACATTTCAAAAATGTAGAAATGTATGAACATTTCTAATTATAATACTTGCCTTGCCATTATTTTTGATTCTGTCGTCCTGTTAATGAGATAAATTTTATTTATTATTAAATTTATTGATTTGAATTAAAAATAAAATGCAGGCCAACAGCAACGCAAAGAATAATATAAAAAAAATTATTTTTCTCCACATTTGTCTATCCACATTGCAACAAAAAGAAAGAGCGACATGATAAATATTCAGTACTGGCTGTGCTAAGTAAATTTCAAGAAAAAAGTACTAAAATATTATATAATATAGCCTATAACAATAATTAGACAACACAAAAAAAAATCTATTTTAACCAGCAATTCCTAAGATAAGCGCATTTGAACAAACAAAAAATTTTTTCTGCTTTATAATATCAGTATAGATCACAGAAGTAGTAATTTCTGTGGTATAGATTTTTAGTTTATTAGATTACTACAGTAAATAAAGTCACAAAAATGTAATGACCATTGTCGTCATAAATTGTAATGAATTAACCTCTCCAGAGACGTTAACACAGGCAGAAGTAGAGTAAAACACTCAGTATCATAGTTTTCTACATATATATGTCAAACATAGAACCTCTTTTTCTATACAAAGTTGGTTAAAGTATATACAAACACTTACTAATTCGTCCAATTCATCGTACATCGCTTTTAGATCATAGCTCGGCCGTGGAGGACTCTTTGGTGCCTGTATTACAAAACAATATCAAAAATAACTTTGTTCAAATAGGCTTCAAAATCACCTTTAAATCGTAATCTTACAAAGTAAAATTATAGTTGTCGTTAAAAGTGAAGCTACCGATTTGAACAGGAGATTCAGCAGAGAAGAATTAGCAAGATTTACTCTTCATTGCTTACTTCATTTACTCTTTTAAAAAAATACGCTTTAATTAAAGTTAGGTAACTGAGGTAGGGCACGTCAGGAAATTTCCTGCTCAAAATAAGGAGCAGCCCGACTGGGGAAGTGCCTCGACCTTACGGAAGATCACAGCTAAATAACACTGTTTTCCAGTAGTGTTGTGTTCCTGTTGGTGAGTAAGGTGACCAGAGCTCCTGTGGGAACTGGGGATAGGGTAGGCAACGCGCTTGCGATGCTTCTGGTTTTGCAGACGTCTATAAGCTACGGTAATCGCTTACCATCAGGTGAGCCGTAAAAGAAAAAAAGTCTATATTTTCAGGAAAAAACTTGTGGTGGTACGTAGTTCGCTGGTTCTTATTTAAGCATAATTATGTGTACATATAGGTAAGTGGAGGTCAATATTTATAAAGAAATGATGACCAAATTTTTTAATTTCCTTAAACACCCCACTGTTGAACGTTTTCAACTCAAACAAAGTATGATTATTTTCCTAAATTATCCTGTTACACTCCCGCTGGGATTTTTCGAGAAATTCACGAAAATATTCCTAATTGAATTATACTTTGCTAATTCGCTTTTGCTTTTAAAAAATATTTCTTAACAAGATAAAATATCAAAAAGGCATTAAAGAAAATTTTAATACAAAAGTTTCTCTTTGTTGCTAATAGACAATACAGATTTTTTAATATTTATCAAATTTTTACCGAAATATATATTTTTGTAATCTGAAAACAAATTAAGAGAACCTACAGTTTATATTAAATTAATTTAATTAAATACGGAGAATTTTACGGGAATAATATTTAACACGGAGGATGTTCTCGATTCGACTGTATTTTTAACACGCTTTTATTTTAATGTATGGTTAACTCAGAACTTTTTGACTGGGTTTACCGAAGATTTTTGTTTTAATCGAAAGGCGGTGTGTGTCATGTGGTCCCATATAAATTTAATTTCGATCTCACAAGTACTTTTCGAGTTCTATCTAATAATGCGTATTTACTTAACTATTTTTTCATCGACACGTTGTATTATACATACATAAATTTTCACCGGGTGTACCGATCGCCTTGTGGTACCATTTAAATTTGATCGAGATCTGATAACTTGTTTTTGAGTAATCTTTTAAAACGCGTAATTACTTAAATAATTTTTCGTCTACCTACGTTGTGTTACTTGTCGATGTGATTGAAGTCGGTTTTTTCGTTTACTAGCAAACACAATTATTAGTTCTTACAACTTAAACGTCGCTCCTATACCGAAATATTTTTATCAAGTCTACTACCTTAAAAAATAATGTGATACTTTTTATAAGTGTATATCTATATATATATAAGAGATTTCCACCCATATAATATTGACTCATCGCGATATCTCTGGAAATTTGGTAGGAATATTCCTTTCGCCGAGTAGAGGTCAGCTAAGAACGGATTTTACGAAATTCCACCCACCAGAGGGGGTGTGGGGGTTAATAACATATATGGCAAAACAACGTTTGCGGGGTCAGCTAGTAATTAATAAAGTAAGTGTCACATGCAAATAATAATCTTAGGAACAGCGAGCATCGCAGAGCTAGTCGCATCAAGTCAGTCCCGTCATCGGTGCTTTACCGCGATTAGGTTTTATTTTCACTATAACTTCTTTGATGGTTCTTCGACAATAGCTTGCAACTTGTAAAAAGAATATAATCGTTTAAAAAAAATTAATCCATCAATTACAAGCACATTAACATCGTCCCTTATTTCAATAATATTAGTATAGACAGTTTAAAGTATCGCTCAAAAGTTGAAAAAAATTTTCTGTCTCAATATAAAATGTAATATTTTTTCGGTCAGGCCCTAAAGCCTCGCGGATGATACGACTCATTTCACCGCCGACACCTGAGTCGATACTATGAATTATTGAACAAAAAGGGTACAGATGGAAATATTTTAATAAATATTGAATCCCTTTTGTTACGTCGAAGTGATATATTTTTGGGAGAAATTGATAGTGTCATATTTTATCGGTTCATGGCTTTGTGAAGCTGTTTATATACTACGACTGTAAAGCAACTTTGTTTAAAGCGTTTATAATCTATACTAATCTATACTAATATAATAAAGCTGAAGAGTTTGTTTGATTGTTTGTTTGTTTGTTTGTTTGTTTGTTTGTTTGTTTGTTTGTTTGTTTGTTTGAACGCGCTAATCTCAGGATCTACTGGTCCGATTTGAAAAATTCTTTCAGTGTTGGATAGCCCATTTATCGAGGAAGGCTATAGGCTATATATCATCACGCTAAGACCAATAGGAGCGGAGTCCACGCCGACGAAGTCGCGCGCAGAAGCTAGTATAATTATAAAGCTGAAGAGTTTGTTTGTTTGATTGTTTGTTTGTTTGTTTGAACGCGGTAATCTCTGGAACTACTGGGCCGATTTGAAAAATTCTTTCAGTGTTAGATAGCCCATTTATCGAGGAAGGCTATAGGCTATGTATCATCACGCTAAGACCAAAAGGAGCGGAGTCCACGCCGACGAAGTCGCGCGCAGAAGCTAGTGGAATTATAACGAACGAATTTTTTTATCTGTTGTTGTAAGCACAAGGTTAAATGTGAAAATTAAAAAAGGGCGATAAAGTTTTAAAAATATATCGATGCGAATCCCTGTTAATATCTATTAATTGATGATATAATACAACTAAGCAAACGATTCAGCCTGTTATATCCAATTGCTGGGCAAAATTCTCCATGTAGGAGAAGGATAGGAACTTAATCCTCCACGCTACTGCGCTTAACGTGCTCTCCGAGATTCGGTGGGGAGACCCAAAAGGACAGACATCCAAACCGAACAGAAATATTTGTAAGTACATCCATCCATCCAGAGCGGGAATCGAACCCGCAAACTGCCAGTGTTTAGGCGCACACGCACCACTAAACCAGAGCGGTCGTTATGCGCGTATAGTTCGCGTCACGTAAAAAGAACGCTGGCCTTCAAGCTGCGCAAAGGCGATTTATCGGTCTATAATCTATATGATGGTATGAGGTCTATCTATATTTTTAATGTACCTACTAATAACCATTATACGAAGCCGCGAGCGAAAGGTTAATTCAAAAATAAAACAATAGGCCTAGTACTTTAGTGTGCGAGTTTACATATGACGCAAACAGTTTCTTTCAGCGTTCTATTTACATGACGCGAGTTATACCTATCTATACGAGTATACATTTTGGCGACACATTTTTATAAGCAAAATTAATTTTTTAACATTCATTTAAAAATTATTTTTTCATATAAATAAAAATAAATATAAAATATATATAATCGTTTGTCATAGTTATATAATACCTGATAATCTTCGTTATCAAATGGGAATCGTTGACCAAATACATTTAATAAAATTCCTAAAAGAAATGTCACCGCCAACATCTCAACTGTAATAAAACGTTATCACTGAAACCAATTACAAACGGAATGGCCAATTTGAAAAACAAGTAAAAACAAAAGACAGAAATTGACAAAAAAATAAGACGACGAATAAAGCTCACGAAGTAAAGTTCCGTACAATTGTAGAATTAATATCTTGACAAAAACTCCAAATAAGGTCATTATTTCGTGAATGGAAGTTTCCATATCCTATTTGTAATATAAATGTGAAAATTTGTGTGAATAGATGGATGTTTATTTCTTTTTCACGCTAAAACTTTTAAAATAATTGCAATGAAACTTGTTATAACAGTTGTTAACATAATTATACACCTGATAGCTGTAGTTACTCATAGGGGGGGAGGGGGAAATATCCACCAAACCGCAGTACCTATACACAGGCCGAAGACAGGCAGCAGCGTCTTCGGTGCGACAAAGCTAGCCCTGCGGTCACCGAACCGCATGCTGAGCGTGGTGACTATGGGCAACAAACATGAAGCCACGCCATTTTCGGCGCGAAGTTGTGGAGGCCTAAGTCCACCAGTGGACTGAGATAGGTTGATGAGATAGGTGATGAGATGATGATGATGATGACCCCGCAGAGTAGCAGCGTAGTGAATTAAGCTCCGACACTTCTCCTACATAGAGAAATAGGCATATGTCCCCTAGTGGAATATTATAAGCTGAATCAATCAATCAATCAATCAATCAATCAATGAAACTTGGTACGTAGATAGCTGGATATCAAGAATAAACGTAGAGTATTTTCTATCTCAACAAACCCAAGGTATCAGATATTACGCCGACGACCGGTGGCACAGCTAGTAACAGATAAATTGATCGACATTAAGGGCGCCTTCAAAATTGTCGCGCGGCAGCAGCGCGGCGGCAGCGCTGCGGCCATGCTACTTTGTAAATCTATGTAAATAACAACGCGCGGTTGCAGCGCTGCAGCCGCGCTGCCGCCGCGCAACTAAAGTCTTGTAAGGGGCGGCTTCACCTATAGTGCCGTTAGTGCGATTCACCATCAAAGTATTGATATAATTATAACGTTGACGATAACTATTCAGCCTGTAACATCCCACAGCTGTTAAAAAAGTATGTGTGTACAATTCACCCACAGCAGAAGTGAGACTTCTGAAAAGTAGCCTACGAGAGTAGTGATTTTTACACCGAGAATACTGTGTAATGTATTCTATCTCATTCGTTCCTATACATTTATGTGTTTGTTTCTTTATCGTGACACTTTTTCGTTTCATCGAGTTTCAAATCACAATTTTTTTTTTTACAAGAAGTTTCACTTCAAAAATCTATACATAATTGGCTGACCTTGAGCGTCACAGCATCAATTGCACCCGGGCGCTACATTGGTTAGAGCTAGGCCTGCTCTTATTCATGCGGTTCATTTAACTTTATTTTAGGAACGGAACCATAAAAATTAACGTTTCATTTCATATTACAAATGGCATTTAAAAATGTTTAATGACTTTCGCTCGAGTTGATAGTCTTTCTATTTATTATAATGTCATAAAGCTTAAAAGTTGAAAAATATTACGTTATTTGAATATAAAAGAACACGTTTTTGTTCTAGATTTTAATGTTAGTTGATTGTTATGAAGTTTTTTTCTCTATATACAGGGTGGCCCGTTTACAGTGGTCCAAAAATTTTTTTCAGCTCGAGAGCATCATGAGTGATCATTTAAAACATACTTTAGTTAAGCGAAAAGTTATAGTTTGGAAATTATGATTTTTTTTCTAAATAATCCGAAGTTTCAATATTTTTGACATAAAACCAGTCTGTTATGAAAACTACTGAACCGAATTTAATGAAATTTTGTATAGGTATAGCGCAATAACCTAACTATCGCGCTATAGGCTCATTTAGTTTAAATAATTAGACTGCATTTTTTTTATTTTAACTTTTTCTGTATTTTTTTTGAACTGTTCGGCAAAACATTGATTTTCGAAAAAATCCTGTGAAAAAAAAATGTACCGACGAGGTTTTGCTGGTACTGCTAAAAAGTACCTTAATATAGGATTATTCTTTACACAAAAAATCATAGTTGTCCTCCGATTGTAACATCTTCAAAAACAACATCATGTACATTAACACATGAAAATCAAAAATTACGAAATTTACCATAATTTTAATTTAAACCTATCCGTTTGTAATTCTTCATAAATAACATTATTTAAACTCCAAATGATCTTGTAACTCGTTTTTAAAACCCATTCATTAGTGATACTTATGTGAATCATCACGCAAGTATTCAAAACACGGTCATAAAAAAGCAGGTAAAGCGGGCCGGTATTCGACGACAAAGAACGTTAATTATGTCGTGCGTTTGTTAAAAAGAGATAGACGCTACCCTATTGTTATTAAGTTCGTACGATCTACAATTCTACAGTTGTCGTTTGTCGCTCGCGATCACTGCTACTATTCTCGACTTTGTTGTATTTTAACGTTTTGGCTTTGTTTATTGACTCGTATCTGATCGCTCATCTGACTACTTGGCTTACGTGAATTGGACTTATTGATTGTGCTCGTGATTTGGACATTTTGTTGACAATGGATGGAAATCGTTCCAGACGTGCACCCTACTCACCGCGTGAATACGCGATGATGCATTATTTTTATGGTGTCGCACAAGGTGTCGCGCGAGAAGCGGCCAGGCTTTATCGGCAATTTGCTGAACGCCAGCCAGGCCCGGCTGTGCAGCGCTTTCTGGACCATCGCGTTTTCGTGAGGCTGCATAATTCTCTCCTAGAAGGAGTTATCCCTGGCTTCCGTGGTCGTGAACCTGGACTCGTAAACAGAGATGATGAAGATGTTATCCTGGAGCAGTTGCGTCGTGATCCAACTACAAGTCAAAGACAACTGGCAAGACTTACGGGTATACCCAGGATTAGAATTCATAGAACCATTCGAGCTAACCGACTTCATCCCTACCATTATCAAAAAGTACAAGCCTTAAAACCCGAAGATTATCCTAGAAGAATGGCATTCTGTAGAGAAATGTTGCAGAGAGATCGGGAGGACCCAAATTTTTTTGATAACGTTTTGTGGACCGATGAAAGTCGGTTTGAGCGAGTTGGATTATTTAATACACATAACACGCATTATTATGCAGTGACCAATCCCAACTTAGTGAGAGAGTCGAATTTCCAGGAACGCTATAGCGTTAATTTGTGGAGTGGAATTATCAACAGAGAGTTTGTGGGCCCGTTCGAGTTACCGTCAAGGTTGAATGCTGACATTTACCTTAATTTCGTTCAAAATGAATTACCCGGCCTGTTGAGTCATCTGCCAGACAATTTAAGGCAGCGCATGTGGCTACAACACGACGGAGCTACCTGTCACTTTGCTCTGCAGGTAAGAAATCATTTAAACGTTGCGTATCCGGAGAGGTGGATCGGTCGCGGTGGCACCATCCACTGGCCAGCCCGTTCACCTGACTTGAACCCCGTTGATTTTTTTATTTGGGGATGTTTTAAGGAGATTGTGTACGCACGGGAGAGCACATCGGAGCAAGAATTAAGAAGAAAAATTCATGTGGCTATAACAGCCATTAAACAAAACCGGCAGCCATTTAATAGGCTGCGAAGAAATTTTTTACGCAGATGTAGATTATGTTTAGCGAAAGGCGGACGGCATTTTGAAAACCTTTTGTGAAAAATAAATAATATGTTAATTATTTATGTTTTTTATTAATTCTCTAAACCTTTTATTAAGATTTAAACTTAAAAACTAAATAACAACAAAAAAACTCAATAAATTGACATAAAAAATAAAGTTTTCTTGGCTGGCAGGTTAAAATTTTATTTCATTCATTTTATAGCCATGTGAATACTGATTTGTAACGATTTTTATCGCAATGAATGATTCTTTAATCAAAAATTGGCCGTTCCAAATGATTGAAATTAAAACTATGGTAAATTTCGTAATTTTTGATTTTCATGTTTTAATGTACATGATGTTGTTTTTGAAGATGTTACAATCGGAGGACAACTATGATTTTTTGTGTAAAGAATAACCCTATATTAAGGTACTTTTTAGCAGTACCAGCAAAACCTCGTCGGTACATTTTTTTTTCACGGGATTTTTTCGAAAATCAATGTTTTGCAGAACAGTTTAAAAAAAATACAGAAAAAGTTAAAATAAAAAAATTCAGTCTAATTATTTAAACTAAATGAGCCTATAGCGCGATAGTTAGGTTATTGCGCTATACCTATACAAAATTTCATTAAATTCGGTTCAGTAGTTTTCATAACAGACTGGTTTTATGTCAAAAATATTGAAACTTCGGATTATTTAGAAAAAAAATCATAATTTTTAAACTATAACTTTTCGCTTAACTAAAGTATGTTTTAAATGATCACTCATGATGCTCTCGAGCTGAAAAAAATTTTTGGACCACTGTAAACGGGCCACCCTGTATATACAGGGTGAGGCGTAATTAATGGATAATCCTTTACCTGCAGCTGGAGAATATCATAACGGATCAGAAAAACACAATTCATGTTTAGTAAAAGTATCATGGTTTTTTAGTTATCGGCCATTTTTTAAAAATCTAGAAAAATGACACTCTTGCTCACTAATTTTGTTGTCACAGTCGCAAAAACATGAATTATGTGTATAAGATTTTTATTTATTAAACTTGAATAGATGTACTATCACATGTATTATGTCATTTTTGTGCTATTGCCTAATTTTTTTTTTCAAATGCAACCGAAAAATTTTTTTCTTCTTTCAAATAATTTTTCCTTTGTGTTTGATCGCTCATATCTTAAAAAAAATGTATGGAGACTTGAATGACCAACTTACGAAAAACTAGCCTATTTAATTGAGATTGTAAAAAGGTATAACAGATAGTATTTGATCCTTCGGTTTCAAAGAATTTTTATAATTTATAAAAATAGAGCCCATTTATTGTTTTAATCACAGATTTTTTTAAATTTTATTTTAAATCTATTTGTTTCATTTATGAATTAAATTTAAAGGAGCTGAAAGAAAAGAAGGTTACCTTTGCACAGTTTATTATTTACTTTCATAACAAGTGTTCAAAATGACACAAAACACAAAAAAATCCACTGAGAGTACCCATTTTTTGTACCCGCTTTATTACCTTTTTTATTACCGCTCCGACGACGAAAAATAAAAGACGGAAGTGTTGTCTCATTCTTTCATGCAATGGGTGAAAGAGACACACAAAAGAATATCATCATCATCACATATCATCAATGTTTGTTTGCGTAATTGTTTGTCGGCGTATTGTGTGTGAAGTTTTAGACAGTTGCTAGAGTCAGTGTGCTACCATACTACTTCCACGAGATACGTGTTGTTAGTTAGAATTTATTATTATTAATAAAGTGCTGTGACCTCGGACTTGAATTTTCTTGAAGACTTTGTACACGTTTATAATGAAAGGGATGAAGCTTCTCGCATTTTAAAATCCTGTTTACAGTTCTTGTTGATATGCCTGTGTGGCTTGATATTTTTTGCAAGGAGCTGGTAGGATCAGCTTCAACCTCTGCAAGGACTATGTCGTCATCGTGTTGGTGTGACCTCCTATCGTTACTACCGCCGACACCAGTTCCAGGAATTCTGCGTTCCTTGTACGCATTATGCAATCTTAGAAATACCCGGTAGTCAAGATGACGGGCGTTAGAAAACTTTGCCCGATAGATTTCTGCGGCTTGACTTGCATTACCACCACACTGACCGTAAATAAAATTCATTTCTGCATACTCCGCGGTTGTGTACACAAATCGAGGCATTGCACTCGACGCGAGGTATGTCTAGGCTAAAAGTCCAAATCACTAGCAATAAACAAGTCCGGGGTTAGAGCACAAGATCAATATTTGTATCACGGGATCACCAAGTCCATATCACTGAGCAAAATCAAGTCCGAGGTCACAGCACTTTATTAATAATAATAAATTCTAACTAACAAAACGTATCTCGTGGAAGTAGTATGGTAGCACACTGACTCTAGCAACTGTCTAAAACTTCACACACAATACGCCGACAAACAATTACGCAAACAAACATTGATGTTATTATTTTGTGTGTCTCTTTCACCCATTGCATGAAAGAATGAGACAACACTTCCGTCTTTTGGTTTTCGTCGTCGGAGCGGTAATAAAAAAGGTAATAAAGCGGGTACAAAAAATGGGTACTCTCAGTGGATTTTTTTGTGTTTTGTGTCATTTTGAACACTTGTTATGAAAGTAAATAATAAACTGTGCAAAGGTAACCTTCTTTTTTTTCAGCTCCTTTAAATTTAATTCATAAATAAATAAAATAGATTTAAAAAAAAATTAAAAAAAAATCTGTGATTAAAACAATAAATGGGCTCTATTTTTATAAATTATAAAAATTCTTTAAAACCGAAGAATCAAATACTATCTGTTATACCTTTTTACAATCTCAATTAAATAGGCTAGTTTTTCGTAAGTTGGTCATTCAAGTCTCCATACATTTTTTTAAAGATATGAGCGATCAAACACAAAGGAAAAATTATTTGAAAGAAGAAAAAAAAATTTCGGTTGCATTTGAAAAAAAAAATTAGGCAACAGCACAAAAATGACATAATACATTTGATAGTACATCTATTCAAGTTTAATAAATAAAAATCTTATACAGATAATTCATGTTTTTGCGACTGTGACAACAAAATTAGTGAGCAAGAGTGTCATTTTTCTAGATTTTTAAAAAATGGCCGATAACTAAAAAACCATGATACTTTTACTAAACATGAATTGTGTTTTTCTGATCCGTTATGATATTCTCCAGCTGCAGGTAAAGGATTATCCATTAATTACGCCTCACCCTGTATAAAAATGAATCGCTGAATGTGTTGCTAAGCGCAAATCTCGAGAGTGGCTGAACCGATTTTGCTAATTCTTTTTTTATAATATTCCGTGAAGTACGAGGATGGTTCTTATGGGGAGAAAAATTAAAAAAATTAAACCAATCGACTGTTAGGCGGTACGAAGTTCGCCGGGTCAGCTAGTATTATAATAAAAACAGACATTATCACAGAAAGTCACAAAAATGTAATGAAATCACCCCTAAATAATTCTCTATAAGGAAAATGCAAATCTTCAAAAAAAATTTGCTACTTTATATTACTAGTATCAAAGAAGGCCAGATGTTGTAAATAGACAATATTCTTTTCAAAATATAGGACGCGTCTCGTAAAGACAACCCGGCGGTACCGCCGCCTTAATTAGTTTTACAACGGGATTAGGAAATGTTTATATAAACATAGCTACCGCCCTGGTGTTGAATAATATTATTAATAAGCAGGGCCGGATCTACCATATGGCTTTTTGGGCTTCAGCCCAGGGCCCCGTGGATTCAAGGGGCCTCCAGCTAAGTCAATTCAAAGTAAAAAATAGACGACAATGCAAAAGAATCAATAATTTTATTAAATTCTTTATTCTTATGTTACTTCGAACTGATAGTTAAAATGTTCGGACACCATTACACATTCATTTCAATCGTGGTCAAATTTGGTGGGCCCCTAATTAGTATTAGCCCAGGGCCCCCTGACCTCACGGTCCGGCCCTGTTAATAAGGGTTACAGGACAAGATATTTTAATGAAAAATAAAACGAGTATGCTTTAGAACACACGACTGAATTAAAACTTCTTTAGCTCCATCTTACTTATATCTCCCTCTAAACTTCCGTTCGCCTCGCCCGATCACACTTTTCGTAATGCTCTCGTCACGCATTCACCAGCTTACGCCCCAAGTCAAGCATACGTAATGAAGTTTTACAGGAATGTTATCAACCGTTAGTCTCGGCTAAGCAAGCTTATAATCGATATTTAAGTTAAAACTAGTGGTCACCCAGAGGTCGAAATTCGACCATAATTAAATTTTTAAATTCAAGAAAACCAAATAATTATGAAAATAAAGAACCTTTTTTAAAAAATTTCAACTTGACTACAGACTTTGACAATCAACAAATAGTATAATATGCGTGTGTGAGTGCTGTAGTGTGTGTAGGGAATGCAATACCGCAACAAAATTTCAATCCCGGTATTTGCGGGACTGAGAGGTCTAAGTCCCGCGGGATCCTGGTATTTGCGGGATCCCGCATTTTTCTGAAAGTCATTGAGAAAAAGGCGAAATCCTGTATCATAAATGCATCTAGAACTAAAAAAGAAACAAAAATATATTATTTAAAATGACGTATTGAGAAATTAATAAAAATATGTAATAAAAGAATAAAAATTATTAAAAAGAGACATTAGGTAGTTTAGGCATTATTTTGAAAGTAACTGGGCATAAAACATAGCATGTTAATAGTCTTGTCTGCCAAACAACTCCTAACTTTATATGCCAAATAGCCAGCAGCAGAAACGCTCGTTCTGCTTCAACGCTTGTGTGTACAACTGTTGATAACGCCTTGTAGACGATTTGAAGATATTCGCCTTTTAATCCACT
The DNA here is from genome assembly GCA_905220545.2 of Melitaea athalia. NCBI lineage: Eukaryota > Metazoa > Arthropoda > Insecta > Lepidoptera > Nymphalidae > Melitaea > Melitaea athalia. The sequence goes on from HG992204.1 coordinate 4,626,958, forward strand.
AGACTCAAACAAATTCATTTCTTTCTCGAGAGAATAAACTCAGGAATGAGTGCGACAAGCAGTTTTAAAACTCGATAGAGTTTAAAATGTTACGTATTTATTAGCATATCAAAATTTCGATCCAGCGGCATTCGAACCCGCACTCCCGACATACCATGTCGGTGCTCTAGCCAATTAAGCTATGGAACGATGTCCAGCAGAATCGAAATTTTTGATATGATTTTATTCGGTTTTAAGCAACTGTGAATGGAAGTGGTGAAGAAACCGGAAACGAATCCCGCTGGATCGAAATTATGATATTATGATAATAAATAACATTTTATAATTTCCTCATGAGTGGGAAACACAAAAATAAAAATAATACGATCCTATAGAGTCTGTTTAAGTTAATCTTGAAGAGATATCGGTTCAGGCTCTACAGTTTCAGCTTGCATTGCGGCCACTGTAGCAAGAGGTAAATCATCATGATCTTCGTTATGAGCCGAATCAGTTCGCGCGCTTTCGCGTGCCGAACAACACAAGGCGTTTACCGTTGCGCAATCCCGCTAATCCCGCGGGATCCCGCTCGATTTATGTGCGGGACTGGTCCCGCAAAAATAGTGCGGGATCCCGGTATTTCGGGATCCCGGTATCCCGGTATTGCAATCCCTAAGTGTGTGTAATGCTTTTTTTATTAATTTAATGTATATTTCATGTATAATTTTAAGAAAATATTAGCATTTCGCACTCCTTCTCTATATAAACTATAAGTGTACGAAATTTCATACTCGTACGTGCGCACAATTTCCGTAAAAAGGTGTACCTACAAAGTTTTTGCTTCTTTATATATAGATTTCGTATTAATATATAGATTTCTATAAATGACTAGGTAGCCTGCTTATTACCATTATTCCTCACTACCACTACGTAGTACTATTTACTAATCTGTGCTACCACTTGGCATTTATCTGTTCATGTTATAACTTGTTATTTTCCATGATAAAATACATAGTAGTTTAATTTGTATTCTGTTGACGAATTAATATTGTTTCTAAACCCTACTTGAATATATAATTTTAAATTTGATTTTGATTAATTATTTGAAAAATTATTCATCTTGCATGCTTTAACTATCTGTAGTTGAAAATGGTTCTAATGTGTTCATTTCTGTATTTTTTTTTGTAATGGTTGTTTGCAACCTCTTTTGGTTGTCAACAATAATTAAATAAATAAAGTCTCAGAAATGGACATTAAATTTTTATTGACGAAAATTTACGCTATACCTAGATACAACTTAAAATTTAAGCTATTAAAGTTGTATTGAGATTTTCGTTGTGGCTTATTATATTAAAAGTTAAGAATTGTACTGCATATTTTTATAATATTTCTGTTACTACTCAAACTTGTTAAATTTCTTATTTGTTTATTTTTTATTGTTACATTTATAATTAAATACATGATCAAAAATAAATAAGAAAATCAATATATTTCATACAAATAATATCTCTTACTAATTAGTAATATATAATATTTTATATGTTAAAAGTCTCAGTATATTAGAATTTCCGTAAAAGTAAAACAAAGCTAAGGGCAGTGATTTATCGTTGACAGCACTTACCTGTTCGCGTTTACTTGCCATTTCGACTCTTACTAATCTATTTTTATTATCTGTAAAGGCTTTTTTCCTGTATTGTTTTTTCAGCGTTACTTTTCTTAATATTATACAAACTATGTCTAAGTGCGTTTTGTGTCTAATTTTAACAATTGTATGAAATAAACGCTGTTACCCATAACTTTGTTCGTAACTACATATTTTGACTTTCGATCCTACTTCCAAAAGAGCAATGCTCAACTAGGAGATAACGAGCAAGTAGGTATCAAGTATTCTGCTTGACGGGTGGTCTTAATTTGGACTCCAATCATGCTAATTTACGTAAAACTCAGTAGTATCAGCATGACGCTCGGCCAAGATAGAGACGGGCAGAAAATACAGCTTTATTTCAGTAACGAATTATAGAAAGCCCCTCCAAAATAATTCAAAATATTCTCAATGTTATGTACATTACATCTACTTTATTAGAAGTATACGTATCATCATGTATAATACTAACTAACATTTGATGCTATTTTGTCCATTGCTATGGTGTAGTGGTGCATGCGCCGTGCGGGCGTTAACACATCGGCGATTGCGGGTTCGATGCCCGCTCGGGGTGGATATTTGTATTTGTACAAATATTTCTTTCCGGTCTTCTTGTCTCGTCTTGTGGCTCTTCCCACCGTGCCTCGAGGAGCTCGTTAAGCTTTGTCCCGGTTGTAGTCAGATAGCGTATATCCGCTATCCTGTACTGGACCAGAGCGTGGTGGATTAAGCTAATGGTCATTTTCCTACATGGAGAAAGAGTCCTATGCCCAGCAGTGGGATATTACAGGCTCTATACCTTCCACCCACACACTAAGGCCCAGACTGACAGGCAGACTGACAGGCTGGACAAAAGCCCTCCCTCTCCTAAATAACAAAAGAGTCAGAACTCATATTATTATGATACACCACACTCCACTACATTTCAAGCTATAGATAGGTATACATATATTATAAATGGACAAGTCTATGAGAATGGATGTATGTATGTGTGTACTATGTATGTATGTTTAATACTCTTTCACGCACAATCTACTGAACCGATTTCAATGAAACTTAGTATGTAAATAGCTAGTGATCTAAAATAGGCTACTTTATATTCTGACATTGCCACGGGATCGCAAATTTTGTAGGTGAGACCGCGTGGTGAAGTTAGTCTTACATAGGTATATATCATACTAAAGTTTCAAATAAATTGTCTCGAAGCTATACAAGTTTCATATAAACGCATTATAACTTGAAACACTTAAGTCAACTTCACAGACTTGACGTGGAAATATTAGAGAGGGTATTAGCGTGAATAAACTTCTACTGAGTTAGTATTAAGTAGTATTTCAAAATAAATTTGTATATGTAAGTACTAAGTACCCACTGGCGGATCCAGGGGGGAGGGGTCACGGGGGTCATGACCCCCCCCCTGGGCTGTGTCCAGGACCTAGGTGAACCACTAATTAAAATTGTTAAACAAGATTTTTGTCACAATATAGGTATTTTTAAGTACATTACCTACATAGATTAATAAAATACCTACTTTTTACCTGTATCTATCATTATAAAATTTAAATTGTAACTTCTTTTTACTTGACCACGCCTTTGTGACCCCCCCCCCCCCCGGGCGCCTTGACCATGACTGTGACCCCCCCTGGCGCCAAAGCTGGATCCGCCCTTGTAAGTACCTAATATCTATATATCAATACGTGAAGCAAATATTTGTAGACCTTTTTACGAAAATTGCGCCGACGGACGAGTATAAAATTTCCCACACTTATAGTTTATATAGAGAAGGAGTGCAGAATACTATTTTTTTTATTGTGCATAAAAAATACATTAAATCAATAAAAAAATACATTACACACACTACCATGTATTTGACACACACGCATGTGTACTCTTTGACATACAATCTTTGACAACAGAACCTTAAAAAAGTTCAAACTCATAATTTAAATTGATTATGGTTGAATTTCGAACACTAGTCGACCACTATATAGTAATTATAATTGGCCTATGGTATGAAATGACATGAGAATTTATTTATTTATTTAAGGTTTACCAACAGATATACATCAAATATAGTATAAAGAGTACAGTGTTTATCATCATGTTAGGATGTAGATCCAATTACAGGCAAACACAGCTTCCTCATTATAACTCTAAATATTTGAAGAAATAATGAATAATAATAAAAAGAATGAATAATAGAGGACTTTGCGGAAGCCATAGAAAACGAAACAATAGTTTTATAGTTTTTATCTCTTTATCTGTGTCTCTCAAGTCTCAACGCGTGCCTAGTCGTAAAATCTGATGCATGAAATAGGTTTAATTATTGGTTTATTGGTTAAATTGAATTGTGATCCTAAGGTGTAACTTTTTTATTAAGTATTATTAGTTTTTCTTCATAATTTCTCCCAAATTTATGGGATTCTATTTTATCACACGGGCCATGACCAAGGCGCACAGACCACCAAGGCGTGATAAAGTTACATTTGGTTATATTGTTATACGTAGGCTGAAGAGATTGATGATGTAGTGAGTTTGCGAGTGATTCTACAAGTGTAGTCGCCTTTTGAAGATTGTAGAGTGTGTACTTCGGGAGCTGTAGGATATCTAAACTGAGTTTTAAGCTTTTCGGTAATTTTTTTTTTCTATTTCGCGAGGCGAACGGAACTTGAGAGCTCCCTCTCTCTGTATCTCCATACAAGTTAGTGAAAATAAAAAGAAGAGGGAGAGATAGGTACGTTTCGTAGGTTTTATTACAGTCTTGTTGTCTAAAGCAGTGTTCCGCAAAGGGTGTACCGCGGCACACTGGTGTGCCGTGGTCGTTTATTGGTGTGCCTCGGAAAAATAAAGTTTACGTTTATTGATTAATCATAAATATTGTTTCGGTGATTAATAAATAAATGTTGGTTAATGTTACTTAAAAAATGATTTTTTATTTGTGGTGTACCTCCAAAATATTTTCCTATTCCTAGGTGTACCTTGAACACAAAAAGTTTGCGGAACACTGGTCTAAAGGACACTCGTTTTGTCTTCAGTATCAAGTACGGAGTTTACTTTTTTTTTATTATGTTAATTTTTATTAATGAAAATTTTAATAAAGTTTGTTTGGATGAGTTCCTGCAGTTTAATAAAAGGTAATAATTATTTATTATAAGCTTACACTAGTTTAGTACTACCTATAATTCTATATTCTCGTACGAATATTTTTAACTAAAACTTACATTTACTATATTGCTATTATTAGCGAAGTCCATTAAGCACTAACTCCAACTGAAGCAGGCAAGTAGCGTGAAACTTCGGTTGAGGAACGTGCCTCAGCCGCCGCGACGAAGATTAACCGCCTTCGAACTACTTCACGTTGGAAGAACACTTTATATTAGCTATTCGTCGTAAACTTTTTCATAAAAATCAATAATAATAATATTTGCTCAAATAAGTTAGTATTAAAATGATCGTATTTCAAATTTAGATTATCTATACTTATTATAAAAATAAGTCCCCCGACCGCGTCTTTCTGTCCTCCTGTCTGTCTGTCTGAACGCGATAAACTCGAAAACTACTGAACGGATTATTATACGGTTTTCAACAATAGAAAGAGTGATTCTTGAGGAAGGTTTAGGTATATAATTTATTATGCTTTTATCTAAATTAGCTGAAATACGGCGATAAATGTTGAAGAGGTCGCAAAAAATCTCGCCAACTGGGAACTTTCCACGCGAACGCTGCGTAAACTAGCAAAGATACAGTTAAGTAATGTACTAGAGAATTTAAAATCTATAAAAGGGCTACAAAAAAGTCCGCGATAGCATATCTCTATCTCTTACGGTTGACTTACAATAACCACTTTTATGTTCAAATTTTTAATTAAAAACATTACGTTATTTTTAAAGATATTTTCTTTAGTTCGGTATTAATCCTTATCCAAATGAATATGTTAGTTAGCTTAGTCATTTAATGCAGATTAAAATTGCTCTTTACACTAAATCAATCAGATGAATAGTTTTTGAGATATCGTAGTTAGAAGTAATAATTAAAAATAATTAATGCGCAACGAAGTGGGCACGGGTCGGCTAGTTTAATTATAAAATCGATCAATAAGTAACTATATCTAAATATCTAAAGCAGTGTTTTTAACCTGGGGGTCGCGAAGCTTCTGTGGGGGGGGTCGTCAGAGGTCGAGAGAACTTTAGTAAAAACACAAAAAGATTGATTTATTAAGTAAGATAATTTTAACAAAAGGATATAGGTATTAGGTACTCATAAACATTTTTATGTTAATTGATACAAATAAATTAACAAAAAATAAAATACTTAGACTCATGTTAATGCGAAGGTTGTACTTGTTTTTGATTAACCAATTTCTCCCATCGTGGATCTGTATTTGTAACATACACATACATACATGATAAAAAAGCGAAGGGTCGGGGGGTCGCGAAATATTTTTTCATACCAGGGGTCGCATCATGAAAAAGGTTGAAAAACACTGATCTAAAGATTAAAAATTTGTAATCTTACAATATCTTACATCAATAATTGTGTTTGATATCAAGCAAAAAAATTATTTCAATTAGATTGACAAGTAATACAACGAATGTAGACGAAAAAATAATCAAGTAAATATATGCATTATCAGAGATAGGTAACTCAAAAAGAACTCGTAATTTCTCGATGTCTGATGAAAATATCATCAACAAAAATTGCCAATAAATAACTATTTGCTTGCAAACGAAAAAACGATGACTTGGGTGACGGCGGTTTGGGTGTTTGTGCAGTCCTTGTGGGTCTCCCCATCGTGCCTCGGAGAGCACGCTAAGCCGTCGGTCCCGGTTGTTATCATGTACTTCTGATAGCGATCGTTACTCATAGTAGAGAATATATCCGCCAACCCGCATTGGAGCAGCGTGGTGGATTAAGCTCTGCTCCTTCTCCTTCATAAGGAAAGAGGCCTGCAGTGGGATATTACAGGCTGAAGCGTTTTATAGATTGCAATTCTGGTTTTTTGTTCAATAAATTAATATTATAAACAGTCTGACCATTATGATTTTAAAATAATGTTATTAAAATTGCAATAAATTAAGAAAAACTAATTCACAAAAAAATCTTTACGTTGTGTTATAAGTACAATAATTTTAATACACAACCACACAAACCAATAAAACACAGTAGAAGAATCGCTTATCGCTTTAACAAATCAAAACTCAAAAGAGTAGAGCGCTGTTCACTCCAACTCCAATCCCAATACCTAAATCTCTACAATCTCCCGTTTACACACAACGATAAATTGTAACACTCTGATCGTTACGATAAATTTCTACAACTTATCTTTGCGTGTAAAGCCCGCTTTAGCCCCTCTTTGTAAATACGATGATGTGAAAACTGGGGTGAATAGGGACAAATCCGAACTTCTTCAACAAAATTAAAGCATTTTTTGCGGATATATTGATGTATGATGAAAGAAATTATTGAGTCTTTATGGTATCTTGGTCATAAAATATAAAACTATGCAATTAGCATTTCAATTTATGAAAAAAACGTTAAAATATATGCATTCCCTATTCACCCGGAAATTGGGGTTAATAGGGACGAAAATAGGGTCAATAGAGAAATTCACCAGGGCTTCCATTGTGTAATATATAACAATTTCTAGCTACCTATTTATTTTGTTTTATCTTATTAATTAATGTACTAAGCAAACCACTAACTCTTGCATTTTAGTATGATACTAGTAAATGTAAATGATTAGTAATGCAATACCTAAAAATATAGTCGCTGAAATAAAATGCACTGTCTTCCATGTTTTATTTTTATTGAAAAATCGTAATGAACGAACCTTTTGTATATTATTATTGAAGTATTTAAACATTTCAAAATCAACAAACTTATAATATATCAATTTATTATAAAATAGCTCTAAAATAATCGTTTAACTGCTCAGTGACAACCCTACATAGCTGTACCTATTCAGACATAAGTCGTCCCTATTGATCTCAGTTTCATCCCGTTTAACCCCGCTTTCGTTGCTATTCATACCTGAGACGTCCCCATTCACCCCAAAACAACAGATTTCTCATGTCTTTCTAATTTATCAAAATAATACTATTATTAATTAATAACTGAGATTTAACTTTTATGTATATGACGGCCCAAACACCAAATAAAGTATTAAACAAACACACGTATTCTCTTACTATAAAATAAATGTTTTAGAGCAAAGTTTCTAACACTGTAATATTCGGCGTCTCGTCTAGCTTATTTTCAATGACGTTAAATTGATACTTTACAGCTAATTTTGAGCTTATTCATCATTGCTATAAACAGTGCCTTAGATCTTCTATCGCCCCACAAAAATTGGTAAAAGTTGTAACGACTTGGTACCTAATAATGAGCGTTAAATATATTTCTTAATTCTTTCCCAATTCACCCCATTTTACGGTACATATTATCAATTTCTAAGCGACCAAAGCCGCCGGCAACTTCTAGTGCATTATAAAAACATATTATATTATTTTGCAACACAACACCATCTATTGGAATTTTTTCATATTTCTTGAGTATATTTTGGACAATAAACTTTTTCGAAATATAAAGTATAGATGGCACTAACAGCGGCAAATTTAAATACAAATTCAATTAAATAACACTAGATGACACTATTGAGAAATAATTGTACTTATTTTATAATAATTATTTAAGCGGAATGTTTGAACTTTGAAGTCCAAAAGTCTTATCGAAAAGAAGAAACTGTAAAAACTTAATTGATTTTAAAAATCTCCTTTTTTAAAAAAATCTGTTTAATAAATAAACTTATAATAGCCTTATATGACGAGCTTAATGCAACTTTTTGCTGCCATTCCTCATCATCCTTGCCTCATCCCAGCAGAAGCTATTAAAAAATATTAACTCGCCAGTCGTCATTAAGGTTATCTAATAATATTTTAGCAGAAAATATTACTACAAATGACCTACTATTTGACTTACACTGACACTACTTTCAATTCTTATATAACCCGTATTTTAATTTATACAATATGATGCAATTCAGTTAATGCAATTTTTTTTAATAAAAATATTTCTATACTAGCTTCTGCGCGCGACTTCGTCGGCGTTTACTCCGCTCCTATTGGTCTTAGCGTCATGATATATAGCCTATAGCCTTCCTCGATAAATGGGCTATCTAACACTGAAAGAATTTTTCAAATCGGACCAGTAGATCCTGAGATTAGCGCGTTCAAACAAACAAACAATCAAACAAACTCTTCAGCTTTATTATATTAGTATAGATGTACCTATTTGATTTAGGTTTTAGAATCATTCCAAGGTTCTGCTCACATATTGAAAGCAGGGTTAATAAAACTAGCCAACTTTTGTTCTGAATCGGTTGCCGTATGTAAAGTTTATGAATAAATTCATTAATAATAAATTCTTTGTTTAAAGGTAATTATAATTTTTGTGTATGTATAAATTGATTATAATAATAAATTTATATTTATATGACAATATTATGATATCATCTGTTAGTTGCTTTTGCTTGAAAGAGTATCAATAAATCTTTACTTCATTTTAAGAAACTTTCTTTCTAATCTATACTAATATATAAAGCTGAAGAGTTTGTTTGTTTGATTGTTTGTTTGTTTGTTTGTTTGTTTGAACGCGGTAATCTCTGGAACTACTGGGCCGATTTGAAAAATTCTTTCAGTGTTAGATAGCCCATTTATCGAGGAAGGCTATAGGCTATGTATCATCACGCTAAGACCAATAGGAGCGGAGTCCACGCCGACGAAGTCGCGCGCAGAAGCTAGTAATATCATAATATGTATGTAATATAAGAGCAGAAAAATATAATAAAAACTTTTTAATAATAGAGTGAAGGCGTGCTTATTTTAATGTAATTAAATAATCCACAAAATATTTAAAAATTCATTTATATTTCTCTCCTTGAAATTTTACACATAATTCATTAGCCATTTTTATTTCTTAATATTAATATATGAGTAACATCACAAGTATTTCCTACTTAATTAATAATTATACAAAATATTAACTAACATACATAACAATATCTTATATTAAATCACAGAAAATAAAGCTTTTTAATACTATGTCTCTACTTTGTCATCTCTAATTTGATTTGAAATCCATGCAATCGCCCATTTTAAATTCGTTAGCATGTATTTAAGAGCTTTGGTCCAATGCTCTTCGGAATTAAACTGAATTTTGATAGAATAAGTGTGCGGAGGAGATGCCTTGTCTTCTATCTTTCCTTTATCTATCCTGTAGGGCAAGCAAAAGCCTTGATTGCCCTTCTCGACATGCTCCTGAAATTGTTGTAAGCAATCCAGAAAAGCGACCATCGCAGCGTCAAACTTGGTATCCCATAGGAAACGGAATCCACCTGAACCGTACAACGGCAATACTTTCTGGTCCTCTAACACTTCTATGTATGAATGATTACCGTATGGTATTAATCTGTAACGTTGAAAGCAGAAATTTATCTTTCTAGCCAACGACGAGAGTAGTAGAACAGTTTGACCCCATGCCGCATTAATTTCCGACCAATCAACGGGAGCAGTCGGTAACCGACCTAACCTGAAATTATTTATTATACCGAAATTCCCAGAATCAGAAATGTGAAACGTTGCTAAAAATATATTTGTCTTTTTTAATTTGTCCAATTGAGCTTGTGTGTATGAAAGTTGACATTCATAAAACTTCATTTGGTCTTCCGTTGTCATTAAATCTTTTTTATACCGTGTGTATTCTCTCCAATAGATATCTTGTTCAACTTCCAATCTCTCTTTCTCTTTCTCTTGAACTTCTATCTGATCTTTCATAGCCTTTTCTTCTTTTTGCAATGCTGACAATTCAAGTAATAACCTATCTTGTTCCTGTTTCCAATCATCTAGTTCTTTTTCGAGCCCTTCTAAGTTTAAATCTTCTTTGTCATCCTCTAATTTTTTTAAATACTCGTTGTAGTCTCTCCATTCATCCTCCGTTTGTCGCAACTGGTTATCCATTAATTCTAAGAGCGTGTCTGTGCATTCATCACACAGTGGGTGGTCGACATCAGAATTATTTGAGAGTAAGTCGAATAAGGTGGCTTTGACATGCAACTGGTGCCCTGAAGACGTTGTTTCCCAACCATCAGAAATAACCATGAACCCATTGGTTCCATTACCTGATTCGGACATGCGAAAAGGCGGGACATAGTGCTCCAGGCTAGAGGACTGCAAATCTAGGTCTGCTTCATTGTTCCGTCGTATTTGAAGGGTTAGATCAGCGATAGTGTGTTCTCCGAGATTATTCAAAGATTCGTCGAGCTTTAGAGGCTGCAGACACCGTTGGCAAGAGAAATTGACAAAAGATTTCGTTTCACTCATCGTATCACAATAATTTTAAATACAGCGTAAACAAACACATTAAATCAGACAGTTTATGTATTTTTTGTTTCAATAAGTGTAAGTTAAAGTATTCGTTTTGTACTGTATTATATATTTCTCTTTGTTAATTTAATTAAAATCGTTCAATGGTTTTGAAAATACAAAGAAAATCAAACAAAGAGTACTTTCGACCTGCGCAGATCCTAAATAACAATGTCACTTGTCAATCTTGTCATTGTCAAAATTACTTAACTCAAGAAATGTTGCCCTGATCAAATTGACAGTTCCTACCATAGTGTCAATATGTTATTACCCGACTACAGCAAAGCCAAAAGGAGGGTTATAATTTTAGCAGTCTATGTATGTATGTTCATCTGTTAACTCATATCTCCCAAACTACTTATCATATTTAGACAAATGAGATATCATTAAAAGCGTATTAATTGTCCGCGGGTTATAGGTGGTTTCACATTACATTGAATGTGCTTCTAAAGGACATAAAAATATGTACTAAAAAAATTGTAGTCAGGTTTTAGTTTCTAAATTTCTTTATCTTGTTTTCTTTAATAACATTACATGGTTAAAACATGGGTTAAAAATTTGTTTTATATATCATTAAAAGATACAAACAAAAGTATTACAATTATAATGTACTAGCAGACCCGTGCCCACTTCGTTGGGCGTTAATTGTCTGTTTCTTTGTCATGCAATTACCTATGTTGTGTAGTTCTTAGTAGGTACTAATTTAAAATTTTTATTAGGTTCATTGTTTAGAATTTTATTTAGAGTTTTATTTCTTGTTTATAGCTAGTATTGGACGTATAAAATCGTAATAATATCGTGTATTTATTATTTTAAATTACAGAACCAAATAACATACTAAATTTTATAGCACTTAAATAAATAATATGTTACTTCAACGCCATCTATCAAAAATTTCGAAAACGACGTCGATAGGCTAATAAGCTTCTAATAGCGATAGATGACGGCGAGAGATGGCGTTATTATATATACAATTTTGGAGTTATATTTTTATCTTTTTCTTATTTACTGAATTTTTTGTTCAATTACAATAAAATATAGCCCATGTCACAGATTATGTATTCAGGAGAATAGTGCAGCTTTCTGTTAGTGAAAGAATTTTCATGATCGGATCAGTATTTGCTAAGATTACCCCGTATATACAAACAAAGTTATAAACTTTTCCTCTTTATATTAGTATAGATATAGACAAAGGCGCGTGTATCGCTAAAAAAAACGATTTCTTCCAGACAACCTTTAGGTATAGGACATCCGATATAAAAGCGGTTAGGAAGGGTACAAAGAATTGTTATATAAATTAGAAAAAATTACAATTTTATAGAATATACATCTATACATATTGGTATATATAAAAGAAAGTCGTGTTAATTACACTATTTATAACTCAAGAACGGCTGAACCGATTTGGCCGAAAATTGGTGGGGAGGTAGCTTCGAACCAGGAACCGGACATAGGATACTTTTTATCCCGTTAAATTACATTTTTTTTTCTTCAAAATAATGTACTATAAAATTCTAGAAAATTCTACATTAATGTCATACTTTATTAACGTTGTAGTGAAGTGCCCTGTGCATAACAAACAACCACAGACTATGAAACAGTTACAGCGTCATGTAAATGTTTCGATAAATTTAATTTAAAAAAAAGGAAATAAAAATAGTATATATGACTCCATGATTGATTATTTGCAAGGATTTTTTATACTTATACACAAAATTCTCGTGACACAATGTTAGTTACCATACTCCTCCGAAACTGCTGAACCGATTTTTATGAAATTTTGTGTGTATATCTGGTAGGTCTGAGAATCAGCCAACATTTATTTTCATATCCCTAAGTTATAAGGTGGCAGGGGGTTAAGTGGGTTAATAACATGTATAGCTAAACAACGTTTGCGGGGTCAGCTAGTATATACAAAAATATACATAATATATTCATAAACAAATATAAATACATACATAAATACATTTATACAATCTAAAGATGAAAAGATGATCACGGCGGATTTCATGACAAATAATGAGCCTAAGATACTGATTGAAGAAAGAGTGATTGGCTATTGTCTTTTAAAGAGAGGAAGGGAATTCCAAAGCTAGACAGTTCTTACAGAGAAGAAGATAGTCGTAAAAGGAAGAAGTGTGATGTGGAGTCTAAAGAACCAGATTAGAGTAAGATCGAAGAGTTCGACCATGTGTGCCGCAAATAAATGCAAAGCGTTCTTTGTGGTTGTGATGTGTATCAGGTAAAACAGTACACAATATAGCAACGAGATAATATAAGTATTCCTGTGAAGACGGCTTGGGAGCCACTTGAGTTGTCTTTGAAAGTTAAAGACATAGTTATATTTGCATATTATTTGTAATACGTTAAATATAATTTAATTTTTCTTGTAAAGGTGACATAACGTTTCAATTTTCGTCAAATTTAATGTTATATATTCTATTAATTATATCGTATTTAAGTAACATAAACTAGCTAGCTAGCCTGTGACGTCACGTGGCAAGAGTTGGGCTGTAGTGGTGTGAGTAGTCCTCTCAGCACTGATGCTTGTCTTCTGAGACACGTTCACAAGACCGGTTCAGATTAGTTCATTTAGGTATTTATTTTATTTTATTTTATTTTTACTAGGTATATTTAAAAAAAATTAAAATTAAACAATAATATAATTTATCAATATATATTTAATAATATTTTAGACTAGAATACAATGATTAAAACTTAACAGCACCGCAATATTTACACTGATATGATTTTCACTGTTATGTGAAATACTGCAACTAAATTATCTTTTTACTTATAGTTTACCTTAAAATGATATCTTACACAGAACATATAGGAGCTTTATAATGTTTTTTACATAAACGTAACTACTGATAGGTACACCATATTTTTGTCGATACACGACATCATGATATTTTTTAAGTAATATACAAAATATATAAATTATGTTCAGTTTTAATATGAGTTAGCATTTTCAAATTTACGATAAAAAATAAGATTTATAAATTTTTTGGCATCATGATCTTTTAATAATTTGTGTATTATTTTTTAAGTAAATTGAAACAATAAGTAAACTTTTTTAATATATAGAAAGTTATCAAAATAGGAATTTTTGTTTTTTTATTTTTAATTAAACTTAATTTTCACTTACTTCATGGAATAAAGAAACAATAGCAATTAAACTAACAGTCGAATTTATAATATCCTATAGTTTTTATTGCAAAAATAATATTATATTAATATTTATCTATTGTTATAATCTATATACAAAAGGTGGTTTAAATGAGGTACAAATTCGAAACTAAAAAAAAACCTACTAAAATAAAATATTTTTTCATATAGTAACACTAATTTAATGCTGGTTTCCATGTAGATAGTGCGAGGCGTCTTGCAGCTTGTAATATGTATTGGGGAGAAATGATTGAGATAAACCTCCTTGGGCGCCGACGTACTGTGCTGGTACCAGCATTTCACTGTAAAAAAATAAATAGAGTTATTTACTTAGTTAGTTCAGCCTATTGCAGTCCACTGCTGGACATAGGCCTCCCCAAGTTCGCGCCAGACATCCCGGTTTTCCGCAATCCTCATCCAGCCTACACCGGCAATCTTACGCAGATCGTCGGTCCAACGGGCCGGAGGACGTCCCACACTGCGTTTGCCAATACGCGGTCTCCACTCCAAGACACGTCTGCTCCAACGGCCATCGGTCCTGCGACATAGATGACCAGCCCACTGCCACTTCAAGTTGCTAATTATGTGGGCTATGTCGGTTACTTTCGTTCTCTCGCGAATAGTCTCATTTCTAATCCTAAGTATATTTGAGAGAAACCCTAAACATAGCCCGTTCCATTGCACGTTGACCGACTTTAAACTTGTGGACCAGTCCCTTCGTCAGCGTCCACGTTTCGGCTCCGTATGTTGACACAGGCAGGACGCAGTGCTCGAAGACTTTTGTCTTCAAGCATTGCGGAATCTTCGAAGTGAAGACTCGGCGAAGCCTGCCAAACGCCGCCCAGTCCAACCGAATCCTCCTATCGGCCTCCTTTTCGAAGTTGTTGCGGCTTAGTTGGATGGTATGGCCTAGGTAAACATAATCCTGAACAACTTCGAGAAGGGTACCATCAACCGATATCGATCTTGGTATGACTTGGTTGTTACACATAACTTTCGTTTTGTCAAAGTTCATACCGAGACCGACTCGTCGGGAGGACTCGTAGGCCGAGTTATTTACTTGTTGTCTATTAACGCGCGCGTAACGTCCTTCTACGCGTATCTCGCAATTTTATGATATATTTGGGATTTTTATATTAAAAAATAATAAGAAAAAAAATAAGTAAGTATCAATCCAAAGCTTTAACTCTACATTTTATTAATTTAATGAATAATTTGAATAATTTCGCCAACATCACGTATAATTAAGAACACACAAAGGAAATCGGGTTGGTCGAGATTACAGTCTAAATAGAAATACGAAAAACTTTGAAGTAGGTACGTATATCTATATACAGTCAAACCTGGATAAGCGAGAGTTCAAGGGAACACAATCTCATTCTCGCTTATAGAGGTTTCTCACTAACCCGAGTTTCTCGCTAATGCAGGTACATGGGTAGCGTTTCTCTCTTATAGAGGTACGCAGCAATAACAAGTAATAGCACTTTATAGAGTCTTTTGATTTTATAATTTTATAATAGGTGCATTCTGGTAAATTAAACTCCCTCTGAATTTCATTTCACGATTTTTCGGATTTAAACGCATTCACTATTTTATGTTTATCACTTAAAGACAGTACTTTAATTTTCCGTTTTGATATGATGCAGAACAGAACTTTCCTTCGCAATTGATTAACTATAAACTGAGTAAGTCCGACAAACAGGACGGTACACAGGCACACGTGTGCATTTGGAAAAAATTGAAAGAAAGGAAAAGAATGCGATAAAATAACAACGTTATTTAGTTCCACGAAATAGTATAGGTACAATATTGACGAGAAAACAATACAAAAACAATGGTAGGAAGTTTCACTAAAGTTAAGAATGAGTAATAAAATAGCAGATGTTAAATTTGTAATTTGTTTTGTCATTTGTTACTGTATTTTTATTGTAACTATAGTTCCTCCTAAATAATATAAATAAAGATCGACTGTCACTTATAGAGGTATAGATAAGTAACAGTCTCACTTATGGAGGTCCATGAGGGAAAAACGACTCTCTCTTACAGAGGTTTCTGTTTCTCGCTAATAGAGGTTTTGGGAGCTTAAAATGACGGGTCCTGGCTATTACTGTTTTAATCTTATGTTTTCAATTAAACTCACTGTATAATGTATTTCAAATCTAATTATTTATTGACAAAATGAACTTAGTGAACAAAAACATCTCACAACTAAAGACAAGCTTTTTCTAGAGTAACCATTGACAAGATACATTTATTTTTATTTATTTTTTTTGACACATAAAGGTTAAGCTACACATATCATCTTCCCCCCTAGATTAGTGATAAGAGCACCTCTTAAAATAACTTATAAATCTAATTTGTGTGGGGGCTTCACAACCCTTCCACTTCTGGTCGTTCTCAGAGCAACCGTAGTTGACGGAGCTCCACTGTCTGTACTGTTATTCATATTATCAACATCTTCCTCAATACTGCTTCTATAATCTGTTAGTGGAGTTTCGTCACTACTTACAATATCCTCATCATGATATTGATTTTTTACAACTCTATCTTCAGTGAAAGACTTTTTTAAATGTTTAGAATTCCTTCGAATCTGTCTATGCTCTCCTTCTTTCCTTATCCAATAGGACCTTGGTTGTTTGCATTTTCCAATTATGATTCCTTTCCTCCAGTATTTCTCTTTATCAGTCTTATGTACAATTTTGTCTCCAATCTCAAAGTCTGGTTTTGTTTTACCCCCTATTCTATCTTTTAAAACAGACTGTTTTAAAACTAACAGCTTATGTATATTGTTTTCAACTTTAGGTTCTAGGGATTCCAAATTCGCAGGTATTAAAGTTCTTACTCTTCTACTGTTCAAAATTTGTGAGGGAGAAACATTTAGTGCTGTCAAAGGAGTATTATTGTAACTGAGCAAGTAGTCTCTATAATCAGCTCTATCTTCTAATGCTTTTTTTAAAATTGTTTTTCCAATATGAACAGCTTTTTCAGCCATGCCGTTGCTTCTGGGAAAATGAGGACTACTTGTGGTTAGAACAATATCCTTTGAATTGAAATATTTTTGACATTCATATGACTTGAAAGGATTATTGTCAGCTATGATTTCTTCGGGATAGCCAAATCTCATGAAAATTTCCTGTAGGGCGTTTATTATTGAGAATGATGTCTTATCATTCAGAGGTAGGACCTCAAGCCAATGAGAAAAATAATCAATGACCACCAGGTAATTTTTGCCTGCAAAATCAAAAATATCAGTACCAACTTTTGCATACCTGCGATTTGGAATTTTATGTGACAAAATAGTATCATGAGAGTTTGAGGGTCTAAATTTCTCACATGTACGACACCTCATGATGAAATTTCTTATATCACTAGAAAGTCCAGGCCAATAAAATAATTGCCTGGCTTTTTTGACAGATTTGGAAATTCCAGGATGGCCATTATGTACTAAATTTATGACATACAATTTCAAAGAATTAGGTACAATTAACCTGTTTTCAAAAAATGCTAGCCCTTCTTCAAAATATATATTATCTTTCAATTTATAAAACTCTTTACATTCTTTTGGAACTTTTCCTGGATCTGGCCACCCATTTACATAGTATTTTAATAGCGATTTCAAAATCGGATCACATTCAGTTTCCTTTACAAACTTTGTTTTCCTCTCCGGGGACATTGGTAGGTGTACACTGATAGAATGTACCATTTGTAACATTTCTTTATCATTTTCAGTTACATTTAAACTGTTCCTAGACAGCATATCTGCAAAATGCAAGAATTTTCCTGGTACATAATTTACATTTAAATTGTACATTAATAATTTCAATCTTAAGCGTTTCAGTCTTGGTGAGCCTATCTTGCAGATTGGTTTGGCCATGATTGAAACAATAGGTTTATGGTCTGTCTGCACACTTACTTCAGAACCATAAATGTACCTATGAAACTTTTTTACAGCAAAATAAATTGACAGAAGTTCTTTTTCCGTCTGACTATAATTTAATTCAGTATCGTTCATGGTTCTTGAAGCGCAAGCGACCAACCGCAAAATGTTTTGATTATCAGGTTGAAATACACAGGAACCCAGGCCACTTTTTGATGCATCGCACTGGAGAATGGTTTTTCTTTTTGGATCAAATGGTGTTAATGAGGGAGCTGTACAAACTTTTCTTTTCATTTCTGCAAACGCCAGCCTGTGGGAAGGCAACCAAGTAAATTCTGTATTCTTTTTTAATAATTTACAGAGTGGAGACATGAGGTTGGCCATGTCTGGAACATATCTTCGTACATAATTAAATGAACCTAATATTTGTCTTAGTTCATCTCTATTTGTGGGTTCTTTTAAACTTAACAGGGACTCTATCCTGTCTTTATCTAAGGACATGCCAAACTCATTGAAAATTTGACCCACATATTTAACCTCTGTTTGTTTATGTTGAAACTTATCTTTATTAAAGACAATACCTAAATCTTTGGCTTTTTGTATTACCTCTTTTAGAGTGTTATCATGATCTCTCTCTGTGCTCCCCATGACTAGTATATCATCAGCCCATACCACTACATTTGGAATAGTTCCAAAATGACCTTCTATGACATCTTGAAAAAGTTCAGGGGCGTTCATTAACCCATAGGGCAGTACTACATACTGATAAACACCGAACGGTGTGGCAAAGCAACATTTCCATGAAGATTTCTCAGAGAGTGACAAGTGATGAAAACCCTCAGCTAAGTCTAGGACTGAGAAAAACTTTTTGCCCCCAAGTTTTACACTTAAGTCCTCTAATGTAGGCATCATTTTAGGTTTTTTGACTATAATTTTATTTAAATCTGAAGGATCTAGACAAAGTCTTACTTTTCCATTTGGTTTCTCCACAATGACCATTCTGTTTACGCAAGCACTTTCATCTATGCTATCAACTTTCATAATAGATTTCCTTTCTTCTAATCTTTTCAACTCCAATTTTAATGGTTCAAGCAAGCAGGATGGTAATCGCGGAGATGGATGACAGATTTGTTCATCTGAAAATTTAGTTGGAATGTCTACTGTACCTGGTAATATTCCAATCCCTTCAAATACTTCAATATTCGATTTTATAAATTCTTCTTTATTACTTTGAATTTTTGCTGTATGCACGCGCTTGACCAGGCCCAGAGATACACACCCAGGCAAACCAAGTAGCACTGTGTTTGTGTCCACAATCACAAAGTTTTCATAACAAGTTTTGTCTTTAAATGTACACTTCAAATTGATAATTCCAAGAGGTTTAACATTTTCACCGCTGAATGACTGAATCTTTACGTTCGTCTCATATAATTTCAGGTTCAACTTCCTATTTAAATTCTCAAAAACCCTGCTTGGCATGACACTAATTTCTGCTCCAGTATCGAGTTTGCATTTGACATTTTTGCTCTCAATATTAATTTTCTCAATCCACTCAGTAGCATACTTCGACTTAACTTCTCCACAAAAAAGACTTTTATCACTGTCATCATCTGAATCCACCGTCTGTACATTTACCTTTTGTACATTTTTAACTCTGCAGCTCACTGCCATGTGGTTCAGAATACCACAGCGTGTACATTTTTTTCCAAATGCCGGACATTGACGTGGCCCATGTCTTTGCTGGCACCTTTTACACTGAAATGTTTCTGATCTTTCTTTTTTATCTTCATACTTCTGTTTTCTTTCCCAATTTATCTTGTTTTTCACTCTGGCTGCATCAATCTCTACTGTGGGGTTCATTTCTTTAACCTGTGTTCGACTGATTTCGCTGGCTCGACATAACCTTGTTACTTTGTCAAGAGACAACTCCTCCATGCGCAGTAAGCTTTCTTGCAACCCTTTATCGTGAATTCCTTGCACGATTCTGTCCCTCAATAATTGATCTTCTAGGATTTCCTTGGATCCCTCACTGTAGTTGCATGTCGAAATCAGTTGCCGTAAATTTGTATAAAAATTTTCGAAACTCTCACCTTGCTCTTGCTTACGTTCGTTAAATTTATACCTTTCGAACACCTCATTTCTTTTAGGGTTTACATACTTCTCGATTTCGTCTACTACTGCCGTATAGCTATCGGCTTCTGCTTTTGACAGCTTGAACGAGCGTATGACCTTTGTGGATTCAGGTCCCATCATGTTTCTTAACAACGAAAGCTTGATTTTATCTGCAGCTTCATCTTGGGCCAGTCTTTAGACAATAGTATTTCGATTTATGGGGTTTTTTGAAAAAGTGGGGGGAGGGGTGTGTGGTGGATTATCCTCTGGTGCCTCTTCCATCCCTAGAAATCTCATGATTATAACGATATCACGGCAAAAAAATTTAAGGTAAAAATTATTTAAATAGTTACCGAATACCTAATTTTAATTGTGCGTATTTTAGCTCCGATGCTGCAAGAAGTGTATTCATACTCCGTTCCGTAGCTTTTAAAACACTTACACATTATAATAATACACGTATGTACGTAGAAACTATTTGTAACACTTTTATACATAATATTATTCGTATTTACGTTAAAACTATCTCTTGATTGACAAGAGTAATATACGATACGAAGAACAGATTAATATGAACTGACATTCTGACATATCGATGTAGATGTTTTCGTTCTATCTATCAAACAGGCAAAAGTCTAAGACCATACAGCCTATTCAGTCGGGATTATTTTCAATACATTTTTTTATATGAAGGCAAAACCTATTTAATCGTAAATCTTTTTAATTTTGAGCTTAGATAAATTAGATTATCTACATAATTTCGTTATAAAAAATAAATAAATAACCCTAACCTATCAAACTCATAGTTTTTATATATTAAATTAAATTAATACTTGTGCATTGTAGGACAAATTAGAACGACATAATATTCTAATAAAATTAGTAAAATTGTGTGTTAGAATATATATACAGAAATCCGAAAAATACCCAGAACCCAATCCGAGCACCCCACTATCCACGTGGTCTTGGTCTGTCTTACCCCTAGAGTGTTCTGTTGAGAGCCCGGAGCGGATAAGGCTGGTCGCCGAAGGCGACCAGCCTCATCCGCTCCCTACGCATTCGTTCATGCGCTTTCGCACAGCGGGAAAGGTCTGTCCTCCTTTCGCGCCGGAGCCGTGTTATACTAATTTCAATGGTGGTAGGTTAAATTTTTTTCGTAACGTACTCGTAATTATGTGGATAAACCGTCTAATTTTGAAGTTAGATAGGTTTTGCCTTCATATAAAAAAATGTATTGAAAAGAATCCCGACTGAATAGGCTGTATGGTCTTAGACTTTTGCCTGTTTGATAGATAGAACGAAAACATCTACATCGATATGTCACTTCATAACTTCATATCAGTGCTGCCAACTTAGCGCTTTTCGCGCCAGATCTAGCGCTTTTTTGTTTCGAAGCGCGTTTTAGCGCCTAGCGCTAAATCTAGCGCTTTTTCAAATTATATGAAACTGTATTTAATACAGCGTAAAACATAATAAATTTAAATGTTAAATAAAATTATTTCTACCAAAATTGAAAAACTAACGTAGCAAACTTTACTAATTTACTTCTTCACTACGATCGTTTCATTCTGTTTATACTTTTATAGTTGACCTACGGTTTACACATTTGCAGTGCTTGATTTATTCACTATAATTAATTTCAATAAATTATAAACAACGTTAAAAGAGTGAGTGGAAGCAGGCATAACGTTTTTAAACATTGATTAAAACCTGTGCCTCGTGACCGTGATCCAAAAAAGCTTAATGTAGGTACTTTTTGTAAACGGGAGTTTTTGGCTTCAGTGATATCAAAAGACATCGTAAAACAGCATCTTATTTAAAAAGGTAAAAAGTTAAAAACATTGGACACAATGTGCGTTTTCCAATTACAGAGCATAATGCGACTCAGTGGCGCACAATACTAAACCACTCAGCCACCACTGAGTTGGTAATTTGGTATCCATTGCAAGCACGCACACGGAAGCCCTACTTTTGAGAGTGCTCGTTGTGTGAAGCGTTGCTGTAGCTTTGGAACTTTCAACGTTGAGCATTGAGCATTATACCGCATAATGCGCTTTAGTGCTGATATTGGAAAACGCACAATATCTCCACAATAAAATAAATTTGCAGTTGGCGCGAAATCTAGCGTTTAAAAAAAAAGTAATTTTTAGCGCTTTCTAGCGCTTTTTTACAGCTCTGACAGCGCGTTTTCGCCAAGACTAGTTGGCAGCACTGCTTCATATTAATCTGTTCTTCGTATCGTATATTACTCTTGTCAATCAAGAGATAGTTTTAACGTAAATACGAATAATATTATGTATAAAAGTGTTACAAATAGTTTCTACGTACATACGTGTATTATTATAATGTGTAAGTGTTTTAAAAGCTACGGAACGGAGTATGAATGCACTTCTTGCAGCATCGGAGCTAAAATACGCACAATTAAAATTAGGTATTCGGTAACTATTTAAATAATTTTTAACTTAAAATTTTTTGCCGTGATATCGTTACAATCATGAGATTTCTAGGGATGGGAGAGGCACCAGAGGATAATCCACCACACCCCCTCCCCCCACTTTTTCAAAAAACCCCATAAATCGAAATACTATTGTCTAAAGGCTTACCTCATCTTGTCCAATGCCTACTAAGTAATCCTCAAAAAGGCACTTCCAAAATCTCCATTCCGAGGATGCTGCTTGGGCTCGGATATCAAAATTCGGTGGAAGCTTGACAGGATTAGCCTCCATGTTTTTGAAAATGTTTTTGTACTACAATTGTGACTAGTTGACTACATTTAACATTTAACACTGTAAATTTAGTGTTTGACCGACTGCGCCATGTTTTAATCTTATGTTTTCAATTAAACTCACTGTATAATGTATTTCAAATCTAATTATTTATTGACAAAATGAACTTAGTGAACAAAAACATCTCACAACTAAAGACAAGCTTTTTCTAGAGTAACCATTGACAAGATACATTTATTTTTATTTATTTTTTTTTGACACATAAAGGTTAAGCTACACATATCAATTACTCTCACTTATAGTTTTCTCACTAATCCAGTTCTCACTTATCCAGGTTTGACTGTATATATATATATATATATATATATAAATGAATCGGCGAATGTGTTGCTATGCGCAAATCTCGAGAGCAGCTGAACCGATTTCGCTAATTCTTTTTTTATAATATTTAATTTTCTTGAAGTACGAGGATGGTTGTTAGTTGTTACGGAGAGAAAATTTTTAAAAATTACCTGAAAAGTCTAA
The DNA here is from genome assembly GCA_905220545.2 of Melitaea athalia. Taxonomy (NCBI): domain Eukaryota; kingdom Metazoa; phylum Arthropoda; class Insecta; order Lepidoptera; family Nymphalidae; genus Melitaea; species Melitaea athalia. Next base: position 4,650,406 of record HG992204.1, read on the forward strand.
AAACAACACTTTTCTATATTCCCATACAAAAGATTCGTAACAATACTTAAAAGTCAATTTGAACTTTAATACCAAACTCTAGAAGGGGCTAAAGAATCGACTGTTAGGCGGTACGAAGTTCGCCGGGTCAGCTAGTAGGTATAATTATGTATAAGAATGAAACTGCCACCCATCCAGAATCTAGATTCTGCTGAGAAGAATCGCAAGAAACTCAACTGTTATTCTTTTTACAAAAACGTCAAAAATTGAACATTAATCATTTTTAACACTTAATTATACGTGACTTAACGCCATTGTCGGACTCACAATCAGAGAGTCCTAGTCGGAGTGGCCATAGTGTCTGCAACGCCGACGAAAAAAATATCGGAAATTTTAAAATGACAATCGCGGTAAAGTCCCGTAGAATAAAATGTACATAACTTCATGGCGACCGTTGAAGCTTAAAAACATATATGTATTCAATCTACATAATAAACTTTCAGTCATATAGTATCCTGGCATGAAAGATAATCGCTTCAGCCTGTACGTAATATCTCACTGTTGGGCCTAGTCCTCTTTCCTCATTCAGGAGAAGAATCAGAGCTTAATCCACCACGCTGCTCCAATGCGGGTTGGCGTATATATTCCCTGCTATGAGTAACGAACGCTATCAGGTGTACATGATAACAACTGGGACCGATATTGGCTTAACGTGCTTTCCGAGGCACGGTGGGGAGACCCACAAGGACTGCACAAACATACAGACGGCGGCAAACATATTATGTATGGCCAATACAAATGTTTGTAATGTGTGGGGATCGAACCCGCAACCGGTAGCGGAACAGCTACAAACTAGTGCTGTAACCGCTGCGCCAACGCAGCATCGAAGATAGGGCGTGAAAGATAATAAAAATTAAAAATAACGAATAGATATATAAGGAAAGTTAAAAGTAGTAGCAAGTAAAAGCTCAAAAACTATTAAACCGAATTGTAAAAAAATCTTTAACTAGAACATTGCTAATTTGCTACGTTGTCACCGAGTGACATAGATTTTATAATTATTTTAGGAGTAAACGAAACAATCAAAATCGTATGCGAACCAAACCAAAGTTAAAATCTAGTTAATAATAAAGAGAATCTTACAAATTTTAACTTATAATTAGTAGTGGTCCAGTTCAAACTAACTTCAGCAACACATGTCGATCTATGACGGAGACTTCACATCAGGTTCAGATAAAACTGCCAAATTTTTTGTTCAAAAGGCAGTGGTCGAGCTACCCTCATTATGAGGTCATTAATCAATTGTTAGGGCACACGTGTAAGGGCAGTTCATTGTTTTTAATATAGTTTCTCGAAAATACAAAGTTCAAAATATTTTTAGACTACCGAACCAATTCCTTCTCGAAAGATAAGTACCTATTTTGTTTATTATACTTTATTTTCTTAGAAGAAATTATATCTTGAAAAAGACAAATAATAATATAGCGAATGATGGTTTGTACGAGCGGAATATTTTTAAGAAATTAATTAAAGATAAAAAAAATAATTAAGTACAGAAAAAAATAGGCTATAAACTGTCGTGCTATGATATACACTGAGTAACGTAGGCTTTATTTTAACGTGAGAGAACGAAATAGCCAAAATCGTTTTATCGTCGCGGGCGAAGCCATGGTGATAAGCTAGTATAGTCATAAAATGTCACAAAATTTTTACGCACCATATGGTTCTGACCTTGAATAGAACAAAGGACCATAGATGAAACAATCGTTTTGTTTATAGTCGTAAAAATGGCGCGTAATATTGAGTGTTTAGTTGTAACACAAATAATAATATTATAATCAGCGATACCTACATACTTAGATACACACTAGTAAAAGCTATGAGTTAATTTGCACTTGACATAAGTTTTTTAGATTGTTTATATACGCAGTTCCAATAAGTTAATGTAAGTGTATATTTTTTATAAATAAAGCATACGTACCTAATTACCTATCTCTCAATGTGTTGCTTAGCGCAAAACTCGATAACGATTTGACTAGTTCGGCTAATTTCTAATACAAGGTAGGTACAACGAAGTTAAAAATTAATATTAATTAATTAAATATTAGTTAATTTTCATTCATAGTAGCATGTAAACTATCACCAGGAAAATTTTTAGTTGAGACGAAATCACTGAAAAAAACAATGATGTTCTAGTAAAAAAAAATTTTTTTTACATGTTCAAGCAGCGAGCTGACATAATTATAATCCACCATGTTATGGCCAGCTGACGTTATGTATTATGTTTCCTTCAAGATATTAGGTAAACTATATCCGACAAATTTTCAGGTGGGGGAGGAAATGACAAATAAAATTTTTTTTCTCGATGTTTGGGAGGCTGCCACTGCCCAACCCACCCACGGAGTGGCAGCTGACAAAGACGAAAATTCATTAAAAAAATCCCTTATTCATGTTACGAAGTTTTGTTTGAGAGGTTATTGGTCATGTCAACCTGTCACTGGCCACCGGTCCATAGTTACAATCAGTATTGCAACGAAACTTAGTAGGTAGTACGAAACTGGAGGTCCAGAATAACATACGGGCTACTTTTTATTATTTTATCTACATTCCCACGGGACCGGAAATTTAGCAGATGATACTACGAGATAAAGCTACTTAATACAAAAATATAATGATAAATGTAAATACATAATTATATTAATTAATTATCTGTATTTTGATTTAGTTTCAACTTACGGTCGATTACTCTGCTGGGGCGTCCGATCTCTTTGACGTCTATTTTTGAACCAATTTGAAACCTGAGTCAGTGTTAGACCAGTCTTCTGAGCAAGCGCTCGCTTCTCATCTGGGGTTGGATACCTAGAATAGATAATAGTAATTGGATTATTGAAAAATACAAAACCTAAACTAAAATCCAGGTGTAAGTGTAGTCAGTAGCGTGTAGAGTCAATGAACCCTTCTCTGAGAGGTTTACTTTGTTTTGCAATGAAACCTATGTTCACAAATTTTTAATTTTATTTTGAGAAGCAGTAAGATATATTAATAACTATAACAAACATATATTTCTGAATTATTAATCGATACTGAAGCAAATAATTATTTTTGATGTCACATAAAACGACTTCAATTAAAAACCGACTTCAAAAAAATTAGTCAAATAAATACGCATTATTATAGATAACTCAAAAAGCACTCTTCGAATCTGGATCAAATTTATTTGCAACACATGACAAATACCAACTTTCGATTAAAAAAAGAATGATTAAAACCGGTACACCTATGATTGTAGTAAAAATTTTATGAGATAAAATACACATACAAAACATAGTCGAATTGAGAACCTTTGGTTTTTTTTTTTTTAATTCCGTGCAGTCATTCGAAATTTAAGCGCTTACATACATTTTGACATTTTTTTTTTAATATTGCTTAAAGGGTTACCTGTTCCTATAATAACAGTCTTTGAGAGCATTCCTACTCTTCTCCTTGAAGCAGTACACTGTTTCTTCCCCATCCCATATTGTTTTAGGCAGAGGATACTTCTTGCGCAGTCTGTATTTATCAACTGCTCCTATAAACAATAATAGAAATGTGTAATGACTTTCTAAGAACAAAAATACCAAAATATGACTCACAAGGAAATTAAATTTGATAAGACTTTTATCAAATGAAAATTTGGACCGCAAGTATCGAATTAGCCTGTAACAACCTACTGCTGGGCATAGGTCTCTTTCTCCGTGTAGGAGAAAGATTCGAGCTTAATCAACCATGCTATATAAGATATAGTACCTACTATGAGTACCGATCGCTATCAAGACAACGCTCTATAATGATCGCTATCTGATAACATGGACCGCAAGTATAATACATACTTTTTTACTACTACTTGGCAAACAAGCGTACTGCCCACCTTCTGGTACCGTAGACCAGTGTTCCGCAAACTTTTTGTGTTCAAGGTACACCTAGGAATAGGAAAATATTTTGGAGGTACACCACAAATGAAAAATCATTTTTTAAGTACCATTAACCAACATTTATTTATTAATCATTGAAACAATATTTATTATTAATCAATAAACGTAAACTTTATTTTTCCGAGGCACACCAATAAACGACCACGGCACACCAGTGTGCCGCGGTACTCCCTTTGCGGAACACTGCCGTAGACTATAGAGACCTGTAACAGAGGCATCGTAAGCGCGTTGCAGTCTCTATCGCTGACCCTACCCAGAAGGCCACCTTACTCACCAGACAGAGACAACACCGCTTGAGGGCAGTATTATTTAGCTGTGATCTTCTCTAAGGTTGAGCTACTTCACCAGTCGGGCTGTCAGTGGCGTAGCGAGGGGGGCGGGCAAGGGTGGGCATCATGCAACGGTCGCTTCTCACAAAGGGGCGCCAAACGGTCCGCAAAACAAAAAAATGCTGGACATATTATACTGTTTTCAAATGGGGGGGGGGGTGCTAAATAGGTATTGTGCCCGGGCGCGAGTTAAGCTCGCTACGTCACTGCGGGCTGGTCTTAATTTTGAGCAAGATATTTCTTCTTCTCTGTGCCCTTCCTCAATACACTATTTTAATAACGAGGTAAATACATATTAATTTTATTTGTTTAAAGAACCAAAATTTAAATATAAAAATTATAAAATTGCATCAGATGCAAGAGACGGTCATATCACTTATCACTATCACTACATATTATAAAACAATGTCCCTTCCCGCTGTCTGTCTGTCTGTCTGTATGTATGCTTAAATTTTTAAAACTACGCAACGGAATTTGATGCGGTTTTCTTTAGTAGATAGAGTGATTCAAGAGGAAGGTTTTTATGTATAATACATGCATAATATAGTAGAGGAACTCTGATAGTTTTTGCAACCGTGCGAAGCCGGGGCGGGTCGCTAGTCAAGTATGTATAAGAATAGCTTAAAATGTATGGGAATGGAAAATTGTGTGTTAAAAAAAGGATTAGAAATATTAATAACTTACCCAGGGGTCTCCCCCTAACTTTCTCAGCCTCTTTGTAATGAGCTTTGAACCACAGCTTTTGTAAGTCGCTATGGTGTCTGGGCGGAAACGGATGCTTCTCCAATATAGCGTAGAGTTCTTGAAAAACACCGTGGTGGAAGGCAACTAACGCTCGTGCTCTGAAATAATTTTTACACTTAAAAATGATTTTGAAAAATTATTTCAAAATGTTTTTATTTAGTATCTATATCGTCATCACATCATAGCAAAATATACTTAACATCTGATACTGATACTTAATTATAGCGTTATTTACATGAGAGTGTGGATTTTAAGAATTGATAGTCTAATTTAATTTTATTTTTTTCATTTAATAAATATAAAATCTACTTAATTTTTTTTTGAGTACTATTCCACGTGTGAATTTGAACCCGATACGAAACTTCTTAGTCATATGCGTTTTATAAAAAAAAAGCTAGCATTGTTCCCAACCTTAAAACAGTTTCATTCCCTCGCAACAGCTCCGTCGTCGGCAGGCTCCATAAAAACGCCGCCAATTTCTCTATATCGCCTTTCTGTTGTAATGCCTCACACACACATTGGACTTGTTCGGAATTAAAATTTAAACATCTACGCATCCCGCTCTCACTATCAGCAAAATATTGCTGTCTCTCTCTATCATTATTAACAACGCTTTCAAACGCATTGTTTATTTCGATTTCCACCATCGGGTTGTTCTCATTTTGAATATTTTTCATAGAAACTTCATTAAAGTAATTTGAGCGTCGGTCTTCGTCGATTTGTGAAAAAAAGTTATCGTTGATAGGCGGTAATTTTAGTTCGAAATTCAAATATTTTTTTCCTCTCGGCGACAGATAATTTTCGAAGGAGTTTTTATTGCTTTCTTGCAAGTAAACCTCCTTTCTGTCATCCGTACGGTTTTTCTGTTTGCATGAAAAATATTGTTTTTCCGTAACGTCCGTTTGTGTGTAGAAGTTACCGTTTTGTTGTTCATAGGGAAATGGCGGTAATGAAGTTTCAGACTCGCTCGTCATGTCGCTTGATGGACTTAAGCGGTCTGAACAAGTATCCATGTTTGTGGATTTCATCACAGAATTGATATTTATCTGCAACAATTTTTTTTTATCTATTGCATTATAGGACTTTTTGAAGTTTATTAGGGTGGGCTTAGACCAAACGAACAAAGAGCTAGAGCTAGAACAAGAGCATTATTTCTTGATCTTTATGTGTAAACGAAAACTCGTATTCATTTAACAACGAAACAATGCTCTACGCCTATTTACACTAAAAGAGTTTGATATAGTGGGGATAGAATGAGCATTCGCTCGTCTGATGTAAATTGACCTTTAGAGTTTACTCCTTAAGAATCGATTATCATATAAGGCCCCTGGGCCCTGGTATGAAAAAATATGAGGAGTAAAATCTACTGAAAGAATGACCTCGTTACGTTTTTGTGCGCCATCTCTATGTAGATGCTAGATGGCGTTTTTTATTCGTTTATTTACCATTTGATATGGTATTAATCTTTTTCTTAGTATAGTTAGTCTTTTTGTGCCTATTCTGACAGTCAATCTGAAGAAGTAACCTCCAGTCGTGCGTCGGAGAGAGATGAGAGATGACACACAGTTTTTTTTTTTTTTTTATAAAAAGTAGGTTTACATTCAGTTAAGTAAGCTAATAAACTAATTCAGTCTATACCTACTCTATAAGATGCATGCTGCTCTGCTGCGCATAGGCCTCTTACTCCATGGAGAAAAAGATTTATAAAAAGATTAGGTGAAGTAATAATAAAATATACGACATCTCCACCGACTTTTTATTAAAGAAAAATAATGATATAAAACAATGTTCACGTAGCAAAATATAAAATAGAATTAATGAATTATAAAAGATAAAATATAGAGAAGAATTCAAAATACAAATTCTTGACATCTATCAAATAATATTTTTATAAACAAAATAAAAACATGAGATGAGGTTTGATTGTTAATAAAAAGTTTGCCTATGTGTGGATACGCCATATAAATATTAAAATTTTACTAGCTGTTATCAATAATGAATACCTACCTACAGCATGACCGCGAAAACCTCAATTTTTTCTTACAGGTTACCTTCAACAACGGTTCAAGAGACTCGTGAATTTAAACCTGGTGTAATGTTATTATTATTGTTGGGTTGTCTGGAAGAAATGCTTTAACTGAGGTAGGGCACAGCAGGAAATTTCCTGCTCAAAATATGGAGCAGCCCGACTGGGGTAGTACCTCGACCTTAAAGAAGACCACAGCTAAATAATACTGTTCTCAAGCAGTATTGTGTTCCTGTTGGTGAGTAAGGTGACCAGAGCTCCTGGGGGGATTGGGGATAGGGTCGGCAACGCGCTTGCGACGCTTCTGGTGTTACAGGCGTCTAAAGGCTACGGTCTTACCATCAGGTGAGCCGTACGCTTGTTTGTCGACTTACTACATAAAAAAAGCCTAAATAGCCATAAGTCCGCCCATTGTACTTCACAGTCTGTAAATGTCTTTAAATGTGTTTAATATTTAAAATGTAATTGTGGTGTACAATAAAGTATAAATAAATAAATAATAAATATTGTAATGCTACGCTTTGTACTGACGCGACGTACCGAACAGCTGTCCAAAAATTAAAAATATTCGATTAGCGCCATCTATTGGATCCAATTTTGATAGTTAATCAGGAATAAGACAAAAAGGAGTCATTAAAATATTTACAGTACAAAAATATAGGTATATATCTTCTTAGTGAAAATATTACTCCATTATTGAAAGAAGAAGCAATGTCAGATAAACGAAAAGCGGTAAAAATTATCGTATTTAAAAATAATTTTGTCGTACGTATTCAAAACATCCCGCGACAAACGAATATTAATCTACCACAAACCGGAATCATTGTTAAAAACAACGTCTTTTATTTAATTTTGCTATAACATCCTTTAATAAGATATTTTAAAATATATCTACCATATACACAATTCCATAAAAAAAAATTTCTATTTATGATCTTTTTTTTTTTTTGTTATTAGTACTATCAATTATACTATTTTTTTGTATTTTTAATCTTTATTTAATTGTGTCTTGTATGATTTGTCATAAATAGTAGGTATATTTATACGGTTTTACTGATACGGGACTAGCCGCGATTGTCATTTTGAAACTTAATATTTCGGCGGCTATGGCCAATGATTCGAAAATTATTAACGTCATAAGACCATGAAAGTTTAAAAACTTATAATTATGTATTTACGTATATTAATTGTGATATAAAATTATAAATTGTGTCCGCGTTGATGTCTGCGTGGACTAGCTAAGAATGCTGGATGCGCTTTCCCGTTGAATCGCTATACCGATTCTATAGGCAAAAATTAACCAGCCTTTCTGACACCTCGATAGACATAAAAATATAAATAAGTAGATAGAAAATAATTAAATTTTCACATAAAATAATATTATTACTAGATTGATTCCTTTTATTTAATATTTTGTTTTCAAAGATTATAAATCTATATATTAATACGTGAAGCAAAAACTTTGTACCCCTTTTACGGAAATTGCGCGTATGTAGGATTATGGAATTTCGCACACTTATAGTTTATGCAGAGAAGGAGTGCAGAGTGCTAAGATTTTATCAAAATTATTATTATTAAATTATTTAAATTACATTAAATTAATAAAAAAAGCATTACACACACTACCACACGAACACACGCATATACCTATACTTACCCTTTTGTTTATTATTAAAGTCTGTCGTCAAATTGAAAATTTTTAAAAAAGTTTCTCTATTTTCATAATTATCTGGTTTTCTTTAATTTAAAATTTTTATTATGGTCGAATTTCGAGCTCTGTGCGACCCCTATTAGTAATAAATTGACCACATTTGGTATGTATTAGTGCGTATAGGTGCATAAAAACCGGCGGTTGCGGATTCGCTTCCCGGAATTGGAATTGATAGAAATAGAATAGAAATGTTTATATTTTAACGTCTGCATTGAGCTCGGTGCTTCTGTAACACGAACTGTAGCTCTTTTTATCCTACTCACCACAGGAACACATTACTTGAGAGCAGCGTTATTTAGCTGTGATCTTCTGTAAGGTTTGAGGGAGGTACTTCCCAGTCAAACTGCTATAGATTTTAAAGCAAGATTTATACAGATGTGCCCTATTTCAATAAAATACTGCTTTAGTTTCACTTAGTTTTTTTACTAATCTATAATACTACTAGCTGACCTGGCGAACTTCGTACCGCCTTTTTTTTCTTAAATATAATAATTACATATACCAAAATAAAATATAGCCTATCTTTCAAGTTGGATCAAACTGCACACGGTGTGCAAATTTGATTAAAATCGGTTAAGTGGTTTAGGAGTCCATTGAGGACAAACATTGTGACACGAGATTTATATATATTAAGATCTAAACATATTCTTCAGCTTTATTATATTAATAAAGCTGAAGAGTATGTTTGTATAATTGTTTGTTTGTTTGAACGCGCTAAACTAAGGATCTACTGGTCCGATTTGAAAAATTCTTTCAGTGTTAGATAGCCCATTTATCGAGAAAGGCTATAGGCTATAAATAATCACGCTAAAACCAATAGGAGCGTAGCACCAATGAAGAAGGTTTCAAAATCGGGTTTTTTTTCCTTTTGAGAGCTTCCGCAGCGTAAACGGTTAAAGTTTCGCACAAATCATGTATGACAGAATTGATCATATTCCATGCGGACGAAGTCGCGCGCAGAAGCTCGTTTCATATAATTTTTTGTATCAGCACAGCAGGAAATATCTGGCTAAAAATTTGGAGTAGCCCGACTGAGGAAGTACCTCAACCTTACAGAAGATCAAAGCTAATTATCACTGCTCCGAGTAGTATTGTGTTCCTGTGGTGAGTAAGTTGCCCAGAGATTCTGGGAAGGGTCGACGTGTGTAATAGCCAACGAAGTCACATGTACAGCTTGTGTATCAATACTAATATTCCACTTCAGCCTATCACAGTCCACTGCTGGACATAGGCCTCCACAAGTTCGCGCCCGACATTATGACGCGAACTCATGTGTTTTGCCCATAGTCACCACGCTGGACAGGCGGGTTGGTGACCGCAGGGCTGGCGCCGTCGCACCGAAGACGCTGCTGCCCGTCTTCGGCCTGTGTATTTCAAAACCAGCATGGATGGTTATCCCGCCATCCGTCAGCTTTTTAAGTTCCAAGGTGGTAGTAGAACTGTGTTATCCCTTAGTCGCCTCTTACGACACCCACGGGAAGAGAGGGGGTGGCTACATTCTTTAGTGCCGTAACCACACAGCACTAATACTAATATTATAGGGCTGAAAAGATTGTTTGTTCGTTCAAACGCGCTAGTCTCGGAAATTACTGGTTCGAATTGAAAAATTCTTTTTTCTTTTTTTAATAGCCCATGGCATGGGCAGCGTGTTAAATCGCGGGGCACAGCTAGTTAAGTATAAAAGTTTGAAGTTACCGCACATAAACAATATTGCATTTCACGTACAACAACTAATTTTCAATATTTAATGTCTCGTTAAAAATATAAGTAAGCAATACCTATTTGTATGACACAATTTTATAAGAACGAATATTTAATTATTATGTAATAAATGCTTTGACACACAGACACGCCACGTTGACGCAACGGTCACAGCACTGGTTTGTGCCTGTTGCGCTGGCGTTTGCGGGTTCGATCCCCGCACATGGCAAACATTTTTATTGGCCATACAGATGCTGTGGTCTGGGTGTTTGTGCAGTATTTGTAGGTCTCTCCACCGTGCCTCAGAAAGCATGTTAAGCCATTCGGTCCCGGTTGTTATCTTGTACACCTGATAGCAATGGTTACCTACTCATAGTTGGGAATATAATTATCCGCCATGCGGGTGCATTGAAGCAGCATGGTGGATTAAGCCCTGATCCTTCTCCTACGTGGAGAAAGAGGCCTATGCACAGCACTGGGATATTACAGGCTGAAGCATCTATACATATAATAAAATGATAGGAAATTCAATGTATGTCCGGGATAAACTCAAAAAGTACTGCATGGGTTTACTTCAAATTTGGCACGAATATTATTAAGAAGTTGGGTCAACATATAGGCTACATATTATCACGCTATCACCTACGGGGAACGAGGAGTGAACGCACGCAGACGACGTTGCAGGCAGCAGCTAGTATGAAATAAATGCTTTGAAATTCTGCTAATGTGTATTTGCTATCTATTTGGACTGAACTAAATCAGCCTATAAATGTCCCATTGCTGGGCATAGGCCTTCTTTTTCATGTTGGAAAAGGATAAGAGTTTAATCCACTACGTCGGTCCACTGTGGATTGACGGAGTATTTCTTTATAACGTGTAACAATCGCTAAGGTGTATCGTGATAACGACCACGACCGACGGCCTAAGGCCTCATTTACGGAGACGCGGGGCGTTGCGCGTAGCGTGTGGCGTAGCGTCGCGACTCGCGTGTGTAAAAATTTATGAAAATGAACGCGTGTAAAATCGCTTCTCCGTAAACGCACTCATCCAACGCTCGACATTTGAATTTAGTGCGTTCCGCCACGCCACACGCTACGCACGACGCCCCGCGTCTCCGTAAATGAGGCCCAACATGCTCTTCGAAGCACGGTGGTAAGATTACAATGCCATATACCATAAGAGTGACCGCCAGCCTTAAGGCGACTACTTGCACCATTACACCAGAAAGGTTTTCTATTATACTAATATAAATAAATTAAAGATTTTGTTTGTTCGAACGACATAATCGAAATATATCTATGATTTATAAAAGATTTTTGATTAGAAACCTTTTTTTTTAAGAAAAAGTTAGGCCATATAAAATCAACAATTAATTCATTCATTAAAAACAATTATAATTTTAATTTGTAAAATGAAGATTCAAAGATGCATTTGAAGTCAACATGAAGTAATTTTTGACTTTTATTTTGTTTTCCGATTACGAATTGTAGAGACCTAGAGCTATATTTATAAAAATTTGTCAACCCTTTTGTGTAAACCGGTACGAAATATATTTAATATTATTTTTATTATAAATCAAGAACATAACTACGCCTATTAAAAATAAATTGTTGAAAGATTTTAATAAAACTTTATATAATGGCTGAATCTAATCATCAAGAAATATTAAAAACAATATGAAGTCCTAAAACATTGTAAGTAAGAGTTTATTTATCTGTAAAATTCCATTGAATTAATTACATGTAAAGATCTAAATAAAATAATTATCAAGTACGAGTAGAGACTCCCCTTTAAGTGATTTCATAAGTTTTTGCAATAATTAAAACTATACATTTTATACTGTTTTATTATAAGTGGTTCAAATATTATATTCTTTTAATTTATTTAATTTGTGTTATTTGTCATTTTATCTTATAAGTCATTAAAAATTATATCGAAATTTCGAGTTTTTAGCTATTACAGTATCAGAGATACAGCGCTGTGACAGACAAACAGAAAAATGACAAATAAATTAATCTTAATATTTGATAAAAATTAATAATGTATTTTAAAGATACCATATAAATTAATTATCTAAATTCTACATTAATATAATTTATTTTTAAAAAACATGCAAAACCACATCGAAAAACTATTATAAAATTAATAAACACTTACCCTTTATTCACTTAATATTGCACATCACTATTAAATTCACAATTTAACACCAAAAAATATCTATAAACACATCCTCTCTACGCGAAGTCATAGGATCAAATGACAATACTTGATAGTTAATACTTAATACTCTACCTGAGCGAGAGGGTGTGGAAAAGAGATAGAAAACATGGTTGTGAAAGAGATCGAAGATGGGCGGGGCTTGCCCGGTGTCGATTTTCTTTTTAATTTTTATAACGACCTTTTTGGTGGAACGCCTTTTTTAACAGCCAGGTGTGTTTGGTTATGTTTAAAAAAAAGTTTAAACAAAGTAGAGTGTTTTGTCAATGGCGGTCACTTGGTCAGTTTCTTTCTCGTTTATGATAACTTCTTATCGTTAGTTAAGTTAGAATTTTAACAATTATGTTCTTCTGAGCTACAAAGTTAGATAAGTTTTTTTATTATTTTTTATTTTTCTTTTTCTTAAAAAAAAAACTTTATGCTTTAAGCCTATTGACGTTTAGTTCAATGGTAGTCAGTTCGTCTCTCGTTTGCGATAACTTCTAATTAAAAAATTAAGTTCTTAGAAGTTACAAAGTTAGCTTTAACGTTGTTTTTTTTACTATTTTCGTTTTTTTAACAATGTTTCTATACGTGTCAAGGGCTAATAGTAGATAAGGCTTTAAGTCCGCTTTTTACAATTTTTAACCGACTTCCAAAAAAGGAGGAGGTTCTCAATTCGACACGTATGTTTTTTTTTTATGTATGTTATCTCAGAACTTTTGACTGGGAGGACCGATTTCGATCAATTCTGTTTTAATTGAAAGGTGTTGCGTGTCATGTGGTCCCATTTTAATTTAATTGAGATCTGACAAGTACTTTTAGAGTTATATCTAATAATGCGTATTTACGTGACTACTTTTTCGTCGACCTACGTTATATTATACCGCATAACTTTTTACTCGGTGTACCGATTTCGATGATTCTTACTTTAATCGAAAGCTAATACTTGTCTTGTAGTCTTGTTTAAATTAGAGCGAAAACTGATTACAACTTTTTGAGTAATCTTTAATAGCGCGTATTTATTTGACTATTTTTTCGTCTTATTACGTTGTATTACTTGTCGATGTAATTGAAGTCGGTTTTTTTCGTTTGCGAGCAAACACAATTACTTATTAGTAAAGTTGTGTAACAAAGAAGAGTCTATATGAAGTTTTTATTACTCAATTTAAGTAGATTAACCACTTTCTTTATTGGTTCATTCATTAAAATTGCTTTTTAACCGACTTCAAATAAGGAAGAGGCTCTCAACTCAACTGTATCATTTATGTGTGTTACCTCATAACTTTTTAGTTGGTGGACCGATTTCGATGATTTTTATTTTAATCGAAAGGTCTTGCTTTTCACATGGTCTCATTTAAATTTAAACGAGATTTGAGGAGTACTTTTTGAGTTAACTCTAGTAATGCGTATATAGGTATTTAAGTACCTGATTAATTATTCGTCTACCTACGTTGTATACTTGTATTAACTAGTCGGTGTAATTGAAGTCGGTTTTTTTTCTTTTGCGAACAAACACAACCTACTAGTAGGTACCATGATATCACATACATAATTATATTTCGCTAATGTCAACTAGACTGGAGAAGACATGAATGACATGACGTGCGGTCAAGGATTTCGTAACTTTGTCAATGTTTAAAACAATAAAAAAATGTCTTCTTATAAGAAATCGTTTTTTAACTTTCAAATTTATTTAGTTTCTATGAATTGAAATTCGGTTTTGACATATATAAGCTAAGTTACCTTTTCCTTTGCTGTGTGGTTACGGCAGTAAAGAATATAGCCACCCGCTCTCTTCCCGTGGCGGTCGTAAGAGGCGACTAAGGGATAACACAGTTCCACTACCACCTTGGAACTTGAAAAGCCGACCGATGGCGGAATAACCATCCAACTGCTGGCTTTAAAATACACAGGCCGAAGACGAGCAGCAGCGTCTTCGGTGCGACAAGCCAGCTCTACGGTCACCAATCCGCCTGCCCAGCGTGGTGACTATGGGCAACACACATGTGTTCACGTAATTTTTGGCGCGAACTTGAGGTAGTCTATGTCCAGCAGTGGACTGTGATAGACTGAAGTGAACTTATTTACAAACACAAGAATGAATTTTCAAAATAGAAGGTTCTAGCGCATTGGCGCGGATAGTTCCAGTTAACAGTCGTGGGTTCGATTCTATTTCGGAACTGACAACTATATTAGTACTTACATAATTATAATAAACGCTTCGCATTCGATAGTCCTTAGTAGGACGAAAACACAATACAAACACCCAGACTACCAACATCTGCCACATATAAAAAAATTTGTTGTGAGCGGGGATCAAACCCGCGACCGCGAATGCAACAGCTAATTGCTATGACCGCTCCCCCCACCGTAGGCACCCGTCGTTTATTTTCTCTTCTTTGCCATTGTTCATAATAATTATGGTCCCTTCCGTCGGTTTCAGTTTTGCCAACGAGCTGACCCTGCGAACTTCGTGTTGATATATTCTTTCAGTTAATATACGTACATCGATTTTTTTTCTATACAAACCCTATTCTTACAATAATGAATACATTTCAACTGAGGTAGGGCACAGCAGGAAATTTCCTGCTCAAAATATGGAGCAGCCCGACTGGGGCACTACCTCGACAGAAGATCACAGCTAAATAATACCTACAGTTTTCAAGCAGTGTTGTGTTCCTGTTGGTGAGTAAGGTGACCAGAGCAGAGTGAAGGTGTTAGAGCAGGAACTGGGGGTAGGGTTGGGGGAGGGAGTTAGCCTATAGACACCTGCAACACCAGAAGCCTCGCAAGTGCGTTGCCGATCCTCCCCAGTAGCTCTGGCCACTGGTACTTGAGGGCAGTAGATATTATTTGGCTCAGACCTCTGTAAGGGTACTTTTTTAAAAGTATATCGACTTCGTAATAAAAATCTCGTAAACAATTTTCCAGTGTCGCATCTCTTACTTGGAAGTGTGAACGTGAGAACCAAACAACTGTTGTACCGCGAAATGCGTTGTATTGACGGACGGACCGTTCGACGACTTGTTGACAACTTACTACTAATAAAAGTTCAACACTAACTTCATATTGTTTTCTAATGTTTACGCGAATTCACTCATTATAATGAAACAACTTTTTCGGATTTTATCGTGATTTATTAACTAACTTCATGCTAATCTATATCTTAATCTATACATCTATACAAATAAATAAAATTGGAGTGTCTGTTTTTAATATTAAAATAATCGTTTTTTACTAAATTCATATGGGTGTATACACGGTGGGTAGGTACATATACCAAAATAATTTTTTTTACAATTTTTGTCTGTCTGTCTGTTTGTTCCGGCTAATCTCTGAAATGGTTGGACCAATTTTTTTAAGGAGTAACTTAAGCTACTTTTAATTTAGAAATTTATTTGCTTTATAACTCTGCGAACTAAACAATAACTTTTTATTAAATTCCACGCGGACGAAGTCGCGGGCACAGCTAGTAATCCATATAAATAACTAGTTGAGCCCCGCGATTTCACACACGTTAATTTGAGGTAAAAAAAATAGCATATAGCCTTCCTCGATAAATGGACTATCCAACACAAAAATAATTTTTCAATTCGAACCAGCAGTTCCCGTGATAAGCGCGTTTAAACCAACAATCAAACAAACTTTTCACTACTTTTCAGCTTCATAATATTAGTGATGACCGCAGCGCTGTGGTGATATGGTGCGTGTTCCTTGTCGGCGGCGATTAAACACAGACGTTCGCGGGTTCGATTCCCGCTTGGAGTGGATATTTGAGTTTAGACAAATATTTATTTCCGGTATGGTTGTTAGTTGTTATGGGTCTCCCCACCGTGCCGGAGAGCACGTTAAGTTGTCGGTCCCGGTTGTTATCATGTAGACCTGATAACAATCTTTACTCATAGTAGGGAATATATTCGCCAACCCGCATTGGAGCAGCGTGGTGGATTAAGCTCTAATCCTTCTCCTACAAGGGGAAAGAGGCCGATGCCCAGCAGTAGGATATTACAGATTGACGCGAAACATTTTGTTGTCATTTTTTAAAGATAAATGCCATTAACTCAACTCATCTGTTAAAAAAATGTTTAAGTACTACAAGTCTACAAATTACCATTATTGACAACGCGTTGGCTGTTGCGCTGGCGGTTGCAGGTTCGATCCGCGCACATGACAAACGTTTTTATTGACCATACAGATGTTTGTCGTGGTCTGGGCGTTTGTGCTTGTGTATTGTGTGTGTTTCCGACTTCTGACACATAGATAATCTTAGTGGGGGCCGTTGACGCTCATAGTACCTTTTCCTGCTCTCATTTTTTAAAGATCTATGGACGACTCAATTCTTAAAACGTCTTGCATGAGATATAATAAAAATCATTGTATAATATGCCTTATTGCATCTATAATAAATGTTTGCTCGCAAACGAAAAAACCGATTAAATTTACATCGAGGAGTTATAGAAACTCGAAAAAAATAACCTATTAAATAATTAATTATGCATTATTAGATATACCCCAATGGTCTAAGATCCGAGAAGCTAAATCTTCCCTCATCTGTTAATTAGATGAAACAATTTTTTATATGCTTATTTCAATAAAACAACCTCTGCCACCATAAGCCTGCTGCAATTTTTTTTTATCTTTTCCCTCTCATGTTAATTACATGTATCTAGTAGGTAAGTAAAATATTGACGGTTTTAACTTACTACATGTAATTAACATGAGAGGGAAAAGATTTTTTAGAAGAAAAAATATTTTTTTTTTTAATATTATTATTTGCAGCAGGCAGGTGGCAGAGGTTGTTTTTATAAATTCACAATATTGAAATCAGCCTATAAAAAATTGTTTCATCTAATTAACAGATGAGGGAATATTTTGTTATATTCCGGATCTTAGACCACAACGGTAGTCGAAAGATAACGATCAAATTTAAATGATCAACACAAACTTGTAATTGAACAAAATAAAGTCAAATTAATAACTTCTCCTTCTTTTGAAGTCAGTTAAAAATAAAAATCAACATGAATTAAAAACATTTTAATGTGATTTTAATACATAATATTTTATTAACTAAATAACACTTTTTTGTTAAGTTTTCATAAATTCATACAAATCCCTGTCCACAGAGTATCAAATATCCTCCCATGGTGAAGTTGCTAAGCGAATCTAATTGTTCGTTTTATCTGTATTTTATGAAACGTTATGTCAGCAATGCAGCTTATAATGATTCCCACGGCGTTAACATTATTTTATCACATTTATACACACAATAATACTGTTCGTACGTTAGACATATCTTTTTAATGAAATATTTTAGCAATTTAATTATTTTTTTTTTACCACTAGGCTGGAAGGCAAGCACCCGTCTGATAAGCAGTTACTGTAGCCTATAGACGCCTGCAACACCAGGGGCATTGTAAACGCGATGCCGACCCTACAGTCAATCCTTCCAAGAAGCTTTTTTTTTATATAACTACTAGCTGACCCGACATACGTTGTCCTGTCTTAACTTTTGTATGGGAATATAGAAAAGTGTTGTTTTTAGACTTATCAGGCAATTTTTTAAATTTTTCTCTCCGTAACAACCATCCTCGTCAATCAATCGTATCAAGGAATATTATAAAAAAGGAATTAGCGAAATTGGTTCAGTTGCTCTCGAGATTTGCGCTTAGCAACACATTCAGCGATTCATTTTTATATGTTTAAAGAGATAGAGATATCGGCAAACAAGCGTACGACTCACCTGATGGTAAGCGATTACCGTAGCTTATAGATGTCTGAAACACCAGAAGCATCGCAAGCGCGTTGCCGACCCTATCCCCAATTCCCCTCTGGTTACCATACCTACTCACCAACAGTAACACAACACTGCTTGAAAACATCGTTATTTAGCTGTGATCTTCTGTAAGGTCGAGGTACTACACCAGTCAGGCTGCTCCATATTTTGAGCAGGAAATTTTCTTGCTATGCTCTACCTCATTTAAGCTCTGACTATCATATTCGTCGTAGGACCACAATACTACATGTCAGTAATATTATTTAGCTGTGACATTCCTTACAAGTTAAGGTTTCTTCCCAATTAGACTGCACCGAAATTTCAAACATATTATTATTACTGATATGCCTTACAATATAAAGCTAGATTCCCGCTGTGCTCTACCTCAATAAAATATACATAAAATGAGAATTTTACCATGTTTATTGTTTGTCTTTTTGAGTTTCCGATATATTTCAGGTTTTCTACAGGCTGAATGTAATAACGTATATATTTTTACTAAATGTGTATTATTTGTATGTTATATTATTAAAAAAAAATGTAGCTACAAGAGTCGACTGTTATCTACAACACCGGCGTTAAAATGCTTTTTTAGACACAGACCGAGTGTGTATGTTAAAGATTGTTTTATTTATTTAATATTACTAGCTGACCCGGCGAACTTCGTACCGCCTAACAGTCGATTCTTTAATACTTATCCTTCCCGAAACTCCTCCACTAACACTTAAACTTCTTTTGTATGGGAATATAGAAAAGTGTCGTTTTTCGACTGTTTCAGGCAATTTTTTTAAATTTTTCTCTCCGTAACAACCATCCTCATATAAAAAAAGAATTAGCGAAATCGGTTCAGCTTCTTCATTTTTATATACATAGGTACATATATCGAGAAGAGATTATCATGTATTTATTTAAAACCGTTTTAAAATCAGTCCTTTTTTATTTAAAAAAAAAAAACATAATTGCACAAAAAATTAGGAAACGGATCATCAAAGTTAAACAAGTAAACATAACATGGACAATAAAATAATAACATCAGCGTTATATAATTAGAACTTCAGCATATATGAATGAATTATAATATTATATACGTCAGTAGAGTGAATGAACCGTATTGAAAACAGCCCAGATAATTTTGAATGGATTTTAAAAGATCATCATTATATTTTATTTTACCTGTATATATTATAATTATAATACACTACGCAAGTGTGTGTGTTCGACTATTCATTCTAAAAGGGAGTAAAGTCTCCTATGGAGAAAGAGGCCTATGCCTTATCTGATATGGATATCGAAATAAATGTTATTAAAATATTAATTTAGATTAAATAAAGTATTTTTGTGCTTACACACACCTTTTTAAATAAATAATTTCAAATAAAACCGGTAGTAAAATAATAACATTAATTTCTAATTATAGCTATAATATAACGTGTTTTGTAACGGGATACCGTTGATAATAACTGCTTACAATTACACAGAGCATGTGAACTCTTTTGTTTTTTTACTAGAATTTGTAAAATGCGATGTGTGATTGTTTTTTATTTACGTATGCATGTCTATATAATAAGGTTGCATAAGTGTGTTTTACGTTTTTTTATGTATTTAATTTATTTGAAAATAAATATTGGAGATTTCCTTTTATTAATTAGGGTTTGATGGAAAAATCCTGCTCAAAATCAAGAACAGATTCACAGGTTGCCTTGCAGAAGATCATAGCTAAATAATACTAATCCCAAGTGGTAGGGTCTTCCTGTGGTGAATAAGGTGGCTAGAGTTCCTGGGGAGGATCAGAGAATAATATATAAATAAATATCTTATAATAACACACGACACACACGCTCGTCAGTTCCCATGTTAAGCAACTCAACTGTTATAACTAAAAAAAAATTATAAATATACTTACATAGAAATAATACCTACATATTATATAAATATATAAAAGCACATATTACACCCATACTCAGGCGGGAATTGAATCCGCAACCCGCGGAACAGAAAGCAGGGCCACTACAAACTGCGCCATCGGGCTAGTCTTGTGTGTACAATGTCTGCAACGCGCTTGCAATGTACCTACTAATTACTATCTAGCAGATCGTTCGCTTTTTGCTATTTTTTATTTATAGTACAAAAAGAAAATCATATTTAAAGTGAAACTTTTATTACATTGCCTCAAACTTTTTCGTCTGTATGTTGCATGTCGCGTGGCGGTCGGCCGCGCGGTAAGATTGATAAAGCTATTTTTATACCCTTAAAGAAATGTTATTCCAAAAAAATTTAGTTAAATGTCTATAATGTAAAAAAGTTTCACTTTTACCGTGGTTTCTTATGGTTTTATAAGCACACAGGTTTTTTTTTTTACTCAGTTATTACGCACATTCACATTCTGGCAATCGCAATCACGGGTACAAGTTCACATTACGTGTAATTGCATTATTCCATATACATTTGTTTTGTAATCAAAACGGCGGTCTCTTTGTCGGTTGGGTGTCGCTATGGGAGATCGATTGGCGATGGCGTCTCGTTTTGTTATTGTTATGATTTATTAACAGACATAAATAAAGGATTAGGTTCTCAATTTGAATGTATTTTTTATGTATAACTTTTTACTGGGTGTGGCGATTTTGATGATTTTTTTTATTTGAAAACTGGTACTTCGAATGTAACGTTATTTAAATTTCAACGAGATCTGACGCGAATGGTTTTTGAGTTATCTACCTAGTACCCTAGTACTAGTACCTATTTATACACGGTACATACATCAAAATAATATTTTTTATAATTTTTGTCTGTCTGTCTGTTTGTTCCGGCTAATCTCTGAAACGGCTGGACCGATTTTGCCAACACGCTAATATAATATTCAAGAAAAAAACCATAAATTCAAGATAAATCTATGCATCTATATCTATACAAATAAATAAAATTGGAGTGTCTGTTTGTAATATTAAAATAACCGTTTTTGCTAAATTCATATGTATTTATACACAGAACATATTATATCAAAATAACATTTTTTATAATTTTTGTCTGTCTGTCTGTCTATTTGTTCCGGCTAATCTCTGAAACGGCTGGACCAATTTTGATGGGACTTTCACAGGCAAATAGCTGATGTAATAAGAAGTAACTTAGGCTACTTTTATTTTAGAAATTTATTTATTTAATAACTCTGCGAACTGAACAATAACTTTTTTGTTAAATTCCACGCTGACGAAGTCGCGTGCACAGCTAGTCATTGATATAATAATAATAATAGCCTTTATTTAAACAATCTTACAATATTTTAAACATATTTTTTTTTATATTAATTTTTTTTTACAGTTTTAAAGTTAATTATTATTAGTTGACACCGGTACGTTAAGATTGTCTTGCTTTCTAGCATAGATCATTGATATAAGTATTATTTAATTGACTTCGGCTAAGTTGATTACGTTCTTATTTCATTACTTGTCCTTGTAAATTGTTATCGGTTATTTTATTTGAAAACAAATACAGTTATTTGTTATACTTATTGTATTGAAGAGTTTATTGCTGAAGAGCTATGTCAAATATATTTCTTATAAGCGTACAAGAGTAAAGTTCTAGTAAGAGTACGATAGAGTAAGAGTTTTCTACTACTGTGTACTTCTATGCTACGGCATACCTACTGGTTACTCCGTACTTTGTCCCATATAAATGAATTTAATAAGATTTATGTACCCTTCTGAGGAATTGGGTAAAATACACACACATACACACGTTCAAATATTTCTAAGTATTAATTAAGGGCTGTGTTTTAGGTAACAACCAACTAAAAAGTACATATACCTACTACAGACATATTTTTACCTATTAAATTCGACAACTCGGGTGGGAATTGAACCCAAAACCCGAGCTGAGGGCAGGATCTCTAGCAACTACGCTAACAGGACAGTGAAAGCATTGTTCAATTTCATACTAAAAAGTTCATTACTTCGATGTGAAAATGTACATATCCATTTTGAAATGAAATAAATCGACAGATGCTACTACTAAATAGATTTTTTGCCATAAAATAGCAAAATACAACACCTAAAACTTTTAACGACATTAAAACATGCCTTTTCATTGAAAATTCCCTCTTTTTTTAAGCATCCCGTGTAACATAACACCTATTGATCACACCTGAAGAATCAAGATCTCTGATTGGCTGGTTTTATGTGAGGGTGAGTTTAGAGCGCTCTGATTGGTTGATATAATAAGGGGTGTATCCATAGTGCTGGAAAATATACCAGAGCTTGTCTATTTCGAAAATTCATTAAAGAAAAGTGTGAAAGAGATGAAATTGTTATTGTTTGTTAAATGATTTTGTATAAGTTTGTCTCTTTCTAGATATCGTTGAGCGTAGATGGTGTGTTGTTTGTTATCCAAGGTTTGTAGCCACAGTGCAGTGGAAAATGTACCATAGCTGGTCTATTTCGAAAACGTGATAATGAAAAGTGTCTGTTAAATGGTTTGTATATGTCTGTCTCGTTCTAGTAATTGTCGTGTAGAGATGTGTCGAATGTCGATGCTATCTAAAGGTTGTATTCATAGTGCACTGGAAAATATACTAGAGCTTGTCTACTTCGAAAATGTGGTTGATAAAAGTGTGAAAGAGAAGAAAAGTGTCTGTGAAATGGTTTTTATATGTTTGTCTTCTTCTAGAGGTTGCTGTGTAGAGATGAGTGTGTGTGTCGTTATCTAGTGTCAAGTTACTAGCTTATTAAGTTGAGTGATTTAGGTTTTGAACGGTCGAGATAAATTCCGTTTTGGTGTTTCAATATAATTGAATAATTTATGAATTTTGCTTTGAAATTTTCGCGCTATGTTGTAGTTGTTTCTTCTTGTTGTTGTAGTTGTAGTTGAATCTTTTGTATGGGAATATAGAAAATTGTTGTTTTTAGACTATTTCGGGGATTTTTTTTAATTTTTCTCTCCATAAGAACCATCCTCGTACTGCAAGGAATATTGTAAAAAAAGAATTAGCGAAATCGGTTCAGCCGCTCTCGAGATTTGCGCTTAGCAACACATTCAGCGATTCATTTTTATATACATATATAGAGATGTATATAAAGTTGTGTACACATATTATTCAAAAATTGGTTGTGTGAAAAACAATATCAGGTACCTATGTACTTCCACTAAATCTCTGATAAAAATCAATCTGGTACATGTAGGCGCCTAAACACCGGTAGTCGCAGGTTGTATTCCCATTTAAAGTGGATATTTGTACTTGACACACAGTCCGGAACCAATATTTATTTATTTATTTATACTTTATTGTACATCACAACTACAAATATCATTTACAGACTGTGAAGTACAATGGGCGGACTTATGGCTATTTAGCCATTTCTTCCAGACAACCCAAGAAATATTTCTATTTTCTAATGCTAGTTACCTGTCTGGTTATCTTATTTTGCGGTCCCTCAGAGAAGTCAGAGAGCACGTTATGCTGTCGGTCCCGGCTGCTAACATAGCCACGCAATAGCGATCGTTACTCATAACGGGGTATTCCCCGCCAACTGGCAGTGGAGCAACGTGATGGTTTAAGCTCCCACAATCCTCGTTATTAATCAACTGTTCGTTAATTTTCAATGGAACCACGTGGCAGATTACACTCCAACCTCTGTAAGATAGCCAGAGTTCCTAGAGATGCGCTATGTTGACAGCAAGGTAGAGTCGTCAATGAGATTGCTCTTAAGTGTTGCAGGTATCCATTGTTAAGGTAACTGGTTATCAATCAGGTATACCGTACATTAGTTTACCTTTACCATCATAGTAATACAAAAAATTTTTCATAGAAGTAAAGCCTAATACTAAATAATACTGCTTTCAGACAGTGTTGTTTTCCTGTTGGTGAGTAAGGTGACCAGAGCTCCTGGGGGGAATTGGGCGGTAGGGTCGGCAACGCGCTTGCGATGCTTCTGGTGTTGCAGGTGTGTATAGGCTACAGTAATCGCTTACCATCAGGTGAGCCGTACGCTTGTTTGCCGACTTAGTTACCTATATATAAAAAAAGTCTTCAATCAATCTTCTCCACGTGCCTTAATCCGTCCCTTGTATGTTGGCAAAAACTGTCAACGCATCAAAATAATCTTTACGAGTCGTGGGAACATTAAGGAGATGCTTTGATGCGTTTTATCTGATTAAAGTTTGCTACCTGATTTTATATGCATATATAAAAATTCAAATACTTATAAGATTTTTTTAAATAAATAATAATGAGTGGTTAAATGCAAACTATTATTATAAGCTATGCATATCTAGGTATATTTATATAAAAAATTAATAACTGAAGTTTAAAAAAAGAAACAGAAAAAAAAAAGAAATCTATTACTGAACCAAATCAGATAGTTATTATTATCTATATTCGTGTCGTTACAGTCATGACAAGGTTCGCGTAAAAAAATTTTTTTGAATATCTTTTTTTTTTTTTTTTTTTATGTAACTAGGTCGGCAAACAAGCGTACGGCTCACCTGATGGTAAGACCGTAGCCTATAGACGCTTGCAACACCAGAAGCATCGCAAGCGCGTTGCCGACCCTATCCCCAATCCCCCCCAGGAGCTCTGGTCACCTTACTCACCAACAGGAACACAATATCTATAAATAAAATAAATATCTATAAAATAAATGGTGGTACCAAGGTGGGTCAGGTAATTTTTAAACGCTAATGGAGCAAAATAATAACATACACTTTCTATATAAAAAAATATATATATACTTATCGCTAAATGTACTTATATCATAAAATATAAATAAAATATATATCGCTAAGTGTAAACTCGTGAGCGACTGACCAATTTGGCTAATTTTGAGAGAAGGTTTTTACTGATGACTTGATAACAACCGGGACCGACGGCTCAACGTGCTCTCCGAGGCACGGTGGGGAGACCCACAAGGACTGCACAAGTGCACAAATACCCAGACCACGGCAAATATCTGTATTGCCAATACGTGGCCAATACAAATATTTGTCATGTGCGGGGATCGAACCCTCAACCGCCATCGCAACAGCCACAAACCAGTGCTGTGACCGTTGCGCCAACGCGTCGTGTAATAGCAATCTGATAATACAAAACTATAAAATACTTATTACTTACACCAACTCAACTAAAAGTACTCCACGCTTAAAATATTATTAATAACTCTAAGCCTCATTATACCATTGAAGTATTTTTTTCATTTGTCGCTCTATTAACGTCAAGCACATATTGTTAGTGTTGAAAGCCACAGGGGATTGTATATTTCAAATGCGCAATTCTTATTGTGGAACTGACAAAATGGTAGCTATTGTTCGGTGAGAGGAAACGTATTGTAACTTGAAATAGAAAGATTTGTGACGTTTTTGAAATGCAAGCTATATAATTATAATAAGCGGTTTTGACGCTTAACTTTTTATCCCTTGGTAATATTAGGAAAAAAGTAGGCTGTGATATTTTGAATATTGAGCTATCTAGATGCTAAGTTTAATTACAATCAGTTTGGTAATTTTTGGGTGACCGAGTAACAACATTTTGCAGTAATAATATTTTTTGCGTCGTTCATTAATGAATACTTTTAATCATCGTTACATATCTCGGTACTTCGTATTAAGATTAATAAATGTTTTATCTGCATTTATTTGTAATACATTTTTATACAAAAAAAAAGATTTATCAAAATTAGTTTAGTACTACTAGTCATTAAACAATTCTAAAATTAACACAAAACAGCTTACTTCTACTGTCTTAAAATAATTAATTTTAACATTATTTAATTATAATTATTGCATGTCTCAAAATAGGTTTTACTCAATTTTTTTTTAATCTGAGTTACAGCACTGTTGTTAGCAACCAGCCAAGTGTGCTCAGTCAAAATTCGATTGCGCATAAGTAGTGTCAAACAACAATAGTGCTGTTCACTTCTCCCCATCCATTGTAACCTTTGAACACTCGTAACTGAGGATTAACGCTTCACGCCTCCGACACTAACAGACAAAATTGACACTTGAAACAGATATCAAAAAGTTTACTTTTAAATAAAAAATTTAAATTTAGAATACTTCGAATATGTGGAAATATTATCTGTAGCCATGTCAATGTCAAATGGGCTTTAAAATTTAAAAAATTAGGTTCTTTTTTCAGTGTTGTCAGTTTTACAATCGATCAATATTGTAAAGATTAGCACACATTTGGTTATTTTTTTCATTCATTTTTTTCCAGGATTAGTGATGTGTAATCCTGCGTGGAATCTGTTTATTTTGCTCGAGATGTTAAGCACGGATAAAATAGTTTTTTGAACCATTAGACAAACATAACAGACTAATGGTATTCGTTAATTAGCCTTAGTGGTACCTCAAAAAAAATTAAAAATTATGCAACTATGACATTGTATTAAGGAATAATAATAAAATAAACATTGACCAATCTATTTTATTTTTTTTAATACAAATGCCCCCGGACGTGATCCGAGACGGTGTCTACAGTTACTCTTTCATTCCAGTTCTATCATTTATGCTTCTCGCACTTTCATTCTGCATACTTATTTCTTTCTTTCATTCCTCCACATACACCCTCAGGGTAAGGTCCCATCTAATCTATTTTTATTCTATTTTGTTCTTACTTATCTAATAAACGCATTGGGGAAAATAAGTGGGGACGGGGTCCAAACTTTTTAATTTTACAAAATTTTCCATCTTAGATACCTACTACTATAATTTTAATACTATTATTTTTACTATTAGTTTTATATACTTATTTTTTATTACATATATGGTACTAGTATCTTATTTAACTATCTATATAGGCTTATAATTAATTAAATATTAAACATCTTATCTAATGTACTAATTTTTAATGTCTATGCGGCTTACTTTTATTTGTATACAGAATTTGATTATATCTATTACAGACAATTTTTTTTTCCTAGTATATATTTTCTATTTTTACATAAACTAACCTAGAATTTTATATAAAAATATATACTCTCTTGTAACTGCTCCTATATCATTATTTTACTATTTTCTTATGTTACAAAAAATATAAATAACTATATTTAGATAACATAATTTACTAATGCTTATTTCTATTATTTACACTTTTTACTACTTTTTTACAATATTGTAGGAACATGTCTCTGCTATGATTATCCTTTACAATTTCATTGAGCGAGTCTTTCGTTAATTTTCTGCCAATCTGACATTCCAGCCGCAGCCTCTCATACTCGAGGGTCGGGCACTCCAGAAGGACATGGAAGACAGATTCCGGACACCCAGGGTCGCAGACGCACGATGGACTCTCCTTACACTTGAACCTGTGCAAGTATTCGGAGAATCCACCATGCCCCGTCAACGCCTGGGTGACAAATCTGTCTACCTTTATTTTGCGCGTGATCCCGTATGCGGCTATCGCGTCAGGGAAGAACACCCTGGTGACGCCAGCCGTTTCACCGTCACGATACCGCTGCTGGTTCCATTCGTCAAGCGATTGCATACGGATGCTCCGCTTGACGAATGAAACCGGGCAGCTGTCGTAGTCAACTGCGCGTTTTAGCTTCAGCGCAGCCTCCTTGGCCAGATGGTCGGCACGCTCATTCCCCTCTATTCCTGCGTGGGCTTTGATCCAGAACAAGCTGACACGTTTGTCCTGGAGCAGAGCCCTTCGCAAATGTCCCCGCGCCTCGACGGCCAGGGGATGGAGGGCTTTCGGATTTTTAAGCGTGAGCAGTGCCGACGAGGAGTCGGAGTATATCCCGACTGATCCGGCCAAGTGGTCCGCAGCCATCCGCGCCGCCCGGCCAACTGACCAATCTATTAAGTACTTTAAAATATACCTACTCTTATTTCTCGTAAATTGAGTACCAAAGAACCATAGGTACGGTTCTTTGGTAAATTTGTAATTATGTTACCTAAGTATATTTTTTAGGTAGGATTAACACAAAAATAGAAAAATATACTCGACATTCACAAAATCAACTGGCATTAAATTTATTAATTCAAACAATAGTTTATGTTCATTCACTATTAATGATTTCCAATAGAGTCAGAATAGCACACATTATAGCGTCAATTTGTCTTAGGGGAAAGCTAAATAATATTTCTCTCAAGTAAGTAGTAAGTAAGTGTTGTGTTCCTGTGATGGTAAGGTGACCAGAGCTCCTCGACGGAGACGGGGATAGGGTCGACAAAGCCCTGGCGAAGGTCCTATAGTGCTACCGGTGTCTAAAGACTACGGAAACCGTTTAGCATCGAGTGGATCGTACGCTTGTTTAGCGAACGATAATCGAATATAAAAAAGGATTGAGAAGACACGAAGGAGGTTGATGAGTGTGGTTGAGATAACAAACTCAAAAGAATTTTTAAGATATTTAAAATGTTTGTTGGTGGTCATTTTACATACACATTTCTATAATCCCAGTTATTGTATAAATCAGAGTCTTAGGGCCCGTTTCACCTGTTGTTGAGCTGCCTGGCGTATGACTATCCAACAGATAAAAGTTTATAATCTTTTTTATCATTTTCACCATCGAATTCCACTTAATTTATAGGATACTAGCTGACCCCGCAAACGTTGATTTGCCATATATGATATTAACCCCCGCAACCCTCTCTTGTGGGTGGAATATCGTAAAATCCGTTCTTAGCTGACCTCTACTCGGCGAAAGGAATATTCCTACCAAAATTCAAGTCTCTACGCCTTATGGTTCCAGAGATATCGTGATGAGTCAATGGGTGGAAAACTGTTTTATATATATAGAAGATTTCTATTCTATGAAACTATAAGTTGTAGTTGTTTACAGTTTTGTAGTTGTAAACAGGTCCTAATGGCTTATTCTACATCCTGCTGTTATTTTTTTAAATTATATCCAAATACAGGATAAACTTTTTTCACACCAAGTGAAACCGGACTTTAGTGAATAGGTATAAGAGTAATTTTTACCGTCCCACTAACATTAAAAACGTTAAATTTTGTGAGGATGCATAAATGAATGGATAGATGTTAGATAGCTGCATATACAGAATAATAAATACGCTAATTTTTATCCCGATATTCCCCCGGGATCGGAAATCACACGAGTGAAACCGTATGGCGTAGCTAGTTCTAATATAACCTCCCATATAGTATCTGTAATTGCATGTGTAAAGCATACCAATCTCAGTAACCGTACACTGTTAAGATAAGACAATGCCGTAATTATTTGAAACAAGAAACCTAATTTAAAATAAGTGTAACGTATCAAAATTCATTTCTTTTTCGACTAACTATCGCCCGCAACTTCGCCTGGATAATTGGATATCTATCTGTGGGATGTATATTTTAGGACTATAAAGTTTAGTAACCTTGTGTCATTACAGATTACAAACTTTTTCTGTGTCAACTTTCATCCAGATCCGTTCAGTCGTTTTGTCGTGGTCAAGTAACAAACATACGTACAAACTTTTGCAATTTACAACAGTTTATTGATATAACCAAAAGATATCGTTTGGCATCTGGTGTAAGTTTCATCTTGTTACATTATTGAGAATGGTCTTAGTTTCAGTATAAGGAATATAAACCCTCATGTGTAACGAAAATGATCAAGTAGGTACCTACATAATATTCAAGATTATTACGTTAATCACATGAGGGGTACCTACAACGACCTATTATAACAAATATATATAATACAAAGTATAAATATACAAAGTTTTAATAGGTAGGTATATCATAGGGTACCTACATATTCCTCACAATATATCTCGTACTATATCTGGAATTATAGCTCTTATAAACGATGTAATTAAATCGCATTGAAGTCGTGTTTAAAATTATAAAATTAATAAATATAATTCAACAAAACTATAATCCGGAATTAGATACTTACATAAATATCTGACTCAAATCTTGGCAGGTTGTACCTACATGTCATGTACGCTATTATTGTACATTCCGCCTGATGGTATACATATACCGTACATTGCAACACTAGAAGCATTCTAAGCACGTTGCCAACCCTAGCACCAACTTCTCCCAGAACTCTGACCTTTGGCCACCTCACTCACCAGTCACCACTGGACTGGAACACAACATTACTTAATAGGGTACCTATTATATATTAGTCATCTTCAATAAGAACCAATAACATTTTGACTTCCATTAACCCCTCGATCTCTCCTACAATGGCTAATACTTATTTAATAATAGTTTTAACGTTAGTCAAGAGTTATATTTGTAGATATTATTTTAAGCGTCTCATATTAACAAAGAGATTTCTTTGACAGTTCAATTTCATGGTCCGTTTGACGCTAGACGCGTGACCAGCGTCCGATAACTAACTCTACTAAAATAAAATTGTACCCAATACTTACATATGGATATCTATACTGATCTGTATAAATAAAAATATAATATAATAATTGTATGTCCACGCATAACTTCCCAACGTCTAAGCTAAATATATTTTTTTAAAGTGAATTTTCTTTACGCACATGAGGGGTAAAATTTGAGCGACTGCTAACGCGGCAGGCGTCAGGGACGGTCAGTACTTGCATGGGTAAACGCCTGGGAACACCGCGTGACGTTGGCATTTTGTTTTTTGTTTCTTTTTTTTTAAATAGTTTTTTTTTTGTATTTTAAATTCACAAAAACGCACACAAAAACTATTGAACTGATTGTAATGTAACTTGGTACGTACGTAGCTGGAGATACATAATAACACATAAGCTTTTTATTAACTTTTTATCCCGACATTCCCACCGGATTGAAAATTTCATGGGAATCAAGAAACGCAGCTAGTATCTAAATATAATAATTAAAAGCTTAAAATTAGCTCTTAAACACATCTTACTTTATTAATACCTATTTATGCCTTAAAAGGAAAAAACATACTTCAAGGCGATAAAATTAAATTTCTCTATTTCATAGATTTTTAATTAAAATAAACATCCACGGGCTCTAAATTTCCCATACCTTTTGCTACACATGATGCATTGTGCTTATCCAACGACAGATTTCACATAAGACTACAGATCGATAGTCCTGTGACTGCCTAGTAAAGCTAGGACGTGGACGATGACGGTATTTATACATATATTACAATGTCTTAATTTTTAACAAACATTTTCAATCCTCCTACTCCTCCTACTCCTCCTACCTCTCCGCTCCTACATCGAGAAAGAGACCTATGCCCAGCAGTGGAATGTTACAGGCTGAATTATGTTTCATACCCTTTCCAATAATCATTTGATAAATATAAAATGATTATTGGAAATAATAATATAATTTACAAATGTTTAAGTAACAAAAAAAAAAACAATCGTTAAAATTTCAAATATGTCACATCCCTACATTTAAATGACAAATTAGTCATGAAAAAAAGTTAAAATTCCCAAAAACATATTCACAGACATTCTTTCCCACCTCCTTGTTTGGCATTTTTCAAAAAATATTTTTACACCGTTCAGGCGTTTTAGATATTTTTAAGGTCACATGACACCTCATTACTCGTTATTGCTACTTTTTTAAAAGATAATGATTGATATACCGTTAGCATTTATGGATAAGTCCATAATTATAGATAATTAAATTTAAAAGAGCATTAAGGTTCGACGTTCGATTAATAAATATTTTTTGTTAAAATACTTCTTAACTTTTTCTGCTCTATAATACATTTTACCATTAAATCTTTTAAACCTTTAAACTTTTTACTTAACATAATTATTATTCTTTGTACATAATTAAGTATCTATTTCCTGAAATTGTCATGTAGGTATATTATATCAGGTTTATATATTTATTCTCAATTCTCATTTTCCAAACTACATTATACAGAGCAGAAAATCTAAAGTAGAAATCCATCCACTTTTTCCTGTCTAATTATCCTGTAAACATTTCACCTTTAGAAAAAGCACTATAGTATGTTTTTCAGCATTGAAAAAGTCGCTTAAATAACTTCAAAACTATGGAGTCAAATATTCTTTTCGTCGTGTTCGTTACAATAAGTACATACAGGGTTTAAAATAAAAATTATTCATGAACAAGAAAATTACGCCGTAACGAAATTCACCACATCAGCGGGTAAAATATAACTACAAAATGTCACTGTTAAAATAAAAGTAAAGTCCACATAATACTGTCACATAATATGTCACACATCGGGTCGAACAGTTTTTGTGACAATAAATCTGTCACGGAGCGTCACACTCGTGCCGGCGGTAGCTAGTTTAATTAGAGATAGTTAAAAAAAACACTTTAGTAGCTTTAACCTTTATTACTATGATTATTATTTGAGATATTTGTTATTATGGGGTGAAACTACCAATGTTAAGACTGTATATTTATGTATCTTACACTTATTGTGTTGGTTCGCAAATCGCAATCGACTTCATTTTAAAATGACAAATAATAAAATGAGAACATCATCATTTAGGGCCTATGCAAACCGCGTTTTTTAAACGCGATACAGACGCGATGCAAGCGCGCGTGTGACGCGATACAAACGCGATGCAAACGCGCGTATGTCGCGATACAAACGCGCCGTCGACGCGCGTTTGAATCGATACAAACGCCAAAAAACTGCTCTGTAGGATAAAAACGCGCCGTCGACGCGCGTGTCGCGCGATACAGACGCGATGCAAACGCGTGTATGTCGCGATACAAACGCGCTGTCGACGGCGCGATTAAAAAACGTGGTTTGCACAGGCCCTTAGTAGCAATCGTCGTATAGGGGAAATTCAGACTAGGCTGTATGGATTATAGTGCTTTGCCTTTCCCTGTTGAGGATAAATTTTAAAACAACAATGAGAACATCATCAACGTAGAAGACCTCTCTATGCTCCATGGTAGTAGAGTCGATCAAATGCGCATTAGATCTAGATCAAATTGAAATGGAACACAACATGCATCGGCTTTCAAATTCATATATAACATCATAAAAATAGATGCACGCAGTATAAACTTATTACACTGAAACAAAATAATTTTAACATCCATTTTTGGAAATTGGTAAAAAGGGCTATTCGCTGCATTTATAATCTTAGAGAATTCTAAACACAGATACTGCAAATCTAATTAAAATCTCAAATCCTTAGAATATGACCGTTCATCCCTCTCAATTAAAATAATAAGCTACAACCTAACAACTTGATAGTGAAGGGTGAGTTCAATAAAGGGTCTGCACATATGCTCCGAAGGGGTGTAATGCCAAATTAAGCGGAAAATTCCACTTAATTGTGCCAATTTCGTACATTTAGTTTGTTTATGTTTTTGTGACATGCTTTATTCTTTTTCTTTTATATTTTTTAAACAGGTGAATGATGGTACACAGGACTAGTTTTTTTTTAACTATTGAATTGCCATTTTATGGCCAGTGTCTATTCTACAGACACATATTTTTTATATAGTATTTTTGTGTTTATATATATTTTTTTTATTTGTTTACATCAAAGAAAAAAAATATTTGTCAATAAAAATAACTGTGATTTTATTGTAATAAAACCCAGTTGTATAAACTAATTTAGGTTAATTAAATTATGCCCAAATAAAATAATATACCAGTCACAAAAAAAAAACTAGGTACCTACTCGAACTAGTTCTAATGAAAAAATCTCTCTTAGCTTAAAAATTACATAAAGGATTACACTTTCTTTCATTTCCGCAAAGTTTGAATATCTTTTTTACCCTATAAAAAAAATCCTATAAAAAAATTAATTATTCACTTACAAGAATTTATAAAGAATAATACATTCATACGTCACTCATCATCATTTAACTGAGGTAGGGTACAGCAGGAAATTTCCTGCTCAAAATATGGAGCAGCCCGACTGGGGTAGTACCTGGACCTTACAGAAGACCACAGCTAAATAATAACTGTTTTCAAACGGTATTGTGTTCCTGTTGGTGAGTAAGGTGACCAGAGCTCCTTGGGGGATTGGGGATAGGGTCGGCAACGCACTTGCGATGCTTCTGGTGTTGCAGGCGTCTATAGGCTACGGTCTTACCATCAGGTGAGCCGTACACTTGTTTGCCAACCTAGTTACATACAAAAAAAAATCATCATCATCATCACTTCAGCCTATCGCAGTCTACTGCTGGACATAGGACTCCACAAGTTCGCGCCAAAAATGGCATAAACTCGTGTGTGTTGCCAATAGTCACCACCCTGGGCAGGCGGGTTGGTGACCGCAGGGCTGGCCTTGTCGCACCGAAGACGCTGCTGCCCGTCTTCGGCTTGTGTATTTCAAATCCAACAGTTGGATGGTTATTTCGCCGTCGGTCGGCTTTTTAAGTTCCAAGGTGGTAGTGCAAATGTGTTATCCCTTGGTCGCCTCTTACGACACCCACGGAAAGAGAGGGGTGGCTATATTCTTTACTGCCGTAACCACACAGCAGATATTCATAAATAATTTATGTAGAATATTCAAGATAAAAATAACACACTTTTTATTCCTTATACGCATAGCACAAAAGCTAATAAAGCCGTGAACAGCCAGCTAACTGTCCCCAGGGAACCAATTAAAATTAGCGGGAAATAGGGAGGGTACAATAACAAAATAATTTGCTCAGATTATCTGTACGAATTAAGTGTCAAGTGTCAGTGTCAAATCCTATGATGAAGGGTGAGAGTCGTTTTATTTATTATCTGTTGTTTCTACAAGCGAAAAATAATTAGGACCACTTATTGTGTTAGGTTAGGTTAGGTTACATACAAAAAAAATTATTGTATATTTTTAAGGTTTTTGAAACAGTTACTTACATATATTATGCTCTTAATTTATATTATACTAGCTTCTGCGCGCGACTTCGTCGGCGTGGAATAGGATCAATTTTGTCATACATGATTTGTGCGAAACTTTAACCGTTTACGCAGCAGAAGCTCTCAAAAGGAAACAAAACCCCGATTTTGAAACATTCTTCATTGGTGCTACGCTTCTATTGGTCTTAGCGTGATGATACATAGCCTTCCTCGATAAATGGGCAATCTAACACTGAAAGAATTTTTCAAATCGGACCAGTAGATCTTGAGATTAGCGCGTTCAAACAAACAAACAAACAAACAAACAAACAATCAAACAAACAAACTCTTCAGCTTTATTATATTAGTATAGATTGTATTAAAAATATTACTTTTAAATTAAACGTTTATTTTATTGGAGTTTATTTCTTCATAAACGATATCATGTACCTTACCCTCCCCAGGAACTCCGACCACCTTACTCACACAGGGACACAACACTACTTGAAAGCTTTAGAATTTATTTAGCTGTGATCTTCTGTATGGTTGAGAACTTGAGATACTTCACCAGTCGGACTGCTCCATATTTTGAGCAGGATATTTCCTACTATGCCCTTGCTTAGTCAAGTGTTTTATTGTATAAAATAATTATAACTTTATTCATTTTATAGAACATTTTCATTTATAAATATTACGGTTATTATTCTTAAGGAGTAAACTCTAGCCACCTGTCGAAGCTGACGCACACACTTACAATTATGTTTTATATATGCAATTGTGTGATCTTGTGTTTTTTTTTTCATTTGATTGATTTATCCTGTAACATCCTACTGCTGTGCTTATCTCTATCTCCATGTAGGAGAGAGGTCAGCTTTTTTCCACCACACTGCTCCATTACGAGTTGGCTAATATGTACCTATATTCCCCTTCTATGAGTAGCGATCGCTATCAACTACATATCTCCGAGTCACGTAAGAAGACCCACAAGGATAGGCACCCACATAGAAAAAAATAGTTGTACAAATGATCGCCAATATATCCGAGCCCGGAGCGGGAACAGAACCAGCGACCGCTGCACTGGCGCTTTTGGCGACTACACGCACCCCTACACCAGAACAGATGCATATCTATAAAAAAATATCGTGTATTTATTTCCATACAAAGTCGTACAAATAGTAGTACATGAGGCCTCCTTTTAAACACATAATATGGTCCGGGACCCAGGTAAAAATTCGGTCAATCATTTCCTCCCATTCGAAACATCGTATAATGCATTAGGGATTTTTATTAGGAATATTCAATGATTTCCTCTCAACAAAAAATTTACCTGGTGATAGTTTACATGGTACTATGAATAAAAATTAGTATCAGCCGGCTATATCTCGGTGGAAAGTTTGTCAGTCAGCCTCGGAGGAAATTGGTCATGAAAATCTGTCACTGGCCCCCGGACCAATAGCTTTGTCTTGTTTTATACGCCCAATGATGGTGAGTAGTTATTAGAACCCAAGTTGCCCATAACCACGGCCTCTACAAATATCTTGAGTTATATTGTGTATCGAGCGTGAAAGTTTTTAAACCTTATACATATGTAATTAAACTATGAATGAGATACGTTTACAATCATTTTTGTATCGTAAAGGAATATGAAGGCTGAAAAACGATATTAATTTCACCTTCAATTAATTTATCCCAAAATAAAATTTACTTACGACATTTCTTAAAACAATCTCGCCTTTAAAGACATTTATATTAGAAACGATTGAAAGACATTTATTTTAGGAGGATTTTTTTAAATATTATAAATGCCTTTCACTGTTTAGAAAATAATAATTTAAAAATTTAACACTCAGCGCCATCTATTTTTTCATTTCGAAATGATAAGCTTTTTTTTTTTTTTCATGCTGTGCCCCCGGACGTGATCCGAGACTTTAGCTACAATTTTTATTTACTGCTACTTATTTTATTACACATAAGGCTTATCTATACAACTGACATATCCCAAAATTTCATTAGTTTTTACATAAAAAAGAAAAACATACCAACTTATTACTAGTCCTGCTTTATATTCTATTTGTTAATGTTATGCTAAATATATTACACAATATTAAGACAACATTATTTACTAGGTCTTATTCCTATTATTAAACTACTATTGTTACTTTTTTACAGTACTGCAGGAGCAGTTCTCTGCTATCATTTTCTTGAATAACTTTATGCATTGTTTCTCTTTCTAATTTTACACCTATTTGACTTTCCAGTTGCAACCTCTCATAAGCGAAGATCGGGCACTCCAGAAGGACGTGGAAGACAGATTCCGGACAACCAGGGTCGCAGATGCACGATGGACTCTCCTTACACTTGAACCTGTGCAAGTATTCGGAGAATCCACCGTGCCCCGTCAACACCTGGGTGACAAATCTGTCCACCTTTATTTTACGCGTGATCCGATATGCGGCTATCGCGTCAGGGAAGAACACCCTGGTGACGCCAGCCGTTTCACCATCACGATACCGCTGGTTCCATTCATCAAGCGATTGCATACGGATGCTCCGCTTGATGAATGAAACCGGGCAGCTTTCATAGTCAAATGCGCGTTTTAGCTTCAGCGCAGCCTCCTTGGCCAGATAGTCGGCACGCTCGTTCCCCTCTAGTCCTGCATGGGCTTTGATCCAGAACAACCTGACACGTTTGTCCTGGAGCAGAGCCCTTCGCAGATATCCCCGCGCCTCGACGGCCAGGGGATGGAGGGCTTTCGGATTTTTAAGGGTGAGCAGTGCCGACAAGGAATCGGAGTATATCCCGACTGATCCGGCCAAGTGGTCCGCGGCCATCCGCACCGCCCGGCATATCGCCAAGAGCTCCGCCTGGTATACCGTACAGTACGATGTCAAAGCAAGCTTGAGGGTTTTGGTTTCGGCGGCGCCGCTCCATACGGAGAGCGCCGCCCCCACTTTGCCCTCAATCTTGCTGCCGTCCGTAAATATGTTAAATGTGTTGTCGCTGTTTGCGGCGAATTGCTCTTGGTCGACCAGGCATTTGAACTCCAGGTCGATATGACAGGCGGGGTGCGGCGACCGCAGAGCTGAGGTCATCCGCTCCACCTCCCGATCCCCTATCACCCGCTGGGGCACCCCCCTCCTCGCCTCGTATAAAGTTGCGGCTTCGCGAATGCGGAGGTCGAGAGGGAGTATCCCAGCGAGCAACAGTGCCGAGTTCAGAGAGGTAGTTCGGTATGCCCTGCATAGCTTCAGCGCGAAGCCCCGCTGGACCACGTTCAGCTGCTTGCGGATACCGAGCTTGTTCACGGCCGGCGCCCACACGGCAGCCGCATACAAGATCACGGGCTCAACCACCGCTCTGTAAATAGTGCGGATGACTTCAGGATGGAGACCCCAGCTGGTCTTAGCCACTCGGGCCAGCTTGTGATAGAAGGCGAGTGCGCGCTTGCAGACTTTCGCGACGTGGGTGTTGAAGGTGAGTTTTCGGTCTATGACGACCCCCAGCAGCTTGATCTCGTTCGCCAAGACAATGTCAACCCCGCCCATATGAAGGCGCGGGGTGTCATACTTCAGTTTGCGCGTCACAACCATAGCATTGGTCTTGTGAGGCGCAAACCGAAGTTTATTAGATGCACCCCACGCCCTCACACGTTCGAGGGCGGCATTGGCCCGACGTTCGATCTCGAGGGCCGTCTCACCCTCGAACACCAACACCACATCGTCGGCGAACGCCTGTGCGTAGTCACCTCTGGTCTCCAACTCCTGAAGTAGTGGATCCAAGAGCAGATTCCACAATATCGGCCCACCGATAGACCCCTGCACGCAGCCCTTCCCGGTGTCTCTTATGTGCTCCTCCCCCAAGTACCTCACCCTGGCACGCCTATCACTCAGGTAACTGCCCAAGAGCCACCGGAGGTTATTGGGGCACTTTTCCTCAGCCAGCCTGACCCTAATCTTGGGCCACCAAGCGTTGTCGAAGGCGCCCTCTATATCCAGCGAGACCAAAACAACAATCTTCCTCCTCTCCAGATTGTGTCTGATGTATTTCACTAGGGTATAGAGGGCGTCCTCGGTGCTTCGCTGGGGCATGAAGCCAAACTGGCGAGTACTGAACTTGGGCACGAGATGGTATTGTAGCCTGGCGATGAGCATCTTCTCCAAGATTTTCCCAAGCACCGGAAGGAGCCCGATAGGACGATACGACTTAGGAGTCGTGTAGGTGGCCTTCCCCGGCTTGCGGAGGAAGATCACCGTGGCTTCCTTCCAGGGCCTAGGAAAATAGTGGAGCTCGAGGCACTTGTTGAAGATGCACAAAAAGAGATCCGGGTCCAGTTCAATAGCGTGCAGACATATATCGGCGGTAAAACCGTCCGCACCTGGGGCCTTCTTCGGGTCAAAGGACCGACTAGCCAACTTCAACTCGAAATGAGTGAAGGGAGGGTCGCCTTGACCCGAAGAGGTCTCGATGTCAGCCCGCTCGGCTAAGACCCTCACCCGGCGGTGCTCCTCGGAGTCATCCTCTTCGGAGTCCTCCGGGCAGAAGGTCTCAGCCAGGAGTCGGGCCGAGCCCCTGGCATCTACCCCCATATTGTTTACCACCAGCGGTGGATCTACGTCTCTTCTGGAAGTTCTGCTGAGGACCCTATAGATACCCCCCCACACGGATTCCCCGTTCTGTCGTTCGCAGAAGGCGACCCAGCTGCGCGTCTGTGCACTCCTGGCCTCGGTCTCATACCTTTCCTATCCTACCTTTCTTATCCGAAATGATAAGTTAGTGATGTAAGGGACACGGAATGTCGATAATATTGTTTCGTTAATTTTTTATAATACTGATTTTAATAATAATCATGAAAGCTTAAATAATAACTATTCTAAGCATGAAAGTACATTTATTTAATTATTATAAAAAGAATAAATTGTTATTTTATAATTAACTAGCTTCTGCGCGCGACTTCGTCGGCGTGGGCTCCGCTCCTATTGGTCTTAGCGTGATGACACATAGCCTATAGCCTTCCTCGATAAATGGGCTATCTAACACTGAAAGAATTTTTCAAATCGGCCCAGTAGTTCCAGAGATTACCGCGTTCAAACAATCAAACAAACAAACAAACAAACAACCAAAGAAACAAACTTTTCAGCTTTATATATTAGTATAGATATTGTAAATGGTATAAATGATAATAAAATGTTTTTTTTTTGTTATTTTATTAAATTTAAAATAGTTTGAAGAATTCAAATAGATATAGTAAATATTATATTGAAATATATCTTTTTCTCAATTTTTATCCATGAAAATATATCTTTAATATTGTAAAGAACATAAAATGAAAAAAAAACTAGCAACACAGGATATAAAAAATAATAATCAAAACTATTTCGACGTCATTTATTCATAAAGACAATTTCAATAAATGAACGCACTAAATTACAATAATTTGAGATATGTCGCTTACATAATATTCAGTGGTGTGCGTTATGTGCATACTTCAATGTTATATCAATCAGTATTGGTGCTATATTCGCAACTCACACAGAAATGGCAGCCATTTTGATTCTTTCAATTTTAGTAATACCATTCACTATAACGACACCACTTTTATACAATCATTATGTATATAATAAGCTACAATACTTTACGCTATTGTTACAAGATCAATTTTACTGGAAGACAAATCTTATGGCATACAATATTTTTAATACAACATTATCATTTTAAATTTAAATGCACCGATATATACGTAAAACTATGAAAAAATATCTATTGAAGGGAAAAACAACTACTGGGTTTATAAATACAAAATATTAGGAAAATAGTACCTTTCGTATTCTAATTGAAAACGTTTCAGAAACATTTTTATTTAAGATTAAAAAACAAAATATAAATACGACTATTAAAACTCGATAAGACAAAACGATAGTGCGAGAAAAATTTGAGAAGTGGCACGCCCCAATAAGAAGTATTTACAATAGACGAACAAAGCATCTTCATAATATATAAATTTATCGAAAAATTCAAGTACACACGTTAAAAAACTTTATTTGAAACGACGTAAATTTCTTTATAATATATCACTCGGCAAAAACATAGCTATTTATGTACAGCTGAAGCTAGTACGAGAGAGACGCTAAGAAACAAATTGTCAAACATTGCTCAATTTCAAGTTTTTATCACACCATTAACGTTTGGGTCTTCAAATCTATCATCATATAATAATATCTTTTTTCTTACAATAGTAAAGGCGTGACTAAGTTGGAAGTCGTCTCAAAATGATAATCACAGGAAGTCCCAAAGTAAAAGTGTTGATAGAGACTTAAGCCTGTTTTACGCCGAGGCAACAATGTGCGTCATTGTGGCATGCGGCATTGACGCATGAAAAATGTCGCACGTTGTGGCAAGAACCTTGCGGCACGGCAACACCTTGCGTCATGTGGCAGAGTGTCGCAGCTTGTATCCGATCACGATGGATTCCGTGCGACAATTTTTGATGCGTCAAGCCAGTTTCTAGGTTATGTTTTGATTGTACTTATTTATTTTATTTACAAAATGAGATAAATCGGACATGGAGTGGTGTAATGATAATTATATTTGTTAGCAAACGAAAAAAACCGACTTAGATCACATCGACAAGTAATACAATGTACCTACGTAAACGAAAAAAATTAACAAACTCACTAATCGTCTGGTATCTCTAGAAATTGTACCCTTACTACAGAAAATCTAAAAAAGAAATATATAAAATCTACTTTTTTTGTTTTTTTGTCTGAAGAAATTCTAACCTATCTCTATCAATCAAGTAGGCAGACTAAAATTTGACAGCACGACGCTTAAAAACTGTTGCCTTGGCATAAAATACGCTGTCGCATGCCACATATGCCGCAATTTGTCGCATGCCACAAGATGGCGCACGCCACAATATGTCGCATGCGACAATGCCGCACGTTGTTGCCTTGGTGTAAATCAGGCTTTACAAATTTAGGTAATGTTGCCATAA
The DNA here is from genome assembly GCA_905220545.2 of Melitaea athalia. NCBI lineage: Eukaryota > Metazoa > Arthropoda > Insecta > Lepidoptera > Nymphalidae > Melitaea > Melitaea athalia. The sequence continues at coordinate 4,692,518 of HG992204.1, forward strand.
TGATGCAGATATAACGCTGGTAAATTTAAATCAGCTAATGATCGACCAATGTCACATCATTGCAATACCTCAGGCTTCAGTCGCTTCAGCCTAATATTCCACGAGACTCAAAACCTTTTTAAAACTGAGAAATGTTTGACAACTCGATTATAACTTAAGCTCAAATATTTATTCGAGAGAATTACTTAATTTACGAACGACGATCACAAATCGTATGTCACGCTTAACTTATGATTACTTATAAAGGATATGTAATATTAATTGATGAGTATTATATATATTTAAAACGAATAGAAAGCCGCTTGACTCTTGTAAGCATTAACACACAATGAACCTTAACTACCAAAACTTGGTCACTAGTGTTTATATACATAATTAAGTTATATTTTTTGGTATAAGCCTATTTTAAATAAATGGAAAACAGTTGATTTGTATATTTAGAAGTATGATAGGAGTTAAACTGAGTGGCAGGATAAGAAATAGTGAGATAAGGAAACGTTGTGGTCTGAAAGAAGATGTAGTGACAAAAATCGAGAAAGGTATGCTGAGATGGTTCGGCCATGTCGAGAGAATGAATGAAGAACGATTGACGAAAAAAGTATATAAGGCGAGATTGAATGGAAGTATTGGAAGGGGTAGACCTAGGCGGACGTTTCAAGATCAAATTAGGGACGTCCAGAAAAAAGGCCAGGTCAAGAGTACACTAAACCGAAGAGGATGTATGAAAAGAATAATGAAAGTGGACGAAGCGAAACGAGTACGTAAGGATCGTAGCAAGTGGAAAGAAGTAGTATTGCCTAACCCTACGGGAAAGAGGCGTGATTTATATGTATGTAGGTATATGTATGATTTGTATGTCTGTGGTAAACCATTCAAAAATACTTAAGGCAATAATATATTAACTTAATTAAGCTAATTCATATAGATGTAGTAACTTACTGCTAAAGAGTCACTCAATTGATCAGTTGCTTAAGCTATCATTGAATTTAAAGAGATTGGGTAATATTATATATTAAATAAAAAGGTAAAACAATTAATAGCTAAAAAAGAACGAAATATATATTTTTCCGTCCAAACAAAGAAGTTAGATTTAAGACAGTATTTGTTTAAAGCAAAATATGAAGAGGTAGATCGGCGTTTAAGAAGACTATTATTAAGACAGTTTGATTATTTTATTACATAGACAATCATCTGAAATTTCGTATGACATAAATATAATTAGTACATACGAAATAAGACTTGAAGAATTACTTAAAAATATCAGAAAACTTTGTTTCGTATTAATTATATGAACTATAAATACATGAAAAAGGTATATAAATATACTTGCAAACTAATAGCATACTTTTAGGGAGTTTTTCTGTCTCTCTGTGCGTCTTCCTATCGTAAGATTACCTATAAGTTATACAAAGTGCAATACAAAAAAAATATCTAAATATAATTAAAATTTATATTTTAAGGCTAAGTAAAATTGTAAATAATAAAATATCTTTATTATTTATTTTTGTACACTAATAAAAAATAGAAACATTAAATGAATTTTAAACAATCATCTTAAAACAATTGCATTGCCTTACTGCTAAAACAAAAATCTCTTCCAGGCAACCTTAGTGCAAAGGACTAGCCTTTGATTGTTTGATTCAACCTGTAACATCCCTCTGCTGGCTATAGGAAACTTAATGAATTGAGTAACGATTGCTATCAAGTATCTATGATAACAACCATGACCGACAACTTAACGTGCTCTCCGAGGCACGGTGGAGAGACCCACAGGGACTATCGTAAATCTTCTTAATTACTTTAGCTTAAAAATTATGTCAGTGTAACGACACTAGTGAGACCAAGTCTTGCGCACAATACAACATCGAATTCAGCCATAATTGTCGTAATGACGGCGACGAATAAAAAATTACTTATTGCTTGTACACGTAATATAATGTATTTGTCCGCTATATCGCAAACAATTTTAAAAAATAAATTATATTTACTTCTCCCATATAATTACATATAAACTTTCATATAATTACATTTTAAATAAGTATCAATAAATTATATATTTTTATTATCATTTGATATGCTATGATTAGTTAACGAACCGATGTTCTGAAATACATATATTGAATTTTAAAAACGTTTTTTTTTTCTCCATTACAACACTCATTCACGTTAATCGATTAATCAAATACATCGCGCTCGTTCTAAACCTAAGGATTACTGGGAATATGAGGATTAATACATTTTTTTTACATCATTATCAATTTTTAACAACAGTAAACGATTTCATCTCGATACGTACAAACGACGCGACCTCACTATAATAGTTTTCAAAATATCGTCTATAATTTCCGAGTATTTCATAAACATATTTATTTCATTTCGGCTTATATACACTATCGTAACAACACTAACTATTCATCGATTCAACACTATCGATATTACAGACATCACTTATTTTTTAAATAACGCTAGGGTCAGACAGCATACAATAAATAATTATAAATGAAAATATTACTTTACTTAAATAACTTCTAACTTTTTCAATTTACTTCAATAATTTCAAAATTAAAAATAATTTATAAGTACCTAGACGTATTTACCAGGTTCTTTAAATATTTTCATCATTTCAATTAACAAAAAATCATAGTAAATACGCCGTTTTGCATATAAATTGTAGTGGCCCGTTTCACTAGCTGCGGATAAAAATAAAACGGTATTTGACAGCATCCAACGAAGATACAAGTTTTTGGTATAGGTACCTATCTACCTATTATTCTTTTCGCCATTGAATTCCACTATTAATTGATTGGTTCAGACTGTAACATCCCACTGGCTAGGCCACTTTTTCCATGCAGAATAAGGGAATTTACTACGTTTATCTATACTAATATTATAAAGCTGAAGAGTTTGTTTGTTTGTTTCTTTGTTTGAACGCGCTAATCTCTGGAACTACAGGTTCGATTTAAAAAAAATTATTTGAGTGTTAGATAGCCCATTTATCGAGGAAGGCTATAGGCTATATATCATCACGCCAAGACCAATAGGAAAGGACCACCAATGAAGAGTGTTTCAAAATCGGGGTATTTTTTCCTTTTGAGAGCTTTCGCTGCGTGCGCTGCGTAAACAGTTAAAAGTTTCGAAAAAATCATGTATGAAAGAATTGTTCCTATTCCACGCGGACGAAGTCGCGAGCAGAAGCTAGTGAGATATAAATCTATTCGCAAATATGATAGATCCCAATGGCCTATTTTATCTCCAGCTGTTCGTAACTTTTGTGCAGAACAAAACTTTATCCACAACTAGTAACACCGGACCTTAGTGACAATAAAAATTTAAACTTATAAAATAAACGAATATGCTGAATGAAACTACCAACTAACTCTAAATCTGAAATTATATTTCATTCATCGATTTCAAGTCATGTTCATTTCATATTCAACAACATTTTGGGACTACAGCGTTACCTAATCGAAATTGGCATTTTTTTCTTAAATCTTATCACTTCTAGGTACAATAGACGCGTTCTGAACTTTATAATACAATTTCTAATAAAGATATTTTGTTAAAATTAAAATTAGTTAAATATTTGAGATCCTAAATCATATAATTCTATAATAATAAAACTTAGAATTTCTAAAACAATATGCAAAAAAAATCATGACGTTACAATTGGTGTTCGTTGCTTAATTCTAAAGTTCTTAAATACTAAAAAAACTTTTGCAGCTGTGTTTTAATTAGACCGTAAAAACAAATTTCACTATACATTACTTTCATGTACACTTTCTCTTGAATCATAGTAAAATAACAAATTAAATAGTTAACAAAATCTGAGTAGCACAAGTATATAGGTACATACATATTCACACAAATGAATGGTCTAATCAAACAGAAATTAAGTAAGAATAAATATACCTACAATACAGACGAACAAAAATTATATTTACGTAAAACACTGCCCTTTTTAGGTTTTTGACCGTAAAAATAATAAAATAATTAGGGGTCATTCAAGTATTACGTAAGCAGCAGACCGTTAACCCGCTCCTCCCCCTTGTCAGCGAAAGTCAGCAAAAACCCTACCCCCCCCCCCCCTACGCTTACGTAAACATTGGTATATATTTTTTAAATCTAAAATTTTAGACATATTTATTTATTAATCTATTCAGAAATAATAAATAAATATGGCTGAAGTAACCCCCATGTTATAAAAAATAAGCAAAACATAAATCCCTCACTCCCCTTCGGTGTTTACGTAATACTTGAATGAACCCTTACGCCTAATCGAGAAATATTAAAACTGGCGACACTAATCATAACGTCATTCAAGTTCAGAACGTTTAACCCCTTCATTCCATCGTATCATACTGTACTTTCTTTACTTTCAAGTAACGCCAAATGGCGTAACCCACAAGGGTACCCGCGGTCGCGATAGCTAGTGCTGCCCCCACCGCGACGGGGGCAGTTTCGGAACGTGCTCGCGCGGAATCGGCACAGTGCCACGGCGGACCGAACTCACCGTCGCGTTTAAACATAAACGCCTGTAAACGCATTTGACGTAAATATAATTTACCTCGATGCGCGATTGTTGGGTTGCTAGAAAGGAAAAGTTTGTTTAGTTAAAATATCTGTAAATAACCACTTAAATAATTATCATTATGAGGATATACTCGTACAGTCTGGCACACGAAAGTAGACTCTATAAACATTTTTAAAATGTACCACCACTACCAGTGTTAGCTTCGTGATTCACTTGGGTTACCAAGTGCGGTTGTGAGCTAAACTACTAGATTTAAAACGTTTTGGAAATACACTAAGCCTTAAGTGTAAGCTTAATAATTTGACAGCTTTGATAATAATTATTTTCAATAGCACACGAGGATTAATAGCTGTCAAAAGCTTAAGCAGTAATTTTAAATTTAAACAGCATTTTAATAGACGGCGTTAGTAATATTTAAATATTAATTTTCCTGTTGTCGGATAAAAAGTAGTTTGATAAAAATTTAATTAACAAATATTCCAGATAATGTGTCTATATCCATTACACGTATTTTATAAATATTTGTTAATTGGTTTGATTTTTTCGTATAATACATCTAATTAAACCTTTTTCTTATTGTTATAATTAAACATATTTAATACACTTTTCACAACAACAGGATAGTAATATTTTCTTTGCTATACCCAGCTGCATCTGTAATTGTCTCTGATTCAACTTTCGAGTGTCAAACTGTAGTAGAAGATTTGTGATTAAGATTTCCTGTTAAATAATCTAAAATATGAGGACAAGGAAAAGTATTTTGAATAAATTTTGATAACTATGATATAATACATCTGGGGCAGTAATTATCATAAATGTTAATAAATGCCCCACATAGTTTAATTGTGCCCCAAGAAGACTCTTTTTTTTATGTTACTAAGTCGACAAACAAGCGTACGGCTCACCTGATGGTAAGTGACTACCGTAGCCTATAGACGTCTGCAACACCAGAAGCGTCGCTAGCGCGTTGCCGACCCTATCCCCAATTCCCCCCCGGAGCTCTGGTCACCTTACTCACCAACAGAAACACAATACTGCTTGAAAACAGTATTATTTAGCTGCGGTCTTCTGTAAGGTCGAGGTACTACCCCAGTCAGGCTGCTCCATATTTTGAGCAGTTAAATCCTCAATTTCTCTCCAGAGACATAATTTAAAAAACTTACTTGGCTTGTTCCTCAGCTAAATCAATCACAGTTTCCTCAGGACAAGAGAAGGATTTTCCTACAGGAGTGGGGAATAACAGGGCTCTTGGTCCAGTAGAGAGGGTGACCCTTCGTCCTTGCTTTGCTGCGTGCTCCAAGATTCTCGAACTTGAATTGTATGTTAGTCGTATGCTGTCCGCGTACCAACGCTCACCACCTGGTGTCTGGAATTTTTAAGAATTTCACAATGTAAAAAAAACGTTTTTGAGATATATTCTGTTATAAGTTTATTACGAATTAAATCGACGAAATACCTAAGTTTCGAAATGACATCGCGGTGTGTCTCGTAATATTAAAAGTATTCATAGTGACCGTGACAGTTTAAAAATTTGTACCCCTAATATTATTTCCGTAATTACAATTGTTTTTTTTTTCTTTCTCAAAATAAAGTATTTTAATTTATTTATTTTTTAATTAAAATTTAACATTGTCGACTGACTGACTAGTCAGTTCAGCCCACTGCTGTCCACTGCTGGACATAGGCCTAATTTAAAATTGAGTAGAACTTAATCCTTAAGTTCGTCCTATATTAAATTAATCTGTCTTTAATTTTGGTTTCTATATAATAAAATATATTTGTTAGTATTTTATAGTTTTACATAAACTGTTTTTTCTTACCTTTGCAAAGGCCATTTCTAAGGAGAACTCCTTAAAGGAAAGGGTCAAAGTCTCCATGTCACTCTCTTTACACGCACCGCCAACATTCGCGTTATTTGGAACAAACGTGTTTGCATCCTGTGAAAGAAAAACAAAATTATACACATAAAATTTGATTTTTGAACTCGCAGTCGCTAAATCTTTTTGCAAAATATATTTGTGGTCCTTTGCATAGCTCATAATAGAAACTTTTCGCGTGAATTTTTTTTTAAATTAAGATATGGATACAACGGAAATTGCCAACAAACAAACCAAAGTAAAATTTTTGAATCTTCTTTCATAAATACTACTTATATTAGTTACGCCATACACATGTAAGAATAAAGTTTACTTGGGGCACGATAAACTATTAGACTTTTAATAACATTTCTGATTAATGCTGCTTTGGAAAAATGTTAAATTACAGTAGGTATTTATCGCTTCAGCCTATAATATCCCACTGCTGGGCATAGGCCTCTTTCCCCATGTAGGAGAAGGATCAGAGCTTAATCTACTATGCTGCTCCATTGCGGGCTGGCGGATATATTCCCTACTATGAGTAACGATCGCTATCAGCAGGTGTACATGATAACAACCGGGACCAACAACTTAACGTGCTCTCCGAGGCACGGTGGGGAGACCCACAAGGACTAACAACCAGACCGGAAATAAGTATTTGTATAAACACAAATATCCACTCCAAGCGGGAATCGAACCCGCGACCGTCGGTGTTTAGGCGCCGCCGACATGGAACACGCACCATTACACCACAGCGGTCGTCAATCGTCATGAAGCTGAAAAATAGGCAGTGAAAAGTTTGTTTGATTGTTGGTTTGGCTATTGTCCGGGCAAGGTTTGTAAACATAAAAAATATAATACTAATTCACGAAAAAGTATGTAGTGTTCGGCAAACAAGCATACGGCTTACCTGATGGTAAGACCGTAGCCTATAGACGCCTGCAACACCGGAAACATCGCAAGCGCGTTGCCGACCCTATCCCCAATCCCCCCCAGGAGTTCTGGTCACCTTACTCACCAACAGGAACACAATACTGCTTGAAAACAGTATTATTTAGCTGTGGTCTTCTGTAAGGTCGAGGTACTACCCCAGTCGGGCTGCTCCATATTTTGAGCAGGAAATTTCCTGCTGTGCGGTGTGCCCTACCTCAGTTAAATCCATCATATCCACTCCGATCGGGAATCGAACCCGCGACTGTCGGTGTTTAGGCGCCACCGGCACGGCACACGCACCATTACACCAGAGAGGTATTTATAATTTATTCAAATCATTTTGAGTTGTCCTGCAAATTTTTTACCACTATTATCCATGTAGGTACTTATTGTGTAATTGCGCTATTGCGCTAGCGGTCGCGAGTTCGATCCCCACTCACGACAAACATTTGTATTGGCCATATAGATGTTTGTCGTAGTCTGGGCGTTGTGCTTGTGTATTGTGTGTGTTTCCGAACCCCCGACACAGGAGAAAATCCTCCTGAGGGCCGTTAAAGGTGAAGCGTTTCATCATATCGTCATCATCATATCAGCCTATCGCAGTCCACTGCTGGACATAGGCCTCCCCAAGTTCGCGCCAGACATCACGGTTTTCCGCAATCCTCATCCAGCCTACAGCGGCAATCTTAAGTATAATAAGAATAATCAAAATAGTAATTAATTCTTAAAAAAATAGTAATTCAAAAGCATATTAAATATCAATAGAGACATGCTTCGATACTATCGTACACCCATAAATATTTAAAATACATTTCCAACTTTACGTCAAATACCTTCAACTAATAGGTAATTAACACGGTTTTTGTAATTATTTTCAACTGGGGTCCGAATATTTATTGAATAAAAAACAGTCGATTAAATTTAATTACATTTTAAATCATATCTATCTATATCTATATACATAATATATAAAAGAGATTTCCACCCATTGACTCATCACGATATCTCTGGAACCATAAGGCGTAGAGACTTGAAATTTGGTAGGAATATTCCTTTCGTAAAGTAGAGGTCAGCTAAGAACGGATTTTACAAAATTCCACCCACAAGAGGGGGTTGCGGGGGTTAATAGCATAAATGGCACAACAACGTTTGCGGGGTCAGCTAGTAGTAAAATAAATTTTTGATTGATTGATCGATTTAGCCAGTAATTCGGCGTTATTGTCTACTTAAATCTTTATTTATCTTTTAGATATTAATCTAAAAAAATAATTCTTAAATAAACACTATTATTCGAGCTTATAAATCATTCCAAAGGTCGTAAAGAGGCGATGTTATTATCGTACATTGTCATTCAAGCGCAGTCCAACGCTACTGCCCGTTTATTTTGGTGTTGGCGAAAACTTTCACACTCTCTATTAGCAGTTCACAACTAACTATAAATTAGTTTAGCAGAAGCAAAGTTTGTCTTTCAATATAATTTAGTATTTTAAATTGGTACAAATAACAGTTTTCAAGCGAATAATTTGATAAAGAAGAATAGCTACCGGGAAAGAAAAGGGAAAAAAGATTATTGCAAATCCAAGTCTTGAATTACTCTGAATTGAACCGAATGAGCTTGTAACCGCAGTGGAACAGCGTGGTGAATTAAGTTTAGATCTTTCTCCTATCTGGAGTAAAGAGGCCTATGCCCAGCAGTGGGATATGTCAGGCTGAATCGTGATCCGCTTGTAACATCCTTCTGCTGCTCAAAGCTCACATTCTTCATATAGGAGAGTTAAACTACGCACTATTATAAAGCTTGGTTGTTGTTATATTAGTGTGTTTACAATTTAAAAATAATGAATTTGGTTATAATATACATATTCGCCAACCCGCAGTGGAGCAGCGTGGTGGATTATGCTCGAACTCTTCTCCTACACGGAGAAAGAAGCCTATGCCTAGCAATGGGATATTACAGGCTGAAGCGATAGCGAAATCTATCAGTAGAAAAACTTTATCAAGAAACGGTGAAATAGGCCCTGGAAAGTCGATGCATAATATATATATGTATACCTATCAAGCTTACCGCTCTTTCATTCAGCTTCGTCACATACGATATGTCGAGCAAGGCGTCAACAGTAAACAGTATGCAAGTTTCACCGCCGCTGCCGAACAGACGATACGTTGCTGTCATTAGGCTGCGTTCTGTAGCTGGTTCCTACAAACAAAAAAATGTAATTTTTACCTAAACATAATAATATTCGTGCGATTTTAGGAATTACATACATTTCCTAGGAATTGTATACAATGACGGATTACATACATTTCCGGTAACATACAAAAATGCTAATTAGCACAGTCATATTAAGTATATTGAACTATTATTCGCGTTTGATTTTAGTTTCTAACCAACTTCCAAAAAGGAGGAGGTTCTCAATTCGACTGTATTTTTTTATGTATGTTAGCTCAGAACTTTTGACTGGGTGGACCGATTTCGATCAATTTTTTTTTAATTGAAAGGTGTTGCGTGTCATGTGGTCCCATTTAAATTTAATTGAGATGTGACAAATAATTTTAGAGTTATATCTAATAAAAATAATGCGTATTTACCTGACCACTTTTCCGTCGGCCTACGTTATAACGCATAACTTTTTACTCGGTGTACCGATTTTGATGATTCTTACTTTAATCGAAAGCTAATAGGTACTTGTCATGTAGTCATGTTTAAATTAGATCGAGATCTGATTACAACTTTTTGAGTAATCTTTAATAGCGCGTATTTACTTGACTATTTTTTCGTCTTATTACCTTGTATTATTTCTATAGTTTCATTTTATTTTTTAACCGACTTCCAAAAAAGGAGGAGGTTCTCAATTCGTTAATGTATGTTAGCTCGGAACTTTTGACTGGGTGGACCGATTTCGATCAATTTTGTTTTATATGAAAGGTTTTGCGTGTCATGTGGTCCCATTTAAATTTTAATTGAGATCTGACAAGTACTTTTAGAGTTATATCTAATAATGCGTATTTACTTGACTACTTTTTCGTCGACCTACGTTGTATTATATATACCGCATAACTTTTTACTCGGTGTATCGATTTTGATGATTCTTATTTTAATCGAAAGCTAATACTTGTCATGTAGTCTTGTTTAAATTATATCGAGATCTGATTACAACTTTTTGAGTAATCTTTAATAGCGCGTATTTACTGGACTATTTTTCGTCTTATTACCTTGTATTATTTCTATCGTTTCATTTTATTTTATATGATTAGGAGGTACACAAACGTATGGTCTAGTTACCAGATAAATTGCGTAGCTTATAAGGAACACAACTTTACTTGAGAGCAGTATTATTTAGTTGTGGTCTTCTGTAAGGTTTAGGTGCTTTCACAGTCGGACTGCTCCAGAAATTTCATCAAAAATTTCGACCTAAACGGGTACATCGTTCCATAGCTTAATTGGCTAGAACACCGACGCGACGCGGTGAGTCGGAGATGCAGGTTCGATCCCCGCTGGAACGGTCGATTCTATATATGATATTTAAAATGCTTAAAGTATATATATTTGTCCTTATCCTATTAAATAGCTCATATATTACACGTAATGAAAAACGTTTGATATATTCTTACACAAAAAGCTAGCATGTAGGTATGTAATAAATAATTTCTTTGAGAAACAATTTCTATAATTCCTCGAAATTCAACGAATACCTACTCAGTAAATCCACGTATTATCTAAGAAATCTTTCTCAAAATAATTACACCTACACCCGAACACCCGATTTATATTCAATTAAACAATCTAGCAACCCTGATATAGATTGACGTTACCTACAGAGGATTACGATGTGCCCCTGACACATATTATGTCAGGGGCACAAATTATAGGTAGGGATCCCTAGTACATTTTTTTCACCTGATCAGTATCAAGCTAATTTTTTGGGAGTGGCTACATTTTGATGAGGCGAACAAAAAGTTTCTCTTCGAAAACTCTCGATTGTGGTAGATAATAGAGTTAGCAGGAGATAGAGCAGCAGTGAGCGTAGGACCGGGGTAACGTACCACGCAATTTGTAGGACATTATTACTATTAAATTATATAGATATTAACTAACTAAAAGCAAAAGAAAAACCAGAAAAAAAATTAATTTTTGATGACCTTGCGAGGTCATCAAGTTGATGACCTCGTAAGGTCATCAAAAATTATTACTAACCAGCTGATTTTTTTTTCTTTTAGTTAGTGATTATCTATATAATTTAATAGTAATAATGTCCTACAAATTGCGTGGTACGTTATCCCGGTCCTACGCTCACTGCTGCTTTACCCCCTACTGTCTCTGTTAGCTACCACAATCGAGAGTTTTCGAAGAGGAACTTTTTGTTCGCCTCATCAAAATGTAGCCACTCCCAAAAAATTAGCTTGATACTGATCAGGTGTAAAAAATGTACTAGGGATCCCTACCTATTAACCTTAGAAAATACTCGTATAAACTTAATATACTTAATAAAAACCATCTCCAATTTACAAGAAGTAAAATAAGAGGATCCTTAACGTAATCGAAATCAATTAAAATACGCATTATTCGTGATAACTCAAAAGCTACAAGCATCAGTTTTCGAAAAAGAATTGTCATCAAAATCTATTCTCTTAGTTAAAAGTTAAGAGTTAACACATTAAAAAAACAGTTGAGTTGAGAACCTCCTTTTTTTGGAGTCGATTAAAATGAGTTAGACTATCACAGTTTTTCGTAAAGTAGGTTTGGTTTATTGATTACGGTGACGTAATATACCCAATATAACGCTCTTTAAATGTCAAGCTAAATTGCCCCATTTTAGGACTTATAGATACACAAGTAGGTACAGAGTCATTAACGTCTCGGTAGCCATTGTGAACGACAGCTCGACATGCGTGCGATGATTAGGCTATAATAGATACACCTTAATGATAAAGGTCACTTTTCAACTTTCGTTACGATTATTTTAAAAGTGAAATCCTTTGTGTCCGAAAAATATTGCTTTTTGATTATTTCTATTATTAGGAATTTATTAGAAAAACTAATAAAAAAGTCATTAATAAGGCTAAGCCTATAATGATTGTTTTTTTGCTATAATTACATACAGATTAAAAAAGTCTTCCAATTTTTCCTGTCTACTTATTATTTAATTATTTATTAAAGATACTCAAAATTTATTGATTAAACGACTACACGAGAGATAAATAAAAAGAATATTTATTCCATTGAAGATACAAATAAATAACTCTTCATTCTTCAATAAAATTATTAAATTCCGTTAAAAAATTATATAGATAATATAAAAATCGTTGAACTAACCGTTGACCCGCCAGGGAAAGCCGTCGTCCTGCTATACTTGGTGAATCTCGGTCTCTTCGTCGATGTCTGGCTCTCTAACTGGAGACTCTGCACCGAACACACCACCAGTACTGCCGACAGAACCCACATAAGTCCCACATTACCTCTTATATTATGTCAAGCTAAATTGCCCCATTATATATGAATGTTCATTAATTTCAAGATCAACCAAATAAAAAAACAACTCAAGTTCACTTGTCTCTCATTCAGAAATTTTTCCGATTATTACAACAATTTTAGCACCTCATTAACAATTACTCATATAAAGTAGTTACTAATAAAAAAAATAAAGATTTGAAATAAAAATTAGAATTGTATGTCTTTCTGTGTAACGTTTTCAATAACACAATAAAAACACTTATCATTCACACAACAAAGTTACTTTTTTATTTGTCTCAACATTGTTATTTATATCTACTGTTTACAACACTATCTAATATTATTGTGAGAATTTTAATCTTAAAGAACAGTGATCTAGACATCTAAATATCGTATTGGCGTGACTTGCACGGGACGCATATCTAATAAACGACCTAATTTATTTAGTGACGTACTTTTAAAGTATCAAATATATCGACTATCAATACCCTTTCATACAATCGTCCGTCAATGAATACTTTATATCCAATATTAATAATAAAAGATTCGTTACTATTATTATTTGTATCACATTGTGTTCGATATTTCAATAGTTCGATACGTACTTATTTGAATATTGATATATAGATAATTTCGTACAGTACAATAGTACGGGTAGACGGTAGTACAATACGTAAGTTCTGAGTTCAAAACAATCGTCATTTAAATCTTATTATCATCAATGTGCCTTCAGATATATGTATATCTATATAATATTTAGAAACGTTCAGATTTAATATGAGGGTGTATTTAGAATTATAGATACAAACATGGATAGTATAAAATGAATATACACACTACATGGATATCAACACTTAAAATCTGATTAATAAAGTATTCTACGTACTAAATACTATATAATAATAAATACAGGGGTAATTTCCTAAATAAAACCTGGGTGTATTTATACAAAAACACAATATATAAAAAAAAATTTAAGATATTAAACATTGACTAACGCCAATTCTTTAAAAGCAAATAAAAATATCAAAATTTTACCATGGCAGTCACTTAGGGACTGTTCCACTGGGGGCTCATAAAGTTTTCTCGCACATAAGTTACTAATTGGGTGTCATTAAGTTTATCAGCAGGAGGTAGAATGGGTCCTTAGGGCTTGTTTACGCTAACTAAGAAAATACAAATTTTGGTACATAGACATCACTACATATTATAAAACAAAGTCTCTTCGCGCTGTCTGTCTGTCCGTATATATGCTTAGATCTTTAAAACTACGCAACGGATTTTGATGCGGTTTTCTTGAGTAAATACAGTGATTCCAGAGCAAGGTTTATGTGTATAATACATGCAAAATATAGTAGAGGAACACTGATAGTTTTAAAGTTTTCTAATGTGATGTCGTACATAAACACATTTTTTGCGCTTAGATTGCAAATATTTATTTTATATTTTTTATTTAGTATCAGCATTGCACTCGTGCGAAGCCGGAGCGGGTCGCTAGTTGCGAATATAACAATCTGAGAAATAATGTGAATTTGATGGTAAAAAAGAAATATATATATATCAAGAACTTTTATCTGTTAGATATCGTTAATCATGAGAAAATTATCGAAACTTTTAGCAACCAATGACGCAGGCCTCTAAACAATTAGCCTAAGGAGTTGTGATATCTCAGGGTGGAATCAATATCCGATGTCGTCATTTTCATTTTCATTATTGCGCATTACGCTGTCCAAATAGCTTCACTTTTTACTATTATGGTTACAGGAGCTATAAATCGGAGCTTAAAATTTTTATAAGCTTCTTCAATAATTAGGATTTTGAAGTATAAAAAAAATCTAAATTCAAATAAATCTGGCTTCAAAAAATAATGAATAAAAAACACTCTAAAGATATTACAATAAGAGAAGATAAATATTGTATTAAAATTCATTGGAATTACAAATATAAATCGACTTATATAACAGGAAATTAGGTTGAATTATAAATAAGAGTGGGCAGTGGGCGTGGGCTGATATGTTGATGATGATAAGTAATAATTAAATAGTAATATACTTTTTTGAAGTGAAATCTAAATTAGGCTTTCCTCAAACTCATCTGCTCTAATTACTTTGTTATATAATTTTATACTTGATAATCTCTTAAACTTCCAGTTTACGTATTAAAATTATTAAAGATAATATTATAAGGCTTATCATTTTCATAAATAAATAATAAAACGATCTCCAAAAAACAGCTTGGTAATATACATATATATGGAGTATAAGAATATAGTAAAATTAAAACTGAAAGACGTTTGTACGTGAGAAACATTTAGGAAAAAATAACTAAACGTGACTTTATGAAATAATTACTTAGTTTTAAAGCTCTGTCCATGTTCATCTGTCCATGTATTTGTGCCCACATCACATAAAACTTGCTCCAATCTTGGTCTCTTAAAATCTGGCCTAGACTTCATCTCAATACACAGTCTAGAAACGGAGTTATTACTCCATAATCGATTGTGGTAAAAACGTAACGAAGTCTTTTTTACGAGTGAACCTGCGAGGCATAGCTGGTATAAAATGATTATGGTGAACAAGCGACATATACCATAAAAAAAGACCTTATATCTTAAAATATTCAACGTGTTCAATATGTATGTTTGTTTTCAAATATGTCGAATACGTAGGGATATGTAATTTCAAAATTTTCATTTTTTTTCACTTATAATTTCGGCTATGGTATACCTATATGTATCTCTATATGCCCTTAAATGGGAGAACACATGTTTCGAAATACTCTACATAAAAATATAAAGATAAATAAATTTATTAATATCCATTGACAAAACATCGATATATCGTCCACTGCACATCACTACACAAATTTAGATTCACGAGTGGAAAAATATCAAACGTACGACTCTGAAACAAGATTATATGCACTCACAGAGAAATGGTCACGTAGTACGTTGAATTCAAATTTAGACTTCGAATTGGAATATTGGAGTTAGGAATATGAGCAGCATATAAAACAAGAAGCTGCTGAACTAGCTGAGCCCTGCTGTTTTATCTGCCTTTTGCGTTGTTACTACAAGTTAGTTAAAGTTGTATCCAACAGTATACTGACCTTATGTACTTTTGTAGAGGCCAGAACCCATATCTACGAGTATATAAAACAATCGCAGAAATGTATGTTACACGCATAACTTTCGAACAACTGCAGCAAATTGGAAGATTCTCGTTTTTTTTTTTTTGTGTGTTCACTATTGTCCGGGCAAGGGTTGTATATATAAAAAAAGAATGCCTTAAAAATATAATACTAATTCACGAAAAAATAATTAGTTTTTTTTTAACAATAAGGTCAGCAAACAAGCGTACGGCTCACCTGAAAATAACCTCCTAAAGCCTAAACCTATAAGCCTACAAAACCAGAAGCGTCGAAATCGTAAGCGCGTTGCCGACCCTAACTCCAATCCCCCCCCCCCCCAGGAGCTCTGGTCACCTTACTCACCACAGAAACACAACACTGATTGAAAGCAGTAGGTATAATTTAGCTGCGATCTTCTTTAAGGTCGAAGTAATTCCTCAGTTGGGCAGCTCAAGATTTTGAGCACAATATTTCCAGCTGTGCCCTACGTCAGTTAAAAAGTTACGAGCCTCGCCGGGTCATTTAGTTATTTATAAAATAACTTTAACGTATTTAAAGAGACCTGGATAATTTAGAACGAGTTTTAGTGTGTGTAGAGGTGTTACTTGGAAACAAAACCTCCTATTATTTTTTTTTTAATATTTATTTATTTATTTATACTTTTGCACACCAATACACAATTGACAAAATAAAGAATTAAGTACATTTTTAAGTAGTAACACAGTTGCATCAGTTGCAACAGGCGGCCTTATCGCTAATGCAGCGATTCCTTCCTGGCAATCTTTGGGCAGAGGACTGATATAGAAAGTGTGGGTAGGGGCGAAAAATACTTATTTAAGTAAAAAAATGTGTAGTAAAGAATTTAAAAAAGTTGTTAATTTATCCTATTTATGATATACTCGTAAGCCTCTGTACAGTCCTGCTATTATGAATGACTCTTTGCCGGCTTAAGTTCTACGTATTTTATAAGAAAACATTATGTACACATAATGTACCGTCACGAATCTTGAATGTAATTTAGTAGCAACATAAATCCTTCAAGTCTACTGACGATGACGTACTCGGATTATTTTTCATAGAACTGTGTTTCGTCAGTACACATGAGTCATCTTTGACCTGTAACCTTTATATATTATGTACCAAATTTCTGTTGTGGTAAATAAATCGTTTCGTAAATAAGTTTTTTGAAGTGAAACTTCTTTGGGCGCATGAGGGGTAAAATTTGAAAGAAAGTGTGACGCGGCAACGTCGGGTGCGGTTAGTACTTGGATGGGTGAGCGAATGGGAACACATGGGGAGGAGGCTCCTTTTTTGGAAGTCGGTTAAAAAAATAAAACAAATGTAATAAAAAAAGCATTTCGCATCAGTCAGTAAATGCACAATATTCGATTGAAATTGATTACTTGTTTCCTATTAATTGTAGCACTATATTAAATACAAACTTTTTTCCTCCATAATAGAGAAAAAAATAAAAGAAACCACAGAAAAATTCCAACCTATAGAACAAGCAGGCTTCAGACGAGGATTTTCCACAGTTGACCATATACACTCACTAGAGATGATAATAGAAAAATTCCAAGAGTTTAACAGACCACTCTACGCTATCTTTATTGACCACCAAAAAAGCCTTCGACACTCTACACCACTCATCGATTTGGGAAGCTCTACTCTCTCAAGATGTGGCACTGGATTATGTACAAGTCCTAAAAAACATTTATGACAACGGTATTAGCAGAGTGAAGTTGGAGACCACTGGGGGGCCACTCATACAAATAAAAAGAGGTGTAAGGCAAGGAGACCCAGTCTCACCAACAATTTTTATAGCAGTGCTTGAGTCCATCATCCGCAAACTAAACTGGGAGAGAGTCGGCATAAACATAAACGGGTGCTATCTGAGTCATCTTAGATTTGCTAACGATATAGTTCTGCTGTCAGAAAGCACAAATCAACTACAACTGATGATAAACTCTCTACAAGAAGAAAGTTGTAAAGTAGGCCTAGAAATTAACTTAGATAAAACTAATGTCATGACGAACCATATAAAAACGCCTATATATCTCAAAAATCTGCCTTTATCCTATGTTGATACCTACATTTACCTGGGTAAACAAATTTCATTTAATCAACACAACAACGAACTGGAAGTAGAGAGAAGAGTCAATATCACGTGGAAGAAGTTCTGGAGCCTAAAAGAAATTCTAAAAAGCGACTTGCCCATAAGGTTGAAAAGTAGAGTCATGAACAACTGTCTACTCCCCTCACTAACATACGCCTGTCAAACCTGGAAATTTACTAGGAAAATAAAAAACAAGATCATAACAAGTCAAAGAAGTATGGAAAGAAGCATTCTGAAGATTAGGAAGATCAAAAAAATCCGCCACACTACCATTAGACAGAAAACCAAAGTCATCGACGCTCTCAATTACTCACAGAAGCTAAAATGGCGATGGGCTGGACATGTAGCCAGACTTACTGACGGTCGTTGGACCAAAAAGACTACATCATGGTTGGGACCATCGCGCCAAAGAAAAAGGGGTAGACCAATTGTACGCTGGGCAGACGACGTTTCAAAAATAGCAGGTGCCCACTGGATGCGAGTAGCAGAGGATCGAGAACAATGGTCATCTCTGGAGGAGGCCTTTACCCTCCGTTGAGAGGGGTTCTTGCAATTCTACATTTATAACCAAAATTCAATTTATAATACATATATTTTAACAACTTTATATAGATAATTAACATAATTTATTTTTTAACAACTTTAGAAATACATACATAGTATCTAGATAATATTGTTTAAAATTAATTTTTGCATGCAAACAGTTTAAATTGTAAATATCTACTGTGATGCAGGAAATAAAAGGCTTTTTTATTTTATTTTATTTATTTATTTATTTATTAATTGTAGACTTGTAGTAAAGTGTATATGTAAAGTGTATAATGTATATGTGTCTCTATCACGAAACTATTACGGATTGAAACGAAACACAACAATAATAGCCTTATAACCTAGGTCAATAGAGCGGGTCCATCAGTGTCGGACGTAGTACCTAGGTACTATAATTTACTAATCTGTGGTGTCGGTCACAACTCTCGCGAATGTATATCTACTATTCACAATGAAAAAAATTAAAAATCGAATAGAAACACTACAATATACGTGTTGCAAAATCACTTCTACACTATAAAAGATACGTGTCACTTTCCATTGAACGAAAAGTTTTGTAAGGAGCCTGTGTATGTGTGTGTTACGTTGATGTATGACACGCGTGCCGTAATCTCAAAGGGTAAAGCTAGAGAGTTTAGTGAAGTAAAACTTCTTGACGCACGCTTGACTTGGGGAGTAACCCGATGAATGAATGAGACAAGAGCGTTACGAAAAGTGTAATCGGGCGAGGCGAACGGAAGTTGAGAGGAAGATATAAGTTAGATGGAGCTACAGAAGTTTTACTTCAGTCGTGTGGTCTAAAGCACACTCGTTTTTTTGTCTACATAACGCAAACGATTCTCGTATACGTAGAAGCTTTGGCAGTCCCTTTATTCCTTAGCCACGCTAATATTTATCTCAGATTATTTCTGTCAGTATGTTTAGTGTTAGTGAAGATAGAAAGAGAGAGAGTTACGTTTCGTATGTTACTGTAGGGGCAACTAAAGAAGTTCTACTCCAGTCGTGTGGTCTAAAGCAGACTTGTTTTTTTCTTTGTTTTTTTTTTTAATTTTTTCATGGTTTTAGAAATAACTACATCGTTTTAGGAAAATTAACTAGCAGACTGAACTCGGTTGCCTGGTAGAGTAAAGTAAAGGCGAAAACGACAATCTAAGCTCTCAAACGAAAAAGTCTCACAAACGAAAAAAAACCGACTTCATTATCATCGACAAGTAATACGACGTAATTAGACTAATACATAGTCAAGTAAATACGCAATATTAGAGATAATTAGAAAGGACTCGTCGGATCTCGATCAAACTTAAACCACATTGACCACATAACACTGGGACCATATGACAAATACTTACTAGGTTTCGATTAAAAAAGAAATCATATAATATTCAAATTCAAATTCAAAATATTTTATTCAGCATAAAATTATTACAATTCCTTACTGAACGTCATGAGTCTACTACCAGTTCGGAAAGAAGAAGCCTCCTGACCTGAGAAGAACTGGCGAAAGAAACTCAGCGGGACTAATATCTTTTTTTTTATCGTAATGTTTTTTTTTTCCAAAGCAGATATCAATTTTATTGGTCCACCACCAAATATAAAAAAAAATGTGACACATAAAAAATACAGTTGAATTGAGAACCTCTTCCTTTTTCGAAGTCAGTTAAAAATAGTTCGACTGGATGGGTATAGATATAGGTCATCTTATGTACTTTATACGGATTAGGGCTCTACCGTCTTAAATCGTGTACTGTATCCGTTCTTATGCAAAGATAGAGATACAAAAAAAATGTTTAGAACATCTGATGCAAGTAAATTTCTCAGCCTTAGAAAACTTTCACATACTAAACGAACACCCAACCGAATTCTGAGCACACATAATCATTTCAAAAGGAAAAAAAAGGTAACGGCAAAAGTCTTTAACTAAAACGAACCTAAGAATAATTACTTGAACTAATCTTGTTAGGCGCGCACTTTATTGCGAGAAAGGGAAAAAGTTTTTCCCCAAAGTAAAACAAGAAAAAGAAGAGTTTTCATGAATTATCTTTACAGGTTAATGTTTAACTTGTTAGGGCTATTAAAAGATAAAAAATTATCCCATTAACTTTGATTGTAAGACATTCATATATAGGTATATCTAAAAAGTATTTAAGGGGGGGGGGGGGTTAAAGGGGTTAATAACATATGGCCAAACAACTTATACGGGGTCAGCTAGCTATTTATAAAAATTACTAAAACATGAACGTGACCAAGTTGTGAGAGACCTGTGAAAAAAATACTATAAAAATCCAATTTGTTGAAATACAAATAATCTATAAGGGAAACTTTTTAATTTGTATTGAAATAAAATTTCAAAAAGTGTATACCAATACATAAATACATTACCTAATACAACTCTATATAAAGAACAGATTAGCCTTCGTATTTATTGCCAAAGCGCATACACGTTATGCAACCTCGTACATCCGCTAAAGCCTCGAGTATGCCACGTAAAAGCCTTGATGTATGCCCGAAAGATTACGGAAAGCTCGGCTTGCCCACATAATACGAATGCCAAAATTTACCTCTGAAAATAAAATAGTACTAGATTTTCGTTGCTTTAATTTTCTGCCTACACAATACGCGAAATTGCTACCTTATTGAGATGTAATTTTGGTTTAAATAATTAAATTATAATATTTTCTTATTTGCCTACGTAAGATGTTTGTTGAAAATGTCAAATGGGATTGTTTTTACATTTCAGAATAAAATTGTTTTACATAAATATGTCATCAACTTACAAATATAATCTATGCTTATATATGTTATATTTCCATTTTCCAATAAACATTTTAATTTTTTGAATTAATACTTCTTTACGCACGCTTGTCTTGGGGAGTAAGCTGGCGATGCGTAACGAAAGCTTTACGAAAAGTGTGATTGAGCGAGGCAAACGGAAGTTGAGAGGGGGATATAAGTTATTGAAGATAGAGAGAAAGTTACGTAGCTACTTGTCTCGATAGATTCTTCCTTAATTGACGTACTACTTCTACCTAAAATTAATTTCTTCAAATACAGAACCTATCTAGAGTGGAAATTAAAGCTGCAAGTTTTCACCGTATTTTTGTATCCACTACCACTACAGCCTATCACAGTCCACTGTTGGACATAGGCCTCCACAAGTTCGCGCCCGAAATTATGACGCGAACTCATGTGTTTTGCCCATAGTCACCACGCTGGACAGGCGGGTTGGTGACAGCAGGGCTGGCTTTGTCGCACCGAAGACGCTGCTGCCCGTCTTTGGCCTGTGTATTTCAAAGCCAGCATGGATGGTTATCCCGCCATCCGTCGGCTTTTTAAGTTCCAAGGTGGTAGTGGAACTGTGTTATCCCTTAGTCGCCTCTTACGACACCCACGGGAAGAGAGGGGGTGGCTACATTCTTTAGTGCCGTAACCACACAGTATTTTTGTACGCCAAAGAGGTAATTGACGCACCCATATATCACAATTATATTTCTTTTATGCCGATCAATAATAAAAATGAAATGCATATAATAAACACAATACTCGTTACGGAACAATATTCAAATAAACATAAATAATACCTATACCCTGTTTTTTTTCGGTACGGACTAAATTGACACATGCAAATGTCAATTTTCGAAATAATGATACCAGCTTTTTTGTAATAGTGTTGTATACCGATTTTATGAATACAATACCGGTTTTATGAATCGTAACTTTTTACTTTCACCACATAATTTTATTATTATTTGACAATAGACGAATCTTTTAAAAATCATGGTAACTATGGAGCATCACAGAAAAAAAAAATTATTAATAGGTATTTAATAAAGCCGAGGATAAAATTAAAAAATAAATACGTAAATTTGTAATGTACCGAATGTTAAGATAAAAAAAAAAAAACATTTTATTTTATTGTTTGAGTATTTGATATTTTGCTACCTTACCTTTCTTTTATTATTGTTTAGTTTTTTTTTAATGTAAATGATATTTTTTTTTTACTTTCGTTTAGTGTGTGTATCACCTTAAGGCGAAATAAATGTTTTTTTATTTCATTTCATTTCAATTTGCATGTGGTTACTAAGATTAATAAATACTTTAAAAAATAAGTGTTTTTCATTTATCATGAATCTATACATTAGCCATAGGTAGGTACATACATTATATAGGTATGCCTATAGGTACATTACGGTTGTCGCCACATTCTAAAATTTTAAAGACAAAGGTTTTTGTAATTATTACTGAAAAAGATACTAGATTGTAAATTACGTAAAGTTACGGTAGTGGCACATCACTATTAACGATTCGCAAAAAACTAGCAACACAGCTTATGTCAATTTAGTCCGTACCAGGGGGGGTACACTCAAGTAATCGATCAAAGCGGCATCTGGTGATTGTTTGGTGTCGATTTGTGGTAAAGCAGTTCTGTAATTAAGCATTATTTTTATAGATGTCGCTTCTACTCGTATCAAATTGTTGATAAATATGGATGTTGCCACTTGTTATAGTATATTGCGCTTAAGGGTGTTTATAAAACTACCTTTACTGGGCCTACAGATACAAATTAAAAATGTAATCACTTTTAAATACATTTGAAATGAATTGAAGTTCAAAAAATCAATTATATACCCTATATAAATGTAATTGGCGGTTCTTTCAACTAAATAAATACAAAATATGTGGGAAATGAAAATAATAATCTAGCAACATTATAAAACTAAAACGAACACGAAGTTTTTGAATTTTGACATTTATTATGTGAAAAAAGAATAAGATAGGTTATTTTTGTACCAAAACTATTTGTAATTATATTTTATTGTAAATAACTATGTAGAATGTTTATTAATAAAGTATTGTACTTTTAAGTGATTTGATGACTGCAAATTTTCAAAAGTGAAAACGATTTTCAAGTGTGTAATCCGATGAGCTCTCGTTTTGAATTTAAATTCATATAAGTTTTTGTTTGATATTGTTGAGTTTTAGGTTGTTTTTGTGTTTTTGGTACGTTTGTGTTTTATATGAACTATAAAAATAAATGATATTAAGTTTTAATCAATTGTTTTATTTTAAACTGTTCTTACTTTTTCTTTATTATGTAAATATCATATCTATCATCAGGTTTGCTAAACATAAAATCCATTACATAAATCACTCCTTTTGCGGGACTGATTTGTAATAGATTTTATTACTTTAACAAACCTGATTCGATACAGGAAAACTAATTAAATAAAATAACTAAGGTACGTATAATAGGTAGGTACTAGGTAGGTACTTATATATACCTATATATATATATATATATAGGTTATGGCATCGTAGTTTGCACCAAACATCCACCAGAGGCGCTACTTTCCATACTTGCAAAAAAAATAGCGGAGTTGGCTCTCTTTTCCCGTATAGTTATTGTACTCTGTGGTCCGTACCGAAAAAAAACGGAGTATAACTGAGTGTAAAGGTGTCAAGGATGTTACCAGTATACCCATCAGGTCAACAGCGATTTAGCTGAAAATTTAAAAAAACCGCTCTCGTTTTAATTGCCAACATTAAAAATAAAATGTTTTTGGGCGAATTCATGAATAAAAGATTTAAAATTCATGTTCCACCAAAAAGAGGAATGTTACGATGTAGGTACGAAAAACATACCGTTTACATTGTATAAATGTTTTTGAAACACATTTCAAACTTTCAAAGATGTGTCATATGTAATTGCTTAAACGAAAACTCATTGTTTGCACAATTAAGACATGTAGAAAAAAAAATAAAAATTTAAAGCCGTTAAAACCAAAGAAAATGACACATAAAAATAAATAAACTAGCCCGCAAAGAAAAAGGATAGGCCTATAGCTTTATGAAATGAAGACTAAACAAAAGAATATTTAATGCCATACTTTGCGGTCCAGTGTAAAAAAACGTATGAATACTTATTTTAAGGCCTAATTTTTACAAAACGTTTCACACCTTTTTTAATCAGATATTTAATTAACTGTTCTATTTAGACAAATATTTTTCAATTAAACAAAAGTTAGTTGCGTTACACTTTTAAATACCTGCTCGACATTTGCCTAACTTTATTTCTGGGTACCTAGCTTCCCACGGGAGATTTTCCCGGTAATGAGACCATTTAACATTCAAGTCAGTGACAACCTACGCCTGAAACATCGCTAATTTTAGTTCGTAAGCTAGTCACTAGCAATAATTGACATGAACTGGGAGAGGCAAGGGCATGTCTAGTTTTGGGGAGTAAAATATACACTTATGTATATATCGAGGCCAAATTATTAACTGCATATGTTCGACCATTTCATAAAATGTTTGTTTATACTGAAGTTTGTCTAATTATCAAACTTGTCTATGAAATACTAGATAATAGACTAAATTCTACGTAACATCAAAGGTATCGGAGCTGGATGAGGACTGCGGAAAACCTTGGAAAAGTTTGGCGCGAACTTGGTAATGGTTATGTCCAGTAGTAGACTGCGATAGGTTGAAACGATCGAGATTAATTCTTACCCGCGTTTATTCCTGTTAGATTGATTGATAGTAGGAGATTATGACATGGTTAGACCGTGATATTTAAGGTTACAGCTCTTTTTTTTTTTTTTTTTTTCGCAGGGTAACCCATTTACGGGTGATATCCAGGACGCCCGGGTAGGCAGTCCTAGACCGTATGTCGGACTCAGCACTTGGGGGTGCCACTACCGCACTAAATCCCTGCGGGAGCCTTCAGCCGCTTTAATTGGAGGGTCCCGGATCTGCAGGCAACAGGATCCCCTCCAGCGACAGGCTGGCCTCGGCGAAAAGGCCAGACTTCTCCTCCATGGGGACTGTCCGGCTCACCTCTGAACAGTCCCGACGACGCCGTGTCTAGCAGGACCGGGTTCCCATCCCGGCCCGACACGGGCACAGGGGCGTTACTGGAAGCGCATTAAGTAGCGCCTCCTACGCACCCCCATTCGTCGCCCGCGGGTGGAAGCCACGTCGGCGGCCTCCTCTCTCACCCGCTCGTCGGCCTCCTTTTGGAACATAACTGTCTCACAGAAGGAGACCATCGCCTTCCAGGACTCGTCGTTGCCAAGCATCGCGGTGATGACGCTCGGGAGCGACAGATCCCCTCCGAGGACCGACGTCAGACCCTGACGCAGTGCCGCCCATCTCGGGCACACCTCGAGAGTGTGCTGGGCAGAGTCCACCGCCGCGCCACAATCGTGACATTCAGTCGTAGGCCTCCTTTGGGCCGTCCGACACAGGTAGTCACCAAAGCAACCGTGCCCGGTGAGAACCTGCGTCAGACGGAAGGTGAGGGGCTTGCGTTTTCGACGCATCCACCACTCAAGGACCGGGCGCAGGGCAGCTGTTACGCGTGTGCCATACGGCTCCTCCACCAGGTCCTCTCCCCACCTCCGCATTAGCGCTTCCTGCCCTACCCGGCGCACCCGTAGGATCCCGTCCAACGTGGGGTTCTCACCAAGAGCCCTCCTACCCGAGACGTATGAGTAGGTCTCGGCAAGAACCTCCGCCACGAGTTCCCACGGGGGGTCGCCGGCTAGAGCAGTAGCTGCAGCCCACGATACCGTACGGTACCCCCGAATCACCCTCACCGCGATGGTCCTCTGCGCAGAGCGCAGCGCAGCCCTATTCCTCGCAGTGAGGCGATCCGCCCAAACCGGGGCACCGTACGTCGCCATACTCCGGCAGACACCGGAGTACAGCTGCCTGCAGGCGGCGCTGGGTCCTCCGAGGTTCGGGAGGAGTCTGCCCAGTGCACTCGCCACCTTCACAACCTTCGGTCCCACCATAGCGAAGTGTGGGCCGAAGGTCCACCCTCCGTCAAGGATGAGCCCCAAATATTTGATTTGGGAGCTCATTCTGACCCTTCCCTCTCCGATCTGCAGGGTAGCCCCCGGTGGAGGTCCCTTGCGTCCGGTCCCACGAAAGAGGAGGGCTTCAGTCTTGTCAATTCTGACACGAAGCCCTAAACTCTTTATGCGGCTGATCACGAGGTCGAGTCCGACTTCGGCCAGCCGCGCCGCCTCCTTGAAGTCACGTCCCCGGGAGTAAACGAGGGTGTCATCCGCGTAGCAGATGACACCCATTCCGGGGAGGAGACGGCCTCGCAGGACCCAGTCGTAACCGATGTCCCACAGGATCGGTCCCAGAACCGATCCTTGCGGGACACCGCAGCCAACTTGCCGCCACTCCACAGACCCCGACCGGATCTCGTGGCCAACCCTCCGATCGGAGAGGTATGCCTCCAACAGCCTTCTTAGATACAGGGGCACTCCGAAGTACTTCAGTGCCTCCCGTATCACTGCGTGCGGGAGACTGTTGAAGGCGTTCGCGATGTCCAGGGACACCGCGACAACCACCTCCCTCCCGTGTTCCGCCTCACCCGTCACCGCCCGTAGACGCTTGAGGGCATCAATGGTCGACCGGCGTGCTCGGAACCCGAATTGGGACTCTGAGAGTCCGGGTCCCGAACCTTCCTCCAAGTGTTGAACGAGCCGGGAGGCCACCACTCTCTCCAAGGCCTTCCCAGCTTCATTCAGCAACACCACCGGTCGCACCGCCGAAGCTGAGTCCGGTGTCCGCCCTGCCTTGGGAAGTAGGCAGAGCCGACCCTCCTTCCAGGCCCCCGGGAACTGGCCAGATCGTAGGCAGCGGTCAAACAGCTCCCGGAGGCTGTCGCCGAGGTGCCTGAGAGCGATCGCGAGTACCCTCCCGTGCACCCCGTCCGGACCCGGCGCCCTCTTCTTACTCTGAAGGCGGGACAGAGCCGCCTCCATTTCAGTCTCTGTGACGGGTGGTGGAACACCCTCCTCCTCGTCCGACGTCTGCCGAGCCATCCGGGGGGCATAAAGCCCTCCGGTTCGTCGGGGAAGAGTTCCCCAACGATCCTCCCCAGTTGGTCCGGCTGGAGTGTTTCGCTGATAGGGGCCGACTGAGCGCGGAGCCTGTTCCGTGCCCAAATATACGGTCGACCCCAGGGGTCTCTCTCCAGACCCCCAACTAACTCCAGCCAGGCCTCCTCCTTGGCTCGGTATATGGCTTGCTGCAGGATCTTCGCTTTCTCCACGTAGATCCTGCGCAGCCTGTCGTCCCTGTCCACGTCCTGGGGGCGTCTCCGCCTGCTCCGGGTATATTGTCTCCTGGCCCCGTTGCAGGCGGCCCGAAGACCGGCTATCTCAGCCGACCACCAGTAAAGCGCCCGCCGCGGGGATGAACGCTTCGCGGGCGGCATGGCCGCTCTGCAGACTGCAGTGAATGCATCGCAGAGCCGGCTAGCCGCCTCGTCCACTCCAAACTCCGACAGCAGCGGGAGACTCCAGCGGCCAACGATTGCGGCCTCCTCTGCCAGTTCCCGGTCGAGCTTGGAGAGTGCCCAACGCGGAAACTGGCTACGCCCCCTAAGGTTACAGCTCTACTCTGACGACTGATGAGTCCTAAAATGACAATAACTTTCCTGAATATTTCTTTCTATTTTTTACTATCCAAAATGGCGGGACTGTTTCTATTTGAAAACCCACTCAGATTTTTATTCAGTTGTAATAAAATCTTGACATTTTTATTAGACATTAAGACATATTGAGACATTTTAACACAAATATAAGTAGTGGGTGCACAACATTTCACAATCAGGTACTCGGCAAGTTCAGGGACACTAAAGTCATTACTGTGTTACTATAACATTACTAAGCCTTAATAAATAATAAATTGCACAATATTTATATTTACATTTCTCGAAGGGCAATGTCAGGGACGAATACCTTATGAAAATACAGTCACGTTCTATATTATCCATTTCTTATATTAGACACGATTTCGCCCACGACGACCCACGGGATTTACAGACTATTTCTTAAAAATATTTTATTTAAATACTAGCTTACCCGACAGACGTTGTCCTGTCTTAACTATGAATATTGAATTCGAATTGGTATTGTCCACGCAATTATTGTTTTTAATTTATTATTTTTAGTATTAAAACCTTCCATGGGCCTTAAGAACATAAAAAAAATTAGCCGAATTGGTCGAGCCATTCTCGAGCTATGCGCTTAGCAACATGTATTTTTATTTATATAGATATAGATACTGGCTAGTTAAGATTGTATTTTATTTAAATCTATACTAATATAATAAAGCTGAAGAGTTTGTTTGATTGTTTGTTTGTTTGTTTGTTTGTTTGAACGCGCTAATCTCAGGATCTACTGGTCCGATTTGAAAAATTCTTTCAGTATTAGGTAGCCCATTTATCGAGGAAGGCTATAGGCTATATATCATCACGCTAAGACCAATAGGAGCGGGGTCCACGCCGACGAAGTCGCGCGCAGAAGCTAGTAATAGTTAAGATTACTCTTTGAAATATATAAATTACAAAGTTTACAAGAACGCATAGATAAATACTTAGGTAGGATCTGCGAGGTAAAGTAAAACTTTTGATATCGGATAGATTAAATGTGATTTGTCATAAATTACTTTTTATTTTGTATTCATACAGAATCCGTGTAGTACAAACAGCAGACGACAAATTCTTTACCGATTCTCTACAAATATCAAAAAACAGAAAGTAATTGAAATTTCCTAAACAACGTCCTCATTCACTGATAGAAGAAAGAAAGAAAGAAAACATTTTTTTAGCCTTTCCGTTTACAAATTATAAAAAAAAATACGTGGAAAATAATTAAAACATAAAAATATATATTATAATAATAATAGAAACATAAAAGAATACAATTATAAAATAAAATAAATAAAATTAAATTAATAAATTAACAAAAAGGATAGGTAGCAAACACAAAATAATATAAAAGAAAAAAGAAAGAAAAGGCCAACTAGGTTTCTGCCTCAGCAATGTTTTTGACACCAAGAATTTGCTGCCAGAAACGCTGTTATTCTGGCAGGACCTATTCTGGTGACTAGACGTTTACAATAAGAATGATAACGATATAAAATTATAGACAATAATAAAATTTTACACATAGAAGTCGCAGCAGATACTTGTATTTGTGATAGCAATCTAATACACTACATTTAGGAGTAGGTACTTTCGCCTTCATTACAAAATTAGACTTACTTTTTCCGAATTAAAAATATTTTAACATAATATAATATATCCTGTAACAGCCTTAGACATCACAAAATATTTGTCTTTATTGGGCTTGTAAACAATAATTTATTAGAGAAAAAAAATTAAAGCATAAAATTAAAAAGGCAGAAAGAATTAGGTACTATTATTCGATACATTTTTTTTCTACTGGCGAGTCATCCATGACCAAGACGTCTGCAACGTCACCGAAATATCGGGATTTTCGAAATCACAACCACGGAAAATTTCATAGTACCAGACGCGTACATTTAGGCAAAAAAGGTTGGTCTTATGATCAACCATGACAAGACCGAGTACTTCCACATGAAGCGATACAGGAATATTCGCGAAGCAAGACAAGACCTCCAGGTTGGAAATTATAGCACATACAAGGGAGTGACCAAATTTAAATATCTTGGCTACACTGCAACCGATACGAATACACGTGACGAAGAAATACAGATACGTATACAAAACACCTTGAGATACAGTGCAGCCCTGCACAAGGTCTTAGTGTCCAAGCTTCTAAGTAGAAATACCAAAATCACAATTTACAAAACCATAATTCGTCCAATCCTTATGTACGATTGTGAGGCTTGGACACTTACGCTTAGAGAGGAGAACATGCTTCTGGTCACGGAAAGGAAAATTTACCGCAAGATCCTAGGACCAACCAAAAGGCAGGACGGCAGCTGGCGAATAAAAACCAATGCTGAAATTGCAGACCTGGTGTCTGAGCTAAATATCATTGGAGTCACCAAATCTCATCGGTTCCGGTGGCTCGGACATGTCGAACGCATGGGGGAGGATCGAGCAGTTAAGAGAGCTTATCTGGGTCGACCAACTAGACGTAGACCGGTGGGTCGCCCCAGATACCGCTGGAGGGACGTAGTTGAGGCAGATTTGCGTGAGATCCAAGCCAACAACTGGCGATAAATCGCGCAAGATCGTGCGAAGTGGAGGAATCTTGCTTCGGAGGCCAATACTCACTTCGGGTCACTGAGTCAGGTGGGTTAGGTTAGACGTGTACATACTGACCGTGTAAGTTTGAACACTCATATTTGGAACATCACAACGTGATAAATCTAATAATTTCACTTCTAATATTTTCTAACAAAACAATAAATATATATTTATAGTATAAAATAATAATAATGTCATTAAATACCATATAGACCATCCATAGACCTAAAGTGGGGTGAGGTGGGGTTGAGAGTGGGTGATGCTAACTTTAGAACCATCATTACTACTCAAAAAATAAGGATAAACTTTGGGCACAAAAGATTCATTCAGAAATCATTATTACATAATAATAAATATATAGTGCTACTTTCGTTATCACTCAAATATATACATAGCTCAGTTGTTCCCGTTTTAGATATGAAATAAAATGAAAACAGCAAATGTAGGTCAGATCAGATCTGAATAGTGCCCATTTTATTCACTTGTATAAAAATAGCCAATACGAAATGGAAAAATGTGATATATCTAAATATAGCTTGTACTAAACTTTATTTTATGATCAGTATGTTCTGTATGTTTGTAAGAAAACCAATCTCGATCGATCGTAAGTGGGTTTGGATATCACTCAAATTCTCAATCTGTGCATCGTTTAAAACTCCTATTATTCTCCTAGTTAATGTATTGTACGTACGTATGTATGTATTTATGTTTATTTTACTTTATTAGACATTTATTTTTATTAATTGGTATAACTACTATACTTTCTTGGAGTCGCTCTCAACGATATGATTAAAAATGAGGCTATCCGCGAGAGAACGAAAGTAACCGACATAGCCCACAGAATTAGCAGGTTGAAGTGGCAGTGGGCTGGTCATCTGTGTCGCAGGACCGATGGCCGTTGGAGTAGACATGTCCTAGATTGGAGACCGCGTGTTGGCAAACGCAGTGGGAGATATCCTCCCGGGGGAGGCTGGATGAGGGTTGAGGAAAAACGGGATGTTTGGCGCGAACTTGGGCAGGCCTATGTCCAGCAGTGGACCACGATAGGATGAAGTGATGATGACGAAGATACCTACTTTCTATTTTATTATCTACGTAAATACGTAGCTGGCATATATTTTTATCATTAAAAATGACAATGTTGCATAATAGAGATTAGTTTAAAATTTTATGCATGATTTATGTGTAAAGTTGTCTCAAACATGAGATAAGAAAATGAATAAACTTCGTGGAGTAAAACAAATTTTATACGCGTAACTTTATTTGGCACCCTATTAAACTTTTTGTTAATACTAGCTTCTGCGCACGACTTCGTCAGCGTGGACTCCGCTCCTATTGGTCTTAGCGTGATGACACATAGCCTATAGCCTTCCTCGATAAATGGGCTATCTAACACTGAAAGAATTTTTCAAATCGGCCTAGTAGTTCCAGAGATTACCGCGTTCAAACAAACAAACAAACAAACTCTTATATTAGTATACATATAGATTTAAGATCATAAGTCAAATCGGTTTCAACGTACTGATTACTCCGTCTTTGTTTGAATGAATTTACATTAATTACAAAATATAACTGAGAGAGGGCATAGCAGGACCTGTTCAAAATCTGGAACAGCCCGACTGGGGTAAGAAGTACATCGACCTTACAGAAGATCCCAGCTAAATAATACTATTCTCAAAATGTTATGCTCCTGTGATGATCGAGTAAAGTAACCATCAGAGCTCCTGGTGGGGGGGGAGATTGGGGATAGGGTCGGCAACACGCTAGCGTTGCCTCTAGTGAATAAAAATATTTTTCATATACAAAAAAAAATATAGAAGTTTTAATTTGCACTTACTCGTACAATTAATTTTATCTAATCTTTATTTTTAACTTCAATTTCAGTATTTTAACCAAAACAAAAAAAATCAATAAATATTAAAATGTACCTACATAAAATAGAAATGAAGATTAAAAAGGCAATATCAGATTCACAATACAGCGTCGTATTAATTTCTCAAGTACTAACTGCGGTTAAGAGCTAAAAGTTGGCGCCCGACATGGGACAAGAAAATGAATAAAGTTTATTATAGCACAGAAATACTATAAACACGACTTCATTTGAAATGCTTAAGTTTCTAAGTGTTTGAGTTTCAACTTTAATCAAATATATTTTAGCACTAGTCAACTGCTGTTATTTTACTTGTCACTATGCTAGCTTTTTTGTATATATCTGCGCTAGCTTTTATCATGTCTATTTTCATCTATACTTACTTAATAATAAAAAGCTGAAGAGTTTGTTTGTTTGGTTGTTTGTTTGTTTAAACGCGGTAAACTCTGGAACTACTGGGCCAATTTGAAAAATTATTTTAGTGTTAGGTAGCCCATTTATCGAGGAAGGGTATAGGCTATGTGTCATCACACTAAGACCAATAGGAGCGGAGTCCACGCCGACGAAGTCGCGCGCAGAAGCTAGTATAGTACTATTTGTAGCCATCTTAAAACTTAAAACGTTTCTTTTTATTTCTTTTTAATTTAGACATTTTATTCGAATCACAAGTATATTCCACATTATTATTTCAACTCACGATTCAGCCTTCCCACATCCCACAGCTGGGCATAAACTTCTTTCTCCTACACAGACAAAATGATCAGCCTTTTGTTTTTATTCAAAATTTTCATCAATTTCACAATTATCAATTATCATACGCATATTTCATCAATCTAGAATATTACGAGTATAATAAACTTTCGTCTAACATTATTCTGCCTGTAAAATAATCTATTTTGTAACAGATAGTATCATTAATTATACACTAAAAAGCTCTTAATGAAATTTCATCTAGCGCTTTTCCAGTCCCAAGACGATGAATAAAAAGCGATCGAGGACAATGAGAAGATTAAAAATATATAAAAACTATTTGGACCAGCTGATTTTCCTTTTATTAAAATTTAATGCATTGCAGATTTTAAAGCTTTTTGTGATTTTTCACCTCTGAACCTTTTTCAACAATTGACAAGTAATGGTGTAAATTAAAAAAACTAAATGCGTCAGTCGGTCAGTGTAAAATATAAATAGGTGTTATAATAAGGTTACTTGACATTTTAATATAATCATCGTGACGTATGACGTTGTCATGTTATTTTGATGCCCAGTCAACCGTTCACATAAAGGATTAGCGAGTTCAAAGGACAGACAAAATGTTTTGCTTGAAGCTACATACATGACAGCAAAAGAATATGACAATATAAAAAGGCGTCTAACCTTTTTTATCTACCTACTAAAGAAAAGGAACTTGCTATTACAAGTAAAGATATAAAGAAAAGTACGTTTATATCCTCAAAGATCCAAAATGGCTGACAATAACACAAGTCCAGAAAGGTAACGCCCACGCCTTCTGTCTCAGCTGGCTTTTACAGACACTAATAGACGTCCATCTTGATTATGGAACTAAAACCTAGTTATATTGTTTAGAAAATAAATTACAACTGCCAGTATAGTTTTCAATCAATTTTGTTTTCTTGCAAACAAAAAAAACCTACTTCAATTTACATCCACAAGTAATACAACGTAAATAGTCGAAAAATAATTAATTAAATAGGCATTACTAGGGATAACTCAAAAAGTACCTAGGTACTTATCAAATCTTACTCAAATTTAAAAAGCGGGTGAGGATTACCTCAGAGTGTTAACACATAAAAAATGCAGCCGAACTGAGAACGTCCTCCTTTTTTAAATCGGTTAATACTACTTTCAAATTAAGAATAGTAATAAATTAAAAATTTATTTTTTTCGTTTTAGTGCATTCAAATAAAAGCTTGTTTTTTAAAAGGTTTTTTACTTTTAATTTATTTTTGACTTTTTAGTCGGTTATCACGTCACTTTATTCGAATTATTCTTAGCAAGCCCTTTCATTTGATATCCTATTGTAGTAGTGCACTAAAAATAACTAGTCCACACTCTTGGATATGCCGCCATATTTGATTTAGAATGACGTCATAAAGTTAACCATGCATTGGCATCCAAATTGAACCTATATACAAAATTTCAGCTCAATTGGTTGAAGATATCTGCTTCAAAATTGAGTTGCAAAATTTCACCTGAACAAACATACATACATACAAACCATGCATTGTCATCCAAATTGAACCTGTATACAAAGTTTCAGCTCAATTGCTTGAAGATATTTGCTTCAAAATTGAGTTGCAAGATTTCACCCGAACAAACATTAAATTTACATACATACATACATACATTGCAAGTTAAATAAAAGCTTGTAATAAAACCTTTTTAGAGGACAGTTTTTGTAACGAGGAGCAGAATCTTTACGATCATAATATTAATAAATCAAATAGTTTAACATTATCGGCTCATTAATTATCGAGACTGCTATAAAGAGAGTTATTGCTATTTAATCTTTACATGATTGTTATAAAACATGGCTAAAACGTAAAACGGATTTAAGTAAACCCAAAAAAAAATTATACTTACTTTGTTACAAAGTTTACTTTAAAAGTATTAGACGTACAATACCATGAAAATGTTACATAGAAAGAAAATGAAGAAAAACAAAAATATACCTATACCTTCAAAAGGTGATGTTATCACTACGACCTATTCCAGATTTAATCTATTCTCACCACAATATATTTACTGATTTACCAATTGATTAGGCTTCAAAATATTCCTAATTGTACGTTAATGTTATATTTCCTGAAAAAGTAAGCCGATGTACACAAAAGAGTATCAGACCCAAGATCGTAAAAGTTAAATGTAGGTACACGATGGCAGAGTAATCATTATTCTGTACACATTATATTTTTCAATCTCAATTTCTTTTTAAAAATAAAATTCAATTTTGTTTTAACTCTCGTGCCACAATCACGCACACCAGAAAGGGATGAGTTTTCTAACTAAAAATGAAAGGAGTTATTGAATAAGAATTTTAGCATTAATGGTTAAAATAACTGACAGATCCAGGCCTCTATACTAATATTATAAAAAGAAAAGATTTGATTTGTCGTATATTTGTAATGTGTTTGTACAGATTTTAAAAATTAATTTAACAATAGAATGCTTTGTTATTAGGTACTTAATGACATGGGCGAAATTTCAACGGTAGAAAATGTAACAGTAATTTGTAGTAAGGGAGACGTAGAACATCGACCTTCACCGATCTGATAACTCGATGAGACATATTTTTTATCAAATATAATTTATAAACAAATATGCCTATGATAAATCAAATCCTATAATAGCCTTTCAAAAAGTGGTCATGGCTATTTTTAATTTGATTAATTTTAATTAATTTTTTTTTCATCGTGTATCGTAGGTCGCGAAATAACTTTATTTTAGAAATGAGTAGTCGTATCTGAACCATTTTGAAAATCCTACCTGCATGTTCTGCCTAATAAAACCAACCCAAGCTAAATAAGATAAAATTAAAATGTAATCATGTTCTTACAGTAATGATAAAGATATATGTACATAAATTAAAATGAATCGCCGATATTTATGTTAGCATTTAATTTCCGAACGACTGAAACAAAACCCTGTTAAGAAAATTAAAAAAAATGGCGGTCAGAAGTTCGCTGGGTCAGCGAGTATATAATAAAACATCACGCAGCGAATCCTACGGATACAATACACGATATTATATACTATTAAAAATATATTATATAGGTACAATAAACGATAACTAAATTGGTATAATGGTTTGAGTTGTCTGGAAGAAATGGCTAAATAGCCATAAGTCCGCCCATTGTACTTCACAGTCTGTAAATGTCTTTAAATGTGTTTAATGTTTAAAATGTAGTATGTACCTAGTTGTGGTGTACAATAAAGTGTAAATAAATAAATAAATAAACTGTCTAATTTCTACCAACAGCCTAAATAAATATAATTGTGATAGAGCTTTATGCACGACGCTGCTCTACTACACATTAATATAAATATTTGGACAGGCCCCTCTTTCCCAGTGGGCACACTGGGCAAGTGCCCAGGGCCCCGCTATCGATAGGGGCCCCACTCTGATCAAATACAAAGTCCCTAGTTCCTGTCAGATTACCAAACGATAACCAATATTTATTAACAAAAAACATATGTATATAATTTTAAGGTATCGAACCTAATTTACTGACTACAAAACTAACTTACTAGTTTTTACATACGCGTTATAGCTATACACTCTCTTCCAAAAATTAGGCTTTGAATTCTGAAGAGTTGAGACAAAGTTGTAAAGAATTTGCTGAATTTTATTACGAAGATA
Organism: Melitaea athalia; assembly: GCA_905220545.2. NCBI lineage: Eukaryota > Metazoa > Arthropoda > Insecta > Lepidoptera > Nymphalidae > Melitaea > Melitaea athalia. Next base: position 4,729,375 of record HG992204.1, read on the forward strand.
TTAATGAGAAAGAGTTAGAAATAGAATGTTTGCATTTAACAGAATACTTAAAAATTGTTGACAGTGAAAAGACGGATAGTATATTAAAAATATATCATCTTTTGAAAGATAACAAAATTGAAGACACATTTCCAAATGTAGTAATTGCATTAAGAATCTTTTTAAGCATGATGGTAACTAACTGCAGTGGGGAACGCTCCTTCTCGAAATTAAAAAGTATTAAAAATGAATTAAGAAGTACAATGCTTCAAGAGAGGTTAACCAGTTTGTCACTGATGTCTATAGAAAGTGATGTGCTAAAAAGCATAGATTTTGACGAAGTGATTAACGATTTTGCCCATCTAAAATCTAGGAGGGTTCCTCCTTAAATAACATAGATTTTTAAGCTCTATCCTGGAAATGCTCAAAGACTTACTTTAGTGGATTATATGACATTAATTTATCTAGTCGTTTCATGTGATTATTAATAAAAATAAATATTTCACCTTGTTTATCTACTTTCTTTGTCTATTCTTACAACAATAATTGTGTTTGCTAGCAAACAAAAAAAAACCGACTTCAATTACATGTAATACGTAAGCCGACGAAAAAAATTAACAAACGCACTAGTTGTCACTACGATTTTCGAGGGTACCCCTCGATTTCTCTGGGATTCCATCATCAGATCCTGGTTTCCTTATCATGGTACCTAAGTTGGGATATCTCCTTTCCAACAAAAAAAGAATTATCAAAATCGGTTCATAAACGACGAAGTTATCCCCGAACATACATTAATATATATATATATATATATATATATATATATATATATATATATATATATATATATATATATATATATATATATATATATAACTAGCTGACCCAGCAAACGTTGTTTTGCCATATAAATTATTAACCCCCTAAATCACCCCCCCTTGAACTTAGGGGTATGAAAAATAGATGTTGGCCTATTCTCAGACCTACCCGATATGCACAAAAAATTTCATCAAAATCGGTCAACCCGTTTCGGAGGAGTATGGCAACGAAAACTGTGACACGAGAATTTTATATATTAGATTATATATACGGTCGAATTGAGTAACCTCCTCCTTTTTTGAAGTCAGTTAAAAACAGTTAGTATTCTGTCAAAGTCATAGGGGCCCCATTATCCTATTATGCCCAGGGCCTCCAATAGGTTAAAGACGGCCCTGTATTTGGATCATTTTTATACTTGTATAACGATTGGGACGAAGCCAAGGGGTTACAGCCATTGGGTGTTACGCTAGCATTCGCGGGATCTAGCCCTGCTCATGTCGAAATACTGTATTAGGTATAGGTACATACGAGATTGTTGTCGTATTCGTTATTTGTGTTTGCGGACATCCTACAGGCTTCTCATGACATTGTAAATCTATACTAATATATAAAGCTGAAGAGTTTGTTTGTTTGGTTGTTTGTTTGTTTGTTTGTTTGTTTGAACGCGGTAATCTCTGGAACTACTGGGCCGATTTGAAAAATTCATTCAGTGTTAGATAGCCCATTTATCGAGGAAGGCTATAGGCTATGTATCATCACGCTAAGACCACAAGCAATTATTTAAAACTAGCTTCTGCGCGCGACTTCGTCCGTGTGGAATAGGACCAATTCTGTCAAACATAATTTTTGCGAAACTTTAACCGTTTACGTAGCGGAAGCTCTCAAAAGGAAAAAAAACCGATTTTGTAACATTCTTCATTGGTGCTACGCTCCTATTGGTCTTAGCGTGATGATATATAGCCTATAGCCTTCCTCGATAAATGGACTATCTAACACTGAAAAAAAATTTCAAATCGGACCAGTAGATCCTGAGATTAGCGCGTTCAAACAAACAAACAAACAAACAATCAAACAAACAAACTCTTCAGCTTTATAATATTAGTATAGATATAGTTCTATCCTTTAGTTACTTCAAATTTACAATTAAATTAAATATGGCGTTAATAAAAAAATGCCGCAGACAATAAACGACATCTATAATATTTATTTATTTTTATTCTATGTAATTTACAAAGATAAATCATAAGGTATAATAATTATGCTATAAAAAGCTTAAAAGAATTGAACTACAAAGCTTTAAAAAAATTTTGTCATTATAAAATTGTGTCATTGTTTTAAAACAATTTTTTTTTATTTCTCATATTGTAATTGTACAGTGTAAGGTAAAAAAAAATACTTCCACCGAAAATATTAATAAAAAGTGTAAAATATAAATAATTTTTACTTACATATACACATCAAAAGCACTGCTTTACCCATAGCTGCGTCTAGGGAAGAGGAAAAATTCTTTAATGCTACACGGCGGGGCATTTCGTAGCCCACGACTACGCTAGGAACTGCCTACACGGAAATAAATTTAAATTTGTATACGCAACTTCGGTTTCATAAATCGAGTATTAGATAAACTGAGTATGTCTTAGATCCATTTGGACTAAACTAGGGGAGATTCTTGTTTTTTTAACTTTTTATACCGAACGTTTCGGTGGTGTGGCGGACATTTTGTGACGTCATGGACAAAATCAATCCTTTCGGACATGCGCAAAATTTCTCCTTGGCCTACTTCATAGCGTCGGTCTGAGTCGTGACCGTGGCAACCATTTTTAATTTTATCGTCATCCCAAAATGGCGATTTTATGAATGAAACAAGTTTTATTCATTCAAATGTTATTTTTGGATATGCGATTAATTTAACGGTCACTTGAACGGGTATTGAAGGTTTCTCTAAGAGTCTGGCAAAAGCTCTATGTTTGAAAACAAGCATCGCGTAAACATTTTGATTTTTTCCGTATTTTCTTGAGATTCTGATCATATTATTTTTGGCAAATTTGATCACGCAAGTATTTTCTGCAAGTATTATTATTATTTACTAGCAGCCGCTCGCGACTTCGTACGCGTGGAGTTAGTTATTTGCACATAATTTTTAATTATATTCGAAAAAGCTAAATAACTAATGAAAGAAATCAATTTCTAAATGAAATTTTTAGAATCAATGAAGTCGACGGATATTAATTTTCATTGGATTTTCATACAGACTACCATCCCCTGATTTAACCCCATAAGGGGGTTGGTTTTTAAATATACATTAATTATTAGTAGATACACCTCCTCACCATCTATAGAGCACACAATTTTAACTTCAAAAAGATAGGACTTTCATACAAACTTCCAACCCCCGTTGTACCCCCTTAGGGGTAGAGTTTCGTAAAATCCGTTCTTAGCCCGCCTCTACCTACTAACTATAATCTACGTTTTTGAATTCTCGTGATGAGTGAGTCAGTGACCTTTCTCTTTTATATATATAAAAGAGAAAGGTCAATTGGATATATTTCTGTTAAACAAAAGGATTATTGTGATACCATTTTGAAATTGGTATTTAGTAGGCATATTTTTAAATGAATGCCTTATACATTTTTTTTACAAAAATCGCTCTTGAATTAGCATGATATGTTAAAAATTTGGGTTAAAAGTAAAGTAAAACGTATTTTTTTCTTCAAAAGCTTTAAATTTACATTAAAAACATGTTATTTAACTATAGCTCTAGTATTCAGCAGTAATTACCAGTAATCAAAATAAAAAAAATAATGGTACATATTTGTTAAAACTACAACCAAAGTAACAAGAGGTACAAATATCGTAAAAAAAATAAAAAAAATAATATTTCCGGAACCTTTGGGTAGAAATGGATAAAATTGTAATATGTTATAGTAAATTATCTGGTTTATCGAATCCTTAACGGTGGACCACTATTTACGCCACACCCTGTATATAGATACATTTACATTTTTAAAAACGGCCAAGTGCGAGTCGGACTCGCGCACCGAGGGTTCCATACAAATAAAATTATTAAAAATAATTTTATTACATGATGTGACTAAAAATGTATACTTTTCGCATTTTTTCCTTTATCTGTGCTATAAGACGTTGCTTCGTAGCAAATTTCAAGATTCCGAGTTCACAGGAAGTAACCTAGCTGTAGGTTTTGATTCCCTTGCGAGTGTCGAAAATTTGCAGCATAAATGGCTGTATCTTTTGATTGCCTTGGCTTAGAAGTTTAATTTTTATACAGCTCTAAGGGACAGTAGAGCTGAGTGTTTGGTATGAAATTCAGCTTGATACCTTAACGTGTTCCTGAGAAAAAGGGTCTTGACAGACAGACGGACAACAAAGTGATCCAGTAAGGGTTCTGTTTTTTCATTTTGAGGTACGGAACCCTAAAAATGAACTAGATTGTCTTATTCGTTGAAATCATTGTTATAAAAAAGACTGACGATATTTTAAAGGTCAAGTATTTACCACATAGTTTGTGATACATAATATCTCATTACGTCATGATTTTTATGTTAAGGGTCGTCCATTAATCACGTGTTGAACGACACGAGGGGAGGGGTTGTGAAAAAAATACGATATATCACAAGAAGAGGAGAGAGAAAAGCTATTTTTTATATATCCAATACTTGCAGAAGATTCTTATGAATCAAAAAATTACAACTAACATACAAAAATCAAGATAAATTATAAAATAGATTTTCTAAGATTATCTCAAATTTTTTAACATTTATAAAGTATAGATTTAGAATTTCTTGAAAATCTAGTTAAGCCTTAATAACACCATGTTCAATAACCAAACTGTATGGTCCTTGCAACAAGACAGCTCGGCGCCGTGTCATAAAGCTCCGGACTTCATCAGAGCTGAAGACTGGCCGTCATCTAGTCCCGGTCTTAATCCGTTGGGTTATTGATTTATGGTCAGTTGTAGAGACTATATGGCTTGCTCTAAATGCCATGATAATTTCCCTAAAACAATCCATACGATTGGCAGTGAAGAATTTTTCCCATGGAAAGAGTGAGTGCTTCTATTGATAACTGGCCTCAATGTTTAAAGGACTCTGGACTGTATTGCAGTTTGCAGCCAATAGAGACCACTTCGAATAAGCTTTATTTATTTATTTATACTTTTATACTTTTTTATATATTTTTAATGGTTTTAAATGTTTACGTGCAATAGAAAAAATGTTTTTTTCTTTGTAACAATACTTAGGGCAAGACTAGGTATGTACATCTATAAATCTGAATTTCAGAAACGGCTCCCAACGATTTTCATAAAATTTTCGGGTTTTCGGGGGCGATAAACCGATCTAGCTAACATTCATTTTCAGAAAATGTCGGTATATCCATGTTTTCAGGAAATGAAAATGTGCTACAATATCGTTAGAATACAAGTTTAAAATAGCTCAGGTGGGAAATCGGGCGGTCACGTATCGAAAAGACCCCGGTTCTAGTACAGATAATTTTTCATTTGTTCCATTCAAATGTTTTTCCTTTTTTTCCAAGTTCTTTCTTTTGTGAGAAAAACTATTATTGGAAGCCCTTTATCAATGCATCTAGTTCGTATCAAAGTATATTTGAAAAAAAAACACTTCATATTTTTAATGGTTATGTCGGTATCGGTAAGACAGAAAACACCGGGACGTCGTCGCGTTGACGCAACGGTCACAGCATTGGTTTGTCATTTGTGACTTGCGCTGGCGGTTGCGGGTTCGATCCCCGCACATGGCAGACATTGTGGCCAATGCCATACAGATGTTTGCCGTGATCTGAATGTTTGTGCAGTCCTTGTGGGTCTCCCCACCGTGCCTCGGAGAGCACGTTTAGCCGTCGGTCCCGGTTGTTATCATGTACACCTGATAGCGATCGTTACTCATAGTAGGGAATATACAGGGTGTTCCGCGATAAAGTGCAACCCCGAAAGGGGGTGAAACTAGACCATAAATTATCGACAAAAAACATAGAAAAAACTTTTAAAAAAATATATTTTATTTCTTATTGACGAATGAAGATTTTTATATCTTACGTAGACTCTATGTACAAAAAATGATTATTTCTTCCAAAGTAGTGGGTCGATTACTTTAAAATAAAATAAAATATTACGCCACGTACTTGGCGGTAAGGATAAAATAAAAATTAGCTCGCAAAAAAGTGGCATTATGTCTTTAACCAGTGGCGTAGCGTATGGGGGGCGGGGGGGGGCGGTCCGCCCCGGGCGGCACTTTTTAGGGGGCGGCAAAATTTAACAATAAATAATAAAAATATATTTTTATTTTTTTTAATAAAAATATTTGAACCATTATATATCATTTTTGACGCCGCGTTGGCGCAGCGGTTACAGCGCTGGATTGCGATTGGCTGTTGCGCGGGCGGTTGTGGGTTCGATTCCCGCACACGACAGCATTTGTGTTGGCCATACAGATGTTTGCCGTGGTCTGGGTGTGTGTGCAGTCCTTGTGATCTCCCCACCGTGCCTCGGAGAGCACGTTAAGCCGTCGGTCCCGGTTGTTATCATATACACCTGATAGCGATCGTTACTCACAGTAGGGAATATTACCGCCAACCCGCATTGAAGCAGCGTGGTGGATTAGGCTCCGATCCTTCTCCTACATAGAGAGAGGCCTATGCCCAACAGTGGGATATTACAGGCTGAATCGTGATCGTGATATCATTTTTATCGGAACTACACATTCGGACCGATTGAAAGGATCACGGAATTTTTCTTTACTTATTTTGTGGTGAAGTCGGTGAATCCCTTTTATTTTGTAGCGACTGGCAACGTCTATGCTTGTGGGAATTTCCCTTTTGTGACTTACTTAGTCATAAACGGGAGTTAGTCTTACCTATGGATGAACGAGCTTAGCTCGGTTTATATCGTGTTTTTTGGAAATTTTATTTACATCCCAATTACATACTTATGAAATATGAATAATATTTTTCGATCTTACCGACATAAAAAAAAAAATTGAATGGTTATTCAGATAAAAAAACACGAGTGCAATCAGAAAAAAAAGGGAAAAAGATAATCGATCTGGTGACATGTGGATTTGGACCGGGGTCATATAGTTTGTGAAAACACGGGTAAAACGACATTTTCTAAAAATGAATCCTAGCTATATAGATCATCATACTGATGTTTGCCGTGGACTGGCTGTTTGTGCAGTCCTTGTGGGTCTCCCCACCGTGCCTCGGAGAGCACGTTAAGCCGTCGGTCGCGGTTGTTATCATGTACACCTGATAGCGATCGTTACTCATAGTAGGGAAATGGGAATATATCCGCCAACCCGCATTGGAGCAGCGTGGTGGATTAAGCTCTGATATCCTTCTCCTACATGGGGAAGAGGACTGTGCCCAACAGTGGGATATTACAGGCTGAAGTGAATCTTAGCTAGATCAATTTGTCGCCCCCGAAACCCCCTGCATACTAAATTACATGTAAGGGACAACTTTATAAACTTTTGAAGTGAAACTTCTTTGGGCGCATGAGGGGTAAAATTTGAACGACCGGTAACGCGGCAGCGTCAGAGATAGTAAGTACTTGGATGGGTGACCGCCTGGGACCACCGTGTGACTTTGGCTTATTTTTTTTTTCAATTTTTTTTTGTTATTTTAAATTCCTTTTTTTAAATTAGTTATTTGAATCACTTTTTTTTAAATTAGTTTGCCAAAGAAGTTTCACTTCTGACAGTTTTGTACGCTCGCAATTTTTTATTTCAAATATAACCTGTAACAGTACAAAATAAAGATGACTTTTCTTGCCGAAAATTTCTCTATAATAATGTATGTAATATTACATGTACTACTCTGTCAAGAAAGTACCGGGGAAAGATCAAAATATCACATCAATATAAAACCTGTTTGTTATTCATCTTTTATTTTATCACCTTCAAAGTATGCTCCTTCAGAAATTACTTACGCCAACGAATAATTCAATCATCAAAACATTTTTTAAATGCTGTTTCCGGAATTAAGTTCTGTTCTCGCTGCGAAATCTCCTTTATGTCTTCTAACGATTGAAAACGGGTGCCACGAAGTGGTAGCTTGAGTTTAGGAAAAAGAAAAAAGTCGGCTGGAGCCATATCTGGTGAACATGGTGGTTGCTCGATGGTATTTGTTGAGTGTTTGGTCAAAAATTCGTTCACAGTGATGGCTTTGTGCGAAAGCGCACTATCGTGGTGCAAAATCCAAGAATTTTCTTTCCATAAATTGGCGTTTTTCGTCGAATTTGCTTTCTTAAACGCCGCATAACGCTCAAATCGACGAATTCCGAGTGCACAACACCGCGATAGTCAAAGAAAACACTCAACATGACTTGGACTTTTGAACGAGTTTGGCGTAGATTGTTTGGTTTCAGTTCAGTTGGAAGTCGCCACTCCGAAGCTTGTTGACTAGTTTGCATGTCAAACTCGTAAACCCACGTCTCGTCACCAGTAACAATGCGTTTCATAAATGTTGGGTCGGAATTGACTCGTTCTAGCATGTCCCCAGCGCCTCCAATGCGATTGAGTTTTTGGACAAAATTCAGGTCTTTGGGACTAGCCGAGCGGCAACATGTTTCATACCCAAATGATTAGTTCAAATGGTACGGATCGACTCGTGAGATACAGAAAGTTCGGTGGCTATCTATCTCAAAGTTCAATGAGGATTTTTAGTCACTGTTTCCTTCACTTTTGCGATGTTAAAGTTACAGACGTTGATGGCCTACCCGAGCGAGGCAAATCTTCCATCACATCTCGACCACTTTTGACATTTTTGTACCACGCATAAGTACGAGTTTTTGATAAAGTCAATTCACCGTAAGCCTTGTGTAACATTTTCATTGTCTCCGAACACAAAATCCCATTGGCGATGCAAAATTTAAGACAAACTCTTTGTTCGATTTGTTTGTCCATTATAAAATCCGCAATACACACTAGATATGATATAACTAAAAACAGCACAGTATTTAATATAAATAACAGATGCAACTCAAACTCCGCGCCAAAATGGAAAACAGTTGCGCCATACTAACAACAACAAAAAAAAATAATTTGAAACCATAAACAAATAATCCATTCCCGATACTTTTTTGACTGAATGTATAGTATACATTAAATTGAAATACCTAAATAAGAGGGCGGCAAAAAATTTTTCCGCCCCGGGCGGCCGACAACCACGCTACGCCACTGTCTTTAACTATCACGATTCACGATTCAGCCTGCAATATCCCACTGTTGGGCATAGGCCTCTTCCCCATGTAGGGGAAGGATCGGAGCTTAATCCACCACGCTGCTCCAATGCGGGTTGGCGGATATATTCCTACTATGAGTATGATCTCTAATTTTCTCAGAATTATGCCCCCAATACCAGGAAATTTTATGATTTATTATTATTTCTTACCATATTGCCATTCAAATAAAAAAAATTCACGCCTGTATCCCAAAAAACACGTACAAAAATCATCATTTTTTGTACAGAGGCTACGTAAGCTATATAAAAATCTTAATTCGTCAATAAAAAAAATATTTTTTTTTTCATTTTTTTAATTTTTTTCTGTTTTTTGTCGATAATTTATGGTCTAGTTTCACCCTCTTTCGGGGTTGCACTTTATCGCGGGACACCCTGTATATTCGCCAACCCGCATTGGAGCAGCATGGTGGATTAAGCTCTTGATTCTTCTCCTACATGGAGAAAGACGCCTATGCCCAGCAGTGGGATATTACAGGCTGAAGCGAAAATCGAAAAATATTATTCATATTTCATCAGCATGTAGTTTGTATTTAAAAAATTATGATTTCCAATAGACACAATTTACCAAAAAAAAGTATAATACCAAAAAATTACCAAGCACAAAAAAGTAAGCATCATAAATACTACGTAACAGAATCTTAAATTATAAAAATGTTGGGTTAATAAAACAAACTTAAATTTCACTTATCGATATATTTCTTTAATCTTTAATTAAATTACAAGTTATGTATGTTGTATGTATATTTTAAAACAAAAATTGTTGTCCTGCCAAAACTAACGAAAATATTTTAATGACATTGAGTCTTAAGAGCGCGCATAATGCAAAATTACCAATCTTCTATTTGTTTTGAAATGAAAAATTCCAGACTAAATCTTAAAATAAAAATATATGACAAACTATAGGGTTCTTTTATTACGAGTTACAGACTACACACTATTTCACATATGAGAATAATAATCTTTTCACAACAGCTGGTTCTAATGTAGGTCAATATTATAATTATATGAACTTAAATAAAACTACTATATGGTTCTTTCACGATCTATTACAAATTAATATGAGTATTAACTGACAAAATGACAACTAGACTAACAAGCGAGCGGGGATGCGACGGCGTCGCCCGCGAGAGGTGCAAGGGAGGGAGGGGCCGTACACGCACGGTCTTGTCGACTTATTATTACGCGCTATATCCTCCCCCTCCAAGCCAGCAGAAACAATGGAGGCTGGCTTGGGACCCATCGATTTGACTCGTGGTCGACCCTTTTTACGACTGTGGACGACCACGTCGGTATCTCCAACATAAGGTGACAGAAGGCTGACATGATATTTACCGCGCGGTGTGTTCTCCTTATCTACGACCTCATAAGTGGTAGGAGAAACTTGCTTGCTGACCCGATAAGGACCCTCACGCCTAGGAGCAAATTTACTACTGAACCCCTTTACTGCTTGACTAACGCGATGGCTCTCCACGAGGACGAGGTCACCCTCTTTATACGTAGGGCCAGGACGGCGGTGTTTATCAGTGGCTTCTTTGCGAACTTCTTGCTGACGTTCAACTCGCCATCTCACTTCCTGAAGGCGGTGTGCAAAGGTCCGGAGGTAAGGCGTTATTTGAGGCACGTAGTTTTCCTGATCAACAATTGTACGCAGATCGTTGACTACATCCACTGGGGACCGGAACTCACGCGCAAAGGTAAGGTAGGCAGCCGAGTGTCCGGTGCCGTGGTTAGGCGCCGTATTCAGTGCGAAGCGCACCGCCGGTAGAACTTCAGGCCATCGACGGTGCTCCGGGTCTACGAGCATAGACAACATCTGTTTCATATCCCGGTTCTTCCGCTCTGCGGGATTACATTCCGGGTGGTAGACTGGGGATAAGTTCTGTTTTATTCCTAGGACGTGCATAGCCTTCTGCATTACTGCGGATACGAATTGTGGACCATTGTCCGAAATAATTCGTCTTGGGAACCCGTAGCGCATAAACACTTCTTCGATAAGCGTTCGGGCACAGTTCTCAGCGTTGGCCTCAACCAATGGGAACAGCTCTACCCATCTACTCGCAGTATCTTCGACCAAGAAAATCCACTTCTCGCCTTTACTTCCTTCGGGTAAGGGACCGAACAAGTCCATAGCGAGGACTTCGAAGCGTTGCTGCGGAACAGGAGTCTGTAATAGGCCAGCCGGCTTTAAATTGGTTGGTTTAAACTTTTGACACAATTCACATGTTTTTAGGTAATTGGTAACATATTGTCTCATATTTGTAAAATAGAATCTGTCTTTAATCCTCTTTAGGGTACGTTCCACACCTAAATGGCCAGCGGTTGGGGCATCATGGAACTCCTTCATGATCTCGTCCCGCATTGCCTCTGGTACTACCAACTGTGGTTCTTCAGATTCTCCATATGGATCAAAGCGAAACAAAACACCTTGCGATACATAGTAACCACGATCTGCCCATCGCGCAGCAGCAGCATCATCGTCTTCAAAAACCGTAAGTATTTTCTTTGTTTCAGGGTCTTCGAGTTGAGCTGTCCGTAAATCTTCGGGACTACGATGAGGTAAGTCTACTGAAATTGGACAGACGTTGCAGGTGGCGGCTTCCTCTTCATCAAGCTGACGCACCGGGCGACTCAAGGTGTCAGCCACCACATTCACTTTACCAGGTGTGTATTCTACATTTAGATCATAAGCTTGAATTTTCAGCGCCCATCGCGCCAGGCGACCACTTGGAGTCTTCAGGGAAAGCAGCCACTTCAGAGGTTGGTGATCGGTTGCGATAAGAATCCGGGCGCCTTCGAGGTATCCTCGGAACTTGTCTAGGGCCCAAACTACTGCAAGAGCTTCCCTCTCCGTCGTAGAATAGTTCTTTTCCGCTGAGGTAAGTAATCTGCTAGCGTACTCTATGGGTCTCTCGGATTTCGAGTCTTGACCTTGCATGAGTACCGCGCCAATCGCATACGCACTAGCGTCGGTCCGCAAAATGAATGGTTCAGCAAAGTCAGGTTGTCGGAGAATCGGAGCCGACGATAATTTTCTTTTCAGGATCTCATGAGCTTCATTTTCTAATTCTCCCCATTTCCAAGGCCTGTTCTTCTTCGTGAGATCAGTCAGTGGCCGTGCGACTTCAGAAAACTCCGGGATAAACTTACGAAACCAAGCACAGGTTTGTAAAAAGGTTCTCAGTTCCTTCAAATTCGTAGGAGGTTTCATGTCCATGATTGCTTGTACCTTCTCGGGATCTGGTTCAATACCTTGAGTGGTTATAACATGACCTAAGTAAGTCACCTTCTCTCTGGCGAAAACGCACTTGTCTCTATTGGCTTTTAAGTTAAACTGACGGAGACGATCAAATACCCGTTTCAGGTCATGTAAATGAGCTTCAAATCCTTCTGAAATGACCAGAATATCATCAAGGTATGCTACGACTGTCATCTCCTGATATCTTGATGTCGAACTACCATCTCCAGGTTGTCTGCTTCTCAAACCAGAACGAAACCGATCCATTAACCTTTGAAAGGTTGCAGGCGAATTCTTCAAACCAAACGGCATGCGCCGGAATTGGAAAGTTCCGAACGGCGAGGTAAACGCAGTCTTATGCCTGTCTTCTGGGGCTACTTCTACGTGCCAATATCCGGACTTCAGGTCGATTGTAGACATGACGCAATTAGGCTTAATCGAGGCTAAAAGGTCATCGATTAGTGGAAGTGGATATTTATCCGTTCGTGTCACAGAGTTTAATTTCCGGTAGTCTACACAGAAACGAGGTTCTCCATTCTTCTTCGGTACCAAAACGATTGGAGACGCCCATTCTGACTCGGCCTCCTCTATGACACCAAGCTCTAACATGTTATCAATCTCCTTCCTGATTAATTCTTTCTTTACAGGTGTGACCCTATATGGTGGAGTAGCAATGGGTGCAGCATTTCCGGTGTCTATCTTGTGTACTGCAAATGGTGTGGGTCCTCCCCCTACACCGAAGATATCACTGTTGCTTTCCAGGAGTACTGCCAGCCGTTCCTTTTCACCCTGAGCTAAGAAAACGCCCTCCCCCTCGCGGAGGCCTACCGCGGAGCTAACAGCCAAGCGGTCATCGCGTTCATAGCGCAATTGATGAAAACCTGAATTTCGTATAGAATAACAATTATTGTTAAAATCTAATATCATGCCAGCATCCTGTATAAAATTAATGCCTAACAGCGATTCAGTAGCACCGGGTAAAACTATGAAAACCGTCTTAATTTCCACACCCTGCACCTTTACAATTATGGATGCCGTTTCAACAACCTGAACACGGCGAGTACCATCCGCGAATTTTAATTCCGTTTTAACACTATTAAATTTTTGACCATTAACACGTAAATGTTTTGTAAGGCTTTCACTCGCGACACACTGTTTGGCACCGGTGTCCAACAGTGCGGTACCCACAACACCGTACACTTCAATATTAAATATTGGTCTCACTCGCGGACTCAACACGTTATTGTCTAATGATTGAAAAGCCGAACCCGTCTCTGGGGGCACTGATTGTCTCTCCTTGCAGACTGCACAGTTGGATCTAATCACACCGGGCGCACCGCATCCGAAGCAGGTTATCGACGGGCGCAGCTCCGATTGTGCCGCAACTGGTTCGCTCTTAACGGTTTCTGCAGGCGACTTTTTGTTCAATAGCTTTCTACAATCCTCTTTGATGTGCCCAAACATTTTACAGAACGAGCATCTGGGTCTGTTACTGTTTTGAGTCGTGGGAGGCATCTTATTAGTGTTAGTCACTGAAGACGAACCAGCTGATGTTGATGGCAGCGGTAACGATCCACTGTTGTTATTTGATAAAACAAAAGCAGGCGTGTTATATTTTCTCGCAGACGTACTAGTCTCATCAAGAAGATCTTCTGCTACTCGAGCGTGTTTCAGCATCTCATTGAATGAATTAAATGAGGCCCTAGGTACTCTCTCTCGTATCCTTCTATGCAGCAGGCTGTACACCATATCCAGCTGCACAGGGTCCTCAGGCAATGTGTTCGGCGCTAACTGAGCGATTAGGGCTCTAATTCTACATACAAAGACATCCGTCCGTTCCACGCCTTGTTCCTTACTAAAAATTTCTCTATATATACGGTGAGGAGGCAATCGTGGTCCGAACGTTTGACGTAGTAAATATAACGCATTCTGCCAACTGTTGACCGAATGTTTTACGCCTTGCCACCATGTAGCAGCGAAGTCAACCAATAACATAGGTAGACCCCGAAGAGCAATATCGTCCGTCACACCAACACAGTCTTTATAAATTTGCACTGAGTCAATAAATGCTGTGACATCACCCTTACCATCAAACCTCGACGTACAGTGAGATAAATTACTACTTACAGTTTGTGGAACACTCTGTGCGTACGTTGTCGATCCGCCTTGTACAGGTGGTTGCGAACGCACCGCTTGTAACAAGCATACCAGTTGTTGATCCGTCATCACGATCGATTGAGGCGCGGCGGCGGGCGGAGCGTGCCCCGGCTGTGACAAGCCAGGCATCTCACGCCCGTACTGCGTTGAGGCGGCGGGCGGAGCCTGCCCCGGCTGTGACAAGCCAGGCATCTCACGCCCGTACTGGAGCAGCGACGGCGACGGCGGGTGTGAATCCGCGGCGGACGACGGGCGTCCTGCCAGCGGCGGCGTCGACGAACGCACGTCGACGAAAAGCGCATCACCCGCAGAAGTTGACGGCCCCGAACCGTCAAACTGTTCACCGGCAGCAGAGTACATCTCTGACGGCTGTTGCGCAGCACACGAAACTCGCGAAACACTGTTAGATCGAGATCGTACCAGCACCATTGACGACTAAGTTTCATAAATTGTGATTTATAAAACTCGCGAACACTGTTAGCTCGAAACCGTATCAGCACCATTAACGATTAAAAGTTTCATAATAGTTATTTATAAAACTCGCGAAACACTGTTAGATCGAAACCGTATCAGCACCATTAACGATTAAAAGTTTCTTAGTAGTGATTTACAAGTCCATATCGCGAAAATAAGGCCATTTACTTAGAAATGGACGCACGTTGGGACGCCAGTTATAGGGTTCTTTTATTACGAGTTACAGACTACACACTATTTCACATATGAGAATAATAATCTTTTCACAACAGCTGGTTCTAATGTAGGTCAATATTATAATTATATGAACTTAAATAAAACTACTATATGGTTCTTTCACGATCTATTACAAATTAATATGAGTATTAACTGACAAAATGACAACTAGACTAACAAGCGAGCGGGGATGCGACGGCGTCGCCCGCGAGAGGTGCAAGGGAGGGAGGGGCCGTACACGCACGGTCTTGTCGACTTATTATTACGCGCTATAAAACTACGTGATATTTGCAAGGGTTAACCTTTATCAAAAACATAAAATAAGGAAATTTCCTCGATAAAATATAATCACGAAGTAACCTCTAATTTTTATATTTTTTCTATTTATACTCGATATGGTTATGACCATTAAGATAAAAATTTGATAATTAATTACATTTAAATATGAGTAAAGGCTATGCAGAGGCATTTAATGTAATTACTTTTAGTTTTGGAATTATATATAATATAAACATATTTGTCGTTTTTACATTCGTAATGCGCTCAAAACTATATCGTCTATCGCACTCTGACACGAGGCTTTGTGTATATTTTGTTTTTATTGTGGATATTCTTTAAAAATCTTCTAAATCGTCTTCTGCCAATGCATCAACAGAATCTAAGATACTATCGTCAATATCTTTCACCACAGTTGCTTCTATTTCTGTTTCATTCTTATCATCATTTAATCCATCGCCTTCTTGACTTGCATCACCTTCTTGATTTTCATCACCTTCTTGATTTTTATCTCCTAGTTTTGAATTATTCTCCTCAACTTTGTTCTCAATAAACTGTTTCACTTCACCTGTAATATTTTCAGTTTCAATTATATCCTGTTGGACTTCAGGTATTTGAGGTACATTACTTTTATTTGTAATTTCAGTATATGTATCTTTAATTATATTTGTGTTACCTGCTGTAATATCGATTATTTCCTCATTATTTTCAACTTTCTCATCTTTGTGATCATCCTCGATGACTACAATCTCTTTATTTTGTTCTATCAGAACTACGTCTAGACTTGCATTAAGATCTCCTTCCGGTTTTGGTGTATTATCATCAATCAATATATCGTCACTTGTGAAATCTTCAAACTCCTCTGCATCTACATCTTCATCTGATGGTGCCATAGATTCATATTTCTGTTTAATACT
This sequence comes from Melitaea athalia, assembly GCA_905220545.2. Classification (NCBI taxonomy): domain Eukaryota; kingdom Metazoa; phylum Arthropoda; class Insecta; order Lepidoptera; family Nymphalidae; genus Melitaea; species Melitaea athalia. Next base: position 4,745,722 of record HG992204.1, read on the forward strand.
TTTTGCTTTTTTCCCTTTGCCTTTCTTTTCAGGCGGTCCAATTAAATGTAAAGGTTTGAAAGTTATCTCTGTATCACCTGTTGAATAAATTTAATTTTTAATTTACACTTACATATGTTCAAGTTACATTTCCATCACAAAAAAAAATACTTAATATATCTTTATGAAGTTGAATTCAATAGATACATGGTGGGAGTTTAGGTACAAAATAGGTTTATACTGACTGACTAATGACTAAATTTAATCTACTACTTCTATTTGACTGTTTTTTGTACAGCTTATAGTTTACATAATATGCGATTTAATTTATTTTTTCCCTTGTACATGCGAAAACATATCAAACTATGATATAATTGTAAGTTGAGACAACATTATGCATGTTTACCATATATGTTTTTTTTGTTTGTTGTAACAAACAAAAAAAACATACACGGTCCTTGAAACCGTATTTTCCTACTAATATTGGCTTAGTTCAAACATAAGAACCTTTTAACTCACCTATCTTAGCTGTCTTCATAGCAATTATCTTATCGTAGCTCTTATAACTATCGCAGTTGGCTACAAACATTTTGGTTTTATCCGATTTCTTCAAATTAATAACTCCAAGGCTTCTAAGGAATGCGTCAAATGTATCGCGTTTTGGATTTTTCGGATTTGTAAATATTCTGACAATTAGACCGTCGTTTTTACCAAGCAAGCGTTTAGTTATTTGGAGTTTTACAACCTAAAAAAAGACTTATTATTATAATATAACAAAACTTTATTGTACACTGAAATTAAGTTCTAATAAAAAAAATTACAAAATGAATCTCTATCGCTAAAATGCGAACTTTTCCAGGCAACCTAAAGGCAGAGAAAATGATATGTCGATAGTAATTAAGTATAGATTGTGTTTAGGTGTAGTTTAATTTTTATACACTTTAATTATTTTTTTTTTTTTTTGGAAATTATTACATGACTATTTTTACTGCTCGATCGTTCCATTGCTTGATAAATGGTCTAAGATCCGAGATAGCTAAATATTCCCTCATCTGTTAATTAGATGAAACAATTTTTTATAGGCTGATTTCAATATTGTGAATAGGTTGTTTTTATAAATAAAAACAACCTCTGCCACCATAGTGTGTGTCCACACTGAATGCGCGGTGGCAGGCGCGGAGACGGTTACGGCGGCGGAGGCGTATGGTGGCCACAGTGACGCGCGAGTTCATGTAGCGATTTGACGTATATCAGGGGTTGCAAACTATAGACGAGGATTTATTATTTTGACCAAATAGGTAGTTTGGATTGAATCGCACTTATAAACAATTCGGTATTTACTGCCATTTTACCAAAAGCAATAATATTACAACTTATACTCGTCCAATCGATTATTTTCTTTTTGACAGTTCAAGAAAATTTAAAAATAAGTGACCACGAAGTATAGATACAAAGAGTCCGGACGTAATGTTAACGAATTGTCTCAATTTAGGGGACAGAATTTTAATTATTATTTTAATTTCACACGTAAAAAAGGTATAAACTACAGAAAGCGAATACATATATAGCGACAAGACCGAAATGGTTTGATACCCCTGCCACCCGCGCATTAGATCGCTTGCTGACTAGGCCCGTAGTGTGGACAGAACGCGCGGATAGGAATGTTTGAAAACTACGCTCGTTATATCGCTCAGTCGAGTCGCGTAGGCTTCCGCTTTAGCGACTGCAGTGTGGACGCAAAGACGCGTTTCATATGTTCGAAATTTCGCGCCCGCCGCCGCCACCGCGTTAGGCTCGCAGTGTGGTCCTAACCATAAGCCTGCTGCAATTTTTTTATCTTTTCCCTCTCATGTTAATTACATGTAGTAAGCTAAAACCGTTAATATCTTACATTATGTAAGTATAGCAATCATAGAGATGGGTGCCTACTATAGTCAGGTATATAATGTAAAATATTGACAGTTTTAGCTTACTACATGTAATTAACATGAGAGAGAAAAGATAAAAAATTTTTTTTAAGTATTATTATTTGCAGCAGGCTTATGGTGGCAGAGGTTGTTTTTATAAATTCACAATATTGAAATCAGCCTATAAAAAATTGTTTCATCTAATTAACAGATTAGGGAATATTTTGTTATATCCCGGATCTTAGACCAAAACTTGTTATACGCCAGCCATAGGTCTAATAATCGAGGTTATAACTTATAACCTCAGAATACAGAAAAAACCAGAAGGAGTATTCTATAAAATTTGTACGCAGCGCACTGTGTCCAAAATATTGGCCAAGCACCACCCCGCCCGCTCTTCACCTCCCCGCGTAGGGTTATCAGCGCAACACAACAGTATCTCTTTATGGGGTAAAATTAAACTTTTTTATAAAATTTGCAAAGCAATTTTTTATAAAACTAACCAATTACAACAAACTAATTGCGTGATTAATTTTCATGTAACATATTTAGCTTTTATATTTGGGGGCATCATACTATAATAATAACAATTTTATCTTATAAAGTAATTTATTCATTTTAGATATTAAAAGCTACATGGTTCAATATGCTATGTGAGTAAAGTGTGTTATTATTTTTACTGTAAACATTTATTGAAAAAAAGTTGGGTAAAATATTCCGTTATTCTGTGGCAACACTTACAAAATGAAAGCATGATTTTCTATGACAATTGCGACACGCACATTAAATTCAATATTTTATTCAAATTGATTGGAAATGTACTACTTATAGATGCAATGTGATCCCGTGTGATTTCTGCGCAGTCGCAGCAGCATTTTTGCAAGTGGGAACGACACAAGTCGGCATAATTAATTTAAAACTCGAAATTACAAACAACAGTTACCAGTACGCGCGTCGGCCATCGACTGACTGACTGACTGACTGAATATCGAGCTACTCCAATTTGGAGTAGTCGCGACTACTTCACTTTCAAGCGCGTTGACGCTTTCTGGTTTGTTCTGTATTCTGAGCTTATAACGTGTAATAAATACAGCACAGTGAAGGTTAAAGATTATTTACAATTTAGTTAATTTGTTTTTTTTTTCTGTCAAAACAGCTTTTATTGGGAATAAAGGTGTTTACAGACAAAAGTTCACTAATACAATAAAGGCACGTCTTACACTATCTTTTGTTCCTATCTTTTTATCAATTAATACATTTATTCTATTATACATATTTACAATACTAAATATTTACAGATAGTTATGATACAAATCATGGAATATTAAAGTGTTATAAATTACCTGATTAAAATATTTGATTGTGTGCGATATCATTTTCTGATTAACAAGCTCTTGAGTCTCACTTGATGATTCGATACATCCAGCTAAAAACTGAAACATTACAAAATGTTTAGAAAAATACACTTAATTACCCCCAAGATGGAAGAAATTCTATGTCGGGGTACACACAAAACACCGACCTCACACCAGGCCGAACATCTGTATGATCTATACAAACATTTGTCTATCATGGGATTGAATTCACTAGAGCAAGCTAGTGCGTAAACAACAGTCGCTCATGAAATACTCTGGGCATTTGTGCATGTGTATTTTATGTTTCTGAACCGATATAAGGCCCGTATGAAAAGAAATTAGAGTATTATTATTTAATTACAATTTAATTAATTTAATAGAACAGCTTAATTTTTAAATCATGGTACCTAATCGTTTTTAAGGAGTTAACTCCAGTCGCGTGTCAGAACTGACACATACTTATTTTTAATTGTATATCTTTACTTTAAATAAATAAATAAATTAACACACCTCCTTATTTAGTTCACCCATCTCTTTGTTCAGTGCTTTTTCCAAAATTGGTTTCAGAGTGTACAAATGAGTATTCTGTTCCAATTGAAGTGTTTTCTTTTGATCTGGAACATTTTTAGACAATAATTATGCATATAATAAAGAAAAAGATATTGTTAGTACTTCAAATTTAATTTCTTCGACTCAAAATGCAATTCAAGGAAAAAGTTTTGGAAAATATAAGTCCTAGTGTTTCTTACCTTTGTACACTTGCTTACCTGCAACAGAAAAGATTTTTATGTATTTCGTAATATATGCTACAGTTTAAGATAAAAATAAAGACAAATACGTAGTACGTAAATTAACATTAGAGTTACCAGTCTACAAACGGGAAAACTGCCACAATGGAGGGACAATTTAAATTACTTTTTGACCTAATGAAAATTGAAATAGATAAACAAATATATTTGAAAAGATTAACTGTCAGCTGGAACCATTAATAGAAGAAAATAAAATTATGAAAAGTAAAATTGAGATAGGGACTTGGAAGATTAAAAGAAGAAAAATAATAATTTTGTTTTTGGTGTGAAAGAAAAATAAAATTCTACTCTAAGAGTTATTTCAAGTAATGCAGGACACTATCAAATTTGAATTAAATATTGCTTTGAAATCAAACGATGATACATCGTATCGGTGTCAATAAAGAAAATAAAGTATGCCCTGTTCTTGTTCCTATTAAAAATACTTCGAAGAGAAGAAATATTAAAGCAGAAAATGAATTTAAAACAGGAATATGTTACTGGAAAAAAACGACTTACAACTGGGAAAATTTGCATACATTAAATATGATCCAGAAATCCCACAAACAATTTTGGAATCGTCTCAACATAAATTTAAAGTTTTTATTAAAAAGAAATTAATAGATAAAGCGTATTATTCGGTGCAGGATTACTTAGTTGATAAAGATGTGTGGACTTAGTGACGCTGTATTTCATGCAAGATATTACTAATTTTGTACTAAAACACAGTTTATATGTTATTTTCAATCTACATTCCAAATCGGTGGTAGCTTCACTTTTAAAAACTAACTAATCACTATAAAATCACTATATAATATTATATTGCCTGCCTTGGTAAAGTAGCATTTAACCTCCTAACGCCCGAAGACTTTAAAAAAATCCTTAGACAAGTTAATGGTTGACGCCCAGGGATTAGTTCGCTTTTATAAGCTAGACGCTCAAGGGATTTTCAAAAATCCTTCATTTTCAATAGTGCATAATCCCATTGCTCCTCTGTTGTGTCTTCGTCCTCCTCGAGCCAATCAACCGACTACATGATATAGCAGCCTTGGAAATGTGTTTGTACCAGGGTACGCTCTGCTTGTTCCGGTGTGCCCCCATCTGGCTAGATTGGTTTGCTTGACTTTTCTTTCCCTGTTGGCCTGTACGCAGGTCTCTATGCTGCTGCAGAATTTGCGCCACGACTCGGTGCTTCTGTACCTCAATAATCGCTTCTTGTATCTGGACTTGACATAAGAAAGGGTCAACACGAAAATGTGACCATTACCGTACACTAGCGCTCATCAGCCATGCCAGCAAAATACTGCTCTACATCTTAAATAACCGTATCCGTTATTACCTGGACTGGCAGATCCCGCAGGAGCAGGAGGGTTTCGTCAAAGGAAAAGGCACTCGCGAGCAAATTTTGAACATGCGTCAACTTGTGGAGAAGTCGTAAGAATTTAACACGCCAATGGTCATATCGACTGAAGCTGTTTATGGAGGGTTCTTTTAGAATTGGGCGTACCACAACACCTTGTAGCGCTACTCAAGACAATACTACAATAGTGAAGGAGTCGTAAGGATAGACGAGATAGCCTCCAAGCCCTTCAAATTTGGTAAGGGTGTAAGACAAGGGTGTGTGCTATCTCCCGTCCTGTTCAATATCTACAGGGAATACATTATGAGGCAAACGCTCGAAGACTGGGAAGGTGGCGTCAGTATCGGTGGAGTAAAACTAACGAACTTAAGGGAGACTTTGTCCTTGAAATTTTCAAAAAATCATTTTTTTTTATTACGGATTTTTAATCTACATGTAAGTAGAAATAAAATCTGTCGAAGCGTTTCCCGGATTTCGAACGTTTACGATATTTTAAATGCGTTTGCAGTCGCAACCCACAGAGCAACATGGCGCGACAATCCGCGACATCGTTCGAGGGAAAGTCGTCAATGGGGGGGGGTCACGACCCTCAGTGATGAGGAACACGACGCAGAGGGAGAGATCTGGACTTGGCTTCCTTGTACTTGTCCCAGTCCAGATCAGCGCATGTATTCATTGCTCTGTTTAGAGTCCCCTTGCCTTTTTCTAAGTCTTTCCAGTTCAGGCCCTCACCAGTTTACTTGTGTTCTCTGGTGGGGTTGATAAGAGACATGCAGTTTGGTAGGAGTCTATAATATTGTTAGTTAGCACGTCTACCTGCTCTTCTATCTGTCCTGTTCCCACGAGTCTGTCTGGACATGTCTGCTCGCTGAGCAGCTGCTCCAGTCTCTCGACGTATTGCACGCGTTTGGTTTTGCGTGGGTTACGCTTTGGGGTTGCTGGGACTGTAATTACCTGCACATCGAAGCGTATCCATCTGTGATCTGTGCATGATACCTCGTTTGATACCAGTTGGAGATGGTCCCGGAGGCCGCTTCTGTGGCTAGTTAGGTCGATGTTTGTTCTACTACGACTGTTCACGAATGTGGGTTCAGAGATCACGTTCATGATCTGTAGGTTTGTGGTCATCAGATACTCAACTAAGAGCTTACCTCTTTCGTTTGTTGTCTTCATTCCCCAAAGGATGTGATGTGCGTTAGAATCAGTACCAATGATGAGTTGCAGTCCTGCCTCTTCGCAGTATGTTATCAGCCGTGTCATGTCGTGCGGCGGTGGCGCATCGGCTTCTGGGATGTAGGCCGAAGCAATTACCATCTCCGGCAGGCTGTGGTCTTGCGCTCTGTGCAGCTTTATAGCGCACAGGTCTCTAGAACACAATCTCGTCAGAGTTTCCGCATGTATATTCTTGGTGATGTAAATACAGGCCCTAGTATTTTCTGGGCCCGTATATGTAATCCTTTCTTTCCTTTATAACATACTCCATGATCAAAATTCTCCTCCTTACCTTCGATCCCGTTTCAAACTGCTCCCTACCCCCACGCGCTCTAGGCGTTCTTGCATAACAACTATGCTTGAAGTTCCTAGGCATAATACCAACTTCCGATTAAATTCCTTTTCAGTACGCGCTGCTAATCTTTGGAATAATCTCCTTAAATTAATTCAAGAAAGTTCATCGCTATCCACTTTTAAAAACAATCTTAAGAACCATCTGCTTTCCAAAATCAGTACAGATGTATGAGATGTATATTTGTATGTAGTATATTTATGTGTTAGTTATGTATGTATGTATGTAGATAAATCTATGTGTGTATGTTTATGTATGTATATGTAGCGTATGTATTTTATATGGTTTTTTATTAATTTTCTTCTCCTGCACTACTTTGCCCCGCGTTCACATGATCTCTCAACACCATGGGTTGACTGGAAGAGATCTCTTTTAGAGATAAGGTCGCCCTTGCCAACTTCCTATATTTAAATGAATTTTGTAAAATTACTTAGTGCAATAAAGAATATATATGTAATAAGCTTACCTCCAGCGTTCCGGAGTCCGCATATTGTGCCATTCCTGACCCACGGCTCCTGGATCAGTGCAATGGCTGTTGTGTTGACCTCCAACCATTTCCGCGTCTGAGCCGTTGCGGTTATGCTGTGGTGGAGGTTTGCTTGGAGGACTTTAAAGAACGGGTGAGTTGGATAAGCCATCTTCCGACAGCACTTCCAACTCCTCTTCCGTCTCTGTCCCCTCTATGGCCAGGTTGTCCAGGTCCGCTGCACAAGCCCCCTCCCGAAGCAGTTCCTCCTCGTCCACTCCTTCTTCAGCCTGGGATTTGGGGCTCGACTGCCTCATAGGGGGTGGTTCGGGGATAGCCGGGATTACTCCTGACCATTCTCCCTTCGCCTGTCTTCCGTCATTGGCGTTCCCCATTCGATCGTCTTGCTCCGTTGGTGGGTGCTCGGTAAATTTACCTTTCGGACCCTCGAACTTCACGTACACCGACCCCAGCAAAAAGCAGAGTCGGCGCTCACGCTTAATCAGGGTCTGCACCACATCCTCAGGAGCGCTGAAGATCAGGAAGGTTTTACCGTTCTGTCTGTCGACCTTGCGGAGGATCCAGCTATCCACCCTTGCCCACTTGTTCTGGAGCCGCAGCGCAAGTCCCACCTTCCGGATATCCTTGTGTTTACCTGGCAGTAGGACGCCGCAGCGGACCAGCCTGACGAGGTCGCACTGGCGTTTGACCATCAGTCTGGTACCCGTGGACAAGGTGAACTCTGAAACTATTCGTGTGAGGTATCCCACGGTATCATGGTTTCCACACCACAGTTTCAGAGCTCCATTGGCGTATGTCGGTTTACCTTGAAAAACAGGGTTCACCGGCTCCTCATTGGTCGCATCTATGCAGTCTTTGAGAAGACGCTCCTGTAGATGGACCTTTACCTCTTCAGCGGCCTGTGCAGTAAAGGGCTCTCCAGTCGCAGTTGTCACCGCAACCAGTAAGCCCGACCGCATTGCCTCTGCATAAGAGACATTGGTTCCATCCACTAGCTCGGCTCGCTTGGCAGCTTCCGCCTCCAATGCACGCTTTTTTTGACGTTGGCGCTGTTTCTTGCTTTTGCGCTTGGGTTTAGGTTCACCCCCTGATTGGGAGGACCCTGCTCCACTAGCGCCTCCCGCCGACTTGCCGAGTTTCCCCTTGGCCCGTTGTCGGTCGGCAAGAGTCCACGCCTCGTCAAAACGTTGGAGGGCAGCCACCTCTTCTGTCGTCCGGGTTCCAGGTTGCCCCGGTGCCCCGGCGACGTCGAGGATAGCACCCTTTGGCTTAGCGCCTTCTTGAGGTGGCACTGAGCCTGTAAAAAAATTTTGCGTACTAAGCCGAGGTGTAAAAGGCTTACGGGCTTCTATCACTATAACAGCTGATTGATCAATATTATTAAAATATTTGCAATTGTTTTTAGTTTTTTGGTGTAGTTGGTTTGGTCCATTGTTAATTCCAGTTTTAATCACTTTCATCTTCTAGATAAACGATATCTATGGGCGTCTACCATGCGAACCTTTTAAAAGGACTTTGGGTGTCTAGCACTACTTGGCCAAAAAAAAAGCTGGGCTTTCGGAGGTTATAGGATACAAATGTCTTTCTCATTCTATGACACGATAAATAAGACTTGGCTAGTACTTACTTCCTTCAGGGTATTTCGGCAATCTCGCAGTCTGTTGTGGAACGTTTTGAGGAACATTTTTGGGAATATTTGGTTGTTTCATCTGTTTATTGACAGCTGGTTTATTTGGATTGGTTTCTGAAAAAGGAATTTTTCATTATGAAAAAAATAATTTCAATTATTAAATTAGGTATTGCTTACTACTTCCAAACTCAACTCTAAACAATAATTTAGAGGTGATTTTCAAAAGTGGATCCAATATAAATATTATTGGAATAAAGTTTACCAAATGTTTTACTGAGCATTGGAAACAATTTCATTCTCTTCAAACCAAGTCCAATGTAAACAATAATGTACTATAAAATTTTAAGTATGTTAAAAAAACACGACTTAATAGCAATCGAACTAAAAAGTAGAAAAAAATATTTTTTTAAGAGAATTTGTGTTACTGTAATATAAAATCCAACAATCAATTATGATAATTAATTCAGAATAAGATTAATATGAATATTAAGATATTAACAAAAAATTCAAATAAAGTGAAAAAGCTTGGGGTGCTTGGTATCGAATGTGAGGATCATTTTATTAGTTATTGTTTGCAATATTAGAATTATTATAATAATATGATTAAGCACCGATTATATAACTACCGACACCTGCAACACCAAAAGCATCGCAAGCGCGTTGCCGACCCTATCCCCAATCCCCCCAGGAGCTCTGGTCACCTTACTCACCATCAGGAACACAATACTGGTTGAAAACAGTATTATTTAGCTGTGGTCTTCTGTATGAAATTTCCTGCTGTGCCCTAGCTCAGTTAAGCTTTAACGGCAAGCGGTGAAACAGACCCTTTATACTTACTCTGTATTGGTTTGTTAGCAGCAGCATTCTGGTTTTGATTCTGATTTATTTTATTTTTGTTGATTATATTTTGGTTGTCAAATTGGAGAGGTTTATTATTAACACCTTGTACACCTGAAAAGATTTTTTTTATTTATTAATGACTACTAAGAAAAAAATTTAATTATTTCATTTTGATAATGTTATTCCATTTAAGTATATTATTACATCGTCGCTTACATTACAACACCGCGAACATACATTTATAACAATTTTGCACACAATTAATTATTTATATTTTGAAATTAATTTCGTCTAATTTTAAAGTCTTATTTGAACTAGAGGCTACAATTAACAAAATTTATAACTTGAAGCACAACTGAAAAGGAAATAAGCATTATATGCATTTATGCAATGAATCTATGTACGAGGCAAGTCGTATATGGGCTTATTTGCGATTCCGCGGTTTGTAACGCGCGCTTTATTTCATAAATTGGTTTTTAAATAAATTTAATTAGTACGTTCCGATTCTCGCACACCGCGTCATTTGATCATATCAAGAGATCAATAAATTAGTTTATTTTAATCGTAATTCGGGTTTCATTTCGTATCAGCAAGTAAAAAGTGTGTAGAGTCGAATGTCGATCAAAGGCGCTACATCCTTTTATGGTCCTTCGAGCCGGAGCCGGAAATGTTAAAATAACATATCACAGTATTGCCATATAAGCGACGACATACGCATTCATAATATTAATTTAATTTTCATGAAATAAAAATAAACGTAAATGGATACTCCATTTACTTTTAAACATATCCTTGAATTAAACGAGCTACAAGGCGTATCATTATTATAACTAGAGCTGTAATGATACGCAGTAAATTATTTGAAATTTTAACATAAATCCATGAATATTAATTGCCATAAATCCACCTCCTTTATGGCAATTGAATAAATCCATTACATACCATAAGCATGAACCAAAAAATCGGATTATGATAAAGCAACCTTGTTCAAATCTTCAGGCGACCATTTTAAACCTAGTTTTTGCCGAAATAGTACGTAATATCATAGAAATATATAATAATCATAGAAATCCTTTTGATTCTACGAGACATACCATGATTGTCATTTTGAAACTCCCGATATTTCGGCAATGACAACGTTTTTGGTTACGGATTCACTGACTGAGTGCAATTCACTGACTGAGTGTTCCCGTCTGCAAGTCCCGTAGAATCAAGTGTTCGTAGTGGACGTGAAAGTTTAAAAACTTATATCGTAGAAATATCGAAATGCATCACAATAAAAGATAAAGATGAAATCTGGAACATCAAGATGTCAATAAACATCCCAGAACGAATCGTTTAAAAGGATATTTTCAATATTCAACAAACCAAACAAACCATTTTATCTCGATCACAACATATTCGAAATAGAACAAATCGTTTGACTATAGAAACCGGCCTTAATTCTATTTTATCGAAAAAAGGGTAGTTTCCACCTCGACTGCGTAAATCCATAGGCGTAACTAAGAGACAGGGTAGACGGGGCAAAACCCTAAAATCGTCTATTCCCGCCTCTACGGCACACGTATTGTAACAGTACAAAAATGGACAGAGTCGAAGATTATTATGGCCACACAATTCTTGACTTTTTGAAGTAAAGCTTCCTTACGCTTTCTTCTTTCTTGAAAAGTGTGATCGGGCGAGGCGAACGTAAGTTGACAGGGAGATATAAGTTAGATGGAGCTACAGAAGTTTTACTTCAGTCGTGTGGTCTAAAGCACACTCGTTTTTTTGTCTACATAACGCAAACGATTCTCGTATACGTAGAAGCTTTGGCAGTCCCTTTATTCCTTAGCCACGCTAATATTTATCTCAAATTATTTCAGTCAGTCTGTTTAAGAACAGATTCTTAAAAATTATTTCCTTCGAAGAATGATCAAAGCACGCTAAGCTTTAGGTTCAGACTTCAGAAGGAAGAAAATTGATAAATTGAATATACTACCAGTAGACCGGTACCAAAGAACGTCTTTTTTTTTTCTCAGTGTAAATCCTAATTGCTCAAGCTCTCTCTCTTACATTAATTACTGTAAATTTCTAGCGACATTGGCAAACTAACTAAAACTGGCTCCAGTTAAAGCTGTTTTTTTCACTGTTAAGTAACAGTCACACAAACTAGGCTAATTTCGAGGTATTATAAAAATAGTCCAAGCCTTTTGATTCATAATAGCATATACCTCGGTATGCTAAAATAATCGTCATTTTAGTTCACTGAGCATATGATAATGGATTTATTCTAGTTACGTATATTCTATAGTGAAAATATTTTTTATTACTTAAGATATTCATGTGCATGCAAAATGTAGTGTGCTTTTATAACGAAACACTTGAAAACTCTGAGCTTCTTAGATGGCATATATATAAATAATAAATATTTAAACATTTGCAGTTTTATTGAATAATTTGGTCAGAAAACGAGTACGACCAAAACCATACGCGGAAGCGGCTTAACCTCAAACATGTTTTACTTTGGTACTTATATAGAACCAAAGTTCCCTGAACCTTAGTTATAAATAAAAATTTTACCTGTTACATTCTTAGCGTACTCGCAGATAGCGGCCATAGCGGCCTCGCGTCTAGCGACTTTATTGCGTGCTATTTTTTCCATAACAGCTGTCAAGAAATTGGCGTCATCGTTAACGCCGAATATCTGTCGATAGCTCTTTATCAATTCATCCGAAGAATCCACAATTCGATCTCCGAGAATAACATCAAATCGGGCCATTATACATTGTTTCAAGTTTTTCATAACTTGCCTGTTACTGTTAACAATTTTGCCCTTACTGCCATTAGCCATAATTTCAGGAGCTAATAAAAAGGCAGATCTTTGGCGAACACTAATGTCTTTATGTAATTGCTGTTTATAGTCAGCATTTTTAGGAGCCATGGTAACTGGATCTGATAAGTTGTTTCCGGGTTGGAAACCTTTACTAAATTTCGCAATTTTAGCCGGCGGACCACTAGTATTTACATCACGTTTTCTATTTTGCATATTAGGGATTTGCACTGTTCCGGGTTTACGGAAAAGATTTTCATTGGATTTGATAAATGTGGAATTATTGGGTTCGTTGCCGTACTTCGAAGATTTTTCAGTAACGTTAGGATACGTTCTCTCCACAACGAAACCACCTTGTCGATCGTTTCGTTCAAAATTATTAAAACCTTGACATTGATCGTAATTGTCAAGATCAAAGTGTGAATCCGGACGATCGGAATTCTTTGGCAGCTTTTGTTCTTCGAAAGCAGGTTTCGAAGGCCGTTCACGATTCCCTTGATTATGGAATCGATCACGTGGTGGTGACCTATCACGGGGCGGTGATCGGTCTTGATAAAATGGGCGACTGCGCATAGATCGATCTCGGTTATTTGGCTGATCGTATTGAGTTTGTCGATTATATTGAGATGATGGACCTGGTTGTGTTTGCCGACCGCGTTCTACCTGTCTATTAGATTGACCACCGCGTTGAGATCGTCCATCGCGTTGAGATGATCCACCAAATTGGGACGGTCCATCGCGTTGAGATGGTCTAGTGTGTTCAATCGGACGACCGTGTTCAGATGGACGACCGTGTTCAGATGGTCGATCGCGATCAGATGGTCGATTGCGTTCAAATATTCGATCGCGTTCAGATTGACGATCGCGTTCAGACGGACGACCTCGTGGTGGAGAACGATCGAAGCGAGAAGAATTATTGCTACGACCTTCATTCACGGATCTGTTCTCATGCCTAACACGGCTTCTTTGTCGTTTCTTGTATGTTTCTTTACTACCTTCTTGCTCGTATCTTTCACCTTGATAGTTACGAAAATCCTTGTTAGATCCATGATACTCAAACTCACTTTTGTCATTCCAATTATTTCCTTGTGAACTGAAGTTGCTATTAAAGCCACGACTATTGTTAGCCATGTCGTTTTGAGATAAATGATCGTATGCCTTCTTAGATACGTTAGGTAGAACTGATTTATCAGGGTATGATGTACTCAATTCTTTATTATTCCACTGACTTTGAGTATTAGATGATGGATACATCAAACTTTCAACATTTTGTTGATAATACGGTAATTGTTGCGAAGTATTTGAAGCTGGTGGTGTTGGCTTGGCGTAGTTTATTTCTGAACTCTGTGGACAAATGTCGTAATAGGCTATATTTATAACTCAACGTAAATTTTATATCGATTATACCAAAAACATAGATATCGTATCTAATTCCGAAACTGTGAACGCAGTTGTGAGGACAAATAAGGTTACAATGCTGTAGCAAAACCTTATTCAACCACTTAATATAAAATAAAAATTAGATATTAAAAACAAAAGCTTAACTAGACATGTAACAAGTCTGTAACATAACTCACAATGTATTATAAAATGTATACCTGCATACAGACCAGTCATTGACGTCAAGAATCGACATCAGACCAACACAAATATATATTCATACTGGTCAACGTCACTCTCACTCACTTCAGCCTATCGCAGTCCACTGCTGAACATAGGCCTCCACAAGTTTGCACCAAAAATGGCGTGAACTCATAGGTGTTGTCCATAGTCACCACGCTGGGCAGGCGGGTTGGTGACCGCAGGGCTAGCTTTGTCGCACCGAAAACGCTGCTGCCCGTCTTCGGCCTGTGTATTTCAAATCCAGCAGTTGGGTGGTTATCCCGCCATCGGTCGGCTTTATAAGTTCCAAGGTGGTGATAGCACTGTATTATCCCTTAGTCGCCTCTTACGGCACCCACGGGAAGAGGGGGGGTGGCTATATTCTTTACTGCCGTAACCATACAGCTTATTGGTCAAAGAATGACGTAATAAGCCGATACCATATTAAAAATAGCATTTTGCTTACTTTAAGTCTTCAGCTCCAAAAGCTGGGTGTTACCATGTCACGTCAGTACAATATGGCCGTAATTAAACCGACCATTGACGCTAGCAGAGTACTTTTTCTTTTTGGTTTGTATAATTTAATGGATAGTTTACAATAGGCTAGTTTTAGTAGTGACTCGTTTAGCAACTGAACATGTCCAAAAACAAAAAGCCACAATCCACTTAAACCAATTTTTCCAGTAAGATATAACTCCATGTCAAGCTGACTAGTTCGCTGGGTCAAACAAATATGTTAATTGACAAAACATTAACATAATGTTACTGACTAGTCACACACTGTACTCGGAATGTACTAACGATTGTCCGAAACAGTTATCGCTGCCTAGTCGACTAAAATACTAGTGTCGTGCAAACCAGCTTTAATTACCATACAATTCTTACCATTTACCTGTTGAATATTTCTAGACTGTAAATATTTTGCACCTAGGTCGGTCGTATTCATTAAATAAATACTTTCTAAGCATCATAAATATTTACATAAATTATTTTGATAGAAATATTGTTCTTACCATGACCATTACAAAGTTGTGTAGTACATTACAAAGCGTATGGTGTGACATGGTGAGCAAAATTTTGATGTTGAATTTTACAAAAAAACCATCAAACGACTAGTCGTTTAAATTTAAATAATATCCTACACTAACATTTACAGCCTCAGAAAACAAATAGGTCGTATAGGTCGGCAAACAAGCGTACGGCTCACCTGATGGTAAGCAATTACCATAGCGTCTGCAACACCAGAAGCATCGCAAGGGCGTTGCCGACCTTATCCCCAATTCCCCCCAGGAGCTCTGGTCACCTTACTCGCCAACAGCAACACAATACTGCTTGAAAACAGTATTATTTAGCTGTGATCTTATGTAAGGTCGAGGTACTACCCCAGTCGGGCTGCTCCATATTTTGAGCAGGAAATTTCCTGCTGTGCCCTACCTCAGTACTTGCAGAGGATTTAAACTGTAAATTCAATTTTTTGAAGTGACGAGGCTCATTTTCATTTAAACAGGCATGTTAAATAAACTGCCGTTACTGGGCTCCAAGAACCCGCAAACCATGACTCCAGCAACCCACATACGGCTATTGCTTCACTGAGTTTGCTTACGGATGCTTTTCCTCAAAAACTGAATAGCCGCTATGGAGACATCCCGTGTTCACCAAGGTCAGCTGATTTCAAACAATCTACAAATGGTTGAGGCTTTAAAAGAAAATATTCGGCATGAAATCAGCAGCATTCATTTGAGCTTACTGCAGCGTGTGGCGCGAAACAAACAACTTTGAAAACATAAATCTGCCACCAGACATCCTTTGTCTCTTAATTCTTTTGATGTCGTACCTAGATAGATATATAGGCTTTCGACTCCCTAACTACGTTCCTTCAGATAGTGTGATTCTGTAGGTGTGATAGAAAAAAAAACCTAGGTTTTTTTAAATTATACTTTGTCTAAATATACGAGCTACGGGCAAGGTACTTCATGATATAACCGTCCAATGAGCGCGTAAGCACGGCTCTAATTACTTCATGATATAACCGTCCAATGAGCCCGTAAGCACGACTCTAATTTTTTTTTTTTTTTGTAACTAGGTCGGCAAACAAGCGTACGGCTTACCATATGGTAAGCGATTACCGTAGCTTATAGACGTCTGCAACACCAAAAGCATCGCAAGCGCGTTACCGACCCTATCCCCAATTCCCTCCAGGAGCTCAGGTCACCTTAGTCATCAACAGGAACACAGCACTGCTTGAAAGCAGTATTATTTTGCTGCGATCTCCTTTTCATATTTAACACATTTATTTAATACGTGTTGTATATCGTCTAGCAAGGCGCACATGTAACAGTTTGGTATTCAAATTTTTTATTAAAAGGGCATGCTTTTGGATGGAAAATGCCCTGAACGCAAACTGTGTGTTGTGATGATGCACTTCCTACCAGTACTTGCTTTTATAAAAAAAAAAGGTAAACGAGGAGTTTACCTTTTTTTTTTAAGCTGACTGAATAATTTTGTTCAATATACATTTTTCTCTACGTCTTTCGTCGAAATATTACCTGAAGTTTTTGTAACTTTTTGTCATTTTGAATTTGGTTACTTTTTATGTAAAACATATACAGTTCTGAAGCTTCATTTATAGCTATGTTTTAAAGACAGTCAGCCTTCTCGTTACAGCTTTACATTTATATTTCTGATCCAATTTAAAATCTTAAAAGGTGTGCGATGTAATGTTTTGACCATCACTTAGCATATTATTTAGAAATGGCAAACGGTTCCAGGCGATGTGTTACTGCTAAGAGTCCTCTGTCCACCCATGTATCCTTAAACCACAGCAGTATATTTGAAATTTTCACAAATTTTACAATGTTGGTATTTGTGACCAAAACAATTCAAAATTAATACATATTATAATTATTGCCATAAATAAGAATATATTCTATTATTTTGAAATTGAACTCGTTTTTTTAATATTTTCTCATGTTTAGAGTCAAAATGTTTTTTTTTTAAGACATGTAGTATAAGTACTTAATTGTAGGCCATTATTTAACCAAAAAAAGTATACACTACAGTAGCAAATAAATACTTTATCCACAAAATCTTTTCGTTAAAATATAATAAACTTTAATTAAAAAAATTGTTGTATTAAAATAGCCACTAGAAACCGTCATTTTGCAATAAATTCATTACGGTATTTTTGACCAGGTAGCAACACTCCGTGTTACATTAAGGGGCGCGCCTCTCGCTGTGTTAATGCCAATTACAATTATTATTATTATCCATACAATAAATAACTTTGATAATGTACCAAACATAAATAATTTGGGAACACAAACTTCTATTACAAGAATGTGTAATGAGTATAACGTAGTTTGTGGCGCCATCACCGACATCGATGTTGTCTTGTCTTGTATTTCTTTGAATTTGTTCATTTATATGTAATTAATTTTAAAAAATTACTGTTATTACTATTACTTATTGTTTATTCATAATATAATTATTATCTGAATTGCTTTGACATGTGAATGCTGTGTCACCTACAAAGGTCATCAGAATTAATTTGAATTTTCTATTACAAAAATGTTATCATGTGTGTAGTACTGGTGTCCTTTTTAAATAAAATAAATAACCTAAAAATAAGTCTAACAGCCAAGACTATTTCACCAATGTTACATAGATTGGAAAAGTCATGAACGGGATTGATAGCTGTGTTTGACATTTACAAACTTTGCAAAATATGTAATATAAAATTTGCAATATGTTTTAATACAAATGTGTCTAAACAAAATCAAGCAAAGTTAAAAATCATTGTTGTAACTAACCTGAGATGCTGCCATGTAAAATGGTAAATTATAGGTTGGTTGTGTTTGCATTGCAGGATTCATTTGTTGCATTGCAGGATTCATTTGTTGCATTGTAGGATTCATGAATTGCATTGTAGGATTCATGGGTAGAAGAGGTTGCATAATTTGTGCAACATTTATTTGTTCTTCAAAATTCAATGTTGGCTGCACAGATGGCATTGACCAGTTTTCTAGTGCTGGTTGGGTTGCTTGTTGAGGTTGCTAAAATCATAATAAAAAATAATTTATTTTTGTGAAAAAAAAATCAATAAAGGATTGAAAATTATTGTTTTTTTTAACACAAGACAGCTCTGTAAAGTTATGTAGAGTAAGTATGGCACGGACATTGAGATAAATTTCATAAATCAGCTAGTTATGTCTAAGTGATGAATTAATTTCCAGTAGAAATTAAACAAAGGCAATTAATAATAAGCTCTTAGTTGAAATCCAGACTGATAGTAATGTTTTTTCATGTGCAAAGCATAATTGAATATAATATGCTTTCTACTTAAGAACCCCCACTAAAATAAGAATTCTGTATCAGGGATCAGGAAACATACAATGCACAAGCACAATTGCGCAATTGCCCAGATTCATCAATTATTTGTAGGTGTCATACAAATAAAAATATTTAAATTTTTTTTTTTCTTTTTTTTCTTTTTTTTCCTGGTAGTATTTGCAATCAGTCTGTCCGAACTATAAGCAAATTGGTTGTGATATTCGTCTGTGGCTGAGTGTGCCTCCAGTGAGACATCTACTCTCAGTTTTTCTCCAGTTCACTGTCTGTTTTGTAGGTCCAGTATGCTATGCCTTCTTAGCCTTTTGATACAGTCGTCTATAGTTAATTGACGGGCCAGCTCGTTCGGGTGGTTTAATAGCTTTTCTTTGTATCTTGAGGTACTGGGGCCTTAATATGGTTTTTCCATGTTAGACGACGATCGAGGTGTAGACCCAAATATTTTACGCAATCGCTGGTGGGTAGTATGTTATCGCCAAATTTTACCGCGCAAGGCCAGATAGGCCGGATCGGTATCCGGTGATAGTTACCGGATATCCGTTTCATCTCTAATTGCTAGAATCAGATTCTAAGGTCTCATTCCTGTGCAAAAACCTCTTAGTCCGTAAAGAAGAATTGGAGCTTAAATCACCATGTTGTTCAACTACAAGTAGGCAGATAATTGTCAAACTAAAATAGTAACGATCGCTATCAGGTGTTTAAGAAAACAACTGGGACCGACCGTTCGGCGTGTTTTCTGAGGCACGGTGGGGCCACTCATAAGAACGGACACTGAGGCATGAAACAATTGTTTGTACAAATACATACAAAGTGGCATAAACTAATGATATAAAGTTCCACCACCACCACCACTACAGCCTATCACAGTCCACTGTTGGTCTTAGGGCTCCACAAGTTCGCGCCCGACATTATGACGCAAAAAAAGAAATACAAAAAAATTATATAAAATTCAGATCACAATTATAGCTAAGTAAATAACTTACCTTCTTTTTACGAACATCTTCAACATAAAGTTGCGAACCATTCAGAAAATAGCCATGTAATCTAGCTATGAGTAAATTAGCGTCGTTCTCATCTGCTAATCCAACAGTAACACGCTTTCCTTTGCCATCGTTGGTAAGATTGTCCAAAATAAGATCAGTAAAACCACATTTGTCACGTAGCAAATCCTTGATATCGGCATAACGCATCTGAAAGTTATAACATTATGAGATATAATATCAATACTCAATAGAACCAGAAAATGTCTTACTAACGTTATAAAATATGACTTACGTTATGAGGTAAATTGCCTATAGTCATAAGCATCTTTGTAGATATATTTTTATTTAATTATACGTTAAAAACTTTCATTGGGACATCAATGAATTCAATGATAAATTCAAAATGGCTCCAAATGCAATTCCAAATTTCCAATTCCAATCACAGATTCCAAACATTCCAATCCCGAATCCTTAGGGATGTTAAAAAATAATCGATTTTTGTGAAAATCGATTATTTCTACCAAAAAAATCGATTAAATGTGAGCGATTTTTTTTTAAATAAAATTGATTATTAATAGATTTTTCTGTTTTCACATCTAAGAAAAATCCATTTTTTTTCTCAAACAATGAACTACGAGAAAAATCTAATCAATTAGCAAGAATACTAAATTCGCCAAAAGTATTAATTTAGTGCAAACCACCAGATTCCCCCACCCTTCAGATTTCCCTCAGATCTTCCCCTAGATCCCTCCCCCGCAAGATTGCCAACTGTATGAGGTTTCTCGTACAAATACGAGATTTGTGGTCTTCCGTACGAGGTACGAGGAGATTATCACCTCATAGGCTCATACAATTTTGTACGAGATTTTGAAAATATTGCCATACGAACATTTTTACAACCAATATAGTTTATAAAAACTAGTCATCAAGCTAGGTTCGTGATGAAATAAAATGAAAAAAAAAAACAATTAAAAATACAAAAAAAGTAATTGAAAAACAAAAACAAAAAGCCAACGTCATGTGGTGTTCCTAGGCGGTCACCCATCCAAGTACAGACCACGTGATGCGTTGCCGCGTTAGCGGTCGCTCAAATTTTACCCCTCATGTGCCTAAAAAAGTTTCACTTCAAAAACTTGACGACTACATTGTGGTCTCAAAAACTAAAATATAAAACTAATCTCGTTAATCTTTACGTTTTAAGAATAAAAAATTTAAAAATAATGAATGTAACAAATGTCGTCCTATTTTACATTCAACTAGTATTTTTCGATTTTAAAGAGAAAAATAATCGATATTTTTTTTTTAAAAATCGATTTTTAAGACATGAAATAAAAATAAATTGTTTTGCCTTTATTAACCCCCGACGCAAAAAGAGGGATATTATAAGTTTGACGTGTCTGTCTGAGGCTCCGTAGCTTGCAAACGGATGAAGAAAATAGCACGTATTGTTATTTTTACCAATAAAAATTTGTTATTGTCAAATATCATTACAATTAGTATACTGCATTCAGATATCGTCCATATCGCTCAAATTTTACCCCTCATGTGCCTAAAAAAGTTTCACTTCAAAAACTTGACGACTACATTGTGGTCTCAAAAACTAAAATATAAAACTAATCTCGTTAATCTTTACGTTTTAAGAATAAAAAATTTAAAAATAATGAATGTAACAAATGTCGTCCTACTTTACATTCAACTAGTATTTTTCGATTTTAAAGAGAAAAATAATCGATATTTTTTTTAAAATCGATTTTTAAGACATTAAATAAAAATAAATTGTTTTGCCTTTATTAACCCCCGACGCAAAAAGAGGGATATTATAAGTTTGACGTGTCTGTCTGAGGCTCCGTAGCTTGCGAACGGATGAAGAAAAAAGCACGTAATTACGTCACTACATTTTTTTCAACTATTTATTGTTAATTTTACCAATAAAAAATTTGTTATTGTCAAATATCATTACAATTAGTGTACTCATATACTGCATTTAGATATAGTCCTTTAGTTCATACCTCGAGTGGCGCTACCATCACGAACCTAGCTTGATGACTAGTTTTTATAAACTATATTGGTTGTAAAAATGTTCGTATGGCAATATTTTCAAAATCTCGTACAAAATTGTATGAGCCTATGAGGTGATAATCTCCTCGTACCTCGTACGGAAGACCACAAATCTCGTATTTGTACGAGAAACCTCATACAGTTGGCAATCTTGCGGGGGAGGGATCTAGGGGAAGATCTGAGGGAAATCTGAAGGGTGGGGGGAATCTGGTGGTTTGCACTAAATTAATACTTTTGGCGAATTTAGTATTCTTGCTAATTGATTAGATTTTTCTCGTAGTTCATTGTTTGAGAAAAAAATGGATTTTTCTTAAATGTGAAAACAGAAAAATCGATTAATAATCAAAAATCGGTCACATTCAATCGATTTTTTGTAGAAATAATCGATTATCACAAAAATCGATTATTTTGTAACATCCCTAGCTCTTTGCTCTTTGGAGTTTGGCGTGTTCCAATTCCAGGTCAGTGTTGCCAACTTTGGCGATTTTCCCCTAAATGTAGGGACATTTTGCAAATAGCGGTAAAGTTTTAGGGGATACATTTTTTTAGGGTATTTTTTTGGGAATTTTAATTATTCAGAACGTAATATATTTTAATATAAAAAATTATTAAAAATAATAATTCATCAATTATCAATTTTTAATATAACATGTTAACCCTTTCGGTTCGGCTAGGCCCACAGAATACATTGAATATACAGGCTAGGCCTAGGGGTACAGTCCTTAGACTGAAATTTAAAATATGAATATTCACGCGTTAGAACGTTGTAAAATACTTATATTGAAATAAGATTACTATAAAAACTATCTACACTTTTTCTAATGGCTGAAATCTAGACTTTTAACTATGGGACAATCTGTCCCATCAGTCTTGCAACCTGTTGTATTTCAGTAGGTTTTCATACATTTTTTGGATAATTATGTTATAAATAGAATTTTATAAATAAAACAATATTGTTCTTTTTACTATTTATTGAATGTAATTAAAAAACATTATATCTGCTTAGTATTTTAAGGCAATAAAAAATTATATAAATTAAAAAAAACGGGTGCAGTGGTCCCATTTATAAAGTAAATTTAGAGCCTCAGTCCTCAGTTACATATCCATGGGATGTTATGTCCCAACAGTCATCTGAAGTACGGGACATATACATACCAACAGGTCCGAAAGGGTTAAATAAACATACTAAGGCAAAGTATACAAAATAATTTATTTTCTATTTTTAAACTCTTTGAAAAATAAAAAATTATTAAAAAAAACTGACTTATTTTTAAATAATTTCAATTTTTGCGTTTAGGGGATTTTGTTTTGAATTTAGGGGCTTTTATTAAAAGATTTAGGGAAAAGTTTTTTCAAGAGTTGGCAACACTGTTCCAGGTGCACTATTTGCCTATTTGGTTTCTAGGTTCAGTGATGCCAACTTAGCAACTTTATAGCTAGATCTATAGTCTGGCTAACGAAAGATGAGACTGAAAAAACGCGGCATTTTTAAAAAAACCACACCCTGGCAACTTCAAAGACGCGCCATCTTGTTTATTTGTGACTTTTAAAGTATTACCATACTCTGATTCGGATTCTTCCCAATCTCTGTTAAAATCGCCGAAATTTATCAATGTTTACAACAAGATTTATGTTGGCCAGTAATACTTTAAAAAAAAACAAATAGACAAGATGGCGCGTTTTTGGAGTTTTGTTGTGATTAACTCGTTATTAATCTTTTAAGGATCGTGCGTATTAATATTGTTTAAAATGCTTAAAACTATTATAACTAAGTGGAGTGCGAGAGGTATTATTTAGTATAATTTCCAAATGTGAAGCGACGAAATAGGCGAAAGATGCGGAATTTTACCAAAAACAAGATTGTTTACGTATTGTGAAGGAATTTTAGGTTAGTGTGAAAAATTGATGTTGATACTTGATAATTACGCTCTATTTAAATCTTTTATTATTTGTTTATTCACATGAGATACTTTTAAGTTTTTTAAGGTTTGCATTGGTTGTAATATTATGTATATTTAAATCTTAGTAGGTTTCCGCTAGTTATTTCCCAATTAATGAGGTAATATACCCGATGGTGGGAACCCACAGTGTTGTCATTTAAAAAGTATGCAAAAAAATCGAGTCTCATCTTTCGTTAGCCAGACTATAGCTATTATTTGGTGACAGACAGCTACAATTTAGTAAAACTTGTAGCTAAATTTTTTAGCTATTTTTTCTAGCATCTTTTCATCATGAGATATGAGGCTATCGAGATTGGTAAAATAGGAGGGTCGAAAGAAAAAATAAAAACCAAACGCGAATCTATGGTCATGTATACTAATAAGTACAGGTCGGCGTTGGCCGGGAATACGTGAATCTCCCGTTTACTCACAGAACATATAACATATATACCCTAGACGGGAAGAACGACAAGTTCATAGAGTGTAATTGCTTACATAGAAGCACACTAGCGCTACACTTGCTGCCATCGGTAACTACTCGATACCGCGGGAAATTCGAATTGCATTAATAATTTATGTATATATATAATTATATATATATATTTATTTATTTTTGGAATTTCCCAGTATCGTTAATAAAGGGTAAAGGGTAATGAATGATACCAGATTTTTAAACATTTTTTAGTATATTTATTTTTCGTATCAATGATTTTTTTGATGCATCATCAACAAATTCTCGATTTTTAATGGTGCAAAACCGTTTCAGGCAGATTTCAATTGTGCTTTTAATTATGTTTATAAAATTTATATCCTTGTGTTCATTACACCCCTTCAGCCAATCTTTATTTAAACAATCGAATTTATTTTTTAGGTTATTTTTTATTTTTCTTTCGTGCGAATTTTCATTTAAATAATTATTTATAATGTTTGCAGCATTTTCCACCATTTCACAGAAACTTGGCTGGATATATTTTAAATAAAATTTTACATCGTCGTATTCCTTAAAAGACGTAAATAGATGGAGCACCTCAGTGTTTGGATCAGCAAGCATGGTTTTTTTACAGGCCTCGCAGTTTACTGCCATCTTTTTAGCAATAAAGCCACATACATATGCACATGCTTGCATTTCTCCAGAACACTGAGGTATATCAAACTCTTCTACACCTTCAAAAGTAGATCTTATAGATAACATTTCCGCTGGTAAAGGTGTAGAAGAGTTTGCATCATTTTTTGCTGGTTCACCTTTTTCAAGGAATACTTTAAAATTACTTAAAATATCATTTTTATCGTCTAGACAGTTACTGTTTTTATTATTATTAATTAAATTGGTAATTATACTAGTTTTTAATGCTGCAATAAATTGAACTGAAGTGGGGTTTGGATTACAACCACAATTGCTTCGAATGCACCCGAAACAGTTTTCTAAAGGATCTTGGTTGAGCCTTCGGACACATAATGTGTGGACATCGTATTTTTTTAAATTTTTATAAATACGCTCAACTGCGTTCATCGTCCTCAACCAGCCTTCCTGAGATGGGGGCTTACTCCTTGCTCCTAAAAACTTCATGTTTGAGAAAATTTTTCTCATTTTACAGAAAAGTTCAAAATGAGGACTGGTTGAGGACATGTTGGTCAAATATTTTTTCCCCCTTTTTATGTCTGGCGTATCCCCATTCATGGAATCAAACAGTTTGTCCATATTTGATAAAATTGTAGCAGTCCCTGCGGCATCTTGTGGTAATTCATCTGGAAGTAAACAATAAACATCACATATTAAAAGGTGTATCTACAATTAACATGACATGACATTCTAACCCATTATCTTTATACTCATTTTCTTACTGATATTATCAATGCGAAAGTAGGTCTAAGCCGCTTAACCGAATTTGATGAAATGCAGAATGGAGATAGTTATAACGTGTATATGATGATAGTTAGGTTTAGTCCTTACATTGTTAGTCATTCTTGAGTTTTTGTCATTTTTGTTTAAATGCAAGTGTGTAGGGGAAAAAGAATAGGTAAATAATACAAACGAAATAGATAGATTTTGAAACTTACTCTGGGCTACTTTGGCAAATAATCCTGCTGCAACCGAATGGCTTAAAACTTGAGCAGCTAGCCGTACTTTCATTTTTCTTTTTTCGTACTTCATACCAAGACTATAAGTACTCTTGCTTTAACTTGCCTTTCATAGCCAAATTCTAATGCAGAGGTATTGAGGTTATTCTCTCAAATGAATTTGGTTAAAAATAAGCAAGGAAAACGAATGAGTTTGATAACTCTAATAAACTCAATCCTCTGCAATAGACTCCCTCAGGAATAGTGGTAAATGCTGCCATAACTGTGTTTTGCCTAAAGATGTACTGCATAAAATGGACACCGCTGAAAAATATTCAAAATCGAAAGATACTTAACCCCAGCCATCGACATCTTCCTCTTTAATTAATTAATTTTTAATTTATTTTTTTATTCAATGTTTATACAAGACATTTTTAATTCACTTGTTAGAATTACAATTAAATAAAAATTATTGTCCAAAATTTATTTATTGTAAGGTATAATGGCGATCGTATGCCAATTATAAAATAAAAAGAACATTTAGCTACTTTTAGCAACTTTTTGGGGTAAAAAAAACTAGCAATCTAGCAACATTTTAAGAATATCTAGCAACTGGGTAAAGCTAACAGTTGGCAACAGTGTCTAGGTTTGGGCGTCTGGCACAACTTGAACTGAAGGCCTGTAAACTATTTATTTTGTTATTTATTGAATGTTTAAAAAATGAGCTTCAATTAATTACTACCCTTGAATCTATTTTTTCATAAAAACATTTCAAGATGATGATCACAATACATGGATTACCTATTACTGTGAGTAGACGACTTAAATAATAAACAGTTCAAAACATTATTGAAACTGTTAATAAAAAAAATACGTAATGTTATTTGCAGACTAGGTATCAGGATTTGAAAATATTAATTAAGAAAGAATGCAATATCAATGATTTTATCCTCGATTGTCTGGTTACTGAAAACGATGGAACCAAAAAGGTTAGAGTCGGGCTGGCAGACGACTCCGAAGGGAACCATGTTATGAAATGTCTTAATGGCTATCGGATGTCAGGACATATTCTAAAATTAATGCCCGTCGGAAAATCTGCTGTAAGTTATATTATATTTATCATGTATTTGACTCAGTAACTGCAATAGAATGTATAATATGACTATTATATCTAATCGGTTTGCCACATTGAACTGTTACTCAGCTTTTACTAATTTCTCACTGAAATACGAATGGAATATCGTATTAAACAATACAGTAATCAAGTGATTAATAACAGTAAATGGGTATAAGAATGAGTTTTTTGAGGTTTTTTTTTTGTGTGTGTGTAAATAAATCATGCAATTAAAATAAAGATTTATACCCTGTTTTTTTTCGGTACGGACTAAATTGACACATGCAAATGTCAATTTTCGAAATAATGATACCAGCTTTTTACTAATAGTGTTGTATACCGATTTTATGAATACGATACCGGTTTTATGAATCGTAACTTTTTACTTTTACCACATAATTTTATTATTATTTGACAATAGATGAACCTTTTAAAAATCATGGTAACTATAGAGCATCACATAAAAAAATATATTTATTAATTTTAATTACTTTTATCTATGTTAATACAACAGTTACTTATTTGTTATTGAAGAATAGGTACGCAATAACAAATATTTTTTTTTTTAAAGTACTGAGAGTTTTCCGAGACATTAGAAATTTTGAGTAATTTAATATTTTAACATTTTGACTAACTTGAGGTTGCTTATAACACTGGGTACATTACCTAAGTTTGTAATGTATAACTCGCATCATGTAAAAATAACGCTGAAGAAACTGGAGGGGGTATAATTGCGCATAGGTAGCCTCGCGCACGAAAGTACTAGGCCTATTGTTTAATTTTTTAATTAGCCTTTCGCTCGCGGCTTCGTATAATGGTTATTGGTAGGAACATTAAAAAATATAGATAGAATATCATTAAATAGAATTAAAAACATGTTGATTTAGTGTAGAATGTTTAATCTAATTAGAAAAAATAAAAAAGAATGTTGTGAAACTCCTTCCATTAAGTCGTCGTGGGTATCGTTCATATGTAATTTTTAATTTTTAACTGCATTATTATCAGCCTCTCTCTCTTCATGAAACAATACACGTTACAAATAATTTTTCTCACTTCCTGTAAAACTATTTCGTAATTTAAGACTTTTGTGCGCGAGTGATTTTGAGACTTTGAGTCGACGTCGAACTGTCCAACCAATAGCACACCTGCAAGCATGGGGTGAGTGATACACACACCCGTCCCCTACCTCATTCCACCTGTTAGACCGATAAATCGTTTCTGCGGAACTTGAAGGCCAGCGTTCTTTTTACATGACGCGAACTATACCTAATGTTAAGTTAAATAAAAAAAAATATTTTTATTTTATTTTATTGTTTGATATTTTACTACCTTTAATTTCTTTTATTATTGTTGTTTTTTTTTTTGTAAATGACATTTTTTTTTACTTTCGTTAAGTGTGTGTATCACCTTGAGGCGAAATAGATGTTTTCATTTCATTTCATTTCAATTTGCGTGTGATTACTAAGTTTAATAAATACTTTAAAAAAATAAGTGTTTTTCACCTATCATAAATCTATACATTAGCCATACAGGTACATTTACCACTATATAGGTATGTCTATAGGTACATTACGGTTGTCGCCACATTCTAAAATTTTAAAGACAAAGATTTTTGTAAATATTACTGAAAAACGATACTAGATTATAAATTACGTAAAGTTACGGTAGTGGCACATGAAAAAAAAAACAGGGTATAGTTATTTTGATACAGTTTTTTATTAACAGGCTTATACTGGGTGTATTTGGAACGCTTTGTAAGATTTAAACCACGTAATATACTATTTATATACTATATAATGCATATAACCATTTATCCCAGAAACGTTTTTTTAAGAACATTTTACGACTTATGTATTATGTGAGGCAGCAATGTATCATACACATTGTGAAGCCGCGCGGGGCGCGGGAGGCGGCGGAACGAAAATTAAACGTGCGCGGGGCGGCGAGTACGTTTGCCTCGTGCCGTTGACCTCTGTCAGCTGATGGCGCGTATGAACGGTTTGCATTACATTGACAGTTTGTTCCAAACACGATTATTTTAAAGCATTATCTTAAAATTTCTGTTTCATTATTTTTCCCAAACCGGATTATACCAAAAAAAGTTATGAAAACAGGCAAGCAAAAAAAAATTTTTTTCGCGTTTTTTTCATTGTATCATGTCAGGTTATGCCAACACTATCATACCTCTTCGTTTTTCAATGCGTTCCAAATACACCCAGTATAAAATAAAATATTTACCATGAATTTTTTTTAAGTTCCCAATTTTTCAGTGCTTGCAATAATGCATTTGCGCCAAATATATCCTGTTTTGTATACATTTTTATACATTTTGATAAACTAAAATAATTTGAAATAAGTCTTTTTAACATTGCTAACATTTTGCAAAATAGTCTGCCAATATACCGCAACAAAGATCGTTCGAAGCGAGGGATAATTACCAAGGAAGGAACGAGTATCCGAGCCAAGGGTATAGCGACAGGAATAAAGTAGTTGAGCCTCAAACAGCACCTTGGGCGGCTACTAACCAATGGTCTAACCAACCCGCACATTCTCAAATACCGAGTAATTATAGTTATCAACAACCTACAAATACTGCTTATGGACAACAAGTAAGGATTAAATTAAATTACAATTATTATATCTATGGTCTGAAAAATATTATAAAGGTTGTAATCTCAACCTCGCTAAAGAATTTTTTATGAGCCTTCTATTCTATGGGACATCGGCAACCACATCCATTAATCCAAATGAATGAATATTTAAATGTACTAAAAGCAGTTTATTTATCTAATAAATTTGTATTCTAGTATGTCTGAATAAACTTGTTGAATATAAATTCTTAAAGAAATATAGTAATTTTTTTCTCATAATATATTTGAAAAGATTCATTCATTAAAATAATATTGGATGTTCAACTGTAATAGTTTCAAATCACCAATATTTAGCAAATTTTTTCTCATAATTGTTTCTAACACAGTTCACTTTTTAATTATTCTTTTTTTTTTTCAGGCAAACCCATCGATAAAGCCTCAATTTGAACCTAGAATAACTATATCTACTGCTCGAGTGCCACAACAGACTCCATCTTATGGTTACAATCCTAAAAGCAACTTAATTAGTCTCGGAGTGAGTACAAAATATAAATAAATACAATACAATATTTTGAGGTAGAGCACAGCAGGATATATCCTGGTCAAAATCTGGAGTGGCCCGACTGGGGAAGTACCTGACTGACTGAGTGACTGACTGAAGAACGAACCATTTTCCACAACTCGACGTCCTGGGGAAGTACCTCGATCTTACAGAAAATCACAGCTAAATAACACTGCTCGTAAGTGTTGTGTCCTAATGTGAGGAAGGTGACCAGAGCTTCAGTAGGTCAGCAACATGCTTGTTATGCTTCTGGTGTTACAGGTCTATAAGCTATGGTAGCCCCTTACTATTATGTGAGCGGTTTGCCAACTTAGTTCTATAAAAAAAATTCTTTAACATACTAATGGCCATTATCTCCTAAGGTTAAATATTTTAATGCCTGTGTTGGTAACAGCCAGCTGTAGTAGATACATTTTGTATTTTTCTTATTATATAGATACATATTTATTTTTTATCCGCCAACCCGCAATGGAGCAGCGTGGTGGATTATGCTCTGATCCTTCTCGTACATGGGGAAAGAGGCCTATGCCCAGTAGTGGGATATTACAGGCTGAAGCGATATTTATTTTTTAAATATAGGGCATTTTTTATTAATTTTTATTTTAATGCAGCCTCAAAGGAACTTACCACCTACACTGAGAGAAATTCCAGAAGCAAATCGACCCATTCAGTCCAGATACCCAAACCAGAACTATGAAAATCAGTCTGAAAAACCTGTATGTATCTATTTTTTACCATACTAAAGATTTTTTAAAGTTTCATTTGATTAATTTTGTCTAGAATGTTATTAGAAAAATTTTGTTGTGGAAGATTCGGAGCGCTCTAAATTGATTTAAATTATTATTTTATAAATAAAAAATTCAATTACTTAGAAATTATATCGATTACAAAAATATGACTGCAAAGTTCACAGTAATAGAAACATTTGTGAAGTAAGTCTTTTTTATCACTGTGATGAATGACAGTGCAATGAAGTTGTTTTATTTGTTATTACACAGTATTTATTGAGTACCAAAAAGTCTTAAGTTAAATACTGTCTTTATATTGATCTTGTCAAGATATACAAATAAATTCTCCTATTTCTAGTATTACTTCGTCACCAGCAATTTATACTACTACAGTACTACCTGTTCGCGATAAGTTTGCCGCTGACGATATGGCGTCACTCGAAGGGTAGCGTCAGCAAAAAATAAGAAACTATATTTTAAATATTTTCTTTTTATTATTATTTAAAAAAAATTGGGTATTTGGGTAAAATTACCATACCATAACATATTTCGTACATCACTTCTTAAAGTATTTCCTTTACCCATAGTTAAATCTCAAATTTAAACAAAGCGAAAAATTAAGAAATTTCAAAAGCAAAGAATTAAAATGAATAAATAACCACGCGCGCATACGATGACGTTGCTAACGATACTGGGAGGGCGATTCAGGGGCGCGGTAGGCGACTGGGGGAGGGGACGCGCATTCCACGGACCGGCAAACTTATCGCGAACGGGTACCTAGTAATAATTATGCTAAATTTATGCTAACTCATAAAAATGTCAAGTTACAATAAAGGCTTATAAAAGGGAAAAACGTGATATCTTTTATTTTAAATAAATAAATAAACTTATTTGATATTTGTTATCGTAGTTAGTTAGTTAATTGTGGACTCGATTTTTCCGCATTTAAACTCAATATTGGTCCTTTATGCGTGAAAAAGGGCTGACTAGTTCAGCCAGCCCAGCTCCTTCCAGAAGCTCAGAAGCCTCCTGGGGCGTTCGCAGGCTTCAATATATTTTGTATCATTAATACTTAATTTATTCATTGCAATTTCATTTTTTTTTTTTTGTATAATATATATAAAAACACATTTGACCAATTTTGCAAAAAAAAATAAAATAAAAATAGACACCTAAAATTCGAGTTGGTATAGTATAAATTGTTTGTATCGATTTGAAACTGGCTACAGATATATCCTAAACATATTATACAACATATACAAAATAATTAATGAAAAAAAATTTTAGAGAAAAACAGAAATAAACATGGTAAACCAATAAAACATTAGGAAATTCAAATCAAAATACATAATATATAACTATAATATTCATATCCGATTAATAAAATTCATATCAATAGTTTAGTAAAGCCAATAATAAACAATGTCAACCGATTAAACATTAAATAAAATAATTAATTAAACAAAACCAAAAAATAAAATAAAAATAAAAATGATAAGTATGAATTGTTTATTTTTATTATTGCCTGCAGGTAACAATAATGAAAGACAACTTTCAAGGACCTGCACAATACAATGTGGCTCCCCACACACAAGGCTCAGGCACCTATCAGACTCATAATCAACCATCACCATGGGCTTTTCAGGTATATCCTTCTTTTAGTTACATAGATATACAACAATAAATCACATATAAAATTAACATATTGAAAGTGATGCCATACTTAAATTTTTTATATATTCCATTTTTGCTACTCTGACACTACTAAAATTACTAAAATTATAGTAATATTTTTCTCACAAAACATCTCTGAAACTTTGCAATACTCTTTTCAATACTATGTTGAATGAAATTAAAATGTATCATCAAAGTGCAATAATAGCTATAGATTTTACGTAATGAAATTATTAAAATGTGATGCTTTTATATGGTCTTATAAACTTACTATATTTTATGCTCATGTTATGTTAAATCATTAAAATAAACAGTAAAGTTAATTTTTTTTCACATTAATTTAATTATTTTTTATAGCAAGCACAAAAGCAACCAGCACTATTAGATAAAAAACCATATGATGATAGAAAGTATCCTCAACCAAATCAAATGAAACCTGTGGTGGAAACACCAAAAGAAAGTGCATATCAAGGCTATGATAAAAGCAGACAATATTCGCCACAACGCAGAGCTTATGAGAGAGATATTCAACCAGAAAGACGAGCTTCACCTACCGAGAGACATATTTCACACTCCGGCCGAAATACTATGCCAGGCCGAATTTCGCCAACTAACAGAGAAGCTTACGATGGATCTAGACAAAAAATTTACTCTCCAGGTAGACATATTTCACCTAATAGAGCAATGCATCCTGGCCATATTTTGCCATCTACTAGACAATATATGGTAACTGGTAAACAAATTTCGCCCTCTGGTCGAAGGATTTCTCCTGGAAGACACGTTTCTGCTTCTGGTAGGCAGATTTCACCTTCCGGCAGAAGAATTTCACCTTCCGGCGGAAGAATTTCACCTTCCGGCAGAAGAATTTCACCTACCGGCAGAAGAATTTTGCCTTCCGACGGAAGAATTTCACCTTCCGGCAGAAGAATTTCGCCTTCCGGCGGAAGAATTTCACCTTCTGGCAGAAGAATTTCGCCTTCCGGCAGAAGAATTTCACCTTCTGCAAGAAGAATTTCACCTTCTGGCAGAAGAATTTCACCTTCTGGCAGAAGAATTTCACCTTCCGGCAGGAGAATTTCACCTTCCGGCAGAAGAATTTCACCTTCTGGCAGAAGAATTTCCCCATCTGGCAGGTCTATTGCCACTGATAGAAATGTTCCACATGGTAGAAAATTTACGCAATTCGAAGAACCCATGCCATCAATGAGAGCTATATCTCCTGGACGGAAAATATCACCTTCTAGAAAAATTTCGCCTTCTCATAGAAGGTTATCTCCTCAAGCTAAGAAAGAAGATTATATGCGTAGTAGAAGAATATCACCACCTGCGCATTCACCAAGTATGTATTTGATATTTATCTAGTGCTAAAAAATCAGAAATATTTTTGTTTCAATACATATAAATTTTCAAACAAATACACCTTTGATTTTTGGTCTTTATTATATGTCGTTAACCATTCAAGTCTGGCCTGGTAATACTAAGTTTTAAATGCTAAAGTGTGTGAATTAATGAATAAATGAGATTAGTATAAGATTTTAGATTAACATGGTTACTTCTATTACGAAAATTATTCGAAAACGGGATATTTACCATATTTATTATTTTCGCTTTGCGGAGCTCGATATTTCGACATTAACTGTCTGTCTGCGAATGTCTTGTTCACGAGGCTATCTCGTACTAATAAACATGGTAAATATCCCGTTTTCGAATAATTTTCGTAAATGAGCTTAGGTCCATCTCCTATATAAATAAGATTTTTGTCCAAAAGTATATGTATATACATAATAAAGACTTAATAAACCGCGATAAAATCCGAAAAGTTGTTTCATTATAATGATTTGTTAATAAATATAAAATTATTACTCAACAGTGGATAGGCGTATGCCAAGCCGTCAGTCTCCTAACAGAGGTATGCAAAGAAGTGTTGAAACTCATAGCAGACAGGAATCATCCCGGGGACAAACGAGGTATTTAAAAATTTACTAATAAATACTTTCTTACGTAGTAATATAAATGTACTCGTATAATAATTTAAAAAAAAAATCGTGTTATCTATGTCAGTGTTCCGCAAACTTTTTGTGTTCAAGGTACACCTAGGAATAGGAAAATATTTTGGAGGTACACCACAAATAAAAAATCATTTTTTAAGTAACTTTAACCAACATTTATTTATTAATCACCGAAACAATATGATTAATCAATAAACGTAAACTTTATTTTTCCGAGGCACACCAATAAACGACCACGGCACACCAGTGTGCCGCGGTACACCCTTTGCGGAACACTGATCTATGTAATACGCTTAGATATAGTTCTGGTGTTGCAGACGTCTATAAGCTACAGTAACTTACCAGGCGAACCATAGATATGTTTGCCTGCCTATTGATATTAAAAAGTGTAATTATAGTTTTTATTCCCATACAGGTACTCACCATCTCATCAATTTCCAGAAAAGACTAAAGACTACCCAGAAGACCATAGATCTGGCAACATTAAAAGTGTTAGACCGGCTTACGAATCTCCGACACAAGTAAGTTTTTATCCATTTTCAGTTTACTGGGTAAAACAAAATGTTAAAATATTAGTTGTAGTCTAAAAATGCGAGCTCCAGGGTTGTTGTAAATGAAACCACTTCGGTCAACATTCAGAAAGCCTTTACCAAAAGTCTTCTTGAAATCGGACATAACATTAGTTTGGTATAAGAAAATAAGATATATCTTTTTAAGTAATAGTTTTTTGGATAAACTGGACTGATACGAAGATTTCTTAGTATTTGTGTCGAAATTGGAATTTAGTTTTTAAGAAGAATCCAATGGTTTAAAATTAGTCAAAGAAAGGAACTATGTAGATTAGAAAAAAAAACAGTTTGTGTTACTGGGAATTATTTTAGTGTTGGAAAAATTATTATCAATATCTTTTTAAAAAGAAAATAAAGAATGAAGTCTAATTCAGTTGGCTTAACTTCGCTATTGACCAAAAGGCGGAACTTTGAAGATATTAGAACATATTTACGTTGGCTTGAAGATTTGGTAACATTTGGGCAAAGTGTGATGTTTGAAGAATTCTGCTATACAGCATAGCTCATCATCATCATCATCATCATCATATAAGCTTATTGCAGTCCACTGCTGGACATAGGCCTCCCCAAGTTCGCGCCAGACATCCTGGCCATACAGCATAGCTATTTTAAGCTAAAGTTCGGTTGTATTGGAATATTCACATATGAAAAAGAGCATTTAATTATGGTAAAAATACAGCATAAAGCTAAATTAGTCGATGCATCTTCTTTAAACAGCAGCATATAATTTATTAAGAATCTATATGCCTTAAGACAAATTAAAAAAATAAACGAAGACCATATTTTCATACTACATATTTAATTGTGCAGATAAATATAAGAATAGACAGCAGTAGCCAAATTATTTTGCTTTTAATAGTATGCTATGATCTGAACTGCAGTGTGAAAACTCAGCGTGATTTTGAACGAATTTGATTTATTACTTGTAAAGTTGCTCTACGACATGCGTTACGAAATTAGAGAATTAAAAACTTAAGACTTATATTTCTTAGGATCTGTCGCACAAAAAAAATTGTCGTGGAAAAAAGCCCTTACTAGTTTGATGCGACCAACCCCACTCTACGCTCCTTGCGGTTGCTGGGATCATTGGATACTCCCTGTGCGAAGCCGTAATGGGCTAGTTATACAAAAAAACCTAGCCCTTGATCATAATCTTGTGTGGCAGAAAACGAAGAAAGGATGTGATGTGATAGTGCGCTTTTTGAAAAAACGTATTTAGTATTTTCTCGAACATGACTCGGGTTATCGTTAATGACAAGAAGCAGATGCTGGCGTTCCATACCCGAGTGATACAACAAGAAAACGTTTGGTTGGATTTTGAACTCATAAGGTTACGACTGCTCGTAGAGTTTTGCTGTTCTGTAGCAGAACGTCGAAGAAAGTAGAAGACAGGAGTACCCTCAAAATTATAATCAATATCAAAATTTACTTTATTCAATGAATCTTCAAAGGTAAAGATATTGAATTGTTCTACAAAGTAACTAATTATAGCTAATGTGAAGTTACTGCGGGACCAGAATGTCGATTCTGTTGAGATAAAACGGCAAGAGACGAAACAGTTGCTCATTAAAAAATAAACTTACAGTCCTACTAACTGACACGGCAGACTGTCCTGTTTTGCGAGCACGAAGTTCTTCTACATCTGTTTAGAAAAAAAGGGGAACTTGGTAAAAAGGAAATGCATAAAAAATGATACCATAGCACAATTGTGGTGCAAAAGAAGTAATGAAAATTAACTAAATGTTTTAATATTACTCAATTGTTTAGACAATTTAATTTTTAAATAGATAATATTTTGTCCATTTCAAAAGGCTAAGTACGGAAAGCTACACTACATATTGATGCAATCATATCTATCGGACAGGATTTTCCAAGTTCAGGAATCAGGAGAAACGTAAACTTCCATGATATCAAAGCAGGTGTGCCGCAGGAATCGGTGTTGGGCCCAGTGTTGTACACAATCTTCGCGGCAGAT
Source organism: Melitaea athalia (assembly GCA_905220545.2). Lineage (NCBI taxonomy): Eukaryota > Metazoa > Arthropoda > Insecta > Lepidoptera > Nymphalidae > Melitaea > Melitaea athalia. The sequence goes on from HG992204.1 coordinate 4,782,654, forward strand.
TTGCCAGTAGTAACGGTATTCACCACAGCTACCTTCGCTGATGATACTGCACTATTATCTAGCAGCAAATATCCGGCTATTGCATCTCACACGCTTCAAAAAGGGCTAAAAGAAATAAATAAATGGTTGAATAAATGGAAAATTAAAGTAAGTGCACATAACATTCACTCTGAAAAAAGGAGATTGCCCTGCAGTACACATACTTCCCCACTCAGACAGAATTAAATACCCTGGCCTCCATTTGGACCGCAGACTAACCTGGAAAAATCATGCTAAATCCAAAAGAGATGAGCTGAACATAAAATATAAAACCATGCTCTGGCTGCTAGGACGTAACAGCAAATTGTCAACGGACAATAAACTCCTAATCTACAAAATGCTCCTAAAACCAGTGTGGACGTATGGGATACAGCTCTGGGAAAGTGCCAGTAACTCAAATATTGCTATGATACAAAGATCACAAAATATCATCTTGCGCACCATTTCCAATGTTCCTTGGTTCATCACAAACTGTGAAATCCATGCCACCTTGCAAATGACCACAGTGAAGGAGGAAATTAGAGCTGCCTCAAAAATATACCAACAACGGCTTGCCCAAATCAATTGGCAACCCAGCTGAAAAGCCAAAAACATCTTAGGCGCCTAAAGAGGCATGATGTGCTACAGCTGCACGAGAGGGTGTAGCACCTTCATAATCTGAGTAGTGCTCTCCATGGAGGGCTCACTCATTACGCAAACTATCGCACCAACTATCCGCTTATAGTCCAAGGACTGATTGCAGATGAAAACATAACAAAAAAAAAAGTACTGAAAGCAAGTATCAAGTTGTAATCATGATGTATGGATTGGCTGTATTAGTAACATCAATAGTACTGAAGAATTTCATATTATTGAAGATTGACTACATTAAAGTATAAGGTTGAGAACTATTATAGACTTATGCGATTAAAAACCAGTAATTTTTAAGAAATCATCTGATTTTCTCTACTATATGATTGAAAAATTAAACAAAAGCTATAAAAAAAATTAATCAGACGAGAGAAAATTTGGAAAACCGATAGCATAGTATAGATAGTTTCACTTATTGTGGCTTTGAAGAAGTCTTGGTGCCTAAGTTATTGTAGAATGATATTCTATTAAAAAAAATAATTTAGTAGATCGAAATTTCTACGCAGAAAAAATTTAATCAGAATCAGTAACACGGCTCAACAGCTAAACAAAGAGCAAAAGTATCTAAGACAGATAGTATGTAAATATACTGAAAAGGACTTTTGTAATGTTTGATCAATTGTATTAAATAATAAATAAACAGGCAGATATGAGTTTGAACGCGCAATAGAGACTGCAGACATTTTTAAATAGTTCTGCAGTGGTAGGAACCAATATTCTGCACGCCGCTCCAAATTGTTACGGTTGGAAAGCAAAGATAAATCTTAAGATGGCGCGTATATGGTAGTGGAGGAAGAGATTTGTGGTATGTTAAATATTATTGCATATTTTATGAATAACTTAGACATCAAAAATTAACATAACGTCAATATCGGTATGAGTCAAAATATGTTCTTTTTAAACTTTAATGCACAATATATTACGGATGATAGAAGATTCATCAAAAAGTAACATCGTAGACTGTTATGACTACGTTCTTAAAAAAGACCTGAACAGGTAATAAACATTAGAATTCCAGTGAAGGCCTTGCAACAGCAACATATCCAGGGCGAAAACTTGGGAAGATGCAGTTAACCAAATATTCTTAACCTTGGACATATTTTTAGTACATATATCGCTTTTTAGAGGCTGCACTATCGAAGCTTCTTCGAACAAAACAAAACTTCATCCAGACTTGTGTAACTCTTGCTACTGAGTCGGTTAAACGGCCATCAGAGTAGCTTTTAAAAAAGGTAGTCTTAGATCTTAACACACTTTTTGAATCTGGGTTTAAAACGAAGAAGAAATTCCGAATAATCTCTCCACCTCTACTTTCACAAATTTTATGATCACTTCAAAAATGAAACCATTTCAAAGAAAGTTTTCACTTTAAATTTTTTACTGCTACTGAAGTCAAAAACGAAGACGGAAGAAATAATTCACATCAGTAATAATAACAGTTTTTACTTTAGTAACGACGTAATTATTGATTCATATTTTAATTTATATTTATATCAGGTTGGTTAAGGCAATTAATTTTAATGTTCTGTCTTTTATAAAAATAAAAAAAATGTTTGTAAAACTATTAAAATACCCTTTTCGTGTTTGCATCTTAAATTTCAATTTACAGGCGTCAAATGAAGCTATATACTCAGGTGGTTATCGTCCCAATGTACGTGACGTACAATACCCGACCACACATACATTACCACGACAGGATTGGCAAGATAGGGAAAAGGCGTTCCCACCCAAAACTATCATCGAAGATAGGGAGAGAAGAGACGTTCCTAGATTGCAGAAGTTCGACATACACCGCATTTCGGATCAACAAAGACCAATGGAACAAGAGACGAAAAGATCTAGATCTCATTCGTCTAGGTCTCCTAGGCGGGATAGGTCACCTATACGTGATCGCTATAGACGTCATTCACCGTCTCCTCGGTCTCCTCGACGATCTTGGGCGCTCGAAAAACGTCGTAGCCCCCAAAAACGGGAAACCCCACCCCCACCTATGTGGCCAGGAAATAACTCGGAAGATTATTCGCAACAAAGCAGACCCAAAATTTCAGCTCGTGAAGTCGAGAAACACGTTCCAGTCTGGGAAACTAGAGACAAAAGGCGCGATGACTACACAACTGAAAACCGACGGGATTTTGAGGAACAGATAAGAATGAAGAAGGAGATGGAAAAGTGGAAGCCAATTCCTCAGTCTAATACCCAAGAACCGTCTAGGATGGTGGATGAGGATCGTATCCACAAGGAATCTAAGTTTGTTAAAAAAGAATTTGAAACACGACGAGACTACCGTGAGGACGACATGCGAAAATCTCATACTGACAAACTCCAGAAAGGATATCAACGACAGGATCGGGAAGATATCCGCTATAAATCCGAACACGAGCAAAAAGATGACATTCCGCGCAAGAGAGAAGAGTATGCCGGACGAATAGAAGAAAAAAAGAAAGAAATATTACAAAAACAAGAGCAACTGCAGAAGGAGATCGACGAGGTCTACAAAAGAGCTGTTGATTTTACGAAAAAAGCTGAACTGTATAGAAAAAGCGAGCACAAGAAGGAATCATACGATAGTGATAGGGATCGAGATAGAGTTAGTGGACCTAAAAACTATGAACGTTCCAAACAAGATTCTTACGAAAAACAAAGTCGTAATGTTCCATTTCAAGAACATGATAGCTCTTATGCTTCGAGAATTGATAAAGAAGCCGAAATTGAACAAAGTAATCCTGCAGACTTCAAAGCCAAGAGAAATAAAGCTATATTAGAGATATCTGAAAAAATTATGCACAAGTATGGTAGTACGTTGCCCAGCGAAATGCATAGAAGGATCCATTCTGAATTAAAATGGACTCTGAACCGGAGATTAAATGAAATGTTTGGGAAAAAAGATGTTTCTTTCATAGAGATAATTGTTAAGTTTAACTCAAGCCACAGCGCGAAAGATGAAAAAAACATGTTTGATGAAATAATGTATAGCATGAGTGGTCATGTAAGAAACGCGAAACGCACTACTCAAGGTAAGATTTACAATATGTAGTATTCCTTTTTCTGATCTGTGTGTTTTGCTACACATTATTTTAACTGTTTTTAAATATTTAAAATAATATTTGTTTATATAAGATTTTAGATTAACATGGTTACTTCTATTACGAAAATTATTCGAAAACGGGATATTTACCATGTTTATTAATTTTTCTTCGCGGAGCTCGATATTTCGACATTAACTGCGAATGTCTTGTTCACGAGACGTCTCGAGCTCCGCGAAGAAAAATTAATAAACATGGTAAATATCCCGTTTTCGAATAATTTTCGTAATATTTGTTTAGTCCGCAAGATAAATAAATCGTTTTATAATAAAACTAGCTTCTGCGCGCGACTTCGTCGGCGTGGACTCCGCTCCTATTGGACTTAGCGTGATGATATATAGCCTATAGCCTTCCTCGATAAATAGGCTATCTAACACTGAAAGAATTTTTCAAATCGGACCAGTAGATCCTGAGATTAGCGCGTTCAAACAAACAAACAAACAAACAAACAAACAATCAAACAAACTCTTCAGCTTTATTATATTAGTATAGATTATATGAATAGTCTTAATCCCAATGTAAAAATATAAAAATTAAGTATATCAAAATGTTTTAACACAGACTAATATCTGTATCTATGTTATAGATGATTCGGATGTTCCTGCAAAAATGCCTAGGCGGTCTCCTCAACCAAACTTGAATAATGGTAATTAATTATTTGTAGTAATATATCTTATTTGCATGCATCACTAAAATTAAGTATAATACAAGAAACTTATCGTTTTTCTTTCCCAGATCAAATGCCTAGAGCACACGACCAACAAAGTAAGTACTTTCATAAGTTTTATATTCAATTTATTTTAATGTTATACTGCTATAGCAGACTAACATACACATACGTCGATTCAATGTTTTCAATTAGTTTCAGATTGGAGCGTAGGTACAGTAGGTATGATGCCACTAAATGTTGCGAGTAATCCTGGGTTATTTTTAAACGCGCCCTTAATGGTACCGATGCCTAGTCAGTATCAATTGCTTCCGTCTTACCAGGAACATCAACCTCAAGTCTCGAGTCCTCAAGTCCAAGAAAATAAAAAGGACGGTTACAGTTTATATTTGTGTAAAGACGATTTTCAGCCAATAGACGAATTCGAGACAGCAAAATTAAAGGAATTTTTGATTCAACAACTCATCAAAGTCACGGAAACTACTCAGGGTTGGGCCCCAGACTTCACACTCGTCAAGCAAAACAGCATCAGACACGAAGTCGTTACACGCGATAATAGATCAAAGAATTGGCTTTTAAGTTTAGATTTCAGTGATTTCAAGGAATTTAACGTTTTAGTTTACACGACCGAAGAATTGTGGTACGAGAGAGCGGCTATCTGGTTGCCGGGTCATTCCGGGTGTAGGAATATTGAGCCTCTAACGAAACTCAAGTTACAGAACAAAAGGTTGGAAGGCGTCAACATAGGTAAGTGGAAATTGGTCAAAAAGGTAGTCACCGACAAAGGTACCCGTGTCTACGTGGATATGCCGCCCTCGTCTGCTAGAGCGATGGAGAAACACAAAATGTTGTTGAGCTACGAACTCCAGAAAGTAAACGTTTTTATGAAAGCCGTTGCTATAGATAAAGACGCTTTCGACGCAGGGCTAAACGAACCGTCGATAACCATTCTTCCATCTCCGGGTTCCTACCCTATGCCGTCTCTTGACCAAAACCCGAATATCATTAAAATAGGTGTAAAAGGAAATAAGCCTCTGTCTTTGGTATTGGCGCGAAAAATTAAAGATTTTATCTTATTTAAATTGTTTAAGTATCATCGAATTGGTGGGAAGAGTCGAACCGATTACATTAAGTACGGTTTTTGTCAGCCGGGCTATCTAGGTATATTACCTGAAAACGAAGAATCGAGAAAATGGATTTGCTCCCTCGACATTGGTAGTTTTAACCATCAGCAGCTATTTATAGTAGGAGCGGATGATAATAAAACAAAGTATTTTACCATGACTATCTCTATACCCAGGAATTCTAACCTAAATACGGCGGCAGTAAACGAACGCTTGCGTCAGAGTAATAAAGGTGTTAAAGGCGTTAATTTTTATCTGTGGAGAAATCAAAAAATTTTAAGAGATAAAATGGGACAAGTAACTTTTGAAGTTGAAATGGATTTAGAATCGGTCGAAACTATTTCCAAAATGAACTATCAGTTAGACTACGTAGCTGATGGACACGACATTAAAAGTGTGTCTGTAGATTCCAAGTTTTCTCGCAACAGATTAGAAGAAATGATCGCCAAATATAAAGCAGAGTTGTCCGACACCTATAATGTAGAGAATATGGAGTTGGCGTCTTCAGATTCGGAAGATGACGTGGTTTGTCTCGATTAATTTTCAGAGTTTGTTATAATTTTAGTTTTAATTTTCATCAGTCATGTCTAATGTGTTTCAAGCTACTTTTTCGTAATAAATGATTTTTTTATTCATCCTTATTTTGTTTTTGTATCATCTTATGTGTGAAAGTAATAAAGTTTTAAAGGGTATAACCGGATAAGTATGACGATCCGGCCCCCAAATAGGAACCTTTATCGAAACTTATGTTCTAATATCGCCTTGATGTACAAACACAATTTATGTACTTTTCGCGGCCAGCTTTCGCTTTGACCTTGAGATATGGGAAAAAATAATCGCACGTATGACTTTTATTCAAAGTCATATATCTCAAAAATTAATTACGCTAGAGAGTTGGGACCAACGCGAGTTTTTAGATTACATTGCAGAGTATATCATATATTATTTTCAAATTTTTAGAGTATATTTATATATAAAAAAAATTAAAAAATAAGTAAATCATAATTTTTTTTTCATGTTCTCTGAGACTTACAATCACGAAAATAATATATGTTATGCTCCTTTACGTGCTCTATTACTCATAAAAATTTGGTAAAAAAAAAGTTGGTGCAACACTTTGAAAAAAAATAAAAAGTGTTTCGCACCTTGTAACTTATAGATATAAACATGACTCAACACGCACAAAATTTTATCGCTCGTGGAAAGAATTGTACATAAACAAGTTTAGACTTGTTTTCACGTTGTTTCTTTTGTTTTTTGTCTTACTAACATTGTTTGTCATGCGTTGGTATCGCACTGTGGGCTGAAATTCGCGTTTCATAGACATTCAAATTTATTTTTTCAAGTGACGCTTTTTTTGCTTGAATGCGATTGAGAATAACTGCTATATGCCTTATATAATGATCTTTCAGGTTTATAATCGTAAACAGCGCACTTAGAATTTTTTAAAAAAAAATTTGTATGGAGTCGACATCATAAATGATGATATCTCCATAATCGCACAATTGCGCCTAATATCCTCTTAGGTTATTAAAATACAAATTATTTTTGATTTTTTGACATACTTCATGTTAAGGTCAAACGTGCGTTTTTTTTTAAAAAAATCTTTTAAATTTAATCTTTTAATTCTGGCTAAACTACAAGTCCTATGAAAAAAAGTTCAAGGGCAAAGCTGTAGGTAATATAAAGATCTACAAGTTTAGTATTTACACTTTTTTCACATAACCTCAAAATTTATGTGAAAAATTCAAAAAACCAAGTTTTTGTTTTTTGTTTTTTTTTTGTTTTTTTTTTTTACAAAATTTGGTGAAAACTTACCTTTTTATGTCCCAAACACGCTAAACAGTTGTAAAAGAAAAAAAATAATTTTTTTTATATATAAATATACTCTAAAAATTTGAAAATAATATATGATATACTCTGCAATGTAATCTAAAAACTCGCGTTGGTCCCAACTCTCTAGCGTAATTAATTTTTGAGATATATGACTTTGAATAAAAGTCACACGTGCGATTATTTTTTCCCATATCTCAAGGTCAAAGCGAAAGCTGGCCGCGAAAAGTACATAAATTGTGTTTGTACATCAAGGCGATATTAGAACATAAGTTTCGATAAAGGTTCCTATTTGGGGGCCGGATCGTCATACTTATCCGGTTATACCCTTTACGTATTTTATAAATTGTTCCAAAAGAAGTCAATATGGCGAATGTATTTCTTCATTTAATTCTATAAAATGATTTCCATAATAAACTTTTTTATTTTAAAAAAAAGGTAAATGCTTAAATCGACACGTGATGAAGAACATTGTATCTCATTTTGTTAACTTTTGAGAAGAGCGTTTTACAATTTCGTTGCATTTAAAAAGTGTCAAGTGATGTTAAATAAAGCTTCATCCGTAATGAAGTAAATTGTTCTACTGTTAATTTTAGCGTTCTGTAGTATGAACTTGACCACGTTGTGATACATCAAACGGAAAGCTGTTTTTTTTTTTCAAGTTACAATGATTATGAATACGATTGTTTTAGTTTAGAAACATTAAGTTATTTTTCATATAAAAATTGTTCTAGTGGTCGTATGAGTACGGTTCCCAGATTGAGCTCCTGGGGATAGGGTGGGCAACGCGCTTGCGATGCTTCTGGTGTTGCAGGCGTCTATAGGCTACGGTCTTACCATCAGGTGAGCCGTACGCTTGTTTGCCAACCTAGTTACATTTAAAAAAAAAGATTGAAAGATACCTTTTTCCCCCTCAGTATTTTGATGGTATAGTTAGAAAACATTGTTTCATTAGTTACAATGTTCTTCATATCAGGTGTCAAAATCATCCTTGTCGATGAAAAGTCTGCGATAAAAGGTAAGTAAAAAAGGTTATTTAGGTAATCATAATTTGTATATACTTTTAAAAATCTCTTAATTTTTCAGTTCTTCAAATATTGATGTGCGAAAAAGTTTCAGAACTGTGGAAAAATGGGGGATAAAACACCAAAATTTCGCGTGTATAAGAAAATATAGGTTTAAAGAAAAATTTTGTCCGATTCATCTGAAAATGGTAAGAATAAACGCCGATCGCGTACATATTTTTAATAGATACTTCTTCACAAATAATAGAACCTGGATTATCTAAAATTGACTACAGGTAATCAGCTGAAATATCAACATCGACCGTAAGTTATTTAACATTAAGAGGTAAAATATAATTAGCAGCACCATTGAACTACCTGCAAGTGAGTTCAACGTCTTTTGGTCTAAACTCAGTTTCTAAAAGTGAGTATATTGTCTACTTGATACATTTAGTGACGCGTGGTCTTTATTTCAGACAATATTGATATTTGTTATTTTATTATTTATTTACATAACATAGGTACATGATATAGCTAGATCTCCTCGGAAAGGTCTTAACTCTTAAGGAAGGTAGAATCGTCAACGCAGTTGCAACGCTCCTAATGTTGTAGGCGTCCATGGTGGAACCATATTTGCTATTTACTGTTATTTTAGTACTTCCAGATTTTGTCTGCTGTTTTGTGAATAGCTAGTTCGTATCAGTCAGTCAGTCAGTTCAGCCTATTGCAGTCCACTGCTAGACATAGGCCTCCCCAAGTTCGCGCTAGACATCCCGGTTTTCCGCAATCCTAATCCAGCCTACACCGGCAATCTTACGTAGATCGTCGGTCCAACGGGCCGGAGGACGTCCCACACTGCGTTTGCCAAGACGCGGTCTCCACTCCAGGAACCGTCTGCTCCAACGGCCATCGGTCCTGCGACACAGATGACCAGCCCACTGCCACTTCAACTTGCTAATTCTGTGGGCTATGTCGGTTACTTTCGTTCTCTCGCGAATAGTTTCATTTCTAATTCTATCTTTTAAGGAGAAACCCCAAGCATAGCCCGTTCCATTGCACGTTGAGCGACTAAACTTGTGGACCAGTCTCTTCGTCAGTGTCCACGTTTCGGCTCCGTATGTTAACACAGACAGGACGCATTGCTCGTAAACTTTTGTCTTCAAACATTGCGGAATCTTCGAAGTGAAGACTCTGTGAAGCCCGCCAAATGCCGCCCAGCCCAACCGGATAATAATATAGTTCGTATATTATTTACTAATACACGTGGTAACTATTTTCTACGTGTTCTTCTGAAATATTTTTTTTTTTTTTGTTATAATCATCATGCAAATAATTAGACTGCCTTTTTTTCATCATTTTTCTTTCAACCTTTTGGCTAATAATAAAGATGGTTTTTTGTCTACTACAATAAATACAAAAAACGGTTATTTTTCTGAGTTTCGCAGCTTATTTTGATGATAGTTGCGGGTAATTTTTTTGACTATATTTTCATCTTTGGGTTGTTTAAAACATTCCAATTTTCTGTGCTGTTAGCGGCGGATGCAGCTTATTAGCTTAAAAGTAGATGTCTACACTCTACAGTTTCATTTCAGTTTTTGTTCATACATACATCTTCACATGACTGTGTTCAAAAATAGAATATCGTCTCAAATAGGTTGACAAATGTTTAGTCTCATTTTGCTGATCATTCAACATTGACAGAATTTCCAGAAAAGCTTATTTAAGTTGATAAGTTGCTTTTATAGGAACTAGCTGCTGCAGTAAAAATGTATTATTTGACAATAATTTTCAGTTTAAATTTCTTTTTTGTCATTATCGTATGTCTAAAGATTCTAATAGAGTTATATGCTTCATTTAGGTGCTTATCCGTTTCTTCTGTTTATAAACCCTTGAGAAAAAACCAAAAGAAAAATGAGATATTGGGTCTTCTCTTCTAGTGAAATGAAAAATTAAATTAGGACGAAGACTTTACCAGTGTGCAGCATTTTATCATCGAAGAATATTTAAAATATTGTTGTGTTATTTTTGGGTCCATTATCAGGTTATGTGTCTGTCCCCAGTCTGGTAATCAATTGATTATATTATGTGATCATGATGGCGTTCAACATAACCAGGTAATCATTAATTTAGCTTAATTGATATGCAGCTTGAAGAAAATCTTTGATGGCAGGCATGCTCGATCGTCTTCGTGTTAAAATATTATTTATTAAAGTTTAAATTATTTCAGTAAGTACTAACAATAGGCGATTGAAATAAATCTTTCAGTAATTCATTATATACATTTTACCTTGTTTGAATTGCGTATAAATTTTAACGAAGTTTTTTTTAGTCGTTTTAAGTCTTTTAAACTTTCACAGTCACTATGCCCCATATGGGTCATTATTTTTTGATTAGGATTTTGAAACTCCCGATATTTAAGTAAAGTTGCAGATACCATTATCACAGTTGACTGATGAGCTACAGGTCGCCAAAATATCGGAAATTTTAAAATGACAGAAGTCCCGTAAAAGAAAGCCTTTTTTTGTCGTTTTGTGCATTTATATGCATCATTTTTTAATTTGCTTGAAAAGTTGTTTAATGTAAAGTTCTCCTGTTACAGAGCGTCCTGTGAAATATCGTGAAAATTCGAAACCAAAATTGCACCCAGAGAAGAAACAGCTGACAACCCTTTCAAAGTCTTCGGAAAGAACACCTTTGAAACGAAAATCAGAAAAAGAAGATAAAGGTTAGGGAAAAGATTATTGTCGTTTTATTTTATTACTAGCTTCTGCGCGCGACTTCGTCGGCGTGGACTCCGCTCCTATTGGTTTTAGCGTGATGACACATAGCCTATAGCCTTCCTCGATAAATGGGCTATCTAACACTGAAAGAATTTTTCAAATCGGCCCAGTAGTTCCAGAGATTACCGCGTTCAAACAAACAAACAAACTCTTCAGCTTTATATATTAAGTACTAGCTACTGCGCGCGACTTCGTCGGCGTGGACTCCGCTCCTATTGGTCTTAGCGTGATGATACATAGCCTATAGCCTTCCTCGATAAATGGGCTATGTAACACTGAAAGAATTTTTCAAATCGGCCCAGTAGTTCCAGAGATTACCGCGTTCAAACAAACAAACAAACAAACTCTTCAGCTTTATATATTAGTATAGATCTAATTAGATAATAATAAATGTTTGTTCGCGACACCGCGCACCGGTACAGCGCACAGGGCGCTGGCCTGCTGCGTCTGCGGCTGGCGGAGCATTCCCCGCGGCCCGCGCCCCACCCCTTCTAGCTGTCATTTTTACGTCTAGCCGCACCATTTTCTTTTTACGTGGGAAAAATCCATCATGGATACCCTCCGGCGCGGGGGCACCCGAGGGTTATGTCAGACTCCTACTGACCAAAAACCATCCACGTGTTAGCAGACCTCCGCCTGAGTGGGGCGAGATGGGGTCGCGTTAGCAGTCTCCACCCCGCCCCGGCGGCTGGCCCGAATGTAAACATCCGGGCCCCGGCACCTAGAGGGGCGAGCCGCACCAGGCTCAACATTGTTATAATAATTCATCAAAGTTTTTATACATGTTAATTTGTACATTAAATATAGTCCACTTGCTTCACATATTTACACTAACAAATGGTACTTCGAGCCGGATGTCGGCGATGTCGCGAACATATTATGTTAAAAATGTTACCGCTTTAGTGTTAATTTTTTTCTTTATTTATTTACTAGCTTCTTCTTTCTTTATTTATTTACTGCTATCTTCGCAAATACTGATCCGATCATGAAAATTCTTTCACTAACAAAAAGCTACACTATTCAGGAGTGACATAGGCCATTGTAATTGTACAAAAAAAATATTAAATAAGAAAAATATTAAAATATATTATCAAAATCGCAAAGAAACTATCGCCATCTATCGCTATTTATTTTATTTAGTCTTATTTTATTCTATCGACGACGAAGTTTTTTCACTTTTTGATAGATGGCGTTGGAGCAACATTTTATTTACAAAGTACTAGCTTCTGCGCGCGACTTCGTCGGCGTGGACTCCGCTCCTATTGGTCTTAGCGTGATGATACATAGCCTATAGCCTTCCTCGATAGATGGGCTATCTAACACTGAAAGAATTTTTCAAATCGGCCCAGTAGTTCCAGAGATTACCGCGTTCAAACAAACAAACAAACAACCAAACAAACAAACTCTTCAGCTTTATATATTAGTATAGATTCAAGTATACTAAAAATATGTATTTTTTTATACATTAAAATAAGCACAATGGAGTAAAGTCCTTATTATATATTATATGTATCAATAACTACCATACATAACAATTGAATCAGCAAATAAAATTGAGAGAAAGATCATGATATTTTGTGGAATATGTATTATTTTCTATTTTCATTCAGCACAACGCCAGTGCGAACTCACAACACACATAAATTAAAAAAAAAATGTATCGTATATTTAAATAAATGAACAATTTTCTATGACAGAAGAACAGAAATCATCGAAGTGTAATCAAGAGGATGAAGAAGAAGCAGAAAAGGAAGGACAATTCGAACTAAACGAGCTCATGACAAGAGTATTAAAAGAAGAATTGGAGGCTCTTATGATTGAGGTAAGAAAATGAAAAAAAAATTATTCAGGAGGCAATTCTCAAATAAAAAAATATTTTATCCAAGTAGGCTTAAAAAGATCTTTTAAATTATCGTTTTAAAAATTAAAATTATATTCGTTATAATTAATATTTCTGTCTGTCTGTTGTGCTTTCTCGACAAAACTACTGAACCGATTTAAATGAAATTTGATACCTATATAGTCTAGAGCCTGAGAAATGACATAGGCTACTTTTTAATGCGAAAAAGGGGTGTAAAGGGTTGAAAGGTGGGAATAAAACGTTGTATGGCAGTGTCGTCATTTTTAGAGCTAGAAGCTTGAAACTTATTTTTTAGGCTGTTGATTCGATATAAATAAATATGACATTATATACATATCATTCAAAAAAGCGGAAGCTAGTATAGCAATTCAGAAGTTAAATGATGATCTCAATCGTATTGCAGACTGGTCAGATTCTCATAATCTTGTCTTGAATCCGTGTAAAACAAAGTATATAATTTTGGGTACAAAAAAAAACAAATTAATCATATAAGTGTTTTAAATCCTCATATACATATAAAAGGCAAAAGAATAGAACGAATAACTGAGGTGCGAAACTTGGGTTTATTGATGGACGAAGAACTAAGATTTGAGAAACATATCATTAATATAGCTCGTAATTGTTTCTATAGACTAAAAGTATTGTATCAAATAAGGAATTATCTCAGTAGGGATATGCGAATAAAGTTGTGTGATACATTAGTACTCTCAAAGTTTAATTATGTTGACGCTGTAATGGAACCTAGGCTACTTGCGCGTTCTAAAAATCTTATACAACGGGTCCAAAACGCATGTATCCGTTACTGCTTTTATGTGCCGCCTCGCACGCATGTTACCCCTTACATCAATGACGCACGAATGGTTAAGATGCAGTATCGTAGACAATTAGATCTAGCAACCTTACTATTTGGCGGTGTTCTAAATAAAGCTCCTATGTATCTCTACAATAAATTACACTGGACAAAAGAAACTAATGAAAGGTACCCTACAAGAGCATCATCCTATATGCTAAATGTTCCCTTGCACCATTCCGCGGCGTTCCGGGATAGTTTCCGATACGCAGCGACGAAATGTTGGAACAACCTGCCGCCCCCGCTTCGGACCCTGAAAACTATAAATGCATTTCGTGTTAAATACAAAACATATTTATATAGTCTACAGCTTCAGTCCTCATAATTCATAGCGAAAGATAAGAATAAATAAGGAAGGAGAAAAGGTTGAATAAATGGGAATTGGTGCATTGGATTACGTTGGATTACTTTACTTTACTTTACTAGTACTTACCTAATCGGCCTGGCTCCGTTGCGACCGTCAGGTTGGTCCAACATGGGTAAGCGGTGATTGTCACTGATTTTTATATGTTCTTCGTTTTTTAAATAAAGAGAAGGGGAAAACTGAAAATAATCAACTCGTTTCGTATTATTTATTTATTTATTGTTATTATTATTTATTACTGTTTTCTTGTGTTTGTGAATATGTGTCTGTGTAGTGTGTATGAGCGTATATGTATATGTGTATGTATATGTGTGTGTGTATGTATATGTGTATATATATATATATAATTATATATGTGCATGCCTGTTTATATGAATAGGTATATATTGTTATCGATATTGTTATTATTTTTATCTACACTAATGTTGTAACATTCTACTTATGTTTCCAATACTTGACTTATAATTACTACTGTTATAGCACAGACAACAAAACACTCAATTTAAGCAATTTCACATGATGGTATAATATCCACATCGATATCGTAAAATCTCATTATAACATCGCGTCCAAGGCGGCGGGCGCGCGCCGCGGCCAGCGCCTGCACGTGCACGCGCGCCGCGCGCCCGCCGGCGCCGCCTCCAGCGAGCGCACGGCGCGGTTCATTGGTTACATTTTAATGGCGGCAAAATCACTGTGACAATACACGTACGCGTTAATTTAATTTAATAAATTAATTGCATTAGTGAAGATAAAGTAGTGTATGCAACTGCATATAACACGGGTATTAAAACACTCGTTACTATTATGAAACTCGCTGCGCTCGTTTCATAAACTCACACTCGTGTTTTAATACCCTTCATTATATGACAGTTGCATAAACTACTATTATATTTCCAACTACCTAGGTATATATATACCTATAAATAGTTAGCACTTGTCGCGACCCGTCACGATTAAAGAGGGTATCACTGAAAATCAGTGTTGGGCTCTTAAACCCAGTATTAATCTGAGTGATACACCTTTTTGGGGCACAGCACAGCTGCAGACATTGTTCACGTGTTTTTATTTATTATATATTTATTGTCTCTTTCTTTTTTTCTTATTTTTTTAAATTTTTTAATCATATTGTTTTTTCTTATTTTTTTTATTTTTTATTTCACTTTTTAGAATAGAATTGAATACTTTGTTTCTTTTTCCACTTTTTAATTTAGTATTGTTTGTTTTTTATTTTTATTTTTATTGAACCGTATTTATATTGTTTCGTTTTTTTTGTTGTTTTTTTTTTTTTGTATAAATTAGCTGTTGTCTGCAATTTCGTGATGTCCCAAATAAATATATTTTTCTTTTCTTTTCTTTCTTTCTTTTCTTACATTCAAATTTTGTAAAAGTTTTACCCTCAAGAGTGTAAAATAACAATAGGGATAAGGGAATAGAGGATAAAAGTTTGTAGGGGAATATGTAAGGTTTATGTGATTGTTTTATAAGTTTGCGACCAGAGACAAAATATTAGAGCTATTCTGATGTCCAAAATAAAACGAAAGATATATCCATAAAATGCTACCCCAAAGTCACTATTCCACGCGGATGATGTCGCGGGCACAGCTAGTTAACTATAGTTAAAAGTTAAGCTAACACCGATTCGGAATTTAAATTCTGCAGAGAAGAATCAGCAAACTGCAGTTACTCTTTAAAAAAGTGTGTGTGTCAGCTCTGACGCACGACTGGAGTTTACTCCTTCAGATGCACAGTCTAAATAGGCACAAAACAAGCTAACTAGTCTAAGAAAAAGATTAATACCATACTAAATGGTAAATAAACAAAATAGAAAAATAGGGTTCTGATAGATGGCGTTACGAGAAATCAGAAAAGTAACGAGGTCATTCGTTCAGTAGATTTTACTCCTCATATTTTTTTCATACCGGAGGTCTTATATGGAAATCGATTCTTAAGGTTCAACAAGTCGATGGCATGAAGTCGTTGGTAGGCGTGGCCTAAATTAATGCTATTTCACCTGACACAGTGTGCGAGCGGGTGCGCCTCAGAGAAGAGCAGTGAGAAAAATATCGTGCGCGTGCATGTAGTAGTTACTACACGTATAGGTACACACACATGTGACGACAAGCTAGGAAATAATAATTATGCGTGCAATATTTTTATTATTTGGAATTGGACTATAGCCCGTTGGCGCAGTTTGTAGTGGTTTCTGTCCCGCGGGTTGCGGGTTCATTTCCCGCCCGAGTCGGGGTGTAATATTTGTATTTATCTATATGTATTTATGTATGTATTTATATATGTATGGATAAGGATTTATGCATTTTATTTTGTAACTAGCTGTGCCCGTGCCTTCGTCCGTGTCGAATTTAACAAAATATTTATTGTTCAGTTCGCGACCATCTCAAGGAAAGAGCGCTGGCTCGCCGAGCTAAATGTTTCGCGATGATATTTCAAAAACTATTCATCTGATTGATATAGTGTAAAGAGAAATTTTAATCTGCATTAAATGCCAAAGCTAACTAAAGTATTCATTTGGATAAGGATTAATAATGAACTACAGAAAATAGCTTTGAAAATAACGTAATGTTTTTAATTAAAAATGTAAACATAAAAGTGGTTATTGTAATAAATTATATATATCATAATAAATTATATACCAAAACCTTCCTCATGAATCAATCTTTCTATTGTTGAAAACCGTGTAAAACTCCGTTAGGTAGTCCGTCAAGTTTATCGCATTCAGACAGACAGACAGGAGGACAGAAAGATGCGGCCGGGGGACTTCTTTTTATAATACTAGCTGACCTGGTGAACTTCGTATCACCTACATATATTTGTGAAAAATATCGACAAAACACTTTCTGTACGCATCTATAAATATTTGACAACAAATTGCCAATTTTTTGACAATAGACATCAGATGCTTCACATCTAGGGACATTTACATATACATACTATTATTTTTTAATAAATTTGTTGTTAAATAACAATAAAATATAGCCTATGTTACTCCTGAATAGTGTAGCTTTCTGTTTGTGAAAGAATTTTCACGATCGGATCAGTATTCGCGAAGATTACCCCCTACAAACAAACAAAGTTAGAAACTTTACCTCTTTATAATATTAGTATAGATAGATGTATAGATTGCTTTTATTACCTACTACCTAACCATATTTTTATAAAATATATATAACTTAGGAAATACGGAGCTAATCACAGAAAAATTAAAAGTAAAAAACCTTTTTAGATTACAAGCATGCAATTTTATTTGAATGCGCTAAAACAAAAAAAAAAAGTCTACTTTAAAACTTTTACTATCTACTTATAAAGGCATTAGGTACATAATAATTCATATGATATAACAACTTGTCGCAACTCGCCGCGTTGGCGCAACGGTTAGGTACAGCACTGGTTTGTAGCTGTTGCGCTCGCGGTTGCGGGTTCGATCCCCGCACATGACAAACATTTGTATTGGCCAGATAGAATTATAGATGTTTGCCTTTCAATTAAAAAAAAATCATCCAAACAAATTGGTCGAACAGTCAAGTTCTGAAGTAACGTAATAAAAAAAAATCCAATCAAATTGAGAACCTCCTCCTTTTTTGGAAGTCGGTTAAAAGCTGTGAGCGTTGTATATATAAAGAGATTCTGTAGTATATTTAGTATCAGTATTGCACCCGTGCGAAGCTGGGGCTGGTCGCTAGTAATGTATAAAATAGTACTTACCTACTAATTGGTGATAGTTGAAGTGGATTTATAGGATTTGAGGAGTAAAAAAAAACAAATGAAAAAATATTTGTACAACGTAATCTGTATTAGTATTATTTATCTTTTATTGGTTTTATCCTGTCCTGTGCATTTGTTTAATTAGTTTGCAATAAAGATTAATTGTATTGTAGGTATTGTATGTATTGTATTTGTCAGTCATAATGTCGGGCGCGAACTTGTGGAGGCCTATGTCCAACAGTGGACTGTGATAGGCTGTAGTGGTGGTGGTGGTATTTGTCAGATCTGATAGGTAGGTTTCGAGATTTCAGTTCAAGCCGAACTACTGATTATAGATCTGTATTTACTTATTTTACCAATCTACCTAGTGCCTATAATTACTACTAAAAGTCAAACTAAAACACTTTTATTTTTTAATTGCTTTTATTACAACAATATTTTTATAAAATACTAGCTGCTGCCCGCGACGTCGTCTGCGTGCGTTCACTGCTCGTTCCCCGTAGGTGATAGCGTGATAATATGTAGCCTATGTTCTGACCCGACTTCTTAATAATATTCGTGCCAAATTTGAAGTAAATCCATGCAGTACTTTTTGAGTTTATCCCGGACATACATTTGAAGAAATAAAGGTTCACTGCTCTTTCCCCGTAGGTGATAGCGTGATAATATATAGCCTATGTTCTGACCCGACTTCTTAACAATATTCGTGCCAAATTTGAAGTAAATCCATGCAGTACTTTTTGAGTTTATCCCGGACATACATACAGACAAACAGACAAACAGACAAAAATTCTAAAAACTATATTTTTGGCTTCGGTATCGATTGTAAATCACACCCCAAGTATTCTTTTAAAAAAATATTCAATGTACAGTTTTGACTTTTCTACCATTTTATTATATGTATATAGATATATTAAAAACTAAGGAAATACGGAGCTAATCACAGAAAAAGACAACATTCATGGACTAAGTATTACTAGTAACTCGCGCTCTAGGTAGGTACACACTACACAGATACATTAGGGCATACAATATAGTTCCTAGGTACCTTCCCAGTCCCGTGAATTTTACAATAGTTATATGATCATAGTGGATGCCAATATATTACATGTTGGTCGAGTACGTACCTAGGTAGGTACTTGTACCAAGTATAGCATAATATTATGAAGATATTCCTATGTTTCATTTAGTCTCAGTTTCAAAAGTATCGGAAGTAGTGGGACCGGTCCTCGAAAATTCACGACATCGAATCAAGTAGTAAAAAAAGAACAGAATTTTATATTTAGAGGAAAAAAAATTATGTACTTATTAATTAAAAATTAAGTACAGAATTTTTTTATATATTAAAATCTATATAAAAAGTGTATTTGTAAAGCTAAAATAGTCAATGTACCTTTATGTGCTAACATATTATAGAGACAGTCAAAATTCAAACGCAACGTAGGTTTCACTGAAAATCGGAATTCAAAGTAATACAGATTACACGATTTACAAGCAGCAGAATGGCAACGCCGCGCGTGAATGACCAAAAGCAGCAGAATGGCAACGCCGCGCGCGTATAACCAATGACGCGCGGCCGGCGGCTCTTGCGGCATGCATTCCCTCCCACACCCCGCGCGATACGACCATAGCACGATGAGAGGCATAATAATTTATTCCGAAAACGGCCGCGTAAAAAAATGGGAATAGACTTTTAGCAAATCAGTAATTATAGAAAAACTATTAAATGTATCTTTTCATAATAAATTTATTTCCACTTTTGAATAACTAAACTATATGCGTAAGTGCTTTATTTTAGAGCTTTCTCTCTCCGTATACTATTTATTTTCGCCCAAAGTTAGGCTAAAATCAGTGTTGAAATATGAAAGTTTAGAAGCTTGTATTTTATAAAATATATACTTTTTTACGATTCTGGGTACTTAGCTATGTAGATAATGACGAGGTCAATTGATATTATCCTTAATTTTGAATGGTGAACGTCAAACATTGTAGTAATTACTGTTATACGTTTGTATGGAAACGTGAGCGACTTGTTGAACCTTAAGGCGTAAACTCCAAAAAAAAATTATGTGTCTAAGGGAGCAAACTTAAAATTATTTTATAGAAATTATATTATGTACAAGACTTAGTTTTGAAGAAAAAAAATCTGATTTATATCTGTTTATATAATTATGCCCTTTTTAGCCTTATAAGTGCCGATGTTGATGATATATTATATATTGTAACTCAATAGAGAGAGAGTAAATATTATATATTGTAACTGAGGTAGGGCACAGCAGGAAATTTCCTGCTCAAAATATGGAGCAGCCCGACTGGGGTAGTACCTCGACCTTACAGAAGACCACAGCTAAATAATACTGTTTCAAGCAGTATTGTGTTCCTGTTGGTGAGTAAGGTGACCAGAGCTCCTGGGGGGGGTTGGGGATAGGGTCGGCAACGCGCTTGCGATGCTTCTGGTGTTGCAGGCGTCTATAGGCTACGGTCTTACCATCAGGTGAGCTGTACGCTTGTTTGCCAACCTAGATGAGCTAATTTTTTATGTTTTCCAACAGGTATGGCGAACGCTACCAGATATGGCACCAACAGAGGCAGAAAGATATGTTGCAGAGAAACTGCGTAATGAAGCGAGTGATGACCTCACAAACGTAAGGCAGATAGTTGTATATATATAAAATCGTGTCACGATGTATGTTCGCGATAAACTCCGAAACTACTGAACCAATTTTTATCAAATGTTGTAAGCATCTGTCATTTGGTCCAACTTGGGAGACGACGACTTTAGTGTGTATTTATCGGTTAGTTCTATAAAATTCTAATAGATGGCGGTTTGGCCATTGGCAACTTAGATAAGTTGCACAGATATCCGATAGATGGCGCCGTATTTCTATTTCGAGATTATAGATAGCGCGTTTGAATCTATATAATAAAGCTGAAGAGTTTGTTTGTTTGATTGTTTGTTTGTTTGAACGCGCTAATCTCAGGATCTACTGGTCCGATTTGAAAAATTCTTTCAGTGTTAGATAGCCCATTTATCGAGGAAGGCTATAGGCTATATAATCATTACGCTAAGACCAATAGGAGTGGAGTCCACGCCGACGAAGTTGCGCGCAGAAGCTAGTATAGAATAAAAATGATTCAATCTCTTATAATTACTGAGCCACAGCAACGCGTGGCTGGGTCAGCTAGTAAATAATAATATAATCAATAATATAGAGCATGTTTTACTCCCTGATAAAGCCTATCAGTAGCTTGTTTGGTAAATAAACTCTTGTATAAATATAATAAGTAAAACTTGGTGTAACAGTGCAAAAAAATTTTTAAGTGAGATAACTCCTCGCCTTATTGCCTCCACTACTGGTGACAAGAGGGCTGGTGCATTTTTGCCCAGAGAATCGGCAATCGGCATAGCGATTCAACGGGGAAATGATACCAGCATTCTTGGCACAATTCCACGCGGACATAATTTGTATCAAAACGATCTGTAAATATTTAGTTCTTAAGTTGTGAATTGTAAATATGTATAATGTATCGTAAAATAATAGTAGTTTATGCAACTGTCATATAATGAAGGGTATTAAAACACGAGTGTGAGTTTCATAATAGTAACGAGTGTTTTAATACCCGTGTTATATGCAGTTGCATACACTACTTTATCTTCACTAATGCAATTAATCAAACAACAAGAGTAAAAGCTGACAATAGTTTATTTATAATAATTGTTCAAATTTTGGATGGTACAATTTTGAAAGTTAATGTTAATTATTGATCCAATATATAATATAATATCCGGAGGCGTAGGTACAAATATCATCGTCGCTATCCATTTTTAACTTTTAATTTATTAAATTAAATTGACGCGTACGTGTATTGTCACAGTGATTTTGCCGCCATTAAAATGTAACCAATGAACCGCGCCGTGCGCTCGCTGGAGGCGGCGCCGGCGGGCGCGCGGCGCGCGTGCACGTGCAGGCGCTGGCCGCGGCGCGCGCCCGCCGCCTTGGACGCGATGTTATAATGAGATTTTACGATATCGATGTGGATATTATACCATCATGTGAAATTGCTTAAATTGAGTGTTTTGTTGTCTGTGCTATAACAGTAGTAATTACAAGTCAAGTATTGGAAACATAAGTAGAATGTTACAACATTAGTGTAGATAAATATTTTTAATTTAAAAAAAAACTTACTGAATCGACTAAAATCATTTTGCGCTCGAAAGACTGTTACTTGAAAGATGGAAAGATCGATAGTATGTATGATTGATAGTATGTGATGTATAGACTGTAAAATATGCTGATAAGAGCTAATCTGAAGAGTAGTTGACCTGATCTATAATATGACATTATATTACAGGTTCTTGGACTCAACATCACCAAGAGATTACTGAACGTGTATAATCCACTGTTCGTTAAAGTGAGTAAAATAGTAATAATTTAATGCTTAATAAATCCATATTAAAAATATAATAATAATGAACATCTTCTAGTAACTGGATCATACAAGCATACAACACAATCACAAATGACATGACACTACATGTGTATTATGCCGGCCATACACGCTACGGTCTACCGGAGAGAAAAACTGTACAGGTGTGCCTGCGCAGGTCCACCGAACACCGGTATCGTGTACGGGGACGTTCCGGTGTACCGGACCGGAGCGGTCTTCAGTTCTTTTTGCGATGGCATCAAAGGAGGACGATGACGCGCTGGCATTGCTAGGCCTTGCGTTAATTTAAAAGATAAAATATATATACTTTTAATACCATAATCGAGATAAAAAATTATATAAAAAATATATATTTTTTATTTCGATTAATATATAATTTTTTATTTCGATTATGGTAATCTTTGTTTTTAATTTGCCAGAAACATGGATTACTTTTATAAAAATCTTGAAGGATTTTTTTTTCTTGAATACGCCATTTTTAATTGCTGATTTACGTCTTCGTGACAAGCGACGAGACAACCATCCGAATAAAATACTAAAAACAGCTGACGCGACCTGCGCAGGCGACCGGAGTACACGCACACACGTACAGGTACACCGTAAGGTGTACCTTGAAAAAATTGATTTTCGAATTTGCTCCGGTCGCCTGCGCAGGTTAAAAAACTGCACAGGTCTATTCCCACACACGTTTCGGTGAACATGTACAGTTTTCCTCTCCGGTAGACCGTAGCGTGTATGGCCGGCATTATACACAACACACAAATAAAGCCTAAACGAAACTTTACTACTACCTATGAATTAATGGACTTCCAACAACGAAAATCTTATCAACTTTATTTATAACTATTTTTAAACTAATATAATTTTTACTGCAAAATAACTTGACCCTGCTCAATTAAGTCTAT
Source organism: Melitaea athalia (assembly GCA_905220545.2). Taxonomy (NCBI): domain Eukaryota; kingdom Metazoa; phylum Arthropoda; class Insecta; order Lepidoptera; family Nymphalidae; genus Melitaea; species Melitaea athalia. The sequence continues at coordinate 4,805,966 of HG992204.1, forward strand.
AAAAAGAAACCTAGCAAAAAATGGACCTAGATCTCCCCAGATGGGACATACAAAAAGAAATACCCATCCAAAATATCCAGAAAGAACATTGTCAATAGGTACAAAAGCATTTCCACAAGAACTGTACCAGAAAGCTACAGGTTCATTCTCCATCAAACCTTTACAAGATATACTCGAGTCTGATATAGATGTTTTAAAAAATATATGACCATATTGATAAGAAACTATCCGAAATGATGAATATCATTGTTGTTGTTGCTGTCCTATGGTACCCCAATGGTACAAAGGGCCTTCGTGAGACGTCTCCATCCGCTCCTGTCCCGAGCCTCTCGCTCCGCGTCCCTCCAACTAAGCCCGGCCGCTCGCAGCTCGGCGCCGACAGTTCGCTGCCACGTGTGCGCCGGCCCCGTCGCCTGCTCCCACGCGGCCGCCACGTGAACGCGACCCTGGCTGTGTTCTCCTCTGATCTTCGGAGGGTGTGTCCTATCCACCTCCACTTCCGCTGGGCAATTTCTTGTTTGATCGGAATTTGGTGGCATCGATTCCATATATCCTCGTTGCTGATCGTGTTCGGCCAGAATCTGCGCAGGATGGATGTAAGGCATTTGTTGACGAACACTTGTAGTTTGTTCGCCAGACCCTTTGTATCCTTCCATGTCTCACAGCCGAAAAGCAAAATAGACTTCACTATGGAATCGAAGAGGGAGATCTTAATCCGCCGGGTAAGCACGTTCGAATCCCAGACCGGTTTCATCAGGGCAAAGGCACCTTTTGCTTTCCTGATTCGCGCGTCGACGTCGTCATCGGAGCCACCGCTGTTGGTCACGAATATTCACCATGAATATCATTATAGTAAAAAAAAAAAACAAGTTTAGCGAAAAAACAAATGAACTATTAGAAAGAGAGAAGAATACTAATATCAAAAAGAAGGATAATTATTATTATTTTATTGTTCCTGATGTGTTTTCCATTTTTATATGTTCTTTATTTGACCCGAAACAACGATATAGAATTTTTCGGATAATTTTCTAATGCTCAATTAACATTTTTCCTATAGCTTCATTTCACCTGTCGTCCCGAAAGCGGTTGCCTGACGAAGTTCCTCGATCAATACAACGTGACAAGTTTCAAACGTATCAACAAAGAAACAAACACCTTCGCAGCACGACTCCGCTCGATAACTGATTTCGACAATATATGTGCCGCTAAGATTATCAAATGTGGTAAATATATGATATAAAATTCTACCTGAATGCTGACCTGGCAAATTTTGTTCTGCCGTATGGATAGGGATACCGTTGTTACATAGGGTTTTTAAAAAATAGCCTACGACCTATTTTAGAGCTACCAAATACATATACACAAAAAATTTTAATAAAATCGGTCAAGCTTTTTCCGAGAAGTTCTGTAACAAACACTGTGATATTTATTTATTACATATATAGGGAACGCATGTAATAAATACTTTTGTTAGTTATGCATTATAGTGTTATACTTGGTTCTAATTTATAATATGTCAAATAAAATTAAAATAATTTCAGTTCTTTGTGACTAATAAAATGAATCAAACAAAATTTCAGAACGTAAATGATAGTTGACTTTGACTAGAATTAAAAAAAAAATTTTATTAAGTAAATATTCTTCATCTGCTATTATAAAACAGAACTCCACTGGCGCTATTTTTTAATTTTATTTTTATTTTACAATAATATTTCATAAATCTTAATTTTACAGGAGGATCAAAAATAACTGTGACCCCGTGCTACAAATTTACACTATGTCCAAAGAGGCTTAATACTATATTTGCTGAGAAAGGTGAAGACGTGATCACAGACAAAGAAGAAGATAAATCAATAAATGATAATGAAGGAGACGAGAAACGAAAAAAAAATAAAGTGGTCTCAAATAAAAATGAAGAGAAATCTACAACTGTCCGGAAAGAAAAAGATGTAATTGAACCTAAAGAAACGCCAATTAAACATGAAAATAAAGTTAGCGAGAAAGTTGCACCAAAAGAGAAGCAAAAGAAGGACATTTTACTAAAATCTCCTGAAAAGAAAAAAATTGAAAGTCCTAAAGAGATCAAAATAGACAAACCACCCGTTATAGTTAAACCTAAACCAACCGTAAAAGAAACTCCTAAAGAAAAACAGACAAACATACCAAATAAAAAGTCTGAAACAAAACGTATTGCAGGTGAAGGTGAAATTAATGAATCTGAAATCAATAAATTCAATGAAGGTGAAGAAATGAATGATGACGAAATAATAGCTTTAATATCCAGCGGTGTCATCGTTGATGAGTGCGTCGCTTCTGATGAGGAATAATATTCTTAATATAAATATTTCGTCGATAACGGGATATAAATATTTTTAAGTTTGATTCTTCTTTCCGCTCTACTAACATATATAGACCGGGAGATAGTGACACAAAATATCAGGTCATTTGTACCAGTATGGCGGTTCGTCAGGGGTCTAATTATGTAAAGGCAAAAAGGAAAATGATGGTCATAGCGCTCGCACCGGCGGCCCAATCGCGTGGGCGTTTATCGAACGCGTGGGATAAATAACTAGTGTCGAATGATTTGTTCCACAAAAATGCTTGTATTTTCAGATAGTCGAAAAAAAAGAAGTAGGCGGTAGCGAAATGCCATACTTCTCGGATGTGACTTACAGCCCGCCATACCGACGCGAATACATTAATTTAAATAAAACAATTCAACCATTCGTACCAGGCTAATTTTTGCAAAGCTAATCATCGTCGAGTAGCCATTCACGAAAATCACCTTGCCATACTTTTCCGACAGTTCCCAATGGCCGCCATACCACTGCAAAGGAGTAATTTCTTTTTTTTTCGCCAAACGATTTGTACCAGTATTGCATTTGAATTTGTGGAAAGTATTTGACAAAATGTGACCGTTATTATTTATCCCATACTTCTAGTAGGGGGAAAAGTGCTGCCATACTTGAAATACTTGTTTATTTGACACGTTTTTAAAATACGACTGTAAAATACGTAAAATCATTTTTTACATCATGGCATCATTGTATTCTGGTCATTTGGATGCAATTGTACTTAAAAAAAATTATTACAGATTGTAACCATCGGGCGGATGACTTGAGCTTCAAGGTGAAAAAAAAATTTTTTTTTGACGATTTGTACCAGTATGGCATTTCGATTTTTGGAAATTATACGATACAATGTGATCATTATTATATTTGCCATACTTGTAGTAGAGGGAAAAAGTGGCGCCATACTTGAAAAAAAACTCGAATTACATATAAAATCTTAGCATTTTGAAAAAATATTGTTCACATTCGCCACCTCCCACAGGTATGGCAATATCAGACTTCTATTTATGATCATACAGGGAACTGTTAAAAAAAGTTTCAGGGTGGTACAAATCGTTTGGCGAAAAAAAAAAGAAATTACTACTTTGCAGTGGTATGGCGGCCATTGGGAACTGTCGGAAAAGTATGGCAAGGTGATTTTCGTGAATGGCTACTCGACGATGATTAGCTTTGCAAAAATTAGCCTGGTACGAATGGTTGAATTGTTTTATTTAAATTAATGTATTCGCGTCGGTATGGCGGGCTGTAAGTCACATCCGAGAAGTATGGCATTCCGCTACCGCCTACTTCTTTTTTTTCGACTATCTGAAAATACAAGCATTTTTGTGGAACAAATCGTTCGACACTAGTTATTTATCCGACGCGTTCGATAAACGCCCACGCGATTGGGCCGCCGGTGCGAGCGCTATGACCATCATTTTCCTTTTTGCCTTTACATAATTAGACCCCTGACGAACCGCCATACTGGTACAAATGACCTGATATTTTGTGTCACTATCTCCCGGTCTAATAGGTTATAATTTTAATATGTAATTATAATAAGGATACTTGCAATGCTACCTTATTGGTTTTTAAACTGGTAATAAATAATTTAAAAATATATACGTTTTTATTCAACTTTTAAACCTTAGGTCTTTAGCTATTGAGGCGCAGTAGGAAATGTATCGCTCAAATCTGGAACAGCCTGACTTCTATACTGCTCTCAACAATAATTGTGTTTGTGTGAGTAAGGTAGAGAGAGCTGGGGAGGGTCGGAGGTAGGGTCAGCAACACAGTGACGCTTCTGGTAATACAGGCGTTTATACGCTACGGTGTCCGCTTACTATCAGATGTACCGTACATTTGATTGTCGTCCTAATGTTTAAAAAAATGTACATAATTATAAGGAAAATTTGAAAAAAAAATAGGATCACACAAATTTTATTTATTATAAGACACAATTTTAATCAAGATGAGTATTTACTTTATTTCTTCAGATTCGATGACGTCATCCTCCACCTACAAACAAACAAAAAAATATATAAACAGTTGTCTTGAAAAAAATTATATTAATACAGCGTTTGTTACGATAGCATAATTATTACAAAAAAGTTAAGGCCCTTAACTTTATGAAAATTAACAAATTACTTATACTTTATTACAAAAAAAAAACCTAACCAAACGGTATTTGTTATTTTTTATTATTACTAAAACAAACTAGTAACAGTTGTGTGTATGATAATTTTCCATCGATTTTAATAAATACTCAACAACCCTTATAAAAATAAAACAGTGATATTTGAGAATTAATTTGTAAAGTACCTAATGAAAAAGAATTATATATTTTTTTAATGAAAACCTAATTTCACAACTTATTTAAAACTTAATCTACTTTTTAACTGTCTGGTAGATACAGGTGTGTAACTCGATGTATTCTTCGCTTCAGCCTGTAATATCCCACTGCTGGGCATAGGCCTCTTTTCCCATGTAGGAGAAGGATCAGAGCTTAATCCACTACGCTGTTCCAATGCGGGTTGGCGGCTAAATTCCCTACTATGACGTGAGCTATCATGTAGACATGATAACAACCGGGACCGACAGCTTAACGTGCTCTCCAATACACGGTGGGGAGACCCGCAAGGACTTAACAAACGCTCGGACTACGGCATACATCTGTATGGTCAGTACAAATATTCGTCATGTACGGGGATCGAACCCGCGACAGCCCGCCGGCGCGACAGCCTCAAACCAGTGCTGTGACCGTTGCGCTAACGCGTCATCACAGAGTACATTGTAATAGTAGCGCGTCATCGTGCATCGTTGATGTATTCTTGGCGAGAGGTAATGAAAGAGCCAAAACAATTGACACTTTCATTATATACCTCTCGCCAAGAATAGATCTTTGTTGCATTTTGGCTCCTTCATCTCTTCCCGCAAAAAGTACGTTGAGTTACCAGTAATGTATATTAATAGTCTACTTAAATTTAAAAATGTAATAACATGTGTATTTCATATTTGTGCGGCTCTAAGAAGGGAAGAGGCTCTTCTTTTCTTCGGAGCAGCATCTTCTTTTCTCTTTCGCTCAAGTTCTATTTCATCCGCTTTATCATAAACATCTTTGGGCGCAACCTATGTTAATAATTAAATTACTAATTTAAAATAAAAAAGACTAATTGTTAGGGCCTGTTTTACTAGTTGCTAAGTATAAGTATTTTAATTGTATTATAAAAGTCTTTGTATTCTAAAAGTCTTGAGTCTTCAAATGAGTAAATATTATTTACTCATTTGAAGACTCAAGAATTCTGGAGTAGATAAGCATTTTAAAACTTTGCCTTACTCTATAGAGAATAGTAACATTGAAACTATAGCAACATTGAAATATATATAATATAGCTGTCTGATACAAAATATAATAAATAATAGTTTATAAAATAAACAAAAAATACACTTTTATAAATAAACCAAACTAAAAAGGAATAATCTTATCCAATTAGTGTATTCCCGAGAAAAAATAATTATATATAATCATAATATATATTTATATATAAATCAAGTGCTGTTCGTTAGTCTCGCTAAAACTCAAGAATGGCTGTGCCAATTTGGCTAATTTTCATCATGAAATGTTTGTGGAAGTTCAGGGAAGGTTTAAACGGTGAGAAACATAAATAATATGTAACGGAAAATACTAAAAACGACGATTTAATTTTCCAATACAAAATTTTCCTAGCGGGGAAATTTAATGTCTTGTCAAAAACGTTGTCAATTGGTTGTCAAATATTGATAGGTGCGTTCAGAAAGTGTTTTGTGTATATTTTTCACAAATATATTACGTAGATGATACGAAGTTCACCGGGCCATCTAGTATTTACTATTTACGGATTACGGAAGCCCGGTTGTGACATCAGACATGTGTACATAGATAGTATGTCAACTATCTTTTAATTAAACATTTAATTTTAAGTAGTTATCTTTGTCAGCTAACTATAAGATGATGTTTATCTTAATGGATAAGATCTAATGAGAATATCATTGAAGTAATTGTTTATTATATCGTTATATTTTCTTTAAGAATATAACGAAGAAGAGATAAACATTTTTTTTTACTATTGTACTAGTATTCTGATACAATTACTAACTATAAACAATTGCGATGTATATTTATTCCAAGTAACAAACATAACTACTTAAATATTTAATTAAAAGATAGTTGACATACTATGTATGTACACATGTCACAACCAGGCTTCGTTATATTTTCTTCACTACATAGTATAAAACAAAGTCGCTTTCTCTGTCCCTATGTCCCTTTGTACGCTTAAATCTTTAAAACTACGCAACGGATTTTGATGCGGTTTTTTTAATAGCTAGAGTGATTCTTTGTAACCTTAAATTATCCTAAAATCCGATTTACCTATCTATTACATAAAATATGGTCACCCTACTTTGACAAGGACGGGTGAAGTTTTGAAACCTCTCTTTCGGCTCGCGTTTATAATCTGAGTGAACCTTCCAGTTGTACGTAGTCAAGAAACTTTTACCCAACATGGAATGTGCACATCAATTTGACACCAATATAATAATAAACCTTATATGTATTCTGATAAGTTCTATTATTAACAATCACTTGGTCAGAGAGAAATCCGGTCCGAGAGAGATAGCGCTGTGAGAGCCCTGTGTCCCTTTCTAAAGTGTTCCCAGGAGTAATTTAGTAGGAATGGTAGAAAAAATAATAATTTTTCGTCCTATCAAAAAAAACATTTCATCACACATTAATTGTGGTTCTGACATATTTATATTATTATAGTTAGAATGAGAATATTTTTATCAATAATTTTGATACTGTATTGAAATGTAATTAAAAAAGAAAGATTATTAGTAGAATATATACAAGTTAGACTGGCAGCCCGTCAGCCATATTAATTTGTTGAAATTATGGTGATCAGCAGTGATATTTAATTTAACCGTAATTCGATGATAAAACAATCAATTTCTTTATTCGGACGTAACAAATATGGTCAAAAAATGTGCGATTGAAGGTTACAAAAGCGAATCTTATGCAGGATGCGGTATTTCTTTCTTAAAATAAGTATATTTCAATTCTTGAAGTAGGGTGCTCATAATGAACTAAATTATAAGATTATTTACACAACGTCACTGATTTAAATTGGATGCTTTTAATGGTTTTGTAATTTTTTTGGATTTAGTTTTTTCAAAAGGAAGACTAATTTAGCTGCTTTCTCGGCGAAGAAGTGACTAGTCAAATTATTGGTCACAAATCAACTTTAACTCGTAATAAACTTAATTATTTTATTTAGTAATGTGTGAACCTGACTCTTAATATCTACCAAATAAATATTTATAAATTCTCCATCATGTATTTTACTTTAATCCATCCTTTCCTAAAAAAATAATTATTTTATGAAATCAAATTAATGGTTATTAGTATCTACCTACATCATATTGTTTGGTCACCCTAATGAAAGAGACAGAGGGCTCTCGCGAAGCTATTTCGCTCGGACCGCGTATCCGCAGCTTGTGCACATTCCATGTTGGGTAAAATTTCCTTGTACGTAGTACATAATAATTCCATGACTCTATGATGTGATGTGATCCGTGGATCTGTGATCTGTGGTTAGATTAGACATAGACACTCAAGACACATGCAAGACACCGACGTCCGACATTTTATGCTTCATTTACACTCGCGTGCGAGTCGCGAGACGAAGCGCGAGGCGAGCCACGAGACAGGAGTGTGAACAGACGCTCGCGGCTCGCCTCGCGCCTCGTCTCGTGATTCGCAGCGCTCGCGTCCGAGGCGGTTTTTTGGTCACGAGTCAAAGGACCTCGCGACAAACGCGAGCGTCGTGTTTACATTCGCGCTTTCGCTTCATTCTTGTTTCGACGTTGTACCGCGCAGGTTGTGTGCTTTTAAACTTATAATGGATTGGCCGCAAGAAGAAACGTTTCGATTTATAGAATTATTTCAAAAGGAACCGATAATTTGGGAACCCAAAAATAAATTCCAAAAAAATAGCCAAAAATTAAACGATGCGTGGACGAGATTATCTGATGAAATATGTGTAGACCACCAACCGAACTAAAAAATAAGAAATTTTTATTTTTCTTTTATTTAATTTGACTGCATAGTATGTAGTTTAATAGAAGCTCAGTTAGCTAAGACTTGCTGCCGCTATCACTTCGACGTCCTCCACAGACCACAGAGTGACGTCCTCCATTGTCGCTAGCTCAAAGACAACTGAACTCACCACGAGAGTGTAAACTATGCTCGTTTACCATCGATCACACGAGGTTCGGAGCGAGACATTGACGAAGCACGAGGCGAGGGACGAGGCGAGAGTGTAAATCTAGTATTACAATTTGCAGTTAGGGATGCAACATCGTTCATAAAAAACATCGATAATGAAACATCGATATTTTTTAATGTGCAACATCGATGTTGAAAACATCGACGTTTTAGGACGATACATCGATGTTTTTTCGATGTTTTCTTTAAGTACTAGAAGGGTCAGCAAATACAGCCTTGAAATACAGAGAAAAGGCTTTTTCTTATAAAAAATATTGATAACCTACTTAGATTCATTTTGGTAATCATGATTACTGACAATGTCAAACAATTAGTTACTTTAAATGATACATCTATAACGCTAAATTAACGTATTAAGATATGAAAAGTGGTAGAACGACAAATTAAACAAATATTAGAAAGACAAAGATAGTAAATTTTATTACGAATTACACAAAAGTTATTTACTATTTTTTCTCATTACAGAATTCAAAAATAATCATTTCGATAATCTACTGCCGACCAACCTGTTTCTTTCTTGGGTAATTACAGTTCCAGCTTCAGAAAATAACCTTTCACTGGGATGCAAACACAATACAAAGAGATGGCGCTGCAAGCAAACATCGTTCATAAAACATCGTTGTTAATGAACGATGTTTCGATGTTTTCTTGTAGTTCAACATCGATGTTTTAACATCGATGTTTATGAATGATATCGATACCTCGATATTTTAAAATATCGATGTATCGACTATCGTTTGCAATTTTGCATCCCTATTTACAGTTCTTGGAATTTGGAAAGCGTCGCTGACCGTTCGAACTTCGAGTTAATTATTAACCATTTATTAACTTCGATTTGACAAAACCCCTTGGATTTCTTTCTTTTGTCACTAGGAAAAGCAGTACAGTAAATAGGTATCTACTTATAAAAATGAGACGTAACCGAGACTATAATAACCCCCAGCCGTCTTTCGATGGGCCTCTACGGACAACTCATCTTCGTGTAAGTATATAACATCCATCTTTACATCTTTATGTGTAAAAAATAATTGATTTTCGAGCTTGTTTGCATTTGCAATTTAGGGAGAAATAATGCATGTTATAATTATGTTACACATTCTGTGGTATTGAGTATCGTCCGCAAGAAATTACATGTACCTAATTTTAGGACGGTACCGTTAAAAGATTTTGATTCTTTATTCTTCTTCACTATCGAATTCTATTCTATATTTATGAGATATTTCTATTCGCATATATTCATTTTAAGGTTGTAGTTTATTAATTGAGAATAAACTGGTCTTTTCCTTCTCCTACATGGGGAAGAGGCCTATTCCCAACAGTGGGATATTACAGGCTGAATCGTCGAAACTGGTCTTAATCGCCTATTCTATCTCCTGCTGTCAAAGTCTATAAGCAACTTATTTGCAAGATAAACTTTATCCACAAACCATGAAACAGGCCTTTAAAGACATATAAATAATCTATATAGTATGTAATGTAACTTAGATCAGATATTTGTATAGAGGAATAGAATTAAAACAGGAGATGCGGGACAATGTGACATGCTTTGTGGGCTTTCAATATACCAGACACACAAAAGTTGCGATCGCAACATACTTAAATATATAATATTTATTGAAAACACTTTTCCTATTGCTGAATTATCATCATTTGTCAATATTATTCGCAATAGTCATCCTTCTTGTTTTCAAGCTTTCGAAATATGATTTTGATCGGGACAGTTATATTTTTATTCATCTTGATCACAAAGAAAAAATCATGGCCTGTTAAACCATTAACCTTTGAATTTTTAGGTTATGAATTGAAATACATATAACCTTTGAATTTTCAGGTTATGAAGTCTCATAAGATATCAGCAATGGGTGAAAAAAGCCCTTAGTCTGCTTAGAGTATTTGCTAAACTAACATTTTTAAATATTAAGATAGATAAGAACCATATAATGACGTATCTTTAAGATGATGTTGTGCTTAGTTGTTTTTCATTCATTATCAATTTTATATATGTACAAGTTTATTAATTGAGTGTTAATTGATCATATGTTAATTTATTTATTTGCTTAAAGGACTTGGACATAGAACTGGAGTTATTGAAGCGTAAGCGAGACATAATCCAGCAAGAGCAAGATATGCTCAACAGGTTCGAGTCGAAGGTAATTTTTACTATAACCTTCACTGCAGTATTACTTCAATAACTTTATTTATAAAATATATCGTCCCCTTAGTAACACAAAAACGTATCTCGATTTATATCAATTTTGAGTTAAGTATACCACCAATCTCAAAATACCAAATTCTATTTAGTCACAAAGACACGTATCTCTATGCCATTTTTATTTCTAAAATGGAGGTTAACGTACCTATCTATATTATGTGTAAAACAGAAACTAACACAGAAACTTATCTGAAGATATGTCTGTGTGTAACTAACAATATCCGTAAAACAGAAACAGAACCAATATCGAGATACGTTTTTGTGTTACTGGGGACGATATTATACTACTAGTATTATATACATATTGTATTATTAGTGTCTTCGGTGCAACAAAGCCAACCCTGCGGTCACCAACCTGCCTGCCCAGCGTGGTGACTATGGGCAACACATATGAGTTCACGCCAAAAATGGCGTGAACTTGTGGAGGCCTATGTCCAGCAGTGGATTGCGATAGGCTGAAGTGATGACTACTAGTATTATAAATGCGCAAGTTTGTGAAGATGGATAGATGTTTCTACACTTTAATAGAAAAACTACGAAACTTAAGACCACAGCTAAATAATACTGTTTTCAAGCAGTATTGTGTTCCTGTTGGTGAGTAAGGTGACCAGAGGGAATTGGGGACAGGGTCGACAATGCGCTTGAGATGCTTCTGGTGTTGTAGGCGTCTATAGGCTACGGTCTTACCATCAGGTGAGCCGTACGCTTGTTTGCCGACCTAGTTACATATTAAAAAAAAACTTATTGTATTGAAACTCGGTATAAAGGTAGCTGGAGGTCCAGAATAACGCATAGTCTATTTTTCATCTCGACAAATGGGATTGGAAATAATGTGGGTGTTACTGCAAGTAGTAGCTAGTTTAAATATATTTCTATGTTGTTCTGTTTGTTAAATTTGTAAGCTCTTGACAAAAATATTGAAATTATGTCATGAAAAATTTTTACCAAATTATTTTGCAGTTTAATTACCAATTTTATATTCCAGTTAAATACTCCAGCAACTTTGCTACACAAACTTATTTAAAACAAAAATTAACATTTATAACGCTTCAGCCTGTAATATCCCACTGTTGGGCATAGGCCTCTTTCCCCGTGTAGGAGACGGATCAGAGCTTTATCCACCACTCTGCTCCAATGCGGGTTGGAGGATATATTCCCTACTATGAGTAACAATCGCTATCAGGTGTACATGATAACCGGGATCATGTGCGGAGTTCAAACCCGCAACAGCCACAAACTAGTGCTGTGATCGTTGCGCCAACACGGCGTCAACATTTATAAATAATATTATTATTTTAATTATTCATATTTTTGGGTACAGTGTAATGGGTTGTATTCTTGTTTTATTACATACAGTAACAAATAAACATGTTTTCTTCTATGAATTGCCTGGTCTGTGAATTATTACCTCAAATGTTATATGCCAGGAATGTGATATTTTATGAGAACTTATTCTTATTTCACATTGAATAAGTTGATCAGCAAAATACCATAAATTCCATGGCTCCTATAAAGGAGGTAAAACTATATCAGTTCTACTTAGTTTTTTTACTTAATTATACAAGTTTTTATTGTAATTTGAATTTTTGATTAAATTTCAGAGGCAGTATGATTATGGGCAGTCCTCTAAAAGTTACAATCGTGGAGAACCTAATAATTATCAGTTTAGTACGTTAGACTATTCTGATAGGTATGATAGTCCTAGCAGGTCTGGTAATTTCACCATACCTCAGGGCCCCAAGCGCCAAACACCAAATCAATATTGGGCACCACCCACTACTAACAAAAACTTTACAACTGCTCCAAGAATCAACCCTTGGCAAACTTCAATACCGAAACAAAATACAGGGTATACTGCCCCAAAAAAGTTTCAGTCCCAACCATCTCATCCCAGAAATGTTTCAAACCCCATAAGACCTCTTATGAGCATTCAACCTAGTAACAACCAAAAAGTTCAAAAGAGATTTCCACCTCGCAAAGATTTCAAACCTTCAAAAGTTTCCAAACCCAAACCCCAACAGGCTCCGAACAAACTCGCCACTTATTCCAAGGACGTAGCTAAAAGTTTAGTTTCCAAAACAGTTGATACTGTTGTTGAGAAGAAGGCTGATTTTAGCCAAGTCTTCAGGGCTGGTAAAACACCAACGGGTCCAATGATTGGACGAATGGAGTTGGCCTTGGGTACGATCTTGAAAGATATCAAGACTGAACATTGCACCACTATTGGCGATCTCGAATATTTCAATGCTAGTTTCGTACAACGCCTGATAAAGCATACCATTCGAACTCGTATAAGGAACGTAATGCTCGATCAAGTCGTTGGCAATGTTAATGATATTGTCGCTAACTATCGCAAGAAATATCCGAAGAATACCGACATTGAATTAGTGCAAATAGCCAAGGATGCCCATGGCTTAAGCACTAATGCAATAGGTCTCACACAGCTTATAGAATCAGGTGATATATTGTATCTCTTCCATGTTTTTTTAATACAATTTACTCAAAAGTTTAAAAGGTTTCTTTTAAACTTTTGCAAATAAATTGGTTGTACCTATCTTTTGAAAATCTATCGTGACTGTTTCATTGCAGTAATAAGTCTACACTGTTGTTAGTTCAGTAAGAACTATATTTTCCTTTTCTTTATTAAATATTAAAACAGTAGGTGAAATAGTAACTTTGTCAAAAAAAATTATTATTATTTATATTGGCAAATAAAACTATTTCACAATCCAGGTCATTTATTTAAACTTATAGGAAAATTAGATTATTTTCCTAAATCAAAACCGTTCCCATCTTTTTCCTATTTAAGGCTCCTTTTTAAAATAATTTATTAGTTTAACTGAGTATTAAATATTTCAGATGATACAGAAGAATTTTTCAAGAAAAACATGGCAAAAACATTCACTACTAAATTGGAAGAAATGTTCCAAAATGTAAGTATTTCTTTTTTTAATTTACATTTCTTAATTAATAGTTCAATAACATGTTTTATTTAAATCTTCAACAAACGAATATACACACAATTTTTTCAGCTGGAAAAATTGTACATGAATAAAGGAAATAACTTGGAGGAACTGGCTAAACATATACCTGAGCCGAAAAATATTGGTAATGAACAAAACAAAACTAGTGACAAGAGTGCAAACAATGCTGATGAACAAAAAGATAATACTGAAAATCTTAAAGATGATGACGTTGTAATAGTTGAACCTGTCTGTGAGCAATTATCAAAAATGAAGTACTATAAAGATTTTATGGATAAACTTATCGAAGATAGACTACCCAAAATATTACCTAAATATAAAGATGTAAGTAATATTTTCATTTTGGTTTTGTTTTTTGCATATTGCTGATTGTACCCCTGACTCTTCCTATGATTTCCTTACTCACTACAAGAGTTCAACTCTACTAAGTGTTATTTAGCATTGATATTCTGTAAAGTTTGAGGTACTTCCCTAGTCAGGCTGTTGAAAATTTTAAGGAAGATATTTCCCTCTGAGGCGTCTTAAAAACTTAGAACCTATTAACTAAATAAAATAACAATTCACAAGCATGTTTAATTCTCTCGTAATTTTCAGTTGCTACTGTCAATCATGCTGATAGACGGAGAATTCTTGGGTAGGAAATTTCTAATTGCAACGGAGACGAAGAGGAGAAGATACATAAATCCTTATCATAATATAATAGACGAAGTAAATCAAGAACAATCAACTAAAGCAAATGATACATCATTGACATCTAATTCTAACGAATCTACAACTGCAACAGAATCAACTACAATTGTCTCATCTGAAACAACTTCAGAACCTACAAAAGAATCAAGTATTACTTCGACACCTAAAAAATCTGAACCTGCAAATAACATAGTTTCATCACCAAAATCATCACCTTTCCCTGAAAATGCTTCAGTGATACAAAGTAAAGTTCCTGCAAAAGACAATTTACCAGCTTCTTCTAAAACACCAGCATCATCAGAATTGTATTATGTTAAGGTAACAAACAACACTATTTTACTTATTTACCAATACTTTTGTTATAAGCAAAGCAATCTAATCTATGTATAAGTACTATAAGTGTTATATAAACCAGAAGCTGTAAAAAACTTATTTTTACATACTGGTAGCAAATTTCAAGTAAAAATGATAAATCTTTCATTAATTCAGTAACAGGCATCTAAATCCATATTCTATCTTAGTCCTTCTACTATAATAAAAAAAGAGCCGACTTCAATTACATCTACAAGTAATACAAATTGAGTAGACGAACAGAATTGACAAACGCACTGGTCGTCACTACGATTTTCGAAGGTTAACCTTGATTTCTCTGGGATGCCATAATCAGATCCTGGTCTCCTTATCATGGTACCACCCTTGGGATATCCTTTCCAACAACAAAAAAAATCATCAGAATCGGTCCACGAACAACGAAGCTGTCCGCGAACGCGCATAATATATATATTTATATGTTATGCATATGTGTGATGTTTGTATGTGTATATGAGTATGTATGTATAATCTTTCTCCCTGTATTTATTTGTTTCGTGTCTGTCTGGCTTTAATATCGAGTTTTAATTTGATAGCATCCTTGAATTCCTTAGTTTATTATATTTTGTTATTTCACTTTAGCATTAACAAGGTTTGATTCTTACAATGTTATTTGTTAATTTAAGGGAAACCGATTATCGGCAATACTATATTACATATACATAATTATAAGATTTATAATTTGTAAAGCTGTTGGTTTTCTAAATAAAAAAAAAATATATATATATATATATATATTAATTTGTATGTCATTTTAATGTAAAATGTTTTACAACAGCAAAAGATAACAAAATAAATGTTTCTTTACAGTTGATCAGTCGCCCAACTCTGCCGGCTAGAGCAGTTATCTACGATTTTCTTAATCAGTTTAAACCAACATCAATCAAGAAACACAAAAGCATCAGCAATCTCCTTGTCATTGGTTTTAAAAACATTGAAGATTACAATAAGATTCTTACAGTCAACGAATCTGTTGTTGGTAAGTCATGTTACATTATGTATTTAGTTAATTGTTGCATTTTGTACAAATTATATATCAATTGGTTTTATTTTCAGGTAATGCCACAATCGTAATTAAAGCCAGCGAAAATCAAGTAAGCAAACCAAAGGAAGCTACACCATCTGAAAGCAACAGTAATGAAAATGTGTCGAACACCTCCAACCAATCATTGCTTAATAGCAGTCTCATCGGTTCAGATCTCGAGAACCAGATAACGGATTTACTAACCACAATTAGAAAATCTGAAGAAGAAGAACAATCTAATGACAATAATATTAGTTCAGATAATACACCAAAGACTGATGTAGATTCTGTGGCAAATGAACCCAACAATGACAAAGATAAAACTGACCAAGAGCTGAACACAGACTCGACTACAGTTGAGAATGTTAATACTGGAGATAAAGAGTCAAATGACAATGAAAAATCAAAACAAGAAGCTGTGGAAAATGCGAACGCAACTGACAAAGGTGATACTGAAAACACAAACAATGATATTGACAGTAATAAAGATGATGCTGCGGAAAATGCGAACGCAACTGACAAAGGTGATACTGAAAACACAAACAATATTGACAGTAATAAAGATGATAACTCAAAAGAAGATGCCAATCAAAAAGAACTTGAAACGATTGCAGAAGATACAGAAAAAAATGATTTTGAAAATTCAAAATCCGATGACAAGATAAAAGATAATTTAAAGGAATCTGGCAGATCGACACCGACCAGAAGCTCATCGCGTTTAGCCAACGTTACTCCTAGCACCATTAGGACAAGGAGAGCTAGTCGTGTTGCACAAAATAACTAAGACACAGTTGACTCAAGTTATTTTACAGAAATTACATTACAATTAAGAACATAATTATTTCTAAAAATTAATTCATTGCATGATTGAACAATGGGAAATTAACTTGAATCTTTGATTGATGACTTTTCTCAATATTTGTTTTAAATTTGAATAGTTTGAAAGTTTTTTTTTTATGTAATAAAATTATATCAGTATCAAAGTAGTTTGTATTGATTTACCTTTTTTAATTATACACAACATTATGTTTAGTGAATTAGGATATTTTTTCTTATTAATAAAGTTTCGATTGTATGAGGATGAATAAAATATTCATTTTTGAACAACAATTTTATTTAGAACATTATCATATTTAAGTGAATTCGTGAACATAAGAACATACCGCACCTTTAAAGTAAAGCCGTTATTAAACGAAATTATGAAATTTTATAGGAGAGCCAAAATTTGAAAACTCAGTTTTTCTCAATAAAGTGAGTTCAGGATCCTAAGACATTAAATGTGATTCTATGATAGATATCTGTTTACATTATGACATGTGATTTAAAAGTGTTTATTTAGAGCATTATTTATTTTGATTTATGTATATGGATGTCTGTCCTTGTGGGTCTCCCCGCCGTACCTCGGAGAGCACGTTAGTGAGGCCGCACACCACAGCTACATTTGTATTACGATAATTGTAGCGCCACATTTGAAACGCGACACATTTATCGCCCCCCTATATTTGTATGTAAACCCGCACATCAAGGACACATAATTATGTAGTAGGTGCGGTTTCTGGCAAGATGTCTGCCACGCCACACGAATTCATGAATGTACTCTGTGCTCCACTTACTATACTCTATGCTGTGCTCGTAGCTGAGCGCATAGACTCCTCATAGACTCAGTGGCGGCCGGGGGTGCGAACGGGGCAATCGCCCGGGCCCTCGCTCTTGTAGGGGCCTCGCGCAACAACCCAAGCAAATTAAAAAAAAATATAGATTTTTAACTGCATTTTTTTTTTATTATTAAAACATATTTGATGACACAAGATCGGCTTTCAGTCGTTGCTATTCTTTCAATCGAAAATGATGTAGCTCATTCGTTAGATTATTGTGCTTAATTAAATATTTTAGTCTTACGAAAAGCCGAATAGTCTAGTCGACAAGTTGAAAATGGTACAAAATAGAGATACCGCTCTTAAAATTATGTGTGATAGCTCATTGGATTCGGATTCGGAATGACGTTTAGAAAAACGCTCTAAAAGATTCTCTAAATTTTGTTCAAGTACAAAAATTATTATAAACAAAGTATGAATATATTTTTAGCTATTATGGCATGATCTTGTTAATTATGTATTTATGAAAGGCTCTACGAAGCGAAAAATTTTTACGCCAAATTTTTAAACATTTTTTTTCATTTACAATTGAGACGGAATTTCGTGACAATTTTGTTAATTAACAATCGTTTAACTTGTTGAAAAATTAGTTTAAGTAAAATATCCAACGGGAATTAAAAATTTATAAAAAAATATTTAATACCTTAAATTAACCAATGTGTCAACCAATTTAATGTGTACTCGCTTTTGACGCCGCGCGCGCAACCTAAAAATATCACGCGGAGACTGATTTTCAGCATTAAATAAAAATTATAAATAATGGAGATAGAGTTCCAGGAGTAGGAAGTTTTTTATTGGAAATATGCTCCTCTTTCAGAATCTTTTTTTTGAAATTTCATAAAACTATTAATAGTTTATGAAATATTGGCAAAAAACGAAATACCACTTTTTTCCTTTTTTTAATTGTTTATAACTTTAACAAATTTTTTATGTGCTAATACAAGCTTTTAGAACATTTTTCTAGGCGTAATTCCGAATCCAATGAGCTATCACACATAATTTTAAGTGAAGTATCTCTATTTTCGACCATTTTCAACTCGTCGACTAGACTAGAAGGACAAAAGGCCTCGCAAAGACTTGCCGCCCGGAGCCTCGCAATGGGTAAGACCGCCTCTGCTGATAGACTACTATCTATACTACTGACTTACTGAGTTATTTAGCGACTGAAATTAGGAAGGTGTGATCAGAAGCTTCTATATAACTAACGTCCTAACTGGCTTTCTGAATTCAGTGACTAATTTTAGGAAGGTGTAATAAGCACATAAGAAAGAAGAATAAAACTACATACCATTAGTTGGTTTATATAATACTCGTAAATAATAGTGTCTGTTACTGGGTCTAATGCTGTTTGCATCATTTCCTCAAACTCCTCCTGTTTAGTAATAACTTACTTTATTAATTCCGAATTTAAACATTGATAAAGAACCCAACCGAAGGAACCTACCTGAGTAAAAGGTTCTCCTTCTTGAAGCATAAGTTGTGCAAATTTTTCCTTAGTCAGATAACCGCGGTTTTCTTTATCAAAGTAACGAAAAGCTGCAAGTAACATTTCCGCACTGGCTGGATAAAATCTGAAAGTATGTTATATGTTCGAATTATAAAATATTTTTTTATCTGTTTACATCGGTGTAAAATATATTAAAATCAAAAAGTTCAAATTTTAATGTAACTATACAATTTTAGTTGTATCAGCTAAAACTATAATAAGTAGTTATTTTATAAGTACCTACATATAAGCACAATAACCGCCTAGTGAATTAAGGCCATCCCTTTCATACAGGGTTGAAACCCACTACCAATGATGGTTGCTGGATAAATAATTATTTGTCCTACCATATTAAGTACCGACAGCTTTACGTGATATCTGAATCACGATAGTAAGTCCCACAAGAACATAATAACCACATTAAAAATAAATATTAAACAAATATCTATGCAAATGTGTCTCCTTATCAACAAGCTGTTAATTTTAATTACTATTCATAATGCGTAATTAACAAATAAAACTGATCCCTTATATAAATATGAGAAAGTGGTTATCAATTGCATTTACGTCATCAACGTTAAGGCAAATTGTAATTGACGCTCATTTCCGGTTGCAATTAAAAATACTTACTGCTATTAACTAATCGCTTAGTGGCTCACTTTCATATTGTCAATAACGGTTAAATTTAAATTCAATTGATTGATTGGTTTAATGGCTTTCAGTTGTGCCAGTCGAGCACGGTCAATTCAGCAATTTAAACTCAAAAACCAAAATCATCATATCAATAATTTCGACCCAGCTTGATGTGGATACATAGCTCAGTTGGCAGAGCGCAGCAGGCGCGGGTTCAAATCCCGCTGGATCGAAAAAATTTGATATGATTATAACAATGTTTATAGACTGTAAAGATGTGGTGTGCTCTCCTGTGTGGTTACGGCAGTATAGAATATAGCCACTCCCTTTCTTCCCGTGGGCGTAGTTCCATTGCCACTTTGGAACTTATAAAGCCGACCGATGGCGGGATAACCATCCAACTGCTGGCTTTGAAATGCACAGGCCGAAGACGGGCAGCAGCGTCTTCGGTGTGACAAAGCCAGCCCTGCGGTCACCAACCCGCCTGCCCAGCGTATTGACTATCGGCAAAACACATGAGTTGTAAGATAACTTCATAACTTGTAGATACCGGTGTCCAGCAGTGGACTGCGATAGGCTGAAGTGTGTGTAAAGATGTTGTGCAATTGTTTAGTAGAGATACTAATTTGATACAAGCTGCAAAAAGCACTAAAAATATGTTTTTAAATTTAATAAAAAATAAAAATAAATTGTACTTTATGTTGATACTATGTACTTTTTTTTTCTTAGCTATAATACCCAATGTACTTTAATTGAGAAAAAAAAAGGTGGCAACCCTAGGTACCACCCTTGAGACATCTCGTTTCCAACAAAAAAAGAATTATCAAAAGCGGTTCATAAGAGACGAAGTTAGCCCCGAACATACATAACCTCCTTTACCCAACCCCCATAAGTAGCCTCCTTTTTTGAAGTCGGTTAAAAAGTGCATCAAGCAAGTTTTAAAAAATTTGATAATGAAATAAAACCCTAGTATTTTTATCTTAATTATTTTTATTATTTATAAAAACCTCTTAATTTCCCTTCCCTTATAGATTAAAAATATCAATAATCACTACAGTTCATTCAAGTAGTCGTCACCGGTCACAGTTTTATCTCTATATGACTATATATATATAAAAATGAATCGCTGAATGTGTTGCTAAGCGCAAATCTCGAGAGCGGCTGAACCGATTTCGCTAATTCTTTTTTTATAATATTCCTTGAAGTACGAGAATGGTTGTTACGGAGAGAAAAATTATAAAATTGTCTGAAAAAGTCTTAAACAACACTTTTCTATATTCCCATACAAAAGATTCGTAATAATACTTAAGTCAATTTGAACTTTAATACCATACCATAAAGTTTAAGTGTTAGAGGAGGGGTTCCTGGAAGGATAAGTATTTTAAAGAATCGACTGTTAGGCGGTACGAAGTTCGCCGGGTCAGCTAGTTTTAAATAAAGAACAAACCTGTGTTCTGTCATTGCTTTGCACATGTAAGGAAGAAAGTTAACCAAAGGAACGTTTCCAGTTGCCTCTTTATTTTCTGTAGCAAGAATTACTTCTTGTATTTCAGCCTCTGTAGGACAGCAGCCTTAAACAATATTTACTATTTTTACATAATTCTAATATTTAATTAAAAAAAATTTACGTTTCTCTACTAGTTACTTTTTCTTTTTTTTTAATGTATTTTATTCAGCATATCGAATTGTATAAAAACTAAAAATAATTTTTCAACATCTTACCAAGAGACCTCAAGATTGTCCCAATTTCTCGCACATCTACAACTTGTTTTCCTGAGTGGTCAAACACTTCAAAAGCTTCTATAATTTTTTTCTCTAAATCATTATTTGGTTGTACTGGAAGAAAAATGATTAAAAGAATTTGAAATAGTATTCACTAAGGAGTTAAACTGAGTGACAGGATAAAAAATAGTGAGATAAGGAAACGTTGTGGTCTGAAAGAAGATGTAGTGACAAAAATTGAGAAAGGTATGCTGAGATGGTTTGGCCATGTCGAGAGAATGAATGAAGAACGATTGACGAAAAAAGTGTATAAGGCGAGTGTGAATGGAAGTGTTGGAAGGGGTAGACCTAGACGGACTTTTCAAGACCAGATCAGAGACGTCTTGAAAAAAAGGCCAGGTCAAAAGTACCCTAAACCGAAGAGCATGTATGAAAGGAATAATGAAAGTGGATGAAGCGAAACAAGTATGTAAGGATCTTAACAAGTGGAAAGAAGTGGTCTCTGCCTACCCCTACGGGAAAGAGGCGTGATTATATGTATGTATGTATGTATGTATTCACTAATAAATTTATTATTATTTACAATTACTTTTGGGTTCTTCTTTTCGGGCCATAATAAATAATAAATGAGATTCAAAATAATATCAAAAAATACAGGTAGTATTTTAATTTAATCTAAAAATGAGAAATATCTATTATAATATTATATAGTAAAGTAACGACATCGTTACTAAGCAACAAAGGTCAAAGAGCAACATTCGTGTTGCTCTTTGCTAAGCAACTACCAAATACTTTATCCTAAAGATACGTCTACACAAACACCGTCCACGCAACTTCACGTAGGTAACGCATAGAGAATAGTGGTAGAGTGGTAACGTATTACGCCTTACGGTGTTTCTGTCCGAATGAGTTCGTTCCTTTGCCTTCAATTTTAGGACTGCCGACTGACGTAATCTCAAATCTGTAGTTATTGCACCGCCGCCATATTGGTTCGCTTGGCGCTTACTCCGTGATAGTTAATTTTTGCGAGTAATGAGTGTTTTTAATGAATATATATGATTAGATTGTGATTATTAATTGTACGACTGTAGTGTGGTGACAACTTGTTATAATTAAAATGGATCCAGCGAAGATGAAAGTTGTGGATCTAAGATCCGAGCTTGGCGCTCTTGGCTTGGATACCAAGGGTAATAAAGCGGCATTGGTGGAAAGGTTAAAGAAGGCTTTAGAAGCTAAATCGGGTAAAAGTAAGTACTTTTTATTTCGAATATTCTAAAATATTTAATAACGTACAATAAAATAATGGTTGTTTGGGTTTTACAATAGCACGTGTAATTCGCCGCTTCCACCATGTTTTATTTGGCCATGTTTATACGTATGACGTATTGCATTTTTCCTTTAGGTTGGAAAATAATTTTATCGTTGATTTCATGGTATTTTTATGGGCAAAAGTTATTCGTGGCAAAATAATGGCGCGATTTTTTCTATTAGCGTGTACAATCTATCTCGAGTCATCGACGTTGATAAGTAAATTTAGAATTTTCTAGTTTTGTAATTAAACAAACACTATACTTCATTGTATAAATAATTTAAAGTCTAAGGAGCTGTACCTATGTGTTTAATTTGTATAAATTTTGAAAGTTGTGATAAAATAATAAATAAAGTTATTTAGCTTGTTTCTTCCTTATCATTTATGTTTTAGACATAGCGAGTGTTCAATGTTCCTAAATAAATACTCAAGAAGTAAGTATGTGCCATATGTGTGATCTTAAAATAAATAAAATATTCATCCGAATATTTTTCATAAACTACTTAACTAACCAACCTACTTTTCGTCTATTTATGGGGCTACCGCCTGAATTACTCTTAACTATAAGATTTTTTTGCTATACATAATTATATTCATTATTTTATTGTAATTAAATAATAATAATTATATGCTTTATACTTAATAGCCCTCATTAAGAACTGAATACTGTATTGGAAGTTTGGAAATACACAAGTACAAAAGTCCAGACAATGACAAAAATTAGTTGTCTAAACAAATAATATTATGTCAGCCAGCCACTGTGACCACAGCACCCTATTATTACAAAAGTTGATTTTTTAAGTAATAAAAGAATGGTTTGTACATAAATTAATTTTATGAAATGTTTTCAGCCATCCCTGACACGTCAATCTTAGATACATCGACAGAGGATGCAGAAGAGCCGGCTACGCCTAGAAAAGGTCCAGCGGCAAGAACCACTCGGAGGTCGTCCTCATCCCGACTGGCCGCTACACCGGCCAAGGTAATATATGTTATGACATAAACGTTAATGTCATAAAAAAAATTTAGACTGATAATAATTATTGAGGTAGGGCTGAAATATCTTGCTTGAAATTTCGGATCAGATCTACTCGGGAATTACCTCAATCTTATAGAAAATCACAGCCACATAATATTGTTCTCAAATAGTGTTTTGTTCTTGTGGTGAGTAAGGTAGCTGTAGCTCCTGGAGAGGGTTCGGAAGTGAGATTGCAACATACTTGAAATGTTCTTGGTGTTGCCCATGTGCTTTGATAACCACATACTTTTATTATTTACTTACTATCAGGCAGACATCTTTAATCAATGAAACTAGTACCCGCTATTACGTTTGGCATTTCTTATTTCATATACTTGAGGTGTACCCGTTTTTACAAAAATTGCATGGATAGAGGTGTGAAATTTCGCACAATTAAGGTTTATACTAGCTGTGCCCGTGACTTCGTCCGCGTAGAATTTAACAAAAAAGTTATTGTTCAGTTCACAGAGAAAAAATTAATAAATTTCTTAAATAAAAGTAACCTAAGTTACTCCTTATTACATCTGCTATCTGCCAGCGAAAGTCCTGTCAAAATCAATCGTTTCAGAGATTAGCCGGAACAAACAAACAGACAGACAAAAATTGTAAAAAATGTTATTTTAGTATATGTACCTTGTATACATTCATATGCATTTATTGAAAATCGGTTATTTTACTATTACAAGCAGACGCTTCAATTTTATTTATTTGTATCGATAGAAAAGGAAAGCAAAATGCTATACACTACCATGTATTTGACACACGCATATATACTCTTTTGTTTATTGTTAAAGCCTGTGGTTAAATTAGGTCAAATTTCGACCACTGGGCGACCATTAGTACAAATAAATATATCACCATTTTTTCATTATACTATAGATATCTTGCTGAAAGTTACTAGAATGAAAACTTGAAACAAATAATGTATAAAGTACATGGAGTCTAAATGCGAAAAATCCAGCCCACAACTAAGTAGATGGAAAATGAATTTAAAAAAAATTTACTAGTTTTACTGGCGCTAGCCAGGTTTGTCATTTTACAAATTTTTCAACTGAAAATTTCCACAGATACCTAAAGAGGAAGCCCCAAAGATAATAGAGGAGGAAGAGGAACCAAAAAAGAAGGACTCACCTGCTCAACCTCCAAAGGAGGTACCGGCTCCGCAACCTGTTCCCGTTCCGGTTCCCGAAGCAAAGAAACCAGAAGTGGCACAACCTGAGAAAGAAGATAGTGAAGCTGATAAACCATCGAAGTATGAACTTTATAGCATAGATGAACAGTAAGTACAACTAAGATTATGATATAACTTTTATTATAAATGGTATGTTAACTGCATGGTACTTAATAATGGTCAAATATATTTAGCTCATTAAAGATTACTAGCTGAAAGGAATATTCCTACCAAATTTCAAGTCTCTATGCCTTATGGTTCCAGAGATATTGTGATGAGTCAATATATGGGTGGCAATCTCTTATATTATTTATATAGATATACGTAGATATTTATTAGTTGACACAGTTACACTACCCTCATCACTAAACATTAAAATTAATAACTTTTTGGGCATTATTCAAATTGCAAATTGAGAGAGTTATGGATTTAAAAATGTCCTTAAGATTATAAAAAAGATGTCCCTAAGATTATAAAAAAAAAATTGAAATCAGATTTTCATATTTTATAAACGCAATAAATAAATAAAAGCTTCACACTCAACGGCCCCCAGTAGGATTTTCTCCTGTGTCGGAAGTCCGGAAACACACACATTACACAAGCACAAATTATGAATATCGATCAGTAAAACATTGATTTAACAATATGATATAATTATTATTTTTTGCAGGAGTCAATCCCCTGAATCCAACCAAGATACTAAACAAGATAGTTCTGAGGAACAGGATAGTGAAAAGATACAGGATTCTGAAAACCAACAGGAATCTGAAAACGCACAGGATACTGAGAAAGAACAGGACCAAGGTAAATAATAGATTCCAAATGTTGTAAATAAATATATAAGTTTAACGTATATTGCTCATGGTTGTCTGTTTCTATGGTTTGCAATTAGGGATTAGCCTGTTTTATGTACAAGCTGATTAATGTAGATATATCTTTAAAATAAATAGTACCTGGGTGACCGAGCGTAGCTCGGTATTTTCTTTTTTTTTCTTTTTTTTTTGCTCGGTATTTTTATATTTTAATGTTATTTAAATAATAAATCACGAGTGAAATTAAAAAAAAAAAGAAAAAAAAATGATCTGGAGACTGAGATTGGAACCCGGGTCAACACGCATCGATACCCGCCGACTTCCTCATTACGCCATTACAGCTATAATGACAACGGTGAAATTAAGCTTCGTATTCTAATGATATTTTTTCATTGCCTAAAAACAGGGATAAAACGACATTTTTTTTAAATGAATCCTAGCTAGATCAATTTTTCGCCCCCGAAATCCCCTGCATACTAAATTTCACGAAAATCGTTGGAGCCGATTCCGAGATTCAGAAAATATATATATATATATATATATACAAGAATTGCTCGTTTAATAGTATAAGATTCACATGATTCGATAAATTAATGTACATTACACTCAAGCTCAAAATACCCAGAGCAGAAGTTAGCGAGCTTCACCAATTAGCACTTACATTTTGTAGTATTTTGTTGTATTGCTTATATATACATAAATAACAAGATGTTCCCCTCGGTTCTGCATAAATGAATAATAATAATTGATAAATCTATAATTTATAAACAGTTTTTTTTTTTTTTCAATGAATAACTGGAGTTTTTTTGCTGTAGAATCTACATTATGAATCAGTGATAGCTTCACTTTTAATTACAATTAATTAATTAAAACAAATATAATATGTATTAATTTTTAAAATTCAAAAGTGCTTTCGAAGTCTATAATGGATAAAGTGATTTTTGATTTTGTATTTATTACTTCAAGGTAATGAAGCAAAAGAAGATGAAAAACAGCAAAATGAGAAAAGCGAGGATGAGAAGATGGACCAGAGTGAAGATGACAAGAGCTCTAAAAAAAATGGAGAAAGAGAGAGAAGTGTACGTAATTTATATTTATTACTAGCCGACCTGCGCCCACTTCGTTGGGCGTTAATTATCTTTGTGATGCAATTATGGTGTGTAGTTCTTAGTACTGTTTTATTAGGTTCATTGTTTAGAATTTGACGTATACAATCGTAATAATATCGTGTATTTATTATTTTAAATTACAGAACCAAATAACATCTATACTAATATAATAAAGCTGAAGAGTTTGATTGTTTGTTTGTTTGTTTGTTTGAACGCGCTAATCTCAGGATCTACTGGTCCGATTTGAAAAATTCTTTCAGTGTTAGATAGCCCATTTATCGAGGAAGGCTATAGGCTATATATCATTACGCTAAGACTAATGGGAGCGGAGTCCACGCCGACGAAGTCGCGCGCAGAAGCTAGTACTTTGTAAATAAAATGTTGCTCCAACGCCATCTATCAAAAAGTGAAAAAACTTCGTCGTCGTTAGAATAAAATAAGACTAAATAAAATAAATAGCGATAGATGGCGATAGTTTCTTTGCGATTTTGATAATATATTTTAATATTTTTCTTATTTAATAATTTTTTTTGTACAATTACAATGGCCTATGTCTCTCCTGAATAGTGAAGCTTTTTGTTAGTGAAAGAATTTTCATGATCGGATCAGTATTTGCGAAGATTACCCCCGATATACAAACAAAGTTATAAACTTTACCTCTTTATAATATTAGTATAGATTTCTAACAAATTTTTGTGTAAAGGAGCATGGGCAAAAATGTATGGGCCCCGTCCCCACCCACCAACACACATGGAACTGATACCAAAGTGTTCCTAAAGTGCCCCCTATTTGATAAAAATCATTTGTTTTAGATAAATCTGTGGGGATATAAAAAAAAGACAATTTTTAGAGGCGTTCGTTATATTAAATAGCTAATAAAATAACCTATTATATATCATGTATGTATAGATATAATGTAGTAATACATAGTATGAAATGATTGTTTGTCTGTTTTCCTACATATAATCGTAAACTATGCATTTGATTCCACAAGGCTGTCTAAGTTGGTACGACCAAAAAAAAAAAATATTATAGCAT
This sequence comes from Melitaea athalia, assembly GCA_905220545.2. NCBI lineage: Eukaryota > Metazoa > Arthropoda > Insecta > Lepidoptera > Nymphalidae > Melitaea > Melitaea athalia. Next base: position 4,833,853 of record HG992204.1, read on the forward strand.
AAAAAATAATAGGCGTTTTAAAAGTAGCGTAATGTTATAACATGTTATTAAAATATAGCCGTTGCGAACATCTCTAACAGTTATCTAGTTAATACGTCATATTTAAAGAAAATAGAATATTATTATATTTTACTTTATGTTAATATTGAAAATGAAGTAATATATCGCGGGCTTCAAGCCAGAGGGGCGTATAAGCAATAACGCGGTACGACTTTCTGGCATGAAAATAATATCTGACTTCAGTTATACGCCTGAAAGTATTTTATTAATATTTTCTAAAATAATTTACCTACAGTTAAGAAAAAAAACGGAGGTGATGTATCGATAAACTTGAAATGATTGACGTAATAAAAAAAAACGCATTTTGTTTATACGCCCCTCTGGCTTGAAGCCCGCGATATATGATAATAATAATAATAATATATGATGAATAGATAAATGAGTAGTAATTTTGCAATTACTTTTCAATGAGATATTTTTTTAAACGTAAGATACCCTGAGAACCCCATGCATTTGGGCAACGTCCACATAGTAAAAAAATGTCATCTTGCCAAGATCTATCAATTGAGCTACATTTCATTTTTGTTGATGGGTGGGGAAGATTTCGCGAATGGTCCTTTATGTCAACTATGAGGTGTCTTTTTAGCCGACTTCATAAAAATAAGGGTCTCATTTTGATTGTATTTTTTTAAATCTAATAAAGGGACAAGCCTGGTGCTTGTCATGTGGTCCCCCCATGTGACAAACATTTGTATTGGCCATATAGATAGTTGTCGTAGTATGGGGGTTTTTGCTAATGTATTGGGTTGGGTGTTTTTCCGGCCCCCGATACACAAGAAAATCCTACTGTGTGGGGCTGTTGAGTGTGAACCGATTATTTATTTATAAAATCTGGTTGTCTGTAAAGTTCCTCTACAGACGAAAGTTTAACGTGACAACGTCATAACAAACCATCTCCTCGGACATATAGGCCAATCAAGTGGAAGATAGATAGATGCGGCTTCCATATACTATCACTGAGCGTAACGGGACAATGAGCGTAACGGTACAATGAGTCATCCTTTTTCGTGCATGCCGCTGGCGTTCATCGATTTATTAGACGTTGTCACGTCAAAAAATAATATGTAACCACCCACATGCAATTACTATTGTTACAAATCTTTATTTATAAATCCATAGAACCATTACAGAATATGCTGAAATTAACGCATGAAACAGTTTTTTATTCTTTAGGTTTTATATTTGTAATATTTGTTGTTTGTGGCAAAATATAAGTAAAATGTACGTAGTGAATAAATTATAAGTTGCCCACATTATCGCTAATGATAACAGGAAGAGACAGAGTACATATTATGGGGAAGGTGAACACAAATTATGCATAAAAGTAAACAAATGAAATAAGAAAATTATATTTTTATAATACAGAGACGATGGGAAATCTCTGAGGAAGAAGAGTGGGATGAAATAACCAGCCATCTGATTGAAAGAGAGAAAGAGAGGGTTGAGAGAGAGAAGCAGCAGGCAGAAGAAGATGCCAAGCTCTATGAAGAATACAGCAAAGTAAGACTTAGCATGGTGTTTTAAATTTTCTATTAAGTATACGATTAATTTATGTAGGTTGGTAAGGGTTGTCCGTTATTTACAATATGTGGGGAGGTTTTAGCCTACCCTCCACCCCATACCCATCAAAATCAGGTGTATTTTTTTCTTTTTTTTTTGAGAAAAACATATTGAAATTTTTACACTATTATCTTTAAAAACATGTAAGTAGGTATAATCTGATTGAATTTTGTAAAATTAAGTGTTGTGATACAAATTTCTAGACAGACATCAAGGTTGTAGGATGTTCTTTTGTTGTTTCTTTGACTTAGAAATCGCGCCTTAAATGAAAAATAAATACACGTGATATTGCATTACAGCTTCCTTGTGATATTTCGTGATAATTTTTATCCCCCCCTTTTTTTTCGAACCTCACGTAATTAATGGACGACCCTCTAAGTACACGATTAATTTGTGTAGGTAGGTGTGTGACCAAAAATAATTGTATTTATTTTAAATTTGTTTTCGAAAACAAAAAAGAGAAAACAGTTGAGAAGATTGTGACGTAACCGTGTCTCTTAAAGATGTAAATTTAATGCTTGTTGTTATACTTGGTTTAGGATCCACTCCGGTTTCCACGGTTGAAACGAAAAAAGGAAAGGAAAGTTCGATGGAACAACTACTATAGGACCTTAGAAAAGACCAATGAGTTAATTGCTCCTACAGAAGTAAGTGCTAAGATAATCTTATGACATTGCTTTTTGGTTTTTTCTAATTCTTAAACCCCACCCTACACCCCCCCTCAAACTTGTATTGAGGCAAACAAGAAAAGAATTTTTAAAATTGGTAATTTTAATTTATATCAAATATGTAATAAAAAATAAATAATTCTATTCTACCTATCCAGTGTAGTTAGTGATTTGTATAGTATGTTTGTTTTACATGTAAAATCTCGAGGTCTCCAGTGTCAATTAATAAAGAAATATTTTATAAATACTATATTTCTCAACAAAATTTTAATTATTACTTAGTTTTATCTAACGATAATTATTTTGAAACTAATTTCATTAATTCATTCTTGAAAAAGGTATATATTTATGTTTTATCTTTAGTTTTTTCGTCAAATCAAAAAATTTAGTGTAACCATGTAGATTTATTTATATTATATATTCAAAATTAATGAATGACAAAATATTACTTATTATATTGATATTTAATTTGTTAATGTTTTGTTCGTAGGAGCCTAGCAAAGAAAAAAAAGAAGTAGTGGAATCAAAGGTTGAACCTGAACTAGATGACAGTAAAGTGACGCTGTCTTGGTGTAAGTTTATTTATTTATACTTTATTGTACATCACAACTACAAATATCATTTACAGACTGTGAAGTACAATGGGCGGACTTATGGCTATTTAGCCATTTCTTCCAGACAACCCAAATATATATTTCCTACTATGAGTAACGATCGCTATCAGGTGTACATGATAACAACCGGGACCGACGGCTTAACGTGCTCTCCGAGGCACGGTGGGGAGACCCACAAGGACTGCACAAACACCCAGACCACGACAAACATCTGTATGGCCAATACAAATGTTGTCATGTGCGGGGATCGAACCCGCAACCGCTCACACAACAGCCAATCGCAATCCATTGCTGTGACCGCTGCGCCAACGCGGCGTCAATATTTTTATTTATTTAAAATAATGTGCTTAGAGAAATTATTTCTTACATTACGAATTAAGTTGAAATCTTGGAATTTAATTTCAAACCAAGAGTAAAGAACAATAACTCTGTTCATTTATTTATTTAATTTTTGACGGCTGCCTTAAAATGTAAGTATGCACGTGTTAGTGAAATTTAACTTTAAAACGCGTGGTTAATAAAGCCAAAATCAAGTATATATCAAGAGTTATGAGCAAATATACTTGGAAAATCACATACCTACCTACTTATTTGTTTAACAAACTAACTAATAGACGAATAATTAATATTTTTGAACTATAAATATTTCATTAAATCGATTTAAAATTCTTCTTAAATAAAATCGATTATTATTTCAAATTGAACTGGTAATGTGTGAGGGAGTCACTAATTTCAAATTTTCTTGGACTGTCAAAAATAAAATAAAGAAATGAACGGAGTACAATACTAGTCTAGTGCATATATCAGAAAACAAGAAAGGCCTGGAGTTGTTGTCGTGGTATTGGTGAGTGTTGGTGGTTGCAGACGACAGCGACCTGAACCAGTACCTGGAGCAGCCGGCGCTGGCGGGCGCGGTGCCGCTCAGCGAGGGCGCCTTCGCGCACGCCTGGGCCGGCGCGCGCGCCACGCACGGCGTCGCCGCCGGACGCGTCGCCTACGAGGTACTCGAACTTGTTTAGGCGCACGACGGCTAACATTTTTACGGGTGAGACGCGTGAAAGCGTCACGAAAGAAAAAACAACAGAGCCACCTAGCGTGTACTATAGAAACTACAAAGGTTGTCACATTAGTATCGATAGTATTATATTGCAAACTAACTAGATGGCGCTGGAACGGAAATCTAAAGCTTTAGATTTGTATAAATGTAAACGAAAATTAAAAATTAGTTTGCCAAAGAAGTTTCACTTCATGACATATGTACTTTGTACACACGAAATTTTTTGACGATTTTCGATTCTACGGAAATAATCACAGTTAATACCTACTTTGAAAGTGTCGATAATTCGGCGTCGTTGCAGACGACATTGTCGCGGGTGACTGAAGTTTGTTCACGGGAGTTTCAAAATATTAACCGCAGTCCTATAGAATCCAAAGTTTTCATAGTAACCGTTAAAAAGCTTAAAAACTTAAAGCGATAAATGTTGTTTAAATTAATAGGTCAACTAGCTAAGATATTTTAATATGAAATTTCTATCACCAGGTTCGTGTAGGCGCTATAGTGACGACGACAGAATCAACGGAGAAAGAAACTGTGCTCAGTGGACTGAGAGTCGGCTGGTCCACTGATGATTCGCCTTTGCATCTCGGTAAGCATACTTTGAAGTTTACAGTTATTGCTTCACGCCTTGTAAAAAAAAAATTTAATGTTTCTGCACTGTCTGACACTAACTCTTGCGACTTTCTGAGTTATATAATTTTGAGAATTATTTGATTAGTTAAAGTAAAAATAACATTTCTTTTTACAATATTGTGTAAATGTCTCTATAGCTAGTACAAATGTCATGACTGCACTTGTCATAAAACTTTTTTGTTGAGATTGCGATTAAGATACATATGGAGGATATTTTTCTGCTATCCTACCTCAATAACTAAGAAAAATAATTAAATCCATAACTTAGTGATGGACTTTATGAAATCCTGTGGAGTTTTAAAAATGTTATTTATTATATAAATGACACAGACCGAGCAGGTATATTAAAATTTCGTATTTACTCTCGTACAAGTCGTGTACTGTATGAGATCGCAAGCGTAATTACATTAAATGTAAAGGGGTCATCCATTAAGCACGTGATGATTTTTAGCAACTTTTTAACACCCTATCCGTCCTTGGTGATATATCTACTAGCCCCATACTCAAAAATCAATCTTAAGTGGTGTACTTCCTGCTGTGCACTTTCTCAATTAATAACCTAACATAATGAGTTTTAATATAGTAATATTTATGTACCTCGTGTTTTACGTTGTAACCCCGACCTTGCAGGCGAGGGCGCATTGAGCTGGGGCTACGAAAGTACGGGTCGCATCGTTCACGACTCCGAGTTCAAGGAATATGGTCAGACTTATGCTGAAAAGGACGTTCTGGGTGTCTACCTGGTGAGCTTATTACGCTATTAGCTACTTAGCTACATTATAAAACATAAATCTCAATTGTCTCAATAGCATTATGTTCCCTGCAAAATATAAATTTTGTTACCTAGTGATATATTAAACACATTTTGTAGGTAAATTAATATATTTTTTTTATATTTTTTTATGTTAGGTAAATTAATATTTTGTATTTACTCTTGTACAATTGTATGATGTATAAGATTGCAACCGAAATTACATTTATGTTTACATACCATCATTTTCAATGTGTATTTTATTCTAAATCAACACCACCAAACTTAATTTCTAAAACAAACAATACCATTTAAGTTTTAATCAATATTTGCTTACAGAAATCTTTGAGTATTTTTTCAAATTGTAAAATTCACCACATATTAATAAGTTTAAATTGTTACAGGATTTAGAATCGACGCCGTGCAAGATACAGTACACTTTAAACGGTGCTGAGCTCGGTACAGCTTTTGAGTTTGAGAAAGAAAAGCTTGAAGGCAAAGCGTTGTTCCCTCACATACTTACTAAGAACATGTGTTACACTGTTAATTTTGGACATGACAAGTAAGTTTATCGTGATTGTTGACTTTTTATACAACTAGGGTGATAACAAGTGTACAGCCAAGCTGATGGTAAACAGTTACCGTAGCTTACAAATGTCTGCAACACCAGAAGCATCGCAAGTTAGTTGTCGACCCCATCTCCGACTATCCCAAGGATCCAGGATATATCGTGCTATGCCCTAGTATTGTGCTCTACGCCAATGCCTAAAAGAAAAAGAATTAAATACAGAATTGCTTATATTGTTGTTGAGTAGGATATTGCTTGCTATGTATGCCCTACCTCAATGACTATAAGAAAATTAATTAAATCTACATTTGCTAACATTGTGATGGGCTTTATGAAATCCTGTGAAGTTTTAAATATGTTATTTATTATATAAATGACACAGACTAAACAGGTATATTAATATTTCGTATTTACTCTTGTACAAGCCGTGTATTGTATGAGATCGCAAGCGTAATTACATTTTTTTTACAATTTATTATATTTAATGCACTTAAGATATACTTTGTACAATAATTGGTAACAAGAGCCATAATAGTATGTACAATCAAATTTGTTGTTTATAAATAATATTACAATATTATGAGGTTTGTAAGAAAAATATCATATTTTCTTATTTGTCTACAGATACACAATGTTGACTAAAACGAAGTTAGTACGAAAAGTAATACAAATACCGGTCGAAGAAGTTTTAGAAGAGAAGAGAAGACGAGAAGAAGAAATGAAAAGACAGAAAGAGGAGGCGGTGAAGAAAGAGCGAGAGAGAAGAGATAGAGAGAGAAAGGAGAGAGAAGAGAGGCAGAGAAAAAAACGAGAGGTGAGACAAATATACGCTACAACTAATAAATGATTTTTTTTTAGCAGAACAGTAGGTTCCTAAGAGGCGTGCTCAAACAGACAGCGACACTTTTGGTGACTATTAAAACATTTTGAATTATGTACAAATGACAGTTACAGAGTTTTTTTTCTATTTAGATCTCATTGTTTGAGCTTATAGTCATTAAAATTTTATTTTTGCTTCAAGGAAAGAGAAAAGCAAGAGAAAGAACGTAAAGAGAAAGAAGCCCACGAGAAGAAAGAAAAAGATGGCGAAAAAGAGAATAGCATGGATGTGGACGAAGATAAGGAAAAAAATAAAGATAAACAAGAGTTGGATAAAGAAGACAAAGTAGATAAAGAAATGGAGACGCTCGACGCTCAAGAAGAGAAGAAGGATGAGCCTAAGGTGAGTTTTGTAGAAATATTACAAATACCAATACAAATATACTTTAGTGTACACTATGTGAGGACATTTTTATATCGAAAAGAAAAACATATACATGCACGAAAAGCGGTCTTAAGAGTGATCTCTTCCTGAAATGAAATGGTGATGACAGAGACAGCGTTTAAGTGTAGGAGGAGGCATATGTCCAGCATATGCAATAGCCTGAACGGACTGACTGACATACAAGTATATAGACAAATTATAATCATACACAAATACACATACGTAATATTATGTGTCTTGTGATTTTATCTGTGTTTTAGAGTGACTCAGGAAAAAAAATAGTATATTAGTAGTAAAAAAAAGTATTCTATGCCCTTTTATTCCTTCAGCTATTATTATTTATACAGCGTTGATACAATGGCTCGGGAGCCAGGTTCAAATTCAGTCAATCATATCCTCTCAATCGAAACTTCGTAACATGAATAAGTGATTTTTTTTATGAATTTTCGAAAAAAAGTTTTTTCAGTGATTTCCTCTCAACTAAAAATTTACCTGGTAATAGTTTACATGCTACTATGAATGAAAATTAACGTCAGCTGGCTGTATCTCGGTGGAAAGTTTGTCAGCTGGTACCTTGAAGGTGTAACACAGCAGCTGTCATAATAATCCACCATGTTACGGCCAGCTGACGTTATTTTTCCTTCAAGATATTAGGTAAAGTATAATCTGACAAATTTTGAAGTGTGAGGAAATGACGAAATTTTTTTTTTACATATTTCAAGGTACCAGCTGACAAACTTTCCACCGTGATACAGCCAGCTGACGTTAATTTTCATTCATAGTAGCATGTAAACTATCACCAGGCAAATTTTTAGTTGAGAGGAAATCATTGGAATAGAAAATTTTTTTTCATGTTCAAGCAGCCAGCTGACATTTAATCCACCATGTAATGGTCAGCTGACGTTATTTTTCCTTTAAGAAATATCTTATCTAGGTAAACTATAATCCGACAAATTTTCAGGTGGGAGGAAATGACTAAAAAATTTTTTTTACTCAATGTTTGGGAGGCTGCCACTGCCCAACCCACCCACGGAGTGGCAGCTGACAAAGACGAAAATTCATAAAAAAAAATCTCTTATTCATGTTACGAAGTTTCGTTTGAGAGGTTATTGGTCATGTCAACCTGTCACTGGCCCCCGGTCCACAAGCTTATAGGCAAATTTTCCTTTATGATTTTTTAGGGTTCCGTACCCAAAGGTTAAAAACGGGACCCTATTACTAAGACTTCGCTGTCCGTCCGTCCGTCCGTCACCAGGCTGTTTCTCAAAAACGGCGATAGCTAGACAGTTGAAATTTTCACAAATTATGTATTTCTGTTGCCGCTTTAACAACAAATACTAAAAACAAAATGAAATAAATATTTAATAATTATTTTTGTTTTTTATTAGTTTCCAACGCCATCTTTCAGAAATTAGGAATTCATCGATAGACTAATAATAGTTTTCTAGGCATAGATGGTGTCACAATGAAATAAATATTTTACAGAAAATTTACTTATATTTAGTTTAGTCAATGGTACGGAACCCTTCGTGCGCGAGTCCGACTCGCACTTGGCCGATTTTTTTATATTTCTTTTAATGCAAACTTTAATGAGGTGACTCTTTTTATTTATATTGGATATATTGTTTATTTATAGTAGATTACATTTATATTAGATTGATAAAAAATTTACATTAAATATGTATTGACTTGCACAAGAAGAAGCCTGTCTCTACACACTCACCTAGAACTAACGCATTTGGTTTAATAAAGAAATTAATTTTCTTTCAGGAAAACGGCGAAAAAACTGAAGTTCCGCCTGTAGACACGAAGGATGAGTCCATGGAGACAGAGGAGAAACAACCCACCAAGCAGGATAGTGTTGAAGCTAAAGAGGAATCAAGTATGTATATATTATTACCAGCTGTGTCCCGCGGTATCACCCGCGTTGATTTGAGAAAAAAATAGCCTATAGCCTCCCTCGGTAAATGGGCTATCCAACATAAATCGAATTTTTCAACTCGAACTAGTAGTTAGATTAGTGTGTATAAAGAAACAAAGTTTAAAATATTAGTTTAGATTAAACTGGGTATCTTTTTAGTTTTACTTGATTCTTAAGAGCGCTATCATACAATCGAAGTGCTCAGTTTTAGGTAAATTAGACGGCGCGCGGTGGCGGTCGCGTACGTGTGCGTCTCGTAAAGTACGCTACGCACACATGCAAACCGCTATGCGTCGGATGCCAAGACCAAACCAACTTGAGACTTTGCTTCCGAAATAAATTAAATTATTAAAGTTCGCGAATATTTCACTATTTAAATTTAATAATGTTATTTAAATTAACAATTTTTTTTTTTTTATTTAACATATTTCCTTATAATTACATTTTTAAATATATTTATAAAAAGAAAAAGAAAAATATTTAAATTAAAATATTTATTAATAAAATATTTATAAATAATAAAAATGAATATACGTAATAAAAAAAATTATACATATTTATAAATAATAAAAATAAATATTTTATAAAATAAATAAATAAAATATTAATTATTTAAATAAAAATATTTATTTTTATTATTGTCATTAATAATTTTGTAATTTTAAAACTAAAAAAATTTTGAAAAGTGAAAATTTTTGTCTTATTTTTTTAAAGTAATATTTGTGTATATACATATAATTATATATTTCTATTTTTTTGGCAGATTTTTTTTCGCGATTTCAAATTTGTTCCAATCAAAAAGTTATTCATTTCGATGGTTTAAAACGTTCCTTAAACTTTCTAGTTAATTTTTAACATCTTACATTTTATACCATCAAAGTTGCAAACCAGCTAGCATGCAGCCCCCCTGATGGTAAGCCGTTACTGCAGCCTATAAACGCTTGCAATGCCTTAGCTCTTAAGAAAGGAATCACATTGCTACTTTTAAACAAATTTTTTGTAAATATTTTCTTTCTTTGTTTTTACGAAGTATTTTTATATGTATTATCAAAAAGTGTTGGTTGCGCTATATTCTTTGGCGAATTGGTGAGATCACGTGACACACAAAGTGTCAACAGCGAGCGATACGTCCTCCCTCCGTGGGCGCTTTGCGCTGTTTAAAGTTACGGACCGCGAGTCCCGAGATTTACAAAGGGCCCCGTAGACGATCAAATATTTGATCAAACTTCATATTAAATTTCTGTTTGACAAACGTGTGTTGTAAGCTTCGTAATTACTTACTTTTTGTTTGAATTTGGATTATATAATCATTGATAAAAAATATAATTTCGGACGAAATATTATCAGTATCTCTCTGTTTTGCAGAATTATTTTTGATGTATTGATGTATGAAACATAATAAATTGAATTAAGCACTCCAAAGTAGAAGATACAGTTGTACCATAAACATTTTTAAAAATAGTTAAATTATTATATCTTATTATATCTATTATCTATGCTTGGGGTTTCTCTCAAAGATAGAGTTAGAAACGAGACTATCCGCGAGAGAACGAAAGTAACCGACATAGCCCACAGAATTAGCAAGTTGAAGTGGCAGTGGGCTGGTCATCTGTGTCGCAGGACCGATGGCCGTTGGAGCAGACGTGTCCTGGAGTGGAGACCGCGTCTTGGCAAACGCAGTGTGGGACGTCCTCCGGCCCGTTGGACCGACGATCTTCGCAAGATTGCCGGTGTAGGCTGGATGAGGATTGCGGAAAACCGGGATGTCTGGCGCGAACTTGGGGAGGCCTATGTCCAGCAGTGGACTGCAATAGGCTGAACTGATGATGATGATGACTGATGATTATATCTTCAATGTAACAAAGCATGAAAAGATGCCCAAAACTAAAATTTTCTGAAACATCCTTTGCAGAGACGAATTTTTTACTGATTTACGTAAACAAATTCAAATATTTATTGAATACACTCCCAAGAATACGAATCAAAGATTCTTGGCCATATTTTTTTTTTTTTAATTTGTGACTATATCTAAACCATAATCACACATCAAAACTCGAGTCAAACGGTCAAATCCAAGAAAAATTGTAATAGCCCTCTTAAGAGACATTCATAAGATTTCTTCCAAAATTAGTATAAACTAGCTGTACCCGCGACTTCGTCCGCGTGGAATTTAACAAAAAAGTTAAAAAAAGATCGATAAAACGATCTTTGATATTCTTTGATTTCCTTTATTAGCATGAACAGGCGGTCGAGCGATGCGGGGCAGAGAGGATGGACTCGCCCGCGCCATAGGCATCTCAAGGAAAGAACGCTAGCTCGCCGAGCATTAAATGTTTCGCCGTTAATTACTTCTAACGATGATATCTCAAAAACTATTTATCTGATTAATATAGTGTGAAGGGCAATTTTAATCTGCATTAAATGCCTAAGCTAAATATCATATTCATTTGGATAAGGATTAATACTAAACTAAAGAAAATATCTTTGAAAATAACGTAATGTTTTTAATTAAAAATTTGAACATAAAAGTGGTTATTGTAAGTCAACCGTAAGAGATAGAGATATGCTATCGCGGACTTTTTTGTAGAATTTTTATAGATTTTGAATTCGCTAGTACATTATACAACTATATCTTTGCTAGTTTACGCAGCGTTCGCGTGGAAAGCTCCCCGTTGGCGAGATTTTTTGCGACCTCTTCAACATTTATCGCCGTATTTCTGCTAATTTACATTCAAACATAATAAATTATATACCTAAACCTTCCTCAAGAATCACTCTTTCTATTGTTGAAAACCGTATAAAAATCCGTTGCGTAGTTTTCGAGTTTATCGCGTTCAGACAGGAGGACAGAAAGACGCGGCCGGGGGACTTATTTTTATAATAAGTATAGACTATAGATATACTGATTGACTTATTTTTGTTACAGCAGAAGAAGTCAAAGAAGTTACAGAGGAGCAAGTTTTGCGTGGACACGTATTGGACAAGAGAATCAAATTTGTCGCAAGGTAGGCTTTCTTTATTTTATCCTAGATATTTTTTTATAATTTTTAAAGGATTCGGCACTAGCCTAATATACAAGTACTAGCTCTACCCCGCGGTTTCACACGCGTTAAATTAGGGAAAAAATAGCCCATAGTCTCGCTAAATAGGCTATCTAACACTGAAAGAATTTTTCAAACTTTTTTAGACTTAGACACTCGCGGTTTTCAAACATAGTCTATTTTTAAAATATAACGGGTACACAGGATGTTTTGTTTGAAGCCATAGAAATTCAGAAATACAAAAATTTCAATCGCGAAGATGGTTTTGTGTTGGCAAATGCGTGGAATCCAGTGTTGGAACTTTGTAAAATTAATAACCGGTTGTACCTATTTTACATAAGTTTCAGCAACTTCCCGACGGAAATCTGCTGAAGATATGATGGTCTTCTAAGTTTATTAGGGCTGTAGCGTTTTAGTAAGTTTTGGGCTTTGGTGGAGCGTATCTGTTCATCCACACATAAGTTCTGTTCTAATGGAATTCGTCCAAATGTTGTGCTCAAGGCTACAATAACTTGTCGGATTTTGAAAGTCCTATCGGCATTCGGGTCAGTCCGGGGAAAACATTTGCTATTGTCATTGAATTTTAAGAATAGTCAATTTTTTTCGAATTTGTTCAACCCCATTGTTGAACAAGTGGTGTACTAAGCACGCAAAATAGTTGGTCACCCTGAGCAGTTGAACTAGTGACATCAGGTACACCAGAACTATAAATTGTCGTATATCTGTTTCAGATACACCAAAGGTGTCAGTCATTTCGGTCATTTTGTTCGACGTAAAGATTAGTTTCCTCTGCTATTTTTTGATAAGTTCTAGAGGAAAAATGAAAATAAAAATTGGGTAGGACTTTCTATGTCTAATATAATAGGATCTAGTGATTAGTTGAATGTCTGCTGCTGTCTATATTCAATATACTTTTTGTCCCGTCGCAAGCTTACTTTTTCTGACTTAGGTCTTTTTGCAGGAACTGGGGGACTTGTGGCATTTGAAGACGATGCCAGCAATTCTACATTCGGGGCATAGCCAATGCAATCATCCTCTAAATTTACTATAATCGCCTCCAAATCAGTTTCATCCATCAAAGATTTGTTAACAAACTTTTCAAACTCAGGGTCAAAATTTGGGTCAGCAAGACTGTCATCATCCAAATCCAGACCATGATGGTTACTCATAACTCTTTTCCATTGTTGTCTACGATTTTAATGGGACAAAGGTTGCATATCTTACTCCTTTTCAACACGTAACCATGAGACTTTAACTGCTTTGTATCATCGCCAAATTCAATAGACTGGACTTGTTTAATACAGTTATTTAAAGATTCTGTTAATTCCTTTGTTGTACTAAATAAAAAAAAAAAACGTTTCACGTTTGTCTTTAGGTAATTTAAAATTGATAAAATCGTCTGGAATATGAACCACAGCATAATAGTGGAATCTTTCCACGCAAACAACTTGTTTTTAGGTACACACAGCACTTGTGATGTTTCTAAAATCAGTTTAGCTGCTAATGCCGCTTCGCAAAGATCTCATCTAGGAATTGAGATTTGTTTTTCGATTGGAGCGACGTTTGTTTTGGACGTTATTAGATTAACGTACACTCGTCTTTCGTCTATGACTCGCTCGTATAAACTGCTGCTCCATATTATTATACGGCTTGTGATGCATCTGCGAACACGTGCGTTACTGTAATGTAGCCATCGTGGTTTGCTCAGGTTTATGATGTACGCTAAATCCTCACGATATCGACTCCATTCTGCTAACAAAATACTATCAATAGGTTCATCCATTACCCTGTAGTATTATCCTCGAAGTTTAGTATTTTTAGACAATTGAGGCGTGTAGTTTCAACACCCCTAAAATGATTCTCAGAAAAGAATGAGGAAGTAAATTTTTTACTTCATTACTTAATTTTGCACGGTACTAACTGTATCCGTTAACATTTTTACGAAAGGAAGTACGTTAATACCAAAGAAAAAATAGAACTGTCAATATAGTTATAGAAAAAAGTAGATTAAATAAAATTGTTACGTTATAGTGGATTTTGAAACTCACCGTTCATTATAGTGGAATTTGATGTTAACTCGTTACGTTTTAGGGGACTTTGCAAGCAACATAAAATTAAACTTGGATGGGTTCATGCAGTTTGTTGTTAACAACAAACAATCAATTACATACAATCAATTTTTAGGATTAATGGTGGTTAGTATTAGCATCAGGTATAATAAAAACAAGTATGTATAAAAGAAATTAGCTTTTTATTTTTGCATAGTTGTTATTCAAATATTACACACAGCTATTATTTTCTGTAAATCCAGACTCACACAAGTCAGACAAGGTGTTATGGTAATTGCTTTCAGGACTTTCAATCATATTTTCTTGTGCTCTTTCTTTAATTTTTTTATAAAAAATTAATATGTCCAAGGTTTCCCAATTATCACCGAAATGGGTTTTTAATAATTTTAAAACATCTTGTAATTTGGCAGGATTCGGAATTATTTTATTTGGTTGAATGATATTAGGTTGTATCATAGTAATTTTTTTATTTTTCTTGGTAATCGTCATTTTTGTATTGTTTTCTGCCCGATAGTTAACTTCGCCTTGCACCAATACATCTTCAGTTTTAGTCCGGGTAATAAAAACTCGTTTACACTTCATGAAAGCAAAATGCCAACTAGTAGTAGGCTTTATAATATTTTGATAGCTAGTCTTCCAGTCATATACAGAAATTGATGCTAAATCTGTACATTTTGTATGCTCTTGCAATACGGAAACATATTCAGCCTGGTGATGTAATGACTTCCTTAGTTTGTAAAACCTTTTCAATTTTGGCGAATACCCTGTCTGTGGGAATAAATGAGTGACCAACAATTGGGTAAATCAATTCGATTCTTTTAAGGTGCCTTGGCGATTCTGAGTAAAGCCATTTACTGATCATTGTGATCATGCCGGTATTCTTGTTCTGTCTAGAACATCCATCTGATATTATTCTTAATACCTTAATATTGTCAGTCATATTAATATTTTGCAGGAAGTGGTATACAGCACTGATTATTTCATTACTGCCTTTTGCATGAGTTGTATCATCCCAGTAATAGGAATAAACATTATTTGGCGTCAATTTTGCCTTCGAGTTCCCTGCTACTTACTATAGCGAAGTGGTAGATACTAAACTGTCTGCTGTAATAAGCAGACTGGTCCGGTAATTTAGGAAGTGCTTGGTTTTTTTTAAATCAAAAGAAATTGTCAAAAGCCCGTCAGCTTCTTCCCGCAGTATGCTGTAAAATGCTTTATATTTCAATCTGTGAATACGTTTTTCAATCATTCACTATTTTTTTTGACGTATCTGTTTCTGTTTTTAATCTTTCACCAATCTCTGTACACGTTGAACATACGTCAGTTCTTGGTGTTCCAAACTCGATATTATAGCATTGGTTAAAGATTTTTCTGAAAAAATGTGGTTTTACTTGTATGTCCGGTTCATGAGATTTATTATTACATGTGCCACATTTTGCGTATGTGTAGTTCTGATGAAAGATACGCTCTATTCATATTTTTAGATCGACAATAGTGACTCTCTATGCCTTTAAATGATTCAATAAACCTCTGAACAGATAATTTTCTAGCAATAAACTTGTTAGTTGTCCTATCCCCGCCCCGGTTTTCGTGGGGCATTTGTCCCCCACTTTCATGAAATCGTTTCAAAACATCCTGTATTCGATCTTTCATAACTAACAGAGTACCCATAAATGTTTTCTGACACACTGGAACTTTGGCACCTTTTTTCCCTAAAATGTAGTATTTTATAGTATTTGTTCGTTTGGATTCATTTTTAATTCGTTTTGATTCTTGTACTGAGCAAAATTTTAAAATAAAATTGTCTTGAGTAATTTTGGTGGAACATTTGTAGAATTTCTCATAAAATTTTCTGATCATTTGCATAGTTAGTTCCTTACATTTAAATGCCTTTTGATTGTGATTACATGAAGGATATGTTGGGAAACCCGCAGCTTTGTACCTGAAAGAACTACTATAATATTTGTTCGTTTGGATTCATTTTTAATACGTTTTGATTCTTGTACTGAGCAAAATTTTAAAATAAAATTGTCTTGAGTAATTTTGGTGGAAAATTTGTAGAATTTCTCATAAAATTTTCTGATCATTTGCATAGTTAGTTCCTTACATTTAAATGCCTTTTGATTGTGATTACATGAAGGATATGTTGGGAAACCCGCAGCTTTGTACCTGTAATAAAAATTAAAACTCGACTCACTAACAAACAACTAATAAAATCTTAAAAAAAAAAAAACTATCTTTTCCCAATAAAATTCAATAAATAATAATTTTATTAAAAAACCAAAATACTATCAATGAGCCAATCCAAACGTCAATATACCTATAGAAAAATTGGTGACATACACTAACACTGCTCAGAGCTGCTATCACAGTCTTGTATAACACCATCCTAAACTAACAAAACGTGAATTTCTAGTAAATATTCAACATAGGTATCTTTTTTCACGTGCTACCTCTCGTTTCCTATAAATCTAAGTAGATTTTATAACAGAACGTTTCCTGGATTTTCCAAGATCAGATTTTTTAACACATTGCATTAATTCCTCCATTATTTAATACTAAAAATACAATAATACCACACGTAATTCTCCACAATAACGACAGAAATCGCCATATTGCGAAAGAATGAATCAAGCGCTCTGAGTGGTTTTAGGGCCGTTTGAAAGTAAAACATGTCATTATAGTGGTTTTTGCTACTAAACACGAATTAGCCTTTGTAAATTTGTACACTTTTAGTGGAATTTTTTTCTTATTTCAAAGAGAATTTGAAATACTAGCCGTTGATGTAAATAAGTTAATTTGTATAAAAAATGTTTTAGGAGGTTTTGCAACTATACGCCTCAATTATTAAATCTATTAATGGCCATTTCTCTTATTCACCTAATTTACATTCTGGATTTTCGTTTTTAAATGCTAACCTTACCACAAATCTTCCTTCTTCGTCTCTCATAGTTGTGGCATCATAAAATTCTTTACATTTTTCTTCTTCTTTTGAGATTTTTTTTTATGTTGTTTGGTTCCCTCTCTATTTCTCAAAATTCTTTCAGTAGATCATCGTTTTTTACCTGTGCATGTAAACTTGGGATATGTTTTCTTGCTGACATAGTTACTTGTGTCATCCTGCCAGACACCACCCACCCTAGGATTGTATTTTGTGCCACTAAATTTCCTTCAGGGTGCTTGATAATACAATCTAACAGTACGTCGCTGTAAACCTCAACCCCGAGTAAAATGTCAATTGTATCTGGTGTTATGAAATCTGGATCTGCTAAATCAAATTCTTGAAGTTCTAACCTATTGGGATATTTTAGATTACTGGTAGGTAACAGTATATATAGCGTATGCATGAGATACGCATTTATTCTAATTGGCTCATGGGGATGGTGGCGTGATTTCACGCAAAATGAAACCATGTGTTTGATTCTCGTTTGGCGTTCCCCTATACCGTACACCCAACCAGTCACTGATTTGCGTGTAAGACTTAATAATTAAACAGTTGCCTCGGATACAAATGACGCTTGTGACCCTTGATCTAGCGCGGCTCCGATTACACATATGTTTACAACCATTCTTACTATTAACTAACACTTTAGCAGTAGCTAATACCACAGCATTGGTTTGTATACGGTCACTTAAAAAAATTACAATATGCGAATCATTAAACGTAGGATCGGACTTACCTATCGTCGTGTCACGAACTGTATCTGTAGCCGTGCTTGTTTCATCGTTAGACTTCTCGACGTTTTGTTCTCTCTCGAAATGAAGAAGAGAGTGATGCCGACGACCACATCGTTTGCAGCACGTCGACTGTCGACACTTGTTCACCGAATGCGACGGTGCGAGACAGCTGTAACAGAGCTTATTTTTCTTTACATTCTCTTGTCTTTCTTTGGTAGACATATCGGCGAAAGCTTTGCATTGATAAATGTTTGGGGGAATGCTAGCTTCCACACAGCACACATTTAATTTCACGCTCTTTTCCCTCCTTGGTAACATTCGCGTGAAAAATTTTAAGCTTAGATGCTCGTTTCGGTTGTGATGTTTTTGACTTACTAGATAAAGATCTAAACCTAGACTCCAGAAAGTTCTCAAGACTGATTCTGGATCTAGCTTAGACACGGTTAAATAGTTAATGATTAAGTATGTCTCTATCTATCTAAGTAAGTCACTTATCGGTCTTAACGTCTAAGTTCTTTAACGCCTTTAAGCGCGTCGAAGTTGTGTCCGTGATTCTGTGTGTATGCATTTCTGCGTAAAAAAAAATCTTAAAATAGCGTTACAATAAAATTATAATGCTTGATGTTATAACGTTGTATTAACTCGTTCCAAGCATCGGTGTAGTTTGCATCCGTCGTAGTATAATTGCGTAAGATCACTTCTGGTTCTCCTGTGTCCTGGGTGTCTCCTGTCTCCTGAGATCGTTTTGTATTTTTATTAATGAGAGAGTTAAATAAGTCATAAAATGTTTGCCACTCCTCATATTTGCCGCAGAATGTTGGTATTTTGATTTGTGGCAATTTAATATCATTACTGTCCAAAGAAGAGGAGGATGACCTTTGACCTTCAGAAGTACTAGGTATTGGAGCTAGTCGTGCAGCGTCCAGGAACGGTTGAAACTTCTTTCATAGTTGACTTATATTGCACGTACAGTTCTTGAAACACTTCGTATGACTTTTATATAAAGTACGGATTTTTTCTATTGGTTTTCTGAGCTACTGAATCGATAATTTCGTTATCAGATAATGTCCCAGCAGTCATAACTCCATCATCGCACGTAACAAAATCCTCAAAGAATATTCCAGATTCAGACACCACTGTATTCCATTCTGCAGGAGGTGAAATATCTTCGGTTTCAGCTTCTGTTGACGACGATGAAAAACCACAGTGTACATAAAAGTTTTTTATAGTAGTCGCAGTCACATTTCGCCAAGCTTATTAGCCATTCTCATGGCGTGCAATACATCTATAACAGAATCCTATTTTTCTTCCATATTATCCAACATGTTCCTGACAACTTCTTTTCGATATAATGACTTGAAGTTTTTAATGACACCTTGAACTATAGGCGATAATTCTGATGTGGTTGTGATTGGCCGGTAGATATTGGATTTTAATAGCTTTTGTGGAATATCATTATGGGCTGTACAAATTAACAAGGAAAAACAAGATTTTTCTTTTTTCTTTGCCCATTTTCTTATCAATAGAAGTTATCCACGCTTTTGTATTTGCTTCATATTGTAAAGGAATAATAAGGTTAAGGCAATTTACAACTTACTGAGGTTCACCTTAACGAGGTTCTACTGTATACAATTATGGCTAGGATTAGATGCTATGCGTTTAAACACGAAGGTCTAAAAATCCCAATTCCCGTTGGAAGTGACTAATTGTATAAATGTTTATTTCCGATCTGGGTGTCTGTCCTTGTCCATCGTGACTCGGAGAGCACGTCAAGCACGCGGTCCTGGTCGTCGGAGTCATAATCGGAGATATCCTCCAGATCGTTCTCCGAGACGGAGAGAGAGGCCTACGTTACAGGGTGACCGTGTGTTGCAGGTACACGTGGGTGGAGGAGCTGGAGGGCGAGGAGGCGTGCCTGCTGCCCGGCCACGTGCTCGTGGCGCACGCCGCGCCGCTGCCCGGCCCGCGCCGCCCCGCGCGCCTGGCCGACTGCGAGGTGAGTGTGTGTGTGTTGCACCTGTAACACACAGTGGGGGGAGGAGCTGGAGGGCGAGGAGGCGTGCCTGCTGCCCGGCCACGTGCTCGTGGCGCACGCCGCGCCGCTGCCCGGCCCGCGCCGCCCCGCGCGCCTGGCCGACTGCGAGGTGAGTGTGTGTGTGTTGCACCTGTAACACACAGTGGGGGGAGGAGCTGGAGGGCGAGGAGGCGTGCCTGCTGCCCGGCCACGTGCTCGTGGCGCACGCCGCGCCGCTGCCCGGCCCGCGCCGCCCCGCGCGCCTGGCCGACTGCGAGGTGAGTGTGTGTGTGTTGCACCTGTAACACACAGTGGGGGGAGGAGCTGGAGGGCGAGGAGGCGTGCCTGCTGCCCGGCCACGTGCTCGTGGCGCACGCCGCGCCGCTGCCCGGCCCGCGCCGCCCCGCGCGCCTGGCCGACTGCGAGGTGAGTGTGTGTGTGTTGCACCTGTAACACACAGTGGGGGGAGGAGCTGGAGGGCGAGGAGGCGTGCCTGCTGCCCGGCCACGTGCTCGTGGCGCACGCCGCGCCGCTGCCCGGCCCGCGCCGCCCCGCGCGCCTGGCCGACTGCGAGGTGAGTGTGTGTGTGTTGCACCTGTAACACACAGTGGGGGGAGGAGCTGGAGGGCGAGGAGGCGTGCCTGCTGCCCGGCCACGTGCTCGTGGCGCACGCCGCGCCGCTGCCCGGCCCGCGCCGCCCCGCGCGCCTGGCCGACTGCGAGGTGAGTGTGTGTGTGTTGCACCTGTAACACACAGTGGGGGGAGGAGCTGGAGGGCGAGGAGGCGTGCCTGCTGCCCGGCCACGTGCTCGTGGCGCACGCCGCGCCGCTGCCCGGCCCGCGCCGCCCCGCGCGCCTGGCCGACTGCGAGGTGAGTGTGTGTGTGTTGCACCTGTAACACACAGTGGGGGGAGGAGCTGGAGGGCGAGGAGGCGTGCCTGCTGCCCGGCCACGTGCTCGTGGCGCACGCCGCGCCGCTGCCCGGCCCGCGCCGCCCCGCGCGCCTGGCCGACTGCGAGGTGAGTGTGTGTGTGTTGCACCTGTAACACACAGTGGGGGGAGGAGCTGGAGGGCGAGGAGGCGTGCCTGCTGCCCGGCCACGTGCTCGTGGCGCACGCCGCGCCGCTGCCCGGCCCGCGCCGCCCCGCGCGCCTGGCCGACTGCGAGGTGAGTGTGTGTGTGTTGCACCTGTAACACACAGTGGGGGGAGGAGCTGGAGGGCGAGGAGGCGTGCCTGCTGCCCGGCCACGTGCTCGTGGCGCACGCCGCGCCGCTGCCCGGCCCGCGCCGCCCCGCGCGCCTGGCCGACTGCGAGGTGAGTGTGTGTGTGTTGCACCTGTAACACACAGTGGGGGGAGGAGCTGGAGGGCGAGGAGGCGTGCCTGCTGCCCGGCCACGTGCTCGTGGCGCACGCCGCGCCGCTGCCCGGCCCGCGCCGCCCCGCGCGCCTGGCCGACTGCGAGGTGAGTGTACAACTACCCACCTGATGGTGAGCATGTACCGCAGTCTACAGACGCCTGCGGCTCCAGAAGCATCGCTGTGTTGCCGACCATACCCTCGACCCTGTCCAGGAACTCTACCTCACTCAGCATAGGAACACGACACTGCTTGAGATCAGTGTTATTTATTAGGTCGTTTACCGAACTATAATATATAAAAAACAAACAGGACCTTACTCACCACAGGGATGCGACACTTTTTGAGAGCAGTGTTATTTAGCTGTGATCTTCTGTACGGTCGAGGTGCTTCCCCAGTCGGGCTGCTCCATATTTTTAGCAGGATATTTCCTGCTGTGCCCTGCCTCAGTTAAAGTTATAGTTGTGCGTGTAGGAGCTGTGTGGTTACGACTTACGGCAGTAAAGAATATAGCCACCCTCTTGCCATGGGTGCCGCCTCTTAAGGTGACTAAGGGATAGCACAGTTCCACAACCGACCGATGGCAGGATAACCAACCTACTGCTGGCTTTCAAACACACAGACCGAAGACGGACAGCAGCGTCTTCTGTGCGACAAAGCTAGTCCTGCGGTCACCAACCCGCCTGCTGAGCGTGGTGACTATGGGCAACTCACATAAGTTCGCGCCATTTTGACTGCGATAGGGTGAAGTGATGATGATGTGTAGGAGTGTGTGTGTACACACGTTTGCGTGTTGTCCATATTGATATTATCATTATAGTCATTGCGCTATCATAATTTGATAATTATTGGATACAACGTGGATTATGGTGATCATCACAGAAACTGGAAATTGCACTAGGGACTTGGTAGGAAATGCCATTATGACAATTACGCATGTGTGTGTAGAACTGTCGTTAATATTATCATGTCATTATGATAGAATGGGAATCAAACTGCCATTATGGCTTAATAATTATTTGATCATGGCGAATTCGCGTAGTTGTAACAGTAACTAATTATGATGACGCAGGGTGATATTTTATAGACTAATTTGTCTCATATAAATAAAATTTTCTATTCAAATGAACTTTTAAACAAGTATTTATGTGTTTATAACGCCTAATTGTGGTTCCAGGTCATCCTTATGGTCGGTCTGCCCGGGTCGGGTAAGACCTACTGGGCAAAGAAACACTGCGCCGAACATCCCGAACGACGGTACAACATACTGTCGACGGGGGCGCTCTTCGAACGGATGAAGGTAAGCACGCACACACAGACACATACACAGACGACATACACACACACACACAGATACACTCAACAACTAGGACAAACAGCTCACATACAAAACCCGTATAGGCTCACATACCTACACATTTAAAAAGCAACATCACATTTGCACTTGTATCATTAACTCAAATAGAACACAGAAAATAATGCATATTCATACATCCGGTCACATTCAATCTCATTCTCAGTAACGCACGCAAAACCACACGAGAACTAACTAATTAAATCTTACTTAGACATAATTATGCTATCTCTAACACACTAATCGTCAACTTTCACATATAAAATATCTTCTTTTTTTTTAAATCGTCGGTTATTTATAATGTCCAATTAAGAGAAAGCACAATACTAAAATCACTCACATACTACATGTACATATTTGTCACGTTTTGCTAAAAGTTTTGTTGGAATCTTTGAGAGAAGTGCACTTTGAAATATTTCGATGTTGTAATTATACATAAATTGAATTATTTTTACTGTGGAAGGTTGTTATGCGTGTATGACTTTTCGTTTTTTAAACTTAAGTATATATTACAAAATAATAGAATTATTTTCATAAGTTTTAGTGCCTGTAAGTATATTATTTTATTATCAAATAAATGGATACGATGGTGGCGAATGCTATAAATGCATGCTTCTATGTTGTAATTTAAGCTTTAATCGTCGAAATATTTCAAAGATATTATTTATTTATTTTATGCGTTAAAAGTTTAATACAATTTAACAATTAATACAGCAAACGTCGATATAGAACACACACAACACGCATACGTACAATACGATGCACAAACACATACACATAAGAACAAATTAATATTATCTTTTCTTTCAGCTATAAGGTTTGGATACAAACAAATAAATATAAGAGAAACAAAATATGAAAAACTGAGCTCCTCAGCTCCATCTACACTGTCAATACTAATGTTAGTCTGTGTTTTCAACAGGGTGAATATGAGCGACATTTATTATCAAAAAAGCATTATTTAAAAAAAAAAAAAAGTAGAGACCCACGTGGTCCGTGTGTTAAAATGATACCAGTGGATCGCGGCCGAAGAGGACGCACTGTCGAGTTCCTCCGAGTGGAGTGTCCGAGGAGTCCCTGGTATCGAAACGAACACTTAATACTAACGATAAGACTAGACTAGACGTAAGCTAGGTTAAGTTGAGCTCGCATCCCGGGCACGTGTCACTGTATCGTGTGTCGATCTCAGGTGGACTGTAAACCCTTCCGAGCCAGCTACGAGGGCAAGTGGGACGCGATGGTCACTAAGTGCGCCAAGTGCGTCGTTAAGTTGATGGAAATCGCCAAGGGAAGGCGAAGGAATTTTATCTTCGATCAGGTGAGACGAACCTCCCTTTCTTTCCCCGGGCGGCGCTCCGCAGGGGCAATCGAGATCGCTACCATACTAGTTTGGACGACGTTTCGTACGTAAGTCGGTCCGTCCGGCGCCTTCCGGTCGCCGTCCGGTCGCCAGCGCACGTGAGTATCTCGCGGATCTCTATTGCGCTTGTCGGCGCGCCGCCCGGCTCGGTCCGGTCCCGGTCCGGACCTGTGTAACCGGTGTTTGTGCGCGCGGCAGACCAACGTGTACCCGTCGGCGCAGCGACGCAAGTTAAGGGAGTTCGCGGGCTACCGGCGCGTAGCGGTCGTCATCGTGACCGACGAGGAGACGCTCCGCGAGAGGGCCTCCACCCGGGAGGCGGCCGACGGCAAGGAGGTGCCCGACCCCGCCGCTCTGGATATGAAAGGTGACCGCACGGGCGAGCGTCGGGCGAGTCGAACATTTGTTTTTTGTTTTGCAATAAAAATGACGTCCACAGTCCCACTAGTTGTATGCGCACTAGCATCCGAACCGGTCCGTACATCGGACGCCAGTAATCGATTTCGCCCGACCATTGAGAGCGTCCAGTCGGACGGGAGCTATAACCACGTTACTCCCCGCAGCGAACTTCAGCCTGCCGGAGCCGTGCGCGTGGCTAGACGAGGTGGTGTACGGCGAGCTGCAGGCGGAGGCGGCGCGCGAGGTGGTGGAGGCGGGGCGGCGCGCGGCGGCGGCGGCGGGCGCGGGCCGGGAGAAGCGCGCGCGCTCCCCGCCCCCGCCCGGCCCGCCCGCCAAGCGCGCCCGCGCCTCAACCGAGCGCCGCGAGCGCCGCCGCGACCTGTCCGACGAGCGCCGCGAGCCCAGAGGTACACGCTGGGTTAACACAGCTTAAGGGGTTGCATGGGTTTGTTGCGGGAATCGTTTTTTTAGGATTCCGTACCACAAAAGGAAAAAACGAAACCCTTACAGGATTACTTTTTCATTCAAGTTGTCCATCTGTCTGTCAAGACCCTTTTTCTTAGGTATCAAGCTGAAATTCATACAAAATACCTGAGTATTTGATCTACAAACTGTTCCTTGTAGCTGTGAAAAATCAAACTTAAATTTAAAAAAAAAAATTAAAAACTGCCATTCTAACGTCATTTCTGGCGAGCTCTCGGAAAAAAGATGCATTCACGTTGACAGCAGCGGGAACCATCTGAAATGAAGAAAAAAAAAATTTTAGTTATGACTTTAAACTACAACTAGGACCAAGGAAAAGGAAAAAAATGAAAAATTGAAAAATTTGGCTGAAATTTCGTGATATTTTTTTTTTTTATTGTTGTAATTGAGAAAAAATCTTTCGTCCATGTCCTTGTAGTTTCTCAGATACCTGTATAAAAGTTCATTAAAATCGGTTGAATAGTTTTTGAGAAATCTTGACAACCGTCTTTAAAAATACAGAGTTGAGTAGAGATTTTTTTTGTAACTTATTATGAATCGTCGATTCCTGTGCCATAAAATAAAAACCCTGCTGCAGCTGCAATGTCCAGGGCATCCTTTTTTCTTGATGTCGAAGTCTTCCTTGCAGTTTTTTTCTCTATGTATGCCGTTTGACTCGTATTCAACATTCGTGACTCGGTACATGATACTAAATGTCACCGCCCGCCAAAATGATTTCAAAAGTCATAATGTATGTGTAAAGTAATTCATGACTATAATATGTTTAAATAATATTGATAATATTTATTCATTTATCATTTAAGACAATAAATATACAATTATGTTGGTATTCTCGACTATAGAAGACAGATGGAGCGGCGGTGGCAGTCGCTGGGGGCCCGCTGGTGGAGCAGGGGGCCCGGGAGGTGGTGGACGTGGTCGCTGGGGGGCCCGGGACCGCGGGGGCATGGGGCCCCCTGCGCGCTTCGACAGGGGCTGGGCACCGCCTCCTCCACGGTGAGTTGACTATCTATCTATGTATCTATCTATATTTCTTTTCTGCGCGCTCCACACAACAGCTTTTAGACCCCCCAACCCCTCTTGGTGCTATTTGGTGAGATTTTTAAGTAGCCCCCTCCCTACCCATAAATCACGTATATTTTTTTCAGCAAAGTAAATTGTTATTCTCAGAATATTTCTTAAAAATAAAAGTATAATCTGATTAAATTTTTAAAAATTAAGCATTAACACGTGATATTTCAATGTAACCCCCTCGACGTAGGCCTATAGTTAGTAACAAAATCATTAATATAATCACTATTATTTTGAAATACTACTTTACTTATCAAGTTGAAATGAGTGTCACCTCCTGTAATTATTTATCTCCATATACATTTATTGTTTTAAATTATAGAAGCACCGCTAAAAGTTCATTAACTTTCTTGAATAATCTTACTATGTGAATAAAAATGTTGAACTAAACAAGATTAATGTTTAATTAGAAAATTATTAAAAACATTAAAAAAAGTTCTAATAAAAGTATATATCTTGAGTAATTGTATAAGTTAAATGATATTTTGCAGTAATCTCAAATGATTTTAAATTGTTTTAGAAACGATTTCGGTCGTGATAGAGATGGCTATCGAGGCGGTCGAGGAGGCCCAGGCGGCCCAGGTGGGCCTCGTCAGGACCGTGGTCCGGGAGGTCCCGGTGGCCAAGGAGGTCCCGGGGGTCCAGGAGGACCCGGGGGACCTGGAGGACCTCCCGCGCTTGGAGGCCCCGGAGCAAGGGGACCGCCTGGTGACCGGTTCCACAGGGACAATAGGAATCAGAACAGAGGCCCGCCTCACCAGAACGACAAGAGACAAGGACCGCCTCCAGGTTAGTATTTAATGCAGTACTTTTCATTGTTCATCATCTTTAGCGCTTATCAACTCATTATTATGAACAAAATAATAGACATGAAGACTTCATTGACGCGCCGAAGCGTGCTGACACAACATTCAGTAGTGTGTTTCTTCTGTTTAAAACAATTCTACCGCAGACCAGTTGTAGCTCTGCACACTTTTTTTTTAAATGCGGCAAATAAGCGTACGACCCACACCGTAACGAACGGACCGCGAGAACACAGGAACTTACACTACAGAGTACATCATTTTATAAAAATATGTCCCACGCAACTTCGCTATAAAAAATGTCATTTTCCTTATTAATGTTTAAAAAAAAAATACTTTGTTATTATTTCTTTCTATAAAATGATGTGCGGACCGCGACGGTCATTTCTTCAAACGGACCCCAAACGAAACTAGTTAGTGACCCCTGCTGTAGTGTATGGATGTCTGAAACACCAGAAGCATCGCAAACGCGTTCATTCATTCGCAACTTTACAACCGACTCTCCCTCGGAACCTTGGCTAACTTACCATAGGAACACATCATTACTTGATAACACTATTATTTAGCTGTTAACATCTGTAGGGTTGAGGTTTTTCAGATGAGCAGCCCCAAATTTTAAACAGGATATTTCAGTTTTTAAAGCTTATAATGGTAAACTTCACATACATTAGTTTAAAAGCCCATTTATGGTGAACAGTTAAGATTTACCGTGTAGTATGTTACTACAAGATAAAAATCGAAGATATTATTTAAGGTTGTGCTGTATGTTATAGAGTATGTATTAAGTTTTTTTTTATTTTATTTTTTTTTGATGATTTTTGTGTGCAAAAAATTATCTGCGAGTTGTGTGAGGGCCTAAATAAATGTTTTTTTTTCTTTCTTTCATAATGGTTGTCCTAATATATTGCTATATACATATATATGTATAAGCTATGGTAAATATAAGTTATGGTAATCGCTTAGCACTTGGTGAGCCGTTCGCTTATTTGCCGACCTGGTTGTATATAAAAAAAAAAAAAAATTGCGTGCGTACAAAGTACACGACATGTCAGAAGTGAAACTTCTTTGCCAAACTAATAAAAAAAAAGTAATTGAAAAAAAAAATAGATAAAAAGCTAACGTCACTCTGTGTTCCCAGGCGGTCACTCATCCAAGTACTGACCGTCATGACGCTGCCGCGTTACCGGTCGCTCAAATTTTACTCATGCGCCTTAAAAAGTTACACTTCAAAAAAAAAAATATCGATATGTTAAATACATGTGTTGTTTGTTGTAGGCGCAGCGACCGGCGCGGGCGGGGCGGGCGCGGCGGGCGCGGGGTCCTGGCAGCGCGGCTCGCAGACACAGGCGCGCGGCCCGCGCCCCGTGCAGCCCATCAGCAGGCCCGTGAGTACCGCACACTGCGGGGCTTGGGCCTCTCTGCCGTTTAGGAGGAGGATCCCATCGCTATCAGCTGCACGTGATAGCAAGCGGGACCGACGGATTAACGTGCTCTCCGAGGCACAGGGACTAACGACCACACCGGACATAAATATTTGCACAAACACTAATATCCACTCCGAGTGGGACTCGAACCCGCTACACAGCACACGCACATTTACACCGGACCGGTCGTCAAACCTAACACACTTATTATTTTAAACAACATGCCTTGAATACTTCAGCATTTGAATCTTTTACTTTTTAAACTCTGATGATCACTATTAACACTTGTTTCTACGAGACTTACCGCGATTGTACCCAAACTCCCGTTATTTCGACAACGTTGTCATTTCGTGAAGTCCCATTGAATCAAAATTGTTTTAGATTGTTTTTTGTGAATAAAAATAATGTATACCCGGCCGGCCATTTATTATCTTTTTGACACTTCAAGAAATATTAGTGACTGCCTCACACGTTATTTATTCGATTTGAAATAATAATCGATTTTATTTAGGAAGAACTTTCAATCGATTTAATGAAATACATTTAGTTTAAAAATATTATTTATTTATTCATTTATTAGTTTTTTAATTATAAATGAAATATATTAATCTATATTATAATATAAAAGAAAGTCGTGTAACGTGTTAGTTACACTATTTATAACTCAAGAATGGCTGAACTGATTTGGCTGAAAATTGGTCGGTACTCAGTAGGTAGCTTAGAAAGAGGAAACGGACATAGGATACTTTTTATCTCAATTGGACCCGGTAGGTGGCGCTGCTATCAGTATTTAACTCTGAAACTACTGAACCAATTTGTATCAAATTTTTTAAGCATCTGTAATTTTGTCCAACTTGGGAGATAGGGTAGTTTTTATCTCAATTGGACCCGGTAGGTGGTGCTGCTATCGGTTTTTAAGCAATCAAAGGGCTTTTAAGCTTTTGTACCAGCGGCCATCCGCCATTTTGATTTTTTTTCAAAATGGCGGCCATGCATAAAACCTTCTGAAATCGATATAACACATTAATGCAAGCAAAAAGTGTAGGAAGAAAAAATCACTTAGTGTCACGTTTTCGAGTTATGAGGGGTCAAATATATACGAGTGGCGCCACAGGATTTTTATTGCTTTTAATTGTTTGATGTCTTTAGACAATTAAAGGTACCTGAATCTTCAATAACACTAATTTAAAATTAGTTGTCCCATGTATTATAATCACATTTGAAATGTTTTCGGCACTATTCAAATGAACGGTTTAATATTGATTATTAGGTTTTTATATGCTGATATGCGTAAAATGACACAATCCTCTCTAAATTCACTCATTTTATCGTGGTACGTAGATATATATTAGCAGAGGGATTTGCTCTTTTCATTTGAATATATATATTTATTAGTCCCGGCAACAAACTATACACTGTCAATTTTATTTTACTGTTACTATGAGTGTATAAAATAAACTTGATTTGAACTTAATAGTTATTGACATTCATGATGATTTCTATTTATTATGGCGGTCGGCTTTGAGACAGAGATTGTCTAGTTGTCTATTGTATATTGTATTATTGTTAACATAGATAAATCAAAACGTTGACTTTTAAATGTTCATTATATTTTTGTATTGTTTTATAAAAAATATAGATATTGATATAAAAACGTTGATTCTATAATTTAATTTTTGTATAGTATTGTTGAAATAATACAAATATTCCCAACGAGTGACACTGTAAAAAGTAAAATTACAGCATTAATTGGTAACCATGCTTTCATATTATAATATTTCTTTTACTGCTTAAGGTGGCAAATGGCAATCTTTTATCTATTATTACATATAATAAAATGGTAGGAAAGTCAAAACTGTACATTGAATATTTTTTTTAAAGAATACTTGGGGTGTGATCTACAATCGATACTGAAGCCAAAAATATAGTTTTTAGAATTTTTGTCTGTTTGTCTGTTTATCTGTTTGTCTGTATGTATGTCCGGGATAAACTCAAAAAGTACTGCATGGATTTACTTCAAATTTGGCACGAATATTATTAAGAAGTCGGGTCAGAACATAGGCTACATATTATCACGCTATCACCTACGGGGAACGAGCAGTGAACGCACGCAGACGACGTCGCGGGCATCAGCTAGTTTCTGATAAAAATAACTATCAAAATATGTCTTTCCTTAGTAATGCCATAAAAGTGGAGACACAGGAATGATTACCATGCATAATTTTTCTGTACACTGTACCAGCTCCATGGGAATGAATAAACATCTAAAAATATTGAGGCCATTTTATTAAAATTTTTAATAAGGTTTTGTTTATTAATATACTTGGAAAAAAGGATTTAAAAAATCTGTGGTGCCACTTGACACATTTGACAGCTTATAACTTGGTAACGTGACACTTTACACGAGATTTTGTCAATCAGTACTTTATGTTTGTATTGATGTGGACTATCGATTTACGAAGGTTTTATGCGTGGCCGCCATTTTGAAAAAAAAATCAAAATGGCGGATGGCAACTGGTACACTCTCCATATAAAAATCTTCAATCCCCTTTGGTAGCCGTTTTCCGGGCAGCACAACGTCTGCCGGGTCCTCTAGTAATAAATAAATGAATGAACAGAGCTATTGCTCTTTACTCTTGGTTTGAAATTATATTACAAGATTTCGACTTAATTCCTTGCAAATAATCAATCTTGGTGTCATAGATACTATTTTTATTTCCTTTTTTTATTAAATTTATAGAAACAATAATCACAAGACGTGACGCCGCGTTGGCGCAGCGGTCACAGCAATGGATTGCGATTGGCTGTTGCGCGAGCGGTTGCGGGTTCGATCCCCGCACACGACAACATTTGTATTGGCCATACAGATGTTTGCCGTGGTCTGGGCGTTTGTGCCGTCCTTGTGGGCCACCCCACCGTGCCTCGGAGAGCACGTTAAGCCGTCGGTCCCGGTTGTTATCATGTACACCTGATAGCGATCGTTACTCATAGTAGGAAATATATATTTGGGTTGTCTGGAAGAAATGGCTAAATAGCCATAAGTCCGCCCATTGTACTTCACAGTCTGTAAATGATATTTGTAGTTGTGATGTACAATAAAGTATAAATACATAAATAAATAAATAAATAAGACGTAAAATTATTTTTATCATAATTATGATCGATTTATTATTTCAAGGACTGTTTTATAGTCTGTGGTTGTTTGTTATGCACAGGGTACTTCACTCAATCAATCAAATCGTCAATAAAGTATGACATTACAGTAGAATTTTTAGTACGTTATTCCGAAAAAAAAAACTGTAATTTATAGGCGTGAGTGATAATAAATGGCCGGACGGGGTATAATAATAATTTATTGAAGAAGATTATACCTTATCTCATTTTTATACCATATGCATAAGCGTAAAGACTTTTTTTGTAAAAGCTATTTTGATAGTTTTACAATGAAATAAATAAGTAATTGCAGTACAATTTATCATATTATTTGTACTCATATGTAGTACCAATCTATTTTTTTTTTTTTTGTAGAAAACCCAAGTGGGTGTAATATTTTTATCTATATAGTGTTATTTCTATGTAAATTTATCAAAACAAAAAAAGATTGTATGTATAGTTTAGTGATAGTAACTCCGTTGCCTAATGTCCATATCTATGAAAAGAGTTGCATTTCATAAACGACACGTGTTAGCGTAATGTTTACAGCACTGGCTGGCTGGCACATCCCCACACATGCCATACATTTGTATTGGCCATACAAGCGTGTGCTGTGGTTTGGGCGTTTGTTGTTGTGTATTGTGTGTGTTTCCGGAACCGTGACATAACGGTTGCCAAGTGGGGCTGACCTTTTTGTAGAGGCGCTTTTGTTAGTTTTTAGAACCTTATCAAAATAGACTTTTAAAAATACTATAAATACATATTATAGTCTTTAAATTTTTGATTTTCAGGATAACCAAAATCAACCAGCAAACCAAAAGCAGAATCAGCCTCAAAGCCAGAACCAGAACCAAAACCAGAATCAGAATCAAAACCAACAGCAAGGATGGAACCAATGGCCCAACAACTGGGGTTGGAATAATTGGAATAATCAGAATCAAGGTAATGTACTAAATAATTGTGTTTGTTATCTAACTAAAAAACCCGATTAAAAAACCGGTAAGTCATTTGATCAGTAGTCTTCTTTCAATAAAAAGAATGAAGAGTGCAACGACTACCTCTTACAAAACTCACTTCACACATCAAGTATCCACATCAGAGGATGACTGGCGCTGCATTTATTTATTTATTTAATTACACTTTATTGTACACCACAACTACATTTTAAACATTGAACACATTTAAAGACATTTACAGACTTTGAAGTACAATGGGCGGACTTATGGCTATTCCATTCCATTTCTTCCAGACAACCCAAATATCCATTTATCTAATTGTCAATAGTTTAATTTGAAGCAGATATTGGAAATTACCGTTTTGCTTTGGTTTGCCTTCTGTTTCATGCCATGATGTTAGTGAGGCTGATACAGGTTACTATCTACTGCTCTGGCAAGACACCATAAGGCACAAGTTTCACTTGATAAGCCTAATAGCCTCACGACACGTCTGCATATACACCGTGCTATTAAACTGGCGTCCTTCTATTCAACTGCGATATCAGAATCGATATTAAACCCTAAATATGCAACTTCCTTGCTCTAACGCTATAATAAAATAATTATTATTTAAACAATTACCGACGTGTGTACGTTAGTTTCGTTTCTGTTCTGGAAAACCTATTAAGCATAGTATAATACACATTGGGGATAAATCAACACTACTTCACGGTCTGTCCTCGCTAAGATTTAAATGTAACCACTTGACAACCTTTTGAACATAAAAAGAATTATCAAAATAAGTACTTCAAGACGAAGAAAATATCCTGAAATATTTTGTCTGTCTCTTGAGTCAAGCTAAATGAGAATGTAATAATTATTTTGTAGTGCAGTGTAGTCTCCGGTGTGTGCAGTCACCAGATAAATCAATGAAATGAAATGAATTGTTTTCACTTTCTCTTGTGCAGGAGCAGCAGGCTGGGGCAATTGGGGTAACTGGGGCAACTGGGGTGCAGGGGGGCAGCAGGGGGCCGGCGGCAAGCAGCAGCAGCAGCAGTGGGGCAACTACACGCCGCAGCAGTGGTACCAGTGGCAGCAGTGGCAGCAGCAGCAGCAGGGCTGGCAGGGGGTGAGTGACCTCTCTACCTCTCTCACTCACTCACACACTTCTCTTGCTATCTCTAACTCTGGAGCAGCCCGACTGGGGAAGTACCTAGACCTTATAGAAGATTACACAGTTAAATACTACGTTCAAGTTATTTGTACTTTCAAGCAGTGTTGTGCTCCTGTGGTGAGTAAGGTGACCAGAGCTCCTTGTTGATTTGGGGGTAGGGTCGGCCACACGCTCGCGGTGCCTCTGTTGTTGCAAGCGTCGTCAAGGTGGATCATACGCTTGATTGCCGACCTAGTTGTATATAAAAAATTATTATTCCTAAATAATATTACAATGTCATTTTTTTATTTTAAACAGTCCTTTAGTGTAGTGTTATTAATGTTATTTAGTGATCTTCTGCAAGGTCATTCTCCTGCGGGGCTGTTCTAAATTTTGAGCAAGATATTTCCTGCTGTATCCTACCTCAATACAATAAAAAAATGCGTGTATATAAAGTACACATGTCGGAAGTGAAACTTCTTTGGCAAACTAATTAAAAAAAACTGATTTGAAATCAAAAAAAAAAAAAACGAATTGGAAAAAAAAACTAAAAGCCAACGTCACGCGGTGTTCCCAGACGGTTACCCATCGAAGTATAATTATACTGACCGCGTTGCCGTGTTGCCGCGTTACCGGTCGCTCAAATTTTACCGTCATGCGCCTAAAGCAGTTCCACTTCAAAAATTATTTATTGTTGTAATGAAAAACTGAATAGTAAATGTGTCCCGTGTAACGTCCCGTATGGTTCCGCAGTACCAGCAGGGCGGGCAGCAGGGCGGGCAGGGCGGCGCCACCAACGCGGCCGACGCGGCGCAGGCCTGGGCGCAGTTCTACCAGGTACGCTGTATCACTAGCTGTTGGTTTATACGTGCACTCAGCATCGCAGTCCGCTGCTGGGCATGGCGCTCACTCGTGTGTGTTGCCATAGTCGCCACGCTGGGCAGGCGGGTTGGTGACCGCAGGGCTGGTTTTATCGCACCGAAGACGCTGCTGCCCGTCTTCATCCTCTATATTTCCAAGCCAGCAGTTGTATGGTTATCCCGCCATCGGGCGACTTTTTAAGTTCCAAGGTGGTAGTGGAACTGTGTTATCCCTTAGTCGCCTCTTACGACACCCACGGGAAGAGGGGCTATCCATAAATTGTAAATAAGTATGACAAGTGGAGGAAGGGGTCTAAAATGTAATAATGTAAATTTAAATGGAAATAAAAATAATGTCGAAACTGATATTTTAATTTCATAAATAAGAAATGGCTTAATATGTAACGTCATACTAGGTAGGTGTTTCATAGATGTGAAGATCGACGAAGGGTGACCATTTGTAACAAGACGGGGGAAGGGTAAAATATGCCTCTTAATAATTTAATTAATATATTATAGGCCTCTTTTTTGCATAGACAGGTCAGAGCTTAATCCACCACACTTATTCACTGCGAATTGGTGGATACTGACATTATGATTATGTACTCCTTTATCAACATTTTAAATATATATCAAGTAATAACTTTTTAAATAATCAATTAACGCAAACTAATGTTTCAGAACTACGGCGGCGCGAATGTGAACCCAAGCAACACAAGCTCAACAAACTCTGCCGACAAGAAGTGACTCCGAGACGCCTGACTCGACCCACTGACCACACATCTTGCAACGTTTAGGGCTTAATACACAGTTAGAGATGTGAAAAAAAAAAACAATTGATTTTTATTAATTGATTATTAGTTTTCGTATAATCGATTATCGAAGAAAGAAAAATCCTAATACACAGTATGTTGTGTACATATCTTATCGAAGATATACGCACCATCGCCCGCGCATTAATATAAAATAGAACATCGTTTATAAAACGTTATAAATTATATAAAGGTGATATATAACGGGGCGACTCGTTTGTATAATTGTTGTGTGTGCGCAGTTCACTCGGGTCGGGGATATTACTTCTGGGCCTGTTTCACCAGTTGGAGATAAAGATTATCCTGGATATAAGTTATGAATAGTCTTTAATATCAGAAGGTAGAATATACGACGAGGACCTGTTCCTCCTCAGATAATAAAGCTCTCAAATAATAAGCTACAACTCTAAGATTCACATTTGCGTGATACATATAAATTTCTCCTAAACATTGAATTCGATGGTTAAAAAAGCAATAATGTATCAAAGTTTTATTCGCAAAATAGCTTCATCCGCAACCGGTGTAACAGGCACTAAGCGTCCTAGTTAAACTTGAAACGTTAAAAATCGAGTTGAAGTATTTTTGTATTGAATCTTGCACTCGGCACGACCGTTTTATCGTTAAAATACATTTGACAATGTTTGGTATGAAAATACGTCTACACTGTAAATAACACGTTCTTATTCTTTTTAAATATAAATGTATACAAGTTTTGTAAACTAGGTAATCTGGAAGCATTTCGAACCTTAGCTAGTTGTAATGAGGTCTCTCGAGATGTGGCCGCGAGTGAGTGAAGCGACGCTTCGTGTATGTGTGTACAAACTTTTAGTTTTATTTGGATTAGGTTGAATGTTTAAATGATTAATTTTCATAAATAAAACATAAATAGTTTTAAGAACATTTTGTCGTTTTATTTTATTGCTAACAATTACTTACGATATAGGTGACACTAGCGACCCGCCCCGGCTTCGCACGAGTGCAATGCTAATACTAAATATACTACAGAATATCTATATGCAAGGTTCACAGCTTTTTTGTCATTAGACAATACAAACATTTATTTACTTTAGAGGTTATTCTTGAAAGAGCGACATATAATAATTAGAAATATGAAAAATACTCAACGCTCCAATCTAAGGGCGCCTTCAACTTTGCCGCAAAGTGCCGCGCGGCAGCGTGTCTGCAGCGCTGCAGCGGCGCTACTTTGTAATTCTATGTAAATAAACAACGCGTGGTTGCAGCGCGACACCCGCGCTTCCCGCGCGACAGTTCATCGATCGACTAGTGACTGCTGACTGATCGAATAGTAACACTAAGTGCTCTGCCTCATTAAGACGCCATGGCGACGTCGCCGGCTACGTATCCAAGCAGTTAATATTGAAGTTTATTGCACCTAACTCACTTGGTGACGGTCTGGCAACGTCGCCAAATTGGAAGCGTGGCCACTAGCTACAGTTCTCTACGTGGCTTCTGGATACTCTGGCGGCTTGGCGACGTTGCCACTATAATGTACACGGTAAACTGCACCTCGCTCACTCAGTCGCCAGTCAGCCACCATTTTATACACTCGCTCGAAATATAGTACCTAGTTGATGTTGTAAATAATGAGTTTCGATACTGAAAAATTTATAATAGAAATTCAAAACCGTCCTCGTAAATCTCCATAGTTCCAAATGTTTGCTGTCCATAGTCACTATTCCACCTGGATGAAGCCGCGAGCACAGCTAGTTATAAAATATGTTTATAGGCTTTCAAACATAGCATAGGCTGAGATAGAACACTTAAGCTAAACGCAACGTTTTAAATATGCTTTACTGAATACTAGTAATTATTTATTTAACTGTATACACTTACATATAGTTCGCAGCATTTTTTAATATTGTAATGTGATGTGGCGTCCGGTGGAGAGACCCACAAGGACTGGACAAAAAAAAAAACTAGACTGACCACTTTTCGATAGGCAAGTTATCATAGGCATATTTGTTTATAAATTATATTTGATAAAAAAATATGTCTCATCGAGTTATCAGATCGGTGAAGGTCGATGTTCTACGTCTCCCCTACTATAATATGAAACTTTGAATAGTGAGTGCTGTAAAGGACTCGGCTATAGATGGCACCACGGTTGCTTAAAACCGAATAAAATCGTATCAAGAATTTCGATCCGGCTGGACGACTAAAAATGCGTAATAAGCTCGATAATGAAACAGTTGAATAAATCCTGTGCGTAAAATCTGGATTGAAAATAACAGGAACAACCTTTGTACAATCTGATTTCCCCTCAAAAGGGAAATTCCCCTTCATTGTGAAAGCACTGTCGGACGTCGGTACGTTCTACGTTATAAATTCAGGCACAACAAGTGGCAGAAAAGTGACCTAACAACTGGTTACATTTTTTTGCTTTGAGGGGAGAAATTTTATTATATCTATGACAATCTATGATTATTTGTGTACCATGAATTCTATCTAAAAGCCTATACCGTTCGGACTCCTTGAAGTATACTTCGTGGACTTCATCATAAAACAGAGACAAGTAGCTAGGTTACAAAAATAAAAAGTCTACTAGTGAAGTATATAATTATCTAATTTATTTATTAAATTATTCCTAGGTAAGGAAAGAGAATAATTCTAGGTTATTGTATTATGAATTTGCTACCTTTGAACCTTTACAAAAAGCTAAAAATAAGCCTATAATTATTATAATTACCACTTAATTTACCGTAATCATTTGTAACAAAAAAGTTGAATTGAGAACCTAGGGGAGGTTCTTTTTGAAGTCGATTGAAAAAGGAGGAGACTCAATTCGGCTACTTTTTATTATGTGTCAACTCGATTCTTTTTAAATCGAAAGCGCGTTTGTCGTGTGGTCCGAGATCTGACGAGTTCTTCTTGAGTTATCTCTAATATTGCATATTTGACCATTTTTTCGACTACTTACGTTGTATTGCGTATAGATGTAATTGAATTTTGTTTTTTTTACAAGCTTTTATTTAACTTGCAATGTATGTAAGTTTAATGTACATATGTTTGTTCGGGTGAAATCTTGCAAGTCAATTTTGAAGCAGATATTTTTAACCAATTGAGCTGAAATTTTGTATACAGGTTCAATTTGGATGACAATGCATGGTTTGTATGTATTTATGTATGTATGTATGCGAGATTTGCTTGTAAACAAGTAAATTAAATAAATTGATGTGATTGCAGATTTGATTGATTGTGATTTTTAATAATTGTGATTGACTGATTGTGATTTTTAACTAATAAAATTTTCAAATTAAGGAAATACGAGTATCATCTACTCATATCTCGCGACAAGCTTTTCTATCATATAAATTATGTGTAATGAAAAAGTAGATAGTCAAAGTTTTAAAGTAAAAATTTATTTTTTTCGTTTTAGTGCATTCAAATAAAAGCTTGTTTTCTAAAAAGGTTTTTTTACTTTTTATTTATTTTTTTCGTTGCCGAGCAAACACTGGTAAATTGGTACGTCTGGTATGGACATAATTTATAGTATTTGAACAGTACATACTTTGTCAGGTCAGCATAAATAAAAAAAAACAAATCTTCTGCACATTTTTATTTGTTCAAAAAATTCTATCGTCAATATATATTTTTATTTGACAATATTGTGAAAAACCCTTTAAGATTACAATTCAATGAAAGGATATCTAAACCAGTTATCCTAAATCACCAAATATAATATACGTAATAATAGGTAACAGTGTTTAACCTATGTTTTTATATTAGTTCGTTACAACATTCTTCAATAGTACATTATTAAAAATAGAGATTTTTACCCACACTTAGTAACATCAAAAATTGAAAAATCAACATGTTCATAACATATTAAAATGTAAAATTTAGTTAAGCCTTTCTCATTCAAGTCTTCGTTTCAAACGTTTTTAATAGATTAAAAACAATAAGAAATCTTAAAACACTCATACAAAGACAAGAAATAATACTAAAATAGCTCCCATAGCTCCATCCTTACATGGTCCGTAGTGAATCTTTTCGACAAGTCACAATAAGTACAGTCTCAGTGAAAATAATCTTCAAAAGCGCAAGAAGATTTTGTGTATGATACATAAATGCAGAAAAGTAATTAGTTAATTACATTATACATCTAACGAAAACCAAGAATAACCTAATTTTTATGTTATGGCAATGTTCACATCAAACAAACACAATTGTCATGAAAATTTTACATTATAGAAGTAATATAAATAGCGTAATTATCATTTAATTAACGTAAATACAACGTTGATCTTTCGTTACTGTCTTATCAAAATATTTATTCAACAAAGTTACATTATAAACATTTTTTATTGTATGTTGTAAGCAAAGAATGCTAACGAAACTAAAATTGCTATTGTTCATTCTGACAGTAACAGAAAAAAGTTATGTTGCAATTACCTACTTAAATATTTATTTTATAAAATTAATTCAACCATTTCAGACAAAAATTAGTAACTATACATAAAGAACATTTCGGCGGTAAAAAGAGATTGAATACTTCTAGATTATATACCAATAAAAATGAAATAAAAAATTGGAACGATTATCTTTGGTCTACAACTGTCCTCCTTTATTATCTGCTCTTCACAAACAATAGAAGAATTATATTCTATAAAATTTTATGTGCCGTAGTAATAAACGAAACTTCGTATAAAGATTACCTAAAAAGTAAATTTCTAAGTCGGGGTCTAAGTAGATTAGTGTGTAATCCGTATTTATAATATGAAGAAAATTTGTTTTTTGTGAATATTCAACTACACTATGTACATAGAGATGAAACAATCGAATGATTTATATTGTAAAAAATGAATGAGTTTAATTATGTTAACAGATTTTTAAATTTTAATAACTACGACAACTACGTACATGTTAGGGATTGTTAACTCATTCGTTCATTTTTATTATTCGAATTATGATTTTTATATCTGAACAAATTTAATCATTCTCTATCATCCACAGTGTTTATTGTATTAAAGGCATGTTTTAACGGTTGCTGATGAGGCTATCTGATGGTTAACGGTATCGACAGATAAAAAATAATGATGAATACTTCTTTTCCACCAACTCTATCTGTCATATAATATCTGTCAGATATTTCTATTCATAAATTTAAAAAAAAAAAGTTGTAGATCAATAGTTAATCTGTAACCTGTTATATTAAGGTCTTTTTAGGGTTCCGTACCCAAAGGGTAAAAACAGAACCCTATTACCAAGACTTCGCTGTCCGTCCCTCTGTCCGTCCGTCCGTCTGTCTGTCACCAGGCTGTATCTCAAGAATGGCGATAGCTAGATAGCTGAAATTTTCACAAATTATGTATTTCTGTTGCTGCTATAACAACAAATACTAAAAACAAAATAAAATAAATATTTAAGGGGGGCTCCCATACAATAAACGGGATTTATTGCCTAATTTTGCTCGATATCAATAAATGGTAAGAGGTAGGCACTTGAAATATTCACAAAATGCTTAATAGTGTATTTACTTTAATAATAATCTATACTAATATATAAAGCTGAAGAGTTTGTTTGTTTGAACGCGGTAATCTCTGGAGCTACTGGGCCGATTTGAAAAATTCTTTCAGTGTTAGATAGCCCATTTATCGAGGAAGGCTATAGGCTATGTATCATCACGCTAAGACCAATAGGAGCGGAGTCCACGCCGACGAAGTCGCGCGCAGAAGCTAGTAAATAATAAAATTAAAATTAAAAAAATTTGGGGGCTCATACAACGAAAATGACTCTTTTGCCGATTTGTGCCCGATATTAAAATCAATGTACCTACTAGCCAATTGTACGGAACCCTACGTGCGCGAGTCCGTCTGGCACTTGGCCGATTTTTTCCTCCTGCTTATAAATCTAATCAGTAACTTATATGCAAGATAAACTACACCAACAACCGGTTAAACATACCCTAACAGATACAGATAATGCGTCTTGTGAGAAACTACCGTAAAACCGATAAACTAAAATAATATCTATCACCTAAATCAAACTCGCACCAAATCACTATGAATACATTTTAACTACAATAAACAGTAAACAGTAGTATTATAAAACGCTATTACACCGCAACAGTGGCGAAACGTGGCACATTATGTAGAAATTTAATTTATTTTAAATTAATAGTGGTGGGTGACAACTGACACTTCGATATTATGTCAGGAGGTAAGTATCAAAACTGGTTGAGTCCACTATTCCTACTACAACATTTTTAAGTGTACTCGTTTGTATTAAAAGAATTAAAAAATGTACTCATATCAGAAGTGAAACTTCTTTGGCAAACTAATAAAAAAAAAAACAAAAAGCCAACGTCACGCGGTGTTCCCAGGCGGCCCATACTACCCATCCAAGTACTGACCGCACCAGATGTTGCTTAACTTCGGTAATCGGACGAAAACCGGTGTATTCAACGTACTATGGACGTTTAAAATTCGTGACGCCATGACGCGTTTGATCCGTAAAAATTTTACTCCTCATGAGCTAAAGAAGTTTCACTTCAAAAATTAGTTTTATATATATCTTAAGACAGATTGACAAAATAGAATAGTCAGATACATTTACAAGTATGATTCAATCTGTAACATCCCATAGTTGGGCGTAGTCCTGTTTCTCCGTGTAGGAGAAGAATACATTTAAACTATATGATTCAGGACTACAATAAAGGCTAGTCTATCTATTTCCATTTTTCCACAATTATACCTACAACATTTGAAATAAAAATGTAATAGGCTATTTTTAAAATAGGGAAAAATATAATTTTTTTTTATGAATTATTATATTTTGGTTTCAAAGACATATAATTTGGTTACAAACCTAAGTAGAAGCAATTTGAAAAAAAAAATGTGTTTATAAATTTCGAAATCACCAATCTTGAATGTTACCTCCTGATATTCGTTTGAGAGGTCAACGTGATGGCTATTATACATTGACACAAACCTTACATTAAATTTAAGAACATTTCATTTCACAAATCATTATAATATATCCGATACTTGAGTCTGACGTTTTTCATTTAGAAAATTAATTACTAAATTTATCGAGGCCCTCTTTTTTTACACATTGAACGAAATCTTTACATGTGTGCAATTTGTATTGCGTCTGATTTTTCTATGTGGAATTTTATTTTGTTAAAAAAAACTTCCATTTGTCTTTTTCATGTATGAAAAACGTCTTACAATTGTTTTGGCGCATTGTCAAGTTTACAATAAGTTTAAAGTCTAATAAATTTATCGTAATTCTAGTAAAACAGTAATCTAATGAAACGGTAATTTATTTTATAATTTAAGAATGATTTTTATATTATAATAAACGTTATTTTTATAAATTTTAATTAAAACTAAGGTATACATAGATTTTGACATTATAGAGATACACGCTAAAACGTTAAAATAAAGTTTATTGAAGTAAATACAAATGTATTACAAATCTTAA
The DNA here is from genome assembly GCA_905220545.2 of Melitaea athalia. Lineage (NCBI taxonomy): Eukaryota > Metazoa > Arthropoda > Insecta > Lepidoptera > Nymphalidae > Melitaea > Melitaea athalia. The sequence goes on from HG992204.1 coordinate 4,876,359, forward strand.
TATAAATGAAAATGATTAAAAAAAATTGATTATAAAATGAGTTCAATTACTATACATGTACAATTTCACATATTTTTTTCGTCGCCAATCTCAAGAAATTATTTTTCAGTCGGGTGTAATATTCTAAAAAAAAGTTACCGTCGATAGTCTAAAAAGTTTTTAATACAGACTTCGAAACAAAACAGGATTTTATTGAAGTTTTAAAAACTAGGCACTTAAAACTTCGGCTTGTATTCCTATTTAGTATAAAAATTTACACTTGTGTACATTTTTTTTTAAATATTTATAGATAATACTGCTGCTATGTTTTTTTTTTACAAATGGCCAACAACGAAAACCTTTTTGTGTCAAATTCTTGACAACTAAAAAATATCTACAGATAATTATGACTTGTTTTTACTTTATCTATAGTGTTACAACGTATACATAATTTATAATAATCATTTCCTACTGTCATGGCACTTCTAGTTTTCACACTACTTATAAACTAAACAACTGATTTTGTATTTTACGAAGACGAAAAAACAAACATAATTAGCTATGTGTAGAACAAAATTGTGTTAAGAAATTATTGTAGCATTGAATTGTATAACATTTCAATATGATTTGTACGATCCATACTATTCCATATAATACTATTGCCTCCAGTCTCTTACATCTTGTAAATCTATTCCTAATATTATAAAGCTGAAAGAGTTTGTCTGTTTGAACGCGCTAATATCAGGAACTACTGATTCGAATCGAAAAATTATTTTTTTGTCGGATAATCCGTTCACCGAGGAAGGCCATAGGCTATATTATATTTTAGTGCGTACTAAAACGTTTTTCCTCAAATTAACGCGAGCGAAACTGAAAAGCACGGCTAGTCCATAATAAAAAAAAGAAAAATGTGTCAAAATGAGTCCGTATATTAATAATTTGCACGAATACGACAATCTCATTAAATCTAATAAAATTCAACGGACGGATCCCTCAATCTACGTTTTAAGCCTAAATTAATGATTATGAATTTTTATGGCGTACGTCGTACTTAAGTGGCAAGGATGAATTGTAACATTTTTTTTTATCTTAATACTTCATAATAAATTGTTGGTGTTAATTTTATATATGGCAATGGCTTAAAGATCATATATTAAAAAAAACTCATTTATTCTTTTTGTTTTAACAATTATAAAAAAAAGAATTATTTTAATGGCAATGATGATGTTATCCTTTTATTGTATTATGAGCATTTTCAAAAAAAAGTCCCTCCTTGTGTAAAAACATGGTTTTTGGAAAAACATAGTTTATTAGCCAAATTATTGTTTCATTGTGTAATTGAATGAAAATACTACCTAAATTTTAATTTGTTTCACGAAAATAATTAAATACTTTTGAATAAATTACAAACAAAGGTGACTTATGACAAAATATTGTCAACTGTGTGACTACTTTAAAATCTATTTTTCTGAAATAATTGTTCAACTACCTAGTATTTTTTTTCATTTAAATTAAAGATAATTTGAAATCTTACATAAAATACAATTTGCACACTGAACATTGAGGCAATATTTTACAGAAAATGTCTCTGCTGAGCAATTTTGTGACGTTTGATGCATTCGCAACCCTATCTTTTCAGATATTTCGTAAAGTGGCAAATATTCCCGTTCCTATTATTTATCACGCGGTGCAGAAATTTGTTTATAAGAGATTAAAATGCAAATAATTGACTATTTTCTAACATTTACAATAAAAAACACGCATTTTTTATGCACTTTAAGTGGGACAGTCACACAGCTGACAGACAAAATATTCAAAATCTAGGTTTACATGATGGTCACATGTTATGTCACATGTTATGAATATTACAGTCGGGTAAAAAACATGTAGCCTCATTAGAAAACAATATGTAGCCTCAGCTTTTGGAGTCAATTTTGTGACTATTGGTAGTCAAAGTATATGTGACGAGACTTGTTCGTCACAAGCTGACGTCACATTTTCATCGTTAATCCAGTAAAACAATAATTTTGATTAGAAATAAAACAATCGAATCAAATATTTTAACTACCGATTGGTCACCTTAATATTGTCTATCATTTTCTAATAATATATATTTAGAAGTATCACTAGTGTAAGAAATATCATGTCACTTATCTGACTGAAAAAATCTAACCGTCGTCGATGAACACACAAAACATGAATCGACAAGCCCGACGCGTTACACTGCAGTAAACTTTTTAGTTACTAAGGCTGCTGGTCTCTTTTTTAACAATCTTGCGGTTGCAAAATAATATTTAAGGTATTATGAAATAGGGTTTTGGCCGTCAGAAAATTGACATGTCAGCAGACATCAAATTTTTATGTTTTATTTAAATTATATTTAAATAGATAAAATATTAATATCGGTGTAATTTTTTTTAATAATATGAAAGAAAAATAGTCAAACCCAATGTTATCGTAAAAAAATTAGTAGCTAACCATATGAATATATTTCAGAAAATCAACTTACTTGTACAAACATAAGGGTCGGACACGTTAAAAACTTATATATTTTAAGTTTAAAATGCCTTTATTTCATTGTATGAATCAGAATAAGATGTTTAGGAAGGCTTAAAATAAAATAAAATATATGTTTCAGCATATCTATACATTAATATAATTACATTGAAGCCTAATTTTAAGTGAGCCTAGAAACAAGTCAAGGGACAGCCAAAAACCAAGGGTGGGACATTTTTTTGAAAATGCTCTTATATTCGAGTTAGCGAAATGTAGGGATATTGTAAAAACTTGCAAAATACTATTTAATCTTTAGGAACTTGGTAAATCACTTTTTGAGCAGTAATTTTTTTTACGAATTATAAAATATCGTTTTTAATGTTTGTTTATAAACGCAGTGCAATTTTATTTTTTATTTTTATTAAAATAAAATTAATTTGGTTCACAATATTTTCCGTGCTTTTTTTTGTTTTTTTAACATTTTTTGAATGAATTTCATTCTTTTTTTAAAGTAAAAAAGTATTTCAAATTCAGTCCAATTTTTTTTTTCTGCAGCCATATGATGGTATGATTAGATGTGTTTAACAATGCTTATACTATAGTTATTTATGTGGAATTAATATTGTTAATATTTTAAGTTTCAAAGCAAATAATGTTAGAGCTAAAACAACATTTATTTTTCGCCTATTTCTGATTTAACTGGAATACAACATTTATATTTTTATGAATGATAAACTTCAGTTTCATTCATAAATTTTTGCAGTTTTAAAACTGGAACATTATTTTTTTTTGTTAGCATTTCTTCGTTGTTACAGATAACATATTTATTATAATTATAAGAACTACTATCGACAATGCGCCAAATGGAGTGTCAACTAGAATTACACCTATATATTACGCACAACACGTTATTTCTGGTATCTGCAGCGCCGCAGACTCTCGTCTGGAAAGAGAAAAAAACCTTTGTTATAGTTGTCACAAAATAAGAGGCCCGTTTGGACGTTTAACAAATACCCTAGAACGTAACTTGGTACGAAACTGTAAGAAACAATAAAAGAAATATTAATAACATAAAGTGTTTTTAAAACATACGTAAATTATTTGGCTCGTTAAATAATATGATAGAATATATTGGAAGTGTTCTTTTCGCGCTTACTTTATAGTAGCATGCAATTTCTAATTATTACGAAACGTCTCAAAAACAGTTACGTTCTAAGTCTTTTTGTTTTTAAATACTAGTGTTGTAACTAGTTAATTACTGAATTTCACCAGCATCATTCGATTTCAATAGTAAATCGATATTGTGTTGTGATCTCTACTGAAAATAATTTTATTGTATTTGCTCGCAAACGAAAAAAAAACGACTTCAATTACATCGACAAGTAACACAACGTAGATAGACGAAAAAATAATCAACTAAATACACGTTATCAAAGATTAAAGTCTTCACAGGTACCATGGTCACGGGAGAACAATGTCATTTTGTGTAGAGAACCTAATAAAATGCGATAAAACCTGAAAAAGTTGTTTCATTATAATGAGAGAAATTGGCGTAAACATTAGAAAACAATAAAAAAATAGATTAAAGACAAATTAATCTTTTGTACCATTGTATTATTTCAATTTACCTACAATATTAAAGTTTAAGTTAAATTTTCTAATCAGAAATTTAATTTAATATACTTTACACTAGATAATTAAATCGATCAAATAGTCATACAAACTTGAATCGATTTATCGTGAGTATCGAATACCGAGTCGTATGGTTACTTCCCTATTTACGTCTCGATGACATATGTCCAAACGGGCCTATTATTTTGCGATGACTATAATCTTAATAGATAAAATAATATAATAAAATTTAGGGTGACTTGTTTGTTTTCCATATAACGTAACTTGTGCATTTAGCAATTTGTGTTGTGTGTAATATGAAGCGTTTTCTTTTCAAGTATATTGTTGTGTAATCCTGTTTATTGAATATGGGTGCCAAATATGAAGCTGGTGAATATGAGTACAGTGAGTGTTGAGTATAGTAAACGTTGAGTTTAGTGAACGTAGGGTGCAGTGAACGTTGAGTGTACGTAGTGAACGTTGAGTGTAGTGAACGTTGAGTGTAGTGAACGTTGAGTGTAGTGAACGTTGAGTGTAGTGAACGTTGAGTGTAGTGAACGTGGAGTGTAGTGAACGTTGCGTGTAATAAACGTTGAGTGTAGTGAACGTTGAGTGTAGTGAACGTTGAGTGTAGTGAACGTTGAGTGTAGTGAACGTTGAGTGTAGTGAACGTTGAGTGTAGTGAACGTGGAGTGTAGTGAACGTTGCGTGTAGTGAACGTGGAGTGTAGTGAACGTGGAGTGTAGTGAACGTTGCGTGTAGTGAACGTTGCGTGTAGTGAACGTTGAGTGTAGTGAACGTTGAGTGTAGTGAACGTGGAGTGTAGTGAACGTTGCGTGTAGTGAACGTTGAGTGTAGTGAACGTTGAGTGTAGTGAACGTGGAGTGTAGTGAACGTTGCGTGTAGTGAACGTGGAGTGTAGTGAACGTTGCGTGTAGTGAACGTTGCGTGCAGTGAACGTTGCGTGTAGTGAACGTTGCGTGTAGTGAACGTTGCGTGTAGTGAACGTTGCGTGTAGTGAACGTTGCGTGTAGTGAACGTTGAGTGTAGAGGACGTGTACGGTAGCGTGACGGTGTACTCACAGCGCTAGTGTGGCGTGGTGGGTGACGGCGTGGTGGGCGAGGAGGAGCGCGAGTGCGCCGCCAGCGAGTGCTGCAGCGCCGCCGGGGTCAACCACTCCCTGGAGGCCATTACATCAGTATAGTAGCAACGGCATAGCAATACACAACACAAAAGTGATATACAAGCAACAACTTCCATACATACATATCATAAAGAGAAATCGTTATAAATATAATATCTACAAATATATCTTACTTTGGCAAGCAGCGTTGTAAGAAAGGTACGCAGGAACTGACGTAGGCGAGTCTGTTCACCCACGCCGGTATATCTCGGTCGCACAGCGCCTGGACAAAATTGAACTAATGTTATATACGTTGTACCTATAATATATCCCACTGTTGGGCATAGGCCTCTTTCCCCAATCTAGGAGAAGGATCCATCACACTGTTCCAATGCGGGTTGGTGGATGTATTCCCTACTATGAGTAACGATCGCTATCAGGTGTACATGATAACAACCGGGACCGAAGGCTTAACGTGCTCTCCGAGGCACGGTGGGGAGACCCACAAGGAATGCACAAACACCCAGACCACGGCAAACATCTGTATGGCCAATACAAATGTTTGTCATGTGCGGGTATCGAAGAGTCTTAACTAAACAGTAAGACTTACTGTTTATCACAGTACTGTACAGTAAGATTATAAAATGTAATGCTTTTATATATCAGTTAATACTTTTAACAAATACTTCACAATACGAAATTTTTATGAAAGGAGTTTAAACCTTCCCTAAAACCTAATTTGCCATAAATCAACTGATCTTTGTTATATATAAAATTCTCGTGTCACGATGTTAGTTACAATACTCCTCCGAAACGGCTGGACCGATTTTTATGAAATTTTGTGTGCATATCGAGTTAATTAAAATTTATCATATTTTTCATATTAATATTTTTCATACCCCTAAGTTATAGGGGGAGGGGGGGGATTAAAGAGGGTTAATAACATATATGGAAAAACAACGTTTGTGGTGTCAGCTAGTAAAGTTATATATCAACATTTCTCAAGGGTAAAACTATGATTAAAATCCTGTAATGTAGAATTAACGCGAGGAAAACCTCAGAGATAGGCTGGTAAAGTACAAATAAAAATATTTATTATTCTACTAGCTGCCCGGACAGACTTCGTTCTGTCTGTTGTTTTTTTTTTTTTTTTTTAGTATAAAAACCTTCCGTGGGATTTAAGGAAATAAAAATAAAAAAAATTAGCCGAATTGGTCGAGGCATTCTCCAGTTATGCGCTTAGCAACATTTATTTTTATTATATAGATACACAATATTCATGGTGAGCACTCACCAAACAAAACGCGGACGTGAAGTGGTTGCAGTTGTTATTCATTAAGTGATATCTGAAAAAAGAATTTAATTCACATTTCATTTGCGATTTTTATCTCATGCGTTTGCTAATATAGCTCTTTGATGTACACAATAAAAAGTTTATGATAGAATCTAAAGGGCCCTGTAAACGATCAAATAATTTGTCAAACTTCATGTTTTCATATAAAAAACACATCAAACAAGCTCTCACGCGATCAAATAATTTGACAAACACGTAAAATTTGACAAATTATTTAATCGTTTACGGGGCCCTTAAGAGATATTTGCTACCAGCGGATCCAAAAGATTTTAGCCCCCCCCCCCTCCCACCATTCGAAAACCATGTAATATGTCCAGCAATTTTTTGTTTTGCAGACCATTTGGCGCCCCTTTGTGAGTAGCGCCCGGGGCATGATGCCCCTCTTGCCCCGCTCTCGCTACGCCACTGGTAACATAGGATAGCTTATGCCCCAAGTAGACTTTATTAGTAAACATGTTGTCAACCTTATCCCTAATTCTCTCCAAGAGCTCTGGGGCTACCTTGGACCTTCACAAAAAAGTCCAAATTTTGAGCAAGATATTTCCTGCTTTTGCCTATCCTCAATAAGATTTTAATTTCTGGTACTTAGCTGTAGACTAAAACTTTTGGTACTTAGCTGTAGACTTGTTTGGGTTTTGTTCAGGCTGTCAATTTTGTATAGTATCGATATTAATAACTATACCTGTCACCGCGGAATTGCTTGCCTAGTTCCGTCACGAGACGTCTCACTTCCTCTTCGCTGAAGTCGGTGTATCCTATGTGTACACTTTGTCTATAAACAAAAGAAAATTTTGTTAACATTTTGCTAAAAAAAGGTATTGTTCAGTTATATCTTTGAGGCAGCCCTATTTTTATTTAAGCAAAGGCCAACAGTATTTACTGATAAAAACGATCCTGCTGTGCCCTACCTCAGTGATCTCAGTGAGTGTACCTCAGGAAAGCTTTATTAGGGACGGACGACCGCGTGCGTAGATTGTAAGGCAATAAGATAACATGATAACTGAGGTAGGGCACAGCAGGAAATTTCCTGCTCAAAATATGGAGCAGCCCGACTGGGGTAGTACCTCGACCTTACAGAAGACCACAGCTAAATAATACTGATTTCAAGCAGTGTTGTGTTCCTGTTGGTGAGTAAGGTGACCAGAGCTCCTGGAGAGGATTGGGGATAGGGTCGGCAACGCGCTTGCGATGCTTCTGGTGTTGCAGGCGTCTATAGGCTACGGTCTTACCATCAGGTGAGCCGTACGCTTGTTTGCCAACCTAGTTACATTAAAAAAAATTAAATAAATAAATAAGAACAACATGTAGCTACCTGAACCGGAACTGCTCGCCCAGCTCGCGCTCGTCGCGCGGCGCGATCTCGAAGACGCCGGTGAAGGCGTACGGGTGTCCGCCGTGTTCTGCTGTAGATTGTAAGACAACAACAACAACATGTAGCTACCTTAACCGGAACTGCTCGCCCAGCTCGCGCTCGTCGCGCGGCGCGATCTCGAAGACGCCGGTGAAGGCGTACGGGTGTCCGCCGTGTTCTGCTGTAGATTGTAAGACAACAACAACAACATGTAGCTACCTGAACCGGAACTGCTCGCCCAGCTCGCGCTCGTCGCGCGGCGCGATCTCGAAGACGCCGGTGAAGGCGTACGGGTGTCCGCCGTGTTCTGCTGTAGATTGTAAGACAACAACAACAACATGTAGCTACCTGAACCGGAACTGCTCGCCCAGCTCGCGCTCGTCGCGCGGCGCGATCTCGAAGACGCCGGTGAAGGCGTACGGGTGTCCGCCGTGTTCTGCTGTAGATTGTAAGACAACAACAACAACATGTAGCTACCTGAACCGGAACTGCTCGCCCAGCTCGCGCTCGTCGCGCGGCGCGATCTCGAAGACGCCGGTGAAGGCGTACGGGTGTCCGCCGTGTTCTGCTGTAGATTGTAAGACAACAACAACAACATGTAGCTACCTGAACCGGAACTGCTCGCCCAGCTCGCGCTCGTCGCGCGGCGCGATCTCGAAGACGCCGGTGAAGGCGTACGGGTGTCCGCCGTGTTCTGCTGTAGATTGTAAGACAACAACAACAACATGTAGCTACCTGAACCGGAACTGCTCGCCCAGCTCGCGCTCGTCGCGCGGCGCGATCTCGAAGACGCCGGTGAAGGCGTACGGGTGTCCGCCGTACGCCCACTCGGAGCCGTGCACCTGCACGCCGCTGTGGAACACGCCCACGCCCGCGCCCGCCGTGTACCTGCACGCACGCAGGCCAGCCGGTTACATCCCAGTCCCACAGCTGGGCATACGCCTCTTTCTCCAGGTTTTTCTTTTATTTAATGATAAATTCGCACTGCCGCTCACTCAAACGTTATAAATATATTGCGACAATTTTTGAGTCTTCATCATAATTTGATTATAGTATATCACCTATAATTTTATTATGATTAGATATATATTTTTTTCTTTTTTTTCTCCATGTAGGAGAAGGACAGTTTGTTGTTGTAGTTTGACAGTTGATCCTCAGGATGGTATTTGTACAAATATTTCTTTCCGGTTTGGACGTCTGTCCTTGTAGGAGACCCAAGCGTGCCTCGGAGAATTTTAAACTGTCAGTCCCGATTGTTATCACACTGTTACTCTTGATAACGATAGTTACTATTAGTACAGTAGGCAATATATCCACCAACCCGCTATAGACGCTTAGTATATTTAGCTCCGAAGCTTCTCCTACATGGAGAAAGAGGCCTATATAGTAGGATATTACAGTGCTGAACCGTGATCGAGATATATAAATTTTCAATACAATTACAAATAATAATCTATACATTATTATAAAAATAAGTCCCCCGGCCGCGTCTTTCTGTCCTCCTGTCTGTCTGAACGCGATAAACTCGAAAACTACCAAACGGATTTTTATACGGTTTTTAACAATAGAAAGAGTGATTCTTGAGGAAGGTTTAGGTATATAATTTATTATAGTTTTATGTAAATTAGCTGAAATACGGCGATAAATGTTGAAAAGGTCGCAAACAATCTCGCCTACTGGGTACCGAACAACCTTTATAGATGACACAATTTTTATAGAGTACATATATAAATAGTGTCAAAATTTATCACGTTTACTGTTCCGTTCTAATTTATATTGATATCGTAATGTATTATTATTATCTATAACCCTCTCTGATAATAAGCAATACATAAATAATATGATCTATTTTTAAAACATTATATGAGCCATGGCTGTTGCGCGGGCGGTTGCGGGTTCGATCCCCGCACACGACAACATTTGTATTGGCCATACAGATGTTTGTCGTGGTCTGGGTGTTTGTGCAGTCCTTGTGGGTCTTCCCACCGTGCCTCGGAGAGCACGTTAAGCCGTCGGTCCCGGTTGTTATCATGTACACCTGATAGCGATCGTTACTCATAGTAGGGAATATATCCGCCAACCCGCATTGGAGCAGCGTGGTGGATTAAGCTCCGATCCTTCTCCTACATGGGGAAGAGGCCTATGCCCAACAGTGGGATATTACAGGCTGAATCGTGAATCGTGATATGAGCCATGTTTATTTTGGGTCATTTTGAATTTACAATATCGTCAAACATAGCAAATATCTCGTTTTACGTGTAAATCAGTTAGTGACCGTGAAAGCTTCAAGTTAGACTCATAGCAAACTCTCGAAACTAATCGCTTCCTAATTTATAATATTCGTATTCAAGTGGACTTATCAGAGCATTATTGATAAGGTATTGATAAATTATTTTTAATTCTAAGTAAATTAATTAATCACTGGTGCGGAACTCTGCTTTCAATGTGATAAACTATCGAAAAACATTATTTCCGTTTTAAGCTCACGTTTGTCCATTATATATTAAGATTTTTACTCACAAATATGAATGAAAAAGCACATCTTATATAAAATTCTCGTGTCACAATGTTAGTTACAATACTCCTCCGAAACGGCTGGACCGATTTTTATGAAATTTTGTGTGCATATTGGGTAGGTCTGAGAATCGGCCAAAATCTATTTTTCATACCCCTACGCTATAAGGAGGGGGGGGGGGGGGGGGGTTAAGGGCGTTAACTACATGTATGACAAAACAACGTTTGCCGGGTCAGCTAGTATATATGTATTCTATAGGTTTACATACATATATATGATACTCGGAGAGCACGTTAAGCCGTCGGTCCCGGTTGTTATCATGTACACCTGATAGCGATCGATACTCAAAGTAGGGGAATATATCCGCCAACCCGCATTGGAGCAGCGTGGTGGATTAAGCTCCGATCCTTCCCCTACATGGGGAAGAGGCCTATGCCCAACAGTGGGATATTACAGGCTGAATCGTGACATATATATGATATTCGACTCCTAACTGCGTTCCTTCAAATGAGGGGTTGTGCAGATGTACTAAATTAGGTTCCAAGTAAAAATAAAAATTTACGAGGAACGCGTTTAGGCTTTTATAAATTTGAATTTGTTTAAATAAGTGAGCTACACTTTGATAGACTCGTACAGCATGATATCTTTCGTAAGCGCGTAAGCAGGACTATAATTTACAGTGAAAAATATTTTAAGAAAAAAGGAGTTAGTTTCCATATGCAGTTCTTTAGTTGTATGCGGCAGTTAGTATTAATATTTCACGTTTTTAGGGCTAAGAAATATAGTATTGGACAGTTACGCAGAAGTGCGTTGCCAGAGTTGCTCGTATATTAAGACAAAGTACGATTTAAAAATGGGGTAAGATTTTTTTTCAAACGGATCGTGATCTAATTACTCTGTCGAACATCCTGTATGTATATTGTAAATCTTTGTCATATATACTGTGAACTTGTTGTTTTGTACTGGAAAATTATACAAACAAATCTTTCAAACTAAATATATTTTAAAAGTTACACTACAACACCATGAAACAATTATTTTCTCAAGTAAGTATGAATGTTAATAAAAGTTAGTAAACAAGGTTAACGTCTAAACTTAACCACTCAAGAGAATATTACATATAACATCAGTAGACGAATAAATTTAAAGTTTAAAATTACTTTCATTAGGTTTTACAAGTACGGTAAATCTTAATAATTTTAAATAACTACTGCTCGGCACAGCAGGAAATTTCCTGCTCAAAATATGGAGCAGCCCGACTGGGGTAGTACCTCGAACTTACAGAAAACCACAGCTAAATAATACTGATTTTAAGCAGTGTTGTGTTCCTGTGGTGAGTAGTGATCGATCCTGGGGGGATTTAGGGGTTGGTTCGACAACGCGCTTGCGATACTTCTGCTGTTGCGGGTATCTATCTATAAGCTACGGAAATCACTAACCATCAGGAGAGGCGTACGCTTGTTTGCCGACCTTGTTGTATTAAAAATTAATAATGTAAATACATATGTAATAAACTTCAACTATTACACTATTTTTACACGTTTTTTTCACTAAAATAAATCACCAACCACACGTGTTGTACAAGTTTATAAAATTATAATATTAACGTTAACAAATATAGGCACAACTTTAATTGTGTTTGTTTCGTGTGCTTCGTATTTGTAACCGACTTTTTAAGCGACGTTTTTTTTAAGACTATAAAAATATACGCATTGATAAGTTACACCAGTGGTTCATAGTGATTCATAAAGGTTTACAGTGTTATTTATAGTTACTAGCATTTTATAATGGTTCATAGTGATCAAAAACGGTTCATCTTGGCTCAAAATGTTTCATAGTACTTCGTAGTGTTTCTCAGTAAATCGCTAAGTTAGTACATACAAACATACATATAATCACGCCTCTTTCCCGTAGGGGTAGGCAGAGACCACTTCTTTCCACTTGCTACGATCCTTACATACTTGTTTCGCTTCGTCCACTTTTATTATTCCTTTCATACATGCTCTTCGGTTTAGGGTACTCTTGACCTGGCCTTTTTTCAAGACGTCTCTGATCTGGTCTTGAAACATCCGCCTAGGTCTACCCCTTCCAACACTTCCATTCACACTCGCCTTATACACTTATAATTTGTGTGAGTTAGTTCGACTCTATAATGGTTCATATTGATTCATAATGGATCACAATAGTTCATAGTGGTTCAAATGGCTCACCAGTTCGTCCAGTACATGTCGTAAACATTGAGCACGACGGGCGCCTGCCCCGGCCGCGGAGGTCTCGGCTCGTTCCTGCGCGGCAGAAGAGACATACACGACGGAAACATCGTGCAGATGCCGCACGACTGGAATATAATATAATATAATTTCTTGAAAAACACTTAAATCACTTTACAAAAATACAGTAAAAAGTTCCAAATTTCTTAATGTTGATTCTGCTAAAGTATTTATGATGGAAATTTTTGGTATATTATTAAATTGTAACAATCTTTAAAAATTGCTGAACACCATTTTGTTAAATGTTGCTTATCACGTAAGGGTTATATTTAGGCATAGTTTGCCACAACTAATAATCGTGACACTTAACAGGGAACAACTTTTTTTTTCTTTATACTTACAATAAATTGTGTTTTAATAAGCGTAGTGCTTTTCCTAATTTACACGATTGTCTTCAGTCAATTAATATCGAAATTAAGGTCTTTGAATAAGGGACGCAGGAACATTAAAAGCAGAAAAATAAAATAAAACGTCACCAACAAAGCTTTGTGTTCCTTCAAGAAGCAAAATCGGAATAGTTAAAAATGGGAAAATTATGAAAAAACTAGCTGTGCCCCGCGGTTTCAACCGAGTTAATTTTATAATATTTATCAATAAATAATTCTAACTATTACTAAACGCTATTGTTGTAATTTTACCTAAAATATTGTTATACTAGCTACTACTTAATTCGATTTAGTCTGTCAATGAAAATTTTCTCAAATTGAGACAGATTAGCTGAGATGATCTTTTAACTACGTGAGCTGTTTTTTTTTAAAATTTCTTAACCATATTATATTTCCTTAAGGTTTACTTTAGTGACATTCCGTGATAACAATCCTCCGTTACCCTAGTTGTTAAAAACACTTATCTTTGTAAAGTAGCTCAAGTTCAAGTTTAAAATGGCGTAGAAGCTTTACCGCTTGGCCACGACTACGCGCGGCGAGCGGCAGCGGCAGCGGCGAGCGGCGAGCGCCGCTCGGTGCAGCCCGCGCCGCAAGACGCGCCAGCGGTAGGGCCGTGGCACTCCTTTTATACAGCTATACGATTGTTTTTACCGCTCGCCGCTCGCCGCTGCCGCTGCCGCTCGCCGCGCGTAGTCGTGGCTAAGCGGTTAGTTAGGTTAATTGAAGTGGGAACTAGGCTTGTTTTGGTCAAATATTATGAGATTTTACTTGACTCGCCTTTGATCGATTTTATGGTCAGTTAAAAGACGCATTTCTTCCTTGTTAAAACTTACAGCAGATAAATAATCTATATATATACTTAAAAGAGATTTCCACCCATATATCGACTTATCACGATATCTCTGAAACCACAAGGCGTAGACTTGAAATATGATAGAAATATTCCTTTTGCCGAGTAGAGGTCAGCTAAGAACGGATTTTACGAAATTCCAGCCACAAGAGGGGGCTGCGGGGCTTAATAACATATGTGGCAAAAGAACGTTTGCGGGGTTAGCTTATAATCGAATAGACAGCTTAATTTACATAAAAATACTAAAATAGCAATCAGCAAATGATTTACAAACTGACCTAACACAAAGCTTATCTACAAGTCGCCCTTCAAACGAAAAAGAAAGTTAATATACTAAATCATAATTAAAAAAGTACATAGCGATGGCCGTTCCATATTCCTGGACAAAATATTTTAAACTTTATGTGTATTGAAAATAGAGTTCAAAACTGTATTTGAAAAACTTGTTGCAAATACTAATGCCTAATTTACAATTAAAATTTATTCTCTCATTTGCATCAAGCTCCCCGTGATTGTTTCTTTGTTAGGTATGAATAATTTTCCTTATATTTTCAAGCCGCGTATGAAATCGGCAAATATACATGTAATCATTTACATTGAGATTTTACTGTAAATTTTAAGATGACGTAAATAACTAAATACTTACCATAAATTATGCAATTAGATATGAACTTCTAATTCCCTTTTTTCTTATTTTAATTTTTAAAAAAATCATAATATTGCTGTAGTTCTGTATACCTATCATAAATGTAATTGTTTTTTTTTTTGCAGGAATTTTCAAATTGATATTAGCGGAAAATGCCGTATAAGTGTTGAGTTTAACTCATTTCAAGTTTTCAAATTCAATGATTATCTTTCATTTAATGAAGTATGACATCAAGTCCTTTTATAAGTAAATTATTTTAAGTGTTCAAAAACAGGAAAAATATTCCGAAAACCCTTTATTAGTGGGTACTCACGTGACCCTTTTCAACCAATTTCAAGTGTATATGAAACTAGCTGTTGCCCGCAATTTTGTACACATGCAAATTTTGTTGTTATCCCATATAATATACCATAGGAACTATAGATTTTTTGTCATAAAGATTTGCTTACATCACTATTACCGCCAGAATCCCCCACTATGCAAAACTCACGTCGGTCCCTTGATGTGAAAAACAAAAAACATATCTATCTAACGGGAATCACATATTTTGTCATAAGAAAAAAATAACTTTGTATTATTCCAGATCTCTACGCCAAATATCACCCAGATCCGTTCAGCCTTTCTAGCTTTATTGTATAACAAATAACCATCCGAAATTGTGCATTTATAACAGTAGTAAGATCTGTAGGTACATAACTACATACCTAATACTAGAGTAAAGAACGTATTCCTAACATATTCAACGTTAAACTAACACTAGTCATTTTAAAATCAGACATTTTAAATACTGCCAGATTGGACAAAGACACTCCTGGGGGAATCAGGGATAGGGTTTGCAACGCGTTTGCGATGCTTCTGATGTTGCAGGCGTCTTTAAGCTACGGTAATCGCTTACCATCAGGTGAGCCGTACGCTTGTTTGCCGACCTTAGTTGTATAAAAAAGGCATAACTAGCTAGAACGTCCTTGCGATGCTCCCGACGACGTTTCAGGCGTTCATGGCCACGGTAATCGCTTATAGGCCTCATTTACGGAGACGCGGGGCGTCGTGCGTAGCGTGTGGCGTGGCGGAATGCACTAAATTCAAATGTAGAGCGTTGGATAAGTGCGTTTACGGAGAAGCGATTTTACACGCGTTCATTTTCATACATTTTGACACACGCGAGTCGCGACGCTACGCCACACGTTACACGCAACGCCCCGCGTCTCCGTAAATGAGGCCTTACTATCAGGCGGACCGTCCGTCCGTTTGATTGAATTTGTTTGCCCACCATGATGTATGTAACAAGGAAATGACTATTTTAATAGATTTATTACTATGCGTGAGTAGTTCACGATAACACTTATGTAAGTCTTAGATACAGTTTTATCGAGTGTTGACTCTAATGCCCTGCAGATAAAATGTAATTTTATTTCTTTTAATATTATTATTTTTACCATAATTGGAGCTATTGTTTTATGTGTTAAGGTTACAATAATAGTTCTTTTATCACGCGATTTAACCCACGCTTAGATTTACTATTTACGCAACTGAATGAAATATAAATACATCACGTATACGCCTATTAGTACAGTACGAGTTGGCGCATGAGTTCCGAAAACTATTCCACCTCAATTTTTTTATGCGATCCTCTTCAAATAGCCCTACTGATGATATAAATGCATGTTGCCAGGGGGAAATCCGGGGCCATATTTTTTAAACCAATTTTTTTTTCTCAATTGCAAGGAACTGTTATTTTTCAACCGGACAATTTTTTTTTATATTCTTTAATAAAATACAAATAAAAAAGGTCCTATGACTTTTCACGATAAAGTTAATATTTTTAGAGATATGAATTTTTTAAGGTTCGAAAAATCTCAAATTTGGGTACTTTTGACCCATGAAATATATATTAAAGACTAAAATAAAATATAAATTATATATTTTTTTTAATTCATTATACACTAATTAATAGTTTCCTGATGGAGATTTAAAAAAATTTCATTGTTTATACCTGTTTTTTAATTGTTAACTTGGCGCGCTCACAAGTATTCGCTGCACCAGGCTCCCTGTGTCCTGAATCATTATTTATCATTTATCTTAAAAACTATTAACTGTATCAAGATTGATAAAGAGAGTAATGTTATTAATAACTAAATTCTCTATAATTTGTTTTTAGCAAACTTTTTTCTGGAATAAATTTAACAAAAGTTATTTAAGCATGAATCGGAACATGTAGTTAAAAGTACTTTTTTATCAGTTTATATTACTTTTTTGTTATTATCATAGTAATTTATGCATTTTTAACAACAATATAAAGATATAATGGTATTTAAAGGAATCACAGCTATGTATAAATAATAAAAATATATTGGTACGTACTTAACTTAACTTAAAGATGAATGTAAAGAAGACGAAAGTGATGGTTTTTGAAGGAGATGCGGCAGTGACACACTGCAATATCGTGATTGGAGATGAATGAGTTTGTGACTTTGTGTATCTGGACTCAAAGTTTACAAGAGATGGAAAGTGTGAGAGTGATATTGAAAGAGGAGTGAATGCTGGAAACATGGTGAATGGAGCTTTGCATTCCTTTATGAACAGTCGAAGGGTGTCTAACAAGGCTCGTTTGGCTGTGCATGGGGGGGTGTTGGTTCCGACACCCATGTACGGAAGTGAAAGTTGGGTATGGCAGAAAAAACATGGAAGTACAATAAACGCAGTTGAGATGAGAGCGTTAAGAAGTATGATAGGAGTTAAACTGACTGACAGGATAAGAAATAGTGAGATAAGGAATCGTTGTGGTCTGAAAGAAGATGTAGTGAAAAAAATTGAGAAAGGTATACAGAGATGGTTTGGCCATGTCAAGAGAATGAATGAAGAACGATTGACGAAAAAAGTGTATAAGACGAGTGTGAATGGAAGTGTTGGAAGGGGTAGACCTAGGCGGAAGTTTCGAGATCAAATTAGGGACGTCCTGAAAAAAGGCCAGGTCAAGAGTACCCTAAACTGAAGAGCATGTATGAAAGGAATAATGAAAGTGGACGAATCGAAACAAGTATGTAAGGATCGTAGCAAGTGGAGAGAAGTGGTCTCTGCCTACCCCTACGGGAAAGAGGCGTGATTATACATATATATGTTAAATGTTCAAATTGAAATATAATAAAATAAAAAATACCTAAATGCATATCATCATGGTATGTATGATTGTGTCTAAGTAGGTACAGAAAAGAATTTTTTTTTGTTTTTTTTTTTTGAAGGTTTCTGACTTTTACATCTATTAACTTCGTCTAAAGAATTCATTCAATGTAATTACTTTCTGCTTTAATAACAAAAAAAGTAATATAAATTATAAACTGATAAAAAAGTACTTTTAATTACATGTTCCGATTCATGCTTAAATAACTTTTGTTAAATTTATTCCAGAAAAAAGTTAGCTAAAAACAAATTATAGAGAATTTAGTTATTAATAACATTACTCTCTTTATCAATCTTGATACAGTTAATAGTTTTTAAGATAAATGATAAATAATGATTCAGGACACAGGGAGCCTGGTGCAGCGAATACTTGTGAGCGCGCCAAGTTAACAATTAAAAAACAGATATAAACAATGAATTTTTTTTAAATCTCCATCAGGAAACTATTAATTAGTGTATAAAGAATTTAAAAAAATATATAATTTATATTTTATTTTAGTCTTTAATATATATTTCATGGGTCAAAAGTACCCAAATTTGAGATTTTTCGAACCTTAAAAAATTCATATCTCTAAAAATATTAACTTTATCGTGAAAAGTCATAGGACCTTTTTTATTTGTATTTTATTAAAGAATATAAAAAAAATTTGTCCGGTTGAAAAATAACAGTTCCTTGCAATTGAGAAAAAAAAATTGGTTTAAAAAATATGGCCCCGGATTTCCCCCTGGCAACATGCATTTATATCATCTGTAGGGCTATTTGAAGAGGATCGCATAAAAAAATTGAGGTGGAATAGTTTTCAGAACTCATGCGCCAACTCGTACTGTACTATATAACTTTTCAATGTAACATGATTTATCAATAAATATGCAAATTTAAACGTAAATTTCAAAACAAATTAAAATCCAATTAAAAAAACATACATTTAATTACAAAAGCGTATACCTAGAACATAACAAAAATATGACGTTATAACACATTACTTATGGTCTAAGATCCGGAATATAACAAAATCTTCCCTCATCTGTTAATTAGATGAAACAATTTTTTATAGGCTGATTTCAATATTGTGAATTTATAAAAACAACCTCTGCATGTATGTATTATTATGTATATGTATTATTATGTATATGTATTATTATTTGCAGCAGGCTTATGGTGGCAGAGGTTGTTTTTATAAATTCACAATATTGAAATAAGCCTATAAAAAATTGTTTCATCTAATTAACAGATGAGGGAAGATTTACCTTCTCGGATATTAGACCATTATACACATCACTATGGAATAGGAAGTGAACTTGATCTATCTTAGATATACAGAAGAGCTTATAAAGATAAAACTGTCGATAATAATCAGCTAATGCTCGTAGCAGTGTTCCCAACCTGAACCGACGCAGTTAAGATCCTATCCGTTAAGTTTATTGAAAGTAGACAAATAGAATTATCGTACAAAGCGCCTACGATACTAAGGTACTATCGTACGTAGGCATGAAATTATCGTACATGTACGATAATTATCGTACGGTTGCGAACGCTGGCTCATACCTAGTAGAAATAGAAACATACAATCAGTAAAAATAAATAAAAGCGCATAAAACCTTACAAGTTGGATGTCATAAAATAGCCTATAAAAAATCTACGTAGGCAACTAGGCACTACAATTTCAAAGTAGATTTTCAATCAATCACAATAGTTTTGAAATAATTAATTCCCTTTCGGAAACAACCAGCTGTGTCTCTTTGTATGTTTGTATGAATGTATCCGAACCTCTTGAATTAATATTCAATTCGCTTTGAAATGAAAACATTTATTTCGCCATTAGGTGTTAGTACATACTTACGAACTTTAGACTTGATCCGTTTCATTCATGATGACATTATATCTACTGTTCCGCTGCTATAAGTTGCGATTTACAGTGTATAGTATAGTCTTATGTTTGTGGCAAGCTGTTATATACTAGCGAAGTAATGATCCCGTGGGAAGTTTGTCCTAAACGATAATGTTGTTTTACAGGAATGAGTAATAAGCATCTGGTAATTTCACCTACACAAACTTTCGTGTAAAGTATATTTTCAATAGACTAATAAAAAGAATAGGTTTTGTGTTTCACAGGTTGAATTATAGATAACTAGCCGACCCGTGCCCATTTCATTGGGCGTTAATTATTTTTGTAATGCAAATAATTATATAATACAGTTTTCATCTCGCACGCATTTCTCCAACTTGATTTACATATACTATTATTTTTCACTGATTTTTTGTTCAATAACAATAAAACATAGCCTATATCACTCCTGACCTGAATAGTGTAGCTTTCTCTTAGTGAAAGAATTTTTATGATCGGATCAGTATTTGCGAAGATTACCCCAACAAAACAAACAAAGTTAGAAACTTTACCTCTTTATAATATTAAGTATGGATGAATAAATTAGGATATGATTGTGTAATCTCAAGAAAATTGAAGAAAATTCTCAGAACTGTATCAACATATTTTGGTATGCACCTCATTTTTAAAGGTTTTCCGATGCCGATTTACGCTATTCATTTTTATGAAAGGTGTAAACTTTTCTGGCCGGTATCACAAAAACGTGATGAACTCTGGGAGTGACTCAAGGTTGTCACAGGTGGTAGTTATCACTTTAATATTTTAAATAAACTGTCTTCAAAATGACTTCATCCCACATAAAATAAAACAGTACCTACGTTTACGAACACAAAAAAAATATATTATTTCTGATTTTGAAGTAGGTACTTTATTGAACTTTTTTATTATTTTAACAGGCTCTAAAAATCACGTGTCATCAGTAACTAAACAAGGTCGAGCAAACAATATGTAGTTACTCAAAGAGGAGATAAAATTAAAGAGTGAACCATCAATTTATATAACTCACTGATTAAGACGACAATTTGTCTTCGAGACTCGAACACATAATTATTGTAATCGACGTCTATAATATACGACTGTCGCGGTTTCGCTTATATCAAATTTTCACATCTAATTAACTTTTAGATATAGAGGTTTACAATTTTTGAATCGTAACATTGTTAAAAATGTTAATATGATTATCATAATGAATAGGACAGAATACCGTTTGATTTATACTATTAGGGTGGATTTAGACCAAACGAACAAAGAGCTACAGCTAGAACAAGAGCATTCTTTCTTGATCTTCGAACACTCGTATTCATATATATATATATATATATATAACAACGAAAGAATGCTCTACGCCTGTTTACTCTAAAAGAATTTGATAAGAATTTGATGTAGTGGGGATAGAATGAGCATTCGCTCGTCTGATGTAAATCGACCATTACACAAAAACGTTCTTGTAAAGTTTATCATTCAAACTCAAAATTCAAAAGCACTATAAAAATATTATTATTAGGTGTAATTTATATCAATTCTTAACGAATGAATTAGTTATCGTCGAAAAATTGACAAGACTCTTTGGGTTGTCTGGAAGAAATGGCTAAATAGCCATAAGTCCGCTCATTGTACTTCACAGTCTGTAAATGATATTTGCAGTTGTGAATGTACAATAAAGTATAAATAAATAAAAAAATAAATAAATAAGACTCAACAGTTACTCTTTCAAAAACAGCTAATCATTATAAATTCAGTAATATTTAATTAATTTAATTGTTAAAATTCAAGGATAAATGACAAACAAATTGTTTTCTCAACGATTATTTAAATTCGTTGTGCATGTAAATAAAAATAAATTGCAGAAAATATGTTTAACCGCGAATAACTTGCGAACGAGTTGGATTATTTTATGTTCGTTACAGTCAAAACAAAATTAAAAAAATAAATAAATGGAAAAAGAACTTAGAAATACCAATACATATTATATTCATAAAATATACGAGTTTCGCCACATTTCCTTACAAAATTACTTTATTATAAAGGAGAGGATATTATCATTAGTGTTCTGGAAACAATTTGGGGTAAGGTAGGTTGAAATAAATTTTTATGATTCCCTAATTATGATATCAATTAGATAATGAAATTCTTAGCCATATTACATATAGAGTGTTCGACTCCTTCGTCTTATTATAAAAACGTCTCATTATTTATTCTCTTTAACGTGAATGTTGTCCGGAAGGAATTGCTATTTAGCGATAAGACCACCTTTGTACGTTAATGTCTTTGACTTACGTATATAAATTCTTTTCAGAGTAAACTATTTGTGTGTTGACATCTAAATATTATTATTTAAGGCAGGTTTGATTATCTTATTTTGCTTACTGTCCGTAAATATTCAACACGACACTGTCAGTTTTACTTTTTTTAATACGTTAAAAATAAACACATGGTTATCTGTTCCTAAGGTTGGGGACCTGTGGTTTAGGTAACAGCCGACTGACATACATTTATTTGTTTTGATAAATATAAATAAAAAGAAAGAAAAATTCATTATACCTAGACTCAGGGCAGAAATCTAGCCCCTGGAGCGGAGAAGGTCAATCAACACTATACTTAAAACATAACGGATTAAGCGTTTGCTTAGCTCGTAATTTTTGCAGTATTTAAGGCTCCGTCGCATGACAAAAGTAGGCATTTAACGTCTACCCCGTCCCCCTTGGACACACGTCGCGCGAACTCGTTGCTGTTGAACTCAGTCCGTGACCTGAAAGCGTCAGTGGCTGTAAAGCGAACTAATTTGATTTGACTTTAAAATAGAAATGCATTTATTATGATCATTTTTTAAAGTAGTGATAAATATGTAATACTTTCGTAAATAAATGAAATAAGTAAATGATTTCAGGGTTATTTATTATAAAGACTGTTGGACATAAATAGAATAAGCTATATAAAATAAAACAAATTACATATTAAATCTATACAAATAAATAAAATTGAAGTGTCTGTTTGTAATATTGTAATACCCGCTTTTAACTAAATTACATATTATATAATATACATGGTGCAAATACCAAAATAACATTTTTTATAATTTGTCTGTCTGTCTGTTCCGGCTAATCTCTGAAACGGCTGGATCGTTTTTGACAGGACTTTCATTGGCAGATAGTTGCTGATGTAATAAGGAGTAACGTAGGCTACTTTTATTTTAGATTTTTTATTATTATTTTATAACTGCGAACTGAACAGTAATTATTTTGTTAAATTCCACGCGGACGAAGTCGCGGGCATAGGTAGTTTAAAATAATTATTATTCAATAAAACGTATCTCAATAAATTCCACAATACAATTACAATATTTAAAAAAACTAGTTGGAAAAAAAAGCGGTCACCCATCCAAGTACTGACCGTCGTGACGCTGCCGCGTTACCGGTCGCTCAAATTTTATCTTAAGTAACTTATATCTCCCTCAACTTCCGTTCTCCTCGACCGATCACACTTTTCGTAACGCTCTCGTCACGCATTAACCTGCTTACTACCCAATTTAAGCGCGCCTAAAGAAGTTTCACTTCAAAAAAACTAGTTGAAAAAAAAAGCGTCACGCATCCAAGTACTGACCGTCGTGACGGTCCCGCGTTACCGGTCGCTCAAATTTTACCCCTCATGCGCCTAAAAAAGTTTCACTTCAAAAAAACTAGTTGAAAAAAAAAGCGGTCACCCATCTCAGTACTGACCGTCATGAAATTTTATTTGGCTTTAAAATAGAAATGCATTTATAATGATCATTTTTTATAGTAGTGATAAAATAATAATACTTTCGTAAATAAATAAAATAAGTAAAGGATTTCAGGGTTATTTAGTATAAATACTGTTGGACATAAATGGAATAAGAGCTATTAAATGAAACAAATTACATATTAAATTTAAAATAATAATTATTAAATAAAATTTATCTGTATAGGTACAGTAGGCAGTATTAGCTCTCCGATGTTGATGAATTTTAAAATTGCTAATTTGCTACATCGCCATAGGCGTAAAAATGTAACAGACACACTTATACTTTTGAATTTTGTACCTAATTGTATTAACTCGAAATAAAAATATAATTTAAATTATTCATTTTGAGCTGTGTAACATACGAATGTAAAGTTTGTCATGAAGCGCTGCTTAGTACTAGTGGTCTAAGATCCGAATCTAAATCGATCTTCACCGAGCTGATAATATAATGAAACATACTTTGTAATAAATTTAGTATATATATTAGATAATATTATATTAAAAATGGGTTACCTCTATTTTGAAAACTCTATTTTGTTGTTATGTATTATTATTATAATCTATATAATAAAAAAGAATGTTGCTAAGCGCATAACTCGAGAATGGCTCGACCGATTCGGCTAATTTATTTTTGTATGTTCCTTAAAAATTCCACAGTAGGTTTTTATATTTAATAATTCTTATTTTAATATTAATTAAATATAATATATTATAACAAAGAAAAAAAATGGCAACGTCACGTGGTGTTCCCAAGTGGTCACCCATCCAAGTACCTGATGCTGCCGCGTTACCGGTCGCTCAAATGTACCTCATGTGATGAAATGCGCCTTAAGAAGTTTCACTTCAAAAAAACTAGTTGAAAAAAAAGCGGTCACCCATCCAAGTACTGACCGTCGTGACGCTGCCGCGTTTCTGGTCAGTTAAATTTTATCTTTACTAACATATCTCACTCTCAACTTCCGTTCGGCTCAACCGATCACACTTTTCTTAACACTCTCGTAACGCACCTGCTTACTCCCCAAGTTAAGCGCGCCTATAGAAGTTAAACTTCAAAAAAACTATTTGAAAAAAAAGCGGTGACCCATCCAAGAACTGACCGTCGTGACGCTGCCGCGTTTCCGGTCGATCAAATTTTATCTTAACCAAAATATCTCCCTCTCAACTTCCGTTCGCCTCGACCAATCACACTTTTCGTAACGCTCTCGTCACGCCTGCTTACTCTCCAAGTTAAGTGCGCCTAAAGAAGTTTCACTTTAAAAAAAACTAGTTGAAAAAGAAAGCGGTCACCCATCCAAGTACTGACGCTACAATGAGCGTAACGCTATAAATAGCGTAACTACAAATATCGTAACGCTACAATGAGCGTAACGATATAAATAGCGTAACGCTACAATGAGCGTAACGCTACAATGTGTCATCCTTTTTCATGCAAGTCGCTGCGCCGCGCGCCCTTCCCTGTCGTTTTTCCGTTGCATCTGGTTTGAAATCACAACGATTCTAAAGAAGTTTCACTTCAAAAATCTAATTGAAAAAAAAAAGAGGTCACCCATCCAAGTACTCGTCGTGACACTGACGCGTTACCGGTCGCTCAGATTTTACCCCTCATGCGCCTAAAGAAGTTTCACTTCAAAAATGTTAATTTGGTGTAATATGTACCGTGTATTTATACATACATATGAATTTAGTTAAAAGACGTAATATTACAAACAGACACTCCATTTTTATTAATTTTTATATAGATAAATAGTGTTTACAAAAACTTAAACAGCAACAAAATAATTATATTAAACTAGCGGACCCGGCAGACGTTGTCCTGCCCGGAAAACAGCTACCAAATTTGATTGCTTACATACCAATAGCAGCGCCACCTATCGGGTCAAATTGAGATAAAAAATTCCCTATCTCTCGAGTTGGACCAAATTACAGATGCTTACGAAATGTGATAAAAATTGGTTCAGTACTTTCGGAGTTACATAGCGATAGCAGCGCCACCTACCGGGTCCAATTGAGATAAAAACTACCCTATCTCTCAAGTTAGACCAAATTACAGAAGCTTACAAAATTTGATACAAATTGGTTCAGTAGTTTCGGAGTTACATACCTATAGCAGCGCCACCTACCGGGTCTAATTGAGAAAAAAGTACCCTATCTCCCAAGTTGGACCAAATTACAGATGCTTACAAAATTTGATACAAATTGGTTCAGTAGTTTCGGAGTTACATACCGATAGCAGCGCCACCTACCGGGTCCAATTGAGATAAAAACTACCCTATCTCTCAAGTTTGACCAAACTACAGAAGCTTACAAAATTTGATACAAATTGGTTCAGTAGTTTCGGAGTTAGATACCTATAGTAGCGCCACCTACCGGGTACAATTGAGATAAAAAGTATCCTATGTCCGTTTCCTGGTTCTAAGCTACCTCCCCACCAATTTTCAGCCAAATTGCTTCAGCCGTTCTTGAGTTATAAATAGTGTAACTAACACGATTACACGACTTTCTTTTATATTATAATTTTATATATATAGAATAAATTTAAAATAAATAGCGAATTTAAATTTTATTACTACTGTGGGCAGTTATAGGTGTATGGATATTGAATGCATACTACGTAATATTAAAAATACAAAAGACGGAACGCTTTTTTGAAAAATTTTGCACACGTCTTGCCTCTGTAACGTCCAACGGGACAGTGTGAGTGCCGCGAGAGCGCCCAGCGCTTCGAAAATCACTTGAATAATCGATTAAAAAAAATAGATGTAATAAAAAAAAAAAACTCGCTGCCACGCCTTACAGTTATATATGTACTTTATTTTGGTAAGTTACTCATAATATCAAATCAGTTATTTTAAAAATAAAACCCAATAATAGTAGATAAAATGACCCGAAAAGAGGTAACTTTGTGAATTTATTCTATCGAGCCAAATTTATCGAATCATGTTTCCATCGGTGTTTTTACCTAGAATATACCCTCAACAATACCAATTAAATTTATCAGATAAAAATTTCACTGTTTACTATTTCAAAACTGAATTCATAGAAACGTGTTTTGCAGGAATACATCAATTACCTCACCTTAATTACTAGTGACGTCATACGAGCTTATAAAACTAACATAAAGTTTTATAACTTAGCTGTATAGTACCTAATAAAACGTTCGAGTCTATAATAACAGTAATACTTATGAGGGTAAATATGCGGGTAGAATATATTTCAACCCTTCTCCTCCATACATAAATACATAATTCCGTCCAATGACCTTTGAATTATATACTCATATAAATATCTAGCATTATTATGTACAGGAAATACATAATCTAAACTAATATTATAAAGAGGTAAAATTTTTAACTTTGTTTGTCTGTAGGGGGTAATCTTCGCAAAATAATACTGATCCGACCATGAAAATTCGTTCACTAACAGAAAGCTACACTATTCAGGAGTGATATAGGCTATATTTTATTGTTATTGAACAAAAAATTCAGTGATAAATAATAGTATATGTAAATCAAATCGGAGATATGCGAGCGAGATGAAAACTTTACTATATATTTGCATTACAAAAATATAATTAACGCCCAGCAAAGTGCGCACGGGTCGGCTAGTGTTAAATAAATGTAAAAGAACGAAAACGCTCCTTTTCCAAAACTGGTCATATGATATATCCGCATATGGCCCATCAGTAAACAAAAATCCGAACAAATACATAATAGTTGAATGAATACCTTTTGGTTTAAAATTGAATAATAGTACTGGTAATGTCTCAGACTTAATTATTTATTCCAAATACAATATTACGGTCTACCTAAATTTCTAATCCTTTTAAATGAGAACTTCATCCATTACGCTAATTTACCACGAATTGGCGAATGGATGCGTCTTGTATCTTTTCCGAAATCATACAATTGTTCTTTAATTGTTTTCCTTCACCAACGCCAACCAATAAATTTTCTAAAACTTTTTAATTTTTTCGGCATCAGACAATGATGTCTATCGATTGACTCCTGGGACAAAATTTAAAAATAACAAAGTACAAAAATATCTATACTTAATAATATAATAAAGCTGAAGAGTTTGTTTGTTTTTTTGTTTGTTTGAACGCGCTAATCTCAGGATCTACTGGTCCGATTTGAAAAATTCTTTCAGGGTTAGATAGCTCATTTATCGAGGAAGGCTATAGGCTATATACCATCACGCAAAGACCAATAGGAAAGTTGCAACAAGGAAGAATGTTTCAAAATCGTTTTTTTTTTCCTTTTGAGAGCTTCCGCTGCGTGAACGGTTAAAGTTTCGCACAAATCATGTATGACAGAATTGGTCCTATTCCACGGGGACGAAGTCGCGCGCAGAAGCTAGTATTTTAATATTTTTATGACACTATTAAATTATTAAGAAATGGCAACTCCCTTAAGGTTTCGCCTACGTGTACTTACTTTAAGTACCTGCTTGTCAGATTGGTTGACATTTAGGGTAATTGCTAGGCTCCTAAGATTCGTGTAATTGTTTAGACATCTGCTACTTGTAAGTCAAGTTTGAATAAGTACATTATCAATTTGTTTGTGTAGGTGTTTTTTTCTTTCTGTACTAAATGGACGCTTGCAATACAATAAGCATCACAAGAGCGTTGCCAACCCTACCTTCGCTGTAAAAACAACCTATTCTCAGGAGCTAAGGTTACCTTACCAGAGGGCCACAACACCACTTAAAAAGAAATAATATTTGGTTGTCATCGTGTCATCTTCTGTAAGGTAAAGGTACTTCCCCTGTTAGGCTACTTCAGATTTTGCCCTACCTCAAGAGTTTTATTCTCTTTCTATGTGGAGCCTTGCTGTATATTTTACAAAGAAAATATATGTATACGCGTAAACACATGAAAGTATATGTAACACACATTTTTTTTTTTCAAAAATTAAAATAATACTTCAGCATTGAAATGTGAAGTTTTATGAACTGTTTGTTACTATGGCGACGACTGTCGTATCACTGTCACACAAACCAAAATTGTGTATTTATGACATCACGCACACATAGCCCTTCTTCAAGATTAAATTTTAACGACCTATATAAAGTGTTTCATACATCACAAACTGCCTTACAAGACACATTAACTCTGACGGAAAGTATTTTACGTCAGACACGTGAGATTAATGCCGTCAAGCAAGCAATCACTACATCTTGGTAACACTAGCTTTGCCCCGCAGTTTTACTACCTACGCAAGTAACTTATTGTCTAAAACTAAAACTGAAAATATAGTCTTAAACTATCCATATATACCATCCCATAAGTGGGGCAAGAGGTCTCACAGTGGGGCAAGAAGTCTCACAGTGGGGCAAGAGGCCACACCATGATTCGAAGCTAATAATAGAATTTTTAGATATGTATATAATTTAAACTTTAGATTAGCAAAAACGTCCGCAAGATATTATTGAAATAGATTAGATAGTGAAGGGAAATAGAAAAGGATTTTCAATTTTCTACTATTTGGTTATTGACTTTTTGCTTTTATTTGCTTCTGGCCCACCCTTTACTAAATTCTTGATACGCCCATACTCTATTCCGTATTTATTTGCAGCCTGAATTAAAATTTGAAGTTTCATACTCTAAAATTTTAACATCCTATTCACTGTCTCTGATATTAAAACAGATTGATTGAAAAGATATTTTGGACTAGGACTAACATCAAAATGTAACAAAAAAAAACCTCGTATTACAGGTACCCTCATATGACCTATTTTTACCAACCTATAGATTTTCGATGTTTACATTACATATGACCTATTTCACAGCTAAAAATTATCTCACATTTTGATTAAGTCGTAAGTTCCTCTATCATTGTTAAGAGAAAATTTTGGGGAGAATAGATACCTCATATTATAATCATACGGTATGATTAATACCGTTTTTGTTTATTAGTGGAAAAGATATGTAAAATAAACTTTTCAGACATTGCGAGAAAAACTTTATCGCGACAAATCAACAAGAAAGGAATCTTTGTGAAACTAAAAAGGGTCTATAGGGAGGCTTCTACACCAATGTAACAAAGAGGAAGAGTTCCTTTGTTTATTTCCACGCGCTAATGTCGTTGCCTTGGACTGACTTGAAAAATCCTTTTTGTATTTGAATGGCAGCTTGCCGGGGATAGTTTATATGAAATACTAGATGTGCCAGCGACTTCGTCCGCGTGGAATTAAATAAAATAGTTATTGTTCAGTTCGCAGTTATAAAAAAATAAAAAATAAAAGTAGGCTGAGTTACTCCTTATAGCATCTGCTATCTGCCAGTGAAAGTCCCGTCAAAATTGGTCCAGCCGTTTCAGAAATTAGCCGGAACAAACAGGCAGACAAAAGTTGTAAAAATGTTAATTTGGTATATGTACTGTGTATACATCCATATGCATTTAGTTATGCATAAAGCGGTTATTTTAATATTACAAACAGACACTCCAATTTTATTTATTTGTATAGATGATCTATCTCTAAGTTTTATTTGCTAAAATTTAGCAGCTAAATAAATAGAAAAATTAAGAAAATTTGTTCTTAAAATCTTACATGGAGAAAAAGACCCATGCCTAGCTCAGTTGGATGTTACAGGCTGAATCGTATCGTTCTTAAAATAATGAAATGCTAGATAATTTTCGTTAAAATTTAGACAAAATAAAATCGAACGTGTCGTAACTATATTTTAATATTATTTGTTTGCGGCCACGAGTTCGATGCCCACTCATGACGAGCATTTGTATTGGGCATACAGATATTTGTCGGGGTTTGGGTGTTTATGGTTGTGTATTGTGTTTCCGTAACCTCGGCACAGGAATAAATCTTACTGGAGGCCGTGTGTGAAGCGTTTATTATAATAATATTATTTAAGGTTTATAGTTATTAAGCAAACGTGGTTTTCGACCATAACGCGGCATAGACCCGTGTTATCGTTGTTTAAATTAATTATTAATTCCTGACCTTGCAACATCAGATTAATTATTTATTATCCATTTCGCATAGAAAACGTTGAAATAACATGACAATTTATGCATCTAAATAGAAAGAAGTTTTTTTTTCCAAGGTTTCAGACTTAGTTTTTAACGAGTTAAGTCTATAGAATTAGAATATGACGGGTTATTTCTATAATTAAATAAACGAAGTCATCACTGAAAGCTGTATTTATTCAAGGGATCTCGGAACTCTAGAATGTTTTAAAAGTAAAATAATACAATGAAATGAATTGTTACTATGAGGGTAGATACTAATTAAAGCGAAGGCAAATGCTTGCTACGGTTGACAATAATTCTACAAAAATACTTAAATTTAGAACATTAAAAAATTCACACCTTGCACTAATACCACCAATTAACCCTCGTTAAAATTGTAAGTCTAATAGCCTCTAGTAGTGTCTAAAAGGAAGTAACTCCACGATTAGGAAAAACGCCACAACAAAATAAGGAAGCTAATTAGATTCATTATATTCTTTAACAATATGAGGAAAAATCCTTATTAATTTACAAATGTATGCAAAACTATGCAATTTGTAAGTTTTTTATTCTTTAAACTAGCTAATCCGACAGGTGTTCTGTATTGTGAAATGTTAAATGCGCAAAGTTCAAATAAAATCGTTAAGTTTTCTAAAATGCTTTAATTCTTAAAACAAGAAGAATGTAATAGGTAAAGTCATTCTCAAGTTATGTCGTAACTAAGGAACATGGAGATTAATTTTTATCTATACTAATATTATAAGCCTAAAGAGTTTGTATGTTTGTTTAAAATTTCAGGAACTACTGGCTGTGTTAGATAGTCCATTTACACAGGAAGGCTATATAAAAATTTCTTACGTTGTTTCCTCGAATCAAAACGAGCAAAACCGCGTTGCACAGCTAGTATACAATAAAGTTAAACTACAAAATCAATACAGTTATCGCAACTCACAAGGCTAACTGCACAATGTAACATTAATTACAAGAAATAACATTTTAATTTGAAAATTTTAAGTAAATACAAAATACATTTCTAACGTGAGAATTAGCAAGTGTTAAATTAGAACATGTACTGGTAATAATTAGTTGGAGGTTCGTTCCTTTAGTTAGCTCAAGGATTCTAGCGAAACAAAGCATCGAATTGTTAGTACAGTAATTTGTAAATACTTAATGCTAAGACCGAAAACAGAATGATATTATTGATTCTAAGCTTCGGTATTTTAACCGATCTAAAAAAGGAGAAGATTCTAAATTCAATAGTATTTTTTATGTGTTGCCTCAATTTTTTTACTGGGCTGTGCTGATTTTAATGATTTTTTTTTATTCGAATGCTGATGCTTGTCGTATGGTCATTTCAATTTGAGTAAGATTTGATTGTACTTTTTGAATAATTCTTAAAAATGTGCATTATTTTACATATTACATACCTACTTTATACACTATGCGTTACTTTATATTATGCACACTTTACAAACTTTATATTGTGCATATGACGTACTTTCCGATTTTATTTGAAGTCGGTTTTTTTCTTTGTTAGAAAACAAACACGATTATTATCTGTAGAAATAGATGAAATAGAAATACAGTAATGATATTGCAACTTTAGTTAATTATACTTATGAAGTAATGTCGGTATAAAAAAATATATAAAAATATATTAATGCCGGTATAATATCGTATGAACTTTAATAATTTAATGAATATTAAACAGAGCCGAGTCTATAATTTTTGGAACAGGAGTAGAAACTTGTTGATAATATCAAAATATCTCAATTGTCAAAAAGTATTTTTATATAAATTGTTAGAAATACAATTTCTTATCTACGACCTTTCTTACGATTTTTGCAGCTTTTAAAACTACCGCCCGGGGCAGGTGCTCCGATTTGACCCTACTAGATCCGGGGCAATTAATTGAATGGCTAAGGGTTATATATAAATGCGTCGTAAAGTATAAGGGAATGTTTTTTATTTTTTTTATTTTAATTTCCCTGTCCTTGCGTTTTTATGCTACTATCAAAAAATACCATTGGATCTAAACTTTCAACTCTTATTTTCAAATCGAAAATAAAATAATTCATTTTGCCTATGAAATACTCAATATTTCGCGAACTTTAACTACAGACGTTGACCTTTTCGAATACAAGTACATAATGAGAAATAGGAGAGTGCTTAAAATTCTTTTTCCATTGTACGATTTTTATGAAGTGACGAATAATTATTTTAAACATTTTCTTTGACAAAAGAAATTAATTATGCACTTGATTTTCTTGCGAAGCTCCTGAAGTATTTTTACGGGGCGTTGACTTGCGCGTAAGTAGATTGAAGATCGTTAATTTTGAAATACAGATACAAAATGTTTATCAATAGTAATAATATGAAGGGGAAAGATTTAATTATTTGTTTGTTTGTAATGAAAGACCCCAAAATCTTGTTATCACTGAGTTACATCATCTATGTTTTGAACGTGGAAAAATGAAAGCGAGCAGAAAGCTAGTCTTTAGGTAATATATTCCAACATACATTGAACTATACCGTATCCTATACCCAAAATTAGCTAAGTTAGTAAGGTTATCCTGTACCTAAAGGTATCTGGGAGAGATCCAGAGATGAAACGGTTAGTGGTTTGGCCGGATACCGGATATTCGGCAAGCTACGAGGCCGAAGCGCCGGATATTCGGCCCATATAAAAGTCAGACCGACGCGACGATCTACGTAAGATTGCCAGTGTAGGCTGAATGAGGATTGCGGAAAACCGGGCTGTCTGGCGCGAACATGGGGAGGCCTATGTCCAGCAGTGGACTGCGATAGGCTGATGTGATGACGAAAATAAGAAGTGTCAGTAAAAGTTTTTAGTATATAAAAAACTCTTACGCCGAATCTTCTAACAGTAACAGATCATCGCCGTCTTCAATAGCTGCTAAACGAATGAAAGAAGATGAAACTGGATCCAACTTCACACGTGAAGCTCATGATACGTTTTGGGACTGTTTTAATGAAGTGGCAAAGGATAATAGTAGTGATTGTCGCGATCAAGAAAAACAAAATCCAATTGTTGACGAGATTAACTTTTTCTTAAAGACATCTCGAATGGATCGCAATCACGACCCATACATTTGGTGGTCAGTTAATTTGAATAAGTACCCGCAGTTGTCAAGGTTTGCTAGAATTTATCTTTCAGCACCTGAGAGTAGCGTTTACAGCGAAAGGAATAAATAAAATTAGAGTGTCTGTTTGTAATATTAAAATAACCGCTTTTTACTAAATGAATATGGATGTATACACAGTACATATATCAAAATAATTTTTTTTACAATTTATGTATGTCTGTCTGTCTGTTTGTTTTGGCTAATCTCTGAAACGGCTAAACATATTTTAATGGCAATTTCACTGACAGATAGCTGATGTAATAAGGAATAACTTAGGTAACTTTTATTTTAGAAATTGTTGTATTTCATAACTCTGCGATCTAAACAATAACTTTTTTGTTAAATTCCACGCGGACGAAGTCGCGGGCAAAGCAGCTAGTATAAATATATAAGTATCGACTATTGGGCGAGTAAAAACATTTACAACAATAGTTACATAGCGAGTGTATATTGATTTGTATCGTAAATAAATAATAAAGCGGTCATTACCAGACTGTTTTCAAGAAAGCTTTTCGTTATCAACTATCTAGATTAGATACGATGTACTTTTTACGATTTATTATTAAACGATAATTAATTAATTATCAGTCAATAACAGTCTACTTCCCTTATTTTGTTTACTCCCAGGGGGAGGGGTGTTTATTTATCGATTTATTTAATACTATATTGTACAAATTAAATTACATTAAGAAAAATAACAATATTGTAAGTTAAAAAAATCCACAAGCGCTGTTACGACTGATAGTGATCCCTTACAGACAACCCCTATCAATATAGAAAACTAGCTGACCCGGCGAACTTCGTACCTACCGCCTAACAGTCGATTCTTTATTTTTAATTTTTTTTTAAATACTTATCCTACCCGAAACCTCCACTAAAACTAAAACTTTATGGTATAGTATTAAAGTTTAAATTGACTTTTAAGTTGATATTATTACGAATCTTTTGTATGGGAATATAAAAATGTGTTATTTTTAGACTTTTTCAGGCAATTTTTGAAATTTTTCTCTCCGTAAGAACCATCCTCGTACTTCAAGGAATATTACAAAAAAAGAATTAGCGAAATCGGTTCAGCTGCTCTCGAGATTTGCGCTTAGCAACACTTTCAGCGATTCATTATTATTTATATAGATATTGGTAACATGAACAATAAAGCATGAAATATAAAAATTTAAAGTACATATAATTTATTTAAGGATAATATACTTTATTTGGTAATCCAACAGCGTTATGATATAACAATATAACATAATCCTGCTAAAATAATAATTGCGACCTTGTCAGGGTGGCTGTTTGTTACTCTTTCATGCAAAAGCTACTGAAATGATTGCAACGAAACCTATTACATACCTACGTAGATAGCTGGATCTAGACACAATTAACACATTGGAAACTTTATTCCGACGTTTCCATGGTATCCGATATTATGCGGGTGAAACACGAGGAGTAGACTAGTAGAGTAGTTAGTATTAGATAAATATAACTTTTACCAAATTTAAACTATATCTATCTGTGTATCCGTTTATATGTGTGTTTGTCTGTTGTGTCTGTAATCTTTACCTATATAGGTAATATGTCTGTAATATCGTAACTCCCTAACTTATAATAGTAACAATACGAGACGAGGGAAGCTCTGGAAACATCGGGTCTGCGAATAAGCAGAGAGAAGACCGAGTACATGCACTGCAACTTCAGTGACGTCAACAGCAAACACACCATCTGTCTGCAGAACACGCAGCTTAAAGAAGTAGGCCATTTCAAGTACCTAGGGTCAATCATCAGTAAAGATGGGTCAATAGACACTGATGTCACCCATCGCATAAATACCGGGTGGATGAAATGGAGGGAACTATCCGGCGTGCTATGCGACAGCCGAATGCCCGTGCGCATAAAGGGACGAGTATACAGAATAGCCGTCAGACCAGCCATGACGTACGGAGCCGAATGCTGGCCGCTCAAAAAGCAGTACGAACACCAATTGCACTGCGCAGAGATGAAGATGCTCAGGTGGGCAGGTGGTGTAACTAGGCTGGATCATGTTAGGAACTCACACACAAGAGGAACTTTCAAAGTGAGACTTATCCCAGAAAAACTACAGGAGAGCCGCCTGCGGTGGTACGGGCACGTTATGAGGCGACCATCTGACCACGTGACCAGGAAGGTGCTAGACATTGAAACTAAACGCCGAGGACGAGGGAGAATCACATGGATGTCTATAGTAAATAAGAACCTCAAAGAAGCCCAAGTCAAAAAAGAGACGACCCAGAACCGTGTTACCTGGAAGCGCATGATACGGAGGGCCGACCCCAAATAAAATGGGAATGAGCCAGGAAAAGAAGAAGAAGAAGACGAGACTAAATTACATTTTAAGGCTCAATTTGAACTGTTTATTTGATTGTATTTTGAAAAATTATTTGCTTTAAATAACAATAGTAACAACAGAATTTGATAAGGGCATTGTATGCATTCGTGATTTGTTTATAGTTAGAAAGTGCATAAAAATTCCGATCGATAATAATTAGTCGATAAGACCTCGAGATAAGATTAGTTTCCTACTTCCTATATTAAAATGAATAAACAAACCACATCGGTCAACAACTGATACAAATTTTAATTAAGTTTATTTAAAATAACTTAAGAAATTTGTAGCATACAAAATTTTTAAGCCTTTTTAAATGTAAAATTTGGAATTTGTATCTGTTCTGTGTGTGTGGTCTGAAAGAAGATGTAGTGACAAAAATTGAGAAAGGTATGTTGAGATGGTTTGGCCATGTCGAGAGAATGAATGAAGAACGATTGACGAAAAAAGTGTATAAGGCGAGTGTGAATGGAAGTGTTGGAAGGGGTAGACCTAGGCGGACGTTTGGTCAAGATTAACCTAAACCGAAGAGCATGTATGAAAGGAATAATGAAAGTGGACGAAGCGAAACAAGTATGTATGGATCGTAGCAAGTGGAAAGAAGTGGTCTCTGCCCTACCCCTACGTAACGTACGTACGTACGACAAGTAATACAACGTAAGTAGACGAAAAAAATTAACAAACGCACTAGTCGCCACTACGATTTTCAAAGGTTCCCTTCGATTTCCTGGGATGCCATCATCAGATCCTGCTTTCCTTATCATGGTAGCACCCTTGGGATATCTTCTTTTCAACACAAAAAGAATCATCAAAGTCGGTTCATAAACGACGAAGTTATCCGCGAACACGCATAAAAAATATATATACGGTCGAATTGAGAAACCTCCTCCTTTTTTGAAGTCGGTTAGAAATAGGTCTCAGTTGCGGCGATAACCTCTTCATGGCATTTAGCTTATGTACGTTTTGTTTGTTTTGTTTATATTATTGGTACACCTTTCTGCTTTATTCTCTTCATGTCAAGGTTCTTGTGTTCAAGGTGTCTAGAAGAAATAGCTCTTTTAGCGATAGGGCCGCCTTTTATTAATTTGTTGAAGTGAAACTTCTTTACGCACGCTTTACTTGGGGAGTAATCTGGTGAATGCGTGACGAGAGCGTTACGAAAATTGTGATCGGGCGAGGCGAACGGAGCAAGAGAGAGGTGCGAGCACACATTTTCTTTCTCTCTTTCTTTCATAGCCAGTTACGTTTCGTATATTTAAGACACAGAGCAGGCCTATTGTGCAAAAGTTTTAGTTCAGTCGTGTGGTCTAATGGACACACGTTTTTAGTTTGTAATCGTTTTATTCTTTCTCTGTTTATTCTTGGCGTACAATAAGAAATATTTGTATAACATTGAATTGAACGTATTTGTATGTATTACGATCACGATCGATCACGATTCAGCCTGTAATATCCCACTGTTGGGCATAGGCCTCTTCCCCATGTAGGAGAAGGATCGGAGCTTAATCCACCACGCTGCTCTAATGCGGGTTGGCGGATATATTCCCTACTATGAGTAACGATCGCTATCAGGTGTAAATGATAACAACCGGGACCGACGGCTTAACGTGCTCTCCGAGGCACGGTGGGGAGACCCACAAGGACTGCACAAACACCCAGACCACGGCAAACATCTGTATGGCCAATACAAATGTTGTCGTGTGCGGGGATCGAAACCGCAACCGCCCGCGCAACAGCCAATCGCAATCCAGTGCTGTGACCGCTGCGCCAACGCGGCGTCACAGTATTTGTATTGTATGAGACTATTATTTACAAAAAGAATAAAATAATGTACTTTAAGCCAAAGATTTTTAGGCCATTTTATGTGTTGCTTGTTACTCTACTTAGCGTGTACTTATCCTTATATTGATAGTTAAGAGGGTCTCTTGGGATGTCTTGAATGGAGGGACGGTAAGAGGGCTTATCAAAGATTAAGGCTTGTCAGGAAGAAGATGTAGTTCACGTTTGTCGACAGTTTTTTTAAACGTTGATAAGTAGCTGTTTGAAAATTGGTTGCAAACTTTAACTGGTTGATAGAAGGCTTTATATGTATGTATATTACATATACTATTAAAAAATCTTGATATAGAAATCAAGAAATTTTTGAAGTTATACTTCTTTTGGCGCGTTAGAGAAAAATGATGAGTAAATTTTTTTTTTATGCGATAGGGGGCAAACGGACAGTTGGCTCACCTGATGGTAAGTGAAACCAACATCCATCGACACCCGCTACATCAGAGGATTAGCGGGCGCGTTGAAGGCCTTTCAAGTGGGAGTATGCTCTTTTTTTGAAGGTCCCCAAGTCGTATCGGATCGGAAACACCGTAGGTTTCAGCTGGTTCCATGTAGTGGTCGTGCGCGGCAGAAAATGGCGTAAAAATCGAGTTGTTGTAGATTTTTACAATGCGCGTGTGGATACGAAGTAGTTCAAGCATGCATGAATAGATGCCGCTAGTTTTGCAGACAAGAAAGTACCTAGTCTTTATCATTTCTAAGAGATGGCGTTGTGGACTTATTGTCTAATTATTAAGTGGTAGGTTTTTTTGGAAGTATTTTAATACTCTAGCTTGAAGTATAACTTCTTACGTGCGTACATAAGTACACACACACTTTTATTCATCTATTATCATTTTTTTTTTGTATAGAAGAATAGTAACATCAATGGGCTTAAAATGTCCTATTTTCTTTATTTTAAACAATAAAAAATATGAAAAACAGCGAAAATCCTGCTTTATATCTTAGTCAATGTCTCATATTTTTTTACAATTTTACATTAAGCGAACGTAAATAACTCTAGGCACGTAATCATCACGTAACTTTATATCTATATACATATTAAGAAAATTGAAGTCTCTGTCTGTAATTTAAAAATAACTGTTTTTTTTCAAGTACATATAGTTATTTACACGATACTAAAAAACAAACAAACGATATATAAAAAAAAATTCTGTCTGTCTTTCTGTTTGTCCGGGCTAATCTTCGGAAAGGCTGAACCGATTTCTAAGGGACTTTCATCAGAAGATAAAAGAGATTGTGGAGCAACATATAGGCTATTTTTTGTTCCGGAATTCCCGCGAAATCGGGATATACGCGTGCAAAGCCATGTTTACCGCGCCCAAGTACCTACCGCCCCTGATAGATATGAAATAAGTGGAGCAACATATAGGCTACTTTTGGTCCCGGAATTCCCGCGAAATCGGGATACATATAAGCGTACAAAACCATGTTTACCGCGCCCTAGTACCTACCGCCCGGATAGATATGAAATACCTGACCAAACGTTTTCTATTAAATATAATTTTTGCGAGTAAATCTATATATCTATAATAATATTATAAAGCTGGAACATTATAAAGCTGAAAAGTTTGTTAGTTTGTTTAATCTCGCTAATCTCAGGAACTACTGGTTCGAATTGAAAAAATATTTTTGTGTTAGATAGCCCATTTACCGAAAAAGGCAATTTTTTCCTCAGATTACCGCGGGTGAAACCGCGGCGCACAGCTAGTAGAAGGATAAATCAAAAGTGACAGCCCACACTATTTAATTGAGATATAATGGAAAATATTTATAATAAATATTATAAAGAGGTAAAGTTTATAACTTTGTATATACGGGGTAATCTTCGCAAATACTGATCCGATCATGAAAATTCTTTCACTAACAGAAAGCTACACTATTCAGGAGTGACAAGATAAAAGGAAAAAGATAAAAATATATAAAGATTTTAAATCACCAGGATTTGAACCTGCGTCCTCTGACGTGCCGTGTCAACAATTCAATCTAATCAAGCATTATTATTTGCCTTAGAAATTAATTGGTGATTTTAAAACATTTATATTTATCTGATTTGCTGAAAATAGTGAGAGGCTACACTATTCAGGAGTGACATAGGCTATATTTTATTGTAATTGTACAAAAAAATTCAGTAAAAAAGAAAAATATTAAAATATATTATGAAAATGACAAAGAAACGAACGCCATCTATCGCTGTTAGATTTAACTATTTAATACTCTATTTTATTTACTGTCTATTTGAATCTATCGATGACGAAGTTTTTACGCTTTTTGATAGATGGCGTTGGAGCAACATATTATTTATTTAAGTGGTTTAAAATTTGTTCTTTATAGTATGTTATTTGGTTCTGTAATTTAAAATAATAAATACACGATATTATTACGATTTTATTCATCGCTGTAGGCGCCCGCTGCCGTTTATTTTTTATTTTATATATTTTCTCTTTACTTTCTGTTTTACTTTATCGGTACTCCGGACGTAGTTTTGGTCAAAAGTTTTCTTCAAAACTATTTTTGCATTTTAAAAAAGATAATTAACGCCCAACGAAGTGGGCACGGGTCGGCTAGTTTATAATATATTAATATTTGTTTTTAATATTTTTCTGGTGTACAATAAAGTATAAATAAATAAATAAATAAAATATTTAGTAGAAACCAATAATAATGCTCTTTTTTATGAAAAAAACCTATTATTGTTACCTTAGAATTAGTAAATATTGAGGAAGGCTGTAGGCTATTTTACCCCTCTAATTAACGCGTGTGGAACCGTGGGGCACAGATAGTAAAATAATAATATAATAACCTCAGTGTAATATCTATATCTAATTTAATTACACAAATACATGTGATATATTTTTCTGAATTACGAATGAAAAATTTATATCATAAAGTAAACTACAAACTACCTTTGCGCCAAATTTCATCTTTACACGTCAATCAGTTTTCGATATTTCTGTACGAGTGAATGACCTAACGATTTTATATGTGTATATAATATAAAATTCAATTTATAAACCTTCCTGTATATAACAGGAAAAACATTGTAAATATTAAATCTATATAATAAAAATGAATATTGCTAAGCGCATAACTGGAAAATAAATTTTAATTTAAATAATTTTAATGAAATATTTATTAATTTTTTTGAAAAATATTTTTTTTGTATGTTCCTTAAATCCCACGAAACGTTTTTATACTAATTAAAAAAAAAAACATAGACAGAACGAAGTCTGTCTGGGAAGCTAGTGTGATATACATATAATATTGTGTGAAATATTAAATTTGACGACGACAAATAATCAAGTCGACTTAATTAGTGATAAAGGTTAAAAAATATAACTATTTTTTTTCTAACAACCAGTATTATTAAATTTATTATTGCCATATGTAAAGAATGTAGTTTTTAGACAGCTAAACTGTAGTCATTTTGAAACTAACCAAACAGGTTTAAATGTAAATTTTGTTGATAAGTAAGAGAAAGTATTTAAAAACATTATTAAGACAATTTAACAAAGAGTAGTAATAAAATTGTGGTAGTATCAAAATAATTATGTTTTACTTTATACAGTAAATTTTAAATTTAAATGAAAAAGTAATTATAATATTATTTATCATGTCAAAAAATTATAAAAGTAAAAAAAAAATTATAAGTAAACACGTTTTCATATATTTTTAAACAAAAATTTGAAAAAAGCTTCATTCATTATTATCAAAAAGAATATTTTTAAATACCTTTTTAGGAAGTCTGGTAATATAAATTTTCCTTTTCATTATTTAACACTTTTGAACTTTGCACTAACGCTAAAATAGAGTAGGTACATAAAGAAGCACATTAAGATGTTTAAACTAATTACATATTTTAATATCTGAAAATGGAAAAATGTTAAATACAAGGAAATGTCTGACGAGCACTGCACTTTCCTCTTTAAACTAATGATTAAAAAAAAGATAAGATTGTGTATTTATGGTGTGTCAATCATTAGGCATCGCATTATCTGGATTTTTAATCTAGTTTAATCTACAAAAAGCTCTTTATATCAAACACATTTATAATCTGTCCAGCCATACATTATTTACTCCGTAGATATAAGAGATTATTTGCACTGTTTGCTTTGTGATACTATTTGAAGGATGGCCTTTTATTGCTTCCATGAACATCGATGTAAATGTGAAAATATATTTTATACTACTAAATATTTGTGCACAAAAATAATTAGCTACAGAATTTGAAAAAAAAAGGTTACAGTGTCTAAAAAGAATAAAACTGTATAGTGATGCCGTGCACACAAAAAAAAAAGTTGTGCTATCTACATTAAAATTTTACAAGTCTTACTAAGTTCGGAATATCGTGAGACTCCTCCTGCAAGATAGTGGGGGAGCTTAGGAGGGGGTCCCGGTCGTCACCAGGCCGGTCCGGAGGCCCCCGGTCTGAACGATTACGGCAGGCCCCGCATTTCTTCATTTCTATACATACTTCTCAACTTCGGACTGTGAATATGTCCACCAGGTTTATAAACAAAATGCTCAATAATTTTGTTTCAATGATTTTTATTCATATAATTAATATGTAAAATTTTGTGTCATAAATACCAATTATTTTTTTAATACTATAATTAAAAATGAAGTATGCAACAATTTTTTTATATCAATATAACTTATTTTTAATGCAACCTCTTTTTGAAATCAAAATAACATTTTAATAGATTTAAAGCAGTTATAGGAGAATACATTTTTACCAATAACAGTAAAGTTGTTTGACCTGTTTTTTAAGCCAATATATTTGTTGAAAGAACTATGAATGATATTGCTGAGGCATTACTTATAAGAGGGATACTGTTGTTTATAATTTAGTAAATTACTAGTATTACCTCAATGTTATAATCTAATAAGAATTCATCAATATAATTATGTCTCAGATTGTAACTGATACAAAACAAAAATTATATAAGAAAATACTAGATATTAAACTAACGCTACTGTTTAAGTGAAATGAGAAATCTACGACTATTTTATTTAGATGTGGATACTAAAACGACCCGTAAAGATCTTCTTTATACTAACATCAGGCATGAAGAAAATTCAATTATATGCAAATGAAATAATTAACCATTAGCCCAAATAATGTCGGTCTATCAATAACAACGTTTCGAGCTTTAGCTGTTACAGCTAAACCGACTAAAATAATAGTTACTTACAAAAATACGAAGTGCTCCTCGGAGAGTAGCTGTATTCCATAGAATTTATACAGGTTCAAATAATTAGTTCCATCATTGGAATTACAAGAGACAATAGTTTAACTATTTACACAATTTTTTACACAATTTACCTTAAAATATAAACTTCAAATATCGTAATTTTTATAATGAACACAATGTGCTTGCTTTCTTACTGACAAACTGACATTTTTTATTACAAACTGCAACGCTACAGAGTAAAATAATTATGATTTTCAGTAATACAATAACCGGTATTATAAAATAAAACCAATCGAACGTTATTAGTGAATTTACATCTAAGAATTAAAAGAACTTGTTTTAATCGTAAAAGTAATAAATTGCAGCAATATCGAACCTAAAATCTAACTAGAAGTTTTGAGTTGCGTTATACTATGATATTGTTTGTAAATTAAATAGTTTTTGTTTCCCATATGTAGGTATAGAAAATGAATATTTTTGTAATAAAATTAGAGTAGTAATTCAATTAGTTTTAGGTAAGATAAAATTAATGGTATTTTTC
This sequence comes from Melitaea athalia, assembly GCA_905220545.2. Taxonomy (NCBI): domain Eukaryota; kingdom Metazoa; phylum Arthropoda; class Insecta; order Lepidoptera; family Nymphalidae; genus Melitaea; species Melitaea athalia. Next base: position 4,919,802 of record HG992204.1, read on the forward strand.
ACAATGTACTTATGATCTTCTTTTCTTCTTTAGGTTATGTAATGGCTTTCGATTTTATTTGATTTTTAGTCCGAGGATTTTATTGGATTTTTGTGCAACTCTAATTGTCAATGTCATTTTCAGCAATTTTCATTTGTCTACACGTCATCTTGCTTGTCGTGTTTTGTCAAATGTTTAGAAGTTAAAATTTTATTGGAAATATCAAGTTATTACTAAAACTAAAATGGTAAATATGTGCTTGGTGCATATACTTGTTAATTTTATCAAATTAGTGAACTGCTTTAATATTAAAAAGGCCAACAACTTAGAGTACTTTCCGGCATATGTAGTCATATTTAATAAACATTTTTCATGTTTTTAGGTGCTAATAGCAGCTACAGTATGTACTAAATCGGGGAAAGGTAAATAAATATAGTTTTATTGGAAAAAGGTAAATGAGGTAAATGAATTATAATATTATTTTGAGCTTTTTGCTTATTTTATAATTTCCCATTTTCAGCCCTTGTTTCACGACAGTTCGTCGAAATGACGAAGGCTCGTATAGAAGGGCTTTTAGCCGCATTCCCTAAACTAATGACTGGTGGGCGACAACATACATTCGTCGAAACCGAATCTGTCAGGTATGTTGTCCTTGGTTTAACTATACTTATTATAAAAATAAGTCCCCCGGCCGCGTCTTTCTGTCTGTCTGTCTGTCTGTCTGAACGCGATAAACTCGAAAACTACGCAACGGATTTTTATACAGTTTTCAACAATAGAAAGAGTGATTCTTAAGGAAGGTTTAAATATATAATTTATTATGTTTGAATGTATATTAGCAGAAATACGGCGATAAATTTTGAAGAGGTCGCAAAAAATCTCGCCATCAGGGACATTTCCTCGCGAACGCCGCGTAAACTAGCAAAGATATAGTTAAGTAATGTACTAGCGAATTCAAAATCTATAAAAATGCTACAAAAAAGTCCGCGACAGCATATCTCTATCTCTTACGGTTGACTTACAATAACCACTTTTATGTTCAAATTTGTAATTAAAAACATTACGTTATTTTCAAAGCTATTTTCTTTAGTTCAGTATTAATCCTTATCCAAATAAATAACTTAGTTAGCTTAAGAATTTAATGCAGATTAAAATTACCCTTTACACTATATCAATCAGATGAATAGTTTTTGAGATATCGTCGTTAGAAGTAATTTTTAAAAATAATTAATGCGCAACGAAGTGGGCACGGGTCGGCTAGTTATATTAAAGAAAAATTCTTACTTTATTAGTTGATAGACATACCATTCTACCACTCAGGTTATTTTCGTAAACGAAATTTATTGCTAACTTTATATCAATACATATTATTATAAAACAAAGTCGCTTCCCGCTGTCTGTCTGTCCCTATGTATGCTTAGATCTTTAAAACTACGCAACGGATTTTGATGCAGTTTTCTTTAGTAAATAGAGTGGTTCCAGCGGAAGGTTTATATGCATAACACATGCATAATATAGTAGAGAAACGCTGATAGTTTTTGCAACCGTGCGAAGCCCGGTACTAATTAAACTAAAAACTAGTAAACTCGGTGTGCTCAGTAGAGCGAAGCATTATTTCACGCCTTCCCACCGTCTACAATTATACAAAGCGCAGATCCGGCCCCACATGGAATACTGTTCTCACCTGTGGGCGGGGGCGCCCCAATATCAGCTCCTTCCATTTGACCGCGTTCAACGCCGGGCGGCTCGAATCGTCGGCGACAAGGTTCTCTCCGGTCGGCTTGATTCGTTGGCGCTGCGTAGAGATGTTGGGTCACTCTGCATCTTCTACCGTATCTACCACGGGGAGTGTTCCGAGGAATTGTTCGGATTAATACCTGCAGCTGAATTCCACCACCGGACATCGCGTCAAAATTCAAAATTTCATCCTTATCACCTCGATGTCCGGAAATCTACAACAACTCGATTTTTACGCCATTTTCTGCCGCGCACGACCACTATATGGAACCAGCTGCCACCTACGGTGTTTCCGATCCGATACGATACGACTTGGGGACCTTCAAAAAAAGAGCATACTCCCACTTGAAAGGCCGGCAACGCGCTCGCTAATCCTCTGATGTAGCGGGTGTCTATGGATGTTGGTTTCACTTACCATCAGGTGAGCCAACTGTCCGTTTGCCCCCTATCGCATAAAAAAAAAAAAAAAAAAGCCAGGGCGGATCGCTAGTACATCATAATTTGCTGTGTCATAGCATCAATCTTATCCTAATAAATATGATTTTCAATACAAAAATAATCAATCATATCTATAGATCTTAAAATTAGCCTATTGAAAAAAAGTTTCTGCTCGATAACATTTTATACACACAATGACATCTAATTTATTAAACGTAAACTGAATAGATAGCAATGTATGTTCAAAAAATCTACTATTATTTAAAATGTATGTAAATTTGTTTTTTAGATATGTGTACCAACCATTGGACAAACTGTATATGTTGCTTATAACAACAAAAGCTAGCAATATTTTGGAGGATTTGGAAACACTGCGGCTCTTCAGTAGAGTAGTGAGTTATTGATCTGATTTTTTAAATTCTTCGATGCTTGATAACATTTAATGTATTTTATGTTAGTTCTGTATAAGATAATTCTAAGCTTCTAGACCCAGTGGCTCTTAGAGCATGAAGTTGAAGTATAATAGACTTGACAACTGGTGTTAACTCTCAATTAGACCCTGTTTTGTGTCAGTCAGCTTAACTATAATTGACCAAATATAAAATAATGCTCTAAAGTTATGCTATAGCTAGGATCTAGCCGTGACTGAGTAAGTCAAAGAATAGCGTTGAACAAATTTCTTGTCAATCTGTTCAGCCTACTGCAGTCCACTGCTGGACATAGGCCTCCCCAAGTTCGTGCCGGACATCCCTGTTTTCGGCAATCCTCATCCAGCCTACACCAGCAATCTTACGTAGATCGTTGGTCGTTCCTTGAGTATATTATAAACTATACTTAGAAATAAATAAGTTTAATAAGTTTGATAACAAGGAAAAAGTTTAAAAATAAATAAATCAACTGTTTGCAAATCAAGGTATCAATGTAATTGTAGTAGTTGTAGCAATTCTTCTCTTCAATTTCAAGGTGCCCGAATACTGCACTCAACTCACTGAAGCTGAGGTGCTGAACCAAGCATTCAATCTTTTGTTTGCATTTGATGAAATTGTAGCACTTGGATACAGGGAGAGTGTAAACTTGGCTCAGGTAACTTTATATTTGTGGATAAGAAATTTAATTACTATACGAGTTATAAAAACTACTTCTTGTAATATTGCAATGTTTTTTTTTTTTTTTTTAAATAATACACAAATAGTGTTTTGTAAAGGCCAAAAGATCTGTTTATTATATACAAATTAAGTGTGATTTTTACTAATCTGTTTAATGGATAAAAATTAAATAATTGACTAAACCCAACTTGACGAAATACCAAAGAAGTTTGGTATATTAAAAGTATATATCCCATAAAAGTTGCATTTTGTACAGGCTTCATACTGTTGGTAGGTAAATTTATTGTTAAATTTTTAAATAATTTTTTTTTAATTTTGAATTAAACATAGCTTGGGCAGGAATTTTCCAGACACCCCTTTTGCGATTTTTTTTTTCTTCTAATATATTAAAATAAATATAAAATAATTTTCATCCAAGTAAAGTTTGCCTCTAGTTCGGATCTCCTTCTATTAGATAATTTTTAAATCTCCTTTTAGGTACGATCATTTGTCGAGATGGATTCACACGAGGAGAAGATCTACCAAGCTGTGCGACAGGTATTAATAATAAAAATATTTATTTATAACGGAAGTTTATTAAGCTTTGACACATTGTACTAAACCTAAAGAGTAAAGAGAGAGAAGGGAAGGGAGATATAGATTAAAGAGAGAGTTAGAGATACTTTATTGACGTTAAAGAATTGGGTTTAATTTAGACACATCTGAACTCATAATATTGTGTGTCGATAAATAATCAAATTTCAGTTCATATAACTGGACATTCTTTTTCTTCTTCTTCTTTTACTTTGGCTCCCTGAAGGATTTGCCAGTATCCGAGTGAAGCTTAGTTTATGTTATAAGGATTGTTATGTTAGGACGGGAAACTTTGCTTTGTGTAAGGCTTTGCGGGAGTGCAAGTTGTACGAGAAGAAATAAAGCCTAAGAAATGAATCAGAACAAACGTCGGTGTTGTTGCGAGTTTATCATAATTTTAAGTACCGAGTTAACTGGATATCAAAAATTCAAAACCTTTTTATATGTTGTGACAGAGGGTACATTCATTAATTTTTTTTTTAATATGTAGATGCAAGGTGTTTTGACAGTTGCAGTAGCGTAGCGTAGGGGGGCGGGGGGGGCGTCTTCCTTGATCCCTCAAAATAGTGGTGTGCGTTCAGAGCAGTCGGTCAGATTAGTAAAAAAAAAGTCGATCTACAAAACAAGTAGGGCGCGTCAGATTTAAAGAAAATAAGTTCATTACATCCAGAAAACAAAATTACTTTAATAATCTGACGATTTGAACGTGACTTAAAAAAGTTGCAAAAAAAATGTTTACCTCGAAATATTCCTCGAAATTATTATTATTAAACTTACTTAAAAATTATAGAATTAATATATTCTGCCGATTTCCATAAGCCGAAGTAGGTACTTCCCGCTCCACGTCTCTCTTTAAATATATGTATTTTATAATTTATATTTTTTCTAATGAGTTTTTTTATTTATACATGAAAAAATCAACAACAAAAAAAAAAAATTGCGTGCGTATAAAGTACACATGTCAGAAGGGAAACTTCTTTGTCAAAATAATTCAGAAAAACTAATTTAAAATACAAAAAAAAACTAATTGAAAAAAAAACAACAAAAAGCCAACGTCACGCGGTGTTCCTGGGTGGTCACCCATCCAAATACTGACTGTTACTGACGTTGCCGCATTACCAGTCGCTTAAATTTTACCCCTCATTCGCCTAAAGAAGTTTCACTTCATAAATTGTTTCTCAGATTAAGAAAATTCCTTTACAAAATTGTCTGATTAAGGGTGGGTACCACTAGTATATCGAGTTGAAACGTCTGTATGAAAATCTGATGCGCTCTAGTATTTTATGGTAACGATTTTTTTTTGCATTTTCAAAAATCAACTAGGTATTTTTGGTCACGTCCAAATCGTCAGTTTTTATAATAGGATACTCTTAAGGGCTCAATTAACACTTCTCTTAAATTACTGACACGCCGGAAAAAACTTTTTTTTTTTCAAAATGTCTACCTCTATACAGCTTTCCACACCGAGCAATCCGGCAGATTAATATCTCTCTGTAAACAGAAGTTTGTAGACTATATGCGCTATCAAAATCTGACGCGCTCGAGAATTTTTATTCTCCTTTTTTACATTTTTGAAAATCCGTACACGCTCCCCAAAAGACACCCCGTTACAAAAGAGTAAACATCATAAATATGAAGTAATTTTTTTTAGCATCTAATCTTCACGATCCAATAGGTCTTCAAAAGGTGGGAGTGACTACAAATTTAGCATTCTGGGCTACCCTGGGACAAATAATCGAAATGTCTAGAGAGTTTAACATCCCACTCTATATCGGTTTTGTCGACTTTCGCAAGCCCTTCTTCGACACCGTGAAATGACATATATTATGTGAGGTTGTCCAATCTTATGTGTACCTTCGTTCCACTATCGCAAGCACCGGAGGATGCGAAGACGAGATTCAAAGGAGATGTGCTATTACACGTTCTGCCGTAGACAAGTTGAAAAGAGTCTAGTGAAACCGTAATATCACCAAAGCCACGAAAGTCCGCCTAATGAGAAGCTTAGTCTTCCCGATATTTATTTATGGCGCAGAAACGTGGACGGTTAGACTCAAAGACCGACGCAAAATCAATGCACTCGAGATGTGGTGCTGGCGGCGGCTGCTGCGGATCCCTTGGACAGCGTTTGGGACCAACATTTCGATCCTGAAGGAATTAAATATCAAGCAGAGATTATCGTCGACTGTGCAAACACGAATCCTCAAATATTTCGGACACTTTGTTCGAAACGAACAATCCATGGAGCGTTCCGTTTCGAATCGTTGTCCAGGCGCAGATAGAGGGCAAGCGGTCACGCGGTCGATCATCTACGCGTTGGACAGACCTCATCAAGACTACGACACAGACCTCCATAGTCTAGAGTTCTCGAGACGCTGAAAACCGCATCAAGTGGAGGCGTATAGCGGGGGCTGCTTTAGCAAATGAATCGTCATCAACCACGACCACTTCGTCAAGAGTGAACGAATAAGGAAAGAAACTAATAATCAGCGAGAATGACTTCTAATACATACATACAGACAGTTTAATAAGCTTTTTTGTTTAAAATATAACCTGTACAATGCAAAATGATGATGACTGTTCTTGCCAAAAAGTTATCTATAATAATGTATGTAATGTATAGTATACGTGAAATTTAAATACCTAAATAAGGGTGGCAAAATTTTCTTCCGCACCGGGCGGCCGACAACCACGCTACGCCACTGGACAGTTGTTTTTTTATTTTTATTATTAGCATGTAATTCTTGACCATACGCTGGCGTATTGGTCAATGTTACTTGAGCTAGAGATAACAGGTTGAATTCCCACACATGAAAAACATATTTTCGCTTTTGTTGATCGTGATCTGGAAATCTAAGCTTGTGTGTCCCAGTCATTGACTGTGAGATGTTCATTGTTTATTATATTACCTAGGTTTAAAGAATTTTTTTTTACAAATACAGACTCAAGAGCGTGAAGCAGCAAATCGTATGCGGGAACGTGCGAAGGAGCTTCAAAGAGAGCGTTTGGAGGCCGCAAAACGCGGGCAACCTCCACGCTCACAGACTGGATTCGGTTAGTGATGTGCTTAATACAAAAAGAAATTGGTACTAACCGGTTTTTATTCTTCTGTATTTTTACCGATTTTTACAAAAAATTGTTGCATGTTTTATTGGAAATTTTTATTTAATGGTTTCATAAAAATGTATATTATAGATACATATTTTTTTATGTGTAAGTAAAATCTATACTTAATATATAAAGCTGAAGAGTTTGTTTGTTTGGTTGTTTGTTTGTTTGTTTGTTTGAACGCGGTAATCTCTGGAACTACTGGGCCGATTTGAAAAATTCTTTCACTGTTAGATAGCCCATTTATCGAGGAAGGCTATAGGCTATGTATCATCACGCTAAGTCCAATAGGAGCGGAGTCCACGCCGACGAAGTCGCGCGCAGAAGCTAGTAATTAATATAGAACTTATTTAATTCAGGCAGTGGATTCGGAAGTTCTTCTATGTCATCGTCGGCTGCCTCTGAACCCATCACTGAGAAAATACCAACAACGCCTGTTCGGGAAACGTGAGTTGCTAATGTTATGTTTGTATTTATTAACATAAAATACATAATACCTAATCATAACTACACATTAGTGCAAAGGTCACAGCAACTGGCTGGTGAGCTAGCAAATTCCAATATTTGTATTAGTTATACAGATTCTCAGTTGTACTTGTACTACCAAAAAGTTTAGACACTTGAATATGAATATTTTAATGAATATCAACTTGCAATCGAATAACACTTCATAATACAAAGTAATTCATACTCATCATATATATATGCAAACTGCGTAATGACCTTCCTTCTGAGATTCTCCCTGAGTGCTACAATGTTAGGGATTTTTAAGCGTCCAGTGTACACATATCTTTTCTTTAAAGGCCAGCAACACACTTTGCTATGTATGTATATCCATGGGCAACAGTTGCCATTCAACACCAGATGGTACTGTCCAATCTTTTGCTCCCCCTTATAAAATACCCCTCAGGGGGTACAAGTACAACAATTTGGGAAACACTGACCTATATGTATATGTCTATATTAATATGATAAAGCTGAAGAGTTTGTTTGAATGTGCTAATCTCAGGAACTACTGGTTCGAATCGAAAAATTATTTGCGTGTTGAATAGTCTATTTAACAAGGAAGGTTGTAGACTATATAATATTGCTTTAATGCAGGGCACAGCTAGTTTATATATCGTCGCCATCATAGAACAATGGTGCATTAGCAAATCTGTAACTTTATACCAGAGCACTTAACGACGTTTTGTATGATATTTTTATAATACTATATATTTAATCTCCTTCAAATTTGAACATTTGGTTGTGTGTATAACTATGACAAGCAAAGTAATTTCTTAATATAGTTTGTTTTTTTGTTTTCTTCAAAAAATCACGCGTGCATAAAAATGTCGAATTCGGTTCTTCTCTGTTGTAGGACTGCGACGATATAATATTATTTTGTTCCAGTCGCACCGCGACCCGGTCAGCGATGAAGCTGGGGTCTCGCGGTGCGGACGCGGACACTTTTGTGTCGCGCCTCCGAAGTGAAGGAGACACCGCGGCGGCTGTGACCGCCACTACTAAGATCGAGAAGGCTCCCACTACCACTAATAATAAGGAGTAAGTTTTTTTATACAATAATTGTGTTGTGTACTAGCAAACAAAAAAAAAAGGTGTGTGTGCGATTCGCACACGATAGAAGTGAAACTTCTATGGCAAACTAATTTAAAAAAAAAACTAATTTAAAATTAGCGGCTTGCAGCGCGGCTCGTCCTTCCCTGTCTTTTTGCTGTTGCATCCGGTTTGAAATCACAACGATTCTAAAGAAGTTTCACTTCAAAAACAGACTACAATTTCATCGACAAGTAATACAACGCACTGACACAAATGTAACCAAGTAAATACTACAAGCATTAGCTTTCGATTAAAATAAGAATCATCAAAATCGGTAAACGTAGTATAAAATTGCGGTTTAATACAACATAGGTCGACGAAAAAATAGTCAAGTAAATACGCATTATTAGATATAACTCGAAAAGTCCTTGTCAGATGTCAATTAAATTTAAATGGGACCACATGAGACGCAAAATCTTTGGATTAAAAAAAATCCTCGAAATCGGTCCACCCAGTAAAAATGGGAACCTTCTTTTTTGGAGGTCGGTTAAAAATATGTCGGCAACTATGTGTACGGCTCACCTAATGGTAAGGTGTTACTGTAGATAGACGCATAACAAGTGCGTCGCCTACCCTATACCGAGACAGAGTTATAGCTGTCTCTCTCTTTCGCATGATAAGCGCCGTCATCCAGTCTCGTTTACTCTCGCTCAGTGACAGAGGTATAGCTGTCTCTATCTTTCGCATAATAAGCGCCATCGTCCGATCTCGTTTACTCTCGATCACTATACTGACGCGTCAGTATCTCGAAAATGAACCATAAACCTAGTGAGCTAGAGATATACACTGGCGACAGAAAGTTTCCGGACAAGCTTCTTGTTTACTTTTTAATTGAAATATAATGCATAAACACGTTAACTTGATCTACAACGAAAATGCTATGTTAGTTTACAACGTGTGTACGATCGTCGATCGTGTCTTCGACTTTCCTCCCTATCCCTGCGCACTGTTTTTGAAAAACAAAATAAAATCGTCATCCGTCACATTTCGTACGCATTTGGCATGCGACGAAGTGAACGTATTTGAATTAGTTTTTTCTATTTGTTATAAAAATTGGATTATTTTTTGCATTTTTTTGGATTTCTAGTACTGGTTTTATTATTTTCCTATAATTATATTACTTTTAAAGTAAGTACATTTTTTTGTTTTGTGGCATCACTTCCAGTAACCTTGTAGTCAAAATAATTAATGTTTTTTTAATAATTTATTTAAGAAAATGGAAAGGCACCCTAATACAAGTATAGAACAACGTGCATCTATTGTTGCTCTTCTCAATGAAGGTTTTACTATACGTTATATTGCGAAAAAATTAAAAATACCACGTTCTACTGTCAGAGATGCCATCACTCGTTTCGAAAAAACTGGTTCAAATCAGGACAGAAAACGCAATGGGAGGCCCCATGTAACTTCTAAAGCAGAGGATAAGTCTCTAATCATCATCTCTAAAATGAATAGGAAGCTTACAGCACCGGAAATTCAAATGCAGTTAAATAAAAGTCATGATAAACAGATATCAGTAAGTGTAGTAAAGGAACGCTTACAAAAAGCTGGCCTAAATGGCAGAATTTCTACAAAGAAACCACTCTTGCGACGCAGAAATAGAAAAAAAAGACTAGTATAAGCCCTTGCACATAAACACTGGACGGTAGAAAACTGGAAACAGGTTCTGTGGACTGATGAGTCCAAAATCGAAATGTTTGGGAAAAAGCGAAGAATTTATGTTCGTCGCGGAGCTTCAGAAAAAATGCATCCCGATGCTATAACTGCTACTGTTAGACATGGAGGTGGCTCTGTGTTGGTGTGGGGGTGTTTTTCATATGCCGGAGTAGGGGATCTCTACAGAATTATAGGAACCCCGGACTGAAAATGGTTACCATTACATATTAAAATTGCATGCTAACCCTTCTGGGATGCGCCTAATTGGCCGTGGGTATGTGTTTCAGCAAGATAATGACCCAAAGCACACATCTAAGCTTTGTCTCAACTATTTAAAAAATAAAGAAGATAGTTGTGAGTTAGAAATAATGAAATGGCCCCCACAATCTCCGGATCTAAATCCAATAGAATTATTGTGGGATAAACTGGGTCGGAAAGTTAGAAAATTGAATCCCATTTCTTCGGATGATCTTTGGAAGGCTCTTCAAACATCTTGGAATAATATTCCAAAAAGTGTGTTAAAAAAACTTATAAAAAGAATGCCCCGTGTAGTTAAAAAATTAGTGGCGGTCAGAGGTGGTTTCATTGATGAAAAAAAATTGTAGCAGTATAAAATGAAAGAGATAAAAAATGTTGATGGTTTTAATTGTAGAATGTTGCCTTTTAATATTTTTAAAATAAAACTTGTTTTAACTTAATTTTTTTTATTCTTAAAATAATTGTTTTCATAAATTTTCATCATGTCCGGAAACTTTCTGTCGGCAGTGTATGTGAAACGCAAGTGAGATGATGAGAGATTAGCTCATTTGAAAGGATGTGTTTCATTTATATCTTTCACTCATGAGATACCCAAGTCTATTAGTTAGCTGTGATCTTCTAGGTTAAGGTACTTCCCCAATTTGGCTGCTCCAGATTTTGAGCAGGATCTTTTTCTCAGTAAAAAGTATATCATGCTTTGCAATAAATACAAAGTAGTTTAAAGTAGGAAATGTCTTGTTCTGAGTCTGGAATAGGCTGACTCGTACTGAGGAACTATCTCAACCATACTGATAACAATGCCACTTGCCACCACTAGCAGTAAAGAGTAGGTATTATGCGTTACTGTATCAAGAGGTAGGGTATAGCAAAACTCTTTAAGCTACAGTAACAGCGAACCATTAGGGAAATAATGATATCGTCGGCAGATAATATAGATAATATAGTTGTTTGCCATCCTAGTAATGTAAAAAAAAGTGCATACGAATGATAAAATAATAAATACATACCAAAAAATATAAATGTCTTGTTTTTAGACAATGTTTAATATGTATTTATAAACTTGTAATATAATTTTCTTTTGTAGTGTTCATTTGAGATTTGAAGAAAGATTGAACCTAACAGCTGGTCGGGATGGAGACATTCAGAACTTCGAACTTTCTGGTGAGATAACCCAATGAAATACTAACTTAATATTAAGTGCATAATTTTTAACGGGTATATTTATTATACCTGTGTAAACCTGAAAAAATTTCGTTGTTAAATGTAATTAAAATTTTCAGGATTGTTGACACTGCGTATTACTAACGAGCAGTTTGGTAGAATCCACGTCCACGTCGACAATAAAGACACAAGACCATTGCAGCTACAGGTGAGTTTATAGGAACTAGATATTTTATTAAATCACATAGGCTATAAAAAATCACACCAATTTCTTTATTATTTAGATTGTTGTTGTGTATGCGTATAAGTATCTAACAATTGTGTATTGTGAAGATGTTAGTATGTAGTTTATAAAATGACATTCCACCAGTATATACATATAGGCATAGGGTAGTCAGTTAATTGAAAGATTAGGCTATATAACTTGATATATTTTGGGTATTAAGTAGCGTGTTTATTGACTATTAATCTATATCTATAAATATAATCATTACTAGAGACCGGATTATATGCAACATAAAAAGCTTGTTATATGCATGCAAATATGCATGAAAAATGCTTGAAATATGCACGGAAATAGGCAGAATATGCGAAATTAAATGATAAATTTTATGAACCCCCCAAAGTAACTTTTCTTTTTTTTATTTCAAAATCAGCATACAATGAGTAAATTACTTTTTGATAGGCGAAAATAAGTATCGTAACATGACATTAAAATTATTTAAATTTTTTGTAAACGTAAATTCCAAAATTTCCAAAATTTCAGTGGTGAAATTGTATCTTCGCTCATTTAGAATATTTTTGTAAGTGGAAAAGGTTCGCTCCACATAACTATGGGTAGAATTTTAACTTGGGTGCTATGTTAGTCTATAAGTATAGACTGATAGTTTCTGGCAAAAGTTCTGCCATCCCATTATAAAAACTATCAATTAGACACAAACTTTCAAAACCTGGGTTATTGTTCAATATGTTTTCAAAGTTTTTTTTAAAGGCCATAGGACGATAAGCTTATCGAATCGGCCCCAGAAAGGTATTGGGCTCATAATTTCAGGAAATGTTGGTACTCATAAGATACTTTGATGCTGCAAGTTTCAGATTTTTATCTATTACCGTTTCCGAAAAAATCCGAAAATAATGAAAATCAGTAAAAAAAAATTCTCAGCACCGTGTGAATCGATTGATCTAAATACCGGATATGTTGTGGGGCATGATGGTACCTTCTAAGAAAAAAAATATGAGTAATCTTGGTTTACTTTAAAGGAACCTTAAAAAAAACGAGGTTATTTTTTTAATTTTAATTTTTAACCATGTTACGATAACGATAACATTATGAAACTATTTTTTTTGAATTCCTCATTTAATTTCCAATGAAATTATGATCTTGGATTTTTTTTAAAAAACGGTACGCCATATTGAAAAAAAATAAAGACTGATTTTTTCTTTTTATTAAAGATAGATAAAAATCTGAAACTTGCAGCATCAAAGTATCTTATGAGTACCAACATTTCCTGAAATTATGAGCCCAACACCATTCTGGGACCGATTCGGTATGCTTATCGTCCTATGGCCTTTATTCAACAATGTTATTGGCAACGCAGAGTTAGTTTGGCGTTGTTTGGATAGATTCAGTCAATGCCAGACGGTGAGTTTCAAGCTTTTTAATACTTTCAGGTATGTAGGAAAAATGAGTGCAAATCACGGCTATGTAATATTGTAAATGTACCGATAATATGCATCATAACTAGATCTTAGGTAAAATATGCTATTACCGCTGAGAATGGCTTAAATAAGCAAATGCATATGCAAATATGCAAATGCATATAATCCGGTCCCTAATCATTACATATAATAAAACTAAGTTAATAAAATGTGGGTGCCGATAAAACTTAAAAAGGAGTCCCGGCACTATAAAGAGACTTATATAGTGTGATAGCCCTTCATGGGGGATAAACTCGAACAAGAAAGTTCCCGTTTTAACCTAAAGGGCGTGTTTTTAAAGATATAAGGCTTTTCCAACCCTTCAACTTGTTTTGTTTTATGTAAGTAGGTCGGCAAACAAGCGTACGGCTCACCTGATGGTAAGCAAACACCGTAGCCTATAGACGTCTGCAACACCAGAAGTATTGCAAGCGCGTTGCCGACCCTATCCCCAATTCCCCCCACGAGCTTTGGTCACCTTACTCACCAACAGGAACACAACACTGCTTGAAAGCAGTATTATTTGACTGTGGTCTTCTGTAAGATCCAGGTACTACCCCAGTTGGGCTGCTACATTTTTGAGCAGGAAATTTCCTGCTGTGCCCTACCTGAGTTTGATTAATTAAATTAAGTGTAGTGGTGCCATCTGTTGTCGAGTATTTGAACTTCATTCAGAACAACGGTTATTTGGGTTGCATTTCGAAAGGCGATGTGAAGAATTGCAGCATGTGTAGTAATGGCGCGAAATTTCAATAAAGTCTTAAATTACATCTACACTAATATTATAAAGAGAAAAGATTTTTTGTTTTTTTGTTTGTTTGTATTGAAAATCCTCCAAAAGTACTGGACCGATTTTAATGATTTTTTCACTAACAGAATTTACATTATTAGGAAGTAACATAGGCTATATTTTATTTCTTAAAAACTTAGACGTGCAAAAAAACGGGTTATGTTCACCAAGGTGCAAAAAATCGTCTCAAATATTTCTTTCCTTCGCGTGCGCTACTTAAATGCTTAAAGATAAGACAAAATGATGTACGACTGAATTTTAGGACTAAAAAACATCTACAAAAATGTTCACAAAATAATTATTTTACCCGAGCGAAGCCGGGCCGCCCTGCTAGTAAATATTATAAACATAAGTCCCCCGGCCGCGTCTTTCTGTCCTCCTGTCTGTCTGAACGCGATAAACTCGAAAACTACCAAACGGATTTTAATACGGTTTTCAACAATAGAAAAAGTAATTCTTGAGGAATGTTTAGGTATATAATTTATTATACTTTTATGTAAATTAGCAGAAATACGGCGATAAATGTTGAAGAGGTCGAAAAAAATCTCGCCAACTGGGAGCTTTCCGCGCGAACGCCGCATAAACTAGCAAAGATATATTTGAGTAATGTACTAGCGAATTCAAAATCTATAAAAATGCTACAAAAAAGTCTGCGATAGCATATCTCTATCTTTTACGGTTGACTTACAATAATAGACCAGGGTCGATAATTTTTAAAACCAAAAAAATAAGAGTAGGATGAAACCCATTAGAAAAAGAGGGAAATATTATAAAAATGAAAGAAAAATTAATTAACGGGCGATCTGAGGTCGGGAAGAGAATGGGGGTGAGTTTTTAAGGGTAAAAAACGGTTTTTCTCGATTTCGGGCAAAACTAAAAGTCCTATCGAAAAAAGTCAAATGGCAAAGTTGTAGGTAATAAAAAGATCTAAAACTTTTGTATTTACACTTTTTTCACATAACCTCAAAATTTATGTGAAAAATTCAAAAAAACAAGTTTTTGGTTTTTTATTTTTCTTTTACAAAAAAAGTTTTTTTAAGAAATTTGGTGAAAACTTACCTTTTTATGTCCCAAATACGCTGTAATTTATTTGATTAAAAATATTTATTTTTTCACCTTATTTTGAATTAATATCGAAAAAACACCCTAATTTTCAATCGAAAACTCACCCGTCAAAATATCAGCTTTTTTTCAAAAAGTTGGTATGTTTTCTGTTCTTTGAAATCTCTACTTTCCGATGGTGAACAAAAAATATATGTTACTATAGTAAATCTTCTCAGAAAATGCAAAGAAATAACAGGTAGTAAGGCCTCTCTTGGCCCTCTTAGCCCGTTCCCCCACTTCTCTATGAAATAGGTTTTGATGGGCCCAAATTGCCCGCAGGTCACTTAGGTATATAAGTTATCTTAAAATAGCAATAAATAAGCATCTACGTATATAATTTAAAGAAGATTCTACAACTTTCTCATAATAATGTAAATGTCTTATTACATAATTTTTTCATTTTCTGAGCATTTCTTTGAATTTTCTGAGAAGATTTACTAAAGTAACATATTTTTTTTTTTTACATTACGGTTGTCGCGACACTAAAATTTTAAAGACAAAGATTTTTGTAATTATTACTGAAAAACGATACTAGATTGTAAATTACGTAAAGTTACGGTAGTGGCACATCACTATTAATGATTCGCAAAAAACCAGCAACACAGCTTATGTCAATTTAGTCCGTACTGAAAAAAAACAGGGTATAGCGGCGAAATTTAATCATATGTCTTTTGTCAAAAACGTTGTCAATTGGTTGTCAAATATTTATAGGTGCGTTCAGAAAGTGTTTTGTGTATATTTTTCACTAATATACGTAGGAGATACGAAGTTTACATGTTTTTTTTATTTTTTTATTTACTAAGTCGACAAACAAGCTACGGCTCAGTACGGCTAGTACGGCTCACCTGATGGTAAGTGACTACCGTAGCCTATAGACGCCTGCAACACCAGAAGCGTCTCAAGCGCGTTGCCGACCCTATCCCCAATCCCCCCAGGAGCTCTGGTCACCTTACTCACCAACAGGAACACAATACTGCTTGAAAATAGTATTATTTAGCTGTGGTCTTCTGTAAGGTCGAGGTACTACCCCCGTCGGGCTGCTCCATATTTTGAGCAGAAAATTTCCTGCTGTGCTCTACCTCAGTAACGGGTCATCTAGTATTGTAATATTTTATTACAGTACCTACTCGTAATAGCCTTGCAGCCTTTAGTAGCATAAAAAAGTTAATAAATAAGTGTGCGTGCGTGCGTGCATGTGTGTATTTGCGTGCGCGTGTGTGACAATGGTTTTAATGAATATGATGATATGCAGACCCACCCGAACGTGGACAAGGAGGCGTTCCGGACGGACGGAGTGATCCGACTCAAGCAGGCGCAGCGGCCCTTCCCGCTGAACAGCGACGTGGGCGTGCTCAAGTGGCGCCTCGCCACCGCGAGCGACGACCGCGCCGCGCCGCTGGCGGGTGCGTACCGAACTGTACTGTACTGTAGGGGGAGCTATAAGCGTGCTCAAGTGGCGCCTCGCCACCGCGAGCGACGACCGCGCCGCGCCGCTGGCGGGTGCGTACCGAACTGTACTGTACTGTAGGGGGAGCTATAAGCGTGCTCAAGTGGCGCCTCGCCACCGCGACCGACGACCGCGCCGCGCCGCTGGCGGGTGCGTACCGAACTGTACTGTACTGTAGGGGGAGCTATAAGCGTGCTCAAGTGGCGCCTCGCCACCGCGAGCGACGACCGCGCCGCGCCGCTGGCGGGTGCGTACCGAACTGTACTGTACTGTACTGTAGGGGGAGCTATAAGCGTGCTCAAGTGGCGCCTCGCCACCGCGACCGACGACCGCGCCGCGCCGCTGGCGGGTGCGTACCGAACTGTACTGTACTGTAGGGGGAGCTATAAGCGTGCTCAAGTGGCGCCTCGCCACCGCGACCGACGACCGCGCCGCGCCGCTGGCGGGTGCGTACCGAACTGTACTGTACTGTAGGGGGAGCTATAAGCGTGCTCAAGTGGCGCCTCGCCACCGCGACCGACGACCGCGCCGCGCCGCTGGCGGGTGCGTACCGAACTGTACTGTACTGTACTGTAGGGGGAGCTATAAGCGTGCTCAAGTGGCGCCTCGCCACTGCGAGCGACGACCGCGCCGCGCCGCTGGCGGGTGCGTACCGAACTGTACTGTACTGTACTGTAGGGGGAGCTATAAGCGTGCTCAAGTGGCGCCTCGCCACCGCGACCGACGACCGCGCCGCGCCGCTGGCGGGTGCGTACCGAACTGTACTGTACTGTAGGGGGAGCTATAAGCGTGCTCAAGTGGCGCCTCGCCACCGCGACCGACGACCGCGCCGCGCCGCTGGCGGGTGCGTACCGAACTGTACTGTACTGTACTGTAGGGGGAGCTATAAGCGTGCTCAAGTGGCGCCTCGCCACTGCGAGCGACGACCGCGCCGCGCCGCTGGCGGGTGCGTACCGAACTGTACTGTACTGTACTGTAGGGGGAGCTATAAGCGTGCTCAAGTGGCGCCTCGCCACCGCGACCGACGACCGCGCCGCGCCGCTGGCGGGTGCGTACCGAACTGTACTGTACTGTAGGGGGAGCTATAAGCGTGCTCAAGTGGCGCCTCGCCACCGCGACCGACGACCGCGCCGCGCCGCTGGCGGGTGCGTACCGAACTGTACTGTACTGTACTGTAGGGGGAGCTATAAGCGTGCTCAAGTGGCGCCTCGCCACTGCGAGCGACGACCGCGCCGCGCCGCTGGCGGGTGCGTACCGAACTGTACTGTACTGTACTGTAGGGGGAGCTATAAGCGTGCTCAAGTGGCGCCTCGCCACCGCGACCGACGACCGCGCCGCGCCGCTGGCGGGTGCGTACCGAACTGTACTGTACTGTAGGGGGAGCTATAAGCGTGCTCAAGTGGCGCCTCGCCACCGCGACCGACGACCGCGCCGCGCCGCTGGCGGGTGCGTACCGAACTGTACTGTACTGTACTGTAGGGGGAGCTATAAGCGTGCTCAAGTGGCGCCTCGCCACTGCGAGCGACGACCGCGCCGCGCCGCTGGCGGGTGCGTACCGAACTGTACTGTACTGTACTGTAGGGGGAGCTATAAGCGTGCTCAAGTGGCGCCTCGCCACCGCGAGCGACGACCGCGCCGCGCCGCTGGCGGGTGCGTACCGAACTGTACTGTACTGTACTGTAGGGGGAGCTATAAGCGTGCTCAAGTGGCGCCTCGCCACCGCGAGCGACGACCGCGCCGCGCCGCTGGCGGGTGCGTACCGAACTGTACTGTACTGTACTGTAGGGGGAGCTATAAGCGTGCTCAAGTGGCGCCTCGCCACCGCGAGCGACGACCGCGCCGCGCCGCTGGCGGGTGCGTACCGAACTGTACTGTACTGTACTGTAGGGGGAGCTATAAGCGTGCTCAAGTGGCGCCTCGCCACCGCGAGCGACGACCGCGCCGCGCCGCTGGCGGGTGCGTACCGAACTGTACTGTACTGTAGGGGGAGCTATAAGCGTGCTCAAGTGGCGCCTCGCCACCGCGAGCGACGACCGCGCCGCGCCGCTGGTGGGTGCGTACCGAACTGTACTGTACTGTAGGGGGAGCTATGAGCGTGCTCAAGTGGCGCCTCGCCACCGCGAGCGACGACCGCGCCGCGCCGCTGGCGGGTGCGTACCGAACTGTACTGTACTGTAGGGGGAGCTATGAGCGTGCTCAAGTGGCGCCTCGCCACCGCGAGCGACGACCGCGCCGCGCCGCTGGCGGGTGCGTACCGAACTGTACTGTACTGTAGGGGGAGCTATGAGCGTGCTCAAGTGGCGCCTCGCCACCGCGAGCGACGACCGCGCCGCGCCGCTGGCGGGTGCGTACCGAACTGTACTGTACTGTACTGTAGGGGGAGCTATAAGCGTGCTCAAGTGGCGCCTCGCCACCGCGAGCGACGACCGCGCCGCGCCGCTGGTGGGTGCGTACCGAACTGTACTGTACTGTAGGGGGAGCTATAAGCGTGCTCAAGTGGCGCCTCGCCACCGCGAGCGACGACCGCGCCGCGCCGCTGGCGGGTGCGTACCGAACTGTACTGTACTGTAGGGGGAGCTATAAGCGTGCTCAAGTGGCGCCTCGCCACCGCGAGCGACGACCGCGCCGCGCCGCTGGCGGGTGCGTACCGAACTGTACTGTACTGTACTGTAGGGGGAGCTATAAGCGTGCTCAAGTGGCGCCTCGCCACCGCGAGCGACGACCGCGCCGCGCCGCTGGCGGGTGCGTACCGAACTGTACTGTACTGTACTGTAGGGGGAGCTATAAGCGTGCTCAAGTGGCGCCTCGCCACTGCGAGCGACGACCGCGCCGCGCCGCTGGCGGGTGCGTACCGAACTGTACTGTACTGTACTGTAGGGGGAGCTATAAGCGTGCTCAAGTGGCGCCTCGCCACCGCGAGCGACGACCGCGCCGCGCCGCTGGCGGGTGCGTACCGAACTGTACTGTACTGTACTGTAGGGGGAGCTATAAGCGTGCTCAAGTGGCGCCTCGCCACCGCGAGCGACGACCGCGCCGCGCCGCTGGCGGGTGCGTACCGAACTGTACTGTACTGTAGGGGGAGCTATAAGCGTGCTCAAGTGGCGCCTCGCCACCGCGAGCGACGACCGCGCCGCGCCGCTGGTGGGTGCGTACCGAACTGTACTGTACTGTAGGGGGAGCTATGAGCGTGCTCAAGTGGCGCCTCGCCACCGCGAGCGACGACCGCGCCGCGCCGCTGGCGGGTGCGTACCGAACTGTACTGTACTGTAGGGGGAGCTATGAGCGTGCTCAAGTGGCGCCTCGCCACCGCGAGCGACGACCGCGCCGCGCCGCTGGCGGGTGCGTACCGAACTGTACTGTACTGTAGGGGGAGCTATGAGCGTGCTCAAGTGGCGCCTCGCCACCGCGAGCGACGACCGCGCCGCGCCGCTGGCGGGTGCGTACCGAACTGTACTGTACTGTAGAGGGAGCTATGAGCGTGCTCAAGTGGCGCCTCGCCACCGCGAGCGACGACCGCGCCGCGCCGCTGGCGGGTGCGTACCGAACTGTACTGTACTGTACTGTAGGGGGAGCTATAAGCGTGCTCAAGTGGCGCCTCGCCACCGCGAGCGACGACCGCGCCGCGCCGCTGGTGGGTGCGTACCGAACTGTACTGTACTGTAGGGGGAGCTATAAGCGTGCTCAAGTGGCGCCTCGCCACCGCGAGCGACGACCGCGCCGCGCCGCTGGCGGGTGCGTACCGAACTGTACTGTACTGTAGGGGGAGCTATGAGCGTGCTCAAGTGGCGCCTCGCCACCGCGAGCGACGACCGCGCCGCGCCGCTGGCGGGTGCGTACCGAACTGTACTGTACTGTACTGTAGGGGGAGCTATAAGCGTGCTCAAGTGGCGCCTCGCCACCGCGAGCGACGACCGCGCCGCGCCGCTGGTGGGTGCGTACCGAACTGTACTGTACTGTAGGGGGAGCTATAAGCGTGCTCAAGTGGCGCCTCGCCACCGCGAGCGACGACCGCGCCGCGCCGCTGGCGGGTGCGTACCGAACTGTACTGTACTGTACTGTAGGGGGAGCTATAAGCGTGCTCAAGTGGCGCCTCGCCACCGCGAGCGACGACCGCGCCGCGCCGCTGGCGGGTGCGTACCGAACTGTACTGTACTGTAGGGGGAGCTATAAGCGTGCTCAAGTGGCGCCTCGCCACCGCGAGCGACGACCGCGCCGCGCCGCTGGCGGGTGCGTACCGAACTGTACTGTACTGTAGGGGGAGGGGGGCGCCGGCGCCTGAACTCATCTGAGTGAGCATCAGTTATACCGCGGTGAGTCTTTCATACGACATATATGACGCCGCGTTGGCGCAGCGGTCACAGCACTGGTTTGTGACTGTTGCTCGAGTGGTTGCGATTTCGATTCCCACGAAAACATTTGTATTGGCCATATAGATGTTTGCCATGGTCTGGGTGTTTGTGCAGTCCTTGTGGGTCTCCCCACCATGCCTCGGAGAGCACGTTAAGCCGTCGGTCCCGGTTGTTATCATGTTCACCTGATAGTGCGATCTATCATAACGTGCGCGATCCACGTGTGGAGTTCTGAGTAGCCCTCCGCGACGACTAGCGCTATTGAGTAAAAACGGACTTCCCAAAACAACGGCTCTTTTTTAAAAGCAGGCGCAGTGGCCCTAATTGTTACAAATAGAACCTTTATTCTGCTTTTCAGTTAAAGGTTTATTTCATAGGTTTTTTCTTTTTGCAGTTAATTGTTGGCCGTCTGAAGGTGCGAATGGCGGGTGTGACGTCAACATTGAATATGAACTTGAACAAGACCATTTAATTCTCTCGGATGTCTCCATCGTAATACCATTGCCGTAAGTACCTATTTTTTTTTACTTTTAAGATTAGTAATTTTGATTATTCGTTTTTAATCCACTACGCGCTTAAAGATATAAAAATAAATAAAAAACTTACCATTCATGACATATAATCAGATTACGATATTATACTTTTTACAAAGTAAGTTTTTGCAACACTTGTAACTTTATAACTTTGAATTTATTATTTAATGTGTAAATTTCAGAACTGGCAACCCAACTGTGGTAGTGCACCAATGGGAAGGAACTTATACACAGAAAGGACGTAGCATCATCTGGAATATTCCAGTGATAAACAAACAACAGAAAACTGGAACCCTGGAATTTACGTAAGTGTATATTATATGCAAAGTAATAATAAATAATATTAGTTTGTACGCTAATTACGTCATCAGTTCGATTTAAATATATTTTTGCAGCACATAACACAAAAAATGATAAAAAATTCATCAAAAATTTTGCATCTTACAATAGTTAAAAAAAAATTTTATTTTCTAGTGTCTCTCCTGCCATCCCTAACGACTTCTTCCCTCTAAGCGTATCGTGGACGTCAGACACATCACTAGCGATGCTCACCGCTACTAAAGTGACTCAGGCGGAAGACGGTTCAGCCGTTGACTTCTCTCAGGAAATTAGTTTTCATGCCGATAAATATGAAATTGTTTGAAATATACTTTTTTGCCGTTATAAATTCCATGTATGATTATGTTTATGATAACTAATGAAAATAATTATAGTTTTATTTTCTATTATTACAGAATTATTTCGAAGCTTTTATAAATTAAGGTTAAATAATAGATTTATCATGATAGGTGTATCATATTTATATGATAAAAATATGATGTAAAATTAGTTTAAAAAACAAAATAATAAACAAAAGTATTTTAATAATATTCCCATCCTAGATTTACATTATGTGACCATTTTCTTAATATTTTCTTTCAAATATTGGATTTATTTATAGTGTTTGTAAGTAAGCTGTAAAGTGGCAATAAAAAATATAAATAAAAGTGTGTTTCGTTATTTTAAAGAACATTCAATTTGTTTTGATGTGTCGATTCGTAACTTTATTTTTTTATATTTTTGCTTATCACTGTTTTCAGAAAGGATTGGCTTTGAGACGAGGAAATGAATTAGACCTAACTGATTCACGTTAGTTTTTTTCATCATTCTTAAATAATAGCCTTTTGCTAACTAGTTAGTGCACCTTCAAAAATTTATTAAGTGACTTTATAAAGATTTATACACCTATTATATTTTCGTAATATAGTTGTTACTTTTTTTAGCTAGGGCAAGATTGGGAAAGAAATTACTGGAGTCGCATAAAAATTAAGACTATTTATGAATGTATTACTTTTAACTCAATTTATGTTTAAGTATGAGTTACCTCTATAGACATTAACGACAATGCTATTTTAGAAGTTAATAAATTGAAATTTGATTTTATTGTCACACTATTTTTTTGTTTTAGTTTTTTCTGATTTAAAAAATATACACGTCAATGCAACAGTGGTGAATGAAAAGCAATATCCATGGATAGCGCGCGTGATTCATTCGAAGAATAATTTAGCGCCTTTCATGTGCACAGCAATATGTATTGATGACAAAATATTCATAACGGCAGCTCGATGTGTAGCAATGTATTTATATCTCCTATTAACATTTTTAATAGCAATTATACTAAGTTCAACTCATCTTTGCGCGCGGGTATATGTGTGGGTGTCCCTGACCGTCTGCTACACAAATTAAAGTTGTATAATTACAAGCGCACGCACACATAGAGCCGCGCGCAAAGATGACTTGAACTAACTATACTACTGATTGGTCAATGTAGTTTTGAATACTAGTAAAATATTGTAATAAGTGTGCCAATTCACAGTCGATAGCATGGCGTTTGCTCAATTGTGGAATATTTAGTAGTAATAGTTACAGTTTAGTTCATCACATAAGAAATATTGACATTTGACAGTTACACTATCGAAAACTTCGAAGATTCCCCAATGCTTGAAGACAAAAGTTGTTAGTTGACATACGGAGCCAAGACGTGGACACTGACGAACGGACCGGTCCACAAGTTTTAAGTCGCTCAACGTACAATGGAACGGGCTATGCTTGGGGTTTCTCTCAAGGATAGAATTAGAAATGAGATTATCCGTGAGAGAACGAAAGTAACCGACATAGCCCACAGAATTAGCAAGTTGAAGTGGCAGTGGGCTGGTCATCTGTGTCGCAGGACCGATGGCCGTTGGAGCAGACGGTTCCTGGAGTGGAGACCGCGTCTTGGCAAACGCAGTGTGGGACGTCCTCCGGCCCGCTGGACCGACGATCTTCGCAAGATTGCCGGTGTAGGCTGGATGAGGATTGCGGAAAACCGGAATGTCTGGCGCAAACTTGGGGAGGCCTATGTCCAGCAGTGGACTGTAATAGGCAGAACTGACAAACTTACTATCGACAACTTTATAAATGACGACATGTGAACTATAGATTATATTGATTTTCACTATCCCAACACTACTATTGAGAATGAACTACACAAAAGTTTATTATTTTTAATAGTAGGTATTAGTGTTAGACTTGAGCCTAATATAAATACGGATATTATTAGATAAATATGAAACTTCTATTTCAAACCACCATTTAACTCTGGAATGTTCTGTAATCGGGGGCAAACATATTAATACTTTAAAAAAGGCTTATGACACTAACCAAAAATAAATACTTAAAAAAGGACTTTTAAAACTACCGCTTGTTAGCTTGTTGTAAAGCTTACTTATATATGTAGTAATTTTACTAAGCCCAAACATTTCTTGATAGCAAGTTGATAGTGTTGTTCTCAATCTACATCCGTTACTTTTTTGTGTTACTTAAAACCTGTTCAAAGATACGAATGAACTACAAACTACGACTCCTGAGAGTAGAGAAGTAACCACAAAGACAGAAAAAAAATCGCACGTTTTAACTGTTTAGAAAAATATAGGTATATACCTAATTATGGCTGTTATTTTATAGGCTCAAGATTGCTTATACATCACTCATATACCAAGGAGTCAGGTTAACAGTTAAGGCATTAGTGATGCCCACAAAGGAATCTAAACAATTATTTGATGATATAGGTTTTATTATAGTAAATGATGAGTTTACTGGTCAGTGGCAAAAGATTCGCACATACAGTAAAAGGCGTCCAGACAAGTCTTTTGAATGGTATAAGAAAATTTTAGACGGTGCAGGTGATAAATATGATCACAAGGTTGTTGGATATGCCATGAAAAAGGTTAGCCATTAAATGTACTTCTCTCTGCATTGAAACCCAAGAAGTATACGGCTGTCCAATTTCAAAACACAGTAAGGGACAAATTTTTCGAAATAGATTTTTTAGCATTTTTCGTTCCAATGGAGTCGTGTGAACATGATTTGATTATAATTATAAAAAAAAATTTTTTGTCCCTTACTGTGTTTTGAAATTGGACAGCCGTATAGTGCCTATAATATACTGTTTTTAGGTTTCTTTCTATATATTTTCAAGCCCTTCTTGCGCTTGGAACGTAACAAAATAATTCTATATTTTAATTAGAATTCTATCAAATATTTGACAGGGTTCTGATGTCACACCAATATGGAAATCCAAATACGAGTTAACAGAACTTAATGTAGTGGTTGGCGTATATCTATGTCAAAGAATCATAGCAGTTGGTAAGCCTAAGGCATATGAATTACCATGCTACCATTCATGTGGGCACAAAAATCACTTTGCTAATGTCAAAATATGTCAAAATTACCACGGGACATTAGGTGGGGCGTTGGTAAACATTAAAAGCAAAATATTATTTGGTGTTGCCACTTGGGCTGAAACAGATTCAAGATTAACATATCACTTACCAGTTGGGTTTTCCGTTCCTAACTCCGATTCTTATTTTGAAGATTACGCTTGCAGTATAAAAATACGAAATAGTAAAGAAGTTAATGCAGAAGCAGGATACTATCAAAAACTTTGTGATGGCAAAAGAAAGCATAATGTTGATATGACAAATCATGATATAGATTATGATGACACAGAATAAAATTAGCATAATTTTTTTTTTAATAAAATTTATTTTACCTTAAAACAATGCACTTATATTACATAAAAAATTCACAAAGTAGTTAATCATGAGCTATCTATATTGAAATTAAATCTAAATTCACCAGAACTTGTAAAGTTTAACTTTTCCAAGTTCTGGTTTTGTTTATTTGGAGTTTTATTTTTATCTGGGGCATCATTTAAAGAGTTTGACTCTGAGTTACCGCTATTTTCAACAACTGTGGTACTTTCAGGCTCTTTAACATCCTGTGGTACATTAAAATTAAATTTAAAAGAACTATCTCCCGTTGTCAAAAAAGCAGATTTCCTTAAAAATGTAGCTTTTGGCTGAGCAGGACTGTCTGAAATCTTTATTTTGCTTGCCACTGAAAAGAATTACTGTTAGTAGATAATATTACGAAAAAATATTATTCAATAAAATATAAGAAGAAAAAATATCATTGACTCAATAATAAATTACATATTGTTTAATTACTGCTTAATTTACTTATATCTAGACACAAACAATAAAAATGAAATCATTCTTAAAAAATTAACATTTTTCTTAGACTAACCTTAATATTACTTTTAGTTAGCTAGGTATTACCAAACACCTACTTTTAGCTAATTTCTTCTCTTCAGCTGCCATTTTCGCTCTATAATCACCGAAATGTGTTCTCATTAACTGTCTTTTGCGTATCATTGGTTGGTTATTGTTCTTCAATACTGTTAAAACTTTCCACGCTTCTTGTACTGAAAAAAAAAAGATAAAAAAAATCATTACAAATATTAAAATTAATTATATTTTGTGTTTTTTAAATCATATCAAAAATTTTTTTTCGATCCAGCGGGATTTGAACCCGTGCCTTCTGACCTGCCGTGTTAGCGCTTTGCCAACTGAGCTATGGATCCAGATCTAGCTGGGTCGAAATTCTTGATATGATGATGTTGGTTTTTAAGCAAACCTTGGCTCCGTCTATAGCGAGTTCTTTACAGACCCCGACTACTCAAAGATTGCATATTACAATGAATTCTTTGACAAGAGACAATACCATGCTATTTTTAGTTTATTTTATTTTTATTTTTTTGTGTACCCACACACGAGGAAATTATAAACATTTTAAATCATATCAAATATTTTTTTCGGTCCAGCGGGATTTGAGCCCGCGCCTTCTGAAGTGCCATGTCAGCGCTCTGCCATCTGAGCTGTGGATCCACATCTAGCTGAGTCGAAATTCTCGATATGATGATTTTGGTTTTTAAGCAAACCTTGGCGCCGTCTATAGCGAGTTCTTTACAGACCCCGACTACTCAAAGATTTTATATTACAATTAATTCTTTGACAAGAGACGATACCGTGCTATTTTTAATTCGTTTTGTTTTTATTTTTTGTGTACCCACACATGAGGAAATTATAAACATTTTAAATCATATCAAAAAATGTTTTTGATCCAGCGGGATTTGAACCTGCGCCTTCTGACGTGCCATGATATGACGGCTCCGTCTATAGCGAGTTCTTTACAGACCCCGACTATTCAAAGATTTCATATTACAACGCGGGTTCAAATCCCGCTAGATCGAGAAAAAAAAATTTGATATGATTTAAAATGTTTATAATTTCCTCATGTGTGGGTACACAAAAAATAAAACGAATATAATTTAAGTGATTATATCTAATAATGTTTTACTTACATTGTTTTTCGTTGCCTTTTTTCTCTGCTAAAGTCCTTTCCAACTGTTGTATACACCAGCACAGTTGTAATTGAAATTCTCTAATAGATTCTTCTGGGTTAGCATTGTCCGTTATATCTTTATCAGGTTTACAAGACTTTTGAATAGTGTTGCTTTTACCTTTATTGTGGAGTTTGGTTGCTTTCGGCATCTTTTCCTGATATTACTCAACAGTTATCAAAATTTAGTAAGCAAACTAATTTTTCTGAAAAAGTAATTGCTATGAACTGTTTATGCGTTTATGTTATTATTTAACCCAGGAATAGATACAGACGTTTTGTTTTTGGCTTGCAGACAGTTGTGATTACTTTCTTACTTGATAATCCGAAACCTCACTGAAACACAGCCTTAAATGAGAAACAAATGAGAAATTTCAGTTACAAACAGTTATTTTATTAACCAATAACTTGCAAAAGCATAGCTAATAGCTTGACTCACGGTCACAGAATATATTTATATTCAGTGTTGCCACTTGCCAACCCCAAGAAACTAAAAAACAGCAGATCACCAATAAAAAAACAGGAGAAAACAGTAGGTAAAGTAGAAAAAGCAGATTTTATACTTTCCTCGTATAATTAAAACAATCACCTACTTTTACCTATTGGTTATCAGGACTCGCATGCATTATTAGGTATGTTTTAATATTGATCACAACATAATAAAAAATAAAAATCAAAATAAAATTATTTTCTACTTTCATTTCATTTCATCTTCATTATTTTCAAACTTTTCTTTATGTGCCTTTTTGTGGCTTCAAATGAGTAGCAATCGGTTATTTCGGATTTAGTGTATAAGTCTCCTTGAATAGTTTCAGTCGATATTTTGTTGCGTAATTTAGTTTTCATAATATTTATGGGGTCGTTCAAGTATTACGTAACGCAAATTTTGAAGATTTTTGACCCCCCCCCCTCCCCCCATGTAACGCGCCGTAACGTTTTTCTGTACCCCCCCCCCCAGCCCATAAACGTTACGTAACACCCCAATTGACCATTTTTACCCAAATGTCACAACGCTCGCGTCTGTCACAAAGTCGCTTAAAAAATCGCGTTTGCGGTAAGTATAAATATACAAAATATATATATACAAAAAGGGATATAAACGAAAAGGGTTGCCAATTTGGGAGATTTTAGTACACTAGTTTTTTTTATTTAAATAAAAAACAACGTTACGTAACGCGTTGCTCGAGACCCCCCCTCCCCCCTGTAACGCATCGTAACGTTTTACAAGACCCCCCCTCCCCCCCTAATTGCGTTACGTAATACTTGAACGGTCCCTATAACTGAAAATAATCTTTTCACGGTGGCGCTGGTATGTGGTAAGCACAAAAGTTTCTTCACCAATTCACAAAATTCACACAAAGGTTACATTATTTTGTGAATGTTTGGAATGTTTTTAAATATCGGAAAAATGCGTTTTGGATAATTTTGTTCATGGTTAATTTTGTACAAATTTTGTTCATGATTTCCCAGTGCATAAAAATATGAGTGTCAATCACATAAGACTCAGGTCGGGGAATTCCTTCAAATCCCGACAAGAGTACATATACTGCCATCTATATAGTAATCATTGTGTATTATTATATAGTATTAGTGGTTATCAAAACATATTACATAGTGTAATAGGTGACGCTGAACGCTAATTGAAAAACAGTAAAAATTAGGAATGAAACAGAAAACAGGGCCATCGATGTAAAAACAGTAAATCTACTGTTAAAACAGTAGGATTGGTAACACTGTATATATTATATATAATTATTTATAATTTTATATATGTATACATTATATTATACACAGATGTTCACAGATAAATAATTTTATATGCTATCTGTGAAATGCTTGATAGATAATAAAAGAAAGCTATTGGAATTTGATAAGAATTAATTGAATCTCGGATTGGAATATTTTTCCTTTGTTGATTGACCACGACATCTAGCCACGACCACAGAACACTATTACTGGCCACGACATAGAGCATAGCATGGAGCCATAGAGTATAGTAAGTATATAGGGAACATGGAGCTCTCTAAATGCCACGACGGTTTTTTATTGTTCACAATACATAATAATTATTGAATATTTTTACAAATTAGCACGCGAGCAAATTAAATTAGCGCAAGGGCAATTTTTTCACGCTTGATACTTTGATAGAGTAAAAAATAATCATTTTTCAAAGAGATATGGCTATTTTAAGTAGAGGAAAATTGAAAATTATATTTCTATTTTTCCTCGGAAAACGAAAAACGGGCTTATAAATTAATTAACGTAGGTCGAAAGGGCTAATTGAGATCTATAAAATGAGATTTTTTTATTTTGAAATTTTAATATCTGCAGGCTGGAACGTGCCCGGTATGGACGACGACGTGATGACAAGTTGGCGCAAATGCCACAGCATTGGTTTCTGGCAGTCTGGCTGTTGCGCTGACGCTGACGGTTGCGAGTTCGATCCCCGCACATGACAAACATTTGTATTGGCCATACCACAGACGTTTACCCTAGTCTGGGAGTTTGTGCAGTCCTTGTGGGCCTCGGAGGCCTTCGCTCCCAGTTGTTATCGTTTAAACCTGATGGCGATCGTTACTCGTAGTAGGAAATAATCATATCCGCCAATCCGAATTGGAGAAAGAGATTAAGAGAATATACTTACAAGCTACATTGGCCGCATTCCACTAACGAGTAAGCGATCGCAACGCCCGCAATGCCAATTCTATCGTTCCACCCACGGCTCCACCTAAGGCCCGTGGTCGTCGCGAGCGATCGCTCGACGTCTTAAATGAAGTTACTATTTGCAATCACATCGCGCCCACTTCGTCCACAAAGTATAGGTAGCTCAGAGTTTGGCTTTCATCAAAACGTGTCGGGAATTAAAAAAAAAACTGTCAATGTCAAATTGTGAATGTTTAAATCTCTCATTCGATTTTGCAAAAACGCAACGGTAAGTTCCAGAGAATCCATGTTGAATTAAGTTTTACTCCAATCCATGTGAAATATTCACTCACAACCCACAGCTGTACGTTTTCACCATGCTGCCATATTGCGAGAACACAGCTAACATAACACCTGACAGTGCCCAAATATGCGTTTTACTTAAAAAATTCGCCCACAACGCCCATCACGTTTTTTACGTTAGTGGAACGGCAATTTCAGCGGTCGTGATCGATGGCGTTGTTTGTGGGCCTTAGGCAGTGGCGGCCTTAGGGGGTGGCGAACGGGGCAATCGCCCGGGGCCTCGCGCTTGCAGGGGCCTCGCGCAACAACCCAAGCAAATTAAAAATAATATAGATTTTTAACTGTATTTTTTTTAATTAAAATTATTAAAACATATTTGAGGAATTCGATGACACAAGATCGGTTTTCAGTCATTGCTATTCTTTAAATCTAAAATAACGTAGCTCATTCGTTAGATTATTGTGCTTTAATAAAGATTTTAGTCTTAGGAAAAGCCGAATAGTCTAGTCGACAAGTTGAAAATGGTCGAAAATAGAGATACTACTCTTAAAAGTATGTGTGATAGCTCGTTGGATTCGGAATGACGTCTAGAAAAATGCTCTAAAAGCGTGCACATAAAAAATTGCAAAAGTTATAAACAAATAAATTAACAATTGTGTTTGCTTGCAAACGAAATAAAAATGACTTCAATTAGATACATCGACAAGTAATACAACGTAGGTAGACGAAAAAATAGACAAGCAAATACGCGTTATCAAAGACTACTCAAAAAGTTGTGAACAAATCTCGATGAAATTTAAATGTAGCATGATGATAAACACCAGCTTTCGATTAAATTAAAAATCATCAAAATCGGTAAACCAAGTAAAAAGTTATGCGATATAATACAACGTAGGTCGACGAAAAAATAGTCAAATAAAAACGCATTATTAGAAATAACTCAAAAAGTACTTGTAAGATCTCAAATAAATTAAAATGGTACCAAATGACACGCACTACCTTTCGATTAAAATAAAAATCATCGAAGTCGGTCCACCCAATCAAAAACTCTGAAGTAACATACCTACATAAAAAAATACAGTCGAATTGAGAACCTCCTCCTTTTTTAGAAATCGGTTAAAAAGGAAAAAATTGGCATTTCGTTTTTTGCCAATATTTCATAAACTATTAATATTTAATTTATTTGTTGAAAAATTAACTTTAAGTTAAATTATACTAATTGATTTGTATTTCTGTGTGTATGTTTGTAATAAATAAACTCAAAAAGTACTGGACCGGTTTAAAAAATTCTTTCACCATTTGAAAGCTTAGTTATCCCTGTGTAACACAGGCTACTTTTTATCCCGGGAAAATAATAATTATGTTTCCACGGGAAATTGTTTGCGCACACGTGTGAAAGCCGTTGAGAACAGAGCTAGTCTTAAATAAATTAACCAATGTGTCCAGTGTCGTACTCGCTTTTGACGCCGCGCGCGCAACCTTAAAATGTCACGTGGAAACCCATTTTCAGTTTTAAATTAAAATTATAAATAATGGAGATAGAGTTCCGGGAGTGGGAAGTTTTTTATTGGAAATATCCTCTTCTTTCAGAATCTGTTTTTGAAATTTCTTAAATATTAATAGTTTATGAAATATTGGAAATAAACGAAATACCATTTTATTCCTTTTTTTAATTGTTTATAACTTTTGCAATTTTTATGTGCTAAAACACCCTTTTAGAACATTTTTATAGCCGTCATTCCAAATAAATTAAGGTATCACACATAATTTTAAGAGCTATATCTCAATTTTCGACCATTTTCAACTGGTCGACTAGACTAGAAGGACAAAGGGCCTCGCAAAGACTTGCCGCCCGGGGCCTCGCAATGGGTAAGGCCGCCTCTGGCCTTAGGTGGAACGCGCCCATTGCCCCATTAGCGAATACCTAACCTCAAAATTAGTATAGGTATCAAAATTGTCAAATGTGAAATGTCTAATTGTCTATGTCAATGTCATAATTGTCATATAATTTTTAATTTCTACACGAGAGAGAGTATGCCGCTTGGAAGATTTGGAAAAATTACACTATCGTGGTAATTAGTAACTAAATAATACAATTACAGTCCATAAATTACTAAGTATACATCATTTTATTCTAAACTAAACATCTCATACTTACTCCAGGTTATTTTAATCAGTTTTTGCTAGCTTATTTAATGTATTCTATAAATAATTGTAATTAAACATTTATAAAATATTTAAAATTAAAATTTTTATTGAAAATGAAATTTTCTAATTTATCTTATAATATTACTTTGACAATTTTTTAATATTTATTTCAGGTTAGCTGTTACAGGAATAAGTTTGTCCCTTTTCGGTGTAGCAAGGAATTCTATAAATGCTCGTCGCCTTGATAATATGAGAGCACGTGAACGTATGCGCAAATCTAACGAGGGCGATTATCCTGACGTGTACAGGAAACTGTGAGGTGTGTTTTCCACTACTATTTACATAATTATGTATCTACATATATCAGCCAACTGTTACCCAAAACACAAATACATAAATAAAATATAGAAACGCCTTAATCTTTCTCAATGGCCCCTACTAGGATTTTCTCCTGTATCTTGGGGTCCGGAAACACATTACAAACCTAGGAAAACACTTGTATGGCCGATATAAATAACCCGCAATATCCATAAGTTAGTGCTGTTACTCTTGCGCTAATGCGTCATCAATACAGGTATTACGATGCCTGCCTTAAGAACAGTGTAGGGCAATAGCCCCCCACTTGATGCCCCAGATGTTTAATAAAACATATTTATTTATATAGGGGTTCGATTCCCGCTTGGAGTGGATATTTATGTTTTTCATCTGTAGTAGTCTTTGTGGGTCTCCCCACCGTGCCTCGGACAGCACATTAAGCTGTTGGTCCCGGTTGTTATCAATGTACACCTGATAGGTATCGATACTCATAGAAGGGAATATATCCATCAACCCGCACTGGCACAGTGTGGTGGATTAAGCTCTGATCCTTCTTCTACATGGGGAAAGAGGACTATGCCAGGCAGCAGGATATTACAGGCTGAAGCGATTTAATACAGGATGTTCGACTCCTAACGGCGTTCCTTCAAATGGGCGGTTCTGCAAGTGTAATAACATCACGTTTCACTTCAAAAAAATCCCAGCTCATTTTTAAATTTTACTTTGTTCTAATACGAACTACTCTGGCAATGTACTACTGTTTTTTCTCTACTCATGAAACAATCTGTAATCACTACCTACAGACCAATTTCAGACAATTCAATTCTTTAATGTATTTAATATTTTATCAACTTCACAATATAGTTTCAGTTAAGGTAAATGTACGCCGGATGCTATCCTAGACTTAACTTCACACATTGTCAACCAACTCAATCGTAAAATTAAGTATCTAACTGTATTTCTTGACTTAAAAAAGGAGTTTGTATGTAAGGATCGTAGCAAGTGGAAAGAAGTGGTCTCTGCCTACCCCTACGGGAAAGAGGCGTGATTATATGTATGTATGTATGTAAAAAAGGCGTTTGATACAGTATCAATCCCCATCCTTTTAAAAATGTTGACACTATTAATATTAGAGGAAATCAACTTAATTTGGTGAGGGACAATCTAAGGGCCTATGCAAACCACGTTTTTTAAACGCGCCGTCGACGCGCGTTTGTAGCGATACAAACGCGATACACACGCGAGTTAGACGCAGCCTGTAGACCTTTGCACACCTGTATAATAAAAGCGCGCCGTCGACGCGCGTTTTTAAAACGCGCCGTTAACGCGCGTATGTGCCGTATGTACTGATACAGACGCGATGCAAACGCGCGTGTGACGCGATGCAAACGCGCGTGTGACGCGATACAAACGCGATGCAAACGCGCCTATGTCGCGATACAAACGCGCCATCGACGCGCGTTTGAATCGATACAAACGCCAACAAACTGCTCTGTAGGATAAAAACGCGCCGTCGACGCGCGTGTCACGCAATACAGACGCGATGCAAACGCGCGTATGTCGCGATACAAACGCGCTGTTGACGCGCGTTTTAGAAACGCGCGTCGACGGCGCGTTTTTATCCTACAGAGCAGTTTGTTGGCGTTTGTATCGATACACACGCGCGTTTGCATCGCGTTTGTATTGCGTTTGCATCGCGTGACACGCGCGTTTGCATCGCGTCTGTATCAGTACATACGGCACATACGCGCGTTAACGGCGCGTTTTAAAAACGCGCGTCGACGGCGCGTTTTTATTATACAGGTGTGCCAAGGTCTACAGGCTGCGTCTAACTCGCGTGTGTATCGCGTTTGTATCGCTACAAACGCGCGTCGACGGCGCGTTTAAAAAACGTGGTTTGCATAGGCCCTAAGTGGTTGAACGTCTTTTTTCTTCATTTCTGCATAACCGTCCAATACTATTTTTCTAAGCCCTAAAAACATTGATAAAGGGAAACAGTAATACTAACTGCCGCATACAACTTAAAAACCATGTATAGAATTTTTTTCCCGCGGAACGTGATCTATTACACCTACAGAACCCCACATTTGAAGGGATGCAGTTATGAGTCAAACATCTTGTATACTTGATTTTAAAATAGTATAAGTTTAAGAAAAGTCATTATATTATGATCCTATAAGAATGTGCTTAGAATAGAAGTTACATAAACGAAAGTGGTTTAACTAGGAAATTATCATTTTTTTTTTTAAATTAGTAGTATTTTTTATTACCCACACATGTAAAATTGGAAAATAAACAAAGTTCCGTCTCTTGTCTCAAAGCTTAGTCAATTCTAATAAATTTATACTAAAATATTTCTTTCAGGTTTGTGTTGTATATATTGCATTAGTGAGAAAATACCAAAATGTCTGTCCCTCAATTGGATCCGGCTAAACTGCAACTGGTGCAGGATTTAGAGATAGAGATGATGTCGGACATGTACAACCGACTTGTCAGTGCTTGCCATCGCAAATGTATCCCTGTCAAGTACCATGAACCTGAGCTTGGTAAGTTTTCTTACGATTCAACCTGTAACATCCTACTGCTGGACATAGCCTTCTTTCTCCATATAGGAAAAAGATTGGAGGTTAATCTACCACACTGCTCCACTGCTTTATTACGCATGATTAGGTATCTGTGCTTTGAGGAAACTAATTCAAATAGAAACATTAGTTTTCTTTGTTCTTTATTATGTATTGCTGTAATGTTATTATCATCTTGACTAATATTATAAAGAGAAAGACATTATTCTTTTATTTATAATTCATAAACTCAACAACAAGTAGACCAATTTTGAAAATTCTTTTACCAGTAGAATGCTATGTTATCTCTGAGTGATATACTACCGAGGTAGGCCTCAGCAAGAAATTACCTGCTCAAAACATGGAGCAGCCCGACTGGGGAAGTACCTCGACCTTACAGAAGACCACAGCTAAATAATACTGCTTTCTGGCAGTATTGTGTTCCTGTTGGTGAGTAAGGTGGCCAGAGCTCCTGGGGGGAGGGGATAGGGTCGGCAACGCGCTTACGATACTTCTGGTGTTACAGGCGTCTATATTTCTATAAGCTACTATCAGGTGAGCTGTACGCTTGTTTGCCGACCTAGTTATATAAATAAAATATATAGGCTATTTTAAATAGAGAAAACAATACAGCCAAAACCGTGTAATCCACGTGAGCAAAAAGCTTAGGAAGGAGTAATGATTGTCTAGTGCTGTAAAAAAAAGTAGTATTTTCGAGATCTAACTGTATAAAGTCCTAAATGAGTATAAAGAGGATCTGACTTGTGAGGTTTCATTACCTGATTGTCCACAACTTGTATTACTACTTAAATTTAATCTTATTACAATGTTTAAGACTTATCTCTTAATATGTAGTTACGTAATGTACCATACATTGTTTTATTTATTTTTTATTCAAAATCTACATTTTATTTTGCCCTGAGCATAAACGACTATTTAAGTTCGAGTCTCAAAGTTTACTAATATTGAAAGTAATTAAGATATAAAAATTAAGTAACTGTTATTTAAACCCTTCATTATTGTAATTTCTTTATTCTTTCTTTTGTTCTTAATATAATTTAACACGTATTTATATAAAGTGTGTACATTTTTCTGTTTAACCATAATGTTTATCAATGACAAATACATAATTATATTCATTATCGATAAATGCGATAATTTACTATATATACCCCGTCCGGCGACTAATTAGCTTTTTGACAGCTCACGCCTATAAATTACAGTTTTTTTTTCCGGAATAACGTACTAAAAATTTTACAGTAATGTCATACTTTATTGACGATTTGATTGATTGAGTGAAGTACCTGTGCATAACAAACAACCACAGACTAAGAAATAGTTCTTGAAATAATAAATCGATCATATGATAAAAATAATTTTACGTCATGTGATTATTGTTTCTATAAATTTAATACAAAAAAGGAAATAAAAATAGTATCTATGACCCCAAGATTGATTACTTGCAAGGAATTAAGTCGAAATCTTGAAATTTAATTGCAAACCAAGAATAAAGAGCAATAACTCTGTTAATTCATTTATTTATTATTTATATATTTCATTTATAATTAAAAAAACTAATAAACGCATAAATAAATAATATTTCTAAACTAAATGTATTTAATTAAATCGATTGAAAGTTCTTCTTAAATAAAATCGATTATTATTTCGAATCGAATAAATAACGTGTGAGGCAGTCACTAATGCCAAAATTTCTTGAAGTGTCAAAAAGATCATTAGTCGCCGGACGGGGTATAATTAAAATATTTAAACAATATGTACCTAATATATGAGTAACTAGTCTGTGCTCCATATGAGTAACAAACACCTATCCATTCATCATCACAAACTTTTTCATTTAGACTATAGAAAAATAATAAAATCGTACAGTTGTTAATAATTTTGATTCTTTTTTTAAATTTACTCTTGTTGTTTTTACAGGAAAAGGCGAGTCCGTATGTCTAGATAGGTGTGTTGCGAAGTATTTAGACGTCCACGAGCGCATCGGGAAGAAGCTCTCCAACATGTCACAGGGAGAGTCGGAGGATTTGACTAAAATAAACCTCCAAGAAAAGAAATAGTAGATATCTAACTTGCTATGAATTGTTTTTTTTTAATTACACCCATTGCAACGGTAGCCAGAAATACTGCTGTACTTATACTTGTTTAATTAAATTTTTTTTTGTTATTTTCTAATGTAGTAATTACATTTATACCTATTTTTACTAAGTACAGTCTACCTCATTGATTACTATTGTTATTAAAAAAACAATTCATAGCAAGCTATAAATATATTAGTGTTGTTTAAAGGATGCTTTATTAATTAATTTTATGTACAAATTAAGAATGGAGGTCAATTTGTTCCAATGTTGACAGAACCGTGTGAACGATATTGCATTTTGTTTGAATTATATATTGTTGAATATTAGACTCTAGAAATAAAATAACAAGAAAAAAAATGTTCAATATTTATTTCATTTTAACACAAACTATACAACAAACTATAAATTACTATCTACATAAGAGTTTTCATACATTAATCTATTTTGACGATATTCTTTTCAGTTATTAGGCCAAAACCATAGCCTGGTGTGTAACTTTTTATCAATTGCGCCAAAATAAATATATTCGCACAGAAGAATACAATGCTTTTCAGCCAAATAAATATGAAAACTTCTCTGTTTTTAAACTCGAGTAAATACGCGTAAAACAACCAAGCTCCTTGAGCGGAGATCCACAAAGTAAACAAGAGTAAGGCTTTCGCCGGTTTCATTTTAAAACTATGCACAACCAATGGCAATAAAGATAAAAACCATATGAAGTACTGTGACGTCATCACACTGTTGTACGTCACAAGGATAACTGGTTGACAGAAAAGGGCAAAGGGCAGGGTCTCCGGCTTAGTACCAAATGTCAAACTAACAACGAACAATATGATGCCCTCGAAAATTTGTAATATCGTTTTAACTACATCGAAAGACAAGTGATCCATAGTTAAATATGAGTAGTAAAATAGTACCGAGAAATTGTGCTTAGTATCCTTTCTGAACAAATGGTAAATGTACGTTTCGAAGAGAAATTCATAGCCGTACATGACGTACATTGCCCATGTCAGTAGAGACAGAGTGATAATACAACTCAGAGTCAGAATTATTTGTTTTTTGTTGGGCATCAGTGAAGCTAATCCAGCTAAGATTGGGGTATTGCGATTTATCTTATATTCTCCCAAAGATAAATACATCGGGAAGCTTAGTGCTAATGGGTATAAACGTAAATGTATTGAAACGCCGAGGAAAAAACCCGATAGGACATATTTCATAAGACTATTTACAATATCTGTTTGTAAGAATAATACGGAAAGTATTACGAAAAGACATGGCACGGAATCGGCGTTGCCTCTGCTTGAAATGGCAATACTCATTGGATTGTATATCCAGAACAAGGCACAATAGGTGGCGATTTTCGAAGCATTTTTCTTATCGCACAACTGTTTTTCTACCAACTTCTTCAAAGCGTAGGCCACAAAAATGTCGAAGAGACAAAACAGTTTTTTCCCGGCACTTGGCGTTATGTAAATAGCCGGCAGTAACAAGTAAGCTATTAAAGGACTGTAGCGGTATGTATGTCTTTTGTAAGGCGAGTTTCCATCGTATACGTGTTTAGCTGCGTCTGTGAATACTTTGTAATCTATATCCGTGTAGGGAACGTCGTAGTGTCTATCGTGATAACTACTATAAACAACAAGTAAGAAACGTATTATTGCACCTATTCTTATATGGGTTTGGAAATCCCAGTTGATAGCTTTTCTAAGTTTGTCCATTTTATATTCTAGTCTTTAAATCTTTGGCTGCCGATGTCAAACAAGCTTGGAATTCTTTGAATTCTTTTGCGCAATCGTCTTTTTTAATGGAATCTTCTCTGAGTAGAACACATCGAGCGTACAGCGAAGCTTGTTTCGAGCACTTTGAGAAAACTATCGGATATTTTGCGAATCTTTCTTTAGCTCTCTTGACTGCTTCCATAATCTATTCCACTTTGTGCTGTTGCTTGTAAGGGAAAGTCGTTGGTGGTTCTGAAAGGTCTATCTCGTCCCTTTCTCTGAAGAATATGTCGTAAATGGGTTTCGAAAAGAAAATTCCGACACCGAGGGCGGTGAATGTGATTTGAAATGTTCTTGGGTAGCGATAGATCCAACTTCTTTGTCCGAGTGGCTTGATGCGTTGACGTCTTTCCATAATTAGCTGAAAATTAAAGTTAAATAGTAAAGAAATATTTAAAACAATTTAGGACTAATTTTACCGGTTGCTAATCAGATCAGAGATATTATTTGAAAAAAAAATCTGTTTCACTAAGAAACGAATCCATCAGCTTTTATCTGTCCGATATTTCTATTCGCAACCTATGAAACCAAAAGTTGCAATAAGCCTTGCACTTAAGACACTAATAGATTATCAGAGACTTTATCATCTAGAGGTGAAGCAACCCATCCGTAAATTTACTATAATACATAAAAGTTGAATAGTTAAAATCGCGACAAGCCCTTTTTATTTATCAAATGCGATAAGCGCTATTATCTGATATCGATAATTTATTTTCCTATAAATTAGTGAGTAATGTAGTAAAGTTCGCATATTGTGATTTTTTAGATTATTTTATTAAAGGTTTATTTTTACTCAAATGAATGTTTCAAGTACTAAATATATTTAGGTGCTAAGAACAGTAATAGTTTTGAAGCTGATTAGTGTTATGTAAATTACTCTTTATGGTGAAACGGACCAACTATTGATCTACTTTTTTGTCACAATTTTATAGCACATTTTATTTTAAAGTACTTTGCTTTTATTGGGACATTACTTCCTATATTTTTTCCTCCGAGAACTGGACTTGTGGAAATGTCAAGATGATATATAATTTATGATTTATTCTGGACCACCAACTACTTAAATACAAGGTTGCAAATGTTTCAGTACTTTTTTCACAAATGCCTATACAACTATCACATACCTAATATGACTAGCCCGTTGACGCAGTTTGCAGTGACACTGCTTTCTGCTCCGGGGGTTGATTCCCGACTCGATGGGTGTGATATTTGTGATTGTTTATATATAAGTATTCTTTCTATATATGTATCGAAAAAAAGTAGCTATTTTAGTCGTCTGTTACCTAGTACAACATACCTACCTAAGCATTAATTTGCTTACCGTAGGAACTTACGTGTGTGTATGTGTAGTAAAGCATTAAAATACTTATAGAAGATTAGATATAGTAGTAGGATTTAATATAAGAGTCGTAGTATTGTGAAACATACCTAAAAGTCCCTACTCACCTAGAATTATCCTGACTCGGCCTGTCGGTGGCCGGCACAAACACCCTGGGCTCCAGGCGGTAACCCTCACAGACTAATGATATCGGCTTATGCTTGAGACAGCACTGGCGCATCACCTCAAAAGCTTTCGTGCAGCGAATCTCTTGGTAGTTATTCTCTACGAATTTTGAACATTTTTATACAATTAAAATTACTTTAATAATCGAAGTTGCTTATAATAATTGGATCACGAACTAGCAACGCTGTATTTTTATAGCGCTGAAGGAGATAAAATGCAGGTCCAGAAGAAATTTTGAAATAAGTATTGTACACAAATTCGCCTATGTGCTGTGAAGCAATCTTTCGAATGAAGGTCCAACAATCCGGAATGTATTCCATGGAAATCTTACTTTTATAATAATTGATAGTTTTTTTTAAAGACTGAGTTTCTCGCCGATTTTTCTCTGCAGAATCTGCATTCCAAATCGGTAGTAGTCATTTTTACAATAATGAATTAATTATAAGTATCTACAATTTTAATTTTTTTAAAATGACGAATCAAAAGTGCTTTTCATGCCAACTTGAATGAAGTACTTTTTGATTTTGAATGTTTTACTTCAATTGATAATGTAAAGTACTTTAGACCCAATAAGACAATCTGTAGTTGTTTTAATTTAGGTACTGGACGACGTCACTGAAACGTTCGACCTTCGCTAATAGAAGCGATTATATTACTAGAGATCGTGGGCGAAACTGTATATTACCTAAGCCAACTAGTTTTCTATTTTTTGTACATAACGTAAATAAAAACTAATCAATAACATTCTATTATAAGAACAATCATAGTTATAAAAAAAGGTGTGTGTGCGATTCACACACGATAGAAGTGAAACTTCTTTGGAAAACTAATTTTAAAAAAATACTAACTTAAAATTAGCGACTTGCAGCGCGGCGCGCCCATCCCTGTCGTTTTTTAGTTGCCTTCCGGTTTGAAATCACAACGATTATAAAGAAGTTTCACTTCAAAAAAAAAAACAAAAATGCGTGTAAAGTTTGCGTTTGTTTGATGAGCGATAAAAAAACGGTATATCCAAACTAATCTGTTTTTCGCACAATATGACATGTATTGTAACGTAAGTACATAATATATAAAGATGTTATGTAACAAAATATGTATATATATATATATATATATATATATATATATATATATATATATATATATAAACAAGTAGGTTCCTATAGCAAATTCATATCTGTATAGGTATATGTCCAGTTACTCTGCGTACAGAACAATTTACCGTTGCATGCTAATAGACTATGCAGCTGCATATCCTTCCTTTAATTTTCACTACAAACATAATTAACAAAATCTTAATATGCTTTTGTGAAG
Source organism: Melitaea athalia (assembly GCA_905220545.2). Taxonomy (NCBI): domain Eukaryota; kingdom Metazoa; phylum Arthropoda; class Insecta; order Lepidoptera; family Nymphalidae; genus Melitaea; species Melitaea athalia. The sequence goes on from HG992204.1 coordinate 4,961,763, forward strand.
AATTTGTATTTCATCAGATCTAACATTTTACGGCGTTTGTGCCATCTATTTAATTTAATCCATATAAACGGGTAAAAAAATCAGTTAAGAAGTCTAGAAATCTAATTATATATATACTCTATACATATAGGTAGAGAAAAAATATACATGCGTAATAATAAATCTAAATTTAATATGTAAAATCGGCCAAGTGCGAGTCGGACTCGCGCACGAAGCGTTCCGTACCATTGACTAGGTACATTGATTGTAATAACGGGCAAAAAGCGGCTAAAAATCACTTTTATTGTATGAGAGCAAAAATAGGCAAAAATGACGTTTTTTTGTATGGGATGGGAGCCCCACTTAAATATTAATTTTATTTTAATTTTATTATTTATTATTAAAGTAAAAATACAACTGAGTATTTTGTGAATATTTCAAGTGCCTACCTGTTGCCATTATTGATATCGAGCAAAAAAGGGCAAGAAAATCGCGTTTGTTGTAGCGGCAACAGAAATACATAATCTGTGAAAATGTCAACTGTCTAGCTATAAGCGTTCTCGAGATACAGCCTGGTGAGTGGTGACAGACGGACGGACGGACAGCGAAGTCTTAGTAATAGGGTTCCGTTTTTACCCTTTGGGTACGGAACCCTAAAAATGAGGTGTGTCTACCTAATTATCGTTTACGTAAAGTAACTTTCAACAATAATTGGATTTTGATAGTCGATTAAGTATCGTTAAGTCGCCCTAAAAACAATGATTAACCTAGTTACTCGATTTTAAAATCGATGAATTCACCTAGTTATTTTTTTTTTTTGTGTAGTTTTTTGGTAGTAAGTTAGAATTCACGTTTTGATTTTTTTATAAACCTACTTGCTATAATTTTCACTTGTTTATCTGAATATTTTTTCAATTAATAATTTTATTTTTATTTTTATTTAGGAACAAACAGTTGTATTCAATGTAAAAAAAAATACATACATGATAAATACTTCTTAACCTATAGTTCCCTGAATTACTATACAAAGTTTTACTGTTTACTAGAGTTTTACTGTTTACTATTTTAGAATTACTATACATTTCAAACATGAAATTATTAAAGCTAGATTGTTATATTTTTAAAAGAAGAAATTATTTTATTCGCTTAGTGCTCTAATTACATCTCTTTTAAACATCTTTCTGTTCGTACCAAATATATCTATATGGCTCAATCTATTATTATACAGTTTACATGTACGTCGTATGAAACTATTGGCGGTGTACCGTGCCCTACTTTTAGGTAATGTGAATAAATCCCTTTTGCGGACACTTCTTTTCTGCCTGCTAATAATGATAGTAATATATTCTTTATTTCACACCATTAAAATATACAAACAAAAGTAGTACAATTAGAGGAAGATGTACAAAGGCGGTCTAAAACGCTAAAAGAGCGATCTCTTCTAGACAACCTTTGGGTATAGGACTGGACAGGGCATAGAAAAGGGAATAGGGAGTAAATACACATTATTAGAAATAACTCATAAGTACTTGTCAGATAACGATTAAATTTAAATAGGACCTACGACAAGATACCTTTAGATTAAAAAAAAGATCATCGAAATCGGTCCACCCAGTAAAAAGTTATGAGGTAACACACATAAAAAATACAGTCGAATTGATAACCTCCTCATTTTTTGAAGTCGGTTAAAAATAAATCAGATCTTGAAATTGTAGGATACTAGCGACCCGCCCCGGCTTCGCACGGGTGCAATGATGACATTTTTAAATGACAGGATCTTTACGTAATATTCCGACGTGGCGGCTGAGGTACTACTCTTACAACACGTAATATTACGATTTACGGCGATAGCGGTTAAAGGGTTAAATGTTTCGCTGTTAATTACTTCTAACGACGATATCTGAAAACCTATTCATCTGATTGATATAGTGTTAAGGGCAATTTTAATCTGCATTAAATTCCTAAGCTAACTAAAATATTTGTTTGGATAAGGATTAATACTGAACTAAAGAAAATAGCTTGGAAAATAACGTAATGTTTTTAATTAAAAATTTGAACATAAAAGTGGTTATTGTAAGTCAACCGTAAGAGATAGAGATATGCTATCGCGGACTTTTTTGTAGCATTTTTATAGATTTAGAATTCGCTAGTACATTACTCCACTGTATCTTTGCTAGATTACGCGGCGTTTGCGTGGAAAGCTCCCAGTTGGCCCGATTTTGTGCGACTTCTTCAACATTTATCGCCGTATTTCTGCTAATTTACATAAAACTATACTAAATTATATACATAAACCTTCTCTTGAATCACTCTATCTTTTAAAAAAAACCGCATTAAAATCCGTTGCGTAGTTTTAAAGATCTAAGCATACATAGGGACATAGGGACAGAGAAAGCGACTTTGTTTTATACTATGTAGTGATAATAAATACCCGAAACGTATAAAAACCGGCAAATCGAACTCTATGGGACAATGTTTGGACCAATTTCACAATACCTTCTCGTCTGAGACATTTTGGAAAAAGTTTCCGTATACAGTGCGTATTGCCTGTGATTATACTCATAATGTCATAACATAGGTTCGATATAGGCTATATAAAAAGATTAGGGTCAAAACTCAAACAGTTAGCGACAAATAGAGCTATGTTCGATGTACGTTTGAGAAATAGAAGAATCAGACACATCCGTAGAAAAATCGAAATAATCGGCATATCGATATATCGATATCGGTTCGAATCCCGCTGGATCGAAAATTTTTGATATGATAATAAATAACATTTTCGAATTTCCTCATGTGTGGAAAACACAAAAATAAAAATAATACGAATCGGCATAGCTCAATGCCTGTACCTACGTACGCTGTAATCCACACAAACCTTGCATTCATTTGCATAGACTCATAGAGCATCACGCTGTCGTATGAAACAAGATTTGACGTCATTACAAACATGAATGAAGCTAGCAAAACGCAAGCGTAACTTAATTTTGTGTGGCTAGCTAAGATTCGTACTCATTGGATTGTTACTGATAGTTACAGTTTTTTTTTTTAATTGAGCTTTACGTCTTAAATGTTGAAAAATGTAGCAGGCAACAAGAGTAGTTTCAAGCGATTTTCAACGCGGTTTTAGCGCTATCACATCATCATCACATCAGCCTATCGCAGTCCACTGCTGGACATAGGGCTCCCCAAGTTCGCGCCAGACATCCCGGTTTTTCGCAATCCTCATCCAGCCTACACCGGCAATCTTACGTAGATCGTCAGTCCAACGGGCCACGACGGGACACGTCTGTTTTAGCGCTAGTCGATGCAATATTATTGTATGCAGGTATTTCATAAAAAATATATTGCTTAGCAATATAGTCCACTTTAAGCAGAATTACACTGCCGTGATATCTTTTATGATTACATTTGTAAAATGTAAAAATATTTAAATCTACATTAATATTATAATACCATTTATTTAGCTCAAACAAAGTCAAAACTGAACTCAATTTTCGTTTATTTCGATATTTGAACGTTAGTGCTTCTTATCAAAGAAACGGCCAGTCTGAAATAAATTTAGCAATAGACTAATGATGTTCAACTGATATTTAAATTCTCGCTCAGACGCTCAGGTCATCCATACTGCGCCCCACCGGTAGAGTCCGGCCCCTCGACTACTAATTTTAGCGTAAATTTAGAAACCTGTTTCTTTAATACATAACATCTCTGTACTGAATATATTAAATGTGTATAGCTTGAATAAATTATTTAAATTTAATTACTTTTTATGTAAAGCCTTTTTAAAAATCCGCGGGAATCTGTTCTTAAAATAAAAAAAGGCCTGGAGGATATTTTGAAAAAAAAAAAAATCGAGTGATAATAATTCTTCTGCACAATAGGCCTGCACTGTCTTAGACATACGAAACGAACTCTTAACTGGTTATGAGAGAAAATATGTGCTCGCACAGCTCTCTTTCTTGCTCCGTCCGCCTCGCCCGATCGCACTTTTCGTAATGCTCTCGTCACGCATTCACCAGCTAACTGCATAAAGAAGTTTTACTTCAAAAAGATTTAAGCCAAAAATTTATTTATTTTCTGTACCTTAGTCGTTCGTTATTCGTTAACCATGATAAAAGTACTGGATGAGTATGAATGAAACTGTTTTATCTATACTAATCTATACCATATCTAAACTAATCTGTGATCTATACTTAATATTATAAAGAGGTAAAGTTTCTAACTTTGTTTGTTTGTAGAGGATAATCTTCGCAAATACTGATCCGATCATGAAAATTCTTTCACTATCAGAAAGCTACACTATTCAGGAGTGACATAAGCTATATTTTATTGTTATTGAACAAAAAATTCAGTGAAAAATAGTAGTATATGTAAATCAAGTCGGAGAAATGCGAGCGAGATGAAAACTTTACTACTTATTATTATTTGCATCAGAAAAATAAAATTAACGCCCAACGAAGTGGGCACGGGTCAGCTAGTTGTATATAGTAGTTTGTAGTATATATAGTTTGTGACCATATACAATACTTTTTAATCGAAATTCAGTAATGATTCCTTAGTAAACATAAAATCTAACCGTATACCTATTTTTTAGTTATTCATTACCGCACAGCTCGATTAAATATATGAATTATTAATGGTATGCGGTATGCCTTAGGGCCTATGCAAACCACGTTTTTTAAACGCGCCGTCGACGCGCGTTTTAAAAGCGCGCGTCGACGGCGCGTTTTTATCTTACAGAGCAGTTTGTTGGCGTTTGTATCGATACACACGCGCGTTTGCATCGCGTTTGTATCGCGTTTGCATCGCGTGACACGCGCGTTTGCATCGCGTCTGTATCAGTACATACGGCACATACGCGCGTTAACGGCGCGTTTTAAAAGCGCGCGTCGACGGCGCGCTTTTATTATACAGGTGTGCAAAGGTCTAGAGGCTGCGTCTAAATCGCGTGTGTATCGCGTTTGTATCGCTACAAACGCGCGTCGACGGCGCGTTTAGAAAACGTGGTTTGCATAGGCCCTTATTGTTATAAAGGAAAAAAACGTCCCGTTAATATATCTTTAATTTGTTACTTTAGAAATTACAGATATTACAGGCATTAATATTGTCCAAAATAAAGAAGAAAGCTAACGTTTTCATTTACTTTGTCAACCAAGAAATCGCAAGTAATTATAAAATTTAAGTGCTTTTAAAAGTATTACCACAGATTAGTAAATAGTACTGGTATTACTATTTGCTCTGCCTATATAAAGTATTTATTTCCAGTCCTAAATTCTTTTCAAATTTTTCATTTCAAACAACAGATATTCAATAAAAATAATGATAGGCCATTGTGAATAAATAAGAAACTTGTTCAGCTGTTTATACATATATTTTATTAACAATATGATATAATCGGCATGCGTTTAATCTCTTACAAAAAAATATTATACAATACAAATACTAAAACACAATTTGAAGATATAACAAAATTTAATAAAATGGACATTCTTCTAACTTAAAATAATGAATAACTATATCAATAAAATAAAGCCAACTGTGGGTTCATCCATTTCATTATTACGTTTCTCTCATTCGACTTTTCAATCACTTTATATTTATAATTGCTTATATTTATTACCCAACTATACATAATAGTCCACAGTAAACAACGTTTAAACCTAAGTAACTATTATAATTTATTAGTTACACATTTTAGTATACTTTTTACAGACGAGTAGTCTTTAAGATTCATTTCATTTAAACCAATGCCATGATAAAATGTTAAATAAAAAATATCTATAATAATATAGGTATGTATAGCTTTGATTAAAAACTGTTTTATAATTTACTAATGAAAAGATAATTAATTTAAAAATTATAAAAAAAAACAATTTATGGTCCAATTTAATAATTGTTTACGTTTTTATATTACTTTGTTATTTTCTTTAATTTTTATTTACATCACTAAAATTGAAGATCACAATTTTTCATAGACAAAATTAAAATTAGATGAAATAACATTAGTTTAAAAAATATAAACATCTATTTCCGATAATATTATTTTCAGAGATAATTCATTTGTAGTGTGTCAACTTACAGCGGTCACAAGTCAAACTATAGCTGTTTTAAACATATCCTGATAAAGTTTCAATTGATAGCAAACAGTTACCCATTCAATTGAAATAAATTAATGTATCACCGAACTTAAGAACATTTACGTTAAATTCAACTGCTGAACTTACGTAAAACTAATAAATAGAAAATATTACGTCAAGCATTTGCAAAGCAATTTATAAAATACATGTAACAAAAAAAAAAAAAAATTTATTTTTTTGACGATATGTTTAAATTTTTAGCAGTCTCATGCTAATTTTAGTTTTTGAAACAATAATTATCTATACATATTATACTATTCTGTTTAAATACTTTTTTTTATAAAGCAAATGGCACAAAACTTTTACTATTTTATATTTCATCATAGACAAGGCAAGAATTATTTTTTATTAATTTTTTTAATGTTGTTGATCAATTAAAAGTGTTATCTTTTCATGCTATATTTAAATTTTCAATGTAGTTAGATAACCTTGAATTGCCACCGCAAGAGTAATAGCAGTAATGTTCGACTAAAATTGTATTTAAATTTTGAATATTTTATATTATTTATTATTGATTTAATTAATAAGAGTAAAAAATAATATTGACTCAAATATCTTTTAACAATATCATGTACTTACAATAAATAATTCTACAATTATTTTTGTAAAATCAATATTTAAAAACAAAAATAAATAAACTCTTGCCTTTTCTAATGACAATAAAAAGAATATGATTTTATTTAAATATGTTAAGGGCTGGCCTATGTAATAACATAAATACAATAAGAATGCAACAAATACCTGATACCTTTGTAAAAAACTTGTATAGAGCATATCTATTTACCATTGACGGCACATTTGTTCTGATTTAACGTCTACAGCAACACTATACACTTACCACAACAGTCTATGTAGGGTGATTTTATCGCAATTTGCATTTCAAAATAATAATAATAAGCAAATCTCTGCAACTGTATTAATTTTCTCTCTTAATTTAAAATAGATATTTCAAACAATTGTTTTCGTATATGAAAACATGCAGTTCATTTTGCCGGCGAGTGAGATAGCACATGTGTACGTAGGCTATTGACTCGGAGTTGCTTCTACACTTTCAGGCCGAGACAGAACAGGCTTCTCAGCAATAACAGGTTTCTCCGCTACTTGAGGTTTCTCTGCGAGCAGTGGTTTCTCCATTACTGCAATTTTTTCAGCCACTGGCTTGTCAACCTTCTTGTTACTGACTTCGACCTGAGGTTTCTCAGCCACTGTCGGAGTGTTGTCTTCAAGTGGCGGTTTATCTACTGGCTTTTCTGAAACTTTTGGTTTCTCTATTGCTTTTTCCCCATTAGTCACATCTTGTGATTGTGGTTCACTTACTTCGATGTGAGTGTTAGCTAACTTACTTGGTAACACATCGGGTTCCTCTTGTTCCATTTGTGAAGGCCCATTATGCTTTTCATTAGTTGGCAATGGCGGGGACACCGATCTCTGCAATGTGTTATCTGGCATTGATGGTGACACTGCTCTCGCAGAATTTTCCTCACTTGACGCTGAGAGCTGTCTCTGTGGAGCTACTGAAGGGTGTCCGAGGCTCTGAGTCTGAGGATGATGGGGGTTATGCAAGGGTAACCTCGATTTATCGCTTTTCCTCCATAATGTGACCTCTTGTTGTTTAAAGTAGCGTCTATCTTCTGTGTCCATTAGGACTAAATTGAGATAATACCTCACTGAGAACTTATTATTTATATCTCTCATTGTGGGTGTTAAGTCGTATCCAGCTAAGAACACTCTTATAGGGATACTCTCGCCTCTGACCGGAGCCCCATCCATTATTTCGTACTTAGCGACAGTTTCGTTTTCCGTAAACGTATTTGGACCTGAGCCAGTCGTTTCCCTCTTGATAATAGATATTTCCATGTGTTTAATCTTTATACGAACGAGGAGAAAATATATTTTACCAACTATCACGTCTTTGAGGTGATATTTCGATTTGTTGTACTCGAACTCTATGTGGAGGCAGTCCTCGATGCCTACTTCCATTTTTATCGAATTTAAAACATCCGGGTAGCTGCATAGCGTGTGAACTGCGATATCGACTTCCTTAACGACGTCTGTGAGGCGGCGGACTATAGTCGCCCGTAAAAAGTATCTTAGCCTCACGTTAGCCCCTGTGTAAACTTCGTACGGTTTCTCGACGTTGGCGAATTCGAATGGATAAGACGTGTGCTGTAGCAAGTCCCCAGGACGGGCCAGTTCTTTGACTAACGATATAAACTCATGATGATTGCCTCTGTCGTAGAATAATTCGATCTGACCGATAAGCTCGACTTTGATTCCTTGATGTTCCAATTTTGACCCGGGTTTCCGGAGAGTTACGTTCACTCTCCCTGACACAGTTTCACCGTCGTAATATAATAACAATTTTTCCTTTTTTCCATCGTCCGTTTTAACTTCGGCAACCTTACGTTTGTCAGCATCGTCGAACACAATTTCGATATCCGCAGTTTGTCCAAACCCGAAAAAGCTCATTTTCACATTTAACTATTACGCAAGACACTAAAAACTTTTTATGTTGCTTTCAAAAGAAAAAATAGTGACTTTATTGAGCAAAACATTGAAAAACGGCGATGAAACGCCCGCAAATCTGGAGGCGACTGAAAGATTGAAGCAAAGATGGCGACTACAATCATGTCGGTTGTCGGCGGTAAGGATCGTAAATAAAATAATAACAAAAAAACTTACCATTAAGACATTTCTGAATCTCACAGGCGAATTTCTTACAGGGGTCGACCGGCATATATAATTATTTAAAGTATTTTTAAGAAAAAAGAAAATCTCGGTTTTCAATCATGTGTACATGTAATTTTTTAGCTTATGGCAACAATGTAATAAATCCATTAATCCACCCATTCACAGTACGTACTGACCTACCATCCAGTGTTGCCAACTCGAATTTTATCGAGTAGGTAGATACAATTTCAAAAGTTGGTAGTTTCCAACCATCTTCAATTCGAAAAGTAGGTAGATCTACCAACTATAATTTCGAGTTTTATAATTATACGATTCTAGTACCCTAAGATGTGATAAGTACCTTCAAATCTTTTTTTTTTTTTTCGTAAAAAAGTAATCATTATAGTACAATCATGTATTATAGTAAAAAAAAAAGAATAATAACTAAAAAATGGTCAATGTCAATAAAAAAATCGAAGCATATTATGGACTGAAGAAATTGATGTTTTAATTATAATTTACTTGACAATGGGGGCCGGAAACTGAAATGCGAATTTCTGTTAAAAAAAAAATTGGTTGATTTTTGAAGTGAAACTTCTTTAGTTGAATAGTTCTTTAAATGAGGGGTGAAATTTGAGCGGCCGCTAACGCGGCAACGCGGTCCCCACTTGGATGGGTGACCGCCTGGGAACAGCGCGCAACGTTGACTTTTTGTTTCCTTTTTCATTTTATTTTTTGTTTTTTCAATTAATAAATAATAGGGTATTCCACTATGTTTGAAAAAGTACTTCAAAATGTTGATTTTCTAATAAAAAGCCACAAAAAAAATATATTTCGGCAAAATAAACACGTTTTCATGCCATAAAACTAAATTAAATTTTAAACCTTTTTTATTACCGCGAAAACGCTACAGCCATTTTGGTGACGTAATATGGGCAATAACAAAAGTGTATGACGTATGTAAGAGAGTAACATAACCTACAATTACTATGACAGCCATCAACAAATTAGTAATGAATGCATATTATTTCAGTTGGAACAAGATATGAAGAGTTATTATACGAAAGAACACAACTATTACTCCTTGAAGTTAAAATTGATAGATATTAGTATGTACACTAGCTGTTGACAGCACTGACAGAACTTTGATATTGCCCGTATGACGTCACAGCATTGCGGCTCGTGTTTTAGGTCACGTGATATACAGATTAAAATATACGACTTTTAATTTCAATATAATAAATCAATAATGTGCTTTTATGATTCTAAATCAGAATATTTAGGTGTATTTCTATATAAATTTTAATTTTTATCAAAATTTATAATTTATTTTTCACTACGGAAAGTACCCTATTAATTAAGAACAGTAAATAATATTCATGTGAATTGTTTTCAGGTTGTGATATAAAAAATACTTGTTTGTTTCAAATGACTAGTTCTGCGAATACTGTTTCTGCGTGTACTGAATACAAAGCGCTATTCAGCGGTTTTGTGATTTTTAATTGGCCTTTTGTTTTTTTTCAATTCGTTTTTTTTTTAAATTAGTTTGCTAAAGAAGTTTCACTTCAGTAGGGCATTGGCCAAAACAATCAATAAGGACACGTGACGACTTCAATTTGAAATCTTCCTTGAGAGGTTGAAATATATTATATCGATATTTTTCTAGTGACGAGTGCGCGAACGAATACACTGTTTAAATTTCTAGTATATATAATATATTATTAAAATGTTTCAAAAACTTGAAAAGTTGGTAGATTTTTCTCTTGAGGTGGTAGATTTGAGCGAGACAGGGAAAGTTGGTAGATCTACCTAAAAGTTGGTAGAGTTGGCAACGCTGCTACCATCTAAAATTCTCAACTTCTTTTTTAATCGAAAATATAATAAGTAGGTATATAGCGATAAGAGATATAGGTATATATAAGAGATAATTTAGAAAATAATTTAAAAAAAAAGAAGTTGTCGCACCCTCTTTTACAAACAATGTGCGTTTTCCAATATCAGCACTAAAGCGCATTATGCGGTATAATGCTCAATGCTCAACGTTGAAAGTTCCAAAGCTACAGCAACGCTTCACACAACGAGCACTCTCAAAAGTAGGGCTTCCGTATAGACAGCCCCCTAGGCTGTCTATACGGAAGCCCCCTGTACTCTGGTCTCCGTGGTAAATTTGAATCTGTGTACAGTGTTGCCAGATGGGGCTACTAAGCGCCAAAATGGCTATCTACCGAGCGGCTATAATATTTTGTCCTTTAGCTATTGGTAGCCAACGGCTATCTCTTTTTTTTTGTCGGAAATATTAAATTACCTGCTTCTTTTAATGTCGAAAAAAAATATATTTAAAATTTCCCGCTTCGAATTCTCCGATTCGGGCTATCTTGGGGCTACAATCGGCTACATTCGCAATATTCAATGTACTCTGTGATTCGCAATTTCGCACTAATGGCCGGTTCACATTATTCCAGTCCAGTAATCCAGCGAGTCAATCCAGTCCAGTGCTGTACTGGATCATATCGTTTACATTATTCCAGTCGTTTCGAGTTCGAGAAATAATTTTGAATTTTATTTTAAAATTGCTCAATTACTACCTACTGTTAGAACGCATACTTTTTATTTTTCACGTCCTCTACTGTTAAACCTTTTATTTGCATCTCCTCACAAATTTTTTCTAGGGCGGATTGGCGCATGTCTTTGTTTTCATAAAATTCCGACGTGATATCCTACAAACACAAATGAAACACTATATAAAGAAACAAACTGAAGAGTTTGGTTTTCTGTGAACTTCATTGTCAATGTGTGTTTACCGTTTAATGTTGGTTTAATGTTTCAGTCCAGCACTGGATTGGCCGTTTACAGTTTTACACTATTCCAGTGACGGTGGAATGGGTGAGCTGGAATCCGTATAGTTATTGTACTCTGTGGCTGGAATGAAAAGTAGACCGGCAATCCAGTCACTGTACTTATTGATGTTCAAATCCGTTATTAACTAAAAACGCGTTTTCGACTATTAACTATCTTAAGTTAACGCGTTTTTTTATACGTTTTCATAATAACACGTTTTTATAAAACTTGGCCGCAGTCTCAACGCGGAGAAATTGTCATTTTATTTGACAAGTTGACAACCATGGGCTGGAAACTTAGAAGTTAGAACATCGGCCACAGTAAAAAATTAGCAGTGTCATCTATTAATCGTGCCCCGAAACTATTAAATTTATTAGCGACTACCAAGTCCTATCAAAAGATGTCGCTACGTTGGCACTCGTCAATTCAGCAATCCAGTACACGCATACCAATTAAATTTGCATACAAAAATAACTATTTACCTATACTTAAAAAAAAAGCATGATGTCACATAAAAAATTATCCTGTTTTTTTGCTTTAAGTAACAAATTAAATATTTCAATCGATATAAATTTATATAGAAACAGCACGTAAAATATATATAATTTAATTAAATGTGTGAATTGGATCATTTTTTCGTGGTTGGTATTTTAAACTTGTTTGTTGTCAAGAATTGAAAAAATATACAAATTCAGACTAGGCTGTATGGACTATAGTCTTTTGCCTTTCCCTATTGGGGATAAATTTTAAAACAACAACATTGTTTGTTGTCAAATCAAGTCAAAATAGACATTTTAAAATTTAAACTTGTTTGTATTTTAAATTTTATATTTTTATCATTGATGATTGAACGTGTGGCTACCACATCGATTCACTATTACGTAAGTAGTATGTAATAGTAAGTCGATGTACTAGCACAAAATTACTTACCTTATTTACTTACCTATAATACCGTACCTTGAACAATACCTTTAAAACACCTTCAAAATACCAGTTTACCTCGAAAACCTTTACCATGAAGAATGACGTCTGATTCGAGTAAGAAACATGAAGTAGGTAGCCCTGAGAAGGGCTGTTTTGGTTTTCGTTAGAAACAATGATAGTTAGCCGTCAAAAGGACTTTTTTTAATGTTAAGAAACAAGAATTATTAATGACGTCGTTAGCTCTGAAAAGAGCTGTTTGTAAATAAATATTTCACAGCACGCCATGCACGAAGCGGATGTACAAGCAGTCACAGTTCACATAACTTCACAAATCTTCAAGCAAGCTCCTTTCTTCGTGTATAGCTGTATATCTTCAAGATTTGCAGTCACGCCGCGCCGCTGAGTAAAGAGCGCGCGACACGTCCTCGCGCCACGTCGATTGCCGCCGAATGAGGAAGCCGCGGGGAGCGCCTCTGTTATTAATAGAGTTTCGCCCGCGACGTCGTTCTACACAGCGCACGAGTAATTCCGACGAAGCACGAATCACGCTCGGTGAAAGAGAGACGGAAATAATGCGTAAAAGAAATGCATAGCACTAATTAGAATCGCTTTCTAATTGGTTAAAAAACTAATTATTTTATTGGTTATTATAATTTTTCTTTGTAAATATTTCTGTATAAATATTGCGATTTTTGCCTAATAAAATCATTCAATTCGATCGACACCTTCTGAAGAAGTCTTTTATTTGAATACTCTCCAAAAGCTCCAAAGTGGTGACCCGACGCTGAACAAGAACAAGAGGAATCCCTGCTCGTGAAGAAAATGGAAAAAGCAAGAACCACCGAATCCCTGCCCGCCGCCACCGCCGCTGCCGCTGCCGCTGCCACCGCCAGCCAGCTAGCCAGCCAGCCTTCAGAAATCGCGAATATTTCGCTTTCGCTGCGAATTCCACCTTTCTGGCGCGACCGTGTTCGATTATGGTTCTACAGTTTCGAAGCCGCTACTCACGATCAGAAGAAAGGCGAACAACAACTAGCACAGATGGTTATCGCTCGGTTAGAAAAGCAAGATATCGAACAAATATCGGACCTTCTCTACAATCCACCTGAAAGCAAGCCTTATCAAGCAATTAAAGAACGTCTCATCACTGCATACGAAGAGTCAGACAACCGACAGTTTCAAAAGCTCTTGTCAGAAATGGAACTAGGAGATCAGAAGCCGTCACATCTACTACGCCGGATGCGCGATCTCGCTCGTGACAGAATCCCCGACGCCACGCTACGCATCCTGTGGACCAACCACCTACCTCCACACATCCGCTCAGTCCTAGCCGTGAGCGACTCCTTCAGCACGAAGACTGCATTAGAAGAACTCGCACTGCTCGCTGACAAGATGCTAGAACAACACCGCGAAGTCGCCGCCGTCAGCACGACACTACCGCCTCCTACGTCTGCATCACAGATCGATACAAACTTTTTAATAAACGAAATAAGAAAACTCTCCATAGAAATCGCTGAATTAAAGTCAAGACAACCGCAGCATAATTTCAGAAGAAACCGTTCTCGAAGCCGTACATACAACCCGCGATATAAATTCCGATCAAGAGAAAATACACCTTCGTCAGCGTGCTACTACCACCTACGTTTCGGAGCCCAGGCAAGAAACTGTAGGTCACCGTGTTCCTTCGTGTCTAAAGAAAAGCAAGCGGAAAACTAGAAAGAACGCTGGCAGAGGCGGAATCCGGCGCTCAAGAATACTCCTACCGCCTATTCGTCACAGACAAGAAAACAGGAATATCTTTCTTAGTAGACACGGGAGCTAACATATCCGTCCTACCTAGAAAGAAAACTCACTTCACTACACCGCTGCCATTCAAACTCTACGCCGCTAACAACACTACTATATCGACATACGGTGAAAAAACACTCGAACTCGACCTCAGCCTTCGCCGTCCATACAAGTGGAAGTTCATAGTCGCTGACGTGTCAAAACCTATACTAGGAGCCGATTTTCTGAAGCATCATCAACTCATCGTGGATTTAAAAAACAAGAAACTTATCGACAACGTCACTAACTTAACAGTCAAAGCACCCGTTCGAGCTACATCTATACCTACAGTACGAAGCATAGACTGTAACAACGTTTACCACGACATACTCTCAGAATTCCCCGGCATAACAAGACTAACTTCAATGAACATCAACGACAGCAAGATCAACGTCCAGCACTATATAGAAACCGAAGGCCCGCCCGTACATTGTCGTGCACGTCCTATACCACCACACCGCTACGAAAAAGTAAAGAAAGAGTTCCAAAACATGATCGAACAAGGTTTATGTCGACCCAGCAAGAGCCCATGGGCATCACCTCTTCACGTCGTACCGAAGAAGAACGGAGACATACGAGTCTGTGGTGATTATCGCCGTCTCAACGCAATCACCAAGGCCGATCGATACCCGGTACCACGCGTCAAAGATTTCACGTATCAACTCGCTGGAAAAACAATATTCTCAACAATAGATCTCAACAGAGCTTATCAACAACTCTGCGTCCGCGACGAGGATATTGAAAAGACAGCTATAATAACACCGATGGGATTATTCGAATTCCCGAGAATGTGTCCAGGTTTAAAAAACGCAGGTCAGACATTCCAGCGATTCATTCATCAAGTGTTGAGCGGACTGCCCTACGTATTTCCATTCATCGACGACGTACTACTTGCATCTGAAAACGAAGATCTTCACAAAGAACACTTAAGAACCGTGCTACGAAGACTTGAAGAACACGGAATTACAATAAATCCTTCGAAGTGTCACTTCGGTCAAACAGAAGTTCAATTCTTAGGATATCACGTATCAAAAGACGGTATTAAACCCCCAACACAGAAGATCGACATCATCATGAAGTATCCGAAGCCTACTAACATCGAAGAGCTACGTCGTTTCCTCGGTATGTTAAATTTTTATCGCGATCACATACCTAACGCCGCGTCTATACAAGCGCCACTAAACGCATACCTACACAACGTAAAGAAGCGAGACAAGACCGTCATACAGTGGACAGAAGCGTCGACACAAGCATTCGAAGCATGTAAAAACAGCATCAGTAACGCCGCTTTACTTGCTCATCCATCACATCAAGCTACATACGCATTATTTTGTGACGCGTCCGACAAGTCAGCTGGCGCCGTCCTACAACAATACGTAAACAAAACGTGGCAACCTCTCGGCTATTATTCGAAAAAATTCTCCGACGCGCAATCGAGGTACTCAACATACGACAGAGAACTTCAAGCTATCTACATGGCTGTGAAACACTTCCGCAAGATGTTTGAAGGCCGACCACTCATTATATTTACCGATCACAAGCCTCTCACATTCGCAATGAATAAGATTAATTCATCTACAGAAACACCGAGACGTACGAGACAATTATTATTTATTAGCGAATTTACAACCGATATACGACACGTGAGCGGTAAACAAAACATCGTTGCCGACGCTCTAAGCCGCATAGAAACGATTACATGTCCCTCAATAATCAATTATGAAGAAATCGCATCCGCACAGCAAGAAGATCCTACGATACAACAGTTATTACTTCAAGATAACATCAACTTAAAGAAAATTATCATCCCGAACACCGACGTCGAATTATATTGTGAGACTTCAACTTCGAATATACGACCATATATACCTGAACAATATCGACAACAAGTTTTTAAAAGTATACATAACATAAGTCATCCTGGAACGCGTACGACTCGAAAGATGACGTCACAGAAATATTTTTGGCCGTCAATGAATAGCGACGTATCACATTGGACAAGGAGCTGTATTGACTGTCAAAAAAATAAAATACAACGCCATACGTACAGCGCGACATCTAAATTCCCGCCAACGGAACGCTTTCATCATATTCACGTCGATATCGTAGGTCCATTACCTACGACAATGCAAGGTTACCGTTATCTTATAACAATGATCGACAGAGAAACTAAGTGGCCCGAAGCAATACCTACCGACGATATAACAGCAGAAACAGTCGCTGAAACTATATACAAACACTGGATCGTAAGATTCGGCTGTCCGTCGACACTAACTAGCGACCAAGGCAGACAATTCGAAAGTCAGCTGTTTAATAATTTAATGAAAATCATGGGAATTACGAAAAACCGAACTACTCCATATCACCCGGTTAGCAACGGCATTATCGAACGCTGGCATCGCACACTAAAAACCGCGCTACGAACGAAGCTATCAAGTTCAAGGACATGGGTCAACGAACTACCTACTGTATTACTCGGATTACGAGCGACCCTACGCACAGACGCCGGAGTTAGCCCAGCCGAACTCACATACGGCTATAACCTACGTCTACCAGGTGATTTCTTTAGTACATCGATACCTACAACTACGAGCGACTATAGTTACATAAACAAAATAAGAGAAGCAATAGAATTAAACAGACCGCAAACCGCTACGACTCATCATAACAGCAAACAACCTCTCTTCATTCATAAAGATCTACAAGACTGCAGTCACGTATTCGTTCGAGTCGACGCAATTAAAAAACCCTTACAACCACCGTATGAAGGCCCGTATCGTGTAATAAAGAGAACAGACAAAGTATATACGATACAATTACAAAATCGAGAAACTAACATATCGATAGATAGACTCAAGCCTGCATACTTACTACAGGAAGATATACCTAACGATACGTCATCGCTACAATTAGATACCTCGCCACGGAACTCATTTCCCGCCAAAACGCATAGCAACGAGACGCCACAACCGAACGCGATTCATAAGAACATCACAACGCGAGTCGGCCGTCCCGTCAAGCTGCCAGTACGTTTCACTTGAGGGGGAGCTCTGTGGCTACCACATCGATTCACTATTACGTAAGTAGTATGTAATAGTAAGTCGATGTACTAGCACAAAATTACTTACCTTATTTACTTACCTATAATACCGTACCTTGAACAATACCTTTAAAACACCTTCAAAATACCAGTTTACCTCGAAAACCTTTACCATGAAGAATGACGTCTGATTCGAGTAAGAAACATGAAGTAGGTAGCCCTGAGAAGGGCTGTTTTGGTTTTCGTTAGAAACAATGATAGTTAGCCGTCAAAAGGACTTTTTTTAATGTTAAGAAACAAGAATTATTAATGACGTCGTTAGCTCTGAAAAGAGCTGTTTGTAAATAAATATTTCACAGCACGCCATGCACGAAGCGGATGTACAAGCAGTCACAGTTCACATAACTTCACAAATCTTCAAGCAAGCTCCTTTCTTCGTGTATAGCTGTATATCTTCAAGATTTGCAGTCACGCCGCGCCGCTGAGTAAAGAGCGCGCGACACGTCCTCGCGCCACGTCGATTGCCGCCGAATGAGGAAGCCGCGGGGAGCGCCTCTGTTATTAATAGAGTTTCGCCCGCGACGTCGTTCTACACAGCGCACGAGTAATTCCGACGAAGCACGAATCACGCTCGGTGAAAGAGAGACGGAAATAATGCGTAAAAGAAATGCATAGCACTAATTAGAATCGCTTTCTAATTGGTTAAAAAACTAATTATTTTATTGGTTATTATAATTTTTCTTTGTAAATATTTCTGTATAAATATTGCGATTTTTGCCTAATAAAATCATTCAATTCGATCGACACCTTCTGAAGAAGTCTTTTATTTGAATACTCTCCAAAAGCTCCAAAAACGGTTGTGATATCGTCGATTTAAATGAGATCTCTCGACGACAATAATTGCACACAGCTGTTTTATTGTGATCACTGGACTTCTCAAAAAAGTTCCAAATTGGTAAATCACTACCGCGAGGCATTTTACCAATTAAAAATCCTTGCAATTCAAGTCCTTATTAATTAACTACCTAATTAATTGTCTAAAACTTATTTACACATCACTATACACACACTATATTACAGTTTCACTTTTTCAACTCACAGTAATATCCTACCTAAGTACCTATTTACAATATTCTTAAAAACGAAGAAGTCGGTTAAAAACACAATATTTACAATAGCACGACGAATTTACGAAACGAGAATTATCTTACTATTAAACGAGCAATTCTTGTATATATATCTATATCTATACAGGTATTATAAAGAGGTAAAGTTTATAACTTTGTTTGTATATACGGGGTAATCTTCGCAAATACTGATCCGATCATGAAAATTCTTTCGCTAACAGAAAGCTACACTATTCAGGAGTGACAAGATAAAAGGAAAAAGATAAAAATTATCAAAATTTTTGACCCAGCAGGATTTGAACCTGCACCCTCTGACGTGCCGTGTCAACAATTCAATCGAATCAAGCATTATTATTTGCCTTAGAAATTAATTGGTGATTTTAAAACATTTATAATATTTATCTGATTTGCTGAAAATAGTGAGAGTGTATTGGAATTGGAACATATCAAATTTCACCATACCGTTCTTATGTGAAATGGATATATGGATTATATTATTCATTTAAAAAAAATGTCGTTTTATCTCCTTTTAGGCAATGAAAAAATATCATTATAATACGAAGTTTAATTTCACCATTATTAATATAGCTATAATAGCGTAATTAGGGAAGCGACGGATTTCAAATCGTTTTGACCCGGGTTCGAATCTCAGTCTCCAGATTATTATTTTTTCTTTTTTTTTTAATTTCACTCGTGATTTATTATTTAAATAAAATAAAAATATAAAAATACCGAAAAAAAAAAAACAAAAAATAAAATAAAAATACCGAGCTGGGCTCGGTCACCCAGGTACTTATAATATTATTTACACAATATTTACAACAGCACGACGAATGTATGAAAAGAGAATAGGGTATTCCACTATGTTTGAAAAAGTACTTCAAAATCTTGATTTTCTAATAAAAAGCCACAAAAAAAATATATTTCGGCAAAATAAACACGTTTTCATGCCATAAAATTAAATTAAATTTTAAACCTTTTTTATTACCGCGAAAACGCCACAGCCATTTTGGTGACGTAATATGGGCAATAACAAAAGTGTATGACGTATGTAAGAGAGTAACATAACCTACAATTACTATGACAGCCATCAACAAATTAGTAATGAATGCATATTATTTCAGTTGGAACAAGATATGAAGAGTTATTATACGAAAGAACACAACTATTACTCCTTGAAGTTAAAATTGATAGATATTAGTATGTACACTGCCTGTTGACAGCACTGACAGAACTTTGTTATTGCCCGTATGACGTCACACCATGGCGGCTCGTGTTTTAGGTCACGTGATATACAGATTAAAATATACGACTTTTAATTTCAATATAATAAATCAATAATGTGCTTTTATGATTCTAAATCAGAATATTTAGGTGTATTTCTATATAAATTTTAATTTTTATCAAAATTTATAATTTATTTTTCACTACGGAAAGTACCCTATTATTATATTATTTACAATTATTATAGTACTGTAGTACAACTTGCACAGCAACCAAATTTATGTATTAAAAATTTAAAACGAACGAGCCATGTTTGTTTACGAAACAACGCGAACAACGTTTACGGAAATTAATACGAGTAACGGAGTAATAACCTAAAAACGAATAATACGGGCCGACGACGCGTCTACGACTGTAATGTTATCTCGCTCTAGCCTCGTTGCAGAGCGTTGCGCTTGCGCGCTGTGGGAACGTTTTAGACGTTTTGCGTTTTCAGACGTTTTCTACAATTGTTTGTTGAGACGTTTTTGAGATAACGCGAAGTCAGAGTACGAATAACAAACGTTACGCGTTTTTAACAAAAAACGTGTTACACTTTGACGTTTCCGTTATTTTAACCACCACTAACTGTACTGGATTCACAGAGTACAATAACTCTGGATTGCTCACTTATATGTACCCAACATTTCAGTACCGGTTCACATTATTCCAGTTGCAATCCAGCACTGGATTCGATCGCTGGTCTGGAATGCTACTGGAATAATGTGAACCGGCCATAAGGCCAGGCTATTTCGGACAATTTCGATTTTCGGATAAAAAAGTCTGGCAACACTGTCTGTGTGAAAATAAATGGCGGACCGCAAAATTTCTTAATAATAGCGACTGCAATTTTGAACATTTCATGAACAATAAATTAAAAAACTAATATCATCATGATGGAAATAAGTCGTACAACGCTTGGTATAGCAGTTGGACTTGCAGGAACGTTATTTTTAGGGTATTGTGTTTATTTTGACCAACAACGTCGTAAGGATCCCTTATTTAAAAAGAAGTTGAGAGAACGTAAGTATTCTTAGAATAAACGATAGCAATCAACGTAAAATATCGATAACTGAAACTGTAAAAATTACTTGGAGAAACTTGTATACATATTATACAAATTGTTATATTGTATAATTTTACAACCTATAAATTGTTATGTCGACATTGCACATCATTTTGTTAATTTATTGCTTTGTTTTCAACATGCAATGTCGAGTAGAAAGTTAATTTCCACGTGCAACAATCGTTATTTCTTACACGAATTGTTTTGATAAACATCTATATTTTAAGTTAGTAATTTAGTATATAATTTTTTAATAAATTTTTCAATAGTAATGTCTTATATTGTTTTGACTGTCGATAATGTAGAATAATATAATTATGAAGATTAAGATGAATAAGATGATAAGTAAAGAAAGCAATTGTTTGTAGGTCGTGAGAAAGCACAAAACAATGCCACTAAATCAGGGAATCTTGGTGGGCCGTTACCTGACATGAGCGATCATGAGGCCATGCAGAGATTCTTCCTGCAACAGGTGTGTACATATAGCAGTATTATATTAAATAGCAGTCTTGAATTATTAAATAATCTTTATTTCCAAAAAAGTATTCAAAATCGTCCCCTTAGTAACACAAAAACGTATCTCAATATTGGTTCTGTTTCTGTTTTACGGATATTGTTAGTTACACACAGACATATCTTCAGATAGATAAGTTTCTGTGTTAGTTTCTGTTTTACGCATAATATAGATACGTTAACCTCCATTTTAGAAATAAAATGACATAGAGATACGTGTCTTTGTGACTAAATAGTACTTGGTATAAATTGATATAAATCGCGATACGTTTTTGTGTTACTAAGGGGACGAAATGAAAGTGTAACCAATTGACTTAAAATATGTATTTTATTTTTTAGGGCTAACCTTATTTTTTAGTTTAGTTAAACTTACAAAATACATTTATGACTATAATTTATTTTAAAAGTTTATAATACTTTTTTAAAAGATTTAATAAAATATTTTAATATTTATAAAATTATTTATTTAATTATGCTTCAAAAGCAGTTTTGAATAGTTATTTTAGAAATTTTAATTCAGCTTAGTTTTGTTGTAACCTTATCCACATGGAGAAAGAGGGCTACACCTAGCAGTGGCATTTGACGGGTTGAATCAATTAATCAATATTGTGTTTGTAGATCCAACTCGGTGAGGAGTTGTTAGCAGCTGGAGACTTGGAGGCGGGCGTGGAGCACCTCGGACAGGCGGTCACAGTGTGCGGACAGACGCAACAGTTACTTAGTGTAAGTTTACTTTAATAATTTACTAGCTGCTCGGCGAATTTCTTATTGTCAATGTCACGTGTAAGGGTCCTGAGGGAGAAGGGGGATTGGAAAAATCTATACATATCCTGACTTTGTATATTGATATTTTATGATAGAAATAGCACAGTCAAGTGGTTTGGCAGGGGTGATATTTTATTTGAAAGGATTTGAAATATCTTACGTACACCACCCTCACATAGGGGGCAGGGGGGCCAAAATTGCCAAAATCAGCCTTAGGTAATTAATGAATGGCCCCATATACAATTCCCATTGTCTATTACAATTTTTTTGTCCCTCCCATTGTCCCGACAATATTGAACAATAAAAAAAGAACTATCTAGTTTTGCGTCGGGTGCAGTTTTATGAATGTACATACATGTCGGAAATTCATTTTTATTTACAGTTTTTGTAACCTACCTAGCTAACTAACTGAGGTCCTCACTTATGTACTTTCATACATACTATTAGAAAAGATATTAGGTTTTTTTTTTCTATTGGATTATTTAGATTTAATACATTCGTATTATTATATGTTTGATATATTTATTGCATATTTAATATAGTTATAAAAACGAAAAGCTGTCAGTGTCGGACCATCTTAGAAATTCTAGACAATTTTAGAACTGCTGGTCTGAAGTTAGGTACTGTAAAAAAAAAAAAAAAACGCACACCGTATAGTAACATATTTTATGTAGTAAAAATGGCACGGGCAACTAAGAGCCCGTGGAAGTTACGGTTACTTTGCTACTACGGTACGGTAGTACGGTACTACGGTTACGTTACGTTAGTGGAACATCAATTTCAGCGGTCGTGGTCTCGACGTTGTGGGCCTTTAGTTATCCCTTTATCTTACGTTTCCGATCAGGCCACGCCCCCTGAAGCGTCTATCAGGCCATGCCCCCTGACGCGTCTATCAGGCCACGCCCCCTGACGCGAGTTTAACATTTTTTACTAATCACAAATAAATTATAAAAGTGCACAACGCCGCTAAAGAAGTTTTCTCTTCAAGAATATTACAGCTAACTTTATCTAACTTCAAAAACTTGGTGTTGTGCATTTGTGTTCAATATATAACTAAAATTTTCTATTAATGTCTAATATTAAACATACATAATATTATAAAAAAACTGAATTTCTCATGCCTTAATGCGTTGTAAAAATTGTCAATATTACAGGTCCTCCAGCAGACAATGCCAGCACCAATCTTCCACCTACTTTTGAAAAAGCTTCCGGAGGTGTCGGAACGTCTAAGAGCATCCATGAGAGCCAGCGGTGGAAATACCTTGCAAGAGGAGGATGTGGAATAAAATGTTATTGATATTTCAAATTTATTCTTAGTGAGTAATACTTTGTGCAACAAGCTTAGATTGATAGCATGTTTGTGTCGAGTGACACAAAAGGCGTTTATGTTGAGTCCATTTTTATACGTCAAAATGTACGTCAAGTATATCAATGTACGGATTTTTCAATTTTGAAATAAAAGCTTACATCAAAATGTCTAGTCTTTTATAGTTAGCGGTAATCAAATGATAAAAAAGATGTTGTTACATGGATGTCTTTTGTGTCACAAATCATAGCTTGTGCAGAAGTATACACTGTACTAAGATAAATTGAATTATTTATAGCATTTTCGGCCTAACAATAATTGGGTATTGTTAAGATAATCAAATGTAGAGCAAAATTTTTGTAGCATAAAATCGTTATGTGGAAAATTAAAGTTTTCTCTCCCATTGTTATCACATTTATTTAAATGTTATTTTCAAATGTTAGAAATTAAAGATAAGATGCGTTAAATTGTTTGCACTCTTAGAGTTATTTGAATACCGAATTATTATAATGTTAGGCCCGAGTCACTGTTAGATGATTAGCAATGTAACAGTTTTCTACAAATTTAACTTAATAGTTCTGTTTTTCTTTTTTATTTCTCTCTGTTTATGACATTACTAAATGCTAAAGTCATCATTTACATAGAAGTATGTCTTGCCTTAATATTTTGAGGTCAAAAAATCTTTCTCATTCTCTGTTTTCAAGTTAGGGCTGTGAAAGATTGTGGAACCGCCAAATATCCTTCGATTGAAGAGGAAGAAAGGTAAAATATTTTTTAGTTTTATTTAGGTTTTATTCACAACTGATAAGGATGCTTGAGTTTTGATTGATTTTATTGTGAAATAAAAGTATTGTACAATTATTTTGTTTTTGTTTTTTTACTTAGCTTTATTTTTTAAGTTTCTGTGGCTTTAGTGTGTGGGGAAGTACCTCAACCTTACAGAATATCACAGATAAATAATTCTGCTTTCAAGCAGTGTTGTGTTCCTGTGGTAAGTGAGGTGACCAGAGCTCCTGGAGGAATTGGGGCTTGGGTTGACAAGGGGTTTGTGAAGTTTTACCTGCAGGTATCTATAGGTAACGTTAACCGCTTACCATCAGCTTAGCTGCACAATTGCTTACTACCCTACTTGTATAAATAAAACTTGTTATCGCAACTTTTACTACTACTTTTTATTCTGCTATCTATCGCAGGGTTAACCTTTCTGAATATTGCCGATAAAAATAATTTTATTTACAACACAGCCTCGCGAATTTTTCCGTTTAACTTCAAATCCCCAAAAAATATAAAGTTGAATAGTAGTCTAAATATTTTTCTGGATCTTCTCTATGTAAGGTAAGGTTGCCTGGAAGAGATCGGTTTTTAGCGATAAGGCCGCCTTTTGTACCTAATGATATATTGTTAAAAAATTTCTTTCTTTGCTATGTGTTATTTCTGTCTGGTGAACAATAAAGTTTAATATTATTATGTATAGCAATCTGTAATTTTTTAATTTGTAATTTATGCATGAAATCCAAGCGTATTTATAATCTATACTAATATAATAAAGCTGAAGAGTTTGTTTGTTTGTTTGTTTGAACGCGCTAATCTCAGGATCTACTGGTCCGATTTGAAAAATTCTTTCAGTGTTAGATAGCCCATATATCGAGGAAGGCTATAGGCTATATATCATTACGCTAAGACCAATAGGAGCGGAGTCCACGCCGACGAAGTCGCGCGCAGAAGCTAGTTATAAATATATAGACATACATAATTATGTTCACAAAATTTTTTCTGATCAACATTACATTTAATTCTTTGGTAGATGGCGTACCTATCTATGTGCTGGTGCGGGTGAGATTCCCCGAGTTATAAAGTGGAACAAATTATACTTTCAGATATTGTGTATTTATAATTTTAAAGAGAGGTAAATATTAGTCAGTTCTTTGTCGTTTTATTCGTTTATTCTTAAGATTTTGTAAAGTAAATCGATGCTCTGTATTTTTGTGATATATATTTCGATGATTAATTCAAGTTTTATTAATGAGGTAGGGCACAGCAAGAAATATCCAGCTAAAAATCGTTACTCGGTACCTACGTCTTAAATTCTAGCCCAGCCAAAGAAAGAGAGCTAAGATCTGGGTGTATTATTTTGTGTACCATGAATACTATGGAAAGCCTATACCGTTCGGACTCATTTATAAGTACTTCGTGTTTAATTCGATGGGCACTCATGATTAGCACGGTCTTATATAAGAACGTGAGCAAAATGGCCTTATTATGTCAGAGCCGGATCTACCATCATGGCTTTTTGGGCTTCAGCCCAGGGCCCCGTGGATTCAAGGGGCCCCCAGCTAAGTCATTTCAAAGCCAAAAATAGACGACAATTCGAAAGAATCAATAATTTTATTAAATTCTTTATTCTTATATTACTGACAGTTAAAATGTTGGGCTGCAGCTATTACACATCTCAATCGTGGTCAAATTTGGTGGGCCCCTAATTAGTAGTAGCCCAAGGCCCCCTGACCTCACGGTCCGGCCCTGTATTATGTATATATTATGATGACTATAATACTAGCTTTCTTAAGTTTTAAGCGTTATGACCAGTTCGAAAAAATTGTAGACAAAACGTATCACAGAAAAGTTTTCTTAAAATCTGTACATACCTACTATTAAACATTTTTCACTTTATTTTTAAAGTTCTTTAGAATAATGTTATCTCTATACATATATATAAAAATGAATCGCTGAATATGTTGCTAAGCGCAAATCTCGAGAGCAGCTGAACCGATTTCGCATTTCGATTTTTTATAATATTCCTTGAAGTACGAGAATGGTTCTTACGGAGAGAAAAATGTAAAAAAAGCTCTGAAAAAGTCTAAAAACAACACTTTTCTATATTCCCATACAAAAGATTCGTAATAATACTTAAAAGTCAATTTGAACTTTAATACCATACCATAAAGTTTAAGTGTTAGTGGCAAGGGCGGATCCAGCTTTGGCGCGGGGGGGGGGGGTCACAGTCATGGTCAAGGCGCCAGGGGGGGGGGGGTCACAAAGTCGTGGTCAAGTAAAAAGAAGTTATAATTTAAATTTTATAATGATTGATACAAGTAAAAAGTAGGTATTTTATTAATCTATGTAGGTAATGTACTTAAAAATACCTATATTGTGACAAAAATCTTGTTTAACAATTTTAATTAGTGGTCCACCTAGGTCCTGGACACACCCCAGGGGGGGGGTCATGACCCCCGTGACCCCCCCCCTGGATCCGCCAGTGGACTTAGTGGACGGGTTCCGGGAAGGATAAGTATTAAAAAAAATATTAAAGAATTGACTGTTAGGCGGTACGAAGTTCGCGTAGTCACTTATTTAACAAACGGGTACCTATATAAAAAGATCGAAAACTCATTATACAGTTTGTGGTAATAATTTAAAGAAGTGGCCACCCTTTTTTCCACAGTGACCAACTTTCAAATTAGAATTTAGATTTTCACTAAAGTAATATAATGGCGAACCGCAAAAATCAAAATTTCTTAACAACTTCCCTGTCCCAATTCAACGTATTATTAAAGACCCATAAGTCCACTATTGTATTTTTTAGAATATGAAAACTAACGCATATGTAATAACGATAGCGAGTATGTTGTCAGAAATTGATTAATAATATATAGTACTAGCCGACCCGCGCCCACTTGGCCACTTCGTTGGGCGTTAATTATCTTTGTGATGCAATTATGTTGTGTAGCTCTTAGTACTGTTTTATTAGGTTCATTGTTTAGAATTTGACGTATAAAATCGTAATAATATCGTGTATTTATTATTTTAAATTACCGAACCATATAACATACTTTAAAAATAAAATGTTGCTCCAACGCCATCTATCAAAAAGCGAACAAACTTCGTCGTCGATTGAGTAAAATAAGAGTAAATAAAATAAATAGACTAATAAATAGCGATAGATGGCGTTCGTTTCTTTGTCATTTTGATAATATATTTTAATATTTTTCTTTTTTACTGAATTTTTTTGTACAATTACAATAAAATATAGCCTATGTCACTCCTGAATAGTGTAGCTTTTTGTTAGTGAAAGAATTTTCATGATCGGATCAGTATTTGCGAAGATTACCCCCGATATACAAACAAAGTTATAAACTTTTCCTCTTTATAATATTATTAGTATTAGTATAGATCTAGGTATTTCATGATTATTTGAAATTGTTGTAAAATTAGCAATACCCGTACGAATTATTCGCAGTCATCATCATCACTTCAGCCTATCGTAGTCCAAAGCTGGACATAGGCCTCCCACAAGTTCGGGCCAAAAATGGCGTGAACTCGTGTGTGTTGCTCCACGCTGGGCAGGCGGGTTGGTGACCGCAGGACTGGCTTTGTCGCACTGAAGACACTGCTGCCCGTCTTCGTCCTGTATATTTCATTCTCGACTATGCAGATGTGTGCTATTTAGATGTGACACTACAGGAGCTACTTAGTAAATTGGAGCGTCTACAAAATCTTGCTATACGATTTATTTTTGGTTTACGCAAATATGGTCGCATCTCCCAATTTCGTACTAAACTAAAGTGGCTCCCTATCCACCTTCGCCGTGATATGCACATCCTTTCTTTCCTTTATAAAATATTCGACGATCAAAATTCTCCTCCTTACCTACCTTCGATCCCGTTTCAAACTGCTCTCTACCCCCACGCGCTCTAGGCGTTCTTGCATAACAACTATGCTTGAAGTTCCTAGGCATAACACCACCTTCCGATTAAATTCCTTTTCTGTACGCGCTGCTAACCTTTGGAATAATCTCCTAAATTCATTCAACAAAGTTCATCGCTGTCCTCTTTTAAAAGCAATCTCAAGAAGTATCTGCTCTCCAAAATCAGTACAGATCATGCATGAGATGTAGATTTGTGTGTATGTATTTGTATGTTTATATATGTATATGCAGTGTATGTATTTTATGTTTTTTTTTTTTTTTATAATCAATCTTCTATTCTTGCGATGCACTACTTTGCCCGCGTTCACATCATCTCTCACCACCATGGGTTGACTGGAAGAGATCTCTTTTAGAGATAAGTTCGCCCTTGCCTACTTCCTTTATTATAATGAGTTGTACAATTACTTAGTGCAATAAATAATATATATATATTTCAAAGCCAGCAGTAGGATGGTTATCCCGCCATCGGTCGGCATTTTAAGTTACAAGGTGGTAATGGAACTGTGTTATCCCTTAGTCGCCTCTTACGGGAAGAGAGGCCGCTATATTCTTTATCGCCGTAACCACACAGCAGTTATTATTATAATTCGCACTAAATAAGTAAAAAATTTACCGACCGTCACTCATATATATAATTTTAATCTATACATATAATAAAATGGTAGAAAAGTCAAAACTGTACATTGAATATTTTTTTAAAAGAATACTTGGGGTGTGATCTACAATCGATACCGAAGCCAAAAATATAGTTTTTAGAATTTTTGTCTGTTTGTCTGTTTGTCTGTATGTATGTCCGGGATAAACTCAAAAAGTACTGCATGGATTTACTTCAAATTTGGCACGAATATTGTTAAGAAGTCGGGTCAGAACATAGGCTATATATTATCACGCTATCACCTACGGGGAACGAGCAGTGAACCTTTATTTCTTCAAATGTATGTCCGGGATAAACTCAAAAAGTACTGCATGGATTTACTTCAAATTTGGCACGAATATTATTAAGAAGTCGGGTCAGAACATAGGCTACATATTATCACGCTATCACCTACGGGGAACGAGCAGTGAACGCACGCAGACGACGTCGCGGGCAGCAGCTAGTAATTAAATAATTTACAAAAACAAAAGCAGTAGTAAATTTTTTAGTCGTGGATGCCGGTAGAGCAAGCAATTAAATTATCTATAAAAATGTATATAATTTATGTGGAGTAATTATATTGTGAGGTTTTTTCTAAAAAAGGGAGGCAAAAATTAACCTTAGCGTATTATAATTATATGATATACTAGCTGCTGCCCGCGACGTCGTCTGCGTGCGTTCACTGCTCGTTCCCCGTAGGTGATAGCATGATAATATGTAGCCTATGTTCTGACCCGACTTCTTAATAATATTCGTGCCAAATTTGAAGTAAATCCATGCAGTACTTTTTGAGTTTATCCCGGACATACATTTGAAGAAATAAAGGTTCACTGCTCGTTCCCCGTAGGTGATAGCGTGATAATATATAGCCTATGTTCTGACCCGACTTCTTAATAATATTCGTGCCAAATTTTAAGTAAATCCATGCAGTACTTTTTGAGTTTATCCCGGACATACATACAGACAAACAGACAAACAGACAAACAGACAAACAGACAAACAGACAAAAATTCTAAAAACTATATTTTTGGCTTCGGTATCGATTGTAGATCACACCCCAAGTATTCTTTTAAAAAAATATTCAATGTACAGTTTTGACTTTTCTACCATTTTATTATATGTATAGATTGTACGTATTGTATCATGTGCTTGAATTTGTATGGGGAAATGAGTAAAATAATTATGATTTAATGATTCATGGACTTATTCCAGAATGTAAAGGCCAATGCATACATAACGTGGACGCGACGGGGACGAGAAGTTTTGGAATATCGTTTTATACAAAATGTATAGCAAAGAGCAAGAGATGTATAATTGTATTGGATAATACATACGCAACGGAATCACATAAGGGACGAGGCACGTGATTTTGTATGAAACGAACTTCACGTCCCGTCCCGTACGGGAAAAAACACATTGCGTATGCATTGGCCTTTATACTATGAGATAAAATATGACTCATTGGACAAGGAAATTGTTAACAATAGCGAGTGCAATTTTAAATATTTTGTGAATAATAAATTAAAAAACTAATTTACTATCATCATGATGGAAATAAGTCTTATAACGCTTGGTATAGCAGTTGGCCTTGCAGGAACGTTATTTCTATGGTATTGTGTTTGTTTTGACCAACAACGTCGTAAGGATCCCTTATTTAGGAAGAAGTTGAGAGAACGTAAGTATTAATATAAGTAATAAACGATAGCAATCCACATAAAATATCGATAACTACTTAACTAGATCTGTAAATATTACTTGGAGAAACATTTATACACATATATATATTATATATATGCAAAGTGTTATATTGTATAATTTTACAACCTATATTGTCGATTAAACTTATCACATTATTTTGTCGATAAATTGCTTTGTTTAACATCCAATGTCGAGTAGAAAGTAAATTTTCACGTGCAGCATATGGCATTTATTTTTTACAAGAATTGTTTTGTTATTTAAGTTTTGTTATATATATACATATTTCTTATAAAAATTGTTTTGTTATATATACATTATACTTATCTATATTTTAAGTGATAGGAAATACCTATATTTTAATAAATCTTTCAAGTTTTAGTAGTAAAATGTGTTATTTTGTTTTAACTGTCGCTAATGTACAAAATATAATTATGATGAACTAGCTGTGCCCCGCGGTTACACCCGCGTTAATTTGAGGAAAATCATAGCTATAGCCTTTCCTAATTTCAAGTTTGTAGGTGTATTTTTCATTGGACTGTCATACAAACTATCATCCTCTGTTTTAACCCCAGAAGGGGGTTGATTTCTCAAAATACATGATTAGTACACCTCAACACCATCTATAGAGCATACGTTTTGAATTTCAAGTCTCTTACTTCAAAAAAATAGGACTTTCATACAAACTTCCAACCCCCATTTTACCCCCTTAGGGGTGGAATTTTGTAAAATCCGTTCTTAGCTGACCTCTACTCGGCGAAAGGAATATTCCTACCAAAATTCAAGTCTCTACGCCTTATGGTTCCAGAGATATCGTGATAAGTCAATGGGTGGATAACTCTTTTATATATATAGAAGATAAGAAGATAAGTAAAGAAAGTAATTGTTTGTAGGTCGTGAGAAAGCACAAAACAATGAAACTAAATCGCGGAATCTTGGTGGGCCGTTACCTGACATGAGCGATCACGAGGCCATGGAGAGTTTCTACCTGCGACAGGTGTATATAAAGCAGTATTATAACTATTATAATATTATATAGCAGTCTTTAATGGTTATTAAATAATCTTTATTTCCAAAAAGTTTTCAAAATGAGTGTAACCAATTTTCTTAAGGTTATATTTGACTGACGTAACGACACGTGTCGTGTCATGACGTGATGGCTATTGGCTAGCGTTTACACTAGGTATTACCTATGTCGTGATCTGACGCATCAGGACAGTATTTTGAATCAATACGAATACAGCCGCAGCTCTAGAAAAGGTCAAACGTTTCAAATGTTTTCTATGAGTCATCTGATAGATAATTTTTAAGATTTTTGGAAGATATTCAGTTTTTAATTCTGGTAGGTAAATCTTTTAAAAAAAGAAAGAAAGAGAAGGAGATTTTGGATTCATCCAATCATTTTACAATTTAAGTAAATAAATAAGCGACGCTGACGCGTGATACTCTTATCACAGCACTGCCGCACGCGCACGGCGCACATTAATCTGACGTGTCGTGATAGCGCCGTTTCAGCACCCCCGCAACCCGCTCGTCTGACGCGAACCGGGATCGGTTCGGTTCTAATGCGTTATGCGACACATCAGATGATCAGAAGCCATCACGACATGTCACAACACATCAATGTAAACGTTGTCATACAAAATGTATGATACCGATTCTGTTCTGATGCGTCACGACGACACGTCAGTCAAATATAAATCCGCCTTTATAGTATGTTTTATAATTGAGAGCCCGGACTATGTGACAGATGATTAGTTAATTTTTGCGTTGATCAGCCGTTGGGAAACCGGGCGTAAGAAATAGATTAATACCATATTTATATCACTGTTTAAATTCCCATGCGCACAAAAACGTAACAGGTCATTCGTTCAATAGATTTTACACCTAAAATTTTTTTCATACCGGGGTCTTATATGAAAATCGATTCTTATGGAGTAAACTCCAGTAAACTCTAAAAATTTTTTTTGATTAGGCTTCGAAAGTAGTTTTGAATTGTTATTTTAGAAATTTTAAGACAGCTTATAGTTTTCTTGTACGCTTACCCACCTGTGGCATGTGACGGGTTGAATCAATCAATCAATATTGTGTTTGTAGATCCAACTCGGTGAGGAGTTGTTAGCAGCTGGAGACTTGGAGGCGGGCGTGGAGCACCTCGGACAGGCGGTCACAGTTTGTGGACAGACACAACAGTTACTTAGTGTAAGTTTACTTTAATATTTTACTAGCTGCTCGGCGAATTTCATACTAGGTCATTATATTTATATTTAAGATTATTTAAAAACACTTTTAACCATTGATAAATGGTATTCCAAAAACTAGATACTTACCTAATAATATAATGGTAATCTGTAGTTGACAGTAATAAAATATTATAACTTAATATCTGTTGAAAAATGAAAATCTAGTAATAAAGTGTAAGTGATCCTTTCTAACATTTTATTATTCTGAAAAACGAAATGGAATCTTACGTATTAAGGATATTGGATTTGAAAAATCTTACGTACCCTTAGGGGGCGTTCAAGTATTACGTCACGCAAATTTTGAAGATTTTTGACCCCCCGTCCCCCCATGTAACGCGCCGTAACGTTTTCCTGTACACCGTCCCCCCCCCCTCCCCATAAACGTTACGTAACACCCAACTGACCATTTTTACCCAAATGTCACAACTATGTTGCGCAAACTAACCGGAAAGTCGCTAAATTACTTTTATTGAAGTGAAAACTTCTTTAGCGGCGTTGAGCACTTTTGTGGGATGGGTAAAAACTGTGAAACTCGCGTCAGGACACGTGGGCGTAAGACGCTAAGACGTAAGACGGTTGGAGAGTATTGTTGTAACATCGAAATCGATTAATCGAACAATCGATTGTTTTCTTTCGATTGTCGATATTTAATAATTATTATTTAATTATTAAATATATTATAATAATAATTATATAATAATAATTAATATATAATTAACTATATTTAATAAATTTTTTAATAAATTATGGATGTAAGTTGATTTTTCTGAGAGATAAACTTTTTAATGTAATATAATGTATTTTAATCTATATCTATACTAATATTATAAAGAGGTAAAGTTTATAACTTTGTTTGTATATACGGGGTAATCTTCGCAAATACTGATCCGATCATGAAAATTCTTTCACTAACAGAAAGCTACACTATTCGTGAGTGATATAGGCTATATTTTATTGTAATTTAACAAAAAATTCAGTGAATAAGAAAAAGATAAAAATATAATATAAAAATGGTAACGCCATCTAGAGTCTATCGACGTTATTTAGTCTTATTTTAGTCTATCGACGACGTTTTCTCGATTTTTATGATAGATGGCGTTAGAGCAACATATTATTTTAAGTAAGTATTTAAGTAAATTTGTTCTTTAAAGTAGGTATGTTATTTGGTTCTGTAATTTAAAATAATAAAATACACGATATTATTACGATATAATTAACGCCCAACGAAGTGGGCACGGGTCGGCTAGTCTAGGTATACTAATATTATAAAGAGGTAAAGTTTATAACTTTGTTTGTATATACGGGGTAATCTTCGCAAATACTGATCAGATCATGAAAATTCTTTCACTAACAGAAAGCTACACTATTCATGAGTGATATAGGCTATATTTTATTGTAATTTAACAAAAAATTCAGTAAATAAGAAAAAGATAAAAATATAATATAAAAATGGTAACGCCATCTAGAGTCTATCGACGTTATTTAGTCTTATTTTAGTCTATCGACGACGTTTTCTCGATTTTTATGATAGATGGCGTTAGAGCAACATATTATTTTAAGTAAGTATTTAAGTAAATTTGTTCTTTAAAGTAGGTATGTTATTTGGTTCTGTAATTTAAAATAATAAAATACACGATATTATTACGATATAATTAACGCCCAACGAAGTGGGCACGGGTCGGCTAGTCTAGGTATACTAATATTATAAAGAGGTAAAGTTTATAACTTTGTTTGTATATACGGGGTAATCTTCGCAAATACTGATCAGATCATGAAAATTCTTTCACTTACAGAAAGCTACACTATTCAGGAGTGACATAGGCTATATTTTATTGTAATTGAAGATAAAATTCGCAATAGTAGGTGTTACGAATCGCGCCATCTCTTGACGAACTGTAGGTACCAACTAAATAAACATCGATATAAAATAGCAGCGGACGGCGCGCCCAAACAGCGACGGTGTTCTCGACGTTTACCAAAGTATAATTATATAAAGTTCACTTTATTTAAAAATTCGTTATTATTCTGTACGCGTTAAATTTAAAAAACTTGAAACATATCAAATTACTGTTAAAATCTTTTAACGCCCAACGAAGTGGGCACAGGTCGGCTAGTGTAATATAAATTGTAATGTTTGTGTACGATAGCGCAATAAATAAATATTGTATTCTACCACATAAATGATAGTACTTTTATATTGATAATAAAAGCAATTCGTTCAAAATTAATCCCTAACTATTCCAAAAAATCAAAAATGCACGTACAACGTTAATAATCAAGTTTTCACTTCTGCCGGCACTCCCGGAGTGCAACCCGTCTTTTTATTGTTTTAATCACGTTTGCGGTAGTAATTAATAAATAAAACGATAGATTTTATTACCCTAGTTTTTTAATTAAATAAAAAACAGTGTTATGTAACGCGTTGTTCGAGACCCCCCTCCCGCCCTTGTAACGCATCGTAACGTTTTACAAGACCCCCTCTCCCCCCAAATTAGCGTTACGTAATACTTGAACGTTCCCTTACATGCGGTTGGGGGGGGGGGGGGTCAAAAATTGCCAAAATCATCCTTACGTAATTAATGAATGGCCCGATATACAACCCCATTGTCCATTACAATTTGTTCCTTCCATTCTCCCGACAATATTGAACAACAAAAAAGAATTATCTAATTTTGTTTGAATGTTCTGTCAGTGTCGGACCATCCTTGCAATTCTAGACAGTTTTAGAACTGCTTGTCTGAAGTTAAACTATTGTAAAAAAAAAGCGCAGGTCGTATAGTAACAGATATTTTATGTAATAAAAATGGCACGGGTAACTAAAAAAGAACTAAGACAACAACTAAGAGACTGTGGATGTTGTTTATAAAAAAAAAAGAAAAAAGTATACCTATTAAAGCAAACTTTATCTAACTTCAAAAACTTGTTCTGCATTTGTGTCCACTATATAACTAAAAATTACTATTAATATCTATTTATCTAATATTATACATACATAATATTAGGATAAATAGAATTTCTCATGCCTTAATGCGTAAAAATTGTCAATATTACAGGTCCTCCAGCAGACACTACCAGCACCAACCTTTAACCTACTTCTGAAGAAACTTCCGGAGGTCTCGGAACGACTAAGAGCATCCATGAGAGCCAACGGTGGCAGTACGTTGCAAGAGGAGGACGTGGAATAAAATGTTATTGATATTTCAAATGGGCATGACGACAGTATCAAAAAATCGTCAATTTAATCATTTTAGGGGAACTCTCACATTTAAAAAATTCAAAATACTGGTTTAGTTTTATGTAAAATAATAAGACTATTGTGATTTTCGATAAAATAAAACATTAAAATACTGCAATCGGCCATTTTGATTGAAACACAAATTACAGCGCATGACGTCACAACATAACATAATACGTCAGGCGCGCTTCAAAGAGTAAAGTAAAAAGTAAGGCCCACTTTATATTGTGACGTCAAAGCCGACGCCATGACACCTGCAGCCGTTTTGCCGCTCTCATTGAAAACATATTAGAAAAATAGTTTTAAACATCCTTAAACTTATGTTTATTACCGAAATATAGGTATTTTCGTAAATAGTAATGTGTACCCACATTATGAAAGAGGTTTTCAAAATCTTTCGTCATGCCCATTATCTTAGTGAGTAGCATGTTTGTGTCGACTGACACAAAAGCCAAATATAGGCATTTATGTTGAGTCCATTTTTAAGTATGTCAATGTATGGAATTTTCAAATTTGAAATAAACTTTTCCATCACTGTCTCGTTTTTAGGGTTCCGTATCCATAGGGTAAAAACAGGACCCTATTACTAAGACTTCGCTGTCCGTCCGTCCGCCCGTCTCTCACCAGGATGTATCTCAAGAACGGCGATAGCTAGACAGCTGAAATTTTCACAAATTATGTATTTCTGTTGCTGCTATAACAACAAATACTAAAAACAAAACAAAATAAAATAAATATTTAAGGGGGGCGATAATTATGTTTGTCTTATTTTTATCTCCATTTCCTATCAGAAATTAAGAAAACTTCGTCGATAGACTCTAGTAGTAGTGGTCTAACTAATGGATCGATAGATAGATGGCGTCTTTGACTAGTTTATTTACCATTTTTATATGGTATTAATCTTTTTCTTATTTACTAAGTATCTATTTTGTTTATTAACAATAAAATATAGCCTTTAGTTTAGTCAATGGTACGGAACCCTTAGTGCGCAAGTCCGGCTCGCACTTGGCCCATTTTTAAAGTTAGTGGTAATCAAATGATTAAAAAGATGTTGCTAAATGGAGGTCTGTTGTGTCATAAATCGTAGCTTGTGTAGAAGTATACACTGTACTAAGATAAATTGAATTATTTAAAGCATTTTTGGTCTAACAATGATTGGGTATTGTTAAGATAATAGAATGTAGAGCAAATCTTTTGTAGCATGAAATTGTAATGTGGAAAATTAAAATTTTTTCCCATTGTTATCACATTTATTTAAATGTTATCTTTAGATGTTAGAAATTAAAGATAAGATGCGTTAAATTGTTTGCACTCTTACAGTTATTTGAATACCGAATTATTATAATGTTAGGCCCGAGTCACTGTTAGATGATTAGCAAGTTAACAGTGACTGATTTAAAACTGGTTAGACTGCCATCATGATTCGACATTAATTAAATAATACTTAACTGGCAGATTTAACGGAAGTATTATTAGGAATTGCAAAAAATTTAAATAGTTTAGATTTTATATAAAAACTAGCTGACCCCGCAAACGTTGTTTTGCCATATGTATTATTAACCCCCGCAACCCCATCTTGTGGGTAGAATTTCGTAAAATCCGTTCTTAACTGACCTCTATTCGGCGAAAGGAATATTCCTACCAAATTTCAAGTCTCTACGCCTTATGGTTCTAGAGATATCGTGATGAGTCAAAATATGGGTCGAAATTTCTTTTATACAATAACTAGCTTATGCGCGCGACTTCGTCGGCGTGGACTCCGCTCCTATTGGTCTTAGCGTGATGACACATAGCCTATAGCCTTCCTCGATAAATGGGCTATCTAACAGTGAAAGAATTTTTCAAATCGACCCAGTAGTTCCAGAGATTACCGCGTTCAAACAAACAACCAAACAAACAAACTCTTCAGCTTTATATATTAGTAAGTATAGATATAGATGTATTGGTTAATTATAATTCATTGAAATTAAAAAACCCTATCCCGTATATTGTAGCGATTTATTAAAAATATAATATAATAACAACACCACAATAAGTACAACCTATGATTTAACAATTCCCCAATAAGTACCTAACAACAATCAACTAAAAACAACAATAAAATATTTACAATTAAATAAACATATACACAGACATCAAGACTTTGCAACGGAACTTCTAATCAGGTCTTGAGTGACTTTCATTACGTCTAAAGCACCTTTTGATATTAAATTATTCGCTAAATCTTTACCCAAATCATCACATTTGGTTATAACATCCAATGGAATATTAAGGTTTTCTGATAAACCACAGAAAATTCTTGGGGTTTCCAAGTTGGCCAAATCTTCTTGGTTTCCCAAATCTTCACAGTTCAAGTCACCTTTTCTCTCTGCTATCATTTTATCAAGCTCTTCAAGGGGATTATATGTTTTATTATTGGTTATTTCTTCATCTGTTTTGATTTTTTTATTAGCTGTTTCCTCAGTAGGACTCAAATTATGTTTTTGAGTTCTCTTTATCTGTGGGAATGTTAGTTCTAGAGTGTGATCCACTTTGGTGACACCGTCTAAACTCCATACTCCGCCTGTTATTGTTAGTTTATAGTTAGATTCGATGGGCTTTAGTCTTGTCGAAACACCGACTGGTGCGCTACAACCGCCACCTAGTGGAAAATAATTTATATTTTAGTATCGATAGGCTATGCGTTAGTAGGCGCTGTGTGGTTACGGCAGTAAAGAATATAGCCACTCCCTCTCTTCCCGTGGGTATCGTAAGAGGCGACTAAGGGGGCGTTCCCACCATGTCGTAACGATTAATTATCGTTTTACGACTGTCGTCTCTAGCTGTTCCCAATCCAATCAAAATTTCTTCATCTGTGTTATATTATTACGATTGTTTGTCGTCAAAACTTTTTGTCGTTTAGCGACTATCGTATCTAGCTGTTCCCATTGGATCGCGACGACATTTTATCGTTTCACGACTGTCGCTTTGTCGTTTACACATCATTAGCAAGCTACAAACTACGTTATACGTGGCTATGATAGATTTGCCGTCACGTTTTAGTCGTAACAATTTTTTATCGTTTTACGACTGTCGTGCTAGTCGTTCCCACTGTCATGACAATCTGTCATCACTGCAAAAAGTGTCGTAGACGACAGTTAGTCGTGTCGTTCTATATGTGAACACCTCCATTTAAACATATGAGCCACGACACTTAAAACTACACGATTATCTGTCGTCACGACATAGTGAGAACGCGCCCTAAGGTATAACAAAGTTCCACTACCACCTTGGAACTTAAAAAGCCGACGGATGGCGGGATAGCCGTCCAACTGCTGGCTTTGAAACACACAGACCAAAGACGGGCAGCAGCGTCTTCGGTGCGACGGCGCCAGCCCTGCAGTCACCCACCCGCCTGCCCAGCGTGGTGACTATGGGCAAAACAAATGAGTACACGCCATAACGTCTGGCACAAACTTGGGAAGGCCTATGTGGACATAGGCCTGCTGGAGCAGTGGACTGCGATAGGCTGAAGTGATGAGGCTATAAGTTAACAGTCTCAGAAATAATCAGTTATCTTTATCAATCGATTCAGCCTGTAATATCCCACTGTTGGGCATAGGCCTCTTCCCCATGTAGGAGAAGGATCGGAGCTTAATTCACCACGCTACTCCAATGCGAGTTGGCGGATGTATTCCCTACTACGAGTAACGCTCGCTATCAGGTGTACATGATAACAACCGGGACCGACGGCTTAACGTGCTCTCCGAGGCACGGTGGGGAGACCCACAAGGACTGCACAAACACCCAGACCACGGCAAACATCTGTATGGCCAATACAAATGCTGTCGTGTGCGGTGCGGATCGAACCCGCAACAGCCCGCGCAACAGCCAGTCGCAATCCAGTGCTGTGACAGCTGCGCCAACGCGGCGTCTTCTTCATCATCTTTATCAATATTTAGTTAGGCATAATAATAATTTATTTTTATATACAATATTAATATTTAGGACTTGTCGCAATGGTCGCAAACAGTTGGGCTAGAAATCGCGGGTTGTATAAGCCATACAGATATCAGACAGACTGTAATGATTTAGGCAATTGTGTTCGTGTTGTGTTTCCAGCACAGGATTAAACTCCTACTGGGGACAGTTGATTTTGAGGCGTTATTTATTTATTAAGTAATCGATTATACAAAATTATTTTTGCGTTTGATAAAATGTTGATTGAGAAAATCTATAATCCATATATGTAACATGGTATGGCTCACGAAATCTAGGTCTGTGACGTTATAATTTTCATATATATTAATTTTAAAATGCGACAGAAAAAGAAAATAAGACAATAGAACTTTAAATTCAAATCATAAATTGACGCTTGCTATGCATATCGGTACAGTCAACGGCTAAAATCACTGTTACGCGGCAGCGTCAGTTGTTTCACACAAATTCACTCCTCATATTTTTTCACGAAACAGGTTATGTACCGTTTCTTAAGGAGTATGTTAAGAATAAGGAACATGTAAGCTATGAATAAGGAAAAAAAGGAGCGAACGGGGAAAAGACACAAAAATTAAATTCTTATGAACATTTATGGTATTTTGCTGAAGGGTCTAGACAGATTGGTACGTAGATAGGAAACCTTACCCAAAGTCTTAAGAAAGCTTCTCTCGGCTAACACTCGACAGTAAGTCTCAGAATGGTTGAAAGGTGCCAACATTGTCAATATTTCTGTATTATCTGATCTACACTCGACTGCTAACGCTCCTTGACCGACCGCGTACATCATTTCAGCACACGGCAGTATCTGGAATAAACAGAAAAACTTTATTTACATATTATTTTATTTAATACTTTTGATGACATTTTATAACTTTTTTGTTAGTGTTGTCTTTATTGAGTTTAATGTTTAAATAAGTTTCTTTAAAACATTTTTGTTACATACCTAATAATGTTCTTTGCACTAAGATAGAAGTAAAATAATGTACAACTATTTTTGTGTGTAAGTAATATTTACATCCTAAAAAGAGAATAAGAGAGAGGGAGAGAGAGAGCGAGCGAGAGAGAGTGTGAAGAGATTTAAAACTAATTTAAAAAAATTGTACTAGTAAAACAATCATTGAATTTTTTAATAATTTTTATATTTTTAGCATATCCTCCAAAATCCAATAACAATAGGTTGGCATATTCTTTAACAAAATGTTTAATTAATTAGTTAATTGCGACATGACAAAGTCAAATTGAGAACGTCCTCCTTTTTTGAAGACGGTTAAAAGAAAGCAATATCACATTTAAAATTAAATTAATACAACAAATTACACAATAGCAATAAATTACCTTGGAAACCCTGTTACCCCAACCCATTCTCTGCAGGCCAGCGATGGCAAGTAATAACGCAGAATACTCTTTCGTCGGCGCGTCGAGTTTCCTCAGTCTAGTGTTGAGATTACCTCTCACATCTTGTATTGTTAGATGTGGGAAGGAACCGCGCAATTGTGCCGTTCGACGTAGGGATGATGTACCTTGAATATAAAAACCTCACTTAATACCTTTTTTGTGTTTTACTGGCTACAAACAAGCGTACGGTCCGCCTAATGGTAAGTCGATACTGGAGCTATATATAGACGCCTGCAACACCAGAAGCATCGCAAACGCGTTGCCGACCCTATCCCCATACCCCCCGGGAGTTCTGGTCACCTCTCTCACCACAGGAACACAATACTGCTTGAAGGCAGTATTATTTAGTTGTGATCTTTTTAAAGGAAATTTCAGTTACTTAGTACAGTATGCAATCTGTGGCATGACCTTCCTCCTGAAGGTTTCCCTGAGTTTTCAATTGTCGAGTGTACGCGCGGGTACAGACATATTTTCCCTAAAGGTCAGCAACGCACCCGCAACTCCTCTTATGTGTACCCGCTCTTTTAGCGATAAGACCGCCTTTACACATCTTCCTCTAATTGTACTACTTTTGTTTGTATCTTTTAATGGTGTAAAATAAATAATATTATTATATTAATATCGTTGCAATGTCCATGGCCGACGGTAGCCATTTAACATCAGATGATTATATCCGCTTGTTTGGGTATTATTACGTATTCATAATAATTAAACATAATTAAAACGTCATTGTATTTAGAAATCTTCATGTTCAAATGTATGTAGGAATCAGAAGTGAGGAGTAGGACGGATGGCCTGGTTAATTCACAATGTTATTTAAAACACGATAGTTACTACTTAGTATTCAATGTACTCACCGAGCGGGTACCGTCTATCGCGTGGCAGAGAGACAACTCGACGCAGTGCCCGGGACTTGTGACCCGAGTGTTGGTTTACGGCGGCGCCGCCTAACAATGCGCATTGGCACTCACCACCACCGGTCGAGTTGCCCAATCAGTAACAATTAATTCGTGTACACAAACTAACTATTAGAAGAGTCGAGGTTAAGCTACTAGCAGGATACACAAGTGCACCGCACCACGCCAGAGCCAAGAATGCCTTAGCCGACGACAGAATGACTCGAATAATCACAGGTACTGACATACACGTCAGAACGACTCGAATAATAGAATGATTGAGGGTAGGTGAATATCAACAACAGCGTAGGTAGCCTACACGGCCGTCCTGATTTGCGCGCGTCCTCGCGCGCTATTTATTACAATCTTAGGTATTTGTAAGCAAAAACAAAATATCGCTCGACTATCCTGACAAAAATCTATCCAACATATTAATATCTGATTCCGTCCAAGCTGGACATTCCGACTAGAAATAATTGGTTTCAGTTAGTAAGTCACTCGGTGACACCAGTCTGAATATGGTTAACATCATCATCATTACAGTCATATCAATATGGTAAGTAACACTAGTCTAGTTTTACAATAGGAAAACCCCTACAATTCAAACCTGCTGGTCTAAATCGTCACCCACTATAGCAGGTGAGATTCCAGCAGCGCATCACTCATCATTACAAACAGTCTGGTCTTCAGTTAGTTCTCTCAACAACAAACAAGCAAGTTGGACCGGACGGGTGTGTCCTCACAGCCAACCGCGGACGGTATGACCCGGACGACACTGTCCTTTCGACCAACCTAAACCAACAGTATGGCCCGGACGGGTGCATCCCTTCAACTAACCGCGCACGGTATAGCCCGGATGGCACTGTCCTTTCGACCAGCACAAACCAACAGTATGGCCCGGACGGGTGCATCCCTTCAACTAACCGCGCACGGTATAGCCCGGATGGCACTGTCCCTTCGACCAGCACAAACCAACAGTATGGCCCGGACGGGTGCATCCCTTCAAC
Source organism: Melitaea athalia (assembly GCA_905220545.2). Lineage (NCBI taxonomy): Eukaryota > Metazoa > Arthropoda > Insecta > Lepidoptera > Nymphalidae > Melitaea > Melitaea athalia. The sequence goes on from HG992204.1 coordinate 5,005,006, forward strand.
TAACCGCGCACGGTATAGCCCGGATGGCACTGTCCCTTCGACCAGCACAAACCAACAGTATGGCCCGGACGGGTGCATCCCTTCAACTAACCGCGCACGGTATAGCCCGGATGGCACTGTCCCTTCGACCAGCACAAACCAACAGTATGGCCCGGACGGGTGTATCCCTTCAACTAACCGCGCACGGTATAGCCCGGATGACACTGTCCCTTCGACCAGCGCAAACCAACAGTATGGCCCGGACGGGTGCATCCCTTCAACCAACCGCGCACGGTATGGCCCGGATGGCACTGTCCTTTCGACCAACCTAAACCAACAGTATGGCCCGGACGGGTGCATCCCTTCGACCAACCGCGCACGGTATGGCCCGGATGGCACTGTCCTTTCGACCAATGCAAACCAAAAAGCGTTCTCACCTACTAATCAGCTCTGTCTAGTTCAGCGTGAATTTCTACATCGTGTAAGAGTCATGAGATCAAGTCAATGAGGTCGAAAACATTATAGAACTTAGTCTCTTCCTCAGTCTTACCAGGCAAAAGTTACACAAGTTAGTACTACTACTACTAAATCGGTTCTACTAATCACTTAGTACTTATTATATACTCGTAGTTAATTTGCCACCTTTGTTTCTTAAAGTTATCTCATTTACTGAAATTAATTGTCTCTTTTTTTTTCATTTTACCATTCATCTCTTAAGTACTGTAGTTAGTTCTGTAAACATCAGCTTGTATCATAATGTTGACAGGTTCAGATCGCACAAAATATCATAGTATCATAGTTGTTACAAATAGTATCAGATGTAGCAGTCATAGTATCAGAGTTGGCAGTCATAGTATCTGAATTATTCTGGGATTGCTAATTATCCAAAATCGACAGTGCTCTTTGGCATAACTGAAAGCCATTAAACCCAAGAATTAACTAATTATTACCAGAATAGGCCAGTATAGGTCAGTGTGGACCGGTTTCGCCTCAATTAATAAACTATATAAGTAACAAAGGACAAGTCACGACCATCCTGCTAGCACACGCCCTTGGTCAACCTGGAGTAGAAGAAAGGCCGCAACAGTACTTTATACTCAGTCAAACTCTACGTAAAAGGGGAAAGTAGACAAACTCTACGTAAAAGGGGAAAGTAGACAAACTCTACGCTCAAAACTTAGTTTGTTTCAAGAACTTTACAATAATCTGAATCATAATATTGTCATTAAACCAATTATAACTAATCACTTCACTCAAATACCACAGCCATGTACCATCGAAATCATCACAGCCAAAACTATAGGCGTACTCTACTTCGACAACAAGCTTGCGAAAACCTCGCGTAAAGACTTCTAACACCACGGCTCTCTAGACGAAGAGTAATCACAGTACATGTGTCAGTCACATACATCTCAGTACGCATATCAATCGAATGGATCACCCGTGTCAGTCACCTCTTGTGACTACACGCTACGGTATCAAACACTACTACCTCCGCCAGAGTTAAACGCACAACGCACACCCATGAACTCTTGGGTTGCCCCAAGAGACACCTTCTACAGGGCTACGACTACTAAATAACTAGACTGATACGGTTGAACACATTATACAGTCGATAGAATTGATCAATCGAGTTTCTCCCTCTACTTAAACTTGAACATCATCATTATCAACAAGATCATAAATTACATCAATATCGTCTGGTACATGACGTGCTGGCATTTTTCTTAACCTTTCGTGAGCAAATTTGTAGGTACGTTGACAATTTAAGCTTTAAGGGTATACCGATTACCTTCGAGAACTTTTATTACGTGAAAAGGGCCTCAATATTTCGGATCAAGTTTCGTTTGATTACGCTCGTCATTTTGTAACAGAACAAAATCGCCAATAGGATATTAAAAAGCCTAGCTGTCTCTATGAAGGAATTATCGAAATCATACAGTTCCATTTATAACCCTTGCTTCGCAAAGTTACTCAACAATTTTTAGCACAGATGGAAACATAAGAATTTCAACAGTTACCTACAACGACTGCCTTAAAATGTACTACTCACGCGTTAGTGTCATTTAACTTTAAAACGCGTGGTTAATAAAGTCGAAATCAAGTTGGAAAATCATACACCTGTCTACTCATTTATTTAACAAACTAGCTACGTAATTAACTAAAATAACTAATAAAGGAACAATTAATTTTTTTTAATTAAAAATATTTCATTAAATCGATTGAAATTTCTTCTTAACTAAAATCGATTTCAAATCAAATTGGTAACGTGTGAGGGAGTCACTAATTTCAAATTTTCTTGAACTGTTAAAAGAAAACAAACGAATATAGTAAGAATTTTCAATAGTTACCTACTCATAAACAAAATTATTAATCTTAGGTGACCTACCTATAACTATTGTTGTAATAGGTTTACGATTGTACCAAGGTGTTATCAATTAACTCTCTGTAATTTAAACGTTCTCAAACAGAACAACTAAAACAACTTTTAAACAGTTTAAATAAATCAATCAAAGGTAGAAAAAGACTAAAACCCTCAAAGAAACACTCATTTCTCACTTCAAATCTGTAGTTCACGATACACACTTTTAACTATATCGAATTAATCACAGTAATCACTTATACGCCACGTAATAATTAAAACTATGTAATTAAACAATAACTGCTTATTCACTTGCAAATTACAACAATCCCGCCAGTAGATGATAAAAATGGTGACTGACTAAATCAGAAAATTAGTATTAACTATTCGGAAGATGGAGTCTTTAATTTTACGCTCTTTCGGTACTTCGACAAATAATTTTGGTAGTGCGAGGAACAGGGTGTTAAGTCCCTCATCCACCACCGCAAAGGGAGGATCCTCCAACCAGACGGGTGTTGTGTCTGGTAGGGCCACTGCCCCGACGGTTGTTGTCGGGTTCTTGTATATATAGTTCATTCGCTTTGAAAACTTCGATAGCGTGATCTAGAATCGTCAGTTCGTATGTGACTCGATAGATGTCGCCACATCACTCCCCTCCGAGACCGAAGGTCGATAGCGGTTTTTGGAGTCGTCCATACACATCTTGGGATGCTTGCCGGGCCAGTGGAATGTTCCAGTGAGTCGGAACCAGATGCCGCATAGTTCACAGTGAGTCGGAACTGTCTGCGGTGATGCCCCAGTGAGTCGGGGTGATGCTGCAAATTCTCCAGTGAGTCGGAGTGGTGCAGTGCTGCGTAGTGGCTGGCTGCTGCGTCGACCAGGAGAGAGGTGCGTCTCTGCTTGCTGACCGGCCGAAGTGCAAGGTGCTGTGCCAAAGTCGCTGAGAAGGCTGTGGGTAATGACCAGGTATGCGCGTCCGCTGCATGCTGGTGGTCAGGATACCCGTTGTAGCCGTGGATGCTGGCTGGCTGTAGGACTCGCTGCTCGAAAGCTTGAGGAAGTGATGATGACGTCACGATGACGTAGATTTTGTGAAGGCTGCGCTGATGTTCATGCTCAGGGTCACCAGTTTGGTAGTGCGAGGAACAGGGTGTTAAGTCCCTCATCCACCACCGCAAAGGGAGGATCCTCCAACCAGACGGGTGTTGTGTCTGGTAGGGCCACTGCCCCTGCGGTTGTTGTCGGGTTCTTGTATATATAGTTCATTCGCTTTGAAAACTTCGATAGCGTGATCTAGAATCGTCAGTTCGTATGTGACTCGATAGATGTCGCCACATAATATTAGTTAAAATATCGTGTAAGATATATCGTGTAACAAACACAAAAAAATATTCGGGTAATCGGAAATACTCAAGCTAAGACGATATTAACACTTTATCACAAACAAGTAGGTAACCACAAAAACTTTAACAACCTAAATACTACAACTACGCTTGCATCATTTAATATTTTAACTTTGAACTGAGTTCAGAATACTACAAATTACAATTATTTAAAACTACCCTATGGAAACAGATATGTTCTAGTTTCCGAAAAATGGCTTCGATACCGTAAGCGAAGAGAGTCATTAAAGTGAGGGTGGACCTTGTCGCGAAATATGAAAAATGAGTATTCACTCTTAAAAACTCAGAAAGTACGCAACGAATCCGTTCGATACGCCTTGCCTTTCGCTAGATCTAGACCTAGAACGCGTTGCAAGCTCGCACTACAATCACACTCACAATCTAATATTGTAACTGAATCGAAATAAAAACAGAATCGCAAAATCTATTAGCAAAAATCATTAACTATAAAATTAAATTCAACAAATAACACTGAATAAAACCCTTGTACACCGATAAGAACACAACAGAACGACCGAAAAGAACTAAAATATCGATGTACCTACGATCACTACGAAATATTGCAACTTAATTGCACACTGCTTATTGTTCGGCGCACGGCTTTCGCGATGTGGGTCGTTAAGGTTGCATCCCACTTCTGATGTAGGAATCAGAAGTGAGGAGTAGGACGGATGGCCTGGTTAATTCACAATGTTATTTAAAACACGATAGTTACTACTTAGTATTCAATGTACTCACCGAGCGGGTACCGTCTATCGCGTGGCAGAGAGACAACTCGACGCAGTGCCCGGGACTTGTGACCCGAGTGTTGGTTTACGGCGGCGCCGCCTAACAATGCGCATTGGCACTCACCACCACCGGTCGAGTTGCCCAATCAGTAACAATTAATTCGTGTACACAAACTAACTATTAGAAGAGTCGAGGTTAAGCTACTAGCAGGATACACAAGTGCACCGCACCACGCCAGAGCCAAGAATGCCTTAGCCGACGACAGAATGACTCGAATAATCACAGGTACTGACATACACGTCAGAACGACTCGAATAATAGAATGATTGAGGGTAGGTGAATATCAACAACAGCGTAGGTAGCCTACATGTACAACATTATAATCGAACACAAATTACTATTGATATTGACCTACTCAGCATTAAAATTATTAAAATATATATTTAAAGCAAAGCGTCCACGATCGGTTTGACAATAACTCAAGAAGTCAGATTTCAATCGATATTATTGTGACTTGCACATCACTACGGTACCCATGAACTTTCGTACCTCCCCCTCCTATTACAAAAAAAAAAAAACACGATTCACGATTCAGCCTGTAATATCCCACGGTTGGGCATAGGCCTCTTCTCCATGTAGGAGAATGATCGGAGCTTAATCCACCACGCTGCTCCAATACGGGTTGGCGGATACATTCCCTACTATGAGTAACGATCGCTATCAGGTGTACATGATAACAACCGGGACCGACGACTCAACGTGCTCTCCGAGGCACGGTGGGGAGACCCACAAGGACTGCACAAACACACAGACCATGTCAAACATCTGTATGACCAATACAAATGTTGTCGTGTGCGGGGATCGAACGCGCAACAGTCAATCGCAATCCAGTGCTGTGACCGCTGCGCCAACGCGGCGTCAAAAAAAAAATTATTCAAAGTTAAATAACTCACCAATAACAGATCCAGCTGGTAGCGTGGAAAGCGTGCAGTCTTTCATGTCCTCTCGAAGAACTAAAGCGTCTCTTGGATCTTCCCTTTAAAAAAATATTATCATCATATTAATGACTAGCTGTGCACCGCGGTTTCACACGCGTTAATTAGAGTAGAAAAAGTAGCCTATAGCCTTCCTCGATAAAAGGGCTATCTAACACTGAAAGAATTTTTCAAACCGGACCAGTAGTTTCTGAGATTAGCGCGTTCAAACAAACAAACAAACAAACAAACTCTTCAGCTTTATTATAGAAAGTATAGATTCGATTTAGTAAAATAAGTAGTAAAATAGTAAGTAGGTAAAGATATTTAATTTTGTAGTTCTCAATCCTTTTTCAATTTGAAATCAGCACAATTTATTAGGCTCTAATATATTATGTCATTTGTGCTAACGATTTGATAACACGCTTACAAATACGTCAAGCAGTTAAATTCAAATTTAAAATGGTTAAGGCGGCCGTTAAATTTCCGTTCCTGTAATCTACGTTGCTACGATTTGGGTACCGAGAGAGAATATTGAAACAAACTTTATTTTACTAATATTACAAAAACGAAAGATAACAAGCAAAACTATCACTTTTTTTCTATAAAACTTTGTTTCGTAGCTGGAGGTCTAGAATAACACAAAGACTACTTTTTATCCTAACATTCGTACAATAGTACTTCATAAACCCGTATATTATGGTCAGTTTTGTGCAGTCCTGGATTAGCCTATAAGCTATTTAAGCAATTGCCCCGTAGGTATACCAATTACCAGAGATGACCGAGAAAAAAAAAACGAGCACACGAAAGTTAAAGCAATTTCAAAATTCGCGGGTTTTAAACGATACGTATTCACATTTTTAACAAGCTTTTATTAGCTTGACCTGTATGTATGTATGTATGTATGTAACGGAATCTTTGAACTTCATTTTCACCTACTTCTAGGAGTCTGATTAACTTGAAAATTTGCACAGGGGTCAAAGACCGATGACAATACAATATAACACGCTTTTTAACACGCTTTTATATTAGCTTGATCTGTATGTATGTCTGTAATGGAATCTTTGAACTTCATTTTAACCTACTTCTAGGAGTCTGATTAATTTGGTGCACAGGGGTCAAGGGCCGATGACAATCTATACATATAATAAAATGGTAGGAAAGTCAAAACTGTACATTGAATATTTTTTTAAAATAATACTTGGGGTGTGATCTACAATCGATACCGAAGCCAAAAATATAGTTTTTAGAATTTTTGTCTGTTTGTCTGTATGTATGTCCGGGATAAACTCAAAAAGTACTGCATGGATTTACTTAAATTTGGCATGAATATTATTAAGAAGTCGGGTCAGAACATGGGCTACATATTATCACGCTATCACCTACGGGGAACGAGCAGTGAACCTTTATTTCTTCAAATGTATGTCCGGGATAAACTCAAAAAGTACTGCATGTATTTACTTCAAATTTGGCACGAATATTATTAAGAAGTCGGGTCAAAACATAGGCTACATATTATCACGCTATCACCTACGGGGAACGAGCAGTGAACGCACGCAGACGACGTCGCGGGCAGCAGCTAGTACAATATAACACGCTTTTTTTTACTGTCGTCTTGACACTAAAAATTCAGAAAATAAATTATAGTTTAAAAAAAATAAAAAAACACGCTGTAATGGCAATCGAACTAAAAAGTAGAAAATAAAGTGAAAAAGCGTGGGGTGCTTAATCATGTTCTAATATATCAAACAGTGACTAATAAAATGATCCTCACATTCGATACACCAAGCACTCCACGCTTTTTCACTTTATTTTCTACTGTTTAGTTCGATTGCTATTAAAGCGTGTTTTTTTAGTTTTTTTAAACTATAATTTATTTTTTCAATTAATTTTTTGTAGTTCACTTAAGAGGAAAGGATACTGAATAGACTTTTGAAAAATAGGTATTTGAATAAAATATTCCTGTTTCACTGACTATTGCTGTTAGCCGCTACCGCGCCTCCCGCAAGCCCCGCACTGCTTTGTCTATGTGTGAGTGGCGTGGTGTTAGTGTGCGTGTGCATTTCACCCGCGCTTCGCGTCATGCTATTTTTCTGTATTTTACTTGTTTCATTTGATTAGCCCGTTGGCGCAGTTTGTGGTGGCCCTGCTTTCTGTTCCGCGGGTTGCGGGTTCGTTTCCTGCCCGAGTCTGGGTGTAATATTTGTATTTATATACACATTTATGTGTATTATTTCTATGTATATTTATAAAAATATACATATATACATATAGTTATAACAGTCGGCTATTACCTGTAACACAAGCATTAAGTTGCTTACCATAGGAACAGACGACCGCATTTTTACATATTTATTTGTTTTTATTTATTTAATTTTTTCTGCTTCGTTCTTCTGTTACTCGGCTTACTTTTATTGGATTTCGTAAACTACTTAGTACTTATTATTTTGAATTATTGTTTGTTAATTCATTGGATTGTTATCTACATAACTGTATTTTGGTAAGTAATTATTGAAATACTTAGGTATTTTATTTATGAATTAGGTATGTAATTACATGGTTGAGGTGTATGTAAGAATGGGTGTTGAGATACATACATATAGTGTACATGATAAATGTATTGTAGCCATACATACATAGTAATTAATATGTTTGTCTTAGTATAATAATAAAAATATACTTTGTTGTACATTTAGATAAAGAACAAAATTTACATTACAAGCAATTATAGTCACAAATTGTACAACCAGGCGATCTTATTGCTAAAAAGCAATCTCTTCCAGACAACCTGATAATGAAATGGATATCGCTTTTCAGATGGGCAGGTGGTATATAAATATAAATACATAAGCAAAAAAAGAATACATAACAATCATACATAGGTACATACACACATACGTACGCAACAAAATAAGTATAATAATAATAATAGTATACATATAAGTTGTAATGTCTCATGTTTGTCGCGGTTATACGTAACACATGCATTGGGACGATATAAAAATGTTTAAAAATAGTAATAAAAAAAACAAATGAGATGCTGGTGACATATACATATTATAAATTACTAGCTTCTGCGCACGACTTCGTCGGCGTGGACTCCGCTTCTATTGGTCTAAGCATGATGATACATAGCCTATAGCCTTCCTCGATAAATGGGCTATCTAACACTGAAAGAATTTTTCAAATCGGACCAGTAGATCCTGAGATTAGCGCGTTCAAACAAACAAACAAACAAACAAACAAACTCTTCCACTTTATTATATTAAGTATGGATTATTTTATTGATGTCTTTTTAGTTAGGCAAATTACGTAATAATACCTAATAATAAGCGCTTTATTTGCGAAACACACTGAAATACAAATGATGAACAAAAGATAAAAATTAGTATACTTATTACAAAAAAAAAACATCAAACTAAATGTGGAAGAACAAACTATAAATAAAAAGAAATAGTAATAATAAAAAAAAATTGAAACAACTGAACTCAGAACTAACAATAAAGACATTAAAAATAATAGTCACTAATAAAGGTGGCAGTGTGTCTCACAAAAAGATAAGTCCTTGGCTTCAGTTAGGGATAAACCCTAACACAGATTTTCAGGACCACCTATTCATTTTTTATTTAATTATTTTGTGGTTGATAAAGAATTTTTAACCGATGAAGAAAAACAGAGGAGGTTCTAAAGTCGCCACGTATATTTTTTTATATGTTTGACCATGCATAACTCATTACAGAGTAGTCCGAATTTAATTTAAAAAAATATTGGAAAGGCTATAACGAAGTTACTGCTATTTTATTTTGTGGAGCCCTAAAGGAATCATTTACCAAAAAATTGGTAATTGTGTTTGCTCGCAAACGAAACAAAACCGACTTCAATTACATCGACAAGTAATAGAACGTAATAAGACGAAACAATAGTCAAGTAAATACGCGCTATTAAAGATTACTCAAAAAGTTGTAATCAGATCTCGATCTAATTTAAACAAGACTAAATGACAAGTATTAGCTTTCGATTAAAATAAGAATCATCAAAATCGGTACACCGAGTAAAAAGTTATGCGGTATAATACAACGTAGGTCGACGAAAAAGTAGTCAAGTAAATACGCATTATTAGATACTAGCTGCTGCTCGCGACGTCGTCTGCGTGCGTTCACTGCTCGTTCCCCGTAGGTGATAGCGTGATAATATGTAGCCTATGTTCTGACCCGACTTCTTAATAATATTCGTGCCAAATTTGAAGTAAATCCATGCAGTACGTTTTGAGTTTATCCCGGACATACATACAGACAAACAGACAAACAGACAAAAATTCTAAAAACTATATTTTTGGCTTCGGTATCGATTGTAGATCACACTCCAAGTATTCTTTTAAAAAAATATTCAATGTACAGTTTTGACTTTCTTACCATTTTATTATATGTATAGATAACTCTAAAAGTACTTGTGAGATCTCAATTAAATTAAAATGGGACCATATGACACGCAACACCTTTCAATTAAAACAAAATTGATTGAAATCGGTCCACCCAGTCAAAAGTTCTGAGAACATACATTAAAAAAAATACAGTCAAATTGAGAACCTCCTCCTTTTTTAAAAGTCGGTTAAAATGAAAGATGCTTTCTGGAATTTAATAGAACCAATATTAGAAAAATTTTACTATGATTGCCTTAAGGGAAAGGAAAGGAAATAATTAAATAACTCTTTACCTACTTGAACTGAATAAAATAATGCTTCTTATTTTGAAATTTTGTAGCTTTATTTAGTTAATCTACTCTTCCTAGTGTCTGTCCGTCAGTCGTTCTACAGTATCCTTCCTTTGCCTCAGTAATAAGACTACCGTTAGCCAAAATTATAGTCAAAGCAAAAACATAAACAACATAATTATTTAAACTATTTACCATAATTATCATTTTTATTTGTTAGAGAAACCCTAGCCCTACCCTACCCCTACCCTTAGCCCAGGTTTGCACAATGTTACAATGAAAACCGCATCCAAATAAGGTTTTATTGTAGTTTATGAAAAGAGAGATTATTTAATTTTGTTAATACGAATTTTTGAAAATATCGACAAAATAATACATCACTAGTGTATCTATATAATTATCGACTATGAGGCATCACTTCGCTGGCGTGTATACGTACTGCTTTGACCCTTCCCTCCCCCAGACCTATCCCACAAACAGCAAGAAAGGGACAACTGCAGCTCAGACCGTTTTAGGTAGATAATTATTGACCAAAACATCATTTCGTAGTCGCCTGTTTTCTCCTCGAAACATGCCAACTTTTTTTTTATTTTTTTTTAGGTAAATAAACAAAGCCTTCAGCTATGCCGCTCCGTTTTCTTTTTTTTGTAAATATGAATTATTATTTTTTTATGAGTGTCTGAAAATGTACAAAAAATTAGGCAATATTTCTAGTTTTTGAAGACTCCTACTACCTAATATAATAAGAATATGAAAAAAAACAAAACGTAGGGGCATGGTCATGGCAGGTAAAAGTTTTATTTTACAAAAATATTTGATCTAGTGTTCATTATCCAGGGAGAAAACAGTCGAATACGTTTGTATGGAGAAAGAGCTGGTATCCTTTCCTCTTAAGGCGGCCCACAGGTGAAGACTGCTTAGGGCATCAAGTTACCTTAATCCGGCACTGGTTTTGTGGACTAATAATAAAATCACTAGTCAGCAAAGTCAAGCATAGATCGATCATAGGATCTGACTCAAATCAAATCGAAAATGTTTTTACTCAAGTAGGCTTCATAACCAATTTTTAATCATAATATGTAAAACAATTAACGTTATCTACCTATCGTTTTTACCGACCTCGAAAAAAAGGAGGATGTTCTCAATTCGACTGTACCTTCTTTTTTATATATTATTTTATCTCATAATTTTTTTCTGGGTGTACCGATTTTGATGATCTTTTTTTAATCGAAAGCCATTTCATGTGGATGGAGCCATGTCACATGTCATGTGGTCCTATTTAAATTTAATCAAGATCCGACCAATACTTTTTGAGTTATCCCGAATATATCTTATTTAATTAATTATTTTTTTTGAACTCCAAAAAAACAGGTAGGTATAACTGTTCTACGTTTTTTTTTCTACACATTTTCAATTACCTCTTTTTTGTTTTATACTGGTTAGATTATTAACATAAATTATAATCACAGGTAGTCATTATTGAGGTTGGCGTGAGTCGTCCGGCGGTGTTACAGGATACATCAAGGTTACTTCGCCGTAGTTAGCAATGCAATCGGCACACATTCTTTATAATAAAGCGTTTTGTATTGAATATGATTCAATTTGTTAAATTGTTTTATGAATAAAATGATTTTTAGTATCCACTTATATGTTTTTATCTTTTTTTTCTATTTATCCTATTTTTATTCTAATTTTTTTAAGGGTTAACCAACCAACACCGGCTTTGTTATAGTGGTACGTGTACCGTGTGGGCGCCTAATCATTGGCGATTTGCGGATTTAATTCCCACTCGAGATGGATATTTGTCTTTGTACAAACATGTGTTTCCGGTTTGGATGTCTGTCCTTGTGGGTCTCCCCGCCTTGCCCCGGAGAGCACGTTAAACTGTCGGTCCCAGTTGTTATCATAACTATACACCTGAAAGCGATCTTTACCCATAATATATATCCTGTTATGAGTTCCTGTGGTATGTAAGGTGGCCAGAGCTCTTGGGAATACATTGTGTTGTCAGCAATAGTAGGTTTGGCAACTCGAGATGCGTGTACTGTAAGTGTTGATAGGCTACCGTAATCACTTACCATCAGATGGACTGCACCATTATTTGTCAGTTTTGTGGTGTTAAAAAAAATGCAAAATATTTTACCTTTCAAAAACAGCACCAACAGCAAGACCCTCTGGCAGTGATGTAGGTAAATCTTTGAGTGAATGTACAACAAAGTCAACTGTATTGTTCCTCAGGGCGTCTTCTAAATCTTTTGTAAATAGTGATTTCTCTCCTATTTTAGGTAACGACACATTCAAGATTCGGTCGCCCAATGTCGTCATAGTTACTGAAAAAATACAAAATTTATATTGATTTTTCTAATATTTGTAGAGTAGCTGAGAGTATAATCTGTGTCAAATTTACATCTTATGTCAACACAACAATTTTGTATTTTTAAATTGTTAATATCAAAATTTTACAGGTTTTGCATCATTCTTATATATTTCATTTGTAGTATATATATGTATGTTTGTTTGTATTTATATATGTACATGTTTATAACTTACAAAGTGTAAGAATAAATCAAAAAATTAATTGCTAAATTTTCGTTTCTAGTACTGTAATGGGCCTTGCATTTTTATTTTACACTTAGTACTTCATTGTAATAATTAATAAATAAAAATGTATGTACAACAGACACTCATGGTCATCTGTTTCTAAGTAATTTAAGAAGTTACTTTGTAGTATACATATTACATTGTAGGCAGTTTTTATTTATAAATTATACTAGCTTCTGCGCGCGACTTCGTCGGCGTGGAATCCGCTCCTATTGGACTTAGCGTGATGATATATAGCCTATAGCCTTCCTCGATAAATGGGCTATCTAACACTGAAAGAATTTTTCAAATCGGACCAGTAGATCCTGAGATTAGCGCATTCAAACAAACAAACAAACAAACAATCAAACAAACAAACTCTTCAGCTTTATTATATTAGTATAGCTGTAATAAAAAAAAGTTTTTTGTTACCATACATGTACCGAAAATAAATATGTAGATAAATGTATGATATCTTTGATATAACTTAAACAAGTTTTTTTTGTATTTTAACTGAAGCATACCTATTGAAAACTCCTTATCTGGATAAACCTTCTTTAATCTGTCTATAACAAAGTTGGTTTGTATGAGCGCCAGCTGAAAAAAATCCATTATAATAATTTAAATAAAGCTATACGTAGTGTGCTAATAAAGAAGACAGATTAAAGTAAAATTAGAACAAAATAAAATAAAAAAACAAGTCAGGAAAATAATGAAGTGCAAATGTGCAACAACAATTATACTAATTACCTACATAAAAAAATGCAATATTCTAATTTCGCTTGCAATTTAGTTATGTGGTAAGGCTAATTAGAAAACTGCATAATTGAATACTACCTGTTTTGTACGTAGATTCTTTACAGTTTACATGAACTAGCATGAATTATTTTTTTTAAATATTTAGGTACCTACATGTAATGAAAAGAAACCAACTAGAAATATATAGACAACAAATAAACTTACTTAAAAAATAATATATCAAAACATTTTGGTGAAATTATGAATGACTACTACCTCATAAATAAGAAAAATTAAAATGTTTATACACTTACCTCACTTTTCCTAGATCCAACGCGAATAACATTCGATTTAGTATCCATTGCGACAAAAATGTAAGAGGTTATGTCACTTAAAAATATGTCTTAGAGATTTATAATAATAACAAAATTAGTACAACATTGACTTAACCCTTGTCACTAACACTGTAGTGGACAAGTTGTCTAACAATTAATTATTCAAAATATGAAAATATCATCTTTAAGACGATAATAAAAATACACTATGTCATTTCGACTCAATAGGTATACGTATACCGATTATAATTTATAATTACCGTGAGTCAATTGACTTTAATTTGAATCAGTGTTGCCAACTTTATTTTTACCAACCCACCAAATGAGGCCGTGTAAACCACCAGAAACCACTAAAACTTAGCGGCCTCTCAAACCACCAGAATTCCACTAGAAAACCCAAAGACAACGGCTACCTACTTAAATATAATAATGAAAAAAAATAATAATAATTTGAAAATAAAACAACAACAACGTAATTATTATCATAAATAATTGTGTTTGCTAGCAAACGAAAAAAAACCGACTTCAATTGCATCGGCAAGTAATAAATAATAAATAAATTAACAAACGCACTAGTCGTCACTACGATTTACGAGGGTTTCCCTCGATTTCACTGGGATCCCATCATCAGATCCTGGTTTCCTTATCATGGTATCTAAGTTGGGATATCCCCTTTCCAACAAAAAAAGAATTATCAAAATCGGTTCATAAACGACGAAGTTATCCCCGAACATACATTAAAAAAAATATACGGTCGAATTGAGTAACCTCCTCCTTTTTTGAAATCGGTTAAATAAAATAATTACATATTTAAGTTACGTACTACAGGAAACATACTTATACAGAAAAAAAGGAAACAATTAGGTAAGTACATAACTACCTAACTACAGAAGATCTTCTTCTGAGGAATCAGCTTCATCTGCACTTTGCATATAATAAATTTTTTTAGTGTCAAGTTCTTGAACTACGGCATTGGGTATTCTCTTCATCAATTCAGCCTATTACAGTCCACTGCTGGACATAGGCCTCCCCAAGTTCGCGCCAGACATCCCGGTTTTCCGCAATCCTTATCCACTCCAGGACACGTCTGCTCCAACGGTCATCGGTCCTGCGACACAAGTGACCAGCCCACTGACACTTCAACTTGCAAATTCTGTGGGCTATGTCGGTTATTTTCGTTCTCTCGCGGATAGCCTCATTTCTAATTCTATCTTTGAGAGAAACCCAAAGTATAGCCCGTTCCATTGCCCATTGAGCGACTTTAAACTTGTGGACCACCCCTTCGTCAGTGTTTACGTCTCGGTGCCATATGTTAACACAGGCAGGACGCATTGCTCGACGGATTCTTCGAAGTGAAGACTCGGCAAAGCTCGCCAAATGCCGCCCAGCCCAACCGGATCCTCCTATTGGCCTCCTTCTCGAAGTTGTTGCAGCCTAGTTGGATTGTATGGCCTAGGTAAACATAACCCTGAACAACTTCGGGAAGGTCAACTGATCGACCGATACCGGTCTCGGTATGACTTGGTTGTTAAACTAACTTTCGTTTTGTCCAAGTTCATACCGAGACCGACTCGTCGGGAGGAGTCGTTCAGGCCGGCCAGCATTTAGCCTAGCTCATCCAACGTCTCCGCAAAGATGACGATATCGTCAGCAAAACGAAGGTGAGAGATGTATTCGCCGTTGACGTTGATGCCTCGCTCGCCCCAATCCAAGGTCCTTAAGACATTGGGTATTATATAATTACTTATTGCAGCATTTCCTTTCGCGTGCTAAGCCTGCACGAACTGTGAGAATTGCAGAAAGGAGATCAAATTTCATTCGGTTTCTCTATTTCGTCTTGACTACGTTGATAATACTAAATAATCGCTCTACATCTGCGTTAGAGTGCGGTAAAACTAATAGAGATATCGCAAATGTGACTGAATCTTTAAATATGTAAAAAAACCAAAAAAACTAGAAAAATACTAGATCATTTTTTAGTGGTAAGCTCCGAAGCTTACCACTAACTGGAACAAACCTAAACCACTAAGAAATCCACTAGCCACTAAAACCAATTTTTTCCCGCCAAGAGAGGTGTCCAAACCACCAGATCTAGTGGAAAATCCACTAAGTTGGCAACACTGATTTGAATGATAGGTATGTACGTAGTAGAGGTGAATGACATTGCAGCTGAGTTGCCGATTAGGAAAAATTTATTTCCACAAAAACCGTGTTTGATTGCGTTTGCTTGCTAGCAAAAAAAACGACTTTTATTTACATTGACGGCTAATATAACGTGGGTAACTGGGTAGTCAAGAAATAATCAAAAATGCGTATTAATTAATAGAGATAAATCAAAAATTACTTGTCAGATCCCGATGAAGTTTAAATAAATTAACCACACGACAAGCACCACCTTTCGATTTAAAAAAGTCATTAAAATCGGTACACCCAGTAAAAATTATTCCGAGTAAAAATTAAATCGAGCTCCGCAAAGCGAAAATAATAAACATGGTAAATAAAATTTTCGAATAATTTTCGTCATAGAAGTAACCATGTTAATCTAAAACGTAGTAAAAAGTTATGAAGAAAAATACAATCGAATTAAGAATCTCTTCTTTTTTTAAGACGATTACAAATGTTTTCACTTTTAAATAAATTAAAAGTAAAAAACCTTTTTAAAAAACAAGCTTTTATTTGAATGCACTAAAACGAAAAAAATAAATTTTTAACTTAAAACTTTTACTATCTACTTATAAAGTCATTACACATAATCTATATGATAGAAAAGCTTGTCGCAAGATAGTACTCGTATTTCCTTAGTTTGAAAATTTTAATAGTTAAAATCAATCACATCAATTTATTTAATTTACTTGTTTACAAGCAAATCTTGCGACAAGCTTTTATATCATATAGATTATGTGTAATGACTTTATAAGTAGATAGTAAAAGTTTTAAGGTAAAAATTTATTTTTTTCGTTTTAGTGCATTCAAATAAAAGCTTGTTTTTTAAAAAGGTTTTTTACTTTTAATTTATTTTTGACTTTTTAGTCGGTTAGCACGTCACTTTATTCGAATTATTCTTAGCAAGCCCTTTCATTTGATACCCATATTGTAGAAGTGCACTAAAAATAGCTAGTCCGCACTCTTGGATATGCCGCCATATTGGATATACAATGACGTCACAAAGGTAACCATGCATTGGCATCCAAATTGAACCTATATACAAAATTTCAGCTCAATTGGTTGAAGATATCTGCTTAAAAATTGAGTTGCAAGATTTCACCTGAACAAACATACATACATACAAACCATGCATTGTCATCCAAATTGAACCTGTATACAAAGTTTCAGCTCAATTGATTGAAGATATTTACTTCAAAATTGAGTTGCAAGATTTCACCCGAACAAACATACATACATACAAACCATGCATTGTCTTCCAAATTGAACCTGTATACAAAGTTTCAGCTCAATTGCTTGAAGATATTTGCTTCAAAATTGAGTTGCAAGATTTCACCCGAACAAACAAACATACATACATAAATACATACAAATCATGCATTGTCATCTAAATTGAACCTGTATACAAAATTTCAGCTCAATCGGTTGAAGAGATCTGCTTCAAAATTGAGTTGCAAGATTTCACCCGAACAAACATTCATTAAATTTACATACATACATTGCAAGTTAAATAAAAGCTTGTAAAAAGTAGTGACTACGTTCGCTACGCCAATAGACCCATTAAATCAGGGCCGGACCGGTTAGGTCAGGGAGCCTCCTCGTGGTGCACATTGGGCAACGGGACGGGCAGCAGTATCGCAGTCGCGGTATTGCTGCTCGTCGCGTCTAACGACTGACTCGCGGGGTGCGCTCCGGGTACTGCTCGACCCGTGAGCGCACTGAAGGGACGGGGTGGGTGGGTTCGCTTGCCCGCCCTGTAGCGCGAAAGCGCGGTTTGCCGGCCGGGTTGTGCTGGCTCCCAGGAGCAGCTTTGCTCGGTTGCTGGTGCAATCTGGCAGACGTGATGTGTGAGGGCCGGGCTGTGCTGGCTCCCTGGAGCTTTAAGCTCGGTTGTTTGTGCAGTCCGGCGGACCAGTGGGGTAGTTACCGGGTTGTGCTGGGCTCCCTGTAGCTTTGCTCGGTTACTCGGTGCGATCCGGCGTTGGAGGTCGGGCGGGCCTGACCCCCAACGCCATGATGCCGGGCGTTGGAGGTCAGGCCTGCCTGACTTGGAGGGGGGGACGCTCCTGGACATGTGTCCCTATTCTGCAGACGGTAGACTGGTCCGGTTGAGCGTCCCCTAAGTGGGGTGGCCGGCTGGGGGTCGGGGGATCCTCGGCTGGCTTGAGATCCCACGTCGTCGGGAGGGGTGGTCTTGTGGGTGCCGCCCCTCTGGGTGCCAGGGCCCGGATGTTTACATTCGGGCCAACCGCCGGGGCGGGGTGGAGATTGCTAACGCGCCCCCATCTCGCCCCACTCAGGTGGATGTCTGCTCACACGTGGATGGTTTTTGGTCAGTAGGAGTCTGACATAACCCTCTGGTGCCCCCGCGCCGGAGGGTATCCATGATGGATTTTCCCCACGTTAAAATAAAAAGGGAGCCCTAGGCTAATACTAATTTAACTGAGGTAGGGCACAGCAGGAAATTTCCTGCTCAAAATATGGAGCAGCCCGACTGGGGTAGTACCTCGACCTTACAGAAGACCACGGCTAAATAATACTGTTTTCAAGCAGTATTGTGTTCCTGTTGGTGAGTAAGGTGACCAGAGCTCCTGGGGGGGATTGGGGATAGGGTCGACAACGCGCTTGCGATGCTTCTGGTGTTGCAGGCGTCTATAGGCTACGGTCTTACCATCAGGTGAGCCGTACGCTTGTTTGTCGACTTAATAACATAAAAAAAAAAAAAAAATTAGGGGCCCACCAAAGTTTGACCACGATTGAGATGAATGTGTAATGGCAGCCGAACATTTATTGTCAGTTCGAAGTAATATAAGAATAAAGAATTTAATAAAATTAATGATTCTTTCGCATTGTCGTCTATTTTTGACTTTGAATTGACTTAGATTGAATTGAATCCACGGGGCCCTGGGCTGAAGCCCAAAAAGCCATATGGTCGATCCGGCCCTACATTAAATTGTAGTAATTTAAAACGGCAATGGCAAGATGAGTTACTATTGTCTGTGCGTAAAGACTTAATATAGTGTTAGTTATTAAAATAAAAATGTTAGAGAGAGCAGGAGCTTTTTGCTACTTTACAGATGTAGTATTAGTCATTGAATTTTATTAAAGTGAAACTTTTATTACATCGTCTCAAACTTTTTCGTCTGTGTACTGCATGTCGCGTGACGGTCGGCGCGCGGTAAGATTGATAAAGCGATTTTTATACCCTTAGTAGAATATTCCAAAAAATTTTAATTTAATGTCTATAATGTGAAATAATAGTTTCACTTTTACCGTGGTTTTTTATTCAGATTTGAACATATATAAAAATACTGCAGAAAAGATAAAATAAAATAGTTAATAGAAGATAAAGTTAAATAATATCTTAAATATTTTGGAATTTTGGCATTAAGAATTGTTAGTAACGTGGTAAACTTCCACTTAAGTAAGGAGGTATTAGGACGAGTCTACTTGGCAACATTTAATAGACGTTGTCATTTTTCTTATCACGTTGTTATCATTGTTATCAATTTATTGCCACGCTTCAGTATATTGTAGAATCAAAAAAAAAAAAAAAAATATGCATTTTTTTGTACCCTTTTATTTAGTTTATTTTTTTTAATTTATGTACAGTAACGTTTGAGTGAGAAAAATTAATAGTTTTATTTATTAATTTAAGCAGTTTTGTAATTATGATATACATATTTTATTTTGCGTCTTGTGATGTAAATTAAAAAAAAACGCATTTTAAACAGTAATTTATTTATTTTTCAACCTTATTTAGTATAGGAAATCACAAAACACTAAAAATAATGTCAACTACTAATGACAAATGATTTAGGAAGGATCACAAATATATATGAAAGTGTGATGAACTTAACGCAAAACAGTATATCTGAAAAATCAAAATAAATTTTGACATCCATTTTATCCCAAAGAGCAACACGGAGGGGAGTAGCCATAGCGTATTTTACCGATACAAAATAGTCTGTCATTTTTTGCGGGGGGAAATCTGTGCTACGCACACTTTCTCAAATTCACACACAAAAATAATCATCTGTCACTACGAAACTCACACTATACTAAATTAAAAAATACACTCACATTTTCACACACACATAGATACATTCTGTGTCATAACAGTATAATGATATGCCGCAACTACACTGACAAGTTTCGTACAGCCATGGTTGTAACAACTGTCGATACGCGTTATCGATAAACTCAAGTACTCATTTAGGGAAATTATTTTTTAAAGTGATACAAAAGTAAGATATTAATATAAAAATGGACTTTATTTATTGAAGTGAAACTTCTCTAGGCGCAGGAGGGGTAAAATTTGAGCGACAGGTAACGCGGCAGCGTCATGACATTTAGTGCTTGGATGGGTGACCGCCTGGGAACACCGCGTGACATTAGCTTTCTGTTTTTTTTTCAACTAGTTTTTTTTTTTAATATTTTAAATTCATTTTTTTTAATTAGTTTTTTTAAATTAGTGTTAATTTCCAAAACCTTGTCCAACACAACCAGGAGCAAAAATAAAACCAACAAAAAAACTTTAATAATTGTAAGTTGCAGCGTTAAGTTTTTTTTTTAAATTAGTTTGCCAAAGAAGTTTCACTTCTGACATGTGTAGTTTGTACGCATGCAATTATTTTATGTACTACGATAGTCATCATTTCAAAAATACAGTGTGACGTAAGAGTTGGTTTGGTGCCCTCGACTAATTTCCTTCTATTGTTCGCCAACACTTGAAAGTCAGAGGTATTGAAATTAATGATTGGAGCAAATGACACTATTTATTGTGGGCGTCTAGTTTAGTCTGTTATTTAAAAAAAAAAACATGTATCCCTTAAATTTGGATTTTTAGGAAACGTAAGTAAATAAGTAAGTAAGTAAGTAAGTTAAGTAATTCTAGTAAAATGTGTTAAGTATTGTTTTATATTTAACTAGCTTCTGCGCGCGACTTCGTCGGCGTGGACTCCGCTCCTATTGGTCTTAGCGTGATGATATATAGCCTATAGCCTTCCTCGATAAATGGGCTATCTAACACTGAAAGAATTTTTCAAATCGGCCCAGTAGTTCCAGAGATTACCGCGTTCAAACAAACAACCAAACAAACAAACTTCAGCTTTATATATTAGTATAGATTTAATGCAATTTTATTATAAAACTATTTATATTAATAAAGTTCGCAATATAATATTTTAAATAAATCAAAAACTCAAAAATGTCTGTCTCCTTCTTTGCCTTTGCCATTTTTATCGATAACTATCTACAAACAAACCGGTTACAACACTAACCACTACTTTTCGGTAAGAGACTCGGATCAGTCGCTCGACCGATCCGCATATTGTATGAGGCAAGCGGCCGGTGTTGATAAACAAATCCGAAACAAGACGACCGATAATATTTTTAAGTTTAAAAAAGGTTAAAAAAAAGTATAAAGTAATAATTTGATTAAAAAATACTTTCATATGAAAGGTAATGGCATATTTTTGTTAATTTGACGTGGCAGATTACTTTTTGCAGCAAAAAACAGAACAATTCGGCATTTTTTGAAGGACGTTGTTTCCATAGCGCAACTAGATTCAGTCTAGTGAGCAGTACGGTTACAACTAGTTTTATTGTACGCATAGGACCGCGTGGACTTGTACTTTGACAGAGGGGAACGCCTGTGTATGGCTACTCCCCTCCGTGTTGCTCTTTGATTTTATCCAAATGTCACCCAGATTGTCAGATTACAATTTATACATATAAAAAAATATATATATTCTTCAAAGATCAGTTATGTTTTTTAATTTAAAAATGCAGGTTTCTCATTAAAGCTTACATATTCTACAAGGTTAATTAAATTTTGAACTTGACAAAAACAAGACAATACACTTAAGACTTATGCTACTGTTTTTTGCGTTTGCTACTCCTTAACTTTCTCCTGTTTGTCAGTACTTGTGCATTACGTGCGGTTTCTGAAATAAAAAAAGTTTTATATTAGATACGACTACATTACTTTTAAGATAATTTTGTCAAATATTTTTAGATCGGAGATGATCACTTTAACAATTACTTCCCGAGTTCTGTTATAAAATTTCGAACATACAATATACTATTAATTATTAGTGGTAATTGTTTTGTAAGGACTAATTAATATTGGGAAAATTTTAATTTCAGAAATTTATTACTACTGTACGTAACTAATAAGTTTTCAAACTTAATTATTAATTTTATAAATGATCTTTTGTACTCTGTTTTCATAGGAAAATGTCTATGATTTTAATATAATACCTACACAGAAATTGGTATAGTTCAGTTTAAGTTAATAATAAGTAAATAAATTTAAGCATTGTAATATGTACAATTTATACATTGGGGTCTATTAGGGGTTTCTATGTTGGGTGTAAGGGGTCGCCCAATTATTACGTGATTGTCGAAAGGGTTGAGAAAAACATAATAATGAAGGCCTCCTCCCCTCTATATTGAGATAACACATATGTATATATTTTTCGTTGAATGCGCGATTTCTAAGCTAAAAAAACATCGAACAGACACCCTGCAATCTTGATGGTAGTCTAGAAATTTGCTTAATTTTCTAAAATTTAATCAGATTATAGCTATATTTAAAAATAATATACTGAAATTTTTAATTTACATTGAACAAAAAAACACAAGCTTTTTGTGTATAGATAGGGGGTTAAAAAGTTGCTAAAAAACATCACATGTTTAATTGACGACCCCAAGGCCGTATTTAGAGGTCTGGAGGCCTAGGGGCAACAAAGGAGTGGAGGCTCGTTGGCCCCAAATTATTTTCCAAAAAAAAGATGGACATTTTTTAAAAAGGTAAAACACGAAAAAAAAAATCAATAAGTTGTGTATCAGTTTGAATTTAATTTTTTTTAGGCTGTAGCCCCGGTTGCCCACCCTTAAATTCGGCCCTGGGCGACTCCTAACTAGGGATTGCAATCCGGAAAACCGGATCCGGTAATCCGGCGGATCCGGCATCATTTTACAGTTACCGGATCCGGTAAAAAATGCCGGATCCGGTGACCGGATCCGGTGTTGGGGTTTTTTGAGAAAATGACCTCTTTTTAAAAGAAAGAGCGTAGTTCTTAAATACACGAGTCCTTTGACGCTAAGACTAAAGACTTGATTGATAGATTTTTGCCATTTAAATTAGTTATAAATGCATTATAGTGAAGGTATTCAACTCTATTTACAGCTGAAAAAACACTAAAGTTGCTTGACTTAATGTGCGAATATTAAATAACTTCACATTGCCGTTACTTGCAGATTACCTAGAAATATTAAGATTCAAACTAGGGATGTTATTTTATCATAACTAAACTATTGGATATACGTAATAAAAATGTATCTGTAACCGTACCATAAACCGATATTAAAGTTTCGGATGATTTCCCAGGGATCTATCGCAGAGGTAATTTAAATACTAAATTTTTTGCTATGTTTTTACATTTTTCTGGTCAAATAACATTAGCCGAGCGCGTTCTTCATTATCATAGTCAGTCAATTTTGCAACTAAATCATCGTGGGAGTCATCGCTGTTTAACATAGAGTACCTACTCAGAATTTGTAACAGTAACTAATACAATAAACGTTAATTATTAACTTATCATAGGAAGTAAAATAAAGTATTGTGGCATTTCCTCTAAAATCGAATATCTGTAACCGAAACTAAAGGATAATCCGAACAAATTTAATATTTGTAACAATAATATCATAACATCGACGGTTTGCTGGTTGGATTCCCGCTTGGGATGGATATTTGTATTTGTACAAATATTTCTTTCCAGGGTGGATGTCTGTCCTTGTGGGTCCGCCCCTCCGTGCCTCGAAGATCACGTTAAGCTGTCGGTCCCGATTGTTATCATAAATACCTGATAGCTATCGTTACTCATATTAGGGAATATATCCGCTGATTAAGCTACAATCCTTCTCCTACATGGAGAAAGAGGCCTATGCCCAGCAGTGAGATGTTACGGGCTAAATCTTATATTTGGAACCATATCATATCTATAAATATTCGTACCTATATATATCCGTAACCGAAGCATTAACCAAGTAATAGCCTGATAGAAAGCCAGTGACCGGATAGCGTGAAACTTGTGAAAGGAAAAGTAGAGACGAAGATCTACAATCACTAAAAAATTTAATATTACTGGACTAATTAAAATTACAAATCTAGCTCTTTGATCCGTCTCACCACGTGTTAATACGACGTGATCGAAATTGGAACTCGGCTTAGTTCAAATTGTATCAATAAAATCGACATATATGAATACTGAGAAATAACTCCCACGGCTACATATTTAGCTCTTTAAAATTGATTTAAACATTTTTATCTTTTCAGGTATATTTTATTTAAAAAAAAATATTTCATTAAAATGTACAATTTTTTCACTTCATTAACGGTCAACATACGATCGAATTAAAAAGAAAAGTTAGGTTAATATGGTTTGATAAATTCAGCCCGGATCCGGGCCGGATCCGGCCGGATTGATAAAAATTCGACCGGATCCGGCCGGATTGAAAATGACACCGGATTGCAATCCCTACTCCTAACATAAACATGGTTTACTTACTTTTAACAGCTTTTGGTGTAATTTTTGTTGGTGTTTCTTCTATTTTAACTTCTTTCTTGTTATTTTTTGTTACTTTTGTTTTTCTATTAGACTTTTTAGAAGTACTTTGTTTACTGTCAACTTCATCTTTGATTTCATCATTTGAAGGTGTTTCTTTAGTCGTTTTTTGTTTAGAAACAATTTGCTTCACTTTATTAGTCATGGACCTTGTACATCTATTTGTAGGTCCTTCTTTATCTACATTCTGTTTCTTATTAACTTCAAGATTTTCCTTTAATTCCCTCTTTTCCTTAATTTTGTATACTCTGATCATAGCTGGTGTATAGCCTTCTAAGAGAGGATTTGCTAATTTATCTTCTGAATCTTTAGTTGCTTTTGTATTAATTTTCTTTTTCAAATTGGCAACAACCTCTTTCATAGCGTAAGTAGGATTCATGTTTATTAAGTAATCTTTCTGTAGTAGTACTGATTGTGTGTTAGCATCAGACGTTTCCGAGGCATTAGAAAGTTTACGTATTCTATATTTGCAAGTTGAGTTGTCATCTTCCTCATTGTTATCACTTGTTGGATTACGTTCCTTACGTATAATGTCTTCTGGATTCCCTGCTAATATTTCAGCCCATGTGAATTGTCTGGCTGACCCCATGAACTTTCCAAACTTGCCAATGCTATTTCTATGCCTTTTGACGCCTGTGCGCCGTGTAATATTCTTTTTGTTTGATCTTAAATTCTTGGGCGACAGTTTTTTACCGAATATGTCATGCGGCATAAGGGATTTCTTCAATCGAGCTACTAAATCAGCATCCGATATAAAGAAGTTTCTTGATGCGCAAGGTTTACGAATACCCTCACTTGATGTATTAAGTGTCTGTTTAAGAAGTTCTAATTTTAGATCATTTTCCAACGAGCAAACATTCTCCCTTTCGTAAGCCTTTTTGATGCCATTTCTAGCTAAAAAGTCTGGTGGGGTATTTTTCCTGCCGAATTTCTTCGCATAATACATTTTGCGACTCATCGGCGACATCGATGCTTCAGAAAAATTAACTGACAAGTCCTTATCTATGGGATATCTATTTTTTAATAACTCACTTTTGAACAGACTTCTACAATACTCATAATCAGGTTTTTCAGCAAAATCAAGACTAGTTATGTACTGCAGATATTTCTCCATGAAATGAGGATAGAATTCAGTTTTGAAACAAGTTTTTAGTAGCAGTTTGATGTCACTCATGAAATTTTTCTTGAGAGCGTGAACTAAATCAGGTTCTGCTAAAACTTCAGTTGTTTTCCAAGGTAAGGTACCAGTCAGCCAATCTAATAAATTGTAACCCAACGTTTCTAAATCAGAGCGTCTAGAATGCGCGCCAATGTGAGAGTCTCGTGAACTATATTCTAGTGTACCGTCGTGAGCTTTTCTAGCATCCATACCAAAGTCTTTATGATTACCATTGGAATCAAGAAATTTGGATGCAAGACCATAGTCTAGCAAATATACTTGTCCGTTTGATTGAGACAATACCGCCTCTCTGTGGATTTCATCCAAATCAAGTTCATTTGTTTCTTTATTTATATCTTCATAGTCATGTATATTCCTTGACGTGTAAATGAGATTTTTATTCCCGAAATCGTCTAGAAGTTTTTGATAGGATTGATCTGAGCAAACAGAGCTATTTAAATCTTCATAGTTTACGTAATTAGACAATTGTCTAAGATTAAAAGCGTGATGTCGATGTAAGGTTCTACTGTCTTTGTCTGAGAGTATTCTTCTTAATTTTTTCTTGACACTTGCCAATCTTTTATCATTGTCCTCTTGACTTTCCAATGAAGATCTGTAGTCTCGTACTATGAAATCTTCATCGTCGTAATAATTAGACGCTCTAGATTTGCTTGTTTTAGTCTTTCTATGTTTTTTTGATAGTAATACTAGTTGTTTATTATCCTTCTGGTACGACGGGGCAGGTTTGACACCTTTATTGAATTTATTACCATCGAAACCAAGCATGAGATTAGAACTTTTGATATCCGAGTGTGTATAACCATGGTTATGTAGATACTCCAAAGCGTCAAGTATTTGTATTGCTATTACAAGTACATTTCTTAAGTCTAAGACTTTTGTTTTTGATATAATTTTGTGTAAATCAATATCATAGCGAGGTAGAACAAGGAATCTGTATTTAACGCCTGTATTATTATCTGTGAATGATCCGCTAGCAATGTATAGTGGCATTCCAAGTCTTTTTTGTTTGTTTTGTTGACGCCAGGTTTTTACTAAAATAAAAATAGCACAATTTTTAGTTTTTATATTGAACTTATAAAAATATTGCAAAAATAACAATTCATGTATAAATTATGAGTTGGTTAGAATTATACGAAAAATTTGATTGATTGATTGGTTGGTTTAATGGCTTTCAGTTGTGCCAGTGGGGCACGGTTGATTCTGCCAATGTCATGTAGAGTGGAGAACACGCGAAGGAGATTGATTGGTCGGTGCAGTTGAGATAACATACAAAAAATTTAAGAGAATGGAAAAATTAAAATCACTAAAAACATTATTTATTGTTTTATAGCTTGGCTCAACTACAAACCATTTACTTGCAATTAGGAATCACTTTTTCTTTCTTTTGAAAGTTACATAATTATGAGTAATAAGTAAAAATTAATTAAGTAAATTTACCTGGAGTAACAAATTATAATAATGGATAATGTCTATTCAATACAAGTATGACTCATGTTTGACTGTTTTTTTTTTGACACCACATTATATCTTAAAAGAAATTTTAATTCTGTTTTAAAAAAATTCTAGAGTTTGAATTCTAGAGTTGAAATTCTAGAGTTTTTAAAGTTTCATTACACATTTTTCATGATATATCTATTTATTTATAAAAATAAAGAACAATATCTTGACAATAGTCTTGACTATTACTTATAATTTAAAAAAATGTACTTATGTAAAACTAAACAATATTATTAAAACTATTGTTGTCATTTGGTGTTGCTAAAATATATATGATACTAGCAGACCTGGCAAACTTTGACTGCCCATTAAAAATATTGCAGTAATTAATCGAAATAAAATATAGCCTATCTGTCAAGTTGGATCAAACTGCACACGGTGTGCACAAATTTGATTATAATCGGTTAAGTACTTTAGGAGTCCATTGCAGACAAACAACGTGACATGTAATTTTTATATATTAAGATATGAATATAAATGATTACCTTTTGTGACTTGTGCGGTCCTGATGAGACAATGAACTTCAACAAACAGAGGTCCATTGGTATGTGGTTCGATTTTGACTACATATCTTGCATTTAATTTTGTCACTTCTTTGTCCGTCTCATCTGACGCTAGGTATATCCTACCGAAACTACCTCTACCTAAAAATAACGAATTGTATCTCTTTAGTTTGAGCTATTCATTTAATAAGGCTTTTATTCTTTGCACGACTTTAATATTATGGCTTAAGCTCTGACCCTTTTCCTACATAGAAATAGGCTTATCCCAGCAGAGCGAGGGTACAGGCTAAATTAATCAAATAAATTGTAATCAGGTAGGCACTGTGATCTTAGAAAGACTATTTAGATTCCCACAAACAGAAATGTTTACTTAAGCTATATGTTTTTTTTTAGTATATGCATTTAAATTTATTTTTCTTTATGTATGACATAGTATTGCCATATTACTGAAAACAGTTAGGTGTGAAGCATTACATTTATAAATGTGTTTGTTTTTTGCACAGCTATATTAATTGTATTGATCACAAAGTCAAACTAAAATCAACCTTAAGATGAACAGGAAAGAATGTTAATTTACATGTACAAAATAAAAATTATTTACTATCAGTGTTACTAACAAAAATTTCCAAAAAATGTTTAATAAGATTGTAATGACGCACAAATTATTATCATTGTACAATGTAGGTCAAGATTAAGTAGCCTTAAAAAATAATATAGGTATATTTTAAAGGCAGCGTAGTATAACTGTCAAAACTAACAATAAAATTGAGTTTGATGTTTTTGATTTATATTCATCAAAATTATATGTTTTTTATTTTATGTAAGATTTTCAAGGTAAATTCATAATAATAACTTATTCAAATATATTGTTTAATGTTCACTGATTGTATTAATAGTACATTCTTGAAGAACCTTAAATTATATTAAACTAGCGACCTGCTCCGGCTTCGCACAGGTGCAATGCTGATACTAAATATAAAATAAATATTTGCAATCTAAGCGCAGAAAATGTGTTTATTTATGATATCACATTAGAAAACTTTAAAACCATAAAGTGTTCCTCTAGTATATTAAGCATGTATTATACATATAAACCTTTCTCTGGAGTCACTCTATTTATTAAAGAAAACCGCATCAATATCCGTTGCGTAGTTTTAAAGATCTAAGCATAAGTTCAACTCACTTTTTCTTATTCTTATTCCTATCAATAATTTTGAAGGCCAATATAAGTTCAAACTACGAGGGGAGGGGACTAACGAAAACGGACTACGAGAAGAGGGGAGGAGGGCCCGATTCTTTGCCTATGCACCAGAGCCCTTGTCCCCCTAGCTACGCCACTGATAACTTCATGGATTTAAAAAAAAAAAAATCTAAAAAAAAAAATCTGAAGATGTATTACGACCGAAGCCGAAAATGCTAAAACATTAAAACAGTGGTAATAGCACTTTACGACTTTATTCCCCGGGGGCGTCGATATGTTATACTTAGATAGGGCCTCCAAATTACAGTTTGTTTCATAGGAATCAAAAATAATAACATGCTATATTGTTGTCAATCTATTTTGTTAATGTGTTCAATATTTTGTACCTATGTAATAGCTTACCTATAGGTTTTCCTATGCGCCACTTCTTCTGCAAAATATCCGTAAATACTATACCCGGTGGCAAAGCCTCGTCATCACAGAAACTGACATCCAAGCTAGGAGGCTCCTCCACCACCTTGAGTTTCTTCTGAGGTAACCTCTCTTCCTCATAAACCCGCCGAGGCATTATAAACAGTCCAAAAATCCACTCAAAAGTTCATTGATCTTAATGTTGAGCGTTAACAGCTATTTTACTACCTTTTGTTCTTGATTTGTTCTAGAATAGACGAAATGTGGTTAGGATTTTTCAAAAATAACAAAAGTTCGATATTTACAATAGAATTTAGAGTTTTTAATAATATTAATAGGTTTAAAAAGTTACCAAACGAGTTTTTCTTTATGGCGGACGAAGACATGTAAATTTCAGTGATGTAAATACTTTATTATAATGTAAAATCACCTGTAAATTAAGTAAATAACATTCAAGAAACACTACACTCCTTTTTTATCGATTAAAAACAGAAATTCTAGACCAATAATAATTTACGATAGGTTTAACGAATGTTCGCCATGTTGTTAGATATCAACCGATCAATTTTTTTACTCATTGTTGCCACATGCATTTTAATAAATTATAGAAAATATATTTAAAATAGGTACATTTTTTTTCTTTTTTTTGATTATGTTAATTTTTGTTATTGTTTTTTTTTTGTAGTCTATATTACTGCTCTTGTGATTTTTTTTATTTTTATTACATATTATTAATTATCGTTATTTCTATTTAGCTATTTTTTTGTGTAAAAACTGTGTGTTTTCCAATTGCAGCACCAAAGCGCATTTTAAGGCGTAATGCTCAATGTTGAATGTTTCAACTACAGCAATGCTTCGCTCAATCGAGCACATTCAAGTTTCTTGTTTTCCTACTACAGGATTTAAGCGCATTATGCGGTTTAATGCTCAACATTGAATGTTTCAACTACAGCAACGCTTCGCTCAATTGAGCACATTAAAAAGGACTGCTTTCGCGTGATGCGTACAACGATACAAATTACAATCTATACCAACTCAGTAGCAGAAAATTAACATTAATTTAGTGTTTATTCTTTAAATTGGTCTAAATTTTTGATTCCTTCCTCGAATCCCTTGATCGAATTTTTTTATTAAGATTAACAACTACCTATATCGTTAGTAATGTTGAATTGTTGAAAAATATTTTTCTTCGTAATTTTTTGGAAATAATAAAAAGTTAATTCAGACTTTGACAAAAAATTGTAATATTTTACAGTTATTTAACTATTCTTTACGTTGTTATTTCTTGCACTGTGTCCCCGCTATATGATAATTTGATAATATGACACTCTCTCATGACCATTGGTTGCAGGTTGACTGGAAGAGATCTCTTCTAGGGAAAGTCTGTGGGATAAGTCCACCTTAGCCATCAACTTTAAGTCATATATGTGTAATGAGTAATTTTCTGTAGGTATATTCTTTTTTTTAGTGCAATAAAGTATATAATAAAAAAAATATAAGTATGGATGAAGTTACAAACATTGCCTATATTTTTTTTGTATTCCATATTTAAAATGTGATTACAATTATTTCAGTTTAGAATTCAAAACTTTTAACGAAACCTTTTTTTATAATGACTTTGATCGAACCATTGAATCACATTGAATGAAGCAGGCAATCATAAATGTTATCAAAATGAAGACGACAATCTTATTTGTTCATATTTACGAAAATGAAAATAAAGAAAACCACGAAGAGCAATCAGCAAGTGTTTAACTAAGTACGAAGAGCCTGAAGTTCATGATTCTTAATTATCAGGTACAAATAGTTCATAGTGAAATAAAATTTAACGTCTTACAATGTAGGTATAAAATGTTACATTACTATCTAATAAATTACAATTATTTCAAACAGTTACAAGATAAATATTTTTTTATAATTTAAATAATTGTTCAATGTTTAAAATGTTCAATCTTCTTAGCAAGAAGTTAAAAGATTAGAACTAAGTGTTTTATTTGTATAATTATTTTAGGTTACACTGCAAATATTGAAATTGATGAACACTTAAAAATTCATTCTGCAGATTTTAAAACAGAGAGTAATACTGAGAAATAATAATTTCATTAATTTTTAAATGTATAGTTTATAGACTGCAGATTAAATTTTGAAGTTTTAATTAAATTATAATTGTCTGTTATGTTTCTAATTTTTCTGATGCTGTGTGGACAAAGAAAGCCACAATGGCAATGCTTAGCTTATATGAAGCAAATGTACAATAATTCGCTTGTGGAAGAAAACATCAGAAGGCTTAAAAGATTTATGTACGCAGGTAAAAATACTTAATGTCAGTAATGCTGAAGGTGTATTAAACTATTAATAGTGTGTTGATTAGAACTCTTCATTATAAGGATTAATTTATGGTTTTACAGGTAACAGCAGATCAGGTTAAATGAAAATTTAATCGCTTAAACAATAAAAATATAAGGACAACAACAATAAGAGTAGAAGAGCTCATATGACATTTGAATATTTCAGCAATTTGTACAAATTTTTCATAAAGAGAAAAATGTTTCCACTCCACATGCATTTTCTTCTTTGATACTTTCTACAGATGGAAAAAAAGGAAGCATGACATAACCCAGATCAAAAAACATTAGTAAGAGTAAAAAATTCAAAACAACTGCAATTGCATACGTTAAAAAAACTGCAAGAAACCAGCAACGCATTCAAAGTATGGTACTTTTACAAAACATTCAAGAAAACCACAAGGCTAGAGATGAAAACATGACTAAATATTTAGAAATGAAAGAGAAAGAAATGGAGTTAAGAAAATGGAATCGATGTTCGTGAAACAGAAATGTAATATAAAAAAGATATTGCGAGTGAAAAACTAAAGTTGAATGAAAAGAAGCACAAGGACTGGTTAAATCTAAAAAATTTAAATGTCAACTTCTAGAAAAACTGTTAAAAAAATCGTACCGACAGCGAAGATTCATTAAATTAACAAAAATTAATGTATAAGAGTTTGTTGTATGTGCCTAAAAAGTTTATTTTAACATGCCAAAACAAATACTTTATTTTAAGTTTTAGATTAAGATTTTCTTGTACTTAAAAGTTTATTATGTTTTTAACATGCAAAAACCAATAAAACATTTTTTAAAGTTTTTTATTTAAATAAACAGTAGCTTACTTATTTAATAAATTTTAATTCTTTATCATTTTAGTTGAATTTTACAAATCAATTTACAAGTGATATAGAAAAGTATAGATATTTTATTTTGAGCTTATGAAACTTGTGCATCTGGAAACAAGTCTCTGAATAATAGTATTCTACGATCTCTATCATTTTTATTATTTTGATATTGTTCTTTATAACCATGTTCCTCTAAATTTATTCTACAAATTCTACAATTGTATATTATCCATGATTATCATCTACAAAGATCAAAGTTATCATGTCCATTGATACAATAATATTGTGCAAAATACATGCTGCTGTAACAATTTTGGATACAAATGATAAATCTTTGTACTCAGTAAAGAATTTAATTAGTCGAAAACGGCTTTTCAACGAATATTGAATTCGAATTGGTATCTATACTAATATTATAAAGAGGTAAAGTTTATAACTTTGTTTGTTTGCAGGGGGTAATCTTGGAAAATACTGATCCGATCATAAAATTCTTTTACTAACAGAAAGCTACACTATTCAGGAGTGACATAGGCTTAAGGCTATATTTTATTGCAATTGATTATAAAATACACTGAAAATAATAGTAGGTGTTACGAATCGCGCCATCTCTTGACGTGCTCTTGACGACCTGTACCAACTAAACATCACGTGTTCACGACGTTCACCAGAGTATAATTATAAAGTTCACTGATTCATTGCATTTAAAAATTCGTTATTATTCTGTACGCGTTAAATTTAAAAACTTGAAACATATCAAATTACTGTAAAAATCAAGAAATATATTACGTTTATATTTATCATATTTATCGTTTATTATTTTGTCAGTTCTATATCGAACGTCATAAGATTACATTAAATAAGTTTTCTATTGTCTAAAGCGCTAAGATTAGATTAGAAATAATTTTATCTGGATGTTAAGTATTTTTAATTTTTTTTTTTAAATAATAATTAGACAAATTGGTCCAGCCGCTCTCGTGATGGCGTGACCATGACCAAGGAAAATAGGGATTCATTTATTTAAATTTAGCGCATTCTAGTGGTACAATTGAAAAAATTAACATTCCAATTAATGGGGGCTTTACACGCTACGTTAAATTATAGCAATTTATTGAACGATTTATCGCTCCAACAAATCGAAAGAGCAGAGCACAACTCCAATCCCAATAAATCGCTACAATCTCCCGTTTACACACAACAATAAATTGTAACAATCTCATCGTTACGATAAATTGCTACAACTTAGCAACGAGCGTGTAAAGCCCGCTTAAGAATTTGGCATTGTGCGTCACAGATGCTCTGTAATTGGAACACTACCAGAGTCTGCAATTTGTGTGATGTCCTGAATAAATGTGTTTCTATTCTATTCTAAATAAATAAATAAATAATAAATAATAACATATATTTAAAATAAGATTATTTTGTATCTGAAAGTTAAATCTATTCCATAATTAATTATAAAAAAATATACGAGCTTATAATTATAAATTTAATTATAAATATTAGTTTTTAAAAATATAAAGTGTAGAAGATTTTGTTTATTATTGTCTTAGAATCCAGCTCTCAATAAATTAAAAAAAAGTTTAAAAAATAGCGCCAAATATCAAAAATGACATTTACATTTACAATTTTACATGGAAATTGGAACATGAAGATCGTTGAAGATTGAAGCCATAACCATAACTTTTATTAATTTAACCACAAAGTCACAGTAAGTTGTTTAATTAAAGTAATGATTATATTGTTATGCTCTACAAGCGTAATTGCTTATAAATTGCTAATTTTATCTATTTTAGTTTAACTAGTCCCATTCATTGTAACACAATGATGTAACAGCTTCAATTTGGTTTATTTTTATTTACGAAATAAAAAAACATGCTTTTTATTTTTATGTTATAAATATAGTTAAATACAAATATTTATGTAGTAATTCATTTATTTGAACTGTGAGGAGAGGGACGAGGGTCGGAACTCGGAACGAAGTACGAGAGCCGTCAGCCGAGAGCCCGAGAGGCCGAGACTCCAAAAGTCGGAGCTTGAAACTTTTTCATTGAATAGTCGTCACTCGTCAGCCGACCGCGCGGCCGTGCGTATCTTTCCACGTAACACGTACATTCGATGTACTTTTGTTTGTCAACAAAAATGAAGTGTACAGTGTTAGAAATGTGAAATATTGTTCTACGTTTAATATGTTTTAAGATGTTAATAAACCGTTGCATTGTGCCTTCAAGATGGACGGTGCGAACGCTGACTCGGATCACTCTATGACTTGGGAAGACTTTTTCGGTTTGTAGTTTCTAATTAGATTTTTAGTTAGCATTTATTTCAATTTATTTGATGATGAGTACGTTTAAAAATATTTTGAACTGATTATTTTTTTCATTTTTTGTAGTTATTTTTTTGTTCGTGTTCAAGGTAGTTTTATTGTAATGTACCTAAATGAAAATATTATATTCCTAAGGCTAACGCGGGAAGATACAGGTTTGAGCTACATTTCCCCTTATGGGTAGTATGTACATTGTACACTACTCGCATCGGTTCATCGCCTGGATTTCTTAGCTGCTATCTCCTACAATTTTTTCAAACATGGTTTATACATTCTCGTATGTCCCTAGTTATGTGGTAATATTGTGTAAAAATATAAGTAATACATATTTAAAAAGAGTATAAATCTATTACTTTTACATATTTTTAATGTTTTTATCTTAATACCTAATAAACAAGACATTTTTGTTACTTATTATTTCTAAAAAAAGACTAAAGACAAAAAATATAATTTTCGGTCTAAAATCATCGGAATTTAATACAAATTAACGAACATTGATTCATATAATTTACAGGCTATTGTAATGTTTTGATGTTCACGACCTAGTTCATATGACTCAAAATTGAATCAAAAACATGCTAAAGTTTCTTGGAAAAAACTGTATTTCTTGTTGTATCAAGAATTTAAGCCCATAACGAAATAAAGCAGTTACAGATGGTTTATCGTAAGAATGTGTAGCGATAGTACAAAGTAGTTAAGACATTTCCGTGTTTACGTTTGCGTATGTATATAAAAGTTTTTGTTTTGTTTATTACAACGGAAAATATCACGTTCTGCATTGACCATATTAATGTTTACGTTCATTTTGGCTTGGTTGGTTTGTAACTAGTTACAAAAATTATAAACCTTATAAGAAGAGCGATAGCTAATTTTTTTTTTTGCATTTTACGGACAGAACTTTGAGGTTTTTGTAATACACCCGTAAATTGCTTATGCATTATATCAATAAAAAATAAGAATAAAATATCAATTTTGTTTGAAAAGTTAAACACTTGAATATTTGGATACCTAAAACTTTACTAAAAGTTATGAAAATTTTTCTCTCAAGCACATTGCCGCTACCTATTACCGCTGCTTATGATTCTTATGAAGTCATATGCAATGCAGATACAACGTGAAAAACATCAGTAGATTAAATCAAAATGTGTTGTGTAACTTAATGTTTTTCTACTTTAGTTATTTCTTTGTTTATAAGCAATTAATCGTTCATGAAACATAATGACAAGTTGCTATTGATTGCTGCTATGACTTCATTACCTACACTATAAAAGGAATCATCAGATACGCTTCTGCATATAATGACTTATAGTCTGGCTAACGAAAGATGAGACTGAAAAAACGCGGCAAATTTAAAAAAAACACACCCTGGCAACTTCAAAGACGCGCCATCTTGTTTATTTGTGACTTTTAAAGTATTACCATACTCTGATTCTGATTCTTCCCAATCTCTGTTAAAATCACCGAAATTTATCAATGTATATAACAAGATTAATGTTGGCCAGTAATAGTTAAAAAAATAAAACAAATAAGATAATTTAAAAGATGATGAAATAATTTAAACAAGATGTATTTTATATGTATTATATATTTGTATGTATGTAAAATTTTGTTTATGTATATGTCTAGTATAAGTATGTATTATGTCTGCATGTGCATATTGATATGAAATGAAATATTATATATGAAAAAACAAATTATTAGCGTCGGACCACGTCCTAGCTTTACTAGGAAATCACAGGACTGTCGATCTGCAGTCTAAAATAATAAGAATAACACCCGTAGGATAATTAAATAAAGTATATTTAAATCTTAGTAGGTTTCCGCTAGTTATTTACCAATTAAAGAGGTAATATACCCGATGATGGGAACCCAGAGTGTTGTCATTTAAAAAGTA
This sequence comes from Melitaea athalia, assembly GCA_905220545.2. NCBI lineage: Eukaryota > Metazoa > Arthropoda > Insecta > Lepidoptera > Nymphalidae > Melitaea > Melitaea athalia. The sequence continues at coordinate 5,041,793 of HG992204.1, forward strand.
TGCAAAAAATCGAGTCTCATCTTTCGTTAGCCAGACTTTATTAATTTCAACTTTACAATATTAGTTCCAGTGTCTTTTTAACTAGAGGATATATTACTACGAATTGTATTAAAATTATCTAACACTAGCTTCTGCGCGCGACTTCGTCGGCGTGGACTCCGCTCCTATTGGTCTTAGCGTGATGACACATAGCCTATAGCCTTCCTCGATAAATGGGCTATCTAACACTGAAAGAATTTTTCAAATCGGCCCAGTAGTTCCAGAGATTACCGCGTTCAAACAAACAAACAAACAAACAAACAACCAAACAAACAAACTCTTCAGCTTTATGTATTAGTATAGATAAATACACATGTGAATATGCGCACGTATAACAATAGAAATAATGAAGCGTGCTTCCGCAGGTTGTTTTTTTTTTGTAATATAAAATTACATGACACATTGATCGTTATTACAAATTTCGAAGTTTTTGGTTTTCGTTCTAGTCATATGTTATAATAATTACAATAATACTAATTGTATTTTTTAAATATCGTAGATAATACAGTCATATCTAATAAAATTCTAAAGCTTTTGTGTCGTAACTAACACTGTACCTAAAGCTAATGTAGACAGTCAATCAATTCAACTCGTGGCTTTTAGTTATTTCTTACAAATTTCCTAATAAGATTTAGAAACGTTTATGTTAAAGCAATATGGAAGATGTTATGCGACGCGTTAACTGTTTTATTACTTCTTTGAAATATTGGAATAAAACTATTTTTAGCGGACAAACCCAACATTTATCTCCGTGGACCCAACGGTAAATCCATCTCACCTCGCCTAGAACCTCGACGACTAAGTTATAGAAATCATTAAACAATTTAAAACAGCGTAAAATTGATTGATTCTATAGACAATGTGCGGAAAACTAAGAATTGTAGTTGCATTAACGATTTTTTTAAGCAGAGGAGCAAGGTCATGTTTGCACTTGATTATGACAGGAATTATAAATAAATATACAAAAAGGTTTTGCTCTTCATTCGTTTGAAAATGATTTATAGTCTAGATCAAAATACGATGTCTAAACCATGTCGCATATTAATTCATCGACTTTCACCATACTTTCATCTTATCCCTAAGACGCTTAATTCATCGTTCGCGGTTGCCACGCTTCCGTGTTAGTGAACTTTTATAGATAAAATAAAAAATAATTAATTTCCTTTGTTTTCCGCTAGACTAGTAATAAAAACCATAATGAATGGTTCGCAATCACGTTTTCGTAAAAGAAAGTTCCACTGTGTTCTACGCCATGATGAAAACTAACCATTGTTTTTTATGCAAAGGACTTTTTAAATATTCATTGTAAAATACAATGAACGAATGGAGTCAGTTGAAATAATGTTTTACAATATTCTTGATAAGTAAATACTTACAGATCAACTTATGTATGAAGCCTCGATCGTAATTATATTAAATTTATTAACGCTTGTAAAAAGGACTAATTTGTTTGTAAAAATTACTTTATCGAGCATTCAAAAACAGCTACGAATAAGAATTAGGAAGTGCCTTGCTTAAATTTTCTTATTCTCATTTCTCAACTAGGATTTAACGAGCCTCGTTTGAGTTTTAAAGAAATGAAACATTACAAAGTCTTTAACAGAGATCATTATTTCCATTGAGTTTTCAATCTATATATATAAAAATCAATGCCACTTTTCGTTGTAATTTTATAACTCAAGAACGGACTCACATATCCAAACCAAATATTTAGGCTTTGTTTGGACTATTTAGTAGAATGATGGTTTATGTGAAGTTTGCACAAAATCGGTTTAGCGGTTCTTCATTTATCACATTTTTTGTAACAAAGGAGGATCATTTTGTTAATGGGGATTTTGCTGTCAAATTGAAACTTTTTTCAGTGTTGACAGTACAAGCGTGTTGTTATGTCATTCATTTCTGTCATTTCATTTTGGACGTGCTTCGATTAAAACAAATTAAGACAAAAAACCCAGGGATATAGTACATCACAAAAATAATTAACGCCCAACGAAGTGGGCACGGGACGGCTAGTATTTTTATAAAACTGAAAAGCGATTTTAGCAAACTCTTTTTTATCTTTAGTTAGTAAATAATTTAAAATACCATGTAAAGAAACGTAGAAGTATGGATTTCATGAAACCGGTATAAAAACATTGATTTTGTTACGATAAAATCTTGCGTGACTACAAATTTTTAGTTCAAGGTGCTTATACATTTTGTTTTCAATTGTATATCAATAAAGAATGACCTAAATGAAAAAAAATCGCAGAAAAGTTTATCTGCCTAAACAAAGTAAAGAATATATAATACCAACATTTGCCCGCGGCTTCGCTCGCGTAGAAATTGATAACATTTACATATAGGGGCTAAAATAGTGTCACTATAGATTACGATTTAGTCTGTAACATCCCACTGCTGGACTTAGGTATCTTCCTCTATGTAGGAGAAGGATTGGAGCTCAATCCACCATGCTCCTCCAATGTGGGTTGGCGGATAGATTCCCAATCGGGATGGATATTTGTGTTTCTGCAAATATTTCTTTCCGGCTGGTTGTCAGTCCTTATGGATCTCCAGATCCTCGGAGAGCACGTCAAGCAGTCGGTCTCGGTTCTTATCATAGACAACTTATACTCATAGTAGGGAACATACAAATAATGAACGTGTTGTTTATCTGTATATTTATATCGTTTATATAGATTAAAATAGGACCATATTATATACATATACATCATACGTAATTAATACTTAATTTCATAAGATTTAGTGCATTATGAAAAATGCTATTAAAATTTCTTATAGAATTCAGTTTTTGTTTTAATGAGGCATTATAGCCCTTTTACTATTTAGGTACAATAATATACATTAAAATTTCTTATAGAATTCAGTTTTTGTTTTAATGAGGCACTATAACCCTTTTACTATTTAGGTACAATAATATACAATTACGCCATGTGCCTTTACAGCAAATTATAACCGAATCATTTGCCAGTAAGAAAACTAAACGTGAAGAATTTTTATGACTAAAAACCAATGATATTAGAAAAGAAAAAAAGGTCCTCTTTTTTTCTAAGATCATTGCTAAAAACAGATCAACTACTATTAATTACTCAAACGTATTTAAGGAATTTTTATTTACTTTACCGACGCATCGTAAATTTTCAATTCAATAAAAGAAGCTTAGTGCTCAAGAGAAATTTTTCTGGCGCCAGCGACTTCCTGCCAATCTCATATTGCGTTATGACTGCAGATACATATTGTAAAAGTTTAATCATACACTGATACTTGCGATAAATACATCTGAACAGATTGTTCAAACATACCAACTACTGATATACCTCTATCACGATTCACGATCACGATTCAGCCTGTAATATCCCACTGTTGGGCATAGGCCTCTTCCCCATGTAGGAGAAGGATCGGAGCTTAATCTACCACGCTGCTCCAATGCGGGTTGGCGGATATATTCCCTACTATGAGTAACGATCGCTATAAGGTGTACATGATAACAACCAGGAACGACGGCTTAACGTGCTCTCCGAGGCACGGTGGGGAGACCCACAAGGACTGCACAAACACCCAGACCACGGCAAACATCTGTATGGCCAATACAAATGTTGTCGTGTGCGGGAATCGGACACGCAACCGCCCGCGCAACTGCCAGTCGCAATCCACTGCTGTGACCACTGCGCCAACGCGGCGTCTATATATACCTATATACCTCTATGTTGAACGCAATTTATAACACCTACAGATCCTCTCATTTGAAGGACCGCAGTTAGGAGTCCAAACCCTATATATTTATTCAATATGTATGTGTTCTATTTGTTTTTGTGTACTTGGGTTATTTAACTGGAAAATAAACGGTAATTTACAGGAGCCAAACAGTATCCATTCCAAGAAATCCATCCATCCATCAAAAATCAAAAGGGAAAATTCATTACAAAAGTAATAAAATTATACAATGTAAAAGTATTATAAAATATTGAGACTGATGTAATAAGTGCGAGTCTTACACTTCCATTACCAAATTGGGTTACAAATGTTTATAGAAATAATTACATTTACATTCTAATGCCTTTATTTTTCTTTAGCAGATCGATTTAGTAACGATTAAAACTGTAAATAAAAAATTAGGAAAGTAACTATTAAAGTGTTCCTTCGCGATTTTGTTCTCCAAATCGATCAAAAGTAAGTCAATGTCATCTGGCTAAGCGTTAAGAAATAAGCGGTTTTTCAACTTAATATTAGCTTTGAGAAGTTTGCTTACACATCAAATCTATGTCTGAGTTAATAGCGCGAAATATTGATTATGTAATCTATAAAATAAAATTACACGCATTGATCTTGAGTTAACACGTTTTTAACGTAATACAAGATTTAAATGGCTAACTTGTGGCTAACTTTAGAGGTTGGTCATTGCGACGCCGTTACTTCGGAGTGCATCGTCGTGCGACCCCGTTACTGAGGAAACGGATGTGTTCAAACTCTTAGCGAATGTAAGCTGAGTTTCGTAAGTTACTAACGAAAACGCGGTGTACAACTAGTATTTTGTTTTTGTTATATTAAACATTTATATTGCTATGTGAGAGAAGCGAGTGCCGTCTACCGCATGTCGTAACTCGTATCGAATTAATCGCAATGCGCACGAGTGTCCTTCTCATGTTGCATTTGAAAGAGGAACGCTTGTGCATCGTGTTTCTAACTTTTTTTAGGCTATCCGGTATCTTTAGTAGCTGCTTTAATGACTACCTATGCAGTATTTATTATTTTGATACGTAGGTACATAAGTAATAAACAGTTATAACTTAAACAAAAAACCTGTGTGGTTTTGTGAAACCACGGTAAAAATGAAACTTTTTTTCACATTATAGACATTTAACTAAAAATTTTTGGAACAATAATTAAGGGTAACAACAATTAAGGGTATAAAAATTGCTTTATCAATCTTACCGCGCGGCCGACCGTCACGCGACATGCAAAACACAGACGAAAAAGTTTGAGACGTTGTAATAAAAGTTTCACTTTAATAAGATTTTTATATTTTATCTTAAGGGCAAAATTTGAATGACTGTTTCTAGTACAAATAAACATTGAATCATTATCATGGTTCGAAGGGTGCCATACAACTTTAATTAAAGCACAGCAAACTTGATTGAAGTTCATAGAGCTAAACTTTACTAACAACGTTCAGTAACGATTTGTAAATAAGTATAAGACTTATGAGACTTACTCCAACACAGTAAAATTCGACTGAAAAGTTGCAAATTACACATAGAATAACCTCATACCATATTAATTCTTATGCCGTCATGATAAGGAATGCAGTGCTCTAAACAATTCTCATACAGATTTCAAGGTTGACTGCACTGTTATCCCAAAACATCTTTCAATCTGTTTTGAGACTTATTTGCTAGTGATAAAGTTTCCTTTTGTTTGATTTCCTGTTAAAAGGCAGTCGAATATGGCACCTATTATCTGTATTGTAAGAACTTCATTTCGTTCTATCGATCGTGTGTAGCTGACTTTACATTATGCAAATGAAAAGTGTAAAGGCGGGGCCACATTCATCAAGCTGCTAAAAGAAAAGTTCAATTTATTAGCATGGGTACCTGGCATTAGTCTTTTAAGTTGAGGCTAGCCTTTTTATGAATTATAACAGCCATTTTTTAAATTACGATGATGCGTGATGAGCTAACTTATAATACAGACTTTTTTTAAATGAAGTACATAATATCAGATTTATTCCAAATATTAATAGTACAAACATTGTTGAATTAATAATATACATATGTATATAGTTCTAATAGGTACTATTAGCACGAGCGTACTTACAAAAAAAAAACAAACAATAATAATTATGTCATAAAAAATTACGGAATTGATTTTTGCTGTAATTTTTAATATCTAGGTTTTGGGTGTCATTTTGTCAACTATTATTATTTTTAGTCTCATGTAAATAAAGAGTTGTTGGTATATAAGACGGAGATTATTTATTCAAGAGAATTGGCAGGTGGTTTAGTATTCACAGTACCAATACTATCGTTTATTATTTAAAACTGCATACCGTTTCTGTTATAAAATAATAAATAGGTACTAATTCAATATGATCTGCTTAGAAGAGAGACTGGTTTCTAATATAAGTATTAAGGAAATCGTATTCTTTTGGTATATTAATTGCAAATAATGCGGCAATGTAGTTATTATATAACGTTAAACATGCGGTGTTTGCAAGTAATTACACTTATTCCTTAAACGCGAGGTTTTCCTTTGGTGTGCGGCGTCTAATTAGTAAATGAGTATGCTTTGCTGTTAATAATACTTCGCTTTGGGGAAAGTCGGTTCAGTTCAGTGCAAAACTATGGTTATATCTGTCGGCATAGGTTTTATAAAGGAAAGTTTTGAGTGTGGGTGAATGGATGGATGGATTTTTGCAGTAGTGTAGCACGTGATAAATACCTACTTGTATAGGTCATACATATGTTTGTTATGGTATAGGCGTTTGTGCGTATGTTTTGTGTGGATCTGTCTGAATCTCCCGACACAAGATTCCCATAGTAGGTTCTGGAGAAGCTATTTTTATTAGTACTGTTTGTGTTAAAGTGTATCTTATAGGTAAATCCTGGCCTGATTACCACGAAGATAATAATTTCGCTACAGCCTTTATCCCACTGTTGAGCATAAGCCTCTTTCCCCATGTAGGAGAAGGATCAGAGCTTAATCCACCATGCTGCTCCAATGCGGCCTGCGGGTTGGCGGATATATTCCCTACTATGAGTAACGATCGCTATCAGGTGTACATGATAACAACCGGGACCAACGGCTTAACGTGCTCTCCGAGGCACAATATCTCAAAATTTCTATGTATTTGGACTATTTTATAGTAAAGCAAATGAACTATTATAAGACAGCTGGTACAAATAAAATAAAGTTACAGTTTTATTTGGTCATTGCGCGAACCCGATACCAAACCTTTGGGTTGGAAGTCTGTTTATTAACATAATTGCTATAGTAAATGTTCTCTTTCGGCTTTGCCATGATTTTTTTTTGCAGCGGATTGGCAAATGTTCACTAATCTGATAGATTTTAAAAGTAAATATTTAAGAAATAAAGTTTTTGTACCTATTTTTTATAATCTAATATCTATAAAGATATAACGCAAAAAAAATGTCTGGTGTAGATACAAAATAAAATGCGATGGTAACCAACACTCGAGAGATATTATCTATGCCTTACTACCTAGTTTACACATTCGACCGAGTGTGTAATCCGGGTTTTATATGCTTCGGTGAATGTAGTCTGTGATAGTCTTTGTAATTTATATGGGCTTTTATGACTCTGGCTGAATAATTAACAATCATAGACTATTTTATCTTTTTTATATATTTTTTAATGTTTTATGATGATGATACATTTTATTGGATGCAATTATTAATTTAATTTTAGTGCGATCATTGAATTTACGACTTAAATTATTTTCATCTTCGTGATATATGTAATTTTAGAACAGTTATCTGAGATGTTAGCACTATTAACACAAATTTCATAATATGAGATTAATACTTAAAATATCTCGAGGTTTTACCTGCAAGTATAGGTAAACATTTATTGTTCCTATTGCACTCCGTCATCGTCATTCATGACATTTTCAGTATATATTTAATACCTATGTTAAAGCTAATTAATAATTCAAAAATAAGTTTTCCAATCGACTGGTATATTTATTATTTAATCTGTATTGTATATCACAAACAGATTATAAAACACAGTTACAAGATAGTTACAGATTGTGAGTGCTAGTATAACGGAAGATTCTTAATACATATTAGCAAACAAATAAACATGCAAAATTTGTTATGATATACATAAATATTTATGTATACAGTTTTTATTTACAACTAGATGGCCCGGTGAACTTCGTATCACCTACGTATATTTGTGAAAAACATACATACACAAAAGACTATCTGGATGCACCTATAAATATTTGACAACCAAGTGACAATTTTTTTGACAAAAGACATCGAATTTCGCCGCTAGGAACATTTTGTATTGGAAAATTAAATCGTCGTTTTTAGTATTTTCCGTTACATATTATTAATGTTTCGCAGCGTTTAAACCTTCCCTGAACTTGCACAAACATTTCAAGATCAAAATTAGCTAAATTGGTCAAGCCATTCTCGAGTTTTAGCGAGACTAACGAACAGCAATTGATATATATATATATATATATATATATATATATATAGATAGATTATGTATCAGTTATGTCGGCACTACACATGCATTCAGTTCGCACGCCATGACGCCAAAGATTAATTATGACTTAACGAGGACCACAACGTATACTTGTTTCTTTGTCCGTTGTTTTGTTCGTGAATGGAGATGAATGGCCTGTTAGATAAATATTCTTTTGATAAGAACTGGCATCTTGGTGTGGATTACTGATTAAGCTTCAAAGTACCTAAACAATGAACCTAAATACTAGAGACCTTAAGAGTACTTATGAACTCTTACCTATGTATTTATGTGTGTGTAATTGTGTATAGAATGTCCTTACTATTTATATATCTATACTTACTATCTCATATTTTAACTCATATTGACATTTTTTACAACTTATGAAAAAATATAAGTGTTAATTCTACCAATTAAATAAGCAAGAATTTTTGAATGAATATCTATTATCCCTATATAAAAAAAACTATTTATGTTATTGCAATGAAACTAACTATTTAATTGAGGTAAGCCGTAGGGCACAGCAGGAAACATCCTGCTCAAAATCTGGAGCAGCCCGACTGTGGAAGTATCTCGACCTTATAGAAGATCACAGCTAAATAATACTACTTTCAAGCATTGTTGTGTTCCTGTGGTGAGTAAGGTAAGCAGAGTTCTTGGGGAGGATTGGGGGTAGGGTCGTCAAAACGCTTGCATGCTTACGATGTTGCAGGCATATATAAGCTATGGTAATCGCTTACCATCAGGTGAGTCGTACGCTTGTTGGCCGACCTAGTTGTATAAAAAAAACTTGGTACGTTGATTGAGAGTAGCTGAGGATCTAGAACCACAGATAGATCTTTTTATTTCACCTTTTTGTTCCGACATTCCTACAGGGTATAGGTATACGTGTAAAGATGTATGTGTATGTTTAAAGTATTTTACAGCTATGTATTTACCTGGCACAAGGCTTAAAAATGTTAATAAAAGTGTTGCAAGTAGATTGCAATCAACGATGATGCTTAATTCGAAGCGTTAACAGGAATGAACTCAAAAATTCGACATACTACGGCTGCAACTCTTTTTAAAGACTTCATAAGAGCTTTTGAAACATGCATGAGTATGGAAGTTTTTGACTTTTGAAACTGCATATCAGCCAGCGATTAGACTCCTTCCTATCTTCTCCATTCTATATGAAATCGGCCAAATCATCTATGCTATTCTGGCGCCAATGTAAGACATTAAACCAAAAAAGTTGAGAGTTGAAGTTAAAGACCTCACATTTAAAAGAAACAGAAAAAGACAGCAAAAAATTGTTTATTTCAGTATACAGAAATTTTAGAGCGATAAAAAAAATCAAAACAAACATGGGGGGATGCGTCTGTCAGTTAAACTTAGAATAAAATATGTTTCCAGAGTGTTCTAAAAATAACTCTGTCGATTTTTGGCAACGGGGGTCAGGTATTCTACGCATGCGTGGCACTGCAGACGTCTAGACGGGGTCTGGACGGAAGGTTTAGTGCGGTCAGCGCAATTTCGTCTTTATTACTATCACCATTGATTCTAGGGTGTGAGGATAGTTTTACATTATGGACATAATGCGCACTCCATTGTCTGCGATTGGCTATAAATGCAGCAAAGTTTATTATTTAACCATTTCGTAATGGCAATAGTTATTGATATTACCTAGTTTACTATTTTTAATATTGGTTATGGAATACTTCATATTTATTAAAACTTTAATTTAATTTTACTACATTACATTCATTTAGATATTTCTTCCACTTTGACCACGTTAACGGGTTGGGTTCAATGCCTTTCAAAGCTATCAAAGAACATTAAGGGTCATTGGTATTTAAGTGATTTTAAAACAGTACTAAATTGGCACAAATGAAAGCCATTAAACGAGAATGATTTACAAAAGTGGGTTATTTGTACAGTATCACTTGAAACCCTTGTAATATCACTGTAACTATTTTCATCGACAGTTACAAACGTACTAACATAATGACCCATTTTTTTACATGGATTCGTAACGAGGAGGGCCCGTCAGTCGATTGCTAATTGACGTTTGTTTGACGTTTCAAAGCAAGTAAAACCAAAATTGTTTTGCTGTACATTTAAGAGGTCTGTAGGTGTATTTCGGACTTATGTAGAGACCTATAATAGTCTAGTTATAATTTTACTGTCGATTTTTTTGTAGAATACGTTTCTCAAATGAGAAAGAAGTTCTTCATTAATTATGAACTTATTATATATTCTTTAGGATAAAAACTTTAAAAAAAAATCAACAGTGATAAAATAGTTTTTATTAATATGTCTAAGGATCATCTTCATTAAGCCTGATCAAGCAAGACACTTAAAACTTAGACAGTACAATGTATACAGCCAATTAGGAAATAGTTTCCCAAATAATGTCCCTAAGAAAATAAAACAGCGATTAAATATTAAAAATATGGCCAATCAATATAAAAGCAAGGTATCGCGATGCTTAGTTTTTCAAAATTATAAGATTATACCTTTATTTAAAGATATTATTCTGAAAATTTCAATTTACTTTGCACAAATAAAACACTTGATTTTACGGTATGAGACGCCAAACATCACCAAATGGTGTAGGAGGTTGGGGGTCAAAAGTTTCTAAAAGAAATCACATGATTAATGCTTTGCAGCTTTTCATTTAAATTAAAGTAATATGGAACTGTAAATTGTAATACAGTAGGTACATTGTATAAATTCCAGTTTAAAGTACTTTTAAATACCCATTATTAACCTTCCAATCATTTTCCTATTATCTAAGGGGTAGGCTTTTACTAAATAGTAGGTATTTACCTACTAAACAGAAAGTAATTAAATCTTAATCTGATATATGAACCCTTTTAAAATAACACGCAATGGCAGGTTAGGTACAATGTATCGACAATAATTGTATGTCGCAGTTGTTGATAACATTCGTTCTTTCTGGGGTTCGTTTATTATCTGAGGTGCGGAGTGATGGCGGACAGGGGTGGTTTTGACAGCTCGGAATTGTGTTCGTTTTCATGCCAAGTACGAAAATAATTTTGTTTATTTTTTTTCTAGCAAGACATAGAAAAAATAAAAGCCTCGGTTAATTTTATAGGTAAACCGCTGTAAAGTCGACCCTTGCGATGACAAATGGGAGGCGAGGCGGGGGTATGCACGGATACACACGGCATTGTCGCCACAGAGATTTATCTTGAGATATATCTCAAGTAGATCTCTCCGAGTTATTATTTAGGTGAATGATTATAATTATTTGAGTCATGCGAGTGTGGTTAATAATAGACTGATTCAATATTTATTTTTATTATATGTTTTTCTATATATATATATATATGTACACAATTAATTAAGTAATTACGTTAGAAAATAAAATACTAAATACTGAGAACTAAAACTAACATTAATATGTAAAAAAGTTGCTTAAGATTAACATTATCTCATTCGTTTATTCATTTTTCGTCTTGGTAATTTCATATTTATTGTTGGATGTAACTAAGTAAAATAATCTCGTGTGTAGTGCGTACGTCATTCGATGTCAACGCCGTAGGGATGGCAAAGTCGACTCTGACTTTAGTCAAGAATCGATCTTTTCATAAAAATAATCGACTTTTTGGAATCCACTTGAACCTGTCTCGAGTCGATTGGAATCGAATCTCATTCGATGACTTGGACTTTTTTTAAGCAACACAACTGTCACAAACTCACGGACGGTAGTATATATAATTATATAGTTTGTACCAGGGATTGGAATACCGTTTAAAAATTTGGTAATGTTAACTTGTCTCGGCAGACAACGTTATTTATGGAGTAACGATATCTTAAGTTAAAACAAACTCGTAACACCTAAAGTTCGTAACTATTACGGTAAACGCACAATTAGATATTTTATACCCACTTTAATTAACCAAATAACCAGAACTATACTTTTCGATATTACTGAAGATGATTACAAATATAAACTTTAAAAAATATTTCTGTGAACAACTGAATAAAAAAATTGGAAATATTAACAACTTAAATTAAATAAATGGATATGTCGATGTATGTATATACGGATTATATATGTACAATGTATAGTGTGTGTGTTTGTATATATAATTTTATCGCTATCTTTTTATTTGAATGATCAATAAACAAAAATAAAATATTTATGAATGTATAAAATACATAGCAATTCATTACAAATTTACTATTATTGAAATTTAACATTGGAATGATAATATTATTGAAAATATCACTTTTACGAAGTACCACAGTGTCCTCACAGAAAAAACAAGATGCTTTCAAAAAGTCGGCTTGGGAATCGACTTTTAACTGTGATTAATCGACTTTGAGAATCAAAAAATTCCAAGTCGATTCCAAAGTCAAAAGTCGACTTTTTTCACGCAGTCTCCATCCCTAGTCGACGGCCGACATCAGAATTCAGACTGTCTGATTGGTTGAGTGCTACCCGCCCCCGCGTCCCGCAGGCCATCGCTAGGGTCGACTTTATCGCGGTACAGCTATAACGGTATTGACTTTAGCGCCAAGTGACAATTGACAGGAGTCTTATTTTTTTTGTCAAAATAGTTTTTGGGATTGTTTTTATTAACAGTCATATTTTGTCTTAGTCATGGAATGTGTTTTATTACTTTTTATTCCATATAAAAAAGTGGCTGAGTGTAAGTATAAGAAGGTTTTCGTGGTATTGTAATCTTGCAACACGAATTTGTAATATAAAAAAAGTCCAAAATTTATCTGATATCAAAATTAAAAACAAGAATTAATCTTTTGATTATGATCGAGTAAATTCCGAAAAACACCAAATTATGTATTAGAAAGTAAGTACATGAGTAGGAGCGTAAAATTTCAAAAGCCACAGATTTAAAATTACGTTGTTCATATTCTATGTATATAAAAAAGGTTTCTACACTGAAATTTTACTAAAAACAGATAAAATGACTCAGTTGTTAAAAATGCAGGATGCTTTGCCAATAAAAAAGAATTGCACGTTTTGCCGGCAAACTACAATACAGGCTCAATATATTCCACGAAATATCAAATTATACAATCCTAACGTATTACGTATACAGTAGGGTATCTCTCTATTTTCCGTCTTTCTTGTAATTTATCTTACCAAGAACAAACAAAAATTCTCTCGATCGCTTCAGCCTGTAATATCCCACGACTGGGCATAGGCCTATTTCCTCGTGTAGGAAAAGGACCGGAGAGCTTAATCCACCACGCTGCTCCAATGGGTGTTGTCGGATATATTCCCTCCTATGAGTAACGATCGCTATAACTTTTTTAACTTTTTTTAATTAGTATTTTGAAGTGAGCGAAAGTGTTTCTTTATGTAATTTACGTAATGCTGTGAGTTTTCTACAGGCTATCTAAGAAATTTATAACACACAATAAACACCACACTGTCACAACTATTAATGCAAGTGTAACCTTGCCAGTCATCTGGTCTAATTATTAATACAAGTCCCTAAAACATGGAAATCTAGTTACAATTAATTGTCGAGCCCGTTGGCGCAGTTTGTAGTGTCCCTGCTTTCTACTCCGGGGGTTGTGGGTTCGATTCCCACCCCGAGTCTAGGTGTAATATATATTTATTTATATATGTAGTATTTATATGTATGTTTATGGAAAGAAGAAATGTAGCTATACCAGTCGGCTGTTACCTATAACACAAGCATTACGTTGCTTACTTTAGGAACAGACGACCGTGTGTGTGTGTGTTGTAGATATTTATTTATTTAATTAATCATATCGCATGTTATATTTACTGAGACGTAAAATGCAAAAGCATCAATCCGTCTGGACATACAATTTAAATTTAAAGGGCGGCGAGATAAAATGGAATAAAAGAATAAAGATGGAGTCATGCGTGACGACGTTTCGGAGAATATCACTCAACCAAAGGCAAGCGAATTGTTTTTATTGCATTTTTATCATTTAGAACCTCTATACTCGTCTGGAAGTACAATTTGGTGCAAAGGACAATGCACCTTTGATTGTGATTTGTATCGGGTCAGAATTTATTATGTGTATGCCTTTTAGGTTGTAATTTATTCAGCCTAATTAATTTTATCGTTCAGGAAACGTAACGATTAGGGCCTATGCAAACCGCGTTTTTTAAGCGCGCCGTCGACGCGCGTTTGTAGCGATACAAACGCGATACACACGCGAGTTAGACGCAGCCTGTAGACCTTTGCACACCTGTATAATAAAAGCGCGCCGTCGACGCGCGTTTTTAAAACGCGCCGTTAACGCGCGTATGTGCCGTATGTACTGATACAGACGCGATGCAAACGCGCGTGTCACGCGATGCAAACGCGATACAAACGCGATGCAAACGCGCGTGTGTATCGATACAAACGCGAACAAACTGCTCTGTAGGATAAAAACTCGCCGTCGACGCGCGCTTTTAAAACGCGCGTCGACGGCGCGTTTAAAAAACGTGGTTTGCATAGGCCCTTAATTGAACTTCTCGCGTTTAACCGTTTTTAGACCGGACAACTTCTGTCAGGTTGGCTAATCTATATAATAAAAAAATGAATGTTGCTAAGCGCATAACTGGAGAATGGCTCGACCAATTCGGCTATTTTTTTGTTTGTTTCTTAAATCCCACGGAAGGTTTTTATACTAAAGAAAAAAAAAAAACAATAGGCAGCTAGTTACTAATAAAAATAATATTTGTATTGCTAACGTTGCGTACATAACATTATCAATCACTTCATCAAAGTAAATGTCACTTCCTTTTAGCGTCTTATAGATTCCTATAATTTAATAAAACCTAGGCATCCTGCCAAACGTTTTCAAAGCCAACTATCCGTTGAAATCTTTGATCAATACCGACTTATTACATTAAGCAACGGAATGAATTTTAAATTTCCTACTACCTTCATTGCATATGTAATACTTATTCTGTCGTTTATGTAATACTGTTAAGCTGTCTATTAAGCTAGTTTTGGCTTTGACAAAAATTGTAAAGAAATTGATATGGTGTATAACATAAGACCATTTTACTTATCGATTTGTGTTTTCTGTCTCTACATAAACTTGTCTCTGTTTGTACGTACCTATCATTAAGTAGATTAATTGCATAAAATAAAACAGAAGAGCTCAGTAGAAAATTTAAAAGTAGAAAATACCTATATCAATTTTCGCCTTTTGTCCCTCAGTTATATCATATAATTATTATGAGGCCTGCTACTATTGAATTAAATAAAACAACTCATTATAACTCATAAATTCTTATCCTTTTGTTTCCGTCGACTAACAAATCGATTTTGCTAATATTAAACGATAATTGCTAACTATAACTACAATTGTAGGCGGTTTATTATCATGACGTAAACTCTGTTAGTAATTCAATATGGAGTCTAACTTTACAAATCCTTTAATTAAATATTAAGTCAATGGTCATTTTTTATTCATATTTAGTTATGATTACAAATCTCCGCAGATTTTTTTCAACAATATCAATCTTCAAAAATAATGCAAGCAAAATAAAATATTCAAACGATTCACAAGATAAAAACTAAATCGTTTTTCCCTATGCTCTTCATATTCAACCCTCGATCCGGAGTTTGAGGTAGGTCGGGACCCACCCCTGCTGATAACACTGCAGTAATAGTTGCTGCGGGATTACATGCAAGGACATCATAAAGTGAGTTGCAACTTATTCCACATATCTTTTCATAAATTCTCAATTTATCATTCTCAAGATTTCAACATAACATTGCCTTCTCGCTGTCGGGTTTTACCAATTTCTTTTTTAATTTTCTTTTTCCCCTAGATGGATGTATTCTTTTTTTTAATGACCAGTATTTATCAGTTAAAAACTTATTTAAATTAAAAAAAATGGATTAATTAATTACGTAGGTTTATATTTCCAAGGCCCACAGTTCTAGTTTATTAGTGCTTTTAGCAGATTGTAAAAAAAGGTAAAGGTATAAAAAACTATTACCACGACCCTCGATGAAAACACTCGTACAATATTATAAGCTGAATGGATTAGTTTAGCGCCAAGGATTGATTTATTGCTAACCACCCCTGTAGGATAACAACCCATTAATTTAATTGCAGGACGTATGTATTTTTTTTGCATTTATTTTGCCACTATTTCTGATATGCAATTTCTATAGTTTGTAGTAGATATACTGCATATTTTACTTTCGTGAGACATGGTATATTTAATTTAGAACTTAAAAAAATTAACGAAAATTAGGTTAATAAATAATATAGCAGTTTTAAGAGACTTTTTAAATTTTCCTTTTGGTCTTGCGTTAAAAACCAATATTTTTATGGTAGGACACAGCAAGAAATATAATGTTCAAATTCTGAAGCAGCTCGACGGAAGGCCACAGCTAAATAATAGTGCTAAAGTAGTGTTGTGTTCCTGTGGTGAATAAGTTAGAGAGATCTCCTGGGTGGGTCGAGGGTAAGATCAGCAATGCGCTTGCGATGCTCATGGTGTTGCAGGCGTCTGTAGGCTACATGCTGCTTACCATCAGGGGGATTGTACGCTTGTTTGCCACCTTAGAGAAATAAAAAAAAATATTACGAGTCTTTATAGTTTTAATTATTATAGTCACCCTAATCTCACCCCTACGTATAAATGCTCTCGTTGTCGGGGAAACCGAAAGCAATTTGCTGTTTCAAAGGAATATTTTCACCAAACTATGAATACGATTCGTATCATATGTTCTGTGTTATCGATACTAATAGATAAGAGTATAAAATCTACTACTATACTACTTACTTACAAACTAAATACCTCAATAGTTTTATGTGCTAAATGTCGATGTGACAGCTTTTATAGTGTAGTGGTGCGAATAGTTGCTTTAAAAATGGCCACCGCTAGTTCGATTCCCTAGGGCAGATATAACTGAGGTATAACTGATTTAACTGAGCAGCCCGACTGGGGTAGTACCTCGACCTTACAGAAGACCACAGCTAAATAATACTGTTTTCAAGGAGTATTGTGTTCCTGTTGGTGAGTAAGGTGACCAGAGCTCCTGGGCGGGATTGGGGATAGGGTCGGCAACGCGCTTGCGCCGCTTCTGATGTTGCAGGCGTCTATAGGCTACGGTAGTCACTTACCATCAGGTGAGCCGTACGCTTGTTTGTCGACATAATAACATTAAAAAAAACCGATTCCAGAAAAAAGAGGACGCTCTCAATTCTACTGAGTTTTTTTATGTGTTTAGTTTTTTACTGGGTGTGCCAATTTTGATGATTCTTTTTTTATTCGAAAGCTGGAGCTTTTACAATATTATTCCCTAATGTACCTTGGGGAGAACGTGAAGCCTTCGATCTTGGTTGCTATCATAGAAACTTGATAGCGATCGTTTGTCAATTAGGGAAAATATCTGCCAACCTGGAGTTAGGCAGTGTAGTGAATTTGATTCCAGCCCTTTTACTATATGGATAATATTTTGCTTAGCATTGGACAGACTGAATAACTCATAAGTACCTATATTGTATCAGTACATACATATAAATATATATACAACAGGAGTCACGAATAAAGGAAGGTTATGTATAGAATATGTACCTGTTTCTAAAAAGACGTGGGTACGTACGTGTGTGTTGAAACAATTAAATTCTCAAGTTTTTCCGTTTCAAATTTTGTCTTCTGACTGGACGTGAAGCAAAATATACTGGAAATTTTTAAGTATCTGCTAAATCTTATAGTATTAAACGAGCAATTCTTGTATATATATGTATATATTTTCTGAATCTCGGAATCGGCTCCAACGATTTTCGTGAAATTTAGTATGCAGGGGATTTCGGGGGCGAAAAATTGATCTAGCTAGGATTCATTTTAAAAAAATGTCGTTTTATCCCTATTTTTAGGCAATGAAAAAATATCATTAGAATACGAAGCTTAATTTCACCGTTCTCATTATAGCTCTAATGGCGTAATTAGGAAGTCGGCGGGCGTCGAATCGTGTTGACCCGGGTTCCAATCTCAGCCTCCAGATCAATTTTTTTTCTTTTTTTTTTAATTTCACTCGTGATTTATTATTTAAATAACATTAAAATATAAAAATACCGAGCAAAAAAAAAACAACAAAAAAAAGAAAATACCGAGCTAGGCTCGGACCCTTTTAAAAATAAACTGAATGCTATTCAATTAAAAACTATTTAGTATTATATTAGTAGATTGTAAATCACATTTAGTTTAGCCCTCTAATGATAGTATTCTTACGAATATTGTACAATGATTTATTTAATTATAAGGATAAAAACGTTATACGATTCAAAGGGTTGAATTTATTGTGTTTTATAGTTTATTTATTTTTTAAAAGCTGTGTGGTTGTGCAAGCGTATAGACTTACAGGGATAATACTGTTATAATATCTATCTATATCTATACTAATATAATAAAGCTGAAGAGTTTGTTTGATTGTTTGTTTGAACGCGCTAATCTCAGGATCTACTGGACCGATTTGAAAAATTCTTTCAGTGTTAGATAGCCCATTTATCGAGGAAGGCTATAGGCTATGTGTCATCACGCTAAGACCAATAGCAGTGGAGTCCACGCCGACGAAGTCGCGCGCAGAAGCTAGTTTATAATAAAACTAGCATCCGGAGCACTTCGTACCGCCAGATTTTTTCTATATACATATATCGATTTTCTTTTTCAAACACGTTACTTTAGCTTTACAATAATTTTCCGTAGAAGTTTCCTCTTTATTAAGCGCACGTGTGTTCCATTCTTATTGCGTCTTAGTATGTTTATTTACACCTGATAGTGATCGTTACTCATAGTAGGGAATATATCCGCCAACCCGCATTGGAGCAGCGTGGTGGATTAAGCTCCGATCCTTCTCCTACATGGGGAAGAGGCCTATGCCCAACAGTGGGATATTACAGGCTGAATCGTGATCGCGATCGTGATGTTTATTTAAGTATGCTGATTGTAGCTTCTTTCTCCATTAAATATTGATGCTAAAGAAAACATTTTATTTAATAAATAAATATTAATAACTTCTTTTTTAAATGAAATATATTATTTTACTAGCTGCCCGGACAGACTTCGTTCTGTCTGTGATGTTTTTTTTTAGTATAAAAATCTTCCGTGGGATTAAAGGAACATACAAGAAAAAAAATAGCCGAATTGGTAGAGCCATTCTCCAGTTATACGCTTAGCAACATTCATTTTTATTATATAGATTATTCCAACTAAGTTTTTATATAATTATAGAGACACATAATTATTTAAAAATATTTTTTGATTTTTGCTACGCTATAATTAAGTAGGTAACGAATTATGGATTAACTAAATAAGAAGTAGAAAGTTCCTAATGAATGGTGTGTATCAGTTGATTGTTATCTAAAACATGCTACCTTAGGTGTATATTTATTTAAAAACGCATTAGCAACAACACATGTAAACATGCACATTTTATCACACCACTGCGATTTAAAATGTCTTTAACTTAACATTAGGTTTTTAATACAAATTAAAAATACAATTTAGGTACCAAAAAAAAAAGTTTTAATGGTAACAGACTTCGTTACAATAGTATAACAAAATTCATTAAAACTCCACCCCTAGTGACTAATTCCTAAAAACTATAAAATATGCTCAACTTAACGAACATAAATCCTCAACTGTGGGTTCGGACGCTATTCCCACGCAACCGACATAAATATACGACACTAATACAACTTCAAAAATGAAAGCAAGGGGGTTCGAAATATGAAATTTATTTTTTACAAATATTTGCTTTTACCGTTTACGATATAAGCACAACACTTCATTGAATGAGTTTTCACACAAGGGACTTCTATAGTGCGTTAGTAAGAGCTCTAGGCTTAAATGAATGGCCTTCTATTTAATGGTTTAACGGTTTGCATACGTTTACTCGTCAATAATCTTTTTTTAACCAAAGGGGTTTTTTATTAATTGAATTCTTTATTTCGAATATTTAGTTCTTAAGTTGTGAATGTATAATATTGTAAAATTTCGAAGGGGTTTTATATATTTTAAACTATATCTTTACTTATTCGAAATATATATTAAACCTCTGAAGTTCCACCTATTTTCTTATTATTGTTTTTTTGTGAGCTTTCTTGTACTTACTATACAAATATACTATTAAAATAGGTAAACAGAGCTGTTATAACGATTAAATAAAAATATTGTTAAAACAATAGATAATTTAATAAATTAATTTCTGTAAGGTAAAGAATTATTATGTACATACGAATCAAATTATTTGAAAATTCATATTATTTAATTTAGTTGGGAAATTGTCAGGAAGAAAATGATTGACTTAATTTTTCTGGAATTTTTTTCTGGAATTTTTCTGGAACTACATAATTATCTGTTGCAATTGTTATTACGATCATATTATGTTAATGAATATTGTATACTACATTGTATTGTCAATATTAATTATTATTGTCTAAGTGTTATGAAAATTTCTCTCAATGCTTCCGTGACGTAACACGTAACATCCGCTGTCTCTCGATGTGAAATGAATTAGCATCTAATGTTTCTGTTTAGACTAGTTCGTAACTGTCAATATTTTTAGCAGTCTTGGTCGTTCAACTTCCGGTGGTCTTTTAATATACCTAGGACTATACATAATGTTATTAAAAATCTAGTTTTTTTGATGGGTTGTCCTTGGGAGCTGCCAGTCTGATAATTTTTTTTTTTCGTTGTGGTCATATTGATTAACAAGGTAGTTAAATGCTATATCGATTAACTAGAGTTTCCTATAACAATATGAATATTACTACTAATTTGATAGTTAGTAAATAAATAAAAAATAAGTTTACGAGTTATTAAATTAATTTGTAGTAATTTATCAATAAAACAAATCTAAATTTTTTTTTAGGAATTGATTTTCTATTATATCTAAATGTCTAGTGACATTAAAATCAACATTATAGTCATAAAAAACAGAAAGTCAAGAAAGAGTTTATATTAAAACAGATGTTCGTTTTATAGCAACATAATTATGAAATTTTGTCTCTGGTCGAATGATTTGAAATATAAAATATAGTAATTATCTACGGCTAGGCGTGGTGTAATTACGATTATGGTAGTTCAAGTTCAATGACATATTGATTGCCCTTCCCTCGGGTGATTAGTTCTGGAATCGGGTTCCATAGATAATATAATTACAGACTATGATATGATGTTAAAAAGTCATTTACAAAGAGGTACTTGCGAGGACTTGGAGTATGTAATTTGCATGGTTGCTCTTTTCTAATTGTTTATGGTAAAAACAGATAAGGAAAATGTAAAGTTTATTAAAAATAGTCTTTTGACGGATCTTTTATTTTTAATAAATATCAAATGCAACGCATATTTGTAATCTGTATGTAATTATAATTATGTAGTCTTTTGATAGATCTATAACAAAAATGGAAAGAACTTTATATCGTTTTTTATTTTATTTTATTTATAGTAACATCAGAGAAGGAAAACAGAATTATTTCTAAAAAAAAGTCTATTGATTTTTATTAAATATCTATTGCAACGCAAATATGTTATAACTGCTTATGCAGTTATGCTAGTTATGTAAAATTATATAGTTAAATTATAGTTTGTTTAGAAGCAGAGATCTCAATATCCATTTACCTGAATTACTTCAAATTGTTTTAATTTAATGATTTTCAATGGTGTCATTAGACAAAAAATGATTTCGTGAATATCACTAATTTATGTATAGAATTTGTATTAACAAGTTATTCATAGATAGTTTTCAAAACTATTATATTCCACTATACATAAGTCCACTTTTCACAATGAAATTTTTACTTACCCTTGTTCTGTAAAGTGTAGGATAAGCCTTATTGTTAACGTGTAGAGTGCGTATATCTACCGTTGTAGTAGTGTAGTGCTTTAAGTAAATTAGACGCATTGTTTCAAGCAGGGACCGGCCGGGTACTCGTTGAAAGGGTTTTTAAAGGGGTATTTTGAAGCGCTAAAAAAATAAAGCCTTTGATGCATGTAACACCTGCGAACGGCTTAAACCAACCCTTTTCCGATAAGGGATACCCTTTCAAAACCCTGTAACACTGTAACATGGTAAGCCAATCCAACAAAGTACATTAAATATGTACTCTTCGTAGTCGACATTAGATTGAGAATTGCTTAACCACTACCACACGTGGCATTTTCCCGCCGCGCCGACGCCGCGACGCTCGCGCCGGTTTTTTCGTGTCTGAACTTGTTCATTCTCAGAGTTATTATTATAATATGTATTATCATTTCAATTAGAAAATCGGAAGTCGTAACTCGGACGAAACTACGGAAGGAATTAAAAACTATTTAGCAGTGATTTTGTTTAAGTGTGTTTTGTAGTGCCTACTTCATTTTTTTATTAGTTAATTCAGGGTAACCCGAATAAAACCTTTTCGTGTAGGTAACCTCCTCATAGGCTTAAGCCACTGAAGGGGTTAACCCCTTCACGTGGTTACTATATTAAAGGAGTTACCCGTTTCGCTGGGTTTTGAGGTGTAACTCGAATAAAAGGATACTCTGCGATAAGGGCTACACCATGTAGGGGTTACCCTGCGAAAAGGCTTAACTCTTAAGCGGTGTTGTCCGGTCCCTGGTTTCAAGTTGGAACAAATTGGTATTCAATGCGGGGGGAATTAGTATCAATTCAATTGAACGGTTAATTATTACGCTATTAGATATCTGTTGGAATGGAGCTTATCTGTATGAGTAGAGTGATAGAGTCTTCTGTGTATCAGTCAGTCGGATAAACTATTAGAGTACAATAATTCGTTTTTTTTTTGGGTCACCCACACATGAGGAAATTATAAACATTTTAAATAATATCAAATTTTTTTCGATCCAGCGGGATTTGGACCCGCGCCTTCTGACGTGCCGTGTCAGCGCTCTGCCAACTGAGCTATGGATCCACATCTAGCCGGGTCGAAATTCTTGATATGATAATTTTATTTAACGTCGCTGTTTAACATGTTTTATAGTGGATTCATTATAAATAAAGTTCTACTGAATATTCATCCGTTGGCGCAGCGGTTACAGCACTGGATTGCGATTGGCTGTTGCGCGGGCGGTTGCGGGTTCGATCCCCGCACACGACAACATTTGTATTGGCCATGCAGACGTTTTTTGTGGTCTGGGCGTTTTGTGCAGTCCTTGTGGGTCTCCCCACCGTGCCTCGGAGAGCACGTTAAGCCGTCGGTCCCGGTTGTAATCATGTACACCTGATAGCGATCGTTACTCATAGTAGGGAATATATCCGCCAACCCGCATTGGGGCAGCGTGGTGGATTTAGCTCTGACCCTTCTCCTACATGGGGAAGAGGCCTATGCCCAACAGTAGCATATTACAGGCTGAATCGTGATGGTGAAATATCCATAAGCAAAGATCTTGTTTACGCTTAATATTTTCTCAGATTTAGAAGGTAGTTTGTGAGAACTGAGAGATCACACATTTAAGGCTGTATCTTTTTAATTATTTCTTTACAAATTTCAGGACGCAGTTCTACAATTGTTTTACAACTTCTACTAAAACCTGCAATATTCTATTCACGAATTTGCGAAGTGATCTCTCAGTTCTCACACACATAAATAAATAAACTGTTATCATTTTCATTAGGACAGAAAAAGAGTATTGTTCAACAAAATTCCACATAAGTTGTTACGGTGTTTTGTTACGCCGTATTTTACGTTTATAATGAGAGGACTAGAGCTATTTTCTGTTTATAATAAAACTAGCTGACCCCGCAAACGTTTTTTTGCCATATATATTATTAACCCCCGCAACCCCCTCTTGTGGGTGAAATTTCGAAAAATCCGTTCTTAGCTGACCTCGGCTCAACTCGGCAAAAGGAATATTGCTACCAAAATTTCAAGTCTCTACGCCTTATGGTTCCAGAGATATCGTGATGAGTCAATGGCTGGATATCTCTTTTATATAATACTAGCTGACCCCGCAAACGTTGTTTTGCCATATATGTTATTAACCCTCTCAACCCCCTCTTTTTTGTAATTTCGTAAAATCCGTTCTTAGCTGACCTCTACTCGACGAAAGGAATATTCCTACCAAATTTCAAGTCTCTAGGCCTTATGGTTCCAGAGATATCGTGATGAGTCAATGGGTGGGTAACTCTTTTATATATATAGATGTAGATTAGTAGTAGCTATTATATAAAAGTTCTTTTGCTACTCGAGATATCGGGCTTCTAAGGTATTTTATTTCATTAGTAAACAAATAGAAACATAAAAATAAAATCAGGACGGCTATAAAAAAACAATACAATTTTTGAAAACAATTAATGTGTATAAGTTAATTTAATGTGATTACATGTTAAGTGTTTACTGTGGTCGTTAATGACCTTTGATGTTAAAAAACGACCTTAAATAAATAAATAAAAAAAAAGACGTAAGCAAATGTCCATACGAAGATAAAACTTAAAATAATTAATTCTCCTCAAATCACAATTTTTAATTACTGGCCAATAATTTTATTATTTACTGACCAATTACTTTGGTCGTTGTACTAACATGTTTTCATAAGAATTATTATATATTAATTAGTTGTTTTTTTTTAAATATAGCCTTGATCGTTTAGGCGAGGAATAAATGAAACTTGTCATAGTACTTCAAGTTGCTTTCGCAAAAAAAAAACAGTTCTAATAAAATTGAAATTGACTTTCCATTACACAGAGAATGGAATGGCGTGCAAGTACATGCATTATGTAATTCACGTTCGCTAAACCACGATCTTCACTTCCTGATGTGAACACGAAGCGGTTTCAGTGATTGAATGGTCAATTCATTGTGTTGTGACCTCATGGTAAATCAAACCTTTTTACTTACAAAGATTATTAAAACAAATGAAATCAGAAATTGATATTAAATTTAATTACTTTTTGTAAATATTTAGTTCTTAATTTGTGAAGTGTAAATATTTACGAGTATAATGTTATTAAATTTTGAAATAAATTTGTATATCTCTATCTACCTATATAATAAAAATAAATGTTGCCGCCGCGTTGGCGCAGCGGTCACAGCATTGGATTGTGAATGACTGTTGCGCGGGCGGTTGCGGGTTCGATCCCCGCACACGACACCATTTGTATTGGCCATACAGATGTTTGCCGTGGTCTGGGTGTTTGTGCAGTCCTTGTGGGTCTCCCCACCGTGCCTCGGAGAGCACGTTAAGCCGTCGGTCCCGGTTGTTATCATGGACACCTGATAGCGATCGTTACTCATAGTAGGGAATATATCCACCAACCCGCATTGGAGCAGCGTGGTGGATTAAGCTCCGATCCTTCTCTTACATGGGGAAGAGGCCCAACAGTGGGATATTACAGGCTGAATCGTGATCTAGTCTCTCTATATATAAAAATGAATCGCTGAATGTGTTGCTAAGCGTAAATCTCGAGAGCAGCTGGACCGATTTCGGTAATTCTTTTTTTTATAATATTCCTTGAAGTACGAGGATAGTTTTTACGGGGAGAAAAATTTAAAAAATTACCTAAAAAGTCTAAAAACAACACTATTCTATATTCCCATGCAAAAGATTCGTAATAATACTTAAAAAGTCAATTTGAACTTTAATACCATACCATAAAGTTTAAGTGTTAGTGGAGGGATTCTGGGAAGGATAAGTATTAAAAAAAATAATTAAGGAATCGACTGTTAGGCGGTACGAAGTTCGTCGGGTCAGCTAGTTATGTTAAAAAATAACAATGATCAATTGACTTATCCGTCAACGTAGTGGAGCAGCGTTGTGGATTAAGCTTCGATCCTTCTCCTACATGGAGAAAGAGGCCTGATGATAGAAAAGAAAAGGTGGATATTACAGGCTGAATCGTGATCGATTGATCGAATTGACTTAATTGAACTAAGCTATTAAATTTGTAAAACCACTTTTGGACCGTAAAAAACAAACATTATACATTATACAAACATTATGTTATACAAGCTGACTTGGCGAACTTCGTAGGTACCTACTCCTCTATATATAATTTTCGTGAATATGTCGATTTCTTTTTAATTTTCTTTTTTTGCTGATGACAACGAATATAAATTCAAAAATTTAAACATTTTCATTTATTTATTAGTTAACTGATTAATTCATACAACATGCTTTAAGGAATTAATGGATTCATTCATTCATTACACTTCGCTGTTTTACACGAGCTTACATAGGCAGTTGCTGTCACAATACTGAACTGCAGCGTGATTTATTGTAGCCTTTATTACTTTTAGACAACGTCGTTTCCTAATTACGAAAGAATAATTGAAATCGTATTTTTTTTTCATTAATTTTACCTTTTTCTTAATATTATCTATAGAAAAGTAACAAGCAAAGTTACATTACTATACCTGACAGCTCTGGTAAACCATCTTATAGTTTAGAAAACATGATTCCTTATATGTAACACGTGATAAGCATAACAGTTGCAAACACGGCCTATATGTCACATCACACATGTGTCAGTATCTATGTGTCAACCTACACGTTTTATGTGTCACCGTACAGCTGTTTTAGAGTAAATATTGATTTAATAACGTCTGTATTATATATTTGAACAGAGATAGTCTATTTTTTTCATCACTGCAAACTGTTGCGATTAATAAAAATAAAAGTTATTTTTTTAAATCTTTTTTTAATCTGTGCCTTTCTCGTACGTTGTTAATGTCTAAAAAAAAACGCTTTTTAAATGTTATGTAATGGCGACGGTGCATGTTAGTAAACTTAATTTTGTTGTCTTTACTGAAAGTGTTTTATGCATCAATCAGA
The DNA here is from genome assembly GCA_905220545.2 of Melitaea athalia. Lineage (NCBI taxonomy): Eukaryota > Metazoa > Arthropoda > Insecta > Lepidoptera > Nymphalidae > Melitaea > Melitaea athalia. The sequence continues at coordinate 5,068,797 of HG992204.1, forward strand.
GCTCCTGGAAAGAGTCGGGGGTAGGGTCAGCAACGCGCTTGCGATGCGTCTGGTTTTGCAGGGGTCTATAGGCTATGGTAACCGCGTTTACCACCAGGTGGCTGTGCGCTTGTTTGCCGACCTAGTTGTATAAGAAAAGTAGTTAAAATATAGCCTATGTCTCTCAGCGACAAAATTCTTCTGGTTTCCATTACAAACAATTAAAAATGCAAAAGACAAATTCTTCCCCCTTTATAATGTTAATTTGTTGTAAAACTTAAAAATAGAACAATATTGAAAATGTTGCAATTTTATTACAATATATTGAAAAATAGGTAGTTTATTTTTCAATATCTTACAATATAATTCTTAAACATGGGTTTCTACGTTTCTAGTCAGAATTCAGATCCACCTACACAACTGACCGAATTGTAACTTTATTCAGTGATTTATTGCTTTCTATAATAATATTTCTGAATGTATGTAATCTTATTTAAACTAAAAACATTGCAGTTATTATTCTACAAACACTGATTTTTTACATTTTTCCAGTTGAACCTTTGAACTTGTCATCTATACTAATATTATAAAGAGGTAAAGTTTCTAACTTTGTTTGTTTGTAGGGGGTAATCTTCGCAAATACTGATCCGATCATGAAAATTCTTTCAGTAACAGAAAGCTACACTATTCAGGAGTGACATAGGCAATATTTTATTGTTATTGAACAAAAATTCAGCGAAAAATAATGGTAGGTATATGTAAATCAAGTCAAAGAAATGCGAGCGAGATGAAAACTTTACTCTATATTTGCATCACAAAAAATAAATAACGCCCAACGAAGTGGGCACGGGTCGGCTAGTTTGTGAATATATTGATCAAATTTTTTGAAGTAAAACTTCTTTACTCACGCTTGACTTGGGGAGTAAGCTGGTGAATGCGGTACGATAGCAGTACGAAAAGTGTGATTGGGCGAGGCGAACAGAAGTTGAGAGGGAGATATAGAGTTAGAGATATAGAGTTAGAGATATAGAGTTAGAGATATAGAGTTAGAGATATAGAGTTAGAGATATAGAGTTAGAGATATAGAGTTAGAGATATAGATAGAAAGAGAGAAAGTTACGTTTCCTAAGTTTTAGTTGTTCCTACTTCAGTCGCGTGGTCTAAAGAACATTCGTTTTTTTTTTTAAATACAAACTTTGTCCAGACACTAACGAACAGAAAAAAGGATTATCCAATTCGGTGCACTTGTTCGGATATTATACGCGTACATATACATTTTGAAGATTAATTTTATTTATGCAAATAAGAATATTATCCATGTTTCTTCATTATCCGCTTATTTAAATTGTTTTTTGTTAACTTTCTCCCCCCATTACGTGTTATTGCAAACTCCATCAGTTGCATGTCAATTTTTATCGATTCTTGTACTTGAATGACCTTACTTAACCTTCGTGACCCACTGACCTCACACACAATGTTCACGTAACTTGAACTTAATTACATAAGAAACTGTTTAAAATGTTGTCGGTTTAACACATTCAAATCATGTTTTTATTTTGACATTATGATTTAAACTTCTATCTTTTAATTTAAAGGATTGATGGCGTAAATGATTTTTTTTCATTGTAATGGTAATTTCAAGTTTAGGCAGTTTTGAATTAGTCAAATTGAAAAAGTATTTAATGGACAATCATTGTAAGTATTTTTCTAAAAATTAGCTGAGTATTTAATTTTAAAGTATTGTAACGCCTTCTATTTCTTATCAATTAAATTTATTTAATCTAATGAACATAAAAAATAAAAACTCTTAAATCATGTATAAAAAAGATGTTATCAGAAAGCTATTCTTCACGAAAAACTCGTTTAAACAAACAAACACTTTAGGCTTTATTACATCAATACATAATCAAATTACGCCAAAACTCATGACGCAAAAACATACACATTATAAATCAGTTTAAACTTAATTTAATTTACCTGTAAGTAATATGAATACTTCACATGCGTTGCTCAATTACGTATTGAACTAACGGTCTCCCAAAGTTAAGTAACATGAAGTACGTTGACATAACTGTGCTTAATGTGCTAAAAAGATTTAATGCCTCGCTACTGAATGCGACAGTTAGACAAAGATGTATGAACAGAGTCTACTGGTCAGTGAAATCTAAACTAATATTAGGTGAAAAGTTTGTTTGTTTATACGCGCTAATCTCGGGAAGTACTGGTTCGCTTTGAAAAATTATTTTTGTGTTGGATAGTCCATTTACCGAGGAAGGCTGTAGGCTTTTTTTTTTCAAATTAAGGCGGTGAAACCGCGGAGCACTGCTAGTAAGTTAACATTCCGACTCTACTACTACTTTTTTTTAAAAGTTTTTAATGGAGTATGATTTTCGTTTTTTTTTCTATGATTTATTTCTTTAAAAATTATCCAGCCTAACCTGAATTACATCTTTTAATAATCTGTATTAAACATTTTTTTTTTAATTTAAGTGTATTAATTGTAATCTTATTTATTGTGTTCGTTAATGTTAGGTAATGGTTTGTTTTTCGTTGTGTTCGTTAATCTCAGGACAAAATTTATATAGGTAGGTATTCTATTTAAATGTATAATTGTAATCTTATTTATTGTGTTCATTAATGTTGGGTAAAGGTTTGTTTTTCGTTCTGTTCGTTAATCTCAGGACAAAATTTATATAGTTAGGTAGGTATTCTATTTAAATGTATAATTGTAATCTTATTTATTGTGTTCATTAATGTTGGGTAAAGGTTTGTTTTTCGTTCTGTTCGTTAATCTCAAGACAAAATTTGTATATAAAAAATCGATATACTGTCAAAAAAAACTGACAGTACGAAGAACGCCAGGTCAGCTAGTTTTATATATAGTTTGCTGTAGTACAAACGCAGAACGTAGGTATTTAGTAGGTACATACGTCCAAGCTTAATTACTACGCTCCATCTTAACTTAATCAGGGCGTCATCTTGGATCTCTGTCGCATTTGTAATTGTAATCCGTCATGGCGCCGCGTGGAGTGTGAGATGACTTTTAACAATTAAAGCGACGCCGAGTGAGTTAAATTACAATGTAATATATATTTATGTATGTATAATTTATATGTATATGTATCGTAAAAATAATATGTAAGTAGCTATAACAGTTAGCTAAACATAAGCATCAATAAGTTACCTTAGAAACAGACGACCGTGTGTATGTCACAGGTGTATGTAATTGATTTTTATTTATTTCCCCTGTATTATATTAAAAGCAGACAGGAGACAGAATTTTTAAGTCTCAAAAACATTTTTTTTTCTTCCCCAGTCGGCCCGCTAACTCATAATACAATAATAAACTGTTTCTTTAATAGTTTATCTTGTATTTAAGACTATACCAACCACGAGGAGTCAAAAGACCCTTTTAAACTTCTTTTTTTAGAATTTCATGAAAAGTAATTGATGAGCTATGTTATCCTTTTGTGACTCATTGGCTATCAGAGACTCTATCAGAAACAATCTCTTTACTTGTCAAAAGCAAACCTGTGTTTACCAAAGCATCATTTAAGGGCCTATGCAAAGCACGTTTTTTAAACGCGCCGTCGACGCGCGTTTCTAAAACGCGCGTCGACAGCGCGTTTGTATCGCGACATACGCGCGTTTGCATCGCGTCTGTATCGCATGACAAGCGCGTCGACGGCGCGTTTTTATCCTACAGAGCAGTTTGTTGGCGTTTGTATCGATGCAAACGCGCGTATGTCGCGATACAAATGCGCCGTCGACGCGCGTTTGAATCGATACAAACGCCAACAAACTGCTCTGTAGGATAAAAACGCGCCGTCGACGCGCGTGTCACGCGATACAGACGCGATGCAAACGCGCGTATGTCGCGATACAAACGCGCCGTCGACGCGCGTTTGAATCGATACAAACGCCAACAAACTGCTCTGTAGGATAAAAACGCGCCGTCGACGCGCGTGTCACGCGATACAGACGCGATGCAAACGCGCGTATGTCGCGATACAAACGTGCCGTCGACGCGCGTTTGAATCGATACAAACGCCAACAAACTGCTCTGTAGGATAAAAACGCGCCGTCGACGCGCGTATCACGCGATACAGACGCGATGCAAACGCGCGTATGTCGCGATACAAACGCGCTGTCGACGCGCGTTTTAGTAAAAAACGTGGTTTGCATAGGCCCTTAGTATACAGTAAACAATATTTGATTATTTAAATTCGTATTCGTAAAATAGCTATTGTTGCAAATTGGTTATGCGTTATATTTGTATTACGTTATTTCATAACTGGTTTGTTTCTTGAGTATTAAAACGCTATTCCGTATTTTTATACAACTAGGTTGAAAAACTAACTTACGGTTCACATGATGGTAAGCGATTACCGTAGCCTAAGACGCCTGCAGCACCAGAAGCATCGCATGCGCGTTGCCGTCCCTACGAGTCTCCAGGAACTCTGGTCACCTCACTCACCACAGGAACACAATACTGCTTGAAAGCAGGTCCTTTAAGGTCGAAGTACATTCCCAGTCGGACTGCTCCATATTTTGAGAAGAATATTTCCTGCTGTGGCGGCCTACCTCAGATAAATTAGCGTTCAAATATTTTTTAAGTAAATGTAATGCTCTCATTTAAAATACGTTATTTGTATTTTTCAAGCTTTTTCGTTGCAAATTATCTTGTCTCGAATTTTTCTGCAAAACATTTGGGTTAACGACGCCACTTACCGCGCGCGGGATGAATCGCAATTTGATTTACTGTACTTTAATTTATTTAGATGCCTGTTGAATATTTTATCTGTGGTCAATTTGGAAGTCAGACAATTTTATAAAAAAAATCTGAATGTTGACTCTAACGTTGCTTACGTTTTTCTCTACAATTACTTTTCGCTACTTATTTTCATCTATTATTTCATTTATGCTTTCTGCTGTCAGATCTGCAAGTCTTCTTTACAAACTTACATTTAATTTAAATGTATATAAATAAAAATGAATCACCGAAATATATAAACGCTCATAACTTTCCAACGACTCTACTGAATTATATGTATTTTTTTGTGTTCCTTATAGTCACGACAAAATTTTTATTAAACATAAATACCTAATAATAAAAAATCGATATAATCACAAAACAAATAAATATGTATAAATTCTAACATCTTATTTTACAATATTTAAGTATATCTTATGTTAGTTTATGTTAGAATATATATTATATTTTTATTCTTCTTCTTATTTATTTATGTATTTTCTATAAGTATTAGAATGTAGACATTCGTATGTAAGTTTATTATACATCTACACCACCTACCCAATTTAGATAATAAGTTTCCTTATATGTCTGGGTTGTCTGGAAGAAATGGCTAATTAGCCATAAGTCCGCCCATTGTACTTCACTATCGGTACTTATCTTTAAGCTTTGTTTGTATATATTTGTGGTGTACAATAAAGTATACAATAAATAAATATATATATCTTATAACATTCACACATAGTCGTCTGTTCCTAAGATAAGCAACTTAATGCTTGTGTTATAGGTAACAGCCGGCTTACTTTACTTAGCTAATTTTTTTTATAAATAGATATAGGTAATAGATCGAAATAGTATATATAAATAAAAATATTACACCCAGACTCAGGCGGGAATCGAAACCACAACCCGCGGAGCAGAAAGCGCTATAAACTGCGCCAACGGGATATATAATGTAAATTGTTATTCAAGTTGCACTCTTTAATTCAACTAAAGCGTTTGCCAAAACATTAAACGTTGAACGATTTCATGTTTAGGAATTACGCCATTTTCCTTTAAAGTCGTTTATTATGGCGCCAAAACATTTACATTTCGAATGTTTATATATTCTTCGCCAGTACGTAATGTCAATATAAATTTATTTGTTTTTAAAATTGAAGATTTGTGCCTTGAATATGAAATTTGTTCTGAAGAATTGTTTGTTTTATATACACTTAATAATAATTTACTAGATTAAATTAGAAAAAGGTTCTGTGAAATGCGTATGATAAACGAAATTTTTTTTAAAGTATCCTATCCAGAGTAGACTACAGAATTAAGAATATAATTATGTTAGAAGAAAACCTCTTTAAAATAATTTCGTTATCATAAATTTTCATTATTTTCATATCATAAATTTTTAATCTATGTCAAATTTTATTCCTCAATAAATCTGTCAAATCATTTCAACATAAGGCTAAAAATGATTAATAAATCTTTTGTGTATCGAACAACCTTTAAACGATGCGAAATAGCACTTGTACAATTAAGATGGACGATAAAAAAAGTCTAAACAATAGAGTCGGTAACAATACCGCCCACTGAGACGGTTTATTACTTTTTGCAACGTTGACAACACTATGATCACAGATTATATTAATATCTCCGTATGATGAGTGTTGTTTTTTTTTAAATTTATTATCTGTTAAAGTTTGTTTAGGCCTTATATTACTTTATATATATAATTTTTTTGATTGACTGTTTCTTTCGTATATAACGAAGTTAAGAGTTGAATAATTAATTACATACTTTTAGATTAAAATTGTAAATTAATAAATTGTCGCGCTTTAAATTTTTATTGAATATGTCTATTAAATTTTCTTATGGACTGAAACAGATAACACCTTTAGGTTCAAAGTTTTTAGGAGAAACTCAAAATTATGAGGAATTAGTTTTTAAAACTACATAGTGAAAATAACTTTTCAACAATTCCACCTACGATAACATTTGTATGTAAACTCGTTTGTAACAGGCTATTTTTTAAAATATGGCTTAACTTACCATAATTTTATAGGAAATTATAGTATGTTCGACTTGGTTTGAAAATAATTAAATTGGTTCCAATATTTGGCAGCATTTGAAAAATGTTATTCACTTGAACATGACCACTTTTGAAAAATTGCGTCGTGATCCATATCCATATCTCCGAAGTGTATGTACGCGCATATCTTGCTAATGACTGCACTAAATTGGGTAATTGTTTTTTTTTGTATTCGCCATTGTCATGACAAGGTTTGTACATAAGAAAAAAAAAAGAAAAAAATGAAGGCACGAAGACTATCCGGTCAGCTAGTTATGTATAAATAATAAAAAGAAGAACAACAACAACAATGCTTACGGAATATTCGAATTTTTAGTTTAAATTAGATTATATTCAGAAATACTATTGAAATACTATTAAATACATATTTCGGTAAAAGTTCGCCGATATTACAAACATTAATTGAAATGTTTTAATAGGGTTTTTACATAAATAGCTTCTTCTGCTGTTTTACGTTGTACAGTTCGATGTACGTGGGTATGACCAGTTCGCCCACAGCCACACCGAGCTGAATGGAATAAGCGTACCTGCTGGCTGCTACGTAGCTTTTAACATATGTTTATATAAAATTGTATGTACATGATAAATTTTTAAGAAATACGATATAGTAGTCTTTTTGAGAAGAGTTCAAGCGGAAAACAACTATTATTTACTTTTATTTAACTTGCATTGTAATGTTTGTATGTTTGTTCGGGTGAAATCTTGCAACTCAATTTCGAAGCAGATATCTTTAACCAATTGAGCTGAAATTTTGTATACAAGTTCAATTTCGATATCAAAGCATGGTTAACTAGCACATTCAAATAAAAGCTTGTTTTTTAAAAAAGTTTTTTACTTTTATGCTCATTTAGAAGTATTGTTTGTCTGCCTGTATGTTTCTTTCAGTATAACGATGATGTTAGATGCAGTTTTTACAATTATTGTGATCCAGGAGGTCTAAATTAATATGTAATCTAGTTCTAGAACTCGAGTTATTACTTTAGAGACAATTTTAATAAAATCGTAATGAAGTCGTTTTGTACACTAATGTTCGGACATACGAGTATTAGTATACGAAGCCGGGTAACAGTTAGTATAGTAAAACAATCCGCATCCAAAGTGAACGCGTGGGCATCAACACTCAAACACTGTCATCTTTAATTATTACTCTTTTGTGGTAAATGTACTAGCGAATCACTCGTCTTCGCATTTTTTAAAATAATGTAAGTATACAGTAGGCCTCCTTAGATTAATATAATATAATAATAACTGATCACTCAGTCAAATAGAAACAGAAGCTTAGGTACAATAGATAGATATCTTTTCCTAGAAAGAGAAGTTGCGCGGTAAAACTTTACTGTTGAGGAGTAAATGAATGGAAGGGCTACATACCGCTATAATATTTCACAACATATATTTAAAATATTGAACTATAACTTTAGACTGTAGATAAAGTCTAAATTAAATTAAAGACAAATTAACCGCCATCTTGTTTTAAAGTCAAATTCAAAATGTCGTGAACAACTGTCAGAAAGAATGTTATTTATTTTCTACAAAAATGTAAGTAGAATTGTATTACAAACTCGTTGTAAAGCAATTTTAAAACTTCAACAATATGATAAAAGCAATGTATTTTTATTTAGTTCTGAACTTTGAGTGGTGAACTTTAGACGCGCTCGTTATTGTAGTCTGCGTTCAGTATAGATCAGGTTTTGTGTGAAGTCTAGACGGTAATTTAATTATTCTAGATATTTTTAGAATATTCTCATCTTGGAGAAAAATGCGTTGTACCTTATTTTTGTTTTTAGAATAGTCTGCTCGGTTTTTATAGGGAATTTTTAAAATTTAATCGATAGCTAACGTAAGCCTCGTGCCAACGTATACCCTCCCAAAGAAAAAAAAAAACCCATTATTTTTTTTATTTATGAACTGATTTTCATATATTACTAAATTCTAAGGTAACATAAAAATGTAGGGAGTTAAAGTAAATGACACTGCAAATTTAGATTTCAATAATGATGTTTCTTTAATGAATTTGAATCCTTATTACATGAGACAAACTACCCAGAAGAATTACTAATAGGCTAAAGATAATCCAGATGTTTTAATATTTTATTTAACAGCAAATGGACATTGTTTGGAAGCGAACTTTCAAGTATTTTATTTTGAAATACTTAATATTTAGCCAAGTATTTAGGTAATTGGCAATTCACAAAAGCCACAGATAATCTAACAAAATATGTACAAATCATGAAGTGAATATAATTATGTACGTACTTCTCCTTTCCTTTAATTGAAGTAAAAAAAATATTGTCAGAATATTGATAAATTCTATGCCACATTCATTCCGCACTTTAGTACCTACTCCTTTTTAGAAGTCGATTGAAAGGAAAAAATGTTATATGCATTATAAATCTCATCAGTTTGTTTGTTTGTTAGTTTGTTTGAACGCGCTAATCTCAGGATCTACTGGTCCGATTTGAAAAATTCTTTTTTCAATTAATCATCATATTCTTGGAAATAATTATAGATACATTTATAATTATAATATTTAAATAAGTTAATATAATTTCGTGTGCTGACGAAATCAAGTTCAATGACAGGGTTGTGTAATCTGTCGTGTAGTGGATCGAATCAATCAAACTTTATATTTAAAGCTACGGTTGTATGTGGATAGCTGTGATATTTTTATATTTTATTATTTTAGTTTAATATTGCTGATTGGTTTATTGTTATAAAAGTTTTTTACAGTAAAAAAAAACGGTGAAGAAGTTACATGTACATTGTAATGGAGTATTTAATACCTGAAGATGTAAAAGCTCGTGCGTGTTTGACTATAGAAGTTAACTTTTATTTTAGTCAAAAATTGAATTTTCATTAATTCTCTTAGTACTTATAATGGATTTCAGTAGTGTCAAAATGGAGATGATTAAGCCAATTTCATACAGAACTGAAGAAATAATAACGAAGATTTTAAAGATCGTAGATAAAATATAATAATTATATTTTATAATTAACTCTTAATGTCTTAATCCAAATAACTCAAAGTACTAAAATACGACTAACATGCCTAAATATTTTATTAGTAATTTATGTATAGCATTTTTTAGAACATTCAAAAGTTGAAATTTCATTATGTTTTCATAATTTTAATCTTCAATATCTTGGAACGAATGCTCTTGTACTGTATTATATTTGTTAACAAAAAAAAAAAAAAAACTCAGAACCTTACAAAACATTACCAAAAGTCATACAAAAATCCATTCACCATTATATTTGGTAAGTCACGTGTACTTTCAACATCCAATTAGTGAAGGAGCACCCTATAAGCGGTCTTGATGCGCCCATTTTGGTGCGACTTTCATTAAAACGATACGACGGGCGACATTGACAGCTGTCATGCGATAACTTTCACTGTGGATGAGGGAATGTCACTGGCCGGTTTCGATGCTGGCCGGTTTTGAACTTGTGACTAGAAAAAAATATGTCTATTATCTATAATGTCGAAAATTTATAGTTAGTTTCGTTACTGTAGGCGTGCTTTTCCTTTCGTTATGTTTACTTTTTAGTGTGTATTCATGTTAATTATAGTACGTGAATTTACAATTAATTACTAACAATAGTTGGGTTGTCTGAAAGAAATGGTTAGTTAGCAATAAGTCCGCCCATTGTACTACATAGTCTGTAATTATCTTTGAGTATTTATTCTAACTATACTCCGTTTTTTTTCGGTGCAGACTAAATTGACACATGCAAATGTCAATTTTCGAAATAATGATACCAGCTTTTTAGTGATAGTGTTGTATATCGATTTTATGAATACGATACCGGTTTTATGAATCGTAACTTTTTACTTTTACCACATAATTTTATTATTAAAAACAACTAAACATTCTTTAAAAAGCGTCAAATAAAGATCAACAATTATTTTTTACTTGTCCTTCTTATTTTTATTTGCCACCGAATTTATTAATTCAGCCACGAATTTTACATCTTATTACCATTTAACGTTTTACAGCTTCAAAACAAGGTTTTTTTTTTAAATTAAATTATGGGCTTACTCTTGACCCCAGTCTAGCTCTAGGGCAGAGACGAGGTCGAAGATGGAGCGAGCTCGCCCAGAAATAGCCTGTTCACTCGCGCTTTAAGATTTTGTTAATATCATGGATAGCCCTTTTCTGCAGAATAAAAATGACATTAACAATTCAAACGAAAACTTCTTGTAAAATGCCGCGCTCTATATGTCGTCGATGAAATGGCCGCTGAACGGGGAGTCACCATTTTGCGACTGCCTCCCTACCACTGCGAGCTAAATCCAATTGAATTGGTGTGGGCACAGGTAAAGGGGCGTGTCGCAAAAAACAATAAAACGTTTAAAATGAAAGATGTGCGAAGTCTTTTCGAGGAAGGGCTTCGTCTACTGACTCCCCAGCGCTGGAAAGATTGTATTAAACATAATATAATTGGAGTTGAGGACAAAATGTGTACTCTAGGCCATATTGTCGACGACATTACCGACAGATTTATAATTGAAGTAGGTGACGACTCTGACGATTCGGAACATTCAGGTACGGAGTCATTGCCTGATTCTGACCATTAATTTTTTTAACGTTAATTTTAATTTGGACATTAATGAATACCTTAATGATTAAAAGGCATGGGATTGAATATAGCTCGACCAGGCTATGTCCTGCCTGCGTTAACATACGGAGCCGAGACGTGGACACTGACGAAGAGACTGGTCCACAAGTTTAAAGTCGCTTAACGCGCAATGGAACGGGCTATGCTTGGGGTTTCTCTCAAAGATAGAATTAGAAATGAGGCTATCCGCGACAGAACGAAAGTAACCGACATAGCCCACAGAATTAGCAAGTTGAAGTGGCAGAGGGCTGGTCACTTGTGTCGCAGGACCGATGGCTGCTGGAGCAGACGTGTCCTGGAGTGGAGACCGCGTCTTGGCAAACACAGTGTGGGACGTCCTCCGGCCCAATGGACCGACGATTTACGTAAGACTGCCGGCGTAGGCTGGATGAGGATTGCGAAAAACCGGGATGTCTGGCGAGAGCTTGGGAGGCCTATGTCCAGCAGTGGACTGCGATAGGCTGATGTGATGATGATGATGATGATGATGCTATGTCTATGACCCGCCTTGTAAATAGTTAGATGCACGATTGGCTGTCTCGTGTTTGTCCTGAACATTTCATGGTCTACTATTGTGTTTTTACCTTGTATATGATTTAAAAAAAATTAAAAGAGTACCGAGAGTTTTTTTTTTCTATGGCTTTTTTTCTCCCGGCCTACACTAGGCACATTACTTTATGTTATTTATTGTTATATTTAATAAAGCCGAGGATAAAATAGATAGGTAATGTCTACCGAGACATTAGAAATTTTGAGTAATTTAATATTTTAACATTTTGACTAACTTAAGGTTGCTTATAACACTGGGTACATTACCTAAGTTTGTAAAGTACCTAATGTTAAGATATGAAAAAATTATTTTTATTTTATTTCATTGTTTGATATTTACCTTACCTTTTTTTATTATTGTTTTTTTTTTTTTTTTTTTGTAAATGACATTTTTTTTACTTTCGTTAAGTGTGTGTACCTATCATCTTAAGGCGAAATAAATGTTTTCATTTCATTTTAATTCAATTTGCATGTGATTACTAAGATTAATAAATACTTTTAAAAAAATAAGTGTTTTTCATTTATCATAAATCAATATATTAGCCATACAAGAAGGTACATTATAAGGTATTTGGTATTCTACATTCTAAAATTTTAAAGACAAAGACTTTTGTAATTATTAGTGAAAAACGATACTATTTTGTAAATTACGTAAAGTTACGGTAGTGGCACATCACTATTAATGATTCGCAAAAAACTAGCAACACAGCTTATGTCAATTTAGTCCGTACCGAAAAAAAACGGAGTATAGTGATCGTCCTGTGGGCGAAATTCGACCATAAATAATTTAAATTATAAGTTTGAACATTATTAAGTTACTGTTGTCAAATACTATACTTCTATGATAGGTAATAAACAAAAAAGTATACATGCGTATTGAGTCAATAACATGGTAGTGTGTGTGAAGTTTTTTTTCTGCATTCTCTCTCTATACCTACACATGAGTGTGCGAAATTTCATACTTCTCCGTCCGCGCAATTTTCGTAAAAAGGGGTACCTACAAAGTGTTTGCTTCACGTATTAATTTTTCTAATATATTTGTGGCCTACAATAAAGTATAAATACATAAATAGTCATCTTTTAATAAGAAGTAGAAGTGTTTTTTTACTCTAGTAATTTACTAATTTGCCATTAAAATGTAGCTAAATAAATTTTGATGTGATTTGATGTAACGGTGTGACCTAACCGCTCTTAGCACACTCTTAATTCAATACCCACGAAATCTCATCGAATATTATCAGAAAGTTTACATTCACACGTAACTTTAACCCCATCTAGGATCACTCGAACAAACTGAACTTATAGCAGTGCGAGCGATTGTAACGATTGATTAACGATGTGAACCTGAGTTCACTAAATAGACGTCATTGTTTAATTATTTACAAAATGTAATAATTTGTAATAATTGTTATCGTAAACAATATTGGTCCTCTATTCCAAATTGTTTTAATTTAATCTTAGACAGATTATACAGGTGTCCCGCGATAAAGTGCAACCCCGAAAGGGGGTGAAACTAGACCATAAATTATCGACAAAAAACATAGAAAAAACTTTTTTTTTTAAATATTTTATTTCTTGAATTAATTGAAAAAATAAAAATATATCGCAGAGCTCGATATTTCGACATTATCTACGAATGACTTGCTCACGAGACGCAAAATAAAATTAAATAAACATGGTAAATATCCCGTTTTAAAGAACTTTATAGAAGGTTTTTATGGAGAGAAATATGCTATATATATAGATAATTGCGCAGAAAATTGATAAAAATCAGATAGGTAATGTTACGATTATTTCAAAAACAACAATGGTCAGGTATATTTTATTTAGATAAAAAATTCAGAAGTTGAATAAAAACTACAGTTAGGTATACTATATCTATCTTAAATACATAAAAATGAATGTTGCTAAGCGCATAACTCGAGAATGACTCCACCAACTCGGTTAATTTATTGTTTTGTATGTTCCTTGGCCTACGGAAGGTTTTAGTAAAAAAAAAAAAACTTGACAGAACGAAGTCTGTCCGGGCAGCTAGTATGAAATAAATTAAATTGCGTTCTTGCAAGGTGTAATCCGCGTGTAACCTTATTCCTTATCGCGTTTGCGATTACAACAGATAAGAGAGAAGTTGTTTGCGCATCACACAAATGCACTAACAAGTGACTCTTTGTAGACCGTTATTGTTAATAATTATTTTAGACTTGGTTCTATTCCTTTTAAATAATCGTTACATTTATATTATGTAAATTTTGCAGTAATATTTTAATCGTCGTGGGTCTTCCCACCATGCCTATCAAAGACACCTGATAGCGATCGATACTCATATTTATTTATTAACCGACTTCCAAAAAAGGAGGAGGTTCTCAATTCGACACGTATGTTTTTTTTTTTTTTTTTTTTTTTTTTTTATGTATGTTAGCTCAGAACTTTTGACTGGGTGAACCGATTTCGATCAATTTTGTTTTAATTGAAAGGTGTTGCGTGTCATGTGGTCCCATTTTAATTTAATTGAGATCTGACAAGTACTTTTAGAGTTATATCTAATAATGCGTATTTACGTGACTACTTTTTCGTCGACCTACGTTATATTATACCGCATAACTTTTTACTCGGTGTACCGATTTCGATGATTTTTACTTTAATCGAAAGCTAATACTTGTCTTGTAGTCTTGTTAAAATTAGATCGAAAACTGATTACAACTTTTTTAATAATCTTTAATAGCGCGTATTTACTTGACTATTTTTTCGTCTTATTACGTTGTATTACTTGTCGATGTAATTGAAGTCGGTTTTTTTTCGTTTGCGAGCAAACACAATTATTCATTTATTAATATTTTATTACACAATACATTTAAGAATTGTACAAAAGGCGGGATGCTAAAAGCATTATCTACCAGCCTTAGGACGTACAAGAGCGGACGTTTGTAGGTGTGCAAAATTGATTATTAGTAAAAATCACATTAAGAGAAATAAAAGGAATGAAAAAATAATATAACGTTAGTGACAATCTTTATATTATATAGTAGGGAATATATACGCCAACTCGGAGTAGAGCACCATGGTGGATGAAGCTTCGATCCTTCTCCTGATTTGAGAAAGTGGCCTATGTGGAATGGGATGGTACATTATGAATCATACTTTATAGTCTACTATCTTTCCAAACAGATAACACAACGGAAAACTGGTTTAAGCGTAGTTCGTTATAATGAAGTTATTAAAATATCTTTAGATTAGTTGTTGAAAGCTTGTAACTTTTGAAATATACACACATAATAAGCTAATACTGTATTATTTAAGAATTACATAAACAGTATTGTTTACTTTTTCAATTATCAGAAACAATAAGTTAAACAGTTTATTGTGTAAATGACACTGCATGCAGTCCATTAGTATCATTAGTTCACATTACAAGGATTCTTTTTTAAATTCATTCCAATGAGCATATCGTAAGATTTATCTTGTACACCACAATATCGAGTAGTTTTCCTAGAAAAGCGAACCAAACGTACTATTTAAACATTCGCAACGCTCACTCTCAAATAGCCTTTAAGGAACAATGAATCAGTGAGCTAAACACTCTAACGAGATCTCGGCCTACTTTATAAGGCGTAGTCTTCACTTTGCATTAAACATAATAGAAGGCCAGCCGACACACGTGCCTTACATAAACATTGTTACATAAGTATTCAAAGGGCACATCATTTCTTCGGTGATAAAATCAAAGTAATATCTCTCCGCCCATAATGCGTCCAAGCAATAACGTGCAACATTCATTTCGATTTTTACGACTGGCAACGCTTTTTGCTCGCCGCCGATTTTGAACTTTTGTCATTCTATGATGAGACGTCGTTGATGTAGGACCTGTTTTGTGTATTGCGATTTAATATTTGTTGTTATTGTCTTTATTGCTATATATCGGAGATCAGAAGTGAGGAGAGGACGACGGAGGGTCGAACTCGTTAATTAACAATGTAATTTAACAAAAGATAGTTAATTCAATGGACTCACCGAGCGGGCGCCGGGTATATCGCGTGGCAGAGGAACAAACTCAAGAGCAGTGCCCGGGACTTGCGACCCCGGGTGTAGGTTTAAGGAGGGCCCTCCTGACGATGCGCATCGGCGCTCACCGTTCACTGCTCGAGTTGCTCACGCTGTCTAACTAAATAAGCAACAATTAATTCGCGTACACAGACTAACTATTAGAAGAGTCGAGGTTAAGCTACTAGCAGGACACACAGGTGCACCGTGCCACGCCAGAGCTAAGACTGCCTTAGCCGACGACAGAATGACTCGAATAATAGAATGAGTGAGGGTAGATGAATATCGACAACATCGCAGGTACCGACATTAATAACTATCTGCATTGATTCACCGACACGGCCATTCTGACGTGCGCGCGTCCTCGCGCGCTATCTTATGCAATCTTAGGTATTTGTAAGCAAAAACAAAATATCGCTCGACTATCCTGACAAAAATCTATCCAACTTCTTAATATCTGATCCAGTCCACGCTTGACCTTCCGACTATAAATAATTGGTTTCAGTTAGTAAGTCACTCAGTCACACCAGTCATTTTTTTCTTTAATATGGTTATCATCATCATGATTACAGTCATATCAATATGGTAAGTATCACTGGTCTAGGCTCACAATAGGAAAACTCCTACAGTTCAAACATGCTGGTCTAAATCGTCACCCACTAAAGCAGGTGAGATTCCTGCAGCGCTTCACAGATCATTACAAACAGGCTGGTCGGAATCGTCACACACTAAAGCAGGCGAGACTCCGACATTGTACCACAGTTGTAACAAATAGTATCAGATGTAGCAGTCGTAGTATCAGAGTTGGCAATCAAAGTATCAGAGTGAGTCGGTTCGCTCATTCTAACTTAATGATTATCATCAGCTCAACACTAAGACCGTTTTGATGACATGGACTAACCCGGTAAGTGAACCACTTCAGTCAACCTCACGAGGTATGACTCGGAACTACACTTCAGCTAGACCAGTCAACCCAAAATTTTACAATGACAGCATACTTCACACGCTTAAACATCTAGACAAGTCTATCTCGATCAAGATGTAGCCCGGCTTTGCAAACAGCCCGACAAGCCAATTCCTAGACGACACATTTCGTCTGTTACCACTTGACAAGCCAATGACTTGGACGACCCATTTCGTCTGTTAGCGCTCGACAAGACAATCCTCAACAGGATATGACCCGACGACACATTTCTGCTGCTAGACAAGCCAATGACCCGGACGACGCATTTCGTCTGTTACCACTAGACAAGCCAATGACCTGGACGACACATTTCGTCTGTTAGCGCTCGACAAGCCAATCCTTTGCAGGATGACTCGGACGACACATTTCGTCTGCCGCTAGACAGGCCAAAGACCCGGACGACACATTTCGTCTGCTACCACTAGACAAGCCAATGACCTGGACGACACATTTCGTCTGTTAGCGCTCGACAAGCCAAACCTTCGCAGGATGACTCGGACGACACATTTCGTCTGCTGCTAGACAGGCCAAAGACCCGGACGACACATTTCGTCTGTTACCACTAGACAAGCCAATGACCTGGACGACACATTTCGTCTGTTAGCGCTCGACAAGCCAATCCTTCGCAGGATGACTCGGACGACACATTTCGTCTGCTGCTAGACAGGCCAATGACCCGGACGACACATTTCGTCTGTTACCACTAGACAAGCCAATGACCTGGACGACACATTTCGTCTGATAGCGCTTGACAAGCCAATCCTTCGCAGGATGACTCGGACGACACATTTCGTCTGCTGCGAGACAGGCCAATGACTCGGACGACACAATTCGTCTCACTCATAACCAGCAATCATCCAGGACAAGTCAGCCGACTGAACGGACCTGACTCGGACGACAATTTTCGTCAGATGATGCTAAATACATGACAATGACAAGCTGACCCACTGCATGGGTGTGGCTCGGACGACAAATTTCGTCTACCTTCTGGGACCAAGACGTGTGCCTGCCATCTAATCACCCTGGATTAGTTATGACGACACTCCTCGCCCAGGGTCAACCATTAGCAACAAATTTCAAACCACATTCGTCACACACTAAACACCTAAGCAGTAAGTACAATAAGTAGGCAGTACCTATATATGAATAAGAAGAAAAAGTCACAACAGTACCTTGTACTCAGTCAAACTCTACGTAAAAAGGGGAAAGTAGACAAACTCTGGGCTCTAAACTGATATAGATTGTTTCAAGAATTTTACAATAATCTGAGCCATAATTGTCAATAAACCAATTATAACTTATCACTTCACACAAATACCACAGCCATGTACCATCGACGTCATCACGACCAAAACTATACTTCGACAACAAATTACAACCAAGCTTGCAAAATCCACGAGCAAATACCTCTAACATCATGGCTCTCTAGCCGAATAGCAGTCACATTGCTCTCTCACATCTCAGTACGCATATCCCTTGAACGGATAGCCCGTGTCAGTCACCCCTGTGACTACACATTACGGTCTCAACAGACCACGACCTCCGCCAGTAAGTTAAACTTTGCACACCGCTCACCCACGGACTACTTGGGTTGCCCCAAGAGACACCTTCTACAGGGCTACGACTACGAAATAACTACACTGGTACGGTTGAACACATTACAGTCGATAGAGTCATTCACTCGAGTCTCTCCCTCTGCTTAAACTTGAACATCATCATTATCAACAAGATCATAAATTACATCAATATCGTCTGGTACATGACATGCTGGCATTTTCCTTAACTTTTCGTGAACAAATATGTAGGCACGTTGACAATTTAAGCTTTAAGGGTATACCGATTACCTTTGAGAACTTTTATTACGTGAAAAGGGCCTCGACATTTCAGATCAAGTTTCGTTTGATTACGCTCCTCATTTTGTTACAAAACAAAATCGATGATAGGATATTAAAAAGCCTAGCTGTCTCTATGAAGGAATTATCGAAATCATATAGTTACATTTACAACCCTTGCTTCCCAAAGTTACTCAATAACTTTTAGCATAGATGGAAACATACTCGTTTTTTTAGTTTTAACAGTTACCTACAACGTCTGCCTTAAAATGTAATTACTCACGTATTAGTGTCATTCAACTTTAAAACGCGTAGTTGATAAAGTCTAAATCAATTTTGCATCAAGAGTTATGAGCAAATACACTTAGAAAATCACATACCTGTCTACTTATTTATTTGAAAAACTAGCCACGTAATTAACTAAAATAACTAGTATCTAAAGGAATAATTAATATTTTTAAACTAAAAATATTTCATTGAATCGATTGAAAATTCTTCTTAAATATAAATCGATTAATATTTCAAATCAAATTGGCAACGTGTGAGGAAGTCACTAATTTCAAATTTTCTTGAACTGTTAAAAGAAAACGAATGGACAGACTATAGTAATTTTCAATAGTTACCTACTCATAAACAAAATTATTAATCTTAGGTTACCTACCTATAACTATTGTTGTAATAGGTTTATGAGTGTACCAAGGTGTTATCAATTAACTCTCTGTAATTTAAACGTTCTTAAACAGAATAACTAAAACAACTTTTAAACAGTTTAAATAAATCGATCAAAGGTAGAAAAAGACTAAAACCCTCAATGAAACACCAATTTCTCACTTCAAATCTACACGTTCATGATACACACTTTTAACACAGTCATCACTTATACGCCACGTATAAATTAAAACTACCTGCTTAACAACAATCGCACCAATAGATGATAAAAATGGCGACTGACTAATCAGAAAATTAGTATTAAATATTCGGAAGATGGCGTCTTTAATTTTACGCTCTTTCGGTACTTCGACAAATAATATTAGTTAAAATATCGTGTAAGATAGTAGAAACAAACTCAAAAATATCCGTTACAGAGGATAATCGGAAATACTCAAGCTAAAACGATATTAACACTTTATCACAAACAAGAGGGTAACCACAAAAACTTAACAAACAACCTAAGTACCACGACTATACTCGCAACATTGAATATTGTAACTTTGAACTTAGTTTATTCCTCAGTCATACCAAGTAAAAGTTTATGAAGAGACAGGTTACTACTACTGTTAAATCAGTTTAAATGATGACGACTCGACTTGCGCTTCTATCGCACGATAATTCAACTACGGGACTACGCGAACGCGATTCTCGTGGCATCGTGAAATAGATTACTCACTGTAGTAAGACTCTTAGTGGGCACGAGAACAGCATCCCACCCACAAAAACTTAACTTAAAGCAACTATCCAGAGTCATGTACCAACGTCAATCAAAACTTTCAATAACCAAACTTATTTTCTACCACGACACTAACAACTATGTAAGCCACCTTTCCAAGTGTTAGAAAAACTCAATATACACTATTATAAAGTTTATTAATTAACACATCAGTACTTAACACCACTAAGGTTGTAACGAGACCGCCCTTTTCGTCTGACCCGTAGCCATTATATATTCTCTCTTTTTTGATCTACCGCCAAAACTAAAATAATTGATTCCCGCCAACGTTCTATATTTTTTTAAAGTGTCAGCTGTATTGCCATGACAAACGAGTTATCAAATGTTTTTTTTTAATTTATTAACCGATTTTACTGATATTAAAATGATAGTGTTGCTAAACCTTAAAATAAATGTTTTGATTATTGATTTATATTTTTAATACTCTAACATTCGGCTAATCCTGACGTAAAACGCGGCCTCGCGTTTACAACATAATACAAAAAAAAGAAAGAATACAATAAGAGAAAAAAAAAAGGAATCAATAACAACATCTACAATTAATCTCAGGCATTCTTAATCATAGCCAATCACTCTTAGAACTAACATCGACTATAGGCTCTCTCACCCATAGCGACTCACTCTTAAAACTAACATCGACTATAGGTACTCTCACCTATAGCGACTCACTCTTAAAACTAACATCGACTATAGGCACTCTCACCCATAGCGACTCACTCTTAAAACTAACATCGACTATAGGCACTCTCACCCATAGCGACTCACTCTTAAAACTAACATCGACTATAGGCACTCTCACCCATAGCGACTCACTCTTAAAACTAACATCGACTATAGGCACTCTCACCCATAGCGACTCACTCTTAAAACTAACATCGACTATAGGCACTCTCACCCATAGCGACTCACTCTTAAAGCTAACATCGACTATAGGCACTCTCACCCATAGCGACTCACTCTTAAAACTAACACCAACTATAGGCACTCTCACCCATAGCGACTCACTCTTTTAACATCTCTTAGAAGCTCACTTTTCACAACTCTCTTATATATTTCTGGTAAGTTAAATGTATTGAAACAAGATGATTCGCCTCTATACAATAATTTAAGTATATATTACTACTAGCCATAAATTATACCTAATTATCTCTCTTTATTATTCTCAATATGTTAAACAATCATTCATTCTTTTTATTAATCGCTTTTATGGTTAACTTTCGTAATTGTTACATGTTAAGAGTGTATATCTTTATCTAATAATCTTACAATTAATTTACATTAACTTCACACTTTTTCTCAATTTACTTCTTTAATATAGTATAATCATATACAGAATACGTAATGTAATCTATAATACATAAGTACTACAATTCACTCAGCATGCAATTGTACCTATAATTCAACATAATTATAGTTAGATATTTACTTTTATGGTATTACATAAATAACTGTCTTTCATTACCATGATATCATTATTTATAAAATCATACATATGTACATCAATAATTCATTATATAACAGTTTATAAGGTCTATATCACCTACCATCACTTAGTTATAAACAAATCCACTTTCTACTCTGAATCACTTGACATTGCATCATTAAAAACTAGCCAAGGGTGTAGCCTATCAACAGCAAAAACCGACCTATATGGTCTACAACCTTCTTTTCTCGTAATGGGGGTGTCTTCTATCTCATAGCGATCATTACCGATAATTTTTGAGATTCGAAACGGCCCTACACATTTAGGCAATAATTTGCGACTCTGTCCCGGATCTGAACGAATATCTC
The DNA here is from genome assembly GCA_905220545.2 of Melitaea athalia. Taxonomy (NCBI): domain Eukaryota; kingdom Metazoa; phylum Arthropoda; class Insecta; order Lepidoptera; family Nymphalidae; genus Melitaea; species Melitaea athalia. The sequence continues at coordinate 5,090,850 of HG992204.1, forward strand.
TCTCGACTCTTACTAAATCTCCTAATTTATATTGGGTTGGTTTTTTGTGAGACCTATCAAAACGTTCTTTCTGTTTTTGCTGATTAATTTGAATTCGGGACTCTGCATCAGACCTAATCTTAACTCGATCTAACGCGGAATGAGAATCCGCGACTATAGGGTTCATGATACCGTCCGAAACGCCTGTTGTTTGAACACCAAACAACATCTCAGAAGGAGTGCGATTGGTGCTTTTGTTAATAGTATTATTTAGTGACCATTGAATTTGTGGTAAGCATAAATCCCATTCATTTTCAGGTTTACCGTGATTAGCAGCAGTTATGGCATTAACTATAGTCCGATTGTACCTTTCAACCTGGCCATTAGCCCTGGGAGAGGCAACAGCATTCAAAATATGCTTGATACCTCTACCATTAATAAAATTTGAAAACTCTTTGCTAGTGAAACTTGTACCACGGTCTGATATTATACGGCGTGGTACTCCAAACAGTGAGAAATATTCTGTAAATACTTGAATAGTGGTGCTACTCTTGGTATTTTTAACTGGTTTTATGTATATAAATTTCGTAAAGGCATCAATAATTACTAAAATGTGACAATTTTTCTTTTTACTTATAGGAAAGGGACCGCAATGGTCAGTGTGGAGCGTATCAAATGGTTTACTAATTTTAGGTATAGGATGGAGTTCCCCTTCTTTAGTACCGGCCGGTATTTTGTTATGTGCGCAGCTTAAGCAAGAATTGCAATACTTTTTAATAAATCGTCGCATTTTCTTAAACCAATAAATTTGATTAACTCTACTGTAAGTTTTTTTCAAAACCGAAATGACCAACATCGTCGTGATTCATACGAACTACCTGCCACCTTACCGATTTCGGAACTACCCACTTTAAATTGACTTTATTATTTTTATCAATTACTACTCTATATAAACGATCATTTTTTATTGTATAGTTCTTATGAATATCGACGATGTCTTTAGTGTCTGGATCATTTAGGATGCTAATTATTCTTTGTATCTCTGAGTCCTGTTCCTGCACGGTACTCAGCCACGCATCATCATCTATTGCTAAAACATCGACAACGTCTACCACGACCTTCGATTCAGACGTACTGGGATTACGTGATAGGGCATCAACGTGACTCATTTTAGCCCCATCTCTATGCTCTACCGTGAAATCGTATTCCTGCATAGTTAAGTACCAGCGAGCTACTCTAGGAATCAAATCCTTTTTAGTCATTGTGCTACGTATAGCGGCACAGTCCGTAACAACTTTAAACGTTTTTCCTAAAACATAGACTCTGAATCGAATTAGAGCACAAACTACTGCCAGAGTCTCTAACTCATACGAGTGTAGTTTGCTTTCATCTGATGTGGTCTGACGACTGTAATATGCTATAGGGTGGAAAGTCTCTAAATTTATACGTTGCATTAATATGGCGCCTATACCGATTTTACTAGCATCTGTATGAATTTCTAATTCGGCCTGGGGATCATATAATGCTAAAACGGGTCTGGTGGTTAATTTAGATTTTAATTCATTGAAAGCCTTTATCTGTGGCTCATCAAAACACCACACAGCATTCTTTTTTGTAAGATTCGTCAGAGGTTTTGCTATCATTGAAAAATTGTGAATAAAACGCCGGAAATAGCTAGTGAGCCCAACAAACTGTCGAACCTCGTGAACGTTTTTAGGTATGGGAAAATCAATTACCGCCTGAATTTTAGCTACCCCAGGGCGTATACCGTCTGCACTGATCTCATACCCCAAATAGTTTATTCGAGTCTGAAAGAAATCGCACTTTTTTATATTTAACTTAAGTTGAGCTGATCTTAACAATTGAAAAACTCTTTCTAACTTGTCTAAACCCTCTTCTATTGTTTGTGATGTCACTAAAAGATCATCCATATACGCTAATGCTAGATTTTGTTTACCTTTCAGCATAGAGTTAATAATTCGCTGGAAAACGCTAGGTGCATTAGCAAGCCCGAATGGCATTCTCTCAAACTCAAACAAACCATCCGGTGTTGCAAATGCAGTATACCGTTTACTGTTTTCACACATGGGCACCTGGTAATACCCTGATGTTAGGTCAAGGCTTGTAAAGAATTGATTACCCCCTAACCTATCTAATTGATCCTCAATGCGAGGCAAAGGATATTTATCTTTAAGTGTCTTTCTATTTAGGGCTCTATAATCGACACACAGGCGTTTATCACCATTTTTCTTACTGACTAAAATAACAGGACTTGAATAATCAGAAGTACTTTCACGTATGATACCATTGGAGAGTAAATCTTCTATAATCTTATTTAAGTATTCACGTTCACTCTGGGAAACTCTATATGGATTATATACTACAGGTCTGTTGTCAGTTAGGTTAATTTCCATTTCCGCTAGATTTGTTTTACCTAATTCTCCTAAATTCATCGCAAAGCAATCTCTGTATTTTTCGATTAATTTAAACAATTTTTGTTTCTGATCCTCGGTCACTATTGTACTTATTTTTACATCCGCTAAGGGTAAAGGTTCATACTGTTTGGTTTCTGTAGTTATACCTACATATTCTGTATTTATTTCGTGGTATTGCTGACCCCGAGCTAACAAAGCTCCTTTAGTAATTTTTAACTCATTAAGTGACAAGTTGGCTAGCATTAGATACCCTTTACCTGCATTGAACTGAAAGATACCTGGTAGAACAATATATTCGTTGTTAGGTAAAGTTCGGAGATTATATTGAACAAATAGCCCCTCCGAGTATTTACTATTTGTAGTGACGTCAATGGGCATAGTAGTTTTTGGTTCAATAACGTAATCACTATCTGCATACACTTTAATTTTTAAATCACTATTAATCACATCTGGGGTTTGTATAAAAACTAAATCATCATTTGTTTTCAAAAGTATTACATTAGGTTTTTCCGTAAATGACTGCCCAACCAGAATTGATGTTTTTAAATAATGATTTTCTACGACTAGAATTTCCGTTTCGGCCTTAACGGCGCCTATTTGTAAAGTGACTACTACTTTACCAATTGGTTTTACAGAAGAATTGCCAAAACCCTGCAAAATTGGTAAGTTATCAGTAGCCCAAGTATCGTGCAAGAGTTTTGCGTCGGATTCTCGTATAAGAGTACACTTACTACCTAGGTCAACGTATCCTCGCAATGTTATACCACCCACTTTGACATCTTTGTAAAATTTTGCATTATCGGACTCACTATTGGTAATACGCATGACACTCTTAGTTCGTTCCGTCGAACTATTATTTTTATTAGCTTCGCCGGTATTATTACTGTTCTTGCGACAATCTTTAGTTTCGTGGCCTAATTTTAAACAAAAGTTACACCTCTTTATTGGTTTATAACATTTTAAACTTATGTGTCCCATTTCATTACAATTGAAACATCTAACTGTATCTGTGCTATTATTGCCTTTAATTTGTTCATTTGCTACCTTATTAAACTGCCTGGATTGTTGATAACCATTCCGGTTGCGATTATTGATGGATGGCGTGTTGGTTTCATGTTGGGATACCGTACGCAAGTAGTTAAGGACCTGTTCTGGTTCCTCAAACATACAGGCACCTGCCCCCATTCGTACAAACTTGTCATCGATACCATGTATAAGGCAACCAACTGCCTTTTTACCAGTTATCTCACATTTATTTATAAGCGCAATTTTGTCATAGTAATAATGTTCTAGAGGTTGCCCAAACCTACACCTAAGTTTTAACATTGTTGTTAATAAATCACCGTAGTTTTCGTTTGAGGGAAATGCTAATTTTAATTTTTGTGTCCACTCGTTCCAATTATATAGGACTGAGGATAAACCCTGATACCACTTTTTGGCTAAACCACTTAATTTAGGAAGAGCATAATGACATATTTGGCGGTCATTCCAAGAATAAATCTGCGCACATTCGTTAACCTTGTTTATCCAGTTTTCTATTGTTTGACTATTTTCACTAGGGTCAAATTCTGGAACAACACTAAACGCCACTGGAAAATTGTTTTGAGCCCAAAAATTTGGAGTTACTGGCGCAGGTATACTGTTAGGGATATTTAATCTAGTAACATTATTTGTTGCGCTGTTATTGTTCGACAAACAAAGATCAGTTTGATCATTAACTGCAATGGGAATATTTAACCTATTTAATCGAATCGGCGATGTCAACGGGGGAGTTTTAGTCGACCCCCGGTTAACATTCCTACTGAGAGATCTATGTCTGCGACGCTCAGAATGCGCTCGTTTTTTACCATGTCTTTTATGACTATGCTTATGACCTCGATTACGTTTCGTTCTACGTCGTGACCTACGTTCATAATCGTCACTAAAACTAGAATCTGTAGAAGTACTATCTACGCTCGATTCCCGCCGTTTTCGCTTAGATTTTCCCATTATCTCCACTAGTGATGCAATGAGTAAATGATTCGAGATATACTTAGGAACAACAAATACAAAATTTTATATATAAAACAAAACTAAATATATACTATCACAATATTAAACACAGCATTAATAGACACCGGCAGTAAATCCGGAAACAGCGGCAATAAGTACATGGAACCTTAATTAAAGTGTATAAATACACCAATAGCTATGTAGTTTAAATAAAAAAAAGGTCATACAAGATTAATAATAACAGTTTAAAAACAAAAATCAACGATAATTGTACGTTACTATTTCGAAACACATCGCGTAGCCTACGTGTACGTACTTCAAAAAACAGCTTTAATAGTTTTCACTTGTAAATTAAAAAAAGAACACCAACGCTGACCTAATTATTATAGTTTAGGTATTAAATAGATCACTTTCACTAAGCTTCCAAAAGCATGTGTGCAGTTTGTTGTTTACCACACGCGTACCTTCTGCACGAATGAGATAATCAGGAGCAGTTTAAATTTTGAAGGAATTCACAGTAGCTCGCTAGTAGAATTTTCCTCGCTTTGGTTCGATACCGATTTTGAGGCGGCAAATGTTAACGTAGCCACATGAAAGTCAAATAACACTTTAAGATCTGACCTTAACATCCAAGATCGAGGAGACCGCAGCATCGGGCACGTAGATTAACTTTGTCACTTCTGACTGTTAGAAAAACTCAATATACACTATTATAAAGTTTATTAATTAACACATCAGTACTTAACACCACTAAGGTTGTAACGAGACCGCCCTTTTCGTCTGACCCGTAGCCATTATATATTCTCTCTTTTTTGATCTACCGCCAAAACTAAAATAATTGATTCCCGCCAACGTTCTATATTTTTTTAAAGTGTCAGCTGTATTGCCATGACAAACGAGTTATCAAATGTTTTTTTTTAATTTATTAACCGATTTTACTGATATTAAAATGATAGTGTTGCTAAACCTTAAAATAAATGTTTTGATTATTGATTTATATTTTTAATACTCTAACACAAGGCTTCACAAGCCAACCAGCAATTACAATTGCTCCACAATCCACGTGTATCCCTCTTGGATCACGTCACAGTGTATCCCTCTTGGATCACACATTCATCACAGTGTATCATCCTCTTGATGACTACACACTACAGTCTTTAGAGTGCTTACATCAGTTTCCTGTCACATCACTAAGATGTTCACCATTATGATCGTCATCTACATTAAACTCAATTAGTACATGACTTCTGTCATCTTCCTTAAACGACTGTCGCTGCGACTACCGCGACGGCTCACACTACGATTACGCTCACGGTCTGACATTGTGACTGAATCGAAACAAAAACTGAATCGCAAAATCTATTAGCAAAATTAATCACTACACAACTACCTACGTATCACAATAAAACTAAATTCAACAAATAACCGGTAAATCGAATTACGTAATCAAACACTGAACAAAGAACCACTTGTACACCGATAAGAATAAAACAGAACTACCGAAAAGAACTAAAATATCGATGTACCCACTAATCACCACGAAATATTGTAACTTACTATCGGCGCACGACTTTCGCGATGTGGGTCGTTAAGGTTGCATCCCACTTCTGATATCGGAGATCAGAAGTGAGGAGAGGACGACGGAGGGTCGAACTCGTTAATTAACAATGTAATTTAACAAAAGATAGTTAATTCAATGGACTCACCGAGCGGGCGCCGGGTATATCGCGTGGCAGAGGAACAAACTCAAGAGCAGTGCCCGGGACTTGCGACCCCGGGTGTAGGTTTAAGGAGGGCCCTCCTGACGATGCGCATCGGCGCTCACCGTTCACTGCTCGAGTTGCTCACGCTGTCTAACTAAATAAGCAACAATTAATTCGCGTACACAGACTAACTATTAGAAGAGTCGAGGTTAAGCTACTAGCAGGACACACAGGTGCACCGTGCCACGCCAGAGCTAAGACTGCCTTAGCCGACGACAGAATGACTCGAATAATAGAATGAGTGAGGGTAGATGAATATCGACAACATCGCAGGTACCGACATTAATAACTATCTGCATTGATTCACCGACATATATTATAAGGGGTTTAATATAAATATTTATGATTACGTTTGATGGGACGAAGTAATCGTTAGAGATTTAATTTTTAAAGATTATGACTTTTTTATCCGCAGTGGAGCAGCGTGGTGGATTAAGTTCTACCCCTCTCTTACATGAAGAGAAAGAGTTCTTGCTCAGCAGTGGGATGTTACAGACTGAATCGTGACTTTTTTTTACTATTTTGTACAAGTATCTTGTAGGTATTTGGTCATACTCAAAATCTTCAATATTTACATCCATCCATCAACCCTTAACAGTCCACTGCTGGACATAAGCCTCCCGTATAGTTCGCTAATATTTCATTTATGAAAGCAATAACTCATTAGTTATCAAATATTAAATCATTATTTGTAGCAGAATAATTTATAGTTACATATACCTATGTATAGTGATTCTCATTATAATTAATTAGGTACCTAATTAAAATTATACTTACAATATTTTCTTGATGAAGCCCAGATTTCTTGATGATTATTTATCAAAATTAGTACATATCTGTTCTACACACAAGGGCTTATCCTTAATAAATTCAAAAAGTACTTTTTAACCGACTTCAAAAAAGGAGGTTTCTCAATTCGACCGTATAATTATATGTAGGTACCTATATCTTTCTTTACGTGTGTTCGCGGATAACTTCGTCGTTTGTGAACCGATTTTGATGATTCTTTTTTTGTTGGAAAGGAGATATCCTAATGGTGGTAAAATGATAAGGAAACCAGGATCTGATGATGGCATCCCAGAGAAATCGTAGGGGACATTCGAAAATCGTAGTGGCGACTAGTGCGTTTCTTACTTTCGTTCGTCTACTTACGTTGACTTGTCGATGAAATTGAAGTCGGTTTTTTTCGTTTGCTAGCAAACGCAATTATTATAAAGATAACATTCTATAGGTATTTTCATTTAGTGTATTTTGGGACATTTAACTGTAATACAATCTACATACATATAAACATTTGCAAGAAAGTATTACATGAAAAATACAACATAAGTAAATAAATAAAATAAATATCAAGTAAATAATGTAAATAACTATCGTAATGTCTCTTTGTTCTGTAATCTATTTAGTATGACTCAAGTAATATTACTAGGATCAATTATTGTGACTGCAACAATTCAAATACGTATTTATCATTGTCTAATCCATTAACTATTTCTAGTAGATACATATTTGATTTTACTAGAAAGTATTTATACAGAAAAGGGTTTTATTACTAGGTTTTAATACTAAATATTTTTTCGTTTGCTGGGTTATTTTAAAATATAAAAAAATCTTACGCTTTGATATCATGGTACCTTTTACGTTCAGTTAGTATTTTATTTTATTATTATTATACTTAAAACACTATTAATTTAATACATATTTGCCGTTTAAACTTTTTTAGTAATTTTAATGTGATTTAAAGTTATAAAAATGCTGGTTGCTCGTTTAGCTATATTTAAAAAGTAATTAAAGTTAATTAAAAGTGTTTTTACGTTTTAGTACTTTTAGTTCGGGATCCCTAGTACATCTTTTTTCACTTGATTACTGTCAAGCTAATTTTCCGGGAGTATCTTCATTTTGATGAGACGAACTAAAAAATTTCCTCTACGAAAACGATTATATATATAATTTATTTATAATATATATGATTATATATAAATAACGATTGTGGTAGGTAATAGAGTTAGCAGCTTCATTTTGATGAGACGAATATCCCCATTCGTCTCATCAAAATGAAGCTACTTCCGGAAAATTAGCTTGATAGTAATCAAGTGAAAAAAATGTACTAGAAATCCCGGACTATTTGTGTTGACATGACTGTAGCTAACGACTAGTTTCAAATATATTATTTGTATCGAATTTACTTACTAGACATAGAATTTTTTATATAAATTGTCTGAAAAATCACTGGTAGGCAAAACCAGAGATAGATAGATTATTATTGAAAACGGCAGTTCAGTAAGATGCTTTTTTTTAGAAGGTTATTTATATGAAAACTCGATTAAATGAAAATGCGTCACGATAAAGAAACAAACACATAAATGTATAGGATTAAATCGGCGAGTGAATGAGATAGAATACATTACACAGTATTTTATATTCTCGGTAAAAAAATCTCGTCGGCTACTTTTCAGAAGTTTAACTTCAGCTGTAAGTGAATTACACACACACACACACACACACACACACACACACACACACACACACTTTATACTTATCTTATTATATAAAAATTTAAATTTCATTTTTCTCCTTAAAAAATGTTGTTTTTGACTCTGAATCCTAGATTAACGACAAAGAGAATCGCAAAGACACAAAAAATGGTTGATCAGTGCGGTCGAGATTATAACAACAATTAAATTTTGAAGACCATGAAATACATAGATTAACCGATTACCTTAATGTATGTAAAACTAATTTTAAAAATTAATTTCATTATAATATCTATAAATATACATCTATAAATAATTATTATATAATACAAAATTGTATACAAATTACAGGTTTAATAATTTTATTTGTCATGATAATGTTTCAATATTCAATGAGAAAGCCGAAGTTAATGCACAAAAAGTGCTTAATGTCAAAAAGGTTGATTTTCTTAAATATTTATGATGATTAGTTTGTTTAATATTACTGTAAAAATTTACAGTGACAATTTTACGATAGCAAACAAAGTATGTAATATATCCGTAAATATGCTAATTTATTTTTATTGTCATTACCTTATTTACAGTTTGTTGTCATGTAATATTTATTATAATGAGATAGGTGTAGCGGAAAATTTAATAGTTTTTTGATTAAAACTTATAAGTAGGTACCTATGTTTATTTTAGTACTATCGACGGAAATCGAAACGTTTACTTTATAGTAAAAAGGTGAATAAGATTACATAATTGTGTTTGCTAGCAATCGAAAAAAACCGACTTCAATTACATCGACAAGTAATACAACGTAGGTAGACAAAGTAGAAAAAGTAGTCTAGTAAATACGCGTTATCAAAGATTACTCAAAAAGTTGTGATCAGGTCTCGATGAAATTTAAATGTGGCAACATGGTAAGCATTAGCTTTCGATTAAATTAAAAATCATCAAAATCGGTACACCCAGTAAAAATGTAATGCGGTATAATACAACGTAGGTCGACGAAAAAATAGTCAAGTGAAAACGCATTATTAGATATAACTCGAAAAGTACTTATTAGATCTCAAATAAATTAAAATGGGACCAAATGACACACACCACCTTTCGATTAAAGAAAAAAATTATCGAAATCGGTCCACCTAGTCAAAAGTTTTGAAGTAACATACATAAAAAAAAACAATCGAATTGAGATAATCCTCCTTTTTTAGCAGTCGGTTAAAAAGAAAAGTTACTGGCTGTATTTTTTGTATTAAAAAAAATATGACGAAAATGTCACGTGATTCTGACGTATTTATTTATTAAATACCTAATGCATATCGATGAATAGTAAAGTTCCGGTGTTTCGTAGTACCAAACTACCAACAAACATGTGTGTTTCGAATACAACGCAGCGTTCTATTTACGTCTTTAAAAACAGGAAATGCCATTTAGATGTTTATTCAATAGTTTGAAACTTTAACGAGACTTCGTGACATTTGTGGGATATTCGGAATTTTTCAGATTTTTTTATCATGAATGAATTTTATTTTGCATTTAATGAAATAAATTGAGATAATTCGAATTTTTACTTGTGGCAATACAGGTTGAGCTGAAAAGTTTGTTTTGTTAGAACTTGCTCATTTCGTCATTAAAATAAGTCTTTAGAAATGAAGTTCTTTAGGTAGACCTTAATTGTTGAGTAGCTTTTTATAAAAATCCACATTCCGAATAAATGGTAGTTACATATACAACAACTGTAATTAATTAATCAAAGAATCTTATACATTTTGTAAAATAAAGTTGAACAAAAAATTTTTGATTTTCATTTTGTTGCATGAGTTAAAGTACAGCGAAAAAATGATTTTGTTTTTATATAAGTCGTTTTACTTATCTGTATTTTTTTTTGTTCACAGGTAATTAAGATGCAGTATTTCTAGAAGTAGTTGAAACTTTTGACTCGTTGGTAAATCTTACATGTTACGTGAGGTATAGACGTTTTTTATTTCACATTTTTTATTTAAACATATCAAGAATAAATTCTCTATTTTATCAAATGTAATGTTGAAGTCATTATTTCTTAAAAATACAAACTAAAATTAAATCAATTATAACTGCGTATTATCCTGTCCAATTCCACGTAATTAACAAATATAAATTTCAAGACCAACGGATCCAGATTATTTTTGACAAACCACACGCCATTTTCTAAGTTTATCTTCTAATGGAATTCCACTCGTTCACAGTTGGCTAAAGATGTAGTGTTAACTGTAGTGAAGGATACGAAAGGGACAGAGATACTCGAGAGGATAATATTATTGTCTCTGTTTAGTTTATACTATCTTAGTACTAGTAAGTATTAAGTGATTACTAGTGGTCGCCCAGTTGTCGAAATTTAACCATAATTAATTTAAATTATAAGTTTGAACATTAAACAAAAGAGTAAATACGCGCATGTGTGTCAAATACATGGTAGTGTGTGTAATGTTTTTTTTAATTGATTTCATGTATTTTTTTATCATAATTTAAAAAAAATATTAGTAGTCTGCACTCCTTCTCTATATAAACTACTAGCTTCTGCGCGCGTCTTCGTCCGCGTGGAATATGACCAATTCTGTCATACATGATTTGTGCGAAACTTTAACCGTTTACGCAGCGGAAGCTCTCAAAAGGAAAAAAAAGCTCCGATTTTGAAACATTCTTCATTGGTGCTACGCTTCTGTTGGTCTTAGCGTGATGGTGTTTAGCCTATAGCCTGCCTCGATAAATGGGCTATCTAACACTGAAATAATTTTTCAAATCAGACCAGTAATTTCAGAGATTACCGCGTTCAAACAAACAAACAACCAAACAAACAAACAAACTCTTCAGCTTTATATATTAGTATAGATAAAATTCATAATAATATAATTTTTATCTTCGTGTTTTGTGTAAGTAGGCTTGTGAAAATACAATAATTATGTGATGTCTGGATTGTTTTATAAACTGAAGATTATTTTTATATAGGTAAATTAAATAAATTATATTTATTATTTACATTAATTTCATTGTATGCGAATATTTTAAAGTCGTAGTTAGGTTTTTGATTTACATTTTTTATATTTCAGTGAAATTTTTTCGTATATTACCCGTTACATACATCCAAAGATTTTCTTATATTTTTAAAATGTTTAAAATAAATATTTATAAATCAAAATTAAATAAAAAAATTAATAACAAATATTTGTTAAGGTGCGAGCAAACACTAAAATATTTACAAAAAAAAAAAAAATATTGCGCCGTTAAAATATCACACTCAGGCGACATTTTTAATTCTAAAATGAAACTCAAAAGAATAAATTACACATGGTACACATCACGGTCATGTTCCGAGATAAACAGATGCCTTAAAGAAAGTTAATACGATATCTTTGTTTGGATAACCGGCCGCTTTTATACTCGCTGACACTTATAGTGATGTGCTTGATGTGAGGCTTACTATCGATATGTTACCGGTAAATTAACTTGCGACGTGTTTATTAGTATGATAAAAGTAATTTCGACATTTTAAAGGGTTTTCTTTTTTAAATTTATCTTAAGACTAGCTGTGCATCGCGGTTTCACACGCGTTAATTCGAAAAAAAAATAGCCTATGGCCTTTCTCGATAAATGGGCTATCTAACACTGAAAGAATTTTTCAAATAGGAAAAGTAGTTTCTGAAATTAGCGCGTTCAAACAAACAAACTCTTCAGCTTTATAATATTAGTATAGATATTTTTATAGGTCGACAATAAAAGTTATTGAAATAGCTCGCAAACAACAAAAGTACTATAGTAAGTAATACAACGTTGTTGAAAATATAATCAATGAGATACGCATTATTAAGTATCATTCAAAAAGAACTCGTCAGATCTTAATCAAATTTAAATGGAACTAGGTACATTACAAGTACTAGCTTTCGGATAAAAAAAGAATTAAAAAAACCCCCCAAAAAAATACAGTCGAATTGAGAATTTCCTCCTTTTTGAAGTCGGTTGAAAAATAGGACGTGTTACACAATTTTTTAAAGCTGTAATCATTTTTAAATTATATATGCTAATTTCGTTATAAAGAATAAAACAGTAAAATCAATTTATTCACGTACGAGCTGTCAACCGGTTGCCGTATTTGGTCGCGATTTTTTTTAACGATTAATTTTCGATTATATCGAAGTGCAATCGATATTTGACCTTTTAAATGTAATCTTTAAGTTATTTTTTCGAATGTAATTTAAGATAATTGTCAATTCATTACTTTGGATTATAAACAATAAGGGAAATTGTCTTTACAAAAAAAAAAAAAAAAACGATTTTAATTACAGTTATATAATGTCATGCAAGTCGAAAAAATGCGGGATTAGGTACCTATTTATAACTCAAAAAGTACTCGTTAGATCACGATTTAAAAACTTGGTCAAAATTTGTAATCAAAACTCAAAAGCAACATGAACATTAATAACGCTTAAAGTTTTAAAGGATCTTTATTTATTTTTAATTTTGAGGCCGAATACATTTTACGACAGTAACGTAAGATAAAAAAAATAAATTAAGAGTGCGCATAATGCAAAATTACCAATCTTCTATTTGTTTTGACATGAAAAGTTCCAGACCAAATCTTAAAATAAAAATATATGACAAACTACGTGATATTTGCAAGGGTTGACCCATATCAAAAATATAAAATAAGGAAATTTCCTCGATAAAATATAATCACGAAGTAACCTCTAATTTTTATATTTTTTCTATTTATACTCGATATGGTTATGACCATTATGACAAAAATTTGATAATTAATTACATTTAAATATGAGTAAAGGCTATGCCAAGGCATTTAATGTAATTACTTTTAGTTTCGGAATTATATACAAAATAACATATTTGTCGTTTTTTACATTCGTAAAGCGCTCAAAACTATATCGTCTATCGCACTCTGACACGAGGCTTTGTGTATATTTTGTTTCATCGGGCGCGCGGGTGAAATCTGATTTTTTGCTCGCCTTATGCGCCCTCTTAATTAGGTCCACTTTTCAAGTTTGTCAATGAAATGTTAGCAAAGGTATAGCTGAATTTATCTTTAATTACCTTATTTATTAATGTTTGATGCCTTATTACATCGAAATATAGCTGCGGTCGGCAACGTGCGGCCCGCGGGCCGCACGTTTAAACTACGTATAAACATAATGTAGTATATACGTGTACGAATTAAATTCCGTATGTTATATAATGACCAATTATACATTTATCAGGTAGAATCTAGGGTTAATATCATAAGTGCGCCCGCCTTTAGTTTATTTTACCATCTTGTGGATCTTGCCTGCCAAAAGGTTGCCGACCGCTGAAATATAGTATTGTGACCTTTTACAAAATGCAAATAACATTTATACGATTACGAACTATTGACATTTATTTACTTAATAACGTATAATATATAATGAGTGTATATTACCGTTAATAAATTGAAATATTTGTATAGTTGCATTTTTACTCGTATATTGTTATAAAAAATTATATGTCCTAAACTTGTCGGGCCCCTATTTGATGGTAGGGATTTTTGAAAATTATACATATTATGTAAGAGTATGAAATAGAGGGAGAGCCGGTTACTTAGAAGAGTAAAAGCTACACAGAAGCTAACTTTTAAGTGGAATTGAGTGATTGAAGAAAAGTTACTCAGAAGTTAGTAACTTTTGTTTTAGGCTTTTCACTAGGGGGGAAATAGGATGGTAAAGTTTGTATGTCAGTTCTATTCTTTTCACGTTGCCTGCTTTAGAAAAAGTTAACCGTTTGTGTATGTTAAACATATTTTTTCATAAACTAGCTGACTGACTGTCTTCTGAAATTTTCGGCTCCCATACAACAAACGCGATTTTTTTCCGCTTTTTGCCCGATATTAAAATCAATGTAAGTACCGACTGTTGTTTACATAGTCAATGGTACGGAACCCTTCGTGCGCGAGTCCGACTCGCACTTGGCCGATTTTTTCATTCAATAAGAACCTTCTTAAAAGTAGTAGAAAACTTATATAACAGAAAAATAGACGAACTGGTCTAGCCGTTTTCGAGTTTTACGCTTATCTACACATTGCCGATTTTTTTACAGAACCAACTTAAAAGAAAGGAATAGTTTCTCAACTGGATTGAATTTTTTTATTTGTGTGTTTTATATAAATAGATCTGACAAGTAATTTTTGAGTAAGGTAACTTTAGTGCGTTTGCGTATTTATATTGCTTATCGATGTAATATGAAGTCGATTTTTGTTTGAGAAAAAACAATTATTTAGATAGAGATACATATTTGTATTGTGATCACGTCTTTAATACGTATGATAATACATATATGTATGTAGTACTATTAATCATATATTACCACACATATTCATGGGGCTTGTTTGAGTATTGTAGACGCCATGTGTGACGGATGTCCCGCTTTGCATTTCTTTTATTACATTTTATAAATAATTTACATTTAATGTTTTCACATCGTTGTGTTATTGTAATTTCATGTATTATTATTTACTAGCGACCCGCCCCGGCTTCGCACGGGTGCAATGATGACATTTTTAAATGACAGGATCTTTACGTAATATTCCGACGTGGCGGCTGAGGTACTACTCTTACAACACGTAATATTACGGCGATGGCGGTTAAAGGGTTAAATGTTTCGCTGTTAATTACTTCTAACGACGATATCTGAAAACCTATTCATCTGATTGATATAGTGTAAAGGGCAATTTTAATCTGCATTAAATTCCTAAGCTAACTAAAATATTTATTTGGATAAGGATTAATACTGAACTAAAGAAAATAGCTTGGAAAATAACGTAATGTTTTTAATTAAAAATTTGAACATAAAAGTGGTTATTGTAAGTCAACCGTAAGAGATAGAGATATGCTATCGCGGACTTTTTTGTAGCATTTTTATAGATTTAGAATTCGCTAGTACATTACTCCACTGTATCTTTGCTAGTTTACGCGGCGTTTGCGTGGAAAGCTCCCAGTTGGCCCGATTTTGTGCGACTTCTTCAACATTTATCGCCGTATTTCTGCTAATTTACATAAAACTATACTAAATTATATACATAAACCTTCCTCTTGAATCACTCTATCTTTTAAAAAAAACCGCATCAAAATCCGTTGCGTAGTTTTAAAGATCTAAGCATACATAGGGACATAGGGACATAGGGACATGGGGACAGAGAAAGCGACTTTGTTTTATACTATGTAGTGATAGAGATTAAGATAGGAATGTTAATATGATTTAGTCGAGTTTTTACCTAAATCTTTTGGTAGATTTTTAAAACGACTTTAAGAAAATGAGGAGGTTCTCAATTCGACTGAATTATTTTTATGTGCGTTAACTTCATAAGTTTTTGCCGGGTGTACCGATTAAATTTTTTTTTAATTCGAAAGATTGTGTACTTAATTTATTTTTTTTCTAACTAACTTTGACGATGATGTTCTCATTTTATTAATTGTCAATGTAAGTTGGAGTCGGTTTCATCACATTATGTACATCGCTAAATTTGATTGAAACCTTATCTCATTATGACTATTTTAATATCTACCAATAATATGGTGGCAGACAAGCGCTTAAGTTTGATAAGCGATGACCGTAGTCTGCAAACGCCTGCAACACCAGGAGCATCAAAAAGCTAAATGTTAACTTTAATAAAACAAAAGAATTCAAGATTGTTGAAAATTTTAGTTGTCTTATAATTCAAAAATACAATACAATTCAACTTCTGTAAGCTCATTCACGTTTCTGTTGATTGATTCCATCTTCCAAACATTTAGAAATTATTATTATTTTTTTTTTAAATATAACTATGTCGGCAAACAAGCGTACGGCTAACCTGATGGTAAGAGATTACCGTAGCTTATAGACGTCTGCAACAAAAGAAGCATCGAAAGCGCGTTACCGACCCCATCCCCAGTGCCCCACAGGAGCTCTGGTCACCTATCACCTTACCCACCAACAAGAACACAACACTGCTTGAACACAGTGTTATTTAGCTGTGGTC
This sequence comes from Melitaea athalia, assembly GCA_905220545.2. Classification (NCBI taxonomy): domain Eukaryota; kingdom Metazoa; phylum Arthropoda; class Insecta; order Lepidoptera; family Nymphalidae; genus Melitaea; species Melitaea athalia. The sequence continues at coordinate 5,107,498 of HG992204.1, forward strand.
TTCTGTAAGGTCGAGGTACTACCCCAGTCGGGCTGCTCCAATTTTGAGCAGGAAATTTCCTGCTGTGCCCTACCTCAGTTAAAATGTGTCTTGACATAACCTTCGCAACGTCCTGTAATAAACTAATAACTTATTTGCTAACTTAAGTAACTAATTATCCATTTATGAAGCTCGCCCCAGTGATCTAGATTCACCCCGATAAACCACGAGTGCTTTTATCATTGACTAGCTTCTGCGCGCGACTTCGTCGGCGTGGACTCCGCTCCTGTTGGTCTTAGCGTGATGATATATAGCCTATAGCCTTCCTCGATAAATGGGCTATCTAACACTGAAAGAATTTTTCAAATCGGACCAGTAGATCCTGAGATTAGCGCGTTCAAACAAACAAACAAACTCTTCAGCTTTATTATATTAGTATAGATAAGTAAGGGTATTAATTTTTAACCGACATCAAAAAAGGAATGGGTTCTCAATTCGAAGCTATCCCTAATATTTCGTATTTCTTCGACTGCCCGCGTTGATGTTCATTTGTTTTTTTTTTTTTATGTACTGGGTCGGCAAACATAGTCGTACATAACAGTCGTAGCTTATAGACAGATAGTTGTAGACGACAACACCAGAAGCATCGCAAGCGCGTTGCCGACCCTATCCCCAATCCCCCCAGGAGCTCTGGTCAACTTACTCACCAACAGGAACACAACACTGCTGCTTGAAAACAGTATTATTTATTATTGTTACTTGTCGATATAAATTAAAGTCGGTTTTTTTGTTTGATATTAATCGCAATTATATTTTACGTATCTGTTACGTGTTAAATTAAATTGCAAGTGAAACCACGGGTGGTGTATAGCTAACAATACCAAACAATACGGAACAATTGCAGAACTCAGTCTACATTTATCAAACGTTCAATAGTTAATCTGAGTTAGTTTGGATCTAGGCGTTATCTAAATGACCTAGTTTCTAGGACTCAAACGAAATACATAAGTACCGCGCCTCGTTAATGGATTATAGGCTTTATTGCGTTATTTGATTGTAATAATATGTGCTTAGAATACGTCATATTATACGACTAGCCCGTTGGCGCAGTTTGTAGTGACCCTGCTTTCTGCTCCGGGGGTTGTGGGTTCGATTCCCACCCTGAGTCTGGGTGTAATATACATATTCATTTATATATTTATATATGTATTATTTATGTATGTATAATATTTATAAGTAAGTTTATCGAAAAAAAAAAATGTAACTATAGCTAAAAATATGGTCTATAGACCAGCCGGCTGTTACCTATAACACAAGCATTAAGTTGCTTACTTTAGGAACAGACGACCGTGTGTGTATTCGGTAGATATTTATTTATTTATTATTATGAATAAAATATAAGTAGGTTTAACGTTCACACGTGGTCGTCTGCTCCTAATGTAGGTAACTTATTGTCTGTGGTTTAGTTAGTAACAGATGTATAAATAAATATATAATTATACCTAGAGTCAGTGTGTTGTGTTGGTTATTGTCAGCACGAGGTAATCAAAGAAATTTAAAAAAAAATCGGTGTCACGAAAAAATATAGTGGTACGCAGTTTGCCGCAATAATAAAGTACTTATGAGTTGAAAAATCACCATGGATACGGACAGACAAACATATCCGTTGCATCGTCTTCCCTCTGACTACATTTACATAATGCATCCGCTGAGCTCTTTGAGATGTTATAATATAAACTTTTGTATGCAAAATGTGTTAAAACTTTGTAAAAGGCGAGTGTTTTGGCGTTAAGAGCGTTAAATTTATTATGAAATTAAAAAAAAATGTCAAATGTGTTTTTAATATTTAAAAGTAAATGACTAAAAATTTTTTAATTTATTTAAAAATGAACTTTTTAATATTTTATTATTAGTAGATAGTGATGGGAGAAATTATTTAGTAGTTCAGCAATAAAAATTGAATATTCATTTTGATTATATTTGCTAATAAATAATTTTGGATAATTATGTTTCTTTACACATGTATTTGTAAAGGTATTCGAATGAAAAATATGCTGATTTAATGAGGTCAAGTTCACTTGAGCTTTTGATTAATCCCAATTACACACGATAGTGGAATAACTCGATACGATAAGACCTTAATCGTATTAGTGGTAGATCTTAGTAAATTAAAAAGAAATATTATATTAATGTTTGATTTTTATAAAACGAAATGTGTATCTAAGCGTACGTACCTAAAATATAATTATTATATTAGTATAAGTATATTATACTTCTATTGGTTATTGGTTCGTGACATTTTGATGTAACCTTGTATAGTTATTGCGTTAACGTTAGCTAGAAGCTCCAAACATTACCAATCTGTCTGTGAAAGTTCCGTCAAAATAGGTCGAACCAATTCGGAAATTAGACAAAACAAACAAAAGAAAAAACATTGATTTTAAGCACCTACCGCGTATTTTTTAATATACATTTGATATCAATTAAGATCTAATATTTCTCTGATTTACCAATCAACGCAACCTAATTTTTTAGATCAGGCAACACCAAATCAACATAAACAGTAAAAGGGCTTCGTAAATATTTATTTAAACAGGCAACATTGTTGAGTATAAAAAAGGTTTGATAAACAGTTATCATCTGAAGTGGATTCCCATTCATCTTAAGCTCAATGGCGGCACTCGACGCTAAATGTAGACGTTATATAGGTTTTAAGCTGACGGTTATCGGCACACGTGCGGTACAGGATATTATGACTTTGCTTTTATTTCGTGTACCTACTTAGGGATGGGAGTTTATCGATTGATTTTTAGAAGAAAATAATCGATAGAACAAATCACTCCAATACAAATTATGAGGCGTTGATAATAGGCGTAGCCAGAACTTCTAAAGAGGCAAAGATACTGAAGATAATAAAGGTTATATTTGTAATGAAAACGTTTAAATAATAAAATGAATTATTACTTAACTTGAAATGTAGAAATGTAAGTATCAAAATACTAATTAGATATAATATAACTTTGCAGTTTTCTTATTAAAATGCTACTCGTTCTTTTATATTTTTCTCCTAAAAGACAGATCACGTTAAAAAAGGTATGTATTAAAAATAGTTTACATATGTACCTACGTAATTAAGACAAAATAAAATAAACTGCATAATCATTTAAAAACATTAGAAACAAAATTAAAAATATTTCAAAGAATAAACACTTACTGAGTATAAAACTGTAAAAAAAAATTAAATACATGGATCATATAAAAGCCGAGTATGCATACTTAAAATTAAATAACACATAGCGTAAAATTAATTTAACTCGATATATTTTTATTGTTATAATATCGATAACAATGTTCGATCGATAAATTACAACACTACGTGCGATATGCATTGCGGTCATTGACCCTGCGCACACGCTCCTAATGAATGCATTCGTTTGTAGATAAAAAACATATTTTTCTTAAATGCTTAGGAATATTCTATGATGCATTGACATAATAATTATAAGAGAGTTGAATATTTACAAAGTTCGAATTATGTATTACTAGACAAGAAGTTAAGAAATAGGGTTGCATATTTACAAAACCGAAATTAAGTTTAACTAGAAAATCTGCGCGGTTTCATTCGTGTTTCGATTAATTGCTTATCAGTAGCGTAAAGTAATGACTTAAAGTTTAAAAGAGGCTATAGTTTTTTCCAGGGACCGGACAACACCGCTTAAGAGTTAAGCCTTTTCGCAGGGTAACCCCTACATGGTGTAGCCCTTATCGCTGAGTATCCTTTTATTCGAGTTACACCTCAAAACCCAGCGAAACGGGTAACTCCTTTAATATAGTAACCACATGAAGGGGTTAACCCCTTCAGTGGCTTAAGCCTATGAGGAGGTTACCTACACGAAAAGGTTTTATTCGGGTTACCCTGAATTAACTAATAAAAAAATGAAGTAGGCTCTACAAAACACACTTAAACAAAATCACTGCTAAATAGTTTTTAATTCCTTCCGTAGTTTCGTCCGAGTTACGACTTCCAATTTTCGAATTGAAATGATAATATTATAACTCTGAGAATGAACAAGTTCAGACACGAAAAAACCGGCGCGAGCGTCGGCGCGGCGGGAAAATGCCACGTGTGGTAGTGGTTAAGCAATTCTCAATCTAATGTCGACTACGAAGAGTACATATTTAATGTACTTTGTTGGATTGGCTTACCATGTTACAGTGTTACAGGGTTTGAAAGGGTATCCCTTATCGGAAAAGGGTTGGTTTAAGCCGTTCGCAGGTGTTACATGCATCAAAGGCTTTATTTTTTTAGCGCTTCAAAATACCCCTTGAAAAACCCTTTCAACGAGTACCCGGCCGGTCCCTGGTTTTTTCAGACATAGCCCATTATTAATGTCCTAAAGTCGCTCAACGTGCAACGGAACGAGCTTTTAGGCTTTAGCTTTGAGCTTTCAATAAGAAGTATAGGACTTACTGTGATTGAAATGTCACCTGTGACCGCATGTGACCACGGAGTCTGCAACATCGCCGAAATATCGGGGGTTTCAAAATCATAAGGGGCTCATACACACACAGACAGCTCTGTGTATAGAAAGAGGTGGCACGACGATACTATCGCCGGCGATACGCTCGCTCGTGGAGACAGCCCCTAAGCAATGTAAGTCCCATTCCCATAGAATTAAGTGTTTATTATTTAAATATTCATCATCGTTACGATGGGACTGACATGTACCTACTTGTGTATAAAAGTCCCTAAAAAAATAAAGTAAAAAAAAAATCATTTATTTTATTTATTTATTTTATTTTTATTTTATTATTTTAGGAAAACTTACAGCTAGACAATTATATTATAGTTTTGGAATTACTACTAAAAGGCCAATTACAAGTTTTCATTGTTAGGTAAATCAGGTTAATCAGGCATCATGAAACAAACATCGTTCTCTCAAAGGCGCCATTCTGAAGACCTTCCTCTGACCTTCGCAGCGACCTTACAATTGATTACAATTATTACATCTCGTAAATTAACCATTTGCAATCTATCGGCTTTGTAAGTGTTACATGATTTTTTTGTGTTTGGTTACAAGTAGGAAATAGGGCGATGCGTTTACGTCATTTGTATGTACAAATAAATGGTATATAAGTGGGTCGAATATGTTTTGTAACGCGAGTAATGTATGGTATTTAATCCGCTACGGATTGACAGATAATTATATTATGTACGAGAGGCTAGTCGGGATGCAATAATTTTAAATTTTGTTCTTGTACTAGTTTTGCGCTTTCGTTAGTCATTGCTTTTCATAGTATTTAAAACCATTTAGTAATACATATATTGTTTTAAGCTAACGCGATCACTTTTCATATTTAAATTTATATTTGTTCGGGTGCTTACCACGTTTATAGTTTTGTTAAGATCCCTATATTTCGGCAATGTTTCAATACGTGGTAAGCACCTATAAGATAAATTACGTAAGCCAGTTTAAGATATGTATTTTTAAAGATTACTGTTGATTCAATAATGTAATTCAAAATGTATTCAAAATATAGAATTTGAGTTTGTTTTAGTTTTATTACAAGCATATAGATGGGACTAGCATTCCTTATACCTAAATTTTTTTTTTTGAGCAAATTAATAAGATTAAACAAGAATTACATGTCTTACAGAAACCTCAGTTACAAGTTAATTAAATACCAGGTACATTAAAAAAATAACGAAAATATATAAAATTAAATTTATTCGAAAGTACTTAACAAAATATCTTTCGAATTAAAAAAAAAACTCTATTCTAGAATTTCTTAGAAATCATTAAATAAAACAGCTTTAAATGAATAAAGATAAAGATTCTCATTATCTACAAATAAAATAATGAATTATATGCAATGTACATACATATTATCTATATTTTAATATATTTGTAGTGATAAAATACAACAACATATAACGTAGGTAAACGAAAAAATAAGTAAGTAAATACGTATTATTATTAGAGATAACTCATAAAGTTCTCGTCCGATCTCGATTTAAATGAGACATAACCAGCACCAGCTTTTGATTAAAAAAAGAGCCAGTAAAATCAGTATAGCCAGTAAAGTTATGAGGTAACACACATAAAAGATAGAGTCGAATTGAGAACCTCCTTTTTTTGAAAGTGGTTAAATAGAAAATTTAAGGAAATCTATGTAATCACGAAAAAATATAGGGCGGTATGAAGTTTGCCTGGTCACCTAGTCTTGTATCTAGTATTTATTTTTACAGTTTTATACATTTAAAGGAAACGACGACGACGACAACGATTGACGATGCGTTGGCGCAACGGTCACAGCACTGGTTTGTGGCTATTGCGCTGGCGGTTTTGGGTTCGATTCCCGCAAATGGAAAAAATTTTTATTGGCCATGCAGATGTTTGCCGTGAACACCCAGAGTGTTTGTGTAGTCCTTGTGGGTTTCCCCACCGTGCCTCGGAGAGCACGTTGAGCTGTCGGTCCCGGTTGTTATCATATACACCTGATAGCGATCGTTACTCATACGGAATATACCCGCCAACCCGCATTGGAGCAGCGTGATAAATTAAGCTCTGATCCTTCTCCTACATGGGAAAGATGCCAATGCCCAACTGTGGAATATTACAGACTGAAGCGTAGCGTAGCGTAGCGTAGCGTATAATAGGAAGTGTATTTTAGTCAAATGTCAAGGCCCTAAATCCCCATAGGTATATAGAACGAACTTTTAAAATCGTCAGTTAATAAATCTGTCATTTTGTTCTGGCCTGTGTGTTTACCCTGATTGGTCTTCTCAACGTATCTTGTAGATTTTATTTGTAAATATGGCATGTTATTTCTACGTGAGTATGGTCGAGTGGTGACAAAATGTCCATTAACACCAGGGTCGATTCCACATTTTTTATTCGACCACTATTTGTTTTGTGTTGATATTTATCCTTTAGCATGCTTCAAAGTATGTAAAGACATGACTTTAACACATCACTCTTTGATTAAGATCTTTATATCTTGTACAGATAATCCATATTCAATAGGGAAAAAAAAAACAAATTCAACGCATTTTTTTTTTAATTTATTCGATCGTACCATAGATAAGTGATTTAATAAACAAACAAACTCTTGCCTTGTAATACTAATCGTTACAGTGACGCGATTTAACTACATAGACACGGAACCGATAATAAAAAGGAACCAATTTTATAGCTGGTTTTACGGTTTAACATATTTATTACCCGTATTCGGTTTTATGAACAAAAAAGTTTTTTTTAGCCTGTGCATGAACAATATATTTACCAACTCAAATTTACAACAAAAATGTTATATCATTTTATGTTTTTAAAGTATGTAATTAAATTAAAAATACAATGTGACCTTAGCTGTAACAAATGTATAAAATTAAAACATTATTTTTAAAGAACAAAAAAAAAAACATACAAAACTACACTATAATTTTGCAATGTTCGCATAATTATAGTACATAATTATGTATTTTTAAAACCTGGAATCTGAGAATATTACAGAATTATTAAAGGCTTTATATTCCAAAAATATTTAATAAAAACTTATTTTGGGCTTTTCTTGTTCCTCAAATTGTAGTTTATTAAATATTAAACGTTCTTAATTATTTTTTACCAATATTTAATCTATATTTTACGCTTTGCACTACTTTCCATACTAGACGAACTATTTTGCATCGTGGCTCGTAAAATAGTATATAGCAATTAAGAACCAAAAAAATAAAATTCCTGTTTATAATTTAAGTATCTAGTTATTTACAAAGATAAAGTAAAAATGATATTCTATCTATTTATCTATCTATATAAATAAAAATGAATTATCAAAATTAATGTATATGTACGCACGTAAGTTCTGAACGACTGCACCAAATTGGATAATAATCTTTTTTTGATAAGATAAGATTTTTTATGTTCATTATTATCAGGACAAAGTTTGTACAAAAACATATTAAAAAAAAGTGTGTGTGTCAGCTACGACGCACGACTGGAGTTTACTTTTTCAGATCGACTGTCTAAATATGCACAAAAAAGGTTTATAGTCTAAGAAAAAGATTAATACCATATCAAATGGCAAATAAACGAATCACATAACGCCATTTATCGATGGCATTATTAGAAAACGTCGTAACCGATACCGTCGTAAACGTCGTAGGCCGTAGCCGATACTGTCGTAAACGTCGTAGCAGATAGATAGCGCATAAAAACGTAACGAGGTCTTTCGTTCAGTAGATTTTACTCCTCATATTTTTTTATACTGGGGGCCTTATATGAAAATCGATTCTTAACTTCTTAAGAAGTAAACTCCAATAAACTCCAAAAAAAAAAATTAGCTGTATGTAGTTCGCCAGGTCATGTATGTATTTAAACTATTTAATATAGGAGTCATAATCACAGACACTGAATGAGATCTTACTACTGGGAAGTGTAGTACAGTGACTCATCGAGTCTTTACATAAAAAAAATAGTTGAAAACAAATAAACATGTATTTATATAGGTATAAAGACGCGATTCGCTTGCGAAATTTTAATAACATCTTAAAATATCCTACTGTGATATTAATTGTTATTTGCCTTATTCGTGATTCATCGTCATCGTCAGTAACGCGTGTGTTCGGATGTTTAACGGCCGTCTATATTGTTTTTGTTTTTTTTTTTGTTTTTTTTTTTTAGTTTGTATTCTGTGGAATTTGGCTCTGTCTTTAAGGTTTTGTTGTGTTTGAAGTGTAGTTTAGTGAAATTGTTTTGATTATCGGTTTTTGTGTGGTGGACAGATTAAATAGGTGGGTTTTTTTATTTTTTATTTTTTTATTGTTGTAAAATGAATTTTATTTGCGAAAAATATTTATCGTTTTTCAATATTTATTACAGTTTTATCATGATTTTATAAATATTATGAAAAAAAAATGTCTTTAATATTTTTTTTATGTTAAAAATGTAATTTTTATGAGATAATACTAATTAAGAGATAAAACTGATGCGTCGTTTGTAATTAGATAATAAATTTGATTGCATTTAATTGGATAACTATGTCTACGTCTATTATTAACGATTTCGTCCTCTTTTCTAGTTTGTTTATATATTATTCAGTTGGTATTTTCCGGTTAAAATAACAATGAAGTTTTTTACCGTCTTGAAAAAAGGAGGAGGTTCTCAATTCGGCTGTATTTTTTTAAATGTAGAACTTGACTGGGTGGACCGATTTCGATTATTTTTTTTAAATCAAAAGGTGGTTGGTGCGCGTCATGTGGTCCGATTTAAATTTAATTGACATCTGACGAGACGAGCACTTTTTGAGTTATCTCTAATAATGCGTAAATTTTTTCGTCTACCCACGTTGTATTACTGGTCGATGTAATTAAAGTAGGTTTTTTCTCGTTTGCAAGACAACAAAGTATTATATATTTTAAATTTAACAAACTGTAAGACGCTGTCCACAAAAAAAGTAATGTTTTTCTACAAATAAAGCTTACTGCTTATAAAGATTATAACAACTAATTGGTTTGTCCGTAAAACCGGAAGTCATTACACCTGGTCAACTGATTCTGTTCTATCTTATACGTGACGTCAGAGTGTGACGTCATTACTTTAAGTAGCTGTTAAAGATGTCGTAACATTTATCATCATAAAAATATCTGGTTTTTTTAGTACTTTTTTCGCGCGATCTTTTCAAATACAAGATTCATTCTAACTTTTATTGTTTTTGAGTCTTGATTTTTTTTTGAAAGCTTATACAGAAAATATAGCTCATAGGGTATTAGGTTTATCCTACGTAAGAATATATGTATTTATATACATATGTATATAAGTGTGTGGTTTTGTACCTCTGCGAGTGAAGGTTTTAAACATGCGTATTGTGTAACAGTTGACCTTATTTCAACTAAGTACATATATGCGTTATGATATTTAAAACCATTAAAATGTAAATTTCATTTTTTAATTTTAGTTATTGTAATAAACTTCTGATAATAATTTTTACTCTTGGTGAAGAAAATGTCTGCCAAATTAATTGTAAATTAATTCGAGTGTTGCGGATTAAGGTATATCCTCTTTAGGTATCTTACCGTGCTCTCTGAGGTATGGATATATTTATATAGAGCGGGAGTTTATAATATTAATAGAATATAGTTATATATGTTGTATGTATGGCTATATACTGATATTTCATAAGTGATATATTGTCGCGCCAATATGTCTACTCGCTTCAGTCATTGACACTGTCTCGTAATTAACGGAGATAGCGAACGTGTATTAAAATGAATTGTTTTGTCATTCCCTTATCACTGCATTGATATGTTGGACAATGGGAAATTGATTATTTTATAATAATTTTGCTGTTGTTATTTAATTTTACTTCGATCACGATTCAGCGTGTAATATTGCACTGCTGGGGATAGGCCTCTTTCTCCATGTTGGAGATGGATTGGAGCTTAAGTCATCACGCTGCTCCACTGCGAGTTGGCAGATATATTCCCTATTATGAGTAACGATCGCTATCTGGTGTAGATGATAACAAACGGGATCGACAGCTTGACGTGCTCTCCGAGGCATGTTGGGGAGATCCACAGGGACATACAACTAGACCGAAAAGAAAATATTTGATATTATATTATATCTTATAGTACTTTTAAGACAGTTAAAACTTAAAACTTGCTTTGTAATAATTAAGTATTTACAAATATTTGGTTTATCTGCTCTTTAATCTACCTATTTATATATCTTTAGATCTAAATTAAACTAGGATTTCTCTAAGCCCTAGGCTACCTAGCGATACTATCGGTACAGCACGGTTAGCCTTAGGCTTGACAGCCTATGCAAAGTAATCATTATGTAAGTTTAAGCATGCTAATAAAATTATTGCATTGTTTGTTATTATAAATCTATGACTAAAAGCGAATCGCCGAAATGTATATAATGTACTTATTGTACGCGCATAACTTCCGGATCCGGACTACTGCACCAAATTGGATTTTTTTTTAAAATGTATGTCAGCTCAGAACTTTAAACCGAATTCGATAATTATTTTTTCATTGGAAAGATGATGCTTGTCATGTTATTTAAATTAGATCGAGATTTGACGAGCATTTTTGAGTTATTCTCAATAATGCGTATTAAATTGTATATTTTTTCGACTTTATTTTTTAAATTAATAATTGTTACAGTTTAATCTGTAAACGAGATTAAAATTGATAAATATTCGCAATATTATATATTTTAACTGAGGTAGGGCACAGCAGGAAATTTCCTGCTCAAAATATGGAGCAGCCCGACTGGGGTAGTACCTCGACCTTACAGAAGACCACAGCTAAATAATACTGTTTTCCTTTTCAAGCAGTATTGTGTTCCTGTTGGTGAGTAAGGTGACCAGAGCTCCTGGGGGGGATTGGGGATAGGGTCGGCAACGCGCTTGCGATGCTTCTGGTGTTGCAGACGTCTATAGGCTACGGTCTTACCATCAGGTGAGCCGTACGCTTGTTTGCCAACCTACGAGTAGTTACATTTAAAAAAAAAAAATTAAACCTTAGAACATTCGAAATAAAGCATAATTTATCTTGTTTAAATGTCTTTCCTTAATTAATACGTGCAGAATTCCGAAGTTAATACAATGGAATTGTAAAAACGAGAAATAATTGAGACGTGTCGGAAAAAACGGGATTGACTTTTAAATGTCATCATAATTGAGTAAATGAGTAGTGTTGTGTAAGTATTACAGTGTTGAATATGTCGATATTGTATGTCGATAATATTTGTATTATTAATACTAGCTTCTGCGCGCGACTTCGTCGGCGTGGACTCCGCTCCTATTGGTCTTAGCGTGATGATATACCTATAGCCTATAGCCTTCCTCGATAAATGGGATATCTAACACTGAAAGAATTTTTCAAATCGGACCAGTAGATCCTGAGATTAGCGCGTTCAAACAAACAAACAATCAAACAAACAAACTCTTCAGCTTTATTATATTAGTATAGATTTCGATGGCTTTCCGTTAAGAATGTGGTTGTTAGTATTTATTTATAGTACCTATAAGTTCTTGTTGAATTTAAAAAGTTACTACTTTTGTCTTTTAATTGATTCACCCTGTAACATTCCACTGCTGGGCATAGACCTCTTTCTCCTTGTAGGGGATAGATTTTAGCTTAATTAACAAGCGGATATATTCATTATTATGAGAAACGCTGACAGCTTTACGTGCTCTCTGGGGCAAGCTGGGGAGACCCACAAGGACACACTGTAATCGGAAACAAGTATTTGTACAAATAAAAATATTAATTCCAAGCGGAATCCGGACCCGCCACCGCCTGTGTCTAGGCACTTACAGCACCATTACATTACAGCACACTACAGCAGTCGTCCTATTTATAAGGGTCTTGATGTCCATATTCTAAACTAGCTGCTGCCCGCGACGTCGTCTGCGTGTGTTCAATGCTCGTTCCCTGTAGGTGATAGCGTGATAATATGTAGCCTATGTTCTGACCCGACTTCTTAATAATATTTGTGCCAAATTTGAAGTAAATCCATGCAGTACTTTTTGAGTTTATCCCGGACATACATTGACTTTCCTATCATTTTATTATAATATAATATAGATATAGATATAGATTATATTTTTTAGGCGAATAAGAAGTACGTACTTGCAAAACACTAGTATAAGTTATATTTTCATTTGTTGTTCGAATTATGACGATCTATATAGTAAGTTGACAGTGAATCATAGTTAATTATATTGCTTTATGACGTTATGCGGTTTTAATTTATCTTTCGTATGTAGTATAATTTTTTCTTTGGGCATTCCCATCGTGTAAGTCGTGTAATACAAGAGTACGTATAGCTTTGGCTGCGGTTGTTACTATATTGGTCGGTTCTGTAGTGACCAGATTGGCGGAGAACGGTAAATCTGGGTAAATCCTTTATAGATGGTTTTTATCGGAATATTTATAGGCTGTTTTAGTTCAGTTTAGGTAAGTGTTTAGTTTTTTTTTAAAGAAGCGTTGTTTTTTTTTTTGTATAATTCTTCTTTCTTCTCTTATATATTCTTCTCTGTATAATCTACATTCGGAGTCGGAGGTAGCTTCACTTATAAATATAATTAAATATAATTAATTACTTATATAAAATAAATTTATTTTTAATTTGTATAATTGTGTTTGCTTGCAAACGAAAAAAAAAACCGACTTCAATTACATCGACAAGTAATACAACGTAAGAAGACGAAAAAATAGTCAAGTAAATACGCGCTACTAAAGATTACTCAAAAAGTTGTAATCAGATCTCGATTTTGTTTAGACAAGGCTATATGACAAGTATTAGCTTTCGATTAAAGTAAGAATCATCAAAATCGGTACATCGAGGAAAAAGTTATGCGGTATAATACAACGTAAGTAAATACGCATTATTCGATATAACTCTAAAAGTACTTGTCAAATCTTAATTTAAAAAAAATGGGACCACATGACACGCAACACCTTTCAATTAAAACAAAATTGATCGAAATCGGTCAACCCAGTCAAAAGTTCTGAGCTAACATACATAAAAAAAAAATACAGTCGAATTGATAACCTCCTCCTTTTTTGGAAGTCGGTTAAAAATGACGATTTAATTGTGCATTTGAAGTCTACTTGAATAATAGATTTTCGATTTTGAGACAATATGAGATGTTGACCGTTAAAGTTTAAATCTCATAAAAATTAACAACATACAAATATGTATGTACAGAACAGACATAGCACATACTATTACTTTTCAGATTTGACAGACTTTCATTTGAGGTCCATAATTATATGAGCAAATGTTTATATAATAGAGTCAATGAACTTAAAAAATATACCTAGCTTCTGCGCGCGACTTCGTCGGCGTGGACTCCGCTCCTATTGGTCTTAGCGTAATGGTACATAGCCTATAGCCTTCCTCGATAAATGGGCTATCTAACACTGAAAGAATTTTTCAAATCGGCCCAGTAGTTCCAGAGATTACCGCGTTCAAACAAACAAACAAACAAACAAACTCTTCAGCTTTATATATTAGTATAGATAAACTTTTTACCAATCAAAACATGCATCGCAATTATAATTTGAAAGAGATATCGATAACCAGTTTCTATTTATATAAAGCATAATTAGATTCAATTAAACAGAGATCTCTTAGTACAGATTACAATTATATCGATTTTGTCAATCGTAATTTCCTTATAACCTTTGACTATTACCGATGTTACATCACTAGACTCTTATCGATTATCTTTTGTCGATAACACACTAGTAAATCAGATAAGCCGGTGGTTTTGCAATGTTAAGCCGTTTCCTTTTGAAAAAACATAGATTGGAAAGTTAGAGGAAGCTGTTGGCAATACAATGCGCTTGGTTTTGTTTTTATTATTTCAAGCATATATAGGCATAGGCATATAGCTAATGTAATAATTTATGACGGGGTTTGTGGTCGCATTACTCTGAAACCGCCGACCGATGGCCGCTGGAGCAGTCGTGTCCTGGAGTGGAGACCGCGTCTTGGCAAACGCAGTGTAGGACGTCCTCCGGCCCGTTGGACCGACCGACCGACGATCTACGTAAGATTGCCGGCGTAGGCTGGATGAGGATTGCGGAAAACCGGGATGTCTGGCGCGAACTTGGGGAGGCCTATGTCCAGCAGTGGACTGCGATAGGCTGATGTGTGTGTGTGTACTCTGAACAGGTTCAAACATTTTTTATGAAAATTTCCCGTGTTCTTGATGCATATGAAAGTACGTCCGGTACGAATGGCACATCTTTAAGCATAGTATTATAATAGATTGTAACATAAATTATACATTTTTCATATTTACTATTGTTAAAAATAAGATGTGGGTATTGTAAAAAGTAGGATTATAAAAATATAGGAGGAGGTTCTCAATTCGATTGTATTTTTTTATGTATGCTAATTCAGAACTTTTCACTGGGTGGGGACCGATTATGATGATTTTTTTTAAATAGACAGTTGCTGCAAGTTATGTACAAGTACTTTTCGAGTTATATCTAATAATGCGTATTTACTTGACTATTTTGTTCGTCTACTTACGTTGTATTACTTGTTGATGTAATGGAATTGCTTTTTTTTTCGTTTGGGAGCAAACACAATTACTAATATTACTTATTCTTATATGCAATATTGTTGAGTGTATAAAACAGCATGACCTATATTGAAATTGATAGCAAATGAATTAGTCAGAAAGAGTCATTCACTAGACGTAGTATGGGTGGAGGTCAATTGATGGTTTCTCAGTGGGTTGATCACCTGCCACGGCGTCACGACACACAAGGTTAGGACACTCGAATATACATACATATATTGGTATTGTATGTATATTACTACTTATATAAATGTGAGACTTTGTGAGGATGGATGTACCTATGTATGTTTATGGAATTATCTCAACATAAAGTGACACCATGCTGTGACAATTTGTAAAAAAAAACAGCACTCAGCAAAATATTGTAAAACACGTTTGTAAGTCATTTATCAGTGTATGTTTTGTAAGTTGTCCTAAATAAATAAAATAAAAATAAAATAAAAAAGCTTTTATTAAAAATAGATTAATAGATAAAGCGTATTATTCGGTGCAGGATTACATAGTTGATAAAGATGTGTAGACTTATAGAGTTAATGTGGCAAAGTGCGCCTACCGGGCAAGTGCACCTACCACAAATATCTCGAAAACTACCGATTGGATACTAGTAGTGACACTATATATCGATGCTACAAACTAAATCATAGTTCTTGGTGAAAGTCACAGATGGCTCTAGTCATGTGAGTTTGAGATACGCGCCATTTTATTTTCACTGATATTCAAAGTGGTGAGCACAGATGACTATGGGTTGATCATCTTCGTAAATCTCAAGAAATCTAGTATTTACCAACATACGAGTGAGGTAAATGCACAATTTAAATATTTTTCTTTAAGTTTCTGACTATATCTCACTCCTATCTAGTAAAATTTATATATATTTTTGCAGTTAAATATTCTAACTTAAAATTTATATAGTTGGGGAAGTGCGCCATACTGACTTTTTATATGGCGCACTTCGCCGCAATCCAGAGGTTACAAACTTTTTAAAATGTGTCTTTTACAAGTCTATATTTAACTTGCAATGTTTCTTTGCTTGTTTGTATGGTCGGGTCAAATCTTGCAAATTAATTTGAAAAAGAAATCTTGAATGAACACGTTGGTCCATTTATGGTCAATTTGGGTGAGAATGCTATTTTTATGCATGACAATGCCCGACCTCATACATATTGGATTGTGAGTGACTACCTTCAAGAGATGAACATTACTCGTATGGAGTGGCCAGCACGCAGCCCAGATGTCAATCCGATCGAGCATGCTTGGGACCAGCTAGGGAGATGCGTAAAAAAATTACGCTTCGTGAGCTCAAAATTGCTCTCACAGAGGAATGGGAGAATATTCCCCAAAATCGTACAAAAAACTTGGTGTGCAGCATGCCAAACTGGGTAAACGCAGGAATGGAAGCACGAGGAGGCAATACGAAATATTAAAATTCGAGAAAATCGTAATGTTGTTCAAAAATGTCATGTTTCCCATTTTTGTTTTAAGGCGAGAAAATAAATATTACACTTAACAACTAATTTCAATGACTAACTTCTTATTTCAGTCCGTTTATAATACCAAATAAGTAGTTCCATTTACGATGGGAATACCATGGGGTATTCCCATCGTAAATAAAAGAAAAAATATACTTGACACTCGATTATCAATATTTGGAAAAAAGGTTCATAGCCTCGGACTTAAGATTGTATGGCGCATTTAGCCGAAATTTGGTTTTAAATGCATAGATTCTTATAGAATGTGCCTATGAAAAAAAAATAAATATCATTCGTTTTGTTTCTTGTTTTCCTATAATAATATAAGGCTGTTTTTATTCTAATGCTATAATATTACGTTTTATTAATACAAGGCGCACTTACCCGATTTGTCGCAAAGTGCGCCTGGTAAGACTGTTTTCAAATTTTTTGCTAAAATTCATTAATTTGCTGTCAGATTCTAATGACACGACATTGGTTGTTGTTGCAAAACATCACAGATCCTTATGGTACCATGACTTAGTATCACTCGTGAACTTAAACACAAGAAATATTGCACCAAAGTCAACTATGAAAAAAGTATGGCGCACTTTGCCCCCCTGACTCTATTTCATGCAAGATATTACTAATTTTGTACTAAAACACAGTTTATATATTATTTTCAAAAATTTTGTACTAAAACACAGTTTATATATTATTTTCAAAAATTTTGTACTAAAACACAGTTTATATATTATTTTCAAAAGAGTAACTGCGGAGTTTCTTGCCGATTCTTCTCTGCAGAATCTACATTCCGAATCGGTGCCGCGGTGGTAGCTTCACTTTTACAAAAATAATAAACACTAAAAAAATTTAATTTGTAAATTGACGATTCGAAAGTGCTCTTGGGATCTATTTGAATAAAGTTATTTTTGATTTTGATTTTGTATGTTTGTTAGTTGTTACTATTTCAAGCAAAAACTAGTGCACTGATTTTAATGAAATTTGTTACGTAGCGAGCTGGAGATATAGAATAAGACATGGCTAATTTTGTATAATATTGCTATAAGGAAAGGCTTCTCAATTTGACTGAATCTTATATGTGTGTTATCTCATAGCTTTTAACCGGGTGTATCTCTTTTTTATTCTTAAGCAGATGCTTGTTATGTAGACCTATTTAAACTTGATAGAGATCTGAGGAGTGCTTTTTGAGCTATCCCCAGTATAATGTATATTTAATTAATTATTTATTCAACTACCTACGTTGTATTACTTCTTGCCACAGTTTGTGGTGACCCTTCTTTCTGCTTCATGGTAACGCTACAATGAGTCATCCTTTTTCGTGCATGCCGCTGCCGCCGTCGTTCATCGATTTATTAAACGTTGTCACTTGTCACGTCAAAAATAAATCAAAACAGTAGTTTTATTTTCTTACTGTATACACTGTCCACTGTCTAGTCGGTTAGGCTGTGGTCAGTGAAATCAGTGGTCTAGTAGAAAGTGTAACGTAACACTTCGTGGTATATCAGATGCGCGTGGAAATGTTTATTTATTATTAGTTTTAATGAGGCTAGTGTTGTTGGGAGCTTCTGTGTCAGTTATTTGATTATAATTAATGAGACGTCTATTCAGCTGCATTGACTCATTGAGTTTCGGCTGATATCGAATTTGTTATAATCTGTAATTAATGATAATGAAGATGATTTATTTACCCCAAATAAATGTTTTTGAAGTGAAACTTCTTTAGGCGCATAAGGAGTAAAATTTGAGCGACCGCTAACGCGGCAACGCGTCACGCGGTCAGTACTTGAATGGGTGACCGCCCGGAAACACTGCGTGACGTTGTCTTTTTGTTTTTTCAATTTTTTTTTTGTATTTTCAATTAGTTTTTTTAAACTAGTTTTTTAATTATGATACCGCCTCCTTTTTTAATTAGTTGACCAAAGAAACTTCATTTTAGACATGTGTACTTTGTACGCACGCAACTTTATTTTTTATTTTTTTTTTTTGTTTAATAAGTTAACTGTCCGGGGATCGAAGGCTAGTTTCTGTGACCAATGCATCAAACTGTTGTCAAATGATATAGGAGACGTAATATTATTTGATTGAATGTTGCATTGAACAGTTGTATTAAACATAATAGTTCTTAATTTACGACTGTCAAGCCATTGCTGCAATTAACTGCAAGCCGCCTGTTAGACAAGAAATATGGTATTTTGACACAGCGGCGTCGTAAACTCGATTGGTAGCCGCAGAATGTGGAATATGACAATGTCGTAATCATAACTAGTAGTTACATATTCGATACATACTATTTATATATCCAAGCTGACCCGGCAAACTTTTGTACCGCTATATTTTTTTCGTGTTTTTTTTTTTTAATTTTTGTTCGCACAAACTGGCCTGACCATAACGAACGCGACAAAAAATAATCAAATGCTAATCGTTCGAATGTTTGGTGATACCTACATTTTGGTGGTTCATTTTTATATAGGTATTATATAAGATGACATTCAGCCAGTCAGTCAGTTCAGCCTATTGCAGTCCACTGCAGGACATAGGCCTCCCCAAATTCGCCAGACATCCCGGTTTTCCGCAATCCTCATCCAACCTACACCGGCAATCTTACGTAGATCGTCGGTCCAACGGGCCGAAGACGTCCTACACTGCGTTTGCCAATACGCGGTCTCTACTCCAGGACACGTCTGCTCCAACGGCCATCGGTCCTGAGACACAGATGACCAGTCCATTGCCACTTCAACTTGCTAATTCTGTGGGCTATGTCGGTTACTTTCGTTCTCTCGCGAATAGTCTCAGATATATATAAGACTAGCTTCTGCGCGCGACTTCGTCGGCGTGGGCTCCACTCCTGTTGGTCTTAGCGTCATGATATATAGCCTATAGCCTTCCTCGATAAATGGGCTATCTAACACTGAAAGAATTTTTCAAATCGGACTAGTAGATCCTGAGATTAGCGCGTTCAAACAAACAAACAAACAATCAAACAAACAAACTCTTCAGCTTTATTATATTAGTATAGATGACAGATAGAGAGTTAACCATTTTGTCTTTCTTTATCGTGACGAATTTTCGTTTCGTCGAGTTTAAAATCACAACGATTCTAAAGAAGTTTCACTTCAAAAATTGAATAAGCTAGTTGAATATACAATAACTTATTTCTTTGACTTTAGTGAAACGCAATTTGTCGTCCTTGTGATGGGAGCCCGGAAGCACATTCAATTAATCATTATAAAAACGGCCAAAAGTTAAATCTAAAGCTTGACACATTTTTACAAACTAATACTTTCAAAAGCTCACACGCATCAAAGTCTTAATAAGTATGCAATGACTCTTTAAGCTCTCACAGTGCAACGTTAGGAATTCCTAAAACGATGTCACGAAAGTTATTCAAGATGTCTTAGAAGTGTTTGAAATGGCGCCACGTCGTCATTAACATAATCAGCGCTGAGAATTATTATTGATACGATGTGATTTCTATGGGTTTCTTTTGAATGTTACAACGGTTGGACGCTTGGGTACTTCAAGTTAGTATGCTAAGTGCTACTTATCGAAAGTTCTAGTAAATTTGTTGTTAATTGAGGTAGGTCATAGTAGGGTCGATGGGGGGAAGTACACACTTAGCAAATATATATATAATTGTATATATTTAAGAGATACTAGTGATAAGATCGCCTTTGCACTTTTGTAAGTTAGAATAATGTTTTATTCTTTAATGTAATTCTAAATGTGCAATAAACTACTAAAGAAACAAACGCAAACGGAAATATATATAAAAAAAAACTAATTTATTATCCAAATGCCCTTAATTGTCGCATTATCCAAAATCCTTTTTGAGTTAAAAATAAATTACGATTAGTTTTACTTCAAAACGCACAAAACACGCTTCAAACTTCTTTACGCACGCTTGACTTGGGGATTAAGCTGGTAAAAGCATGACGAGAGCATGACGAGAGCATTACGAAAAGTGTGATCGGGCGCGGCGAACGTAAGTTGAGACTGAGATATAAGTTAGTGAAGATAAAAAAATTGCCTTCAGTCGTGTGGTCTAAACTCTAAAGCACACTTGTTTTTTTTTTATAATACACATTATAAAAATTAAAAACTACATATTATGTTGCCAATAAGTATAATTACTACAATCAAAATAATCAACATCAACAATATGTATGCAATTATAACTGTACCCCGTGGGTGGTACAGAATCGGATATTAGTCATTGGGTATTATTTATTATCTGTGCTGTCGATGTGACAGATAAAATGGCGGGAATGGAGTGATTTAATTTATTTCGATATTTGATTTTAGTTTATAATTTTTCGAAACCGCTATGAATAATCTTGATATTTTTTACTGCATTAGTAGCTTCTGTACTTGACTTTGCTTAAACCTATTTCATTTTACAAATTATATTTTATTTTTAAATACAGTTTCCTTTTTTTAATTACAGATTATTATTTAAAAAAAGATAAACTAAAAAATGAAGTTTAAACCAAACAGAAATAACAAAAATATTAAAATATATAAAACAATACAAAATACATAAGTTTGTAAATACATATTATAAGGATGACTCATTGAAAACAACAAATAACAAAAAAGTAAAATTAACATCTTAATCTAGCTATGATAAAACCAATGTTGTAGGAATTTAAAAAAAAGATTCGGAATGTATTCGAATTTCGAACGTCATTTCCTCGCAGTGGGAGATGAACACGTGTTGGCGCCAAGCACGCGCTCATAGGTAATACCAATACCAGATAAACAAGATTTTTTTGGGTATTTTTTATTCGCCATTTTGTTGGTGACACGTATGTAAATCATAGTGATACAAATATTGTTTTCAATAGCTATTTAGTTTATACTAATTAAACATTTTTAAAAAATATATAAGCAGGTGGTATTTTGTGAGTAGAGATTGTAAAAAAAAAAATGGACTGGGGAGGGTAAGATGTAACTAGAGAGTGGACGAAGGTCGAATAAATAGGAATAAATCGGTTATTTCCGTTAAGAAAAAACAATGTATGAAATATTCTTTACTGCACTGTAAATACCACAATTATACATAATAATTATATAGTATATAATTATATATTTAACGATCTAGAGAATAAATACAAAAAGTGGAGATTGATACGTGTGTATTATTTGAAAAGCCTTCCACCGACAACAACAGGTGGCTTTGAAAATTATTTTTTTATGTAATTTAATGTGTACTATGTAGTAATTATGATTAAAATACAAAGAAAATAAAAATAAAAACAAGAATTTAAAAAATGCAATTGTTATCTTTTTTTTTTGCATGGACCGGACCGGGATTACATCTGTTTTTTTTAATATTATTTATAGTTATAAATATCTACACAATACACAGACGGCCGTCTGTTCCTAAAGTAAGGAACTTAATGCTTGTGTAGTTGTGTTATAGGTAACAGTCGACTGGTCTAGCTACATTTTTTTTTTTCGATAAACATAGTTCACAATAATACATATATATTATATAAATATATAAACAAATAGTACTAGTAATGTGTACTACATTACTAGTACCTACTATTAATTAACTCATCTTTATGCACAACAAATAAGTTTATTTATACCTACTTATATGAAAAAGTTTTTTCAGTGCATTGGTTTTACTTTTAATATTTTATTAAACGCTTTTACAAAGCATAAAGGAAGAATAAAGTTTAAAATATTGTTTTCGAACGTTTATTTTAAGGTACCTTACAAGAATCTTAAAAATCTTACGTAAAATGATAAATTACTGTATACATACCTATGTGTTAAATAAAATCCCTACAATGTAAAATTTCATCTTTTTTTTAAAAAAAAAGTTTTAATATTTATATTTCTAAGTTGGCCACACCGCAAGTAATGTGAAACTCATGAATATTCATTATGATTATTATCAGTGACCGATAGCGTTAGCATGTGGTCTCCGCCCGTTCAGACTCATTCAAAATGACCCTGGTCTTATACTTTAGGAACACCGTTACTTTATTTTATCTTAATATTTAAAGTTACGTTCCTATATTCGATTAACGATTCGTTTTCTTACGAACCGTATAAATTTTAGCAAAACGGATGGTTTCTAACTGAGTTCGGAAAAATTTCGTGCATTTAACTATATTTTTTTGTGTCATACCTCGTAACTTTTTACTGGGCGTACTGATATCTATATAATATATAATTATGCTTGTCGTGTTTTCCCATTTAAATATGATTGAGATCTGACGAATAGTTTCTAAATTATCCCTAATAGTTTTACTTACAAAGATAAATATATAAATGCTTCACAGTCAACGGCCCCCAGTTAGGGATTGCAATCCGGAAAACCGGATCCGGTAATCCGGCGGATCCGGCATCATTTTACAGTTACCGGATCCGGTAAAAAATGCCGGATCCGGTGACCGGATCCGGTGTTGGCGTTTTTTGAAAAAATGACCTCTCTTTAAAAGAAAGAGCGTGGTTCTTAAATACACAATTCCTTTGACGCTAAGACTAAAGACTTGATTGATAGATTTTTACCATTTAAATTAGTTATAGATGCATTATAGTTAATGTATTCAACTCTATTTACAGCTGAAAAAACACAGAAGTTGCTTGACTTATTGTGCGAATATTAAATAACTTCACATTGCCGTTACTTGCAGAATACCTAGAAATATTAAGATTTAAACCAGGGATGTTATTTTATCGTAACCTAACTTGGATATACGTAATAAAAATGTATCTGTAACCGTACCATAAACCGATATTAAAGTTTCGGATGATTTCGCAGGGATCTATCGCAGAGGTAATTTAAATACTAAATTTTTTGCTGTTTTTACATTTTTCTGGTCAAATAACATTAGCCGAGCGCGTTCTTCATTATCGTAAAGTCAGTCAATTTTGCAACTAAATCATCGTGGGAGTAATCGCTGTTTAACATAGAGTACCTACTCAGAATTTGTAACAGTAACTAATACAATAAACGTTAATTATTATTAACTTATCATAGGAAGTAAAATAAAGTATTGTGGCATTTCCTCTAAAATCGAATATCTGTAACCGAAACTAAAGGATAATCCGAACAAATTTAATATTTGTGAGCATAATATCATAACATCGACGGTTTGCTGGTTGGATTCCCGCTTGGGATGGATATTTTTTTGTATTTGTACAAATATTTCTTTCCAGGGTGGATGTCTGTCCTTGTGTGTCCGCCCCTCCGTGCCTCGGAGATCACGTTAAGGTGCCGGTCCCGATTCTTATCATAAATACCTGATAGCTATCTTTACTCACAGTAGGGAACATATCCGCTGATTAAGCTATAATCCTTCTCCTACATGGAGAAAGAGGCCTATGCCCAGCAGTGAGATGTTACGGGCTAAATCTTATATTTGGAAGCATTTTATATCTGTAAATATTCGTATCTATATATATTCGTAACCGAAGCCTTAATCAAGTAATAGCCTGATAGATAGCGTGAAACTTGTGAAAGGAAAAGTAGAGACGAAGATCTACAGTCACTAAAAAAATTAATATTACTGGACTAATGAAAATTACAAATCTAGCTCTTTGATCCGTCTCACCACGTGTTAATACGACGTGGTCGAAATTGGAACTCGGCTTAGTTCAATTTGTATCAATATATTCGACATATATGAACACTGAGAAATAACTCCCACAGCTACATTTTTAGCTCTTTAAAGTTGATTTAAACATTTTTATCTTTTCATTTGTTAGATATATAATTTGTTTTGAAACTGAGATTTAATAAAAAAATATTTAATAAAAATGTACAATTTTTCCACTTCATTAATGGTCAACATACGTGTGAATTAAAAAAAGTTAGGTTATTATGGTTTAATAAATCCAGCCCGGATCCGGGCCGGATCCGGCCGGATTGATAAAAATTCGACCGGATCCGGCCGGATTGAAAACGACACCGGATTGCAATCCCTACCCCCAGTAGGATTATCTCCTGTGTCGGGGGTCCGGAAACACACACAATACACAAGCACAAACGCCCAGACTACGGCAAACATCTGTATGACCAATACAAATGTTTGTCATGAGCGGGGATCGAACCCGCAACCGCCATCGCAACAGCCACAAACCAGTGCTGTGACCGTTGCGCAAACGCGTCAAACTTACTTATAAAGGAGTTTTATATTTCTATTTAATTTGCAGTAAAAATACTTGCATATTAAATAAATATTGCATTCGTGAGTCTTAATAAAATATGTGTAAATGAACAAGTTATAACAAGATGCAAGGTTAATAATACCATTAATTATGAGATTCTAGTCGAGTCTACTTAGTAACAGTTGCCTGAAGACAAACTCGAATGGAAACTGGTCGGGGATCTCGCGTCTTGTAGCCACGCTTTTATATATCTTTACAATATACATATAATTTATATAATATTTATAATTGTGTTTGCTCGCAAACATAAAAAAAAACGACATCAATTACATCGACAAGTAAAGTAATACGTTATAGGTAGTCGATAAAACAGTAAATTTAATACGCATTATTAGGGAAAACCTTAGAAGTACTCGTGAGATGACGTAGGTAGGGCACAGCAGTAAATTTCCTGCTCAAAATATGGAGCAGCCCGACTGGGGTAGTACCTCGACCTTACAGAAGATCACAGCTTAATAATACTGTTTTCAAGCAGTATTGTGCGCCTGTTGGTGAGTAAGGTGACCAGAGCTCTTGGTGGGAAATTGGGGATAGGATCGGCAAAGCGCTTGCGATACTTCTGGTGTTGCAGGCGTCTATAAGTTACGGTAATCGCTTACCATCAGGTGAGCCGTACGCTTGTTTGCCGTCCTAGTTATATGTATATAAAAAGATATCGATTTTAAATAAAGTAACTAGGTATTACATAATTATAACGTAGCAGCAAAAAGAAAAAAGTTCAATAACCAATACACAGTTGTAATTTTTTATATATTTTTTTAACTTTAAACAAGGTTTGAAGGTTCTATTAGGTACCTCTTATTATAAAGAAAATATTTGAGAAAAATAACAAAATGAAAAATTTGAAAATATTATAAAAATCATAGAGATCCTACACTCAAGTTTTTCCCCCTGAAGACGTTTTAAAAGAAATAAATAATTTTCACTTTTCCACGTTCGAAAGTAACCGCATACTGCGTTGCGCCAGCCGGCGCCCGCCGGGCCAGGCGCCGCCGAGACGCGGGAAAACTTACAAGCTTTATTATTATTTCTTACAATAAATATGTTTTAATTACTTTAAATCAAACGCATCCCGTGTTTAATTTTAATATAAAGCAATTTTGTAAAAAATATTTTTTCCATACATGCAATATGTAGAATGGACAGTTTTTATATATTTGTTTGAGCTTATGTCGCCATATTAGTCCACTGTCAGACATCTCAAAATTTACAATCAAACACGCAAGTTCTTTGCCGACGAGCCTTTCATAAATTTTCACACAAAAAATTCATTAGTTCCAGCCAAGACCTTTCGAATAACATTCATTACTCTAACCTTCTTCTAGAAGTAGAATACTAAAACACATAAAATGTACTACCTTCCTATTTTCTTGTTTATGACCGCACAGACCATACAATCAAAAACACAAGAGCACAGGTTACAAACCGACTTTCCCGCCACTTTCATCCATAACTGACATTGCATTAATGTCATAGAGCACACCCATCCATCAGGCATTGTTCCTTGGCTGCACTTTCTCCCATCTGTACTTATGCTAGATTTTCCTTTTATAACAATATGTATTAGACAACCTGTTTTGCTTTTGACGCTAAGATCTATTCATAAATGATCATTAAAAATATAGAAAATACTACCTATATGAAATATTTAGGCAAATATGGATAAAAATTAATTACAACGTGTATTCACAAAACTTATTCTAAATGTTTCCCCTTTTTTGACCTTTAAACATTTGATTCTCTTTTTTTACATTTAGTTTTAATTTTACAAAATACAAGCCAATTATATACGTCTTTTATTAACTCAGTAGAAAAAAATTACATTATTTATGGTTATTTTTAAATGCTTAAAAATATCTTTTTTATACCATTTCAGTATTACTAAACGCAAATAAAAGCTTTGAAAATGGGTAACATTATCACTTGTTATAATGATAATTGTATTCTTTGTAAGCCTATTAAATTTATAATCTATTCAACAGATAAAAAATGTTAAGTTTTATTATAAACTTATTCATAAAACTTAAATAAATTATAAGTTTATGTAATGAGGTCAGTCGTTTAAAGATTAAAGAATACATCTTCAACCTCACAGCTGTTAATAATTTACATATTTTTCGGTGTTTGATTTCATAAATTACCGGATTTACTATTTTATTTTATGACTAGCTTCTGCGCGCGACTTCGTCGGCGTGGACTCCGCTCCTATTGGTCTTAGCGTGATGATACATAGCCTATAGCCTTCCTCGATAAATGGGCTATTTAACACTGAAATAATTTTTCAAATCGGCCCAGTAGTTCCAGAGATTACCGCGTTCAAACAAACAAACAAACAATCAATCAAACAAACAAACTCTTCAGCTTTATTATATTAGTATAGATATACTAGTTATGTCTCCCGGCTTAACCCAGTTTGTCGGGATGAAATGTAGTATATGTGTTATTCTTGACTCACCAAGCATCTCATTGCAACCAATTCAGTAGTATTTTCTTGAAGAAGTAACATACGTCTGTTATGACGTTCTTTATTTATGTACATTTGAATCGTCATTTTAAAATCATGTAACATATTGTAATTAATTAATTAATTATCGCTAATATGAAGCTATTACCGAAACAGAATATACAGGGTTACTGGGAATTCGACGTATATCCGTCAGGAGCTGATTGGGGGGCCAAAATGCAACAAATTGAACCCCCCGTATGTATGGCCGAAAATCAAGAAGCCCCGATATCACACCGATAGATTTTTACGTCTGGGGTCATATGAAGGAATTAGTTTATGCGACCCCAGTAAATTCGGTCGTAGAACTTCGACAGCGAATAGTAGACGCGGCGCAACAGATGAAAACAACGTTTACATCGAGAGTTACTAAAACCGAACTTAGGAAGAGGATTCGAACATGCATTCGAAATAGAGGGGCTCATTTTGAGCAAGATGTGTAAAAAGTTTAATAAACATTGACGTACATTTTTTAAAGCATTTTATTTATTGCAAATACAAAATAACCTTTCTCTCCCGGCGCGGATTTAAACACATGCCATGCCACTAATTCGTATCTTTAAATTGACTTTTATACCTTTTTGGAAAGCTTAGAGAATAGGCAAGTTTATTTAATTATTTGTACGATTAATGTCATAGTAATTTTTTCAGGGAAAAAACATTTTTTGGAGCTTAAAATAAAAATATTGGTAGGAAATTATTCTTAAATCACTCATAATTTAAATTATTTTAGTGAAATAAGTACTTTAATTATACTAATATCTTAATAAAAGTACCAGCCACAATAAAAAAAAAAATTGTACCCATATTATAAGTATTCCTTTTGTAATTTGGAATTAAATGTGAAATTTTGGGTAAATATTGAAAAATCCTTAAAATTAAAATATCTCGAAAACTATTGATTTTCGGCCATACATACGGGGGGTTCAATTTGTTGCATTTTGGCCCCCCAATCAGCTCCTGACGGATATACGTCGAATTCCCAGTAACCCTGTATATGTTGATTCTGCTAGGAAGAATCGACAAGAAACTCCGTAGTAGCTCTTCTGAAAAAAAATCATACTATTTTACGTAACTTCATTTAGTTACTTCTTTATTATATACTAGCTGACCCCGCAAACGTTGTTTTGCCATATATGTTATTAACCCCCGCAACCCCCTCTTTTGGGTGGAATTTCGTAAAATCCGTTCTTAGCTGAACCTACCTACCTAATTTTAAGTTTGTAGGTGTATTTTTCATTGGACTTTCATACAAACTATCATCCCCTGTTTTAACCCCAAAAGGGGGTTGATTTCTCAAAATACATTATCAGTACACTTCAACACCATCTATAGAGCATACATTTTGAATTTCAAGTCTCTTACTTCAAAAACATAGGACTTTCATGCAAACTTCTAACCCCCGTTTTACCCCCTTAGGGGTAGAATTTCGTAAAACCCGTTCTTAGCTGACCTTTACTTGACGAAAGGAATATTCCTACCAAATTTCAAATCTCTACGCCTTATGGTTTCAGAGATATCGTGATGAGTCAATGGGTGGATATCACTTTTACATACATATATAGAAGATTTCCAATTATAAACCTCTATCGTAACGTAATTAATTTAAAACAAACAAATAAACAAATTCCTTAACAGTATAACATTAATACGAGTAGGAAATTCCATCGACTACATAACGCCGTAAAAATTCTCCGCGTTGTTCGAAGGCGCATACTTGCAAGATGCCATATTGGAGTGAGAATAGATTTGATTGTCAAGTGCGAGTTAACGCACACGGCAATAAAAATAAATCGTTGCTTACATACTTAGTGACTGCATATTTTACGATAGGATCATTAAGTTGTAAGTAGTTAAATATACCTATACTTCTGTACTAATATTATAAAGCTTAATAGAGTTTGTATGTATGAAAGCGCAAATTATAGAAATTACTGATTCGAATTATAAAATTCTTTTTGTGTGGGATAGTCCACCACATAATACCGAGGAAGGCTATACAATATTTTGGTACGTTTTTTCCACAAACTCACGCGGGTGAAACCGCGGGGTACAGATAGTAGGTATTATAAATAGGAAAGAGTTGTAATTTTTGACCGATTTCAAAATAAAGAGGAGGTATTCAATTATATATTTGTACATATGAAAAAAAATATATATTCGAACTCATACATTTTTATTGGGTGTACTGATTTTTAACCGACTTCAAAAAAGGAGGAGGTTACTCAATTCGACCGTATAATATGTTTTTTTTTATGTATGTTCGGGCATAACTTTGTCGTTTATGAACCGATTTTGATAATTCTTTTTTTGTTGGAAAGGAGATATCCCAACTTAGGTACCATGATAAGGAAACCAGGATCTGATGATAGGATCCCAGAGAAATCGAGGGGAACCCTCAAAAATCGTAGTGACAACTAGTGTGTTTGTTAATTTTTTTCGTCGGCTTACGTATTACTTGTCGATGTAGGTAATTGAAGTCGGTTTTTTTTTCGTTTGCGAGCAAACAATTGTTATGATTCTTTTTTTTAAATCGAAAGTTGGGATTTTTCATGTGGTTCAATTACAATTTGATCGAAGTCTGACGAGTAGGTTCAGTTATCCCTATTCGTTATATACAAGTTATATACGATTGTAATATACTTGTCATTGTGTTCATTTATAAAATAAAAACAGATAAAACAAAACATATAATATTAACTAACAGATAATAAACTTACAATAACAAACGACAAATCAATTTTGCGCAATCGAAGTCACAACACCGAAATCGTTCAGTGAGTCAGACTGATACACGTGACTGATATCTTTGAGAAAATCATTGTTTATTTGTTGATATTGTCTGCAGTTATATAGATGTAGCGATCGCGGGTTTTAGCTATTCTTATGATAAAATTGTAGGCCATACAGATGTTTGCAATGGTCTTACGATTTTTTTTGTTGATTGATTTACATCACTGCTGGGCAAATATTATTAGGTATACATGCATCACATAGAGAAAGAGTCTCTATGTGATGCATGTATAATAATATTTGTTTTATTCTAAAATTATCTTATTTGATGACTTTACCATAAATTTTTTAACTTTCAAATAGTGAATTTTATTTATATAGATTTATATATTATATTTCTTTTAGGTTAGAAAATATAGCAAAATGTCAATTTGAAGACTGAAAATTGAGATATATCCGAGCAGTGCAAACTTAGCACCTCATCGATGGAATTTTGGGTCGAAAATGACCTGAATCGATAGGTCTACGTTAGGTCCGTATAGGTCCACTAAATTTTTCGTTAGGTCCGGTATAGTTTTTTAATAAATAATTTTTTAAATTTAGGTTAAAAAAAATGTAATTTTAGCACCCCATCCAAGGATTGTTAAAACCAAAATGACCTTAATCGATAGGTCTACGTTAGGTCCGTATAGGTCCACAATAATTTTTGTTAGGTCCCCTATAGTTTTTTAATAAATTTTTTTTTTTTAATTTTGGTAAAAAAAAATATGCAATTTTAGCACCCCATCTAAGGATTTTTGTAATTAAAATTACCTTAATCGATAGTTCTACGTTAGGTCCGTATAGGTCCAGTAAATTTTTCGTTAGATCCGCTATAGTTTTTTAATAAATATTTTTTTTTTTAATTTAGGTAAAGAAAAAGCAATTTTAGCACCCCATCCAAGGATTTTTAAAATCAAAATGACCTTAATCGATAGGTCTACGTTAGGTCCGTATAGGTCCACAATAATTTTTGTTAGGTCCCCTATAGTTATTTAATAAATAATTTTTTTTAATTTGTTAAATAAAATATGCAATTTTAGCACCCCATCTAAGGATTTTTTAAATCAAAATTACCTTAATCGATAAGTGTACGTTAGGTCCGTATAGGTCCACGAAATTTTTCGTTAAGTCCTCTTTAGTTTTTTTATAAATAATTTTTAAAATTTTGGAAAAAAAATCGTATTTTAGCAGCTAAAAAACTATAGGGGACCTAACAAAAATTATTGTGGACCTATACGGACCTAACGTAGACCTATCGATTAAGGTCATTTTGATTTTAAAAATCCTTGGATGGGGTGCTAAAATTGCATTTTTTTTACCTAAATTTAAAAAATTATTTATTAAAAAACTATAGCGGACCTAACGAAAAATTTAGTGGACCTATACGGACCTAACGTAGACCTATCGATTAAGGTCATTTTCGACCCAAAATTCCATCGATGAGGGGCTAAGTTTGCACTGCTATATATCCGCAGACCAAATGATATGATTCCCACTGCGTCCGCTACCAACTTACTCTATTGTAGATCATTACAATAAATAGGTCAGCACTAGCTAGACTGATAACTCTGACTTTACTTGTACTGTGGACTTCTTTCTTTTGCTTAGAATGGCGAATCAGGATAACGTAAATTTTTAATACTTTTACTTAGAATATTTTTGTTAGGAATACAAACATAATTTTTCAGTTTATTTTTACCAGCTTTTAAAAATAATTTTAAAATGAGTTGAGCTTATGAAAAGCATTTTATTTTTGTTTGTATAAACTATGTATTAGGTATACTAAATTAATGACATTGATGTTTTTGGGTTCTGTATTGCTTCAGTGACGTAGCATACTTATACCCCGTCCGGCGACTTATTATCTTTTTGACAGCTCACGCCTATAAATTAAGTTGTCTTTTTTTCGGAATAACGTATTAAAAATTTTACAGTAATGTCATACTTTATTGACGATTGGATTGATTGAGTGAAGTACCCTGTGCATAACAAACAACCACAGACTATGAAACAGTTCTTGAAATAATAAATCGATAATAAATCGATCATATGATAAAAATAATTTTACGTCATGTGATTATTGTTTCTATAAATTTAATACAAAAAAGGAAATAAAAATAGTATCTATGACCCCAAGATTGATTACTTGCAAGGAATTAAGTCGAAATCTTGAAATTTAATTGCAAACCAAGAATAAAGAGCAATAACTCTGTTAATTCATTTAATTTATTATTTATATATTTCATTTATAATTAAAAAAACTAATAAACGCATAAATCTATACTAATATATAAAGCTGAAGAGTTTGTTTGTTTGTTTGTTTGTTTGTTTGTTTGTTTGTTTGAACGCGGTAATCTCTGGATCTACTGGGCCGATTTGAAAAATTCTTTCACTGTTAGATAGCCCATTTATCGAGGAAGGCTATAGGCTATGTTTCATCACGCTAAGACCAATAGGAGTGGAGTCCACGCCGACGAAGTCGCGCGCAGAAGCTAGTAATATATAAAGCTGAAGAGTTTGTTTGTTTGTTTGTTTGTTTGTTCGAACGCGGTAATCTCTGGAACTACTGGGCCGATTTGAAAAATTCTTTCAGTTTTAGATAGCCCATTTATCGAGGAAGGCTATAGGCTATGTGTCATCACGCTAAGACCAATAGGAGCGGAGTCCACGCCGACGAAGTCGCGCGCAGAAGCTAGTTATGTATAATTATGACAGCAGATCTCTTTCGGGAGATATGACAAAATTCTGTAATTGTCCATTATCTGAAAAAGTGAATTGATCTTTAACTTTAATCTATACTTAATATAATAAAGCTGAAGATTTTGTTTGTTTGATTGTTTGGTTGTTTGTTTGTTTGAACGCGCTAATCTCAGGATCTACTGGTCCGATTTGAAAAATTATTTCAGTGTTAGATAGCCCATTTATCGAGGAAGGCTATAGGCTATATATCATCACGCTAAGACCAATAGGAGCGTAGCACCAATGAAGAATGTTTCAAAATCGGGGTTTTTTTTCCTTTTGAGAGCTTCCGCGGCGTAAACGGTTAAAGTTTCGCTCAAATCATGTTTGACAGAATTAGTCCTATTCCACGGGTACGAAGTCGCGCGCAGAAGCTAGTAAATAATATTTTTAAACTAAATGTATTTAATTAAATCGATTGAAAGTTCTTCTTAAATAAAATCGATTATTATTTCGAATCGAATAAATAACGTGTGAGGCAGTCACTGATGTCAAAATTTCTTGAAGTGTCAAAATGATAATTAATAGTCGCCGGATGGGGTATAATTTAGCCTTTTCTCAATAAAAACGCTAAAAATATACTTTTATAAGTTTTCTTATTAGAATTGAATAATTAAATTAACAGATGAAGAGTAGGGCATCGAAACTCGGTACAATTTTGAAAACCCGGGTTTTCGGGTCTAAGAGTAATCAAAACCCGGGTAGACCGGTTTTTTCGAGCATTTCGATCTTTTTATTCTATTTTTTTTGAAATACACTAATCTGCGTTTATATATCGATTTCCTTCAATGAGTGCAAAATATAAAGGATGAGGAATAATTTAAATAAATGAAACAGTACTTTACAAATTACAAAAACAGTTTTACATACATAAATACAATCACACCTCTTTCCCATAGGGGTAGGCAGAGACCACTTCTTTCCACTTGCTATGATCCTTACATATTTGTTTCGCTTTGTCCATTTTTATTATTCCTTTCATACATGCTCTTCGGTTTAGAGTACTCTTGACCTGGCCTTTTTTGAAGACGTCTCTGAGGTCTTGAAACGTCAGCCTTGGTCTCGCCTTTACACTTTTTTCGTCAATCGTTATTCATTCATTCTCTCGACATGGCCAAACCATCTCAGCATAACTTTCTCAATTTTTGTTACTACATCTTCTTTCAGACCACAACATTTCATTATCTCACTGTTTCTTATCCTGTCACTCAGTTTAACTCCTATCATATTTCTTAACGCTCTCATCTCATCTGCATTTATTCTACTTTCATATTTCTTCTGCCATACCCAAATTTCACTTCTATACATGAGTGTCGGAACCAACACCCCCCTATGCACAGCCAAACGAGCCTTATCAGACACCTTCCGACTGCTCATAAAGGAGTGCAAAGCTCCATTCATCATGATTCCTGCATTCATTCTTCTTTCGATATCACTCTCACACTTTCCATCTCTTGTAAACTTTGAACCCAGATACACAAACTCATTCACCTGTTCAATTTGTTCATCTCCAATCATGACATTGCAGTCTGTCACTGTCTCATGTCTTTCAAACACCATCACTTTCGTCTTCTTTACATTCATCTTCAGTCAGTCAGTCACTTCAGCCTATTGCAGTCCACTGCTGGACATAGGCCTAACCAAGTTCGCGCCAGACATCCCGGTTTTCCGCAATCCTCATACAGCCTATACCGGTAATCTTACGTAGATCGTCGGTCCAACGGGCCGGAGGACGTCCCACACTGCATTTACCAAGACGCGGTCTCCACTGAACTCTCAGGACACGTCTGCTCCAACTGCCATGGGTCCTGCGACACAGATGACCCCACTGCCACTTCAACGTGCTGATTCTGTGGGCTATGTCGGTTACTTTCGTTCTCTCGTGGATAGTCTCATTTCTAGTCCTATCTTTGAGAGAAACCCCAAGCATAGCCCGTTTCATTGCGCGTTGAGCGACTTTAAGCTTGTGGACAAGTCCCTTCGTCAGTGTCCATGTCTCGGCTCCGTATGTCAACACAGGCAGGACGCATTGCTCGAAAACTTTTGTCTTCAAGGATTGCGGAATCTTCGAAGACGAAGACGAAGCCTGCCAAACATCGCCCAGCCCAACCGAATCCTCCTATCAGCTTCCTTCTCGAAGTTGTTTAGGCCCAGTTGAATGGTGTGGCCAAGGTAGACAGAATCCTGAACAACCTCGAGAATGATACCGTCAACCGATACCGGTCTCGGTATGACTTGGTTGTTAAACATAACTTTCGTCTTGTCCAAGTTCATACAGAGACCGACTCGTAGGGAGGACCCGTTTAGGCCGGTCAGCATTTGGCCTAGCTCAACCAACGTCTCCGCAAAGATGACGATATTCATCTTCATTCCCTTTTTAACAATAGCTCCACTCACAGCAGTTAATAATTTCCATAATAATTTCCTGCAACTCCTTGGCCGAAGACGCAATTAATACTTGGTCATCAGCATAAAGAAGATATTTGACGAGTAACTCATTCATGCTCAACCCACTTTCATTCTCTTTTAAATCTGTCAAGCAATTGTCCATTAATAAATTAAGTAGCCACGGTGACGCTACACATCCCTGTCTAACACCTTTTTCAATATTAAACCATTCAGTGTACGCCCCGTTTATCCTTACACAAGCACTAGAATTTTTATAAAGAGATTTCAGTGCTAGTATGAGGGTACTGCTCACACCGTACTCGGACAGTGCTGACCACAATTCATTCCTCACCACTCTATTACCGCTGGACCGACGATCTACGTAAGATTGCCGGTGTAGGCTGGATGATGATTACGGAAAACCGGGATGTCTGCCGCGAACTTGGGGAGGCCTATGTCCAGCAGTGGACTGCAATAGGCTGAACTAACTAACTATCATAGGCTTTTTCTAGATCTACGAACGCGCAATAGACCTTCTTATTTTTAGCCAAACATTTTTCGGCTATGCACCGCAAAGAAAAGACCTGATCCGTACATCCAAATCCCATTCTAAATCCCGCTTGTGCAATTGTGCATCCCATACTCTTTCGTCTGTTTCATTTACAACCCTTTCAATCAACACTTTTGCATACAATTTACCCATTCATGTCCTGAGATGGACGCGCGCGTTCCATTTAACTTGCATGGCTTGTTTTAATGGTAGGAACGTAGCAACAAAGCTACTTTTTACGTAATAAACAATAATTTATCAAAGCGTGTTTTTATTCCATTTACTTATTATTGCATTCGGTGGCTTAAACTTAATAAATAACAAAAACAAAAGTATAATAAAAAAACCCGAAAAACCCGAGTTTTAAAAATCAAACCCGGGTTTTTTGTAATCCTCAAAACCCGGGAAAACCCGGGTTTTTTCGGTCCGGGTAAACCCGGGCTCGATGCCCTAATGAAGAGTACCTATACGGTATACGCGCTTAAATAAACAAATAAACGTTTTAAATTTTCTCATAATATATTTTTAACATACACGCACATCTGTTCATAAGTTACGTATATATATTTATTACACTCATACATGCCACTGACAACTACGGCCAACGGCCAATCAAACTATAATACTAATCTAGAAATATCTAGACTAACTGTGCTAATAATGTAGGTCAATTCCCATTACACTTAAAATAAATAGTATTCATTTGTTTAAGTTCATTCCTATGTTTTATTTCGCGTATCGTTAGCATTTAAATTTTAATATTTTTCGTTTCCCATTACATATTTTGACATTTATCCCTATTCCCTAGAAATTTTAATATCCAAGCTACATTATAACACTGTATTTTAGTGTCATCATGAAGTATGAACTCAAATAATACATAAATTCATTCAATTCCTTTCAAAAAACACAAAAACTAAAAAGTAAATTTGACTTTATTAAGTTACTATGTTCTATAAAAAAAATCTTAAAGTATCTCCAAGTCTCTCCATCTATATTTGACTGATTAGAGCACGTAGGAAATATCCAGCTCAAAATCTAGAACAGCCCGACTGGAGAAGTACGGCTAGTGGTGGTTAATATAGCATATAGCATAAAAGTATAGCATGCTAAATGTTTATAGCAGATAGCATTTGCTATACTGACTATGACTTCGTGCTAAATCTATAACGTCTCAAACGCTAAACGTACACAGTGCGCTGCAGCGAGGCTAGAGCGGGATAACATTACTTTTTAGCGTTTTATCGTCTCATCTCTGCGAACTTTTGCGTATGTCCACTCACGAAAAAAAACTGTCATTACCCATTTTTATTTTTATTATAAATCAATGTACGAATAAAATTTTCCTAATACAGTGACCAATAAAATAAACATCATAACACTTTAAGATGCTACAAAAATAACTTATAAATTAAAAATTCAATTTCAATACCTCACCTTTCGATAGTGGCAGATTTTTATCACAAACAACACAATAATATTTACACTTAATACTTTTTATACACATTACCACTTATTATTATTTAACACATATTTACACTTATTATTAATTATTATTTAATCACTGTCGCTGAGGGGGGAAATCCCAAAATCAAATCACACTTAATACTAACACTAAATAAAACAAAATTAATACTAACACTAGATAAAACAATTAAAACTAAATAAAACAAACTGAATACTATAACACTAATAAACTAATTACTAATACTAATAATAAAAATTAACAACAATAAAAACGAAAACTTTTGTAGCCGATAGTGTTAAAGACAGAGATAGTGGCACGAATACTAACGTGTGACTGAGACAGATTACCGTATATCGAGTATCGAGCAGCGCGGCCAAGTTTTGTAACAATGTGCTAAAATTATAGCATATAAAATAGCATGCTAAAAAAATTTAGCATTTAGTCTATAGCATGTTTATAGTTTATAGCAGATTTGAACATCATAGGAAGTACCTTATACCTTGCAGATCACAGCTAAATAATAGATACTGCTTTCAAGCGGTGTTGTGTTTCTGTGGTGAGTAAGGTGACCAAAGCTCCTGGAGTAGGATCGGCAATGCGCTTGCGATGCTTCTGGTGTTGCAGTGTATAAGCTACGGTAATCGCTTGCCATTACGTGACCCGTACGCTTGTTTGTCTACTTAGTTGTAATATTTTTATAGTTTAAACTAGCTGTGCCCCGCGGATTCACGCGCGGTAATTTGAAAAAAAAGTAGCCTATAGCCTTCCTCGATAAATGGACTATCTAACACTGAAAGAATTTTTCAAATCTGACCTGTAGTTTCTGGAATTAGCGCGTTCAAACAAACAAACAAACAAACTCTTCAGCTTTATAATATTAGTATAGATTAATATATTTCACTAGCTTCTGCGCGCGACTTTGTTGGCGTGGTCCGCTCCTATTAGTCTTAGCGTGATGACACATAGCCTATAGCCTTCCTTGATAAATAGGCTATCTAACACTGAAAGAATTTTTCAAATCGGCCCAGTAGTTCCAGAGATTACCGCGTTCAAACAAACAAACAAACAACCAAACAAACAAACTCTTCAGCTTTATATATTAAAGTATAGATAGATATGCAGTCTAAATAATAAAAAATGTCATAAAAAATATCTAACTTTTTCTTCTATCGCTACAATAGCATCTTGAACTCTGCCCTTCACAATGGTCCTCTTCCGGAGCAAGATGTTACTCCCGAATTACTGTTTCGTAATTTAAGGCGCTCTACATACGTCGATACTTCAGATTTGATTGTTGTTGTTTCAAAATATTGTGTGACAGTGTTGTTTAAACGTATGTATATCTCTTTCTCGCAAGAGACGTTGCGCGGTCACTCTCAGGGCAGGACATCGTCAAAATTTCACCAAATTTGACTTTCCATATTTTTTGTACCACGGTATCTTAAGGAGTAAACTTCAACTGGAGAATATATGTAATATAATCCATAGTAAACTATCATTAAGTACAAAGAGCAGAAAAGCGATCTCTTCCAGGCAACCTTGGGGCATAGGTGTAGGCACCTACAGGCTACAGTTTGTGACTTTTATTTATATTACTTAAAAACGAGTTTATCTAATATTATTATTGACCTAATTTTCATAAGTTTAATTTAATAGAGTAACATAAAGTACAAAATTTTAAAAAATGTGGTTTTTTTCGCACAAGACCACTTATTGTTTATGCCGCGCCATCTTAAGTTTTTTTGTTCTCGGCTCATCTATGTGTGTCGCATACCTAATGAATTTGCAAAATAGAATAATTAGTTCTCATTCAGTTTAACAACCCGCTTAAACTGGTTTTACAGTATTTTAATTTTTATGTTAAGTATATTAACTACCTACTTATATTATTTTTCTCATAGTAATTTCTTGCATAAAAAATTTAAATAATCTGTTAACGTAGTTAGCAATAGCCTTTTTTCTTCGGGATCGGGAGTTCTATTCCCGTTCTGAAGGGGTGTAATATTAGTTTTTAGAAATTAAAAACAGTAGTTTGAAGATATGTATATCAGCCAGCTGTTACCTAAAATTAAGTTCATTATCTTTTCGACTGTGTGTGTTTGTTAAAATGTTGAAGATAATTATTTATTTATTATTAATAAGTATTTTGGTGTTTATAAAATTAATGTTTGCGATTTATGTAATGCGCTAAATAAATATCTTTATATTTTATACCCTTAAAAACCTTAATAACTGCTTTATAAAGCTATAAATACTTGTATATTACCTATACATTCTACCAAACCAAGGTATGGTTTCAATTAATTCTCTATGGCTATCCACATCCCATCACAGTCCTAATCAAATTTGTTTAGCCACTTTACTATGGTAATGGAATCTTTATGGTTCAAGTGTCCGAAGCCCGTATACAAATAGGTTCTGTATATTAATAGATCGGTTCCCTTCTGTAAGAGAGTTACAGCTAAAAATCAAACCTAAAATAAAAAATCTCTACTAATATTATAAAGACGAAGAGTTTATTAATTGTTTGTTTGCTTGAACGCGCTAATCTCAAGAACTACTGGTCAGATTTGAAATTTTTTTTCAGTCTTAGATAGCCCATTTATCGAGGAAGGCTATAGGCTATATATCATCAGGCTTAGACCAATAGAAGTCGAGCACCAATGAAAAACGACGAAGTCGTCGGCAGGAGCTAGTAATAAATAAATTTATTCGGGAGCATTAAAAATATTATAGCTAATCCAATTATATATTTACTAGCGTTGAAATAAGGGTATAGTCACTGA
Source organism: Melitaea athalia (assembly GCA_905220545.2). Lineage (NCBI taxonomy): Eukaryota > Metazoa > Arthropoda > Insecta > Lepidoptera > Nymphalidae > Melitaea > Melitaea athalia. Next base: position 5,147,456 of record HG992204.1, read on the forward strand.
TCTGTGGGTATAGTCCATGAAATGAAATGAAAATATTTATTTCGCCATAAAGTGAGCGGACACACACATATTCATTCGCTTTTTTCAGTTCCCTTAAAACTTTTGTTTTCAAATTACTTTTTCAGTTTCTTCTACGTCTTAAGTTGCTTAAGGTTTTTATATGATGCGGTATAGTTTTTTTTTTAATGTAACTAGATCGACAAACAAGCTTACGCCTCACCAGATGGTAAGCGATCACCGTAGCGCATCGCAAGCGCGTTGCCGACCCTATCCCCAATCCCCCCAGGAGCTCTGGTCACCTTACTCACCAACAGGAACACAACACTGCTTGAAAACAGTATTATTTAGCTGTGATCTTCTGTAAGGTCGATATACTACACCAGTCGGGCTGCTCCATATTTAGAGCCCTCGGTAGATGTAACCTACCTCGGTGTATGTCGGTGTTAGTAGATGTGAAACTTTTTGCTAACATTGGGTAATTTTGCAATAAAAGTTGTTCTGACTTCTGACGTAAGATATAACTTTGTTGAGACTTCAAAAAAAGGATAGGAGTTCTCGATTCGATTGTATTTTTTATGTATGTTACCGCGAACTTTTAACTGAGTGGACCGATTTCGATGATTATTTTTTTGTTCTAAAGTTGGTGCTTGTCACGTACCACCAACAACAATGTGTATCTTTTTTTTTGAAATTGTCTGTAATACATAAATATAATATATCCAGGCTCGTAGCAAGAATCGAGATCACGATTTCGAAGCAGAAAGCAGAGTTTTACTGTAAAGTGCGCCAACAGAAAAGTTAACCTAAAAAAAATTGTTTTAGTTTTTAATAAAAATTTTAATCTCTTTACAATCTCGAATTCCTAACATTACAATAAAATTAGAATCAAAATAAAAGAAACTTGAAAAAAAAAACTCATCGCGTCATCGCCTCAACAACAGGATTTCCTAACTAAAAGCCTTTTTATAAACGGAATGACATAATCCTTAATGTAACGATAAAAATCAAAGCTTTTTGTGTTCAAACTCGGTCACGATGTTTTATCTATCTATCTATAGTTTCTAACTGTATGATAATAAAGTGTTATGAAGACAGACGTTGTAATGAATATTTTACTGTGAGGGCGAAGACCTATTTCAAAAGTCACTCGTGAGTCGACAATGCAGATCACAATAAAGCTATGTTCTTAATCAAACTTTTTGGAACTACTTTGTTTCTTTTACTTATTTTATTTTAAAATCGTTCGAATAATAAATCTGGCCAAGACAATGTAGGTATTCCTAGAAAAAAAAATATAAGGTTTATTCTTGACATTATTATGATCAGCTACTGTGATCGCGTTACGTATCATAGATACAGTTGACGTAGTTTATTAGAGTAAGTGAAGATAAATAAGATTTGTTATGTATGTTTATTTTTCTATTACAGGTAGCACGACAGACTTAACACCAACACTCATCGGCATATACGACTCTCTTCTGCAACCGTCGAAAAGTTTACGGCCAGAAGTTGATCCTCTCGAAACCGCCAAAGATGCCAGAAATGATCCCCCGGTACAGGAAACTATTGAAGAAACCATGACAGAGGAAAAAGAAAGCGTGTTGCTAGCGAGCCCACCGAAAGATCCCTCGAGAATAGCGGGCAGCGTCAAACTACCCATCGCCGCGATCAACAAGAGTTCTCTATATACTTTACGAACTAAAAGTGATAATAATGGTGCTAATGAAACTAAATGTGACCTTACAAGTGAACCTAAAGACAAAGTGCAAAGGACGTTGAAAGAAACGAAGCAAGAAACGGCGTTTGATAACCTCTCGCCAAATGTAAAACGTATGATAACAAGCGCGGCTGAAACGACCACACTTAAGTTTCAAAAGAAAACAATAACAGTTGGAAGATCGTCAACGAGGCGTTGTAATATACCTTTAGTAGGTGCAACCTCTAAAATATCACATTCCGGTGTCGAAATATTACCTTCGATTGAAATATACGATCAACCAGTTGGTTTAAAAACTTTTGCAAATGAATCACCAGCGAAGACAGTTCCTGTTGTAAAGCCAGAGTTTAAAATCAACGATGAACCAACGACGTATGATGTTCCAACGAATAATAGATTGGCTATTTACGATGTCCCTAATCCTAATAAAACGGCTTTCGAATCTCTTTCGCTGCCATTTATCGACCAATCCATCGAGCTCTCTATATCCTCTAACGATAGGGAGTTCGATACAAAAGTACCTTCTAAAGACAATTCCCCCTTAAAGCCTGAAATAAAAACCTCAACACCTGAAGCTTCTCCTGCAAAATATCCCAAAACAGTTACTAACGGTACGAATAGTTTGCATAGAAAAGATTTCGGAACTAAAGGTGAAGGATCACCTAATAAGTTGTTGAAAACTGGACCTTATCCTGAGGCGGTAGCGTCCACGGGTAACTTAAAAATGATTCAGGAGAAAGAGGTAATACGACTAAATCCTCCGATTGAAGTAACAAGACCGTTGTCTATGAGCTCCATAGCTTCTTCAAGTTCGACGTCAAGCAGTGGTGTTCAAAATAAAGGAGGCGTTAATTCAGCTTATTTGGCTTCGATTGAAAGCTTAGATGACCACAGCGATGTTGATGTGACGTCAGCTAATGGCAGCAACAATTTCGTGAATAGCGCTGGTATGCTAAAAACTAGTATGTCAGAGGAAAGCCGAGCAGAAATACCAAGTAAGTGACACATTCTATTAGTAAGTCAAATATGTGCATTTAATTTAGTATTGATTACAATTTAATTAGCTCTTAATCTTAAGACCGTCACCGCACCCTCAACTCATCTAATGTTATAGAGTCCATAAATTGGCGATGGTACTCATATACCATTAATGGTGTAGTCTGTTCGTTTGTCCCTTTATTTGTAAAAAAAAAGTAAAATGGTGTATTATTTCATTTGCATCATTTTTACCCGGACGTCTACAAAGGGTTGTTTTTGCGTGTGTGTGTTTGTACGTATGTACTTATGTTTATATTACTGCAATGTCTCAAATTGACTCTTGACAAAATATACGCTAATTTCGATTTTGTCCTAAGTAGTTATCAGATTACAGCCTAGCTGCTTTTCATTCCGCGCCTCTGAGCGTTAAAAACATCGGGGTATGAAAGACAAGTACCAGAAGGGTTCGAATTAGTTTAATGAAGATACAAAGCCACTGCTGCGTTAATAACTAACATGGTATTTATACATACTCGTATATTTAGCCGTGTCTGTGAATCTTTGATACATAATTCAGATTTTCAACGTGTGAGCATGCTCAGTTGGCTCAACAGTTTTATGTATTTTAACGCATTTATGAGGTAATTATATAAGCAGTTGCGTTTTTCGTTTATCTAATACTTATATAAAATTCTCGTGTCGCGGTGTTTGTTGCCAATCTCCTCCGAAACGGCTGGACCTGTTTTTATGAAATTTTGTGTGTATATCGGATAGGTCTGAGAATCGGTCAACATCTATTTTTCATACCCCTAAGTTACAAGGGGGCGACTAAGGGGGTTAATAATATATATGTCAGCTAGTTTATTTAGAATTTTAGATAGTTTTGACATTTTACGTAGCATTAAAATTACTTCTTGTAATTAAATTCGTTCAATCAGCAATCAGCAAAGAAAGCAAGCTAGAACATCGAAATTCTTCTTTATTTCATTTACGTGGTTAAATTGTTTAACATTTAATTAAACTAAAAAGTATTTCTTAGAATGCAATAAGTTCTAGTAACATAAGACTATGTATAAAAATAACGTCTATTCCCACCAGGACAGAATGCGTTCGAAGAAATGCCGGGTCTGTCACAGCTGGAGCGTGTGTGCGCCGAAATCGTTCAAACTGAAAACGTCTACGTCGAGGATCTGAGACAAGTCGTTGAGGTGAGATTATATTTAAGATGGGAATCTATTTAAGAATGTATTCATAGAAATTTTGTCGTCAACTTCCTAATCCTTCTTTTAAGTTAAAATTTTTTGGTGCACTATATTTCATTTAGTTTTGTTTGATAGCTTTAATAACGCAGAAATGGTATAGATGATTTCACCGATGTTACGTACGTACTCAGATGATAAATACGTAAAGGTTGAGGTTATTACTTATTGAACCTTAAAAAATGAAGTATTAGAGTTTGTCAAAACTTTATTTATAGAAACACCATATATGAAACGAAATTGCAATGAAAAATGCAAATATAGACAGCACACAGAATCATTTAATAGTAATGTTTATATCAATAAAGAATTTAAATATGGAGTTTTACATCACCTATTTAGAAGTATGTTAGGAATAGGAATTAGTAACTTTAAAGTTAGGCATGTTATATTTAGGAAATATTAACTAGTACACATTAAAGTTTTTAAAGATATCAAAAGTTGTACCAACGAGAATAAGTAACAAGAAATCAGCTTTGATCTTAACGTAAGTGTATATGAATGATTTAAATTAAGTCTAGTAATTAATTTGATTAATTCTTACCGAATGCAATATAAAAACCATATCCAACTCTAATTCAAGAATGAATACCAAACAGACGAGGCCAGGCCGAAATGGACTAATTAACTCGTTCAATTAATTAAGATTTAATTTGCCAATAAAATCAAAAGTAATGCTTTTAGGAAACCAAGAGATTAGTTAACTAATCAAGTTTTTAACGAATTGTAGCGCCGGTTAACTTCAAGGTTCTTTAGTGTTTGAACTTTGTCCTTGACGTAGAGGTCGATATCGTTGTATTCTTTAATCTATTTTGGATGACTAATCATTGACTCAGTGTTAAAAATTTGCGTGGTTTTGCATTGATGTTATTTATTATTCAATATAATTATATTTACATAGCAGTAGGTTATAAGTGGTTAGTAGTTATTTTTGATTTATTAATGTACAATTAAATAGTTTTAGTTACAAACTAACTTCTGCGCGCGACTTCGTCGGTGTGGACTCCGCTCCTATTGGTCTTAGCGTGATGATACATAGCCTATAGCCTTACTCGATAAATGTGCTATCTAACACTGAAAGAATTTTTCAAATCGGCCCAGTGGTTCCAGAGATTACCGCGTTCAAACAAACAAACAAACTCTTCAGCTTTATATATTAGTATAGATTTGTAATAAATATATTGAAAATAATTCAAAAACGTGAATGTTAAATTGTAATTTTTAGAGTACCTAGTTATTTAATTAAATATACTGATATTGCAATCCGATGCATCCATTGCTCCCAGTTAGTTAGATAAATTTAATATAAATATACGTTTCTAGTTCTTAAAGAAATATAACTGAACTTCATTTTCGGTCTCCTATTTTTTTCGTAACAGTAAACATATTATACTAGATATCGCTGGTGGTTATACCGCGCATTATTTGTGCATTGAGTTTTAAAACTCATCACATTGTTAAGAGCGCGCATAATGCAAAATTACCAATCTTCTATTTGTTTTGACATGAAAAGTTCCAGACCAAATCTTAAAATAAAAATATATGACAAACTACGTGATATTTGCAAGGGTTGACCCATATCAAAAACATAAAATAAGGAAATTTCCTCGATAAAATATAATCAAGAAGTAACCTCTAATTTTTAAATTTTTTCTATTTATACTCGATATGGTTATGACCATTAAGACAAAAATTTGATAATTAATTACATTTAAATATGAGTAAAGGCTATGCCAAGGCATTTAATGTAATTACAAGCTTTTATTTAACTTGCAATGTATGTATGTAAATTTAATGAATGTTTGTTCGGGTGAAATCTTGCAACTCAATTTTGAAGCAGATCTCTTCAACCGATTGAGCTGAAATTTTGTATACAGGTTCAATTTAGATGACAATGCATGATTTGTATGTATTTATGTATGTATGTTTGTTTGTTCGGGTGAAATCTTGCAACTCAATTTTGAAGCAAATATCTTCAAGCAATTGAGCTGAAACTTTGTATACAGGTTCAATTTGGAAGACAATGCATGGTTTGTATGTATGTATGTTTGTTCGGGTGAAATCTTGCAACTCAATTTTGAAGTAAATATCTTCAATCAATTGAGCTGAAACTTTGTATACAGGTTCAATTTGGATGACAATGCGTGGTTTGTATGTATGTATGTTTGTTCAGGTGAAATCTTGCAACTCAATTTTGAAGCAGATATCTTCAACCAATTGAGCTGAAATTTTGTATATAGGTTCAATTTGGATGCCAATGCATGGTTACCTTTGTGACGTCATTGTATATCCAATATGGCGGCATATCTAAGAGTGCGGACTAGCTATTTTTAGTGCACTTCTACAATATGGGTATCAAATGAAAGGGCTTGCTAAGAATAATTCGAATAAAGTGACGTGATAACCGACTAAAAAGTCAAAAATAAATTAAAAGTAAAAAACCTTTTTAAAAAACAAGCTTTTATTTGAATGCACTAAAACGAAAAAAATAAATTTTTACCTTAAAACTTTTACTATCTACTTATAAAGTCATTACACATAATCTATATGATATAAAAGCTTGTCGCAAGATTTGCTTGTAAACAAGTAAATTAAATAAATTGATGTGATTGATTTTAACTATTAAAATTTTCAAACTAAGGAAATACGAGTACTATCTTGCGACAAGCTTTTCTATCATATAGATTATGTGTAATGACTTTATAAGTAGATAGTAAAAGTTTTAAGGTAAAAATTTATTTTTTTCGTTTTAGTGCATTCAAATAAAAGCTTGTTTTTTAAAAAGGTTTTTTACTTTTAATTTATTACTTTTAGTTTCGGAATTATATACAAAATAACATATTTGTCGTTTTTTACATTCGTAATGCGCTCAAAACTATATCGTCTATCGCACTCTGACACGAGGCTTTGTGTATATTTTGTTTCATCGGGCGCGCGGGTGAAATCTGATTTTTTGCTCGCCTTATGCGCCCTCTTAACAAGGTAACTTTTGCACTCTATGAGCGAAAACGTATTCTTTTATGGCCTACCATATTCATTCGTAAAAAAGCTTTCAAGAAACGTAATTTTCAAAGCGGACTGTTACATCAAGATTTCAAACAAACACTTTGTTACTAAATCTTTACAACTAATATGTAAATTTGTGTGCAGTCACAAAGTGCGGTCAGTTTTTCTTCTATCATCGTATAACTATTTCGAATTACTTTTCTTAAAAAGGGTATAAGTGGTAAGGGTACGTTTTGTTTATTTTCATTTCATTTCCGCTTTGGAAATGCTTTGAAACATTAGCTACGTCCTATTTCGCGTTATTCGTTAAGTTTTATATTTAGGTTCACCTTGCGCAACTGTTTTGATGTGGTTTCAGCTCTTTAACTTAATTTAGGTGTTTTTTGTTTGAGTTTCGTTTGGATGGGTTGAGGTATTTCGACATGAGTGTCAGATGATACTCATATTGATGAAAGCGCGTTGTCAATTACGATACTAATTGCAGTGTCCCTGTATAAACTTCGATGTATAGTGCTAGCTGAGCTGGCAATCTTCGTATCGCCTTATTACTTTTTTGAATATAATAATTATGTATAAATCGAAATAAAATATTTTAATTTGGATAAAGTTAACCAAATATTTAGGCTTTGTTCTGACTATTTAGTAGATGGTTTATGTGAAGTTTGCACAAAATCGGTCGAGCGGTTCTTCATTTATCATATTTTTGTAACAAAGGAGAATAATTTGTTAATGGGGATTTTGCTTTCAAATTGAAACTTTTTTCAGTGTTGACAGTACAAGCATGCTGTTTTGTCATTCATTTCTGTCATTTCATTTTGGACGTGCTTCGATTAATAGGTTGTCTCCCGTGAGGTTAGATCTAACCTGTCATTATTTATCTGACGCATCAATTTGGTGACACTCATTTACTATACTTTGTATACCAAACTTGAATTTTTGTATAAATTGGCAGTAATGTAGTGTGTGAAACGTCATAAACGTCAAGTATATAATTTTTTTTTCCAAATGTCACTTACTCTAAGAAAGAGGTTATTTATGTACCTATGATATGTATTTTATTTCGGTAAGCCTTTAGACAATAGTATTTCGATTTATGGGGTTTTTTGAAAAATTGGGGGGAGGGGGTGTGGTGGATTATCCTCTGGTGCCTCTCCCATCTCCAGCAATCTCATGATTATAACGATATCACGGCAAAAAATTTTAAGGTAAAAATTATTTAAATACTTACCGAATACCTAATTTTAATTATACGTATTTTAGCTCCGATGCTGCAAGAAGTAGAAGTGCATTCATACTCCGTTCCGTGGCTTTTAAAACACACATTGTAATAATACACGTATGTACGTAGAAACTATTATTTTGTAACACTTTTATACATAATATTATTCGTATTCACGTTAAAAATATCTCTTGATTGACAAGAGTAATATACGATACGAAGAACAGATTAATATGAACTGACATATCGATGTAGATGTTTTCGTTCTATCTATCAAACAGGCAAAAGTCTAAGACCATACAGCCTACTCAGTCGGGATTCTTTTCAATACATTTTTTTATATGAAGGCAAAACCTATTTAATCGTAAATCTTTTTAATTTTGAGCTTAGATAAATTAGATTATCGACATAATTTCGTTAAAAAAAAAAAAAATAACCCTAACCTATCTAACTTCAAAACTAGACGGTTTATCCACATAATTACGTTACGAAAAAAAATTTAACCTACCACCATTGAAATTAGTATAACACGGCTCCGGCGCGGAAGGAGGACAGACCTCTCCCGCTGTGCGAAAGCGCATGAACGAAAGCGTAGGGAGCGGATGATGATTATCCGCTCCGGGCTCTCAACAGAACACTCTAGGGGTAAGACAGACCAAGACCACGTGGATAGTGGGGTGCTCGGATTGGGTTCTGGGTATTTTTCGGATTTCTGTATATATATTCTAACACACAATTTTACTAATTTTATTAGAATATTATGTCGTTCTAATTAGTTTATCCATATCCATCCATATTGTTTTGAGCTTGTTCATTTGAGTTTTCAATTTAGTTTTAAAAACAACATTTACATTTTTATTTCTTGCATTAGAAAGCCAAAAAATTGACTGTAATTATATAATTCTGGAGTCTTACATTGTAAATACTAGCTGCTGCCCGCGACGTCGTCTGCGTGCGTTCACTGCTCGTTCCCCGTAGGTGATAGCGTGATAATATGTAGCCTATGTTCTGACCCGACTTCTTAATAATATTCGTGCCAAATTTGAAGTAAATCCATGCAGTACTTTTTGAGTTTATCCCGGACATACATACAGACAAACAGACAAACAGACAAAAATTCAAAAAAATATATTTTTGGCTTCGGTATCGATTGTAGATCACAGCCCAAGTATTCTTTAAAAAAAATATTCAATGTACAGTTTTGACTTTCCTACCATTTTATTATATGTATAGATGTATAATATTAAAAAGAAATTTATTTCAAATATTGTCCAGACAAGTTAGACGTATAATGTCAATGTAGATTTGTGCTACAGGTGGTATCTTAAAATAAATAAGTTTGCAAATTGTTGAGAATGTGAAATAGTGAACATTTGTTATTTTAGAAATTTACTAGCAGACCCGGCAGACGTTGTCCTGCCCGGAAAACAGCTACCAAATGATTACTTACATACCGATAGCAGTGCCACCTACCGGATCCAACTGGGATAAAAACTACCCTATCTCCTAAGTTGGATCAAATTACAGATGCTTACAAATTTTGATAAAAATTGGTTCAGTAGTTTTGGAGTTTATTGGCAACATACATCGTGACACAAGATTTTTATATATATAATTATGATGTACTAAGATTTTTGCCATAATTTTATTTATTTTGGTATACTAGGTTTAAGTTAATTTGTAATAATTAAACTAAATTAAACAGAGGATAATTAATATTTTAGAAGAGTTTAAAATATAAATAATTAAAAAAAAGTTTGTTTTATTTATAAAACAAAAAAAAAAAAACCTAGCAAGCAGCGGCTACGCGGAAAAATATTGATAATTTTATCGACTAATTTATCGACCTTTTTCCACACTATTATCGATATCCGGTACGATAGCAGTATGACAACACTATGCTTCATTATTACCAATTTAACGAAAAAAATAGAGCTCAACCGCAAAGTTGGTACCCCAGGGTATAGTAAAATTTGAAGTCTTGTCTTGACTATGAAGTGACACCTCTTCTCTAAATATGCTCTATGGTTCGGGCAAGTCCGGTAGACGAGAGGTTTGATTAAAGCAGATTAAGACAAAAAACCCAGGGATATAGTACATCACAAAAATAATTAACGCCCAACGAAGTGGGCACGGGACGGCTAGTAACATATAAACATACAAATTCATAAAAATACCACCCGATCAAAATAGAATATACAGTTCACATAAATAATTTAAATAACCTATATAAATTTGAATGATAATAATAATTTCAAGCAGTATTGTGTTCCTGTTGGTGAGTAAGGTGACCGGAGCTCCTGGGGGGATTGGGGATAGGGTCGGCAACGCGCCTGCGATGCTTCTGGTGTTGCAGGCGTCTATAGGCTACGGTCTTACCATCAGGTGAGCCGTACGCTTGTTTGCCAACCTAGTTACATAAAAAAGAAAAAAAAAAATGTAAAAATTACTCATTTAAAAAAGGAAAATATTCGAATACTTTTAAGTACGTTATGAATAAACCACGTTTGCGTGTATTGGTAAGAAAGCTTTTACCATTTCCCCGTTGATATGAAGTTCGAATTCAATAGAAGAAAAATGACCTCCAACCCCAACCAGTTCTCTTGTTACCAGTGAGGCAATGATTCGTGGTTTTTTTTAGTCGTTGCCTAGCAACCAACCCCTGTCCTAAGGACATGAATCTTTAATTCAACTGATTTAAATGTAGAAGCAAAAAGGCATAATCATTAGCTTTTTTTTAATTGACAAAAGACTCAAAATATCTATTTTGACCTTGAAATAAACAAAAAAGATCGGTATATATGTCTACTATGAGATTAGTTTTTTTATGAGTACTTTTTTTGGATTCTTGAAATTCATAAATAATTATTTGATTAATTATTGATATTTATTATAGTGCCTTGTTTTACTGAAAACTTTATGTATGGGTTTAAAAGAAATAATGTAGATTAAAAAGAATCATAATATGAAAGTATAAAAAGTCGAAGAGTGTAGTTTTCATCGCGATCTGTAATCTGTTGTCGAACGGAAAAAAGTTTTGTCAAGTGACACCTGTCATTTTATGTAGGGTTTACATTATAATTCTGATGTATGTATAAAAGTATTTATTTTAAAGTCATTAAAAGAATTACTTTATTTAAATATTTTTTATAGTTTTACTAGCTGTCCCCGCAAACGTTGTTTTGCTATATATGTTATTAACCCCCGCAACTCCCTCTTGTGGGTGGAATTTCGTAAAACTAATTCGCTGACCTCTACTTGGCGAAAGGAATATTCCTACCAAATTTCAAGTCTCTACGCCTTATGGTTCCAGAGATATCGTGATGAGTCAATGGGTGGAAATCTCTTTTATATATATATAGATAGATTTCGTATCTTCGTAGAGTAAGCACCCTTTCCTATCAAATTTATTAATTAATTTTGATTGAAACATCTTATTCATTTATTTCTTTAATTTATACAACGGCTGATTTACACAGATAAATAAAATCAAATACCGACTTCGGTCCTAAGAGAGTAAAGGCATTTTATTTTATTTAATTATGTATTTCAAGTAGTTTTTTATACCTCGAATATGTAAAAAAAGTTTTTAATACTGAAAAAAAAAAACTATTATATCTATACTAATATAATAAAGCTGAAGAGTTTGTTTGTTTGATTGTTTGTTTGTTTGTTTGTTTGAACGCGCTAATCTCAAGATCTACTGGTCCGATTTGAAAAATTCTTTCAGTGTTAGATAGCTCATTTATCGAGGAAGGCTATAGGCTATATATCATCACGCTAAGACCAATAGGAGCGGAGTCTACGCCGACGAAGTCGCGCGCAGAAGCTAGTTTTTTATAATTTTATGGTCTTACTTATAAAAATCTCGATAAGCAATACTTAGCCACCGATTAGTTAAACCACTCTTAAGTTATAAATCCGTGTTTAACTTTTGTTTACTTATAAACGTTGATTAGCTGTTTCTTAGTTAAGAAACGAACAAAGAACGATACAGATGGTTGGCACTTGGCACATATTATACCTAAAATAATTCATTAGATAAATTGAATCAACGAAATTGTTAAAAGTTCTATTTTTAACCGACTTCAAAAAAGGAGAAGGTTACGCAATTCGACCGTATATATATATATTCTTTTTTATGTATGTTCGTGGATAACTTCCTCGTTTATGAACTGATTTTGATAATTCTTTTTTTGTTGGAAAGGAGATATCCCAACTTAGGTACCATAGATAAGGAAACCAGGATCTGATGATGGAATCCCAGAGAAAACGAGGGAAACCCTCGAAAGTCGTAGTGACAACTAGTATGTTTGTTAATTTTTTGCGTCTACATACTTACATTGTATAACCTGTCGATGTAATTGAAGTCGTTTTTTTTTCGTTTGCTAGCAAACACAATTATTCCATATTATATCATCTATGACAGTGTCCGAGTGTCGTGAACACGAAGTATAGATAGGAATTTGTCAGATAACGCTCATTTAGTATATTTTAATTTTTATATAGTGGGAATTTCATTCTAAATATCTTCTTTTTATCTTTCATTGTTAATAGTAGTATTATTCAGTGTTGGACACCCCTGAGCAAGCCAATAATTGAATACGATCCACCAATTTGAGTGATATGGAGAATATTAATTACTAGCTGCTGCCCGCGACGTCGTCTGCGTGAATGTACAGAATGCGTTGAAGAAATAAAGATTCACTACTCGTTCCCCATAGGTGATAGCATGATAATATGTAGCCTTTATGTTGACCCGACTTCTAAATAATATTAGTGCCAAAGAAGTAAATCCATGCAGTACCTACTTTTTAAGTTTATCCCTGACATACATACAGACAAACAGACAAAAATTCTAAAAACTATATTTTTGGCTTCGGTATCGGTTACAACCGATACCGAAGCCAAAAATATAGTTTCTAGATCTACAGATCATACGCCAAGTATTATTTCAAAACAATATTCAATGTACAGTTTTGACTTTCCTACTATTTTATTATATGTATTTTTTTTTTTTTTTTTTTTTATGTAACTAGGTTGGCAAACAAGCGTACGGCTCACCTGATGGGAAGACCGTAGCCTATAGACGCCTGCAACACCAGAAGCATCGCAAGCGCGTTGCCGACCCTATCCCCAATCCCCCCCAGGAGCTCTGGTCACCTTACTCACCAACAGGAACACAATACTGCTTGAAAACAGTATTATTTAGCTGTGGTCTTCTGTAAGGTCGAGGTACTACCCCAGTCGGGCTGCTCCATATTTTGAGCAGGAAATTTCCTGCTGTGCCCTACCTCAGTTCGTTCGTATATTAATTACAGTAAACATGACGGCCCCAATATCTGATTACTTATATGAAAACTTGAAAAAATAGTATTTATGTAGATCAGACGTCACAATAGAACAGCTGATTTATGTGAAATCCGCCATCTTGCCGCTTAGCGAGAGTTAAACTATGTCTCGGCAGTGTTTAATTTTGACAGCTATTTAAACACTACTTAACGACTTCTTAACGCTAAATAGTGTTTATAAGTGAAGATTTTGCTAATCCGTTGCTATGCAATTGATTAAATATTAAGAAACGTTTATAAGTAAGACCGTTAATGAGTTGTACAAAATTATTTCCTTTAAAACTATGAATAATGGTTCTCCTAATTGTCACCTATCTGTCATCGTTAATTAGTTTTCGCTCGCTCGACACTAGCGGTTTGGAAATGTAGAAGACGTATCTACTTGAAATTGTAGTTATTCTTCTTTTAGAAACAATGTTAAATAAAGACTATTATTTTATTTATTTGGTACATATAACTTAAGTCTTTAGAAAGTTTACATTTATATGTCAAAAATATTAAAAATGCTACATTCACATAAAGTAATAATAATACACAACAATAAAGCTTTACTGTAACGTTTTATAATACGCGCGAATACAACGTACAGTAGAAAAACTTAAAAATTGTAAAAAAAATATTTTCCTACATTACCTACATATTTTAGAAAAAATATAATAGTAAATTGATATATAGTGGACTGATGTCCACTGCAATCTAAAACTCAGGCATTAAGAAGCCCATCTTACAAACAGACGACCGTGTGTATGTCAAACATATGTATTTATATATTATCATGTATCATAAACATTGCTCAATGCGCTCAATTTTATACCGAAACACATATTTTTATACATATTTTAAGGACACAAGAAATACTCTGTGACATGAAACGAGCGAGCGACATTACGTAAACGAAACATTATGAAATTAAAACCTGTTTTAATTGAAGCAATCAAAAAGATTGCGCATGTACTCGGAAACTAAAGTAAACTGGAAATGACATCTCATAAAATTCATGACAATTTGTTTGTTTGCATGCCCTTATTTCGGGATTTACCGTTTCATTACCCGACTACGGCAAAGCCAAAATCTCTCTCTATTCCCTCTTGAAGTATCATTAGAAGTGTCTTAATTGTCCGCTGGTTAAATTCTATATGGTGTCACATTATATTGAATGAGGCGCCCTCTAAAGGTCATAAAGCAATGTACTAATTATTTTGGGGTTTTAGGTTATTTCATTGTTTTCCCAAGGAGGGTTGATGTCAGGCAGGCGGCCGGTCGTAAAAAACAATATTATGCCAAATCACTTACAACATGAGTCTGAGGAAGAGAAGAACATGTTGTGCCGACCCTATATAAATAGGATAAGGGCAGGGAGATGATGATGATGAGGTTATTTCATTGTTTTCAATTATTTCTATTAGTTTTCATTTGAAAACCTGTTTGTTGGGTACGATTATATATGAAGGCTATAAAATGAAGCTATGAGCGTCACTCGCGTAAATGAAACTTTGCAGTTTATAATTAATTACATAGCGCCTACAATAAAATAATAAAATTTCCTTTTTAAGTAGGCATTTATATGATAAAGCTACCGTAAACAGTGTTTAAAATCTTTCTTAAACTTTCGGTGCTGTAACTCCTTGCCGCTACTTTTTGTGAACGTACTTTTGTGAGAAATATTGCATATTTTATGGTTTTAATTCAAATTAATATGAATAACTACGAGTATTACTACTTATCCGACTAGGTGATTATAATCTACCGTTTACCAAAGATTTAAATCTTTGCCGTTTACCAACCTTTTTTTTTAATATTCAGTTTATTTTACGTTTTTTCACATACCATTTTTAAAATTCATAACTGTAAGGTAACGGATTCGGAAATAGCTTCAAAGCAGTCGAAGCTGTCACCCATTAGCGGACATTATTTAAGAACGTCGTTGTTAATGAGCGCCGCGACGCTCGACAACTGCGGACAGACGATTAGGAAGCGTCGGGAAATGGGCGATAGACAGATAATGACTAAAATGTGTATCTTTTATTATTTATTTAATAGTTTATTAAAGAAAATTACAGTATAAACTTAAAGTGCAAAAGCGATCTTATCACGTAGGTTGGTGATTTCTTACGGACAAACCCTATCTATATAGCGGAAATATTAATAGCATGATATATACATACATTAGTGATGCAACAGATCACTGTTTCTGTTTCCGCAAGTGCGGAAGTTCCGCACTCTTTTCAACATCCGTTTCTGCTTCTGTTTCCGCAACTTTTATAACGGAGATGTAAACGGAAGTTTACGACGGTTGAGAGTTGAAATTAGTTTCACTTACCACTACTAAATTTTGAATATTAAAATAATTTTAAGTTGCAATATTGTTTTCTATTGTAGATTTCTAATATATCTATTTCTTATCTAGGCTTGGTGTGTATTTAATACTTAATAAAGAAATAATTATATTTGTTAATTTTTTTTTTCATATTATTTACACTTTCGTTTCTGCATCCGTTTCCGTTTCCGTTTCTGCTAAAATTTACTTTTGACATCTGTTTCCGTTTCTGGTTCCGTTAAGACACTTCCGTTGCATCACTAACATACATTAGCACACGCTACCGATTTTGTTTAGATTTCGTTTTAAAATTTACTAATAGTTTGTAGAAAATCCTTATAAAATAACAAATTAAGAAAATTGCACAGAACATGGACAAATAAAAAAATAACGTTTATTTTGTCTTCACGCGTTTGATAATTTGTAAGACAGAATAATATCTTTCATTTCATCTATAATCTATATCTACTAATATAATAAAGCTGAAAAGTTTGTTTGTTTGTTTGGTTTGAACGCGCTAAACTCAGGATCTACTGGTCCGATTTGAAAAATTCATTCAGTGTTAGATAGCCGATTTATCGAGGAAGGCTATAGGCTATTATATATCATCACGCTAAAACTAATAGGATCGTAGCACCAATGAAGAATGTTTCAAAATCGGTTTTTTTTTTCCTATCGAGAGCTTCCGCTGCGTAAACGGTTAAAGTTTCGCACAAATCATGTATGACAGAATTGATCCTATAATCATAATTATAATAGATTAATATAAACATTGTACTGACTGACCCGTTGGTTTAATTTACAGTGATGCTTCTTACCTCTTTAGGATTACAGATTCGATTTCCGCTCTGAATCTGGTCTTAATATTAATTTACTCTCTTCACTGTTTCTAAAAAGATTATTATAATCTTTTTAGAAAAGGTGAATACCTTTTCGACAGAAACTTCTTTGAGAATTTACACTTTTAAGAATAGTAACGTGCTTATTGCTCTCTAAAAAAAGTTATTAATGAATGAAAGAAAGATTTTTTCTTTATTGGACTTAACTTTTTTGTAAAGTTTAGTCAGTATTATTTCTGAAGAAAGTAGTAGAAAATAGCCATGTCGTTTTAATGGTCAGTCTTTAACAGAAGATAATTCCAAAGCCTAAACAAACAACATTAAGCTCAAACCCAATGTTCTTTCGCCAATTATCTTATTCGAAACTGAATTTATAGTCAAATAACAACCTTTCCCCGGTAAAGAGCATTTTAACTTTCTACCAAATGTTTCAGTTAAATTAATTGACTATGGATACACGGTTAGAAGCTCTTTGTGTTTTCGTTTTATTTGTTGACTCATTATAGATATTTTATACATGCTTCGGTGTAAATTTTAAAAGTAATTGTGTTTTAAACTATGTTATTAGTTATTAGGTAGGCAGTCGCCTCTGAGCGGCAAAATTATATGTATATGTATATGTTATGTTTACACATAATATTATTGTGGTATTCGAGGGTACCAGTCACAGCACCCTTTGTTTTGATTACATAATTATGTTTAAAAAACAAACATTACATTTCTTTTTTCAATATTTCAATCACTGGAGAAAGAAGGCGTCACTATTTTTTTCTGTCAACATCACAGACCACAGAAATACTAGTCAACATACATTATGCGCTGACTAACGCTATTAAGTTTTTTAACCCTTTGTAAAATCTTTAACAAATAATGTTTTTCTAAAAGAATAATATGAAAAGTTTTACTAAATATTATGCTACATATCTTACTGTATTCAATTTTAAATAACCCATTCCTCAAACTGTGTCCAGTTAACTGCATCACAATATTCCCCTGACAAGTTGACTTGATTAATCATCGAGATCGACCATTTTAAATGGATCCCTTCACCTAAGCATTTAGGTATTCCTTTACTAGTGACTCTCTCGTGACTTTCTTTACTTTATCCTCCTAATTCATTAATATAATATCTTATACTATTAAACGAGCAATTCTTGTATATATATATATATATATATATATATATATATAATCTGAATCTCGGAATCGGCTCCAACGATTTTCGTGAAATTCAGTATACAGGGGATTTCAGGGGCGAAAAATTGATCTAGCTAGGATTCATTTAAAAAAAATGTCGTTTTATCCCTGTTTTTAGGCAATAAAAAATATCATTAGAATACGAAGCTTAATTTCACAATTATTAACGTAGCTGTAATAGCGTAATTAGTTAATCGGCGGGTGTAAAATCGTGTTGACCCGGGTCCGAATCTCAGTCTCCAGATTAATTTTTTTTTTTTTAATTTCACTCGTGATTTATTATTTAAATAAAATTTAAATATAAAATACCGAGAAAAAAAAATAAAAAATAAAATGAAAATACCGAGCTAGGCTCGGTCACCCAGGTACTAATAATATATGTACATATATAGGTAACTCTTTTCTACGTGAGTTTGTATCCTAACTTCTCTTTAACGAGGTAGGGTACAGTAGGAAATCCTGTTCAAAATTTGGAGCAGATCGACTGGGGAAGTACCTCGACTTAACAGATGATCACAGTTAAATAATACTGCTTTCAAGCAGTGTTGTGTTCCTGTGGTGAGTAAGTCGACCAGAGCTCCTAGGGAGGGTCTGGGGCAAAGTAGGCAACGCGTTTGCGATGCTTCTGGTGTTGCACGAGTCTATAGGCTACGGTAATCGCTTACCATCAGGTTTTCTTGGTGTGATCAGTAAGGCGAAGCAGTATTTCATGCCTTCCCATCTAAGGCGCAGATCCGGCCCCACATGGAATACTGCTCTCACCTGTGGGCTGCTCCCTTCTGTAAAAAAAAAAAAAAACGTTTGTTTGCTGACCTAGTTGTATAAAAACAAAAAACTGCTGGACCGATTTGGTTCGAATTTTGTATGTATATTTCAATGGGTTTCTGGATGGTTTGAAAACACAATTGGACCCGGTAGCTGGCGCTGCTGTCGGTATGTCGGCAAAGCTATATACAAAAAAAAATATTCAAATATTGATGCTTAAGCAAAAAGAGGTATAGTTTTGCATAAATAAAACACTTGATTGCCATCTACAACTATATCGCTAAATTAATCTATCTTGTGGTAGAACTACTGTTATTTTGTACTACTTTTATTTATATTTTAACTTCCTTAAACCGTCCAGTATTTTACATACAAACACATCATTAAAACCTTATTTTATATAGAGAACGACGTAATTGATTTAAAACCTTTGGATCTAGCTCTTCCTAAACTGGTCTCATTATAAAATAGGATAATCGTTTCAAGGGATTTCCAACTCTAATGCAAAAAATATAAGGTCGATTCGTTTATCTGAATATTTGTAGGTTGTTTGTCGTCTCCTAACGGGACGTTGTCGCCTAAAAGGGATGATAGCGTGATAGTACTAGTTTTTATACAACACGTTACAGGAAGGCATAGGAGTGAGAGACATTGCAAAAATAAATCACATATAATTGGCTAATAAGTATGGTGTAACGGATTTGAATCGAGTACCCTTCCCTTAGTGTACCTATAGACATGTAAAAAAAGTTCAGTTCAGTAATTTATCTGAATTTTTTTTTAAAGATCTTTGTATTCGACGCTAGTTAAAAGCAGATAGACTACAAACATTTCATTTAATATTATTTTAATTTCATTTCATTTTACACTTTTATTTATATATGCGATTCGGTAAAACTTTTCATCTTGATTTTGTACACGTAAAAGAAGTTTTTGAAGTGAAACTTCTTTAGAATCGTTGTGATTTCAAACCGGATGCAACGAAAAAACGACAGGGAAGGGCGATGCGGCCGCGCTACTTTGTAAATCTATGTAAATAATTTTAAATTAGTTTGCCAATGAAGTTTCACTTCTGACATGTGTACCTACTTTGTACACACGCAATTTTTTATCTATGTTTCACATAATTATACTTGGCTTGGATTTAAAAAAAAATAGATTTTGACTTTGATAAAAGTTTCTATGACAATGTCACATTTAAGTGATAATTCACCAAAGTATGTACAACTTTTTAAAAGTAAATACTATATATTATGGAGAAACGATCTTTGAATATATTACGTCTTTATCAATTTTATTTCATAGATAAAGATACGGAACGTACAAACAGAGTTCTTAAGTTAGACCTGCCTAAGTTTTTAGAAGGTTCAGTATAAAATGTACTAGAAATAACGAGTAATTATTTTATGTAATGTTTTAAGCACTTTTTATATTAATAACTAGCTTCTGACCGCGATTTCTTCCGCGTCGAATAGTTAGTTGAAAAAAAAAACTCGATTTTGAAACATTCTTCATTGATGCTCCGCTCCTTTTGGTTATAGCGTGATGGTATATAGCCTATAGCCTTCCTCCATAAATGGGCTATCTAATATTGAAAGAATTTTTCTAATCGGACCAGTAGTTTCTGAGATTAGCGCGTTCAAACAAACAAAGAAACAAACTCTTCAGCTTTATATTAATTAGTATAGACAAAGTTTGTCGCTAAGTATAATTTGAACTGACTGTTGTGTTTACTGTTATTATTTACGTGCAAATAGTTGTGTTAATAAAACACTGATGTATTATTATTGACTTACAAATTGTTTTACTTTTTATTTATTTAAAACTAGCTCATCATTAGGCTGTGCTAGCTCTATCTAACCCTTTATTTTCAATGACTCTATTATCGAGCCTTTACGAATAGGTACAAAGATAAATTTGAGACGAACCAAACGTTCACTGATTTCTGTACATTTCGAGTATCAAGTTATTTAGACCGAATACTGAGTGTTTTGATGTCTATAACTTCTAAACAGTCTAAGTAAATACCTTAATATAATACAGAAAAAAATCTTCTTTATAACAAAAAAAGGAATAAACGAAATTGGAGTACTCATTAATAAATTAAGTACAAATATTGACTTTTATCCCCTCTTGCAAGGGATTGTGTTGACTTTTTGAACGAAAAGTACACAGTGCTTTCGCTTATAATATGTATTGAGGGGGACCCAGTTTCCAGTCATCAATGAAAATATAATTGACTAGCTTCTGCGCGCGACTTCGTCGGCGTGGACACCGCTCCTATTAGTCTTAGCGTAATGATATATAGCCTATAGCCTTCCTCGATAAATGGGCTATCTAACACTGAAAGAATTTTTCAAATCGGACCAGTAGATCCTGAGATTAGCGCGTTCAAACAAACAAACAAACAAACAATCAAACAAACAAACAAACTCTTCAGCTTTATTATAGTATATAGATATTAGTATACCTATTAGTATAGATTCAATAATATTTATTTACTTTAGATGAAATTAATTTGCTTTATATAGGTACAAGAACAGTACATGACTTTTTAAATATATTTGTTACAAACATTGATCTAAAAGTTAGATATTAATTTAGATTTATTTATTTATTTTGAAACTCCAACGAAAAATACACTATATTACATAAAAATTAATAATAAAAAACCTTTAAAAAAAACCTAAAATTAAACACAAAAAGAAAATTAATTAATATTATAGGTAGGGATCCCTAGTACAAATTTTTCATCTGATTAGTATCAAGCTAATTTTCCGGGAGTAGCTTCATTTTGATGAAACGAACAAAAAGTTCCTCTTCGAAAACTCTCGATTGTGGTAGCTAACAGAGATAGCAGGAGGTAGAGCAGCAGTGAGCGTAGGACCGGGATAACGTACCACGCAATTTGTAGGACAATATTACCATAAATCATATAAATATTACCTAACTAAAAGAAAAAAAATCAGCTGGTTAGTAATAATTTTTGATGACCTTACGAGGTCATCAACTTGATGACCTCATAAGGTCATCAAAAATTGATTTTTTTCTGATTTTTTTTTCTTTTAGTTAGTTAAAATTTATATAATTTGATGGTAATATTGTCCTACAAATTGCGTGGTACGTTATCCCGGCCCTACGCTAATTGCTGCTCTATCTTCTGCTAACTCTATTATCTACCACAATTGAGAGTTTTCGAAGAGGAACTTTTTGTTTGTCTCATCAAACTGAAGCTACTCCCGGAAAATTAGCTTGATACTAATCAGATGAAAAATTTGTACTAGGGATCCCTACCTATTAGGATTGAAATAAAAAGAAAAGAGGAAAGGAAAAGAAATGTAGATGAACGGATCTATGTGTAACAGAACCCTAAACCTTGCTGGAAGTACATTTCACGTATTTTTATTCCCTCATACGAATAATAATGTATCTTTTTATATCGCGACGCGTGGGATGCACACAAATAAACTTGTACCATTGACGGCAAATGTTTCTTATTGTGTACCATCCTACTTAAGAAGATTATGTATTTACTAGCTCCGCCGCGCGGTTTCGTCCGCGTAATTTCCGATCCCGTGGGAATATCGGGATTTTAAATAGCCTGTACCTATGTTATCCTAGATCTTACAGATTTCTACGTACCAAGTTTTATTAAAATAAGCTTAGTGGTTTTTGCGTTAAAGAGTAATAAACATAGGTACATGTTTTGAAACTATTCGCGTTAATAATATTAGGATAGGTATATAGTGCAACGACCCCTAAATGTCGCTTGTTTCAAAATTTTAGTCGCGATCATTGTCTTATATTAATATTTTAAAAATTCAAAATGTTCCCAAAACTTCTTCTTTGCCGTTAATAGGGAAATGTGTCCTAAGAACTTCTAAAGGTTATAGAAGTTCTTAGGACAGAAGGTTTAAATTGAAATATTCAAAGAACATGTAATACGAAATAATAAAAAATTATTATTATTACAATAAAATATATATTATAAAATAACATAAACATTTTAATTTTGTTTCAAACAAGAAATATTCAAGAACATGCTAGCTTGCTCCTAGCTAAATATCAAAGTGTGTATTGTAGAACAACAGCTGAAAACACTCAAAGGAATAATTAATTCTCACTACAAGTCTATAGTTATTTATTCACAACTCACACTTTTAACTACATTAAAACATTATCACACTAATCACTTATACTATACTTATCGAGCAGCAACGCTAGCCGCACAATGATTAAACAATAACTGACTCTTCACTTACAAATTATCGTATTTATAGGACAGCAATCCCGCCAATAGATCACAAAGACGGCGACTGGCCAATCATGAAATTAGTATTAACTATTCGGAAGATGGTGTCTCCATCTATATGCTCTTTCGATACATTAACAAGTAATAATTACAGTAAAACAACATAAACCATCTTATAAAATTAGTAGAAGCATAAATTAAACGATAACAGTATTTATTGAGTAACTATCCTGTAAAACTAAACAATAAAGATACCAACTGACTAATCGTAAATAAATATTAACCATTCGGAAGATGGTGGCGACATCTTTGTACTATTCCGGTGTTAAGCGAATATACGATAAAAGTAATATCAATACAAAATCCAATATTGTAATAATTGTCAGTAAATGCTAACATTCGGCCATCCGCACAAAATTCACGTCCCCGTGAATAGCAAAACACAATTATTAGAGAAAAAAAAAAACTTAAGAATGTAATAACAAAAAATATCATGGTAGTTTGCAATTACATACGGTACAGGTCTCATCTACCCTGAAACCGTGAAACTTAACACAACAATAGGGTATTCCACTATGTTTGAAAAATTACTTCAAATTTTGATTTTCTAATAAAAAGCCACAAAAAAATATATTTCGGCAAAATAAACACGCTTTCATGTCATAAAATTGATTTAAATTTTAAACCTTTTTTATTACCGCGAAAACGCTACAGCCATTTTGGTGACGTAATATGTGCAATAACAAAACTGTATGACGTATGTAAGAGAGTAACATAACCTACCAGCCATCAACAAATTAGTAATGAATGCAAATTATTTCAGTTGGAACAAGATATGAAGAGTTATTATACGAAAAAACACAACTATTACTCCTTGAAGTTAAAATTGATAGATATTACAGATATTAGATATGTACCCTAGCTGTTGACAGCACTGACAGAACTATGTTATTGCCCGTATGACGTCACACCGTGGCGGCTCGTGTTTTAGGTCACGTGATATACAGATTAAAATATACGACTTTTAATTTCAATATAATAAACCAATAATGTGCTTTTATGATTCCAAATCAGAATATTTAGGTGTATTTCTCTATACATTTTAGTTTTTATCAAATTTTATAATTTATTTTTCACTACGGAAAGTACTCTATTACATACGGTACAGGTCTCATCTACCCTGAAACCGTGAAGCTTATTTCAACAGTAAAAGTCGCTTCTACCTTTAAAACAATCACATACGGTACAGGTCTCATCTACCCTGAAACCACGAAGACTATTTCAAAGGCACAAGTCGCTTCTACCTTGAAAACAAAATCACATACGGTACAGGTCTCATCTACCTTGAAACCGTGAAGCTTATTTCAACAGTACAGGTCGCTTCTACCTTTAAAACAATCACATACGGTACAGGTCTCATCTACCCTGAAACCGCGAAGACTATTTCAAAGGCACAAGCCGTTTCCACCTTATTTCAATAGTACAGGTCGCTTCTACCTTTAAAACAATCACATACGGTACAGGTCTCATCTACCCTGAAACCGCGAAGACTATTTCAAAGGCACAAGCCGTTTCCACCTTATTTCAACAGTACAGGTCGCTTCTACCTTTAAAACTATCACATACGGTACAGGTCTCATCTACCCTGAAACCGTGAAGACTATTTCAAAGGCACAAGCCGTTTCCACCTTATTTCAACAGTACAAGTCGCTTCTACCTTTAAAACAATCACATACGGTACAGGTCTCATCTACCCTGAAACCGCGAAGACTATTTCAAAGGCACAAGCCGTTTCCACCTTATTTCCGCCGACAGAAAGCGGTCAGCAGCTGCGTCGCCTGGTCAGGCGGCGCCCGAGGCCCGCAACCGGCAGGCAGAGCAGCCCGCAGACAGAAGACAGTCAGCAGCTACGTCGCCCAGTCAGGCGGCGCCCGAGGCCCGCAACCGGCAGGCAGAGCAGCCCGCGGACAGAAGACAGTCAGCAGCTGCGTCGCCCAGTCA
This sequence comes from Melitaea athalia, assembly GCA_905220545.2. Lineage (NCBI taxonomy): Eukaryota > Metazoa > Arthropoda > Insecta > Lepidoptera > Nymphalidae > Melitaea > Melitaea athalia. Next base: position 5,172,357 of record HG992204.1, read on the forward strand.
GGCGGCGCCCGAGGCCCGCAACCGGCAGGCAGAGCAGCCCGCAGACAGAAGACAGTCAGCAGCTGCGTCGCCCAGTCAGGCGGCGCCCGAGGCCCGCAACCGGCAGGCAGAGCAGCCCGCAGACAGAAGACAGTCAGCAGCTGCGTCGCCCAGTCAGGCAGCGCCCGAGGCCCGCAACCGGCAGGCAGAGCAGCCCGCAGACAGGAGACAGTCAGCAGCTGCGTCGCCCAGTCAGGCGGCGCCCGAGGCCCGCAACCGGCAGGCAGAGCAGCCCGCAGACAGGAGACAGTCGGCAGCTGCGTCGCCCAGTCAGGCGGCGCCCGAGGCCCGCAACCGGCAGGCAGAGCAGCCCGCAGACAGGAGACAGTCAGCAGCTGCGTCGCCCAGTCAGGCGGCGCCCGAGGCCCGCAACCGGCAGGCAGAGCAGCCCGCAGACAGGAGACAGACAGCAGCTGCGTCGCCCGGTCAGGCGGCGCCCGAGGCCCGCAACCGGCAGGCAGAGCAGCCCGCAGACAGGAGACAGTCAGCAGCTGCGTCGCCCAGTCAGGCGGCGCTCGAGGCCCGCAACCGGCAGGCAGAGTCCGACAATCAAACCCAAGATAACAAATAAAACACGGACAATGTTTACCACGCAAACATATGCCACACACACCACGTCTCGTCAGAGGCCAACCCGTGGCATGACCCTGCGTGTTCAAATCCGCTATAAACTAAAGATGCGTTATAGTCTATTAACTATATTTTTCTAGCGCGCTATTTTATTTGCTATCATTATAACACGCTATTACAAAACCTGGCTGCAGTCTCAACGCGGAGACCAACGGAGACATTATTATTTTATCTGACAACACGCTAGTTATCTTGCAACTTAGCAACTACTCGCAACGCGCTGTACTGTATTAAATTGTATCGCAAAACTTAAGCTACAATATTGTTGTTCGAATTTAGTAGAGAAGTGGACTGAGGTTGCCAATCAAAGAATCAAATCATAAATTATGCGAGGTTTCGATCTTTATTCGACCTTCATCAGGCATCTGTATTAATACACAATGAAAGAGTCATTATACTACAATTATACATATTATATTTAACAAGAAACTAATAAAACAACGTAAATTACCTTTATAATTGATATAATTGACATCTATTTTTCGTTTGAAAATTTTTATTAATATTACTTTATATTCTCAGATACATTCAAAATTCTTTTATTTCTTTTTAATTTTTATTATTGTGACAATATACTATATTTTTGTTAAAGCATTCTAGGATCTAAAATTATGTATTCTCTTGACTCATTAAAAAGTGATATTTTTCCCCATAGAACGTCGTTTACTCTAAAAAAATATACATTTAATCATTATAGGTTATTGTTTCTTTACCAAGGTAGCAAACAAAGTTCAGGTAATATTACGAATTATTACCTTGTCAAAATTTACATTATAATTCGTTATATCCATTATTTCATCAATTGCTTGTCTAATACTTTGTCCGGCAGTTAATATAATAAAAATAAAATAAACAATAAAACAATTTTTAATATGTCATCAAATTTCGAACAATTAATTGTACCAATACCTATAAAGATTCACTATACCAACCATTATTTATATCCTAGTAGTTAAATTATATTGTTTTATAATTATATTTTATCAAACTGTTTCTAGAATTCATTACATTCTCAATTTTTTAACCAAAGAAAGTAAATATAATGTCATTTTCTCTAATCACAAACAACTAGTCAATATAGGTTATCAGTTATTTACTATAATACCTAACCAAATAAGTTAATACTATAAAATTTAATGTTACCTTGTCAATAGGTACATATTAATTTCTTATATTCATTATTATTTGTCAGGCAGTTACTGTAATCCAAAACCAAAAAGTTAATGCAGAGTATGTCTAATACATTAAAATCCAAACATCTAATTATTCCAACAAAAGCACTAATCATTTGTACTTACAGATCATTATATATTGTATTAATTTAATTCTATTTTACTGTTATTACTAAATTTCGTTACATTTTGAACAAAGGAAAGGTCCAATTTATGTTACCATTACATATTTAAACCTATAAAAATTCTATTTTTAATTATACTAATTTTGAAAGAACTATTTAATTTTTATTTGTACATATATTATATAATTCTATTCTATTATTACGTTATTTCTAGACTTTATTAATCCTTACAATAATTAAACGTTTCAACATAATATTTTTTTTTAATTAAATTAATTTTGTCAAAAAAAAACAAGTTAATTGTTTTGTTATTTAATTCTACTTTTATATTCTTTTAAAATATCCTTATATAAAATACTTAAACCGTTTGTATCCGTTCTTTTATTCACTGTCTCATTTACCTTTATAAATATCATTTCGCTTATGTTCCGTTTTAGCCAATTCCCTTCATAGCCCAAAATTTCTACATTATTAAAATCAAAATTGTGATGATGTTCAAAATTATGTGACGCAAGAGCTGTCTTATTTTCGTTTAAAAATATTGACATTTTTGCAATTATTTCTATGTTGTTTAATTCTAGATTCCAAGAACTGCTTGGTCTGTCCTACATAGCACAAATTACATTCACATGGGATTTTATATACCACACCACAACGTTCCTCTTTATTAAGTTTATCTTTTAATTTTGTGTATACACTTTTTACTTTTAACAAATTATAACAAGCTAGTCTCACATTAGTCCACATAAACTATCTGTTAACATCATAATTCATAAGACAACTTAGGCAAGAAAGGGAAACGACAGTATGTGATAGTGTTTACTGTTTTTACATAATTATTTAGTCGTTTAATTGCTTGTTTAAGTTACAACTATTATTTATTATAGGCATATTTAAAAGTTCATTGATTGTATTTACAAAAAATAATTCCAAAAAGCCGTTTTATTGCCTTCACTGGACTTCTCGAAAAAGTTTGGTGAATCGCTACCGCGAGGCATTTTACTAATTCTTTGAAAGTTAAGCCATTCAAAAGTACTTATTACTTAACTACCAATTTAATTGTCTAAAACTTATTTACAAATCACTATCCACAGTTTCACTTTGTCACACAGTAACATCCTACCTATTTACAATTCTTAAAACGAACAGACACTATTGTTTGTTTTTTTTTTTGTAACTTTGTGTTGGTATGTAACGAAGTGTAAATAAATAAATAATATTTACAATAGCACGAGGAACGTACGAAACATGAGAAATATTATATTTACAATTACAGTACTGTAGTACAGCTAGCACAGCAACCAAATTATTATTTAAAAAAAAAAAAAAAAAACGAACGTGCGAACGCCTTGTTGTTCACAAAACAACGCGTACGCGTATAATAATAATAATAGATAGAGTATGCCGACACGTCATAACTCACTGCCAAAATAAATCAAATAACTCACTATTAAACATAGCAGAGCACACAGCGGGTGTACACTTTCCTTGCCACGGAATCATGTATTCAGCAGCCGCTTGTGTTGATTTCCCGTAACGGCCGGCCGCGAGCTTAATCTCAGCGACCGTAAGGAAGAACTCTCACCACACGGTAAGGCCCTCGCATACCGGAATCCAGCCTCCTAGTCGATTGTGCCTGTTTTCTAACAAAAAAAACAATGAACTCACTTCAAAAGTACGGAGTAGCTTACGACCTTGGTTAACGTATGCATCTTGACGCTGTCGATTAGAAAGCTGTCGTTCAGTTTGCGACTACCACGACGGCTCACACTATGATCTCGCTCACGATCTGGCATTGTAACTAAATCGAAACAAATGCTGAATTGGAAGAAAAAAAAAATCTGTTAGCAAAATGAATCACAACTACCCACGTACCCCAAAACAGAACTAAATTCAACAAATAACCGGTAAATAGAATAACGTAAGCACTTGTACACCGATGAGAATGCAACAGAACAACCGAAAAGAACTAAAATATCGGTGTACCCACTAATCACCATGAAATATTGCAACTTACTTGCACACTCAGTAAAAATAGAATTTAAACAAAGAAATCAAAACTCTGAACTAAAAATACAATCAATAGCACCAAAATAACAAATTAAGTGGGTTAAATGGGTTCATCCCACTTCTGAGATGTAGAACAACAGCTGAAAACACTCAAAGGAATAATTAATAATTAATTCTCACTACAAGTCTATAGTTATTTATTCACAACTCACACTTTTAACTACATTAAAACATTATCACACTAATCACTTATACTATACTTATCGAGCAGCAACGCTAGCCGCACAATGATTAAACAATAACTGACTCTTCACTTACAAATTATCGTATTTATAGGACAGCAATCCCGCCAATAGATCACAAAGACGGCGACTGGCCAATCATGAAATTAGTATTAACTATTCGGAAGATGGTGTCTCCATCTATATGCTCTTTCGATACATTAACAAGTAATAATTACAGTAAAACAACATAAACCATCTTATAAAATTAGTAGAAGCATAAATTAAACGATAACAGTATTTATTGAGTAACTATCCTGTAAAACTAAACAATAAAGATACCAACTGACTAATCGTAAATAAATATTAACCATTCGGAAGATGGTGGCGACATCTTTGTACAATTCCGGTGTTAAGCGAATATACGATAAAAGTAATATCAATACAAAATCCAATATTGTAATAATTGTCAGTAAATGCTAACATTATTGTTAAATATTTGACATTTGATTTTTGGTCTGTCTCCCATTTGACCATTTTTGTAATAAGAAAAAAAAAACACTTAATCTGTTACACATTGACCCAAAAAACCTATCTATAAAACGGAATGTTTATAAAAAAAATAAACATAAACAATTCTTGACTTCCCGAACGTAATAAAGCCTTCGTACGTAGGTGTGTTACTGTTACTCTGTAATGCCCGATGCGCCCGCGCATCTATCGATCACGGTTGAGAAATGTATTAAGATGATCTATAGATCGTTTGTGTATCTAGTTCAGTTAGTTACTGCCTCCATTGTCATGTAATTGGAGTATTTTTATCATATAAATGTACTAGCTGTGCCCAGCGGTTTCACCCGATTTAATTTAATTTTTGAGATAAAAACGCACTAAAATATATAGCCTATAGCCTTCCTAGGTAAATAGACTATACTACACGAAAATAAATTTTGAATTCAGACCAGTAGCTCCTGAAATTAGCGCGTTCAAACAAACAAAAAATATAATATGTAGATGCAGGAATGTTTGAAGCCTTTTAATATATCTAATACTTACAAATTATGTACATTACATATTCTGCAACCAAAAACTTAAAAAAAAGTTTTAAAATTTTTAATAGTCTAATAAAAAGAGGTTTTAAATTGTCATAAAAAGGCAGGCCTGCATTTTTCAATATAAGTTTATTTTAGCATACATTTAAAGGAGTTATAGTTTAAAAAATGTTGAATTTTATTGCTTGGCTAGTTTTTACTTAAAAACAACATTTAAAAGCTATTAGCCAAATAAAAGATGAATTATTAGTGAAAACTGGCAAAGTGAAAACTTTAGCTTAATTTAATCGAAGTGATATCTAATTAGTACATGCAAATTATTCTACATTCAATTTAATATGCCATGTTTTTAATTAACAGACATTTTCGGGATTTTCTGTAGAACTTGGCGCTCACTTAGATCTCAATACTTTTTTCGGCGAAGTCCACAAACAACATATTCTTATTATTGAACTTGGCTGTCATTTTTCACATTTATGTTTTTGGTGGGATATGGTTAAGCTAAAATATTTAAAGTAAAATTATAACATGAGAGCTTCACAAAAAATAATACGGTATGAAATTACCCAAATCAGATTAGTTATTATTTATTTATATATTATAATTATTTTATAGTAGCTTGATGAGTAACAAGTAATGTTAATAGCAGTCGACGCCGCGGTCGAGTCACTTGTAAATATTTACATACAACTACTCCCTTACTTTGTCCGTAGTTGTCTAAGTGTTGCTCTCCATTACGGAGCTGTGCGATTTAAAGATATTGTAAGATATATTATTTATTGAAATTATGTTTTTAAATTGATCGGATTATTATTTTATTGCAATCTTCTTTAATGTTAAGGTTTTCCAGTCGGGCTGCTCAAAATTATAGACAAAAATTTTCCTTTAATTCGTATTATTTAAAAAAAATCCTGTTATACTTTATCTCAATAATCAATATTATAAAATCGACATATCTGATTTAAATCACCATGGATGTCGATTATTTGAATAACTGAGGTAGGGCACAGTAAGAAATATCCTAACCAAAATCTGGAGCAGCCCGACTGGGGAAGTACCTCAAGAGTAAGGTGACCAGAGCTCCCGGGGAGAACTGGGGGTAGAGTCGGAAAGGCGCTTGCGATGCTTCTGGTGTTGCAGGCGTCTATAGGCTACGGTGATCGCTTACTATCAGATGAGCCGTAGCCGCTTGTTTGCCGACCAAGTACATATATAAAAAAAAAAATCGTATATCTTCCACCAGTGGACGGTCACTCTAGTCATAGTGACAATGGCAATGACAGTAGACCGGAGTCACCGCTGTAATTGTTAACTCGCCGAGCCGCGTTTACTCGTCGCTCGTGACTTGAATGACAATTTATTGTGATTTTATTATAATGTCACTTGCGAACTAATAATAATATCCTATAATTTATTACATTATATTGCTGTAGTAAAAGGTTAAGTATAGATGCAAGTAAAAGGTAGTAAGTAGGTATAGCTTGTGATAGCAAAAAAAATAATTAAAAATTGTAAGGAGCATTATTAGTTATAACAATTAAAATATTTAAAATATGACTAAGAAAAGTATTTTATTTCTAACTGAGCATTTAAATAATATAGCTTTACTAGTTTCTAAAAGGTCTTTTGCAATTTATTCATCTATAGGAGTATAATTAATTAACTTATTTAGTCATAATTATTTATTTTTATTAAAATAAATAAGGAAATTAATTAATATTCAGTAAACACAGAAAACTGATGGCGATTACGTGTAAGGTTACACGTAATCGCCATCAGTTTTCTGTACTCTAGTGTAAACAATTCAGAAAACTTGCAGGATAAAAACACCCAGATCTAGAAAAACATATGCATGATCGATATACTCGTAGTTAGAGACAAAAACCCGACCGCTAGTGCAACAGTCAGTGCTATTTATGATCACTAGACCAAATAGTCATTTTTCTAATGTTTATGTAATTAATACAAATAGTTTTTTTGTATATAAATAAAAGTTTTTATTTACAGTACATTTTAAGCTTACATAGTTTACCAACAGCGTCATAAGTTAGGTACAAATTCATATTGTCACCTGCGGTCACTTTAGAATTTGTAAGACTGACTCAGTAAGAGCTCGGTGATTCAACTGTGGGAAACATTGTTGTAGAACAGATACCAATTTAAACAAACAATGGAACAAAAGCTTAAAAATAATTTCCGATATTTATAAATCTACTATTCTGTTGGCGCAGTTTGCAGTGACCTTGCTTTCCGCTTCAGGGGCTGTGGGTTCGATTTCCGCCTAGAGGCTCGCTTTAATATAGGTATTTTTATTTACAAAAAAACTCACTCGTTCTAGTAGTTATAATCTTGTTACTAAAAGTTTATTGTTATCTCTATAAATAGAACTATTTCGAAAAATAAAAATCATAGTAAGGCTTTTGTAATATAGGTTATGAAAATAAAGTAATCGTACATACCGTATGATACCGTACATGCCAGTAACTCGCTTAAGATAATGCTGATGTTTAAACGAAGCATTCGTATAATTTGATAATCTCGTCCGTCCAGTTTTGATGGCATTGTTACGTTTTAAACAACCTTGTTTAGAAGATATCTTGTTTATTACAGTATGTACCGTATAAATTGAATTAAAGTTTAGTAAAATATTGTGTAACATATTAATTACACTTTTATAACAGTAAAAAACGTTTTTAAAAACATGTCCTTTCTTTATGTATATAATATTTTTTTTTTATTAATTAGGTATACATGTTATTGAAAAAAAAGCGTAGTATAAAAAATATATTTTAAGAGCTTCTGCTGAAACTACAAACATTTTTATTTAACGAATATATCCTGAAGTGATATCGTACAACAAGATAATATAAGGTATACATGTTATTGAAAAAAAAACGCAACGCGCTTGTGCTAAGCTACGTTAATCGCTTGCCATCAGGCCGTACGCTTGTTTGCCGATCTAGTTGTATAAAATATAAATAATTGTGTTTGCTCGCAAACGAAAAAAAACCGACTTCAATTACATCGACAAGTAATACAACGTAATAAGACGAAAAAATAGTCAAGTAAATACGCGCTATTAAAGATTACTCAAAAAGTTGTAATCAGTTTTCGATCTCTACAAGACAAGTATTAGCTTTCGATTAAAGTAAGAATCATCGAAATCGGTACACCGAGTAAAAAGTTATGCGGTATAATATAACGTAGGTCGACGAAAAAGTAGTCACGTAAATACGCATTATTAGATATAACTCTAAAAGTACTTGTCAGAACTCAATTAAATAAAAATGGGACCACATGACACGCAACACCTTTCAATTAAAACAAAATTGATCGAAATCGGTCCACCCAGTCAAAAGTTCTGAGCTAACATACATAAAAAAAACATACGTGTCCTCCTTTTTTGGAAGTCGGTTAAAAAGACAGACTTTATTGCAAGCGCAGTAGTCACGGGTGCGCTAAGCTAATGTTTATTAAATCAATTACGAAGTTCATTGACTGTACAGTTAGGTACTAATATTAGTTATTAATTTATTACGCTTATAATTATGATCTAACGGTTAGCTTGTTTAGTAATTTTGTAGCGCATATAAAACAGCGTTATATTGTATACGCTTCAGTCTGTAATATCCCACTGCTGGGCATAGGCCTCTTTCCCTATGTAGGTGCAGGATCAGAGTTTAATCCACAACACTGCTCCAATGCGGGTTGGCGGATATATTCAATACTATGAGTAACGATCGCTATCAGGTGTACATGATAACAACAAGACGGCTTAACGTGCTCTCCGAGGCACGGTGGGGAGACCCACAAAGACTGCACAAACTCCCAGACCACGGCAGACATCTGTATACCAATACAAATGTTTTTCATGTTCGAGGATTGAACCCGCAACCGCCAGCGCAACAGTCACAAACCATTGCTGTGACCGTTGCGCCAACGCGTCGTCAGTAAGTATATCTTAGATGTACATAATATGTTGTCTATATATGTACAGGCGTTGTTTCAAATATTTGTTTTAACGTACGCAAATATATGCCCGCGCGGTTGTCGAACTCGGTACTTACAGGAAGCAGATAATAGCTTTTAGACATACCTGTTTAGTGTCTAGAATTTTTTCCTGTGATCACTAATTAATTATATTTTTGTTATATATAAATTATCTCAAAATTATATGTACCTGCTTTTAATTTTTATTATTATTTAAATTACTATATATTTCACGCGTTTACAAACGTTTTGATATTAATGACTATTCTTCCGATATAAGAAGTCATATCGCGACATTAAAAAGCCTACATTCCATGTTAACCATCCAACTGCTGACTTCGAAATACACAGTCCGAAGACGGGCAGCAGCGTCTTCGGTGCGACAAAGCCAGCCCTGCCGTCACCAACCCCCCTGCACAGCGTGGTGACTATGGGCATAACACATGAGTTGACGCCGTTCTTGGCGTGAACTTGGGGAGACCTATGTCCAGCGGTGGACTGCGATAGGCTGAAGTGAAGTGACAACTAGTGATACAGGTCCTAAGATGTACATACATATATACCTACCGGTGGCATGTAGTTTCAAAATTTAAATAGCTAAAGTGTTGTTCAAATTACGTTTTACGTTTTAAAGCGCCCCCCAAACTTTTTTTGCCATAGATGTTATTAACCCCCGCAACCCCCTCTTGTGGGTGGAATTTCGAAAAATCCGTTCTCAGCTGACCTCTACTCGGCGAAAGGAATATTCCTACCATTTCAAGTCTCTACGCCTTATTGTGCCAGAGATATCGTGATGAGTCAATATATGGGTGGAAATCTCTTTTATATACATAGATGAAGCGAAAATAACTTTTACTAAACACAAGATTAACTAAAGTTATTTTTATACGTCTTCGGTTCAGATGCACTGTCCCGTCGCGTGTGGACTTTTGTACCACTTGTATGTTTGTTAAACTTTTCTCAGAAATATACTACACGAGCTCTTTACAATTAAAAGTTCATATAGATTCAAGTTGTGTTGTTGTTGTCAACGAATGTTTTTCTAAGTTTTTTATTGTACATGTAAATTAGATTTAATGTGATGGATAATAAATATCTTATTTATTATATTTTATTTCTTTTCATTATGATAGTTTTCGAAATCGAAAAAAAAAATCGACTTCAATTTCATAAAAAACGTAAGTAGACGAAAAAATAGTTATACCCCGTCCGGCCACTAATTATCTTTTTGACACTTCAAGAAATTTTGACATTAGTGACTGCCTCACACGTTATTTATTCGATTCGAAATAATAATCGATTTTATTTAAGAAGAACTTTCAATCGATTAAATTAATACATTTAGTTTAAAAATATTGTTTATTTATGCGTTTATTCGTTTTTTAATTATAAATGAAATATATAAATAATAAATTAAATGAAATAACAGAGTTATTGCTCTTTAGTCTTGGTTTGCAATTAAATTTCAAGATTTCGACTTAATTCCTTGCAACTTAATCAATCTTGGGGTCATAGATACTATTTTTATTTCCTTTTTTGTATTAAATTTATAGAAACAATAATCACATGACGTAAAATTATTTTTATCATGTGATTGATTTATTATCGATTTATTATTTCAAGAACTGTTTCATAGTCTGTGTTTGTTTGTTATGCACAGGGTACTTCACTCAATTAATCAAATCGTCAATAAAGTATGACATTACAGTAGAATTTTTAGTACGTTATTCCGAAAAAAAAAATAACTGTAATTTATAGGCGTGAGGCGTGAGCTATCAAAAAGATAATAAGTGGCCGGACGGGGTATAAGTAAATACGCGTTCAAGAATCAAAGATTACTCAAAAAATAGTCATTAGATCTCAATTTAATTTAAATGAGACCACGTGTCATGCACCACCTTTCGATTTAAAAAAAAATCATCGATATCGCGACCCAGGCAAAAGTTCTGAGGTAACAAACCTAAAAAAATATAATAGAATTGAGTACCTCCTCCTTTTTTGGAAATCGGTTAAAAAAAGAACTTTAGAGCATTTATTTATATCATCTTTAGGCATCATCATCAGCAGGCATTTATTATCTTATAATTTATTTATTATTCAACAAAAAAAAAACTATATGTAGATAATGTGCATCTACAAAGGATTCGGATTGCTTTGTTCAAGTAGGCTGGGAAGCGCTTATTTACGTACTATTTAATAACTAAGCTTTCTATGTGGTTTCAGTAAAAGCGGATATTTTGATTATTAGATATAGTTTTAAGTTGAACGACTGATTTATAATATTGGCATTGTATGGAGACCTGTTCCTTGCAAGGCCGTTTGGAAGAGCTTATTAAAAGCTAAGTTTATTAAATAGTGATTACATCTAGAATCACTTTAGCCTACCGCAGTCCAGTGCTGGACATAGGCCTCCACAAGTTAGCGCCAAAAATGGCGTGAACTCATGTGTGTTGCCCATAATCACCAGCCTGGGCAGGCGGGTTGGTGACCGCAGGGCTGGCGCCGTCGCACCGAAGACGCTACTGCCCGTCTTCGGCCTGTGTATTTCAAAGCCAGCAATTGGATGGTTATCCCGCCATCCGTCGTCAGCTTTATAAGTTCCAAGGTGGTGATGGCACTGTGTTATCCCTTAGTCGCCTCTTAGGACACCCAAGGGAAGAGAGGGGGTGGCTATATTCTATACTGCCGTAGCCACACAGCTTAACATCTACAATAGAAAAGTAATTTAAATGTTACACAAAAAAACAAAGTGTTAATTAATGATTTATTTCTTTAATTTATCCAGTAAATAAACTAATAAAAACTGTTTATTCGTTACAGTGGCCTACCATGGTCCACCTACCTTATATTTAATTTACAGTTACCGCCGTTTCAAAGAGTAAATTCTGCTAAATTATCCGCAAGGAAATCAAAAGTTAATCTTTTAGAAATCTTTGATATATTACTTAAAATATTACTAATAAGTAATAACTTATTAAAATAAAAGGCTCGTCTTTAACATATTATAAAGTTTTGTTTCATTCCAGGGTTATTTACACGTTTGGAGGCGGGACGCGACATTCTCTGAGGATGAACTAAACGAACTGTTCAACAACATTGAAGATATTTACGCTTTTAATAAGTAAGTCACTTTATTTAATAATAAAAATACATAACACTTTTACTGATGAATAATAATTACATTTTAATCTGAGTAGAAAAAAAAAACAAAAATAATTTATTAACAATCAAAGAAAGATGCACAAAGGCGGTGTTATATGATAGCCATTCCACCCAGACATGCTTATAGGCAAAACAAATCTATAGAATAAAAAAAATAAATGCTTCACAATTACCCGCCCCTAGAAGGACGTGGCCTGTACCTATCAGAGATCCAATAACACAGAAAACATTATAAAATGATCAAATAAGTATCACACCACATCATTTATCACAAATATCTGTATAGCTTCTACAAACATTTGCCATATGCGTAGATCGAACCCGCGACCGCTTGTTAACTAGCCAGTTGCTGTGCCACCATTGCATCAGTGTCATAATCATAAGACATTATGATAATTGGTATTATTCGAAAAATATAAAGTGTTTGATTTTATATTAATAAAATCAACTTCATAGGAAAATTATCTGCCAAACCAAAGTGGAGTAGCGGCGGCGGCGGTTTAAGCTGTACAGAAATGGAGGCTTTTGCCCAGCAGCGGGATAGGTACTTACAGGATATTATTTAGTTCAGACTGACGGAATTCTAAAATATCTCAAATTCCGATTATATTCAAACCCTATATTATCTATACTAATATATAAAGCTGAAGAGTTTGTTTGTTTGTTTGTTTGTTTGTTTGTTTGTTTGTTTGTTTGTTTGTTTGTTTGTTTGTTTGAACGCGGTAATCTCTGGAACTACTGGGCCGATTTGAAAAATTCTTTCAGTGTTAGATAGCCCATTTATCGAGGAAGGCTATAGGCTATGTATCATCACGCTAAGTCCAATAGGAGCGGAGTCCACGCCGACGAAGTCGCGCGCAGAAGCTAGTGTGTTTGTAAAAGTTATAACAATATTACTGACCTTCAAATAGTATTAAACATGTGAACAAAATAAGACCGCAGTAAAATAACAACCCCAACATTACTTATCGTCGAAATTCACGACTAGCTGTTTTACTTTGACATATTGTGGGGGGAGTGTTCTTGAGTCTTTTAATATGTGACATTGAGAGAGGGGGACGAACTTAAAAGATAAAAGAGAAATAAATGAAGGCAAAAATAATAATTACGTTGCTTTTAAAAGACTATTAAATCGACATAATTTTTGTTTTCATTTGTTCAAAGTTACCAATTTTTTCAAACTGTTTTCTTCTACGTAAAGAGTAATAGAGTCTATTTTGTTGTTTACTTATAAAAACTTATCGTACACATAAGTTAAAGACAAGTGATGACCCAAGGCTAGGATTATTCGATTTTAATGAATGAACTACAACTTTTGATTTCATTAATAAGATAAATTAGATGTAACACATGAATAAGATAGTGAACGTAAGTTAGTCGCTGCCTTAATATTTCGTGCCCGGCGGGGTCCTTAATTATCGCTGTAATTTTTTGTTTATAAATACAATGTAAATTATGGTTGTGAAAAAAAAAATAAGTAATAGATAGATGTATAAAATATTTCATTTATCCCCGATGTTAGAGGATTTTTTTTTTCTATAAACAATGTAAATTCGGCCCTGTGTCGAGGGTGTAAACCTAATAGGGTGGCCCTCAATGACGAATGGCGGAGGGTAAGGTTTTTATTAAAGAATTTGCTTGACTGTCTGTACGTGAATGACGCGGGAATAGGGAAATATTTTGATTGTGTCAGATGTTTTTGCTATTTAGTAATCTTACTCGTATTTGTAATCTTTGCATAATTATTATATATTTCTCATATTATAAAAGGAAAATTTATGCAGATTGAGTTGAACCTTGTTATATTATTAAATAGATCAACTCAGATTTAGTATTCAGAACAGAAATTCTAGATTAAGAACGCATATACTACTTTTTGTCATGAAATTGGAGAATAACGGATGAATTTGTGAGGTAATGTAGGTAAATAGGAAATGAAAAAAATCCACGTTTCATTTTAAAGGAATTTAGCTCTTCCAATACGTCACGTAGATCAGTTCGCTATATATTTACGAGTTTGACAATAGATAGGTTCCGCTGGTCGCGTTAATTTGCCTGGACAAAACTAAGCAAAAAGTCGACGTACTGTCAACGCAGTGGTCTCAGTCACTGTCTATTGCGTTAGCAGTTGTGAAATCGACCCCCCTTTAAAGACAAATCTTTGTCTATAATTATATTGAATATGCAATATTAATGTCTGTTGTGGTTAGGCTATGTGTTTTCTTTATTATTGCTTGACCTAGTGGTTGAGCGGGGCACCCAGCAATATTGGCCGCTAATCAGTGCAAAACATAATATACCTATATAATCTAATTTTATAATTAACAATTTTTTTTTTGTAATAGATTCGAAAACATGCATGAGTAATGTATTTTTAAACTTAATAATAAAGTTTTTATTTATTGTATTTATTGCTGTACTAGCTTACCGGATAAATTATGGTGTTACTCGTATTTTGCTCAATGTCAAACTCGCGAATTTAAAATTTAATACGTTACGTTTCTGCTTGATTTACTTAATCTTTCAACAAAGTATGAGAAAATTTAAAAAATAGATGAATTGGTTTAGTCATTCTCTAGTTGTAACTGTAAATTTTGTATAACTATATAAATTACAGTGACAATTAAAAGGTATGTAACGGCTAACGCGAAAGTCCCCGTGTCGGTCGTCGGATCCTATTTCACGCCCAGTTGACTTGATATCCCCTGCGTTCATTTGTTTGTGCACACAGTGTTATATTAATGCACTTTTATCCAAATGCGGTTAACCACACTAGCCTGAGGCCTTTGTCGATTTTCTATTTTATAAACTAGCAACGTTTGCCTTGATTTTGTTGTTAATTTCTAAAAATAAGTTTGTTTTTATTCCTGTTTTTGCATATTATTTTAGAAGTTTCATTAAACTGAATTGATAACTTTTTGTTACCTTTAGGTATATTTAAGACTAGCCGACCCGTGCCCACTTCGTTGGGCGTTATAATCCATTTCACATAAGAAGGGTACGGTGAGATTTGATATGTTCCAATACACTCTCACTATTTTCAGCAAATCAGATAAATATAAATGTTTTAAAATCACCAATTAATTTCTAAGGCTAATAATAATGCTTGATTAGATTGAATTGTTGACACGGCACGTCAGAGGGCGCAGGTTCAAATCCTGCTGAATTAAAATCTTTATATATTTTTATCTTTTTCCTTTTATCTTGTCACTCCTGAATAGTGTAGCTTTCTGTTAGCGAAAGAATTTTCATGATCGGATCAGTATTTGCGAAGATTACCCCGTATATACAAACAAAGTTATAAACTTTACCTCTTTATAATATTAGTATAGATAATCAAGTTGAAAATTTTAAAAAAAAGTTTATGTCAAAAAAATACAACCTTATACATAATTATGTCAATCTTTCGGTACTTGGAAAAATATTTACACACAAAAATAAGGCTATTAGTTACGCATCCATTTAAAACAAGAAAAAAAAACACACGTACCAATTAAAATCTGAGCCTTAGCCTTTCCCACGACCAACAAAAGCCTTATTTTCCATACTTTCATACTAAATTATGGCCTAAACTTTTTGCCTATACAAAACAAAATGCGTAAACGACGCTATTGTTCCCAGTTCCAAGTTTACGATCTTTTACCGCGTACGTGCCACTTACGTGACTTTTAGAACAGTTTGTCGCTTTGTTCACACTTGGACCTGTGGCTATCCAAGGTCTGAGGGCAATAAATCTTAAAATTCCTTTACCCTTCAATCTTCCTAGTCACGTTCGTTGTTGCGAATAAGCGAAGCCTAAATATATTACGAAAATTATTCGAAAACGGGATATTTACCATGTTTATTATTTTCTCTTCGCGGAGCTCGATATCTCTATCTCTATATATATAAAAATGAATCGCTGAACATGTTGCTAAGCGCAAATCTCGAGAGCAGCTGAACCGATTTCGCTAATTCTTTTTTTATAATATTCCTTGAAGTACGAGGATGGTTGATACTTAAGTCAATTTGAACTTTAATACCATACCATAAAGTTTAAGTGTTAGAGGAGGATAGGATAGGAAGGATAAGTATTTTAAAGAATCGACTGTTAGGCGGTACGAAGTTCGCCGGGTCAGCTAGTTTATATTTTATAATTATATCGATCGTAACCATGTTAATCTAAAATCTTATAAAAAAGCCTAAATAATATATTGTTGATAAGATATATTGTTTTCAATTATGGTATTCAATTATAGCATTCGGATCATGGACGTCAAGAATCAATTGAAGTAAAAATCTTAAAAGTACTTTTTAAGGCCAAGAATCTAATTTTTATATGAACGTAAATCCCAGTAACTTTTTCTGGTATATGTACAATATATACAGAATAATCTTGACACTTTATATACATACTAGCGACCCGCCCCGGCTTCGCACGGTTGCAATGCTGATACTAAACATAAAATAAATATTTGCAATGTAAGCGCAAAAAAAAGTGTTTATTTACGGCATCACATTAGAAACTTCTAAAAATATCAGTGTTCCTCTACTATATTATGCATGTATTATACACATAAACCTTCCAATGGAATCACTCTAGGTCAGGGTTTCTTAACCTGTGGTCCATGGACCCCTAAGGGGTCCGTGTTATGAAAGCTGGGGGTCCATGACAAGCTTACTTATGTTGTGAGTAAATATTTTCACTTTGCGCCCTTTGACGGCAATTTACCATTGGCGCGAGCGAGTAGGTAAGTGTCCACGTCTACGATGCGACAATGCGCGATATCAAACGAGCTATGATAGTTCTGATTCCGTATGCAACTACTTATCTCTGTGAAGCAGTGAAAGATGACATGCGCCTTGCGTTATCAAAAAAAGCGCCTCAATTTGATATTCTAATCCAGCATAAGCAGCAGCAACCCGCAACCGTCACATTAATTATTTATATGTAAAGTTTGATTGCAAACAATATAAAAGGTTATTGACTTAAGGCATTGTTGTTTTTTTTTTCGTTTTTTATTTTGGAAAGGGTCCGTGAACTCTTTGAAATTTTCAAAGGGGTCCATGACTGGAAAAAGGTTAAGAAACCCTGCTCTAGGTATTTACTTACTAAAGAAAACCGAATCAAAATCCGTTGCGTAGTTTTAAAGATCTAAGCATACAGACAGCGGGAAGTGACTTTGTTAATACTATGTAATAATAAGGTAACTTTATCGATTCTAAGTCATAGGTTATGTAGACAAATTAGTTATATTTTCGTAAAGTAAATCTTGCAATTAATTTCTATTTTCCAGATCTCTATGCAGCGAACTCAACAGCTGTCGTCTAGACGCGACGTGCATTGCGCGTTGCTTCGTCAACAACACGACTGGCTTCTCAGTCTACACCTCGTATTGCACTGGCTACCCGAGGACGATGGAGAGATTGGCAGCGTTGGCGTCTCGGCCGCAGAGCGCCCGGGAGTTCAGAGAGAGGCAGATCGAGTTGATGCATCCTTTGCCATTGGCGTCCTATCTTTTGAAGCCAGTGCAGAGGATTTTGAAATACCATTTATTACTACAGGTAATTTATAATCATTAAAAAAAATATATATTATTTATTCCAGTCCATCCCATTAACAGTTGGGAGTCATTGGGATGATTTTAGCTAAATATTCAATTATTTGAACCAAGTTTCTGTTTTTTTTTTTCAGAACGTGGTGAAACAATGTGCGTCGTGTGAGACGGAGTACGCGCTCCTGAAGATGACGGGCATCGCGCACCACATCGACGACATGAAGAGACGACACGAACACGCTGTTAGAGTTCAGGTGAGGAATTAAAGAAATCATCACTCATCACTTCAGCCTATCGCAGTCCACTGCTGGACATATTCCTCCAACACACGCATACACAAGTTCTCGCTAAAATGGCGTACACTCATGTGTGTTACCCATAGTCACCACGCTGGGCAGGCGGGTTGGTGACCGCAGGGCTGGCTTTGTCTCCCCAAAGACGCTGCTGCCCGTCTTCGGCCTGTGTATTTCATATTCAGCAGTTGGTTGGTTATCCCGCCATCGGTCGGCTTTTTAAGTTCCAAGGTGGTAGTGGAACTGTGTTATCCCTTAGTCGCCTCTTACGACACCCACGGGAAGAGACGGGGTGGCCATATTCTTTACTGCCGTAACCACACAGCTTAAAGAAATAGGCAGATTTATGTCTTAAATAGTTATGATACTGATATGATGTGTGTTAATAAATTGAATTACAATCGTATATAAAGACAACGTTACAAAATGAACATTGTTCTACCGAACGTACGTATCTATTTCTGATTGACTGTTGTTGAATTTCGATTCTCGATTATTCCTATTTAGCGTCTTTCAGAAGAGAGGTTTTGTAAGTATAGTAAACGTTCCATTTGAAAATAAAATTGACAATTTCTATTTTAGTTAAAAAACTGTCCAATGGTGGTCAGAGCATGAGCAATTAGTACATTGCCATAGCTTTACATTTCATAGATTAATATATTGATTGACCTGTTTGCACATTTGTTGCCCTGCATTCCACATTTGTTGCCCTGCATTCCACTTAAAATGTGTGGTTTCGATTCTGGATGTAATTAATATTAATTTGTAATAATTTTACGTACATTTATCACACAAAAGCGTTTGCTTCTATCAGTCGGCTATTATGTAAAACACAGGATTTGAGTTACCTTAGGAGTAAACGATCAAACACACACACACACACACACACACACACACACATGTGTATTACAAATGTGTATTATGAACACACTTTTATGACTGTGTATCTGTTTTTGGTCGCTGTTGGATGGCTTTATACAGTAGGCATCAATGCAATAATTCTTCATACAGTGATATTTTTTTATTGAAATAAAATATTTCCCATTACAGGAAATCCAGTCGCTATTATACGGATGGAACGGACCTGATTTGACGACTTACGGAGAGTTGTGCGCCGAAGGGACCTTTAGGTATAATTTACTCATATTAAAATCATTACAAAGTACTGATTTGTATTTAGCAATAGTCTAGTGATATGAACACGAGAACAATGAATAGGAAAGGATTCAAACGTTTTTAATGTTTTATTTGCAAATGCTGAATTTTTCAAGACCAAGGATTATATTGAAGAAATTAATGTATTAGGGGCAAAAATTGAGAAACGTTCCGATAATTCGTGTTTTTTTTTATTAATCCACAAAACCGACGACAATAGTTTAATATAGACATATAAAGTAAAGTACAAAGTATGTATGTGATGAGTCTACTAGATGTGGACATAGCATCATCATCATCATCATCATCATTTCAGCCTATCGCAGTCCACTGCTGGACATAGGCCTCCACAAGTTCGCGCCAATAATGGCGTGAACTCATGTGTTTTACCCATAGTCACCACGCTGGGCAGGCGGGTTGGTGACCGCAGGGCTGGCGCCGTCGCACCGAAGACGCTGCTGCCCGTCTTCGGCCTGTGTACTTCAAAGCCAGCAGTTGGATGGTTATCCCGCCATCGGTCGGTTTTTTAAGTTCCAAGGTGGTAGTGAAACTATGTTATCCCTTAGTCGCCTCTTACGACACCCACGGGAAGAGAGGGGGAGGCTAAATTCTATGCCGTAGCCACATAGCATGCATTACAAAAAAAGAAAAAAAACAGGCAACTTACTATTGTGCAAAATAACAAGTTAGGAATATAAAAGTACTAAAACACATGCAATTAAAAAAAAAAAAAAAAAAAAACAAAGTAAACATTTCAATATAAAAAGGGAAAATTCATTACTATAGTAACTTTAAAAATACGGTAAAGCGATCTACATCCCAAATACGGAGTTCATTATACAGCTTATTTTTAATTGTAGGTATACTATCACCGAATATTATCTAAGTATAACGTTTCTCTTACCATTTGCAAAAAACTGCATTATAAAATGAAAAATGATATCCGCGATCCGTCTACGGTCCTTAGTAAGAAAGACGAGCTTCATATTTGAACTTTTAGATTTTTTCAATTTTATCGGAATGAACTTAATAACCCGGGCGCCACACAACTACAATAATATAGTATAGTATATCATGCTGGCAGTCAATAACTCTGTAAAGCTTTAAATCGTCAGCACACAGTTTCATTTTAGAATGTAGTGTTCAATTGTTAATAAAAATTAAGAAGAAAGTGGGACCAAGATGTGAACCCTGTGGCACACCGGATGCTACTTGTATTTTAAGGACTTAAAGCCATTTACAACAACGAGTTGTGAATGATTCTCTAAATAGGATTCGCACCAACGGAGTAAAGAACCGTGAATTCTTATTTACTCAATTTTCAACATGAGAAGTTTATGGATGAACAAGTCAAACGCTTTGCGGAAATCAGTATAGATTGCATGTACCTCACCAGCTGAATTCACTATTTCTGCGATTTTTTTTTTTTTTTTTTTTTTTTTTTTTTTTTATGTTACTAAGTCGACAAACAAGCGTACGGCTCACCTGATGGTAAGTGACTACCGTAGCCTATAGACGCCTGCAACACCAGAAGCGTCGCAAGCGCGTTGCCGACCCTATCCCCAATCCCCCCAGGAGCTCTGGTCACCTTACTCACCAACAGGAACACAATACTGCTTGAAAACAGTATTATTTAGCTGTGGTCTTCTGTAAGGTCGAGGTACTTCCCCAGTCGGGCTGCTCCATATTTTGAGCAGGAAATTTCCTGCTGTGCCCTACCTCAGTTAAAAGCGATATCGGAATATAGCTAAATATGTTAGAGGTCGTAGATTTGCGAGGGCGAAAACAATGATAAACTCATGTTGGATCATGCTATATATCTTATCCTCCATTCTTTTTCTTTTCCCTTATTACATCAATAATCTTAATTACACTTCCAATACAGTTACGAAAAGTAAACGTAAAACTTGTAAAATGGATATTTTTGGATCTCTCAATTGTGTAAAATGTTTTCTAGAGTGTTCGGCGCAAAGGCAATGCGTCACGCCTTTCTCTTCGACAAAATGCTCCTTGTGACCAAGAACAGGGAGGATGGAATCCTTGCTTACAAGTCCCATATTATGGTAAGTTAGCAAATTTTAATAAAGACAAAATAATTTGTAGAGATTTTAGTAAATTTTCAACTAACAGTCTATCTATAAACTCGCAAATAAAAATGTTTGTAAATGCATAACTTCGAAACGACTGCACCAAATTGGATAACTTTGTTATTATGTATTCGTTATTGTTGAGATAATTTTTACTAAAAAAAATGTTGCGGTAGAAAGTTCGCCGGTTAGCTAGTATTTGTATGATATCAGTTTAGGGCTTGTATTAAAGTGTTAATTGGTGACGGCAGTGCAACAACATGATGCTGGTGGAGTCGATCGCGGGCGCGCCGCTGTCGTTCCACGTGATCCCGTGGGACGCGCCGCGCGCTCAGCTCACCCTGCAGGCGCGCTCGCCGCGCCACAAGCGGGAGTGGACCTTGTTGCTGAAGCGGGTAAGTTTATGTCTACCGAAAATAATATTCACAGAGAAAGAGTTAAGAATGTATATATATGGTACGATTAATTGATTTAGCTTTTAATCCAATCGCTCTACTTAAGCCTCTTTATCCATGTAGGAAAAGCGTCGGAGCTAATCTAACACGCTGTTCCTCTGCGAGTTTGAGGACGTATTACCTACTAAGAGAAACGATCAACTTAAGTGATATTTACATGCTCTAAGAGGAAATAAATATTTGTATAAATACAAATATATGTAGTAGAAATTGTATGTTTTATAATCGTAAGCATTTGAGTTTACCGTTTAAGTATTTTAAATAACATTGTATATTTAAATATGTTTGTGCGAGCTGTGTATGTAATAAATAAAGATAGTTGAAAAGCATTTTATTTTATTTTTAGGTAATATTAGAAAACTACAATGCTGTCATTCCATCCCATGCGAGGCAATTGGTTATGGAGCTGGGACAAAATAAAACTGATGGTGAGTTTATTTATGAATTAAACTGACTAAAGTAGGATTACTGCAAAATTAAAAAGTAATATTACGTACGGTTCTGAACTAAAAATATAATGTGCAACTTATGTTTTTGCAGATGATATACTGGCTGAGAAGTCACACAACCTCATAACACAAGCGTCGATGAGAAAACAACTATCAGCGCCTGAATATCTTGAAAAAAGGAAATTAGAGAGAGAAAGAAGAAAATCATTCGAAAATGGAACCAGAGGAAGATTAAAGAAAGCTAATCGAAAATATACCATCAAAAATTCGCGAGATGAAAGCCAAGATTGTGACTGCGTTCAATATTCTGCTGAAAAAGGAACAGACTACACTTGTGATAATTGTTACATCGATCTCTGTTCAGATTGTGAAACAGAAATAGCTAAAGATAAAGTTAAAGATGACAAATGTTCATGTAAAAATGCTCCAACTGATACAAAGGAAAAGTGCCCGGAATGTGATAGGGCGTTACATTATATTGACGCTGGTAGCACTGAACAAATTGAAAGAAATAAATCATCATGCAAATGTTCAGATTTTAAGTCATCTCAAGAGAGTTTTACAAAGGAATTCGGTGGTTCGTTGAAGAAAACTAGGGATTATCACTCGTCTGACAATATTGTCGGTTACACAGATAGTAAGAGTAAAGAAGATTTGACAGAAACTAATAGCGCATCTAATGTTAAAAATATCCAAAAAACCTGCTTAAAATGTGCGAAGATTAAAGAAAATATTCCAGTAACAGATTCTATGACCACTTTACATACAAGAAAATCAAGATGCAATGAGATCGAAAAACACAGGGCCGATACGTTAAGATCAAAGTCTAAAGATGACCCACAAAGATCCAAATTATCAAAAATTGGTACGTGGAGAAGAAAGTCGGAACCAGGTTTACAAAACACGGTTATAATTATGAAAAAATCACAAGATAGTGACAGTGAAAGAACGGATAGCAAAGGAAGTGAAAAAATAGAATTCGAATGTCGAAATTGTGGATCTAATAAAATTACTAAGAAAACCAAAGGCAATGAAGTACCGATCATTTCTGACCCTGAAATAGATAGAAAGAGAGGCACTAACAGTATAGTAAAACCGAATATAGAAATAAAGATGTACAATACTAAAAATATACCAAAGAAAATTTCGAAGATTAAAAAGAATAGAGCGAAGGGATTACGCCTCGGGTCAGACACGACAACACGGTTTTATACAGATTTTTCGACTGATGTATCTACGGAAAACATATTGCACATATCTGAATCAAATGACAGCCTTAATGTTGAAAAATCAAAGATCCAACCGACCCTTAATATTCCAGAAAAGATAAGTAAAGACGAAGACATTGATGAAGAAACGTATAAGAAATTAATAGAAAAGACTGATTCGTTCAAAAAGAACGAATTAGAAAAGGTCAAGTACTTAAATAAACAAAAAGTTATAAATGAAGGAACTGAGACGGAAGATAAATCTCACAACATTTCAGAGCAGCAGGAGGAAGTTCAAGAAAGTTGTGAAGAAATCGAGCAACCTTTAGAAGAAATAATATCACAATTACTAATGCAAAACCGAGAATTCCAAAAGTTACTTAAAAAACAGCAACAAAGAAATACTGCTCAAAGAAGGCATCAACGACTATTAAAGTCTCACTCAAACCCCGATCAAGTCATATTGGCCAAAAACGAACTAACAAAGTTGAAGCCAAAGTACATTCGTCAAATGTCTGAAAACATTGAATTAAATATCAATGAGCATGAAGATCCGGAGCGTAATGCTCATAGTGAAATTGATGACGTGTCTGATGAAGATCATATTTACGAAACATTAAGAATAGAAAACAGAGCTGAAAATAATTTACACGAACTTTGCAATAAAAGTAAAGTAATACAACATAATATACACGTGTCTCGACCTAGAAGATTATCATCCCCGCAGAACACTTCAGAATTAGTTAAAATGCGCGAACCTGAATCAGATTACGTATACTTATCGTTCGATCAAATTAAACGTCGTGAAAGTTTAGATGATGGAATATATGACGTTCCGGTGAAGTCTCCTGAAAAAGTACCAAAAGTCGATAAAAACGTAAATGACTATTACGTTACAATGGATAGTCCAGCAAAGGCGAGTAACGAAGAAAATATTTATGACAATCTTATAGAAGTTTGTCGACGAAAAAAAGATGTTCCAAATACGCTGCCTGGTGAATATTTACCTATGAGTCCCGATCAACAGAGCCCCAACACGCCAGAAATATGGCTGAGTCGTCAAAAAGAACATTTTAACGTTTCTAAAGATAGGAAATCGGGTTCATTACCTAGAAGTTTTCAGGTAGTGACGAGCGGCCAAGAAGATAATAATTTGAGTACATTTAAGTGCAAACCGAACAGTAACAGCAAAACTTATCTGAATAGAGACGGAAAAGTAATGAGTGCTGATCGCCCATTCACAATCGCTTCAGATCAAAGTGAAATTAGCTATGAAGATGTAGAAACATATATGAGTGAAGGAGATATTTTAAAATTTAACAAAAACTCAAAATTGAAAGAAGATGAATGTACACAAAATATCAGTCAGTCCACCTTAGAATTAGAAGAAGAAATTGATCGATGTTATAAGAATAATTTTGAAAAAGTTGACTTAGATGCTAATAAAAATGAAAATCCTCTTAATACATCTCAACCTAACTTAAATGTATCTACGACGTCCTCTTGTGAAGCTTTGACTACTGAGCAAAATGACGGAAAAGCTACAAATGTAGATGTCATACACCCTGAGCACAAAATTTATAAGCCTACAAGTAACGTCTTATCACTGAAAAATGTCCTCAGTCGTTTTAAAAGTCGGACTCCACCTAAAAATAATGATGATGCTGAGATAAATGCGAATGATCAAACTGTAGAAAATTCAAAGACTGATTTAAAGAGTCCGACAAGTGAAAAAAGATCAGCTCTAAACCCAAGAAGTTACTCGAAAAATCTATTGCAAAGATTCAGAAGTATCATCGGCGATGAACAGCCGGATGATAATCAAAATAAATGTGAAATTATTAAAACTAAAAATGAAGACTCTCAAAACATATCAAAAAGTGAAATAAAAGTGATAATAACATCAACAGACAACAGTCCCACAACATCGACTATGGTATATTCGATCAAAACTGATCTACTTAGTAAAAGTGTCTGTGATCATACAACTATGAGTGAAAGTCAGAAAGAGAAAAATAATTTAGAAATTTTATCTCAAAGTTGCGAAAATATTACCCAAAAATCTAATTTACTGCCGAATTACGAAAAAAGCATCAGTATGGTCACAAATGTATCGAGTTCACTAGCAAGTACACCGTCGCCCTCAAAGTCTAATAACAGTTCGTACCAAAGTCTTAATAAATTGCCTGTGTACATGCAAGGCAGCAAACACTTAGGCGCCAGAATAGCCCAGTCGGACTACGTCGATCCAATGACTCTAATGAGTGAAAAGAATGCTCTTAAAAATGTCAATGTGCTAATAAATAAAAACGCTATAAGACCAGACAGTCTTTTTTCTAACTCATCTTTTGTAACATCGTCAAGTGAAAGTACATATCAGGAGAGTCAAATCAAAACAAATACTTCCCAGCAAACTTTAACCGAAAAGACGATAGCATCAAAAGCGAATTCAGATGAAAGCTATTATGAAAAATCATTTGAGAAAATAGAGCAGTTAACAGATGCTGACATGTTTAGAGATTCAGCTGTATATTCTGATCAAGAAGATATTGATGACGCATTTTCAGAAACTAAGACTAAAGTTTTCAATAAAGGTTTGACGCGAGTTGAGAGTATCAAGCGTGAATCGTCCTTCAAAACGAAAAAGACCGTCGTAACAACCAATACTTCTGACAAGAAATGTCCTCAATCTAAAGTAATCACAACAACGAACAAAATTATTCATACGGAAAGCAATCGAAATACAAGTAAAGTAGAAAAAGTTGAAACAGTTGAAAAAAGTGATATCAAACCGAAAGTAGCTCCTCCAGTTCCAATCAAGCCCAAAATAGCGACTGCACCATCTGTTGCAGCGGTACCTCCTAAAATAACAATTACTAAGAACAATTTAAGTAAGAATCAAGAACAATCATCGTCCTCTGAATCTGTCAACACACGGACTATTAAGAGAAATACTAGTTACAAAACATCTTTTGTCAGATCAGATTCTACACCAGTAGCACAAAAAGACAAAACAGATTTAGGAAACCAAATGGTTAAATCTGAAAATAAAACGATAGAAACGAAAGAGACGACCAAAGAGGAGTTAAAGCCACAGGGGAATATACAAATGAAACGCTTAAGCTTCGAAAGAGCTAGTCTTGACTCAGCGACAAGAAAAACAAAACCTATCTTAGAAACCAAACGCCAGTCCATAGAGCAGCCGTCAACGTCTAAATCAGTTTTGGAGAGGCGGTTAGAGATAGAACAAATGACAAAAGTTCAGATAAATAAATCGATGCAGAGTAAAAAACCGGTACAATTAGCTAAACCTAAATCGATTACTACAAAAATGGCGTCATTTGAACGAAGTGTCAGCGAAAACAGGAGTAAAGAACGTAATATCAATACAAATGTCGGTAGTCTAAGGCCGAATATTCCTTTAAATAAAAATAGTGTTAGTGAACAAAGCCCCGATGCAAACGACAATGATCCGAAGGAAAGCTGGGTTAAACAAGTTGTCAATAAATTTCAATGAGCTTATTGAGTGATACTTTTGCATTTACAAAAAAATCCGTCTGATTTTTTACTCCACTTTTTGATATCCACTCTGGTAGTTTTTAAATATTGTTAATTATTATAACATTGTAAATAGCGTTTGTTTTTATCAAATCTCCTCGAGCTTTGATATCTTGTGCCATAGACAAGATAAATAATTTTGGCGGTACGTTATCACAACTGCGCATGAATGTAAACACACATTGTACATACATATTTGTTGATATGCTTATTTTGCTATGTATTTATCCAAAAGTGCCATCTTAAATATATAGAATTAGATAATCTATATATTTACAAAAGATTACGATTCTTGTGCAATGGAATACGATAAAATTTTAAAAGTATTTATTTTTTTAGTATAAGATTTTTTTTAAACTACTAACACCAAAAAGTAGAATTTTTATTTTTAGGTTATGGATTTTTTGCGATTTATGATAAAAGAAATAAAAAATTACATTCCGACATTCAGCACATCAGCCTGTAATGATTTGAAAAATTATGAAGCACATATACCTCAACATACTACGAAGACATATTATGAAGTTGAAAGCAACATACGACAACACATTATGAAGTTGAAAGCTATAATTTTCGATTACTGTACTGAAATTTGTTTTTATTTCAAGAAATACACATGACAGTATTACGCCCACATCAACATAGATAAAAAGACATTTATACGTTGGCAACATTTTATTAATTTTATCGCATCAGAAGACAAGTATACTTAACTCGTTGAGACTGTTAGTACATTAAGTATTATTTCTCGTTTAATGACTATAATTATATTAATGTTACATGTGACTACTAACATTATAATAATAAAAAAATCTCAAAAACGTACTATGTACTCTACTTAACGTCAAATTTTTGTATGCACTTTTAATTATAATATTATGCGGCCTGTATGGAATTTATAATCGATATTATATTTTGTAATATTTTACGAAATTTTTATTATATTTAGAACAGGCTTACATATTCACATATTACATACATATACATATATATAAACACGATAAAATCTATTAACAGTGTTGCCAGATGGGTCTATTAAGCGCCAAAGTGGCTATCTTTCTTACTGAGCGGCGATAATATTTTGTCCGTTGACTACAGGTAGCCAACTCGGCTATAATTTTTTTTTCGTCGGAAATATTAAATTACCTGCTTATTTTTATGTAGAAAAAAAAATATTTAAGATTTTCCGGCTCAGCTATCTCAGCGCCATGATAGGGGCTATCTCGGGGCTACAATCGGCTACATACGCACTAAGGCCCGGCTACTTCGGATAACAAGAACTGGCAACACTGTCTATTAACATATTTATAATATAGTAAAATATATTATAAATATGCCTAAATAATTGCTTCTAGTTAAATTTTTATTGCTTCTATTTTAATAGTATATGTATTAAATAATCGGCACACGTATAAAATAGGCAAAAACTGTAAGAATATTGTCGATGATGGAAACTCATTTTATTAGCATATACGTAAATCTACCTACTTACCTACCTACATGTAAATCTACTCATCGTTCTGCTTTCAATATACTCATAACATTTTATAATAATATACAATATGTGGATATGTAAACACTTTATAAAAATATAACTATTAAAATTAAATGTAATCATGCCTTAAGTTCAAAATAAAGTTTTGCGAATGAAAAATGTTAAAAAAATGTATAATTCATTGAAATTGTGAAATAAAATTGAAATAAAATATGGATTCAACTCTGTAATCATACTGTTTCTGGTCAAAAAAAGTTTTTAAACAAAACATATTAATAATATACATATTATCATAAAGTTAAAGAAAATAAAAGATTTAATACAAGCTATGTCCGCGTGAAATGGTGGCAAAATGTTGGCAAAATGTTGGCAACATTACCCTGTTTTTTCTTTCTCTCTTCTTATCGCTTAGAGGTTGTCTGTTTGCACTGTTAGTGATAAGATCTTTTTTAACAATTTTGGTTTTTTTTTTCCATTTTTCTGTGTGAAATGTATAATTGTACACTATCAAGTATGTTTATTATATGCTAGCTGCCCGGACAGACTTCGTTCTGTCTGTTATGTTTTTCATTTGTTTTTTTTTAGTATATAAAAACCTTCCGTGGGATTTAAGGTACATACAAAAAAAATAAGCCGAATTGGTCGAGCCATTCTCTTTGAATTGTTGAATCACTATTCCAATTCGCCGAGTTCGTGTTCGTACCAGCGCTTCTGTCACCAGTTTTGTCATGGACAGTTTGACGCCATAAATCTGTTTTTTTTATTGAAATTTATTTAAGCTATATTATGATTAAACTTTTTTTTAACTAAGGAATGAGCAATTTTTTAGACTTTTATGACATTAATTATTATTTATTATTGTACATTTTAGAGGAATTTAAAATGTTTTTCATTCGCAATACAGACGAATATCGTACAATTGAAGTTGTGAACGAAAATAACGCATTATGTAGAGTTTGTTAGTATTGTTTATTATTAAGTATTATTAACGCATATTGCCCATATCGAAGTAGACTTTGATAATAATAAAATGATTTTCATAAAAATATACTTACTTTTATTTTATTACCCATTTTTACAACATTCTTATCATAGTTACATTTTTTTTTGTAATATAGTTTTTGGAGGAATCGTACTGAAGCAAAAACAGTAGTTTTGTTTGTTTGCTGGCCTGTATGTTAACCGCACATCAAGCCTAATAGGTAGGGATCCCTAGTACATTTTTTTCACCTGATCAGTATCAAGCTAATTTTTTGGGAGTGGTTACATTTTGATGAGGCGAACAAAAAATTCCTCTTCGAAAACTCTCGATTGTGGTAGCTAAAAGAGATAGTGGGGGGTAGAGCAGCAGTGAGCATCAAATTGATGACCTCGTAAGGTCATCAAAAATTATTACTAACCAGCTGATTTTTTTTTTCTTTTAGTTAGTGATTATCTATATAATTTAAAAGTAATATTGTCCTACAAATTGCGTGGTACGTTATCCCGGTCCTACGCTCACTGCTGCTCTACCCCCCACTATCTCTGTTAGCTACCACAATCGAGAGTTTTCGAAGAGGAATGTTTTGTTCGCCTCATCAAAATGTAGCCACTTCCAAAAAATTAGCTTGATACTGATCAGGTGAAAAAAATGTACTAGGGATCCCTACCTATAAACAAAAGGATTTTAATGACACTTACCTACTCAAATCAAATTAAAGATTGAATTATTGCAAACATCGCCCATATGAAGTATGAAAGTATCTACTACATTCGTATTGTTTTAGAGCACCGGACACGGTATGTCGGGAGGTGCGGGTTCGAATCCCGCTGGATCGAAAGTTTTGATATGATAATAAATAACATTATCTACTACATTGTCATAAATCAAACTACTATGTAACTAATAAATAAATAAATACCTATCTTTATATAACATACACACATGGTCGTCTGTTCTTATGGTAAGCAACTTAATGCTTGTGTTATTGGTAACACCCGGATGATAAAGCTAAATACTTTTTTTAAACTATATTAGTTTAATGCAATATACATAGAAATATCTATACTAATATAAAAAGCTGAAGAGTTTGTTTGTTTGGTTGTTTGTTTGTTTGTTTGAACGCGGTAATCTCTGGAACTACTGGGCCGATTTGAAAAATTCTGTCAGTGTTAGATAGCCCATTTATCGAGGAAGGCTATAGGCTATGTATCATCAGGCTAAGACCAATAGGAGCGGAGTCCACGCCGACGAAGTCGCGCGCAGAAGCTAGTTACATATAAATATATAAATACAAATAATGCACTCAGACTCAGGCGGGAATCGAACCCGCAACCCACGGAGCAGAAAGCAGGGCCACTACAGACTGCGCCAACGAGCTAGTTGACTACATAATATAGGTACCTACATTATTATTACATCACGATTCACGATTCAGCCTGTAATATCCCACTGTTGGGCATAGGCCTCTTCTCCATGTAGGAGAAGGATCGGAGCTTATTCCACCACGCTGCTGCAATGCGAGTTGGCGGATCTATTCCCTACTATGAGTAACGATTGCTATCAGGTGTACATGATAACAACCGTGACCGACGGCTTAACGTGCTCTCCGAGGCACGGTGGGGAGACCCACAAGGACTGCACAAACACCCAGACCACGGCAAGCATCTGTATGGCCAATACAAATGTTGTCGTGTGCGGGAATCGAACCCGCAACCGCCCGCGCAACAGCCACAAACCAGTGCTGTGACCGCTGCGCCAACGCGGCGTCATCGATTTCGTAAATATAATTATTTATTTAATCTATAAAATATAATTTATAAACTCTAAAAATAGAGAAACAGGAAATTTTAAAAATGTCGGGATGAAGTTTAACCTATATGTTATCCTTGATTTTTTAGTTTCATTAAAATCGGTCCAGTAATTTTTGCGTATAAGAGTAACAAACATAGATGCATTCTCACAAACATTCGCATTTATGATTAGTAGGACATAGTTATATTTAAATTCATATTTTTGTCTGTTTTTGTTATGTTGTTTAAACGAACTGAGTATACAAGTTACAAGTTTTTACTTAGTGCAGCTGCCGTTGGTAATAAGTGCCTATGTATAGTTTATTGGAAATAAAGATTATTATTATTATTATTATTATTATTATTATTATTATTATTATTATTATTATATATTTGTCGAATACATACATAATAGTTATTTAACTTTCCTTTTTCGCTATTCATGTATTTCTGTTACGTTCCTCTCACTAGGTTTAATTTCTCTGCAAGAAAGCATACAATGCATATTGTTCATTTCCCTTCGTGCTATAAATCCTTAACAAATAAACTATCATTAAATAACCGTCAAGACTAGCGTACTAATAAAAATCCGCACATCAGCAGTCATGGTGTACCATAACACGCAAGGTCTGTACTAGGCGCGGTGTAGCACGGAGTACGTCGACTCTGAAATATGAACCTTTGTATAATTTTACAATATGAACGAATATTACTACCTACGTATCTATGTACTAGTACTGTTTGAAATACCTAACTACTTTGCATACTTTGTACGAAATATTTACCTACGCGATAGTTTTGTTTGCTCGCAAACGAAAAAAAACCTACTTCAGTTAAGTCGACAAGTAGGTATGACGCAGGTTGTCGGTAAAACAAAAAATACGTCCATTGTTTGGCATAACTCCATTTATTATATTCTTATAATCTTTATCAAATTTAAGTTTAGAACTGTTATAATTTAAACTTCGATTTAGAATATCATAAACCCATTTAAAAGTTATGAGGTGAACACACTTTTAAAAAAATAGAGTCGAATTGAGAAGCTCCTCCTTTTTAACCAACTTCAAAAAAGGAGGAGGTTTCTCAATTCAATCGTATATGTTTTTTATGTGTGTTCGGGGATAACTTCGTCGTTTATCAACCGATTTTGCTAATTATTTTTTGTTAGAAAAGAAATATCCCACTGGTGGTACCATTATAAGGGAACCAGGATCTGATTACGGCATCCCAGAGAAATCGAGGGGAATCTTCGAAAATCTTAGTGGCGACTACTGCGTTTTGTTAGTTTCGTCTGCTTACATTGTATTAGTTAGGTACTTGTCGATGTAATTGAAGTCAATTTTTTTCGTTTACTAGCAAACACAATTATTGAGGTTGGTAACTGGCAAGCATTTAAATTTTCATAATTTCTTCTTTAATCTACGTCTTGTAATGTCGTCGCGTGATGGTGGCCGTATTTTCCCTCCAAAACAACGTAATGGCGGATCTTCAGCACGCTAGACACTACCTGTCACGTAGTGTAGGAGCTTGCTAGAAAGTTTATTTTAAGATTAAATAAAATTATTTAGTTTTAGTACAAGTAGATAAATAAATACCTTTAACGTACACGGTCGTTTGTTCCAAGATAAGCAACTTAATGGCTGCGTTATGGCTAACAGCTTGCTACATTTTGTTTTCGACAAATATATAACACCGTGACTCGAGGCGGAAAACGAACCCATACCCGCGGTGTAAAAAGCAGGTTTACTGCACACTGCGCCAACGGGCTAGTGAAGTCATAAAAATATTTTAATAAAACATTTAATTGTGTCGAATCTTTAATAGGTATATAGGATTAACAAATTGATTGATTTGTCGCTACGTCACAAATTGTCTTGGAATCTGTTTGACTGGTGGCTGAGATAAAAGACTAAAAGTGTAGCTGGCATGTAAGTTACTGATAGGCTGTACCAGCCGAAGGTGAAATAGGTCCTAAGGGCTAGTTTAGGCTGTCGAAAATACTATCAGTATCTTCAGCCTGTAATATCCCACTGCTGGGCATAGGCCTCTTTCCCCGTGTAGGAGAAGGGTCAGAGCTTAATCCACCGCGCTGCTCCAATGCGGCTTGGCGGATATATTCACCACTATGAGTAATGATCGCTATCAGGTGTACATGGCAACAACCGGGACCGACGGCTTAACGTGCTCTCCGAGGCAGACCAACAAGAACTGCATAAACAACCAGACCACGGCAAACATCTGTATGTCCAATACAAATGTTTGTCATGTGCGGGGAACGAAAAAAGCTATCAGTATCCGGGTCCTAATTACAGTTCCTTCAAGTCAAGAGTTAACTGAAATTTTCTAGACGAATAAAATCTAACATGGACCTTTATGGGGCCAAAAACTCTAACGAAAATGTATTCTCTATTTCTCTATATTATTAGTACTTACGCTTTTAGTCTGTGATATTATCTTGTATCGTGATCTAGTGGTAAAAAACAAATTTAGAAAAAAATTATGTTATGGCTGATGTAAAGAAAACAAATGCAAAACGTCCAAACTCTTGGCTTACACATTCCCCATGAAACCGACGTAAAACAAAACCAATACGTTTTCCCGCCTAGCGAGAACGAGACAGAGCACAGGAAGTCTCGACTATTCTTATTTCAAAACTTTGCTTTCCCTACAACCGATTTGACGACATTAACTTATTCGAAATTCGAATCTCCAGTCGCGTGACAGTTTACTTGAAAAAACCCAAAAAAAGTTCTTATATGTATAACAGATACAACAAAGGTTTTGCATCTATGAAATTTTAAAAAAATATTCGTTTTAATTTTTACCGGAAACACTTTCATGTTTCTTTTCCCGAAAATAAAAAAGTATTTACTGGTGAAGCTTCCGGAGCGGTGGTCTGAGTTTTTGTTGCATAAGTGCAAGGCATGGGCTCGACTAGTTTTTTGAACAAGTCTAAGTCTGGTTACAGAGCGAAGAGCGGTTCCAGCGTGGGCTCTGATAAGGAGATGAATGGGAAGCTCAAGAGATCGAAAATACGGTCAGTCTTTTTAATTTAATTTTCGAAACAAGTAGGTTTAAATTTAGAATCAAATTTCACTAGAGTTTTCCATGAATTATATACTTAAAAAATCAACATCAAAATAGCTTTATAGGCTTCAAATAACACCTTCGAATCGACATTTTACAAATTAAAATTTTAAAAGTTATTATTGTTTTTAAAAGTGAAGCTACCACTGATTCGGAACGTAGATTCTGCAGAGAAGAATCGGCGAGAAACTCCGCAGTTACTCTTTTATAAAAATATGTATAAACTGTTTTAATATAAATTTTTAATATCTTCATAATACCTTGCATGAAATTCAGCGTCATTAAGTCCACACATCTTTATCATCTTTATGTAATCCTGCAGCGAACAATAAGCTTTAGCTATAATTTTCTTTCTATACCTACTAATATAATAAAACTGAAGAGTTTGTTTGTTTGTTTGAACGCGCTAATCTCAGGATCTACTGGTCCGATTTGAAAAATTCTTTCAGTGTTAGATAGAACATTTATCGAGGAAGGCTAGATACTATATTATATCATCACGCTAAGACCAATAGGAGCGTAGCACCAATGAGAAATGTTTCAAAATCGGGGTTTTTTTCCTTTTGAGAGCTTCCGCTGCGTAAACGTTTAAAGTTTCGCACAAATCATGTATGACAGAATTGGTCCTATTCCACGGGGACGAAGTCGTGCTCAGAAGCTAGCTTTAAATATCCACCACCACCACCACCACTACAGCCTATCACAGTCCACTGTTGGACATAGGCCTCCATAAGTTCGCGCCCGATATTATGACGCGAACTCATGTGTTTTGCCCATAGTCACCACGCTGGGCAGGCGGGTTGGTGACCGCAGGGCTGGCTTTGTCGCACCGAAGACGCTGCTGCCCGTCTCTGGCCTGTGTATTTCAAAGCCAGCATGGATGGTTATCCCGCCATCGGTCGGCTTTTTAAGTTCCAAGGTGGTAGTGGAACTGTGTCCGCCCGTAGTCGCCTCTTACGACACCCACGGGAAGAGAGGGGCTGGCTACATTCTTTAGTGCCGTAGCCACACAGCACAAAAGCTTTAAATATATTATGTTGAGACAATTGCAAAATTGTTTGTGGGATTTTATTATACGTGCGAATACCATAATTAAGAAATGAGATGTTTAATTTGCGAATTCGGAAACTTTATATTAACCTATATTGTTATAAATATATTGCGACGCAATTGTTAATATGTCTACGTTATGTAAAACTTTCTGCAGGGAGACTCGAGTTCCAAGATCGTAAATGCCGCGAATAGCCCTTTTTGTAAAATAAATACAGTCTCAATATTTTGTAGCATTACCCCACATTAACAGACCGTAAGACATACTATCTAAGTAAGTATACTTATCTGTGATTTTGTTCTAGACAGAATTCTTTTATAGTCTAAACACATTCACGTACCTACTATAATGAGAAACCACAGAAAAACAAATTAGTGCAACTGGCCATTACTTAGAAAAAGTTTTTTGTTTTTAAATAAAAATTTTTTTTGATTATTACCTAATTCATTTTTTATTTTCACTTAGTATATCTCTGTTTATTGATTACCTTGTAGGTACTATATTATAATTTACATGACTTTTTTCATTAAAGTTTATTGGAGTACGTACTCAGCTAAAATTAATTTTACGCAAAGCTATGTCGATTAGAGATAGTGTTATCAAAGTTACATCGACGTTCAATGAATGTTTGTAATGTATTTTTCCATGTTTTTTGTAAAACACTGCTTTCATTATAATTTCAGGACAATCATTTTTTTTTTAGTTTTTAACTCATTTGTACTGGATATAACCATAGTCAGTTGTATTTGTTATAACTAGAATAATCTACTTAAAACTAGAATACTAAGATGCACCAAACCTATTTTAGTATTAAATAGTTCAGCTAGTTATTTTATAATTAATTAAAACAATAAAACTCTAAAATCGAAACATATTGACGCTATTCATATCGGTACTCCAAACTCCAGACACACGAGCGTCAGCGTCACATTTAGCGTCACATTCAGTGTCACTGCTATTTCTTTGTTTCACACATTTTTTTAAGGAAAAAAAAACGTATAATATCCTATGGGCTACGACATAGTTAAATACTGTTCTGGTAACGAAAATATGGATTAGAATTTAATGCGCCACGGCCCACGCTACTGCACTGTAGATTGGCGACTACACAAGTACATGCCTTAGAATTTTCATGACACACTCAGGTTTCTTCATAATACTATCCATGAAGTAGAGCACCAAATGAAATAATAATAAAAAATCCAAAAAAAATTTTAGGTTCAAAAAATATTAAATTTTAAAAGGTTTTGAAAAAAATACCACTAATATTTTTATTAATTACCAGCTATGCCCGCGACTTCGTCCTCGCGGAATTTAACAAAAAAGCTATTGTTCAGTTCGCAGAGTTCTAAAATAAATAAATTTCTAAAATTAAAGTAGCCTAAGTTACTCCTTACTACATCAGCTATCAGCCAGTGAAGTCCCGTCAAAATCGGTCCAGCCATTTCAGAGATTAGCCGGAACAAACAGACAGACAAAAATTGGAAAAAAAAAATGTTATTTTGGTCTATTTACCGTGTACCTATACATCCATAATTATGAATTTATTAAAAAGCGGTTATTTTAATATTAAAAACAGACACTCCAATTTTATTTATTTTTGTAGTAGATTATATTTTTACGATTAATATTTACACAAATCCAGTTAGCATCGGTGGACTTATCTCTATAACGTCTTATATTACCTAATTACTATGAAATAATTTTAATTAACTTAATAATGTATAAATTAAATAATATAAAAAGTCCTTGTTTTTATTACACAAAACAATCAGTTGCCATGACAACCGTATAATCAATACCGAAAACCCCACAAAATCGCCACTCGATCGCAATGCGTCACAGGAGCACTTCGATACTTTGACTTTTTTTACTTTTAAATTTTGACATTTTACTTTTTTTATTTATTTTAAAATGTGACGAAAAAGGTTTTAGTTATGTATAACCAGTACATTTCGTATAGGCGACCGGTGAGGATGAACGAGTACGGTATAAAGAGGATTCCAGATTACACGGAGTTGGCATACAAAGAAGCAGTGTCCAAATTGAAGTATTTTTTGTCGGGGAATTATGCACCTAGCGTAAGTATCTTTATTCTTAATTTTTGTACTACTATAAAATATAAGGGCTTGGAATATCACACTTTTTTTTATTAATTCAAAATAGTGACTCGATTGATTTTCTTATGGTAGGTACTTGTTTAATTAACTGAAGTGAAACATCATTAGAATCGTTGTGATTTGAAACTCAGTGAAACGAATATGCGTCACGATAAAGACATAAGACAGAAACACATAAATGTATAGGAGATAATGAGATGGAATACATTTACATTATACAGTATTTTATATTCTCAGTAAAAAAAATCTCTCGTTGGCTACTTTAGCTTGTTTAAGTGTATTATCTATGGGCTACTTTTCATAAATTTTCACTTCTGCCGCGGGTGAATTGCATTTTTTTATTTTTAAATGATATTTTTAAGAATTTGTAAAAAT
The DNA here is from genome assembly GCA_905220545.2 of Melitaea athalia. Classification (NCBI taxonomy): domain Eukaryota; kingdom Metazoa; phylum Arthropoda; class Insecta; order Lepidoptera; family Nymphalidae; genus Melitaea; species Melitaea athalia. The sequence goes on from HG992204.1 coordinate 5,210,400, forward strand.
TCTACCTATATTTTCAATAAAAACAATATAGGTATAGCCTTATATTGGTGTGTGAATGTGTAAATAGCAGTAAATAAAGTTTTTGTATTAAAATTTGCATGTCGGTGACGCGAACGCACTAGATTTCACCCATCCAAAAAGCGTATAACGCGCACGCACACGGCCGCTGCGCGTGACGTCATGAGCATGTCGGTGACGCGAGCCAATAAGATTTGCCCCTACCAAAAAATGCCCAACGCGACTAAAGAAGTTTTCACTTCAAAATATTTTTTTTATTATACAAGCAAAAAAAAGGTGTGTGTGTCAGCTCCGACACACGACTGGAGTTTACTTCTTCAGATCGACTGTCTAAATATGCACAAAAAAGACTTTATAGTCTAAGAAAAAGAATAATACCATATGAAATCATCAAAATGGTAAATAAATAAATCAAATAACACCATCTATCGATGGCATTATTAGAAAACGTCGTAACCGTCGTAGCCGGTACCGTCGTAAACGTCGTAGCAGATAGATGGCGCACACAAACGTAACGAGGACTAAACTAAAAAAAAAGGTGTGTGTGCGATTCACACACGATAGAAGTGAAACTTCTTTGGCAAACTAATAAATAAAAATAAAAAAACTAATTTAAATTAGCGGCAGCGCGGCGCGCCCTTTCCTGTCGTTTTTTCGTTGCATCCGGTTTGAAATCACAACGATTCTAAAGAAGTTTCACTTTAAAAACTTTTTTACACTATCAGGTCCGTAGTTACGGAGGCTCGGCATCAATCAAGAACGTCGACGAGTCAGACGGCGATCTCGACAAGAGGTACTCGACATCCTACAACACTCTGTCCGAGTACAAGCCGCGTCCGCGCCTGACCGCCAAGTACGCGACATTGTACGCTGACAGCTTGAACAACTACACACCGCCTCAGCCGACTGTTACTAGTACTGGTAGGTGTGATTTATTTTACGAAATGGAACTGCTACATATGTCTATGACAATACTAAAAATTGTGCGTTCGTACTCTTCCACTTTTTCCTGAATTTCTGTCAATAAAGTGTGCCAAAGTCATTTTTGCGTATTTTATATATTTGTAATGGTTCTAAATTAAATTAATTGATATTGTACGCTGGTAGCTCGAATAACTATACGTCGCCTCAGCCAACTGTACTAGTACTGGTAGGTGTGATTACTTTTCGTCGGGGATAGTCTGTGCAGTCCTGCAGGCCACCGTGCCTCGGAGACCACGTTAAGCCGTCGGTCCCGGTTGTTATCATGGACACCTGATAACGATCGTTACTCATAGTAGGGAATATATCCGCCAACCCGCATTGGAGCAGCGTGGCGGATTAAGCTCCGATCCTTCTCCTACATGGGGAAGAGGCCTATGCCCAACAGTGGGATATTACAGGCTGAATCGCGGGGATAGTCTGTATTATTTATTACATACCGGCACTTTTACCTGAATTGTTACCAATAAAGATTGTAGACAATATAGTGGCTTAATATATCTTAGCGGTAGTGCCGCTTAAATATTTATTAATACAATAACAATGTGTCGAGTTTTATAGAAGTATAAACTGTGATTGGGTATATATTCTAGCACCCCAAGTATCTGGTGACCTGACCGGTGGAACAAATCCTGATGTTGTAAATTTCATACAAAAACAAGAAGAGTATATTGAACAACTTGAACGAGAGAGCCAATATTGTAGAGTAAGTGTTTGCATGGAGGTTAACAAATAAAAATAGCCCAATAAGGTTAAGCATATTTTTCTTCTATTCTTACCTTACTACGGGTATACATTATGCCTTAGAATTTGTTCATAGACATGCAAGTACTGAACTAATACTGAAAAAAAGTAAATCTATACTAATATTATAAAGAGATAAAGTTTATAACTTTGTTTGTATATCGGGGGTAATCTTCGCAAATACTGATCCGATCATGAAAATTCTTTCACTAACAAAAAGCTACACTATTCAGGAGTGACATAGGCTATATTTTATTGTAATTGTACAAAAAAATTCAGTAAATAAGAAAAATATATTATCAAAATGACAAAGAAACGAACGCCATCTATCGCTATTTATTAGTCTATTTATTTTATTTATTCTTATTTTAGACTATCGACGACGAAGTTTTTTCGCTTTTTGATAGATGGCGTTGGAGCAACATTTTATTTATAAAGTATGTTATTTGGTTCTGTAATTTAAAATAATAAATACACGATATTATTACGATTTTATACGTCAAATTCTAAACAATGAACCTAATAAAACAGTACTAAGAACTACACAACATAATTGCATCACAAAGATAATTAACGCCCATGAAGTGGGCGCGGGTCGGCTTTGATATATCCGACCACCCATCTATTGAAGTAAAATTGATATGGCTTACTATTAGTGAACTTTGTAATTGTCATCAGTTTCTTAGACTCAGCTCGTTTATTACACTATCTACATTCAAAAATAAAAAATAATACTTGTTTATTTTTTCGTTGTTGATTTAGAACTGGGACATTGTTTGTTAAATTCGGAATGTTCTGTTTACTTCAATATCCTATATCTTTAAAACAAAAATTCACAATACGTCTGTAATAATATTCTAGGATGAGTTAAACAACTTGCTCGGGAAGGTAAAAGAGGTGATATCAGAAAATGAACACTTACACGAGGCTCAGAAGAACAAGCTTATTTCTCGGATGTTCCACACTTATAACGCTGGCTCTGAAACTGATGAACTCGACGACGTGGGAGACAGTACTGGTTTGGACAGTGATAATAAGGTAAATGGAATAATTACGACCAAATATTTACATGCTAAGTTATTTGTTCTAGTTTCTTGTTTTTTGTTAATTGATCTACAAGCTAAAATAGCTCAGAGATAATAGAGAGAAGAGAGAAAAAATTTCGGATGAATTTTATTTCAGTTTTTCATGCCGAATTTATAAGTTGAAAAATATATTTATTTTAACACGGTAAAGCCTTATTTGTGTTATAATTTTTCATTAAACTGTAACAACATTTTAGGTATCGCCATCAAAGACTCGTAGACCAAAGTCTCGGTCTGTGAAACTCGAAGGACCAAATATCGTCTTTGAGTCTCGTATTGCAGAACTGGAGGCACAACTGACTCAAGCTAAAATTGATCTTAAGAAGGTTCAGGTAAGTTGATATTAGATTGTATAATATTGAGTATTTTTGTGTGTGGGTCTAAAATCCTATCATAAATTCTAAATCAATTTTTTTTCAGGATGAAAACAACGAAAACAAACGTAAGCTTGCTAACGGTCTTGTAGATTCCACATGTCTTGATGGTTTTAAAAGACAAATCGATAATTTGCAAAGGTACCTATAATATTTTTTTAGGTTTAGGTGATTAATGCTATTTTTTCTGATATTTCATTAATAATGTTGCGTGTATATGTGAAATGTTATTTTATTTTAGGGATAAGTCAACTTTAGAAGCTCAAATAGCTAAGCTGAAACTAAACTTGGAACAGAAGGAAGGAGACATGGACGGTCGTTATAAGAAAGGATCAGATGTTGTCGAACAACAACTCAGAGAAGAGAGAAACAATTTAGAAATAGAAATACGCAGACTTAAGGTTCAAATAATTATTATTTTGAACCTTTATTATGCAATTTCATTACAATTTAACTTTAATCGCTATTTCGAAAGAAAATATATTCTGCAAGATTTAAGTTTATGAATTGAAGCTAATGTTTGATTAGTATATTATACGGAGTATTTTATTCCTTTTTCAAAAATAAATAGTGTTGCTTTTGTACCATGTCTAAATTCCACGTTTGTTGCAAACACTTTGATACAGCAAGTACAATACTTCACTGATAAAATGCTAACACTTCATCAATCACATCATCACTTCAGCCTACCGCAGTCCACTGCCGGAAATAGACCTCGACAAGTTTGCGCCAAATTGGCGTGAACTCGTGTGTGTTGCACATAGTCACCACGCTGGGCAGGTGGGTTGGTGAACGCAGGGCTGGCTTTGTCACACCGAAGACGCTGCTGCCCGTCCTCGGCCTGTGTATTTGAAAGCCAGCAGTTGTATGGTTATCCCACCATCGGTCGGCTTTTTAAGTTCCAAGGTGTTAGTGGAACTGTGTTATCTCTTTGTCGCCTCTTACGACACCCATGGGAAGAGAGGGTGTGGCTATATATTCTTTACTGCCGTAGCCACACAGCTTACTTCATCAATAAGACCAATGAAATATGACCTCCTACTCACGTCTTTGCGTAGGACAAGTTATAATAATTATACATGAGCTGTCGTGCTCGACTGTATGTGAGACAAGTTAGGTCGCGAGCACACTTCATTACAACCAATAGTACATGACACTTCATCATACAGACCAATGAAGCGTGACCTTCCTCTCCCTACTGCGTGTAGGAGGAGCTGGGTCGCGAGCGCGCCAAGGCGCGGTCGCTGGCGGGCGAGGGCGCACGACGCACGGAACAGCGCTACCTGGAGCACTGCGACGAGCTGCAGCACGACCTCGCCGCGCAGTTCGACAACGTCGCGCGCCTGCAGGTACGGGTCAGCCTGCAACACATAGGAGCAGCGCTGCCTGGAGCACTGCGACGAGCTGCAGCACGACCTCGCCGCGCAGTTCGACAACGTCGCGCGCCTGCAGGTACGGGTCAGCCTGCAACACATAGGAGCAGCGCTGCCTGGAGCACTGCGACGAGCTGCAGCACGACCTCGCCGCGCAGTTCGACAACGTCGCGCGCCTGCAGGTACGGGTCAGCCTGCAACACATAGGAGCAGCGCTGCCTGGAGCACTGCGACGAGCTGCAGCACGACCTCGCCGCGCAGTTCGACAACGTCGCGCGCCTGCAGGTACGGGTCAGCCTGCAACACATAGGAGCAGCGCTACCTGGAGCACTGCGACGAGCTGCAGCACGAGCTCGCCGCGCAGTTCGACAACGTCGCGCGCCTGCAGTTACGAGAGTCCATGTAGGAGAAGGATAAGAGCTTAATCCACCACGCTGCTCCAATGCGGGTTGGCGGTTATATCGTCTACTATGAGTAACGATCACTATCAGGTGTACATGATAACAACCGGGACCGACAGCTTAACGTGCTCTACGACGCACGGTGGGGAGACCCACAAGGACTAACAATCAGACCGGAAAAAATATATTTGTATAAACACAAATGTCCACTCCGAGCGGGAATCGAACCAGCGATTGAGCGACTTGAGTTACTAAGACGAATCTAACGATATTGTTGGGGCCAGTGCCCTGTGCCGATGTGGTTAGGGAAAACTGGATACCCGATGCTGGTAAATAATGGACTGTATTTCTGCTTATTGTGTATATTGGTATAATATAATAAAGGTTACAAAAACTATGGACGGCTTGGCGTCGCGAATGAATAAAAATAGTAGTAATGACGGCTCGGCGTCGTGGATAATGATCGAATGCGTCGCCGCTGCGCTCGCGCTGTCGTCGGTGCGCCCCGCCACCTCCCGTCGCCCGCGCCCCGCGAGCTAGATCAGGAGCCGGCGGTTCACGCGCGAACGTCAGGCGCACACGTACTCCAACATACTCCCCGCGTTGAAGAGTCGTCTTCAATATTTACAGTCGGCAGAGGACATATCATGTTGAAGGCCCGTCTGATTACGCCTTTCCTGGTCCGAATGTCTGCGAAGAGATGAAATTTTGGTGACAGTGATCTGAGACTGCGATACAAACAAGAGAGATCGTCCAATAAGGAGATGAGAAGGTGTCAAAGGACAGAGATCAGAAGGATCGTTGGACAAGGGAGGAAGCGGACGGGACTTTAAAAATCTGCTTGAATTAATTTATGAAACATTCATTGTTTCGTAGTTTAAAACGTAAGTATTAAAACGCGTTCAAGTCAATTATGTTCTATGGATTAAAAGCAAACTCCCCCAAATCAGCGACAAAAGAACATTAGCTATAATAAACATAAAATGTATACCTCCCTCAGTCATGTCTGCCGGTGAGAGCTGCTTGTAATAAATGTAACTGATAAATGCAGTTCAGAACGTAAATTAAATTAAAGTTGCTATGAAAGCTTCCTTCGTCAGGTGCGAAACAAGCTACAAATGCAAATTCCCGGTTGCTAAACACACAAACACACAAATGTAATATTTTATATGTTTGCAATCTTCGCTCTTGATGTGCTATCATTACTGACTGGTATAATTTAAATAAAAAGGGAAATAATATGCTTATTTTGAAAATATTATAAATCTAGAAATTAAGTTACATAATATATAATTTTCTTAAACGAAAAAGAAAACACTGAACACCGTAAAGAGGACATACCAAGTACGTCTGTTCTTAACCTTCGTGAAGCGATATCTGCGGGATAGTCTTTGTAAAGAATATCGCGCTATTTGGCATTTGAGAAACTTTCTTATATCTTTATATAATCTATATTCCAAAAATAAAAATCTGCGTCGAGTTGGAAGAAAATAATACCCTAAGGTCGTGGGTGATTCCTTAAATAGTTTGATTATAGATGGAATATGGAACGACGAGGGTATTTGTATGTTATTTAAATTAACATAAGTAGAAGGAAGAAGTTTAATGACGTTAGGTAAAATTATGCAATCATTGCCGTCCCTATAGTCACTGACAAAATACTCCATTGTAAGAGAGCGTACTTGTGAACTATTAAGAGGTTGATTGGTGATATCAGACATTTGAGTTTTAATTAAAGAAGCATTGAGTAAGTCTGCAGTACCATCTAGCTCATGAAATTCATTTAAATGTTCGACAGTGTTATCTGAATGCATTGAAGAATTGATCGCATGCCTAGAACCAAGACAGTACTGATATTCATCATTAAAATCTGGCAAGACTATGTTAGGAAGTTCAACAACCTTACGCTTGCGTGGATGTGCATCAGAGCAAACCGGAACCAAAGTGTCCCGCGAAGGAAGCAAAATACTCTGGATCAAGGCACGACCGGCAGACACGAGAGAGTAGTACTGGGAATCGAAGGCCTCGCGTTCCTGAGCATCGTCCTCGGGCATATCTAACAACTCGTCCAGCTCACTCTGTAAAGCATTGAAATCATCGTATAAACCTTCAATTTTATCTAAACGCAATTGAAGTTCGATCTGTGTTTGTAATTCATTAATTACTTTACTGTTTGTAAGCGATTTCAAATAATTACTAAAGCCAACAAGCTTCCCCTTAATTATAGTTTGTTTTCCAATTAAATGTTTTATTTGTTTATCACTCATTGCTAATTTTATTAAAATATTAAATATTATTTTCAGTTGTTATATAATTTATTAACAATGAGTAATTTACAACATTATTTTAAAGTTTTAATTTTATTTGTAATTATTGTTTTCATAAGCGAGAAGCAAGAAACTTGTATAGTTTTAGCAAGCAAGAAACAAATTTAACTTCAATTCATTAAATTATAAAAGCAATTTGCTAAAAAAGTAAAAAAAAAAGATATCAAAAGATGAAGAAATAAAATAAAATAAGCAATCGCTATTACAAAATAATAATCACGCGCTTAATATTGTATCTACAATAATATAATGTTGTGCACTTTTATTTTTGAAGTACCGACCTGTAATGAAAAAATTATAAATTTGCAATTTTGTTAAAAAATCAAATTGAATGCGAGCTACAACGAATGAAAATGATGATTTGAGCTATTATTTAATGAATATTAATGATAATGATTGTAAAAAGCGGACGATTAATTTACGTAGGTAGATGTTAAATTTATGGAAATTTAAAAATATAAAAATATTTACGTAAAAATATTATGATTGAATCTTATTTCAATAGAATGATATTGGATGGATTGGATACTCTTGTTACTGATTATGATGATCTAACGAATCTAAAACTACGAAACAATGAGATGAAATAAATTTCAAAATTGTATGAATTGAATGGAAAATGAAAAGATAATGATTGATGAATGATAGGATGAAAATAGGATTATGGAACGATCTCACGTATCCTTTGCGTATGATGATCGCAGCTTCTGTCGTATCCAAGACCTGATGTATTCCTGCCGACTAATGAATTGCTTCTTGTCCGGGAATGTCAGCTATAAGTGCAGCAATGTTCACTCCGGCGAAACAACTTGAACAGGAACAATGCAAGGCGGTGACTTTCGCTCGACCTTTGACGTATCCGTATCGATGGACTATATGCGGCTCGAAGAACCATATGTTGGGGCCAGTGCCCTGTGCCGATGTGGTTAGGGAAAACTGGATACCCGATGCTGGTAAATAATGGACTGTATTTCTGCTTATTGTGTATATTGGTATAATATAATAAAGGTTACAAAAACTATGGACGGCTTGGCGTCGCGAATGAATAAAAATAGTAGTAATGACGGCTCGGCGTCGTGGATAATGATCGAATGCGTCGCCGCTGCGCTCGCGCTGTCGTCGGTGCGCCCCGCCACCTCCCGTCGCCCGCGCCCCGCGAGCTAGATCAGGAGCCGGCGGTTCACGCGCGAACGTCAGGCGCACACGTACTCCAACAGATATCTTCATTTTCTATTTCTGTAGAGCGGTTTAAAAAATATGAGGTAATAAAGAATACTTCGTGCGTACATACAAGATACGCGCGAATATACTTATAACTCTTCTTGGTAGTCCGGTAAAAAAATCACCTACATTGCCTAGGTGCTAGTGAGAATGCAGTAAACTAATACAATTCTTACCAAATTGTACTTGGAGTTCTTCTAGGGTCTATTTTAGAACATCTTTTTTGTTTAATTTTCATAATTAGACATAATTGTGAATATATAATTTTATTAGTTCTGATTATTGTTTACATGTAATTAAAAATATTGTATTTATAAAAAGTATGTTACAATAGATGGAATTGGAACGTCAGCGCCGTGAAGAAAACGACATAAAGAGAGAGTTGTCAATGAAAAATGCTGCTATTGAAGAATTGAAGATGGAACTTAAAAATAAATCTGGTATGTCTTAAAAACATACTATCACTACGTCAAATAGTTACTTAGAAAAAGTGTATATAACAATAGTGCAAGAATACAAGAGTTAACTAACTATTTTTATTATTTAGAATAGTTAAGATTAAAAATGATAATTTTAATTACACTTATGGTAAATTTACATATTTCAGCTTCCCTTCAAGCAGACTTAGCTCAAGCACACGCTGAGAAAGCCTCTCTAGAAGAAGAACTGGCGAGCGCTAGACTTACTATCGAGAGACAACAGCGCCAGTCCAAACATGAAGTTAATCGTCTTAATTCTGAAGTAAGTTTATATATATATATATTGAGATTTTATGCTTTAGTAAAACCGAAATTTAACTTTACAGATAGTTGAAATTATTGGCGTATCGTAATGATATTGCTTAAAAGCTTTGGATTGTGTTCTATTGCTATGGTAGTTGCTAGCGAACATAACTGAGGTGCTAGGAATAAGTAATGTTAGATTTTTCAAAGGCAGCATTTGTTTAGCTTGCGATTTGACGAAAACGTTAGAATAAGACAAGAAATATATCATAGCCATCATCAAACGCTTCTCATTTTAAAGATTCAATCGCTCCGCCAACGTTTGGATAGAGCTGATGCAGACTTGGTACATTCACGCCGCGAGAACTTGCGTCTCTCGGAACAGATATCCAATCTTGAAAAAGAGGTAAAATAATGCTAATAACAATCAAAGTAACAAAAACACTATGACAAATAAACTAAATCATGTTTTATCATTATATTGAATTTCCTCAGATTAATATGAAAAATTTGACGCCAATATCTCCAGAGAAGAACAAGAAAGAATTGTCGTCAATGCTGGAGTCCATGGAAAACAAGCATGGTAAGCCAAACTACTATGATTAAATGTTAGATGTCTATGCCTGAAACTTGCCTAACGCTATTAAAATATTCATCTTAATAACTGTTTTTTTTTATCTATGTCAACATTTGGAACTAAAACATATGCTCAAAATTCATCGATTTCTTCATTTCATGGGTAAACTATTGATGTTTTGAAAGACAATAGTTTGTCATCGCCATTAAATTTCAATTCGACACTTCAAAACATTTATATTTTACCCCTTTCTGTATTGCGCTTGCATGAATCATATAGTTTGGAAAGGGCTTCTTTCTTAACTTCAATAGTTTATTCATCAGATTGTTTATAATATCAAGTTTTACATCAAACTATGTGAATAAGTTTAGGATATCATTTTGAATTATACATACAATATTCTTGTACACATTTCCACTTGACTTTTCGAGTTTTTTATTTGACTTTGTAATTTATAAAGGGTTTAGTGAATAAATTTGGTTCTGCAGCTAAGACCGTGGCTGAGTTGGAGTCCATGATTCATTCACAAAACAGTCTGATGGAGAAACTCACCAGCGAATGTCGTTTGCTTACAGACAAGCTCGACGACGCAAATCGTAGGCACAAGTACGACCTGTTTTCAACTATAATTGCATGATATTGAATTAAAAATTTCTCAATTTCTTAAATGCTTTTAAAATCATAAAATATTTGTAATTTGTCGTCATTGCCCATTAATTCTAATTCTTAAACCTAACATTGTGACTAACGCTGCATCGTCTAAGCAATGGAATAGAAGTGTACGCGTTGGCTCAATGTGAGGTAGAACTTGATAATATCCTAACGTCGTGCTGTGTTTTTATTGGTGGCAGGCAGAGCGCAGAGTCGCGGCCGTTCAGACGAACCAATCAGAACACAGCGCGACCGTTCAAGATCACGAGATTCGCAACAAGCGAGCCACCGAACCCAGCGCCGCGTAAAAGAGTCCGATTCGTCGAATAATTACCCAGTCATTGTTGGCCCATTAACGACAAATCAGGATCTCTCAAGCGTACGCGGCGAGAAGATATACAATTTACCACTGATGATTCAACAGCCCTTTTTACGGGAGAAAAAGGAGCCAATAAAAGTTGATATCAGTGTCAAGTTGATACCGAAGCCGAGAAAAAAGGAAAGAAAGAGGCGAGAGGTGCAGGTCGAGGAATTAGTTTCTCCAAATAGAAATAAGGGTGTTAAAAATTGTATAAGTATGGAAGTTACAGATAATAATGTTAATATTATAAATGAATCGGTAGAAGTTATTGAGAATACAGATAAAGAAAGTACAAGTAAAAATAATAACATTGAGCAGAAAAGCGTAAAAGAGGAACAAATTGAAAAGGATACAGATGTTGAACACTTAGTATTAGATGATATTGTTTCCAGTGATGAGTTACATGAAGAAAAAATAAACGAAGCCGTTGCCTTAGAAAACAACAACGTAAAAGATTTAAAAGATGAAACTGTTTCCTCTGAAGTGGTTAATTTACCGACCGAAACCGCAGAGGTCAATTTAGATAATGTCGAATAGGAGAAATAAATAGAGATATTCGTTGTGTTATAAATTAATGTAGTTTGGACTTTTTGTACTTTGTCTGTTATAATATGCTTAACTTATCGCTTTTTATGGAAAAAAACTTTATATATGTTTAGATATCCTGTGTGCAATAGATTGTATTAGTGCCTTACATGTTAAATGTTATTAATATTTGTATGTCTTGTTTGTTACGTTTTAATTCATTATTTGACGGCATTTCAGTTTTTATAAGCTCACGTTTTGTATTCAGTGTTAAAGTTTTAGATTAAATGGGTAATGATAACAATTATCAATAGATCGCAATAAATCATTATAGCCAAATATTGAGTTATTTTTAATAATTTAGCTTAAATGAAATTAGACAACTGTTGATCGTTAAATCAGTTTTGTTCGGTTTTATACTGTAATTTTCAGAACTCAAAAATTTGTGAATAATATTTACTTGAACTATGGACATTGTCTAATTTAAAGAACCAACGCTTAAAATTAGTTTAAACACTCGTTCACCCGAAACACTCTATTTCAGAATGGAAAAAACACAGCTGCTTTGCAGAAACTCTGAACTTATGAGAAAACTTAGAAATTTGTGGTCTTCTCATAAGAAATACTGCACGACCACCATAGCACCGTATCGGAGTTACACTCCATTGAGTGGATATCCCAGTAGCTCATCATTTGACTTAGATCGCACTTATTTGACCTCAACGCCTTATACGAATAGGAATAGATTTAGAGGAACTAATGGATTTAGATATACGGGTACTGCAAACGATGAAATTAATAACCTTAGCAATAATTTTAGCGATATTTCAATCGACAAAATTATTGATTCTGATGATGAACCTACCAAGGTAAGCAGAGAAAAACAATAGCAATGTTTTGGTAATAAAATATTTGAAAATATTGTTTGTTTCATACGCATGATGTAGCAGTTAAATAGTGTTGCACTAAGCTTTTCGTAACAGCATTGCACAATAATATTTAGTTTTCTAAAACATTTAATGAATGTATACATTCAATATCATTTCAAAGCCATAATTTTTTTAAAGTTTGAAAACAATATTGTTGAAGAAAAATTATACTTTTTAACTATACTTACAAATAAGTTCATTAATGTATTTTATTGGCAAGGTGCGAAGTCATGGTGGAGGTAAGCCGAATCGACACAAGCGTACGCAGTGGTGAATTTTTGAACTAAACGGAGATGTTTTATGACTCTGTCGTATATAATACACGTAAACATTTTAATTTTTTATCAATAATAAAATTTTAATAAAATGAGCAACCGGAGTTGCTGTGTCATTAATTGTGGAAATACTAGCAGAAAGAGTGAGTGTAAATTTTATACATTTCCAACTGAGAAATGGAAAATAAATCAAAGAAAAAAGTGGATAGTAGCAGTAAGACGGCGAAAGTAAGTAGTATCATAACCTTAATTTCAGTATTAATAATAAAAGAGTATAACAGGCATTTGGAAACTGGTAAATGTTGTTGACACAATAATATATTATCTAAATTAGTAATTTGAAATATAAATGTTTTAACTTGTGGAATTTATCAAAATTTAATAAACTATTGTATGTATTTTATTAAGAATTTCATATAAATAATGAAAAATATTTTGCTACTCTTTAGATTAAACAACGTATTTATTAAATTTAAAAAATTTAGGTACTAATTTGGAACTCAATTCGATGATTTACTGCTTGAAACCCAGTTTTGATGATGACATCCATGTTTTCGTAACAACTTAAATAAAAAAATATTAAATTAAAAAAATTAATATTTTACGTTATCTTCAAGATTCAGCTATTACATTATCTTTTTATTTTTATTCTTTACTTTTACCTTTACAATTATAATTATACTCTTTGTTTCCTTTTAGTTTTGTTAAAATTAATTTTACAACTCATATTATGTACTCAGCTATGCTTTAGAAATTAGAATTGACCACAGATTACACACAGATAGTATAAAACTATAAAGCTAGCTAGAATTGACTTAATCTAATCATGTAAATATTACCTAAATAATTTGTTTATCAATGATACTTACGTTTTTTTTAAGAGATTTAATTCAATATAAAATAGCACGTAATTTCGTCAGATCGTCACTACATTTTTTTCACATATTGATAGTTATTTTAACAATAAAAAAATAGTTATTGTCAAATATCATTAATATACTGCCAATCACAGATTATATCTGCCAATACTGTCCCCTTTTAGTTCATACCTCGAGTGGCGCTACCGTCACGCACCTAGCCAATATGTTTTGAAGTGCTGCATGTATTTGTTGCACTCAAGCGTGTGTGTGTTACCACGAGTGTGTGTGTGTATTCAGGAAAGAACTGGCAACTCTGCAGCGTCAAGTAGAGCATCTCGGACAATCCCTGCAGTCATCATACTCGCACCCACCTAGTAATAACCAAGGTATGAACGTATAGCCAAATTATGGTAGCCAAATTGAAAGGGATATTGATAAAACTCATCTGGATTCTATAGAAACATTTAATTTAGGTTGTTCGTACCAAACAAGATGTTCGTACCTTTTTTGGGGTAACTTTTCTATTATAATTTTTCTTTATACTGAAAATGATTGTGATTATTGCATTCAAAATCAATTGATTAAGTCGGTCTTGCCTATAGAGAGAAATAGAAATACTACATAATATTATGAACAATATTTGTTTTTTATTTATACGGTAAATAAAACAATAAAGGTAATTTCAGTTTCCTGTCAAAATTTTGTAAATATTATTTTAAGAGATGACGTCATGCATATTACATATGTGACTTTTTGTTATTACACAATAATTATATAAATTAGTGTATACAGTGTGTTTGATTTCTAACTACGTTCCTACAAATGAAGAGTTCTGTAGGTGTAATAGATCAAGTTCCGTGTGAAAAAAAATCCTAGCAAATTTTTAAATTTGACTGTTTAAATTGAGGAGCTACTTTGATAGACTCGTTACGCATGATACCTTTCGGGAGCGCGTAAGTACGCCTATAATTTACAATTAAAAATACTACAAGAAAAGGTATTAGTTTCCATAAGCGGTTCTTTAGTTGCATGCGGCAGTTAGTATTAATATTTCACTTAAAATAATTGAAAAATAGCATTGGATGGTTATGCAGAAATGCGTTGCCAGAGTAGGTCGCATTTTAAGAAAAAGATTAAAATTAAAAAAGGACTCGGAACTTTTTTCACGTGGAACGTGGTCTATAACACCTACTGAATCCCCTATTTAAAAGAACGTACTTAGGTCTTGAACAGCCTTTAAAAGAATCCTACGACCTAACATACAGATTGTATTCATTGAAAATATTCAAACACTTTCAGCACCTTCCTCGCACACAACCGAAGCCAACAGAATATCTCACCTCCCTCCCGGAGCCGGATCAGACTATACCAGAACTGAGTCCACCGGAGACGCCACGTTCGCAGAAAACGATGACGTCAGAAACATCGCTAGAGACTACGAAACAACAGGAAATATAAACATACAAGATCACTCGAACACACACTCGAACAATGGTAACATAAATAACTCATCAAACGCACAAAACACGCCAAAACAAAAACTTGTAACTAATGGACAGAACGGTAAACATGCAAATGTTGAAAGAAGGATGTCAAAACAAAATTCACGTGATTCAAATAACCAAGATGAGAAAGTTCTACGAAAACAATCATCAAAAGAAATTACTCAACCTGAAGATCATATGGAAAATGATAGAACAAAAGTTACATCGCAAATCGAAAATAATGAAGAGTTTGACACAGATCAAAGAGAAAATATTGTTTCAGAAACAACACAACCAGTTGAGTATCAAACTGGTAACGATCAGCCTATACAACAATCAGAAGAATATGCAAATCAAAATTATAGTGACGAAAATTATCCAAATCAAGAACAAAATTACGACCAACCGCAATATACAGAGCAATTTGAAAATTACGAACAGTATCCTGAGCAATACACCGATCCTAATGCTCAGCAGTATGCTGATCCTAATGCTCAACAATATGCCGATCCTAATGATCAGCAATACGTTGATCCTAACGCTCAGGAATATACTGATCCAAATGCTCAATACGAAGGCCAATACGAAAATTATACGACAGATGAAAATTACACTGAACAAGCATATGATAACACTCAATATAACCAAGAATACGCAACTGAAGCTGAATATCCTGAAACGGCTACAGAACAAACAATTGAGACAAATGAGAACACTCCCAACGAAAATATAGTTAGCCAAAGTTAGCATAGTGTTAAATAAGTTATTTTACGTGCAATATTTGTTATTTTAGCTTCTATTTAGTTGTGATTTATCAAAGCTTTTGGTGTTAGACCTAAAGAATGTTTAATAAATGTATTTTAGATAACGCTAATTTTTTTTTAGATGTCGTTATATATTTCGTTATATTCCTAATGATACTAATACATTTTAGATGGATTATGAAATAGATTACATCATGTAAAAGGAATAACCAAATAATATATAAATGTTTAAAATTAATCTCAGTTCGAATATTATTTATAGAAGATATTATAATTCTATCCTCAAAATTTTTTTTTGGAAATTCCAGTAATAAAAATTATAGCCAACAAAAGTTGTATCATTACTTAAAAGTTACATTATAATTGAGGCAAAATTTAAATCCTTTTGAAAACATTTATATCTATTGCTCTTTTTCCTTCAAATGTTGAACAAAGGTAATCATAAGTCATAACATATTCAAGGGCGGATCCAGCTTCGACGCCAGGGGGGGGGGGCACAGTCGTGGTCAAGGCGCCAGAGGGGGGGGGGGGGGTCACATAGTCGTGGCCAAGCCACAAGAAGCTATAATTTAATTTTGATAATGATAGATACAGGTAAAAAGTAGGTATTTTATTAATGTAATATGTTAGTACTGTACTTAAAAATATCTATATTGTGACAAAAATCTTGTTTAACAATTTAATTAGTGGTCCACCTAGGTCCTGGACCCAGCCCTGGGGGGGGGTCATGACCCCAAGAAACCCCTCCCCTGGATCCGCCATTGAACACATTATTATTTAACACCCACCAGCGCATCTCAGCATTTGTCTCGACTCTCGAGTCACATAAGTACAAGATTGATCACAACTTTACTCAAAGTGAACCTATTTTAAACCTTAGAATTTTAAATTCGACGGTGTAAGCCTAGCTCTGTCTATTTGGGCTCATTAGAGAAAAAAAATATATTATTAACTGAATAAACGAGAACATTTTACCTCAAAAAGTAAGGGAATACCGGACCAGGAAAAAACATTAAACTACAAATAATAATAGTTTCGCTCAGACTAAAACTACTACCTATAAATTAAAATTTTATTGGTTAAATATTAATAATATACAGGTTTTTTTTTTTTTGGAATAACGCAAAATTAAATACATGTGAAATATTGATTAGGCACTCGACGAAAAAACAATAATTAACACATTGTCGATTTAATCAAGATAAATTAACCTTGCAATATGATTTAGGTATATTTTTTTCATTCGTAAAGACAAAGTGATTAATTATAATGATTTTTTTAATCATTTTACTGGCATTAAATATGATAAATTGTATAAATGCAGCGGTAAGTTCTAATTTATTAAGAAAATTATTTGAATAGATACATTATCTATAGATACTATTATATAATAAAGCTGAAGAGGTTGTTTGTTTGATTGTTTGTTTGTATGTTTGAACGCACTAATCTCAGGATCTACTGGTCCGATTTGAAAAATTCTTTCAGTGTTAGATAGCTCCTTTATCGAGGAAGGCTACAGGCTATAATTATATCATCACGCTCAGGCCGATAGGAGAGTTGCACCAAGAAAGAATGTTTCAAAATCGTGGTTTTTTTTCCTTTTGAGAGCTTCCGCTGCGTAAACGGTTAAAGTTTCGCACAAATCATGTATGACATAATTGGTCCTATTCCACGGGGACGAAGTCGCGCGTAGAAGCTAGTACCATATAATTTGCAAATCTCCGTCTGCTAGTCATACCTATTGAGGTGAAATATTGGATCTTATTTTGTCACCATGCATTGCAGATTGAAAAATTTGTTTAGATTCTCAACTATTCCACTAACCATCCATCCATCAGCCTTTAGAAGTCCACTGCTGGACGCAGGCCTCCCCTAATGTTCGCCACTCCATCCGGTCCTGTTTCCTCTGAATCCAGCGGCTTCCCGTTGTCTTTTTTAGGTTGTCGGTTCGCTACATTAAATTATAAATAATTAATACTTTTAGGAAACCACGAAATATGAAAAAGTTAAGGTGAGTACATTACTTCTACGTAGGTATATGTATAGTTTAGTAATTACTTAGACACAAAAAATACATTTCTACACTATTAATATTATAAAGAGGAAATATTTGATTGTTTGTTTGCATTGAATAGGCTCCGAAACTACTGGACCTGAAACCTGAAACTACTGGATGTGAAAAATTCTTTCACTTTTGGGAAGCTGCACAATCCGCGGTTGACATGGGCTATATCATATTTTCAAAAAAATTAGGGAAAAAAATATTTTAAAATGTTTGTTAAATACCTGTGTGAAGCCGAGGGGGGATGCTAGACATTAATAATGTTCTGAGTGTGCAACAGAATTAAATAAAATATAGTTGCAACAACGAAAACGAATACTGTAATTTATTTTTTATTTTATTTTTAATTTCTATCATTTTATTTGAAATAATTGGAATGTACAAAATGTATGTTCTCTTTGTACTTTCATAGATATATTATTTATTTTCTAGCATAACACAACACAACACATACAATATATACACTCGTATAAAATGGAGGTTTTGACTAGCTCGTTGGCGCAGTTTGTAATGACCCTGCTTTCTGTCGCGGGTTCGATAATTCGATTCCCGCCTGAGTCTGGGTGTTATGTTTGTATTTATATGTGTAATATTTCAATATATATTTATCGAAAAAAAAGTATTTAGCTATATCAGTCGGCTGTTACCTGTAACACAAGCATTAAGTTGCTTACCATAGGAATTAGGAACAGACGACCGTGTGTGTATGTTATAATATAATTTATTTATTTAAAAAAAATTGTTTTAAAATTTTCGCCATCACTATCAATTATAGTTGACGACTTGTTGGCGCAACGGTCACAGCACTGGTTTGTGGCTGTTGCGCTGGCGCTTGGCGCGTGTGGTCTGGGTGTTTGTGCAGTCCTTGTGGGTCTCCCCACCGTGCCTCGGTTTGCACGTTAAGCCATCGGTCCCGGTTGTTATCATGTACACCTGGTAGCGATCGTTACTCATAGTAGGGAATATATCCGCCACCCGCATTGGAGCAGCGCGGATTAAGTTCTGACCCTTCTCCTACATAGGAAAAGAGGCATATTATGCCCAGCGGTGTGATATTACAGGCTGAAGCGTAGCGTAAGCATACCAATTATAGTTATACAAGACATACCGGGATTGTCATTTTAAAACTGCCGTTATTTCGGTGACGACTATGCTAACGAACTGCTCGGTCGACACAATATCATGTGTCATGTCATAAGTGAATTAACTCATCGGGAGTTTCAAAATGAAAATCGCGGTAAGTCTCTTATAAGTAAACGTCCAAAAAGTACGACTATATTTAATGATAGTGTGTACATATTAAAAGTGTATTTTAGGTCCAACCTTTATCAACCCTAGCGTCCATCTCTCCAAGTGTAAGTAAATAAACTCTGCTATCTATAAGGTGTTCGACTCCTAGCTGCGTTCCTTCAAATGGGACCTCCCATTCTCACAAAACCGGGATCATGCAGAACGAGCCTATCAAAGTGACAAGTCTATTTAAACAGTCAAATTTAAAAATGGGCTAGAAGTGTTTTCACTTGAAACGTCTTGAAAACGTTGATCTATTACACTTACAGAACACCCCATTTGAAGGAACGCTATTAGGAGTCGGACACCTGTAGTGCTATTCTGTAAGAACATTTTCGTGTCTCGACAGCGGAATCCGCGGTGAGAAATCAAATTCGTATTCTCTAAAACTCGACAGTCGCG
Organism: Melitaea athalia; assembly: GCA_905220545.2. NCBI lineage: Eukaryota > Metazoa > Arthropoda > Insecta > Lepidoptera > Nymphalidae > Melitaea > Melitaea athalia. The sequence continues at coordinate 5,229,826 of HG992204.1, forward strand.
GTAGCGCCACACTGGTGAGTGTAGCGACGAGTCGAACCCTGTTGCGTGAGAAAGTTGACATTAATAGTATGAGTAGGTTTGAGTATGAGTATCGGTATTCTGTGTTTACAGAATTCCAAATCAAGGTCAAGTGGGTTTGCTTTCGAAGTGAGGTCTGTCACTCAGGTGAAGCTCGATATCGAAATGGTTTTTTACAGAATAGCACTACTGTATATACAATAATGAATCGCCGAGCTCAGCGTTACTGTTTCACATGATTTCACTCCTCTTTTTTTCATTTTTTTTATGGTACTAGGTCGGCAAACAAGCATACGTCTCACCTGATGGTAAGCAATTACCGTAGCCTAGAGACGCCTGCAACACCAGAGTCATTGCAGGCGCGTTGCCGACCCTATCCCCAATCCCCCCAGGAGCTCTGGTCACCTTACTCACCAACAGGAACACAACACTACTTGTATACAGTATTATTTAGCTGTGATCTTCTGTAAGGTCAAGGTACTGCCCCAGTCGGGCTGCTCCATATTTTGAGCAGGAAATTTCCTGCATTTCATACCACAGGCCGTACAAAAGAGTAAACTCGAAAAATATAGAAAATAATCTTTTAAGTTGAGACTTGTGAGCAGTGAGCTGCTGAATCTATCGTAACCTGTGTGCAGGCGTGCAGCCATGTAGGCCTACATTGTGTTCTTATTGTAAGAAGACCATCTTAAACAGTTTAAATCAAGTTCTTCTATTCTTATTTTAACTTACGAAAACTAGTAATTTATTAAGCTTCTTATATTTTATCAGACAAATTAAGTAACTAATTATTGATATCTAACAAGGATTTTATAAAAATCCATTTTCTTACAGGTAAAAACTTTAGGAACACTGTCTACGGTATCATCAAGTGTAGTATGTATTATTATTTCTGGGATATTATTTATTTTAGTCATATTTAACAACATGGATATTGAGTGCTGAGATATTGATGGATACGGACGCGCAGCTAGTAATCACTTTATGAGCACATTTTTACACGTCAACCTTAGCCACCTCATCGTATGCCGCCACAAATGTATGTCTACTAGTACTACTGATTTTAGTTTAGCGCTGAGCGCGCGCTGACCATCTTCACTGACGGCTGAAATATATGAACTTCAAGGAAGCGTTTCTGAATAACGAGTAGTTGTCAGCGCTGACTGTGGTCGGAGCTGACGGTTCAGCAGCAGTACGCGTGGAGCGTTGGCACCGCGTAGCCGTCAGCGCTGACTCCGTTAATCTCATGCATGCATCTCATGCTCCGTATAATTTGTAAATGCATTCCAGCGGTCTGCATGAGCTTAGCGAGCGTGACTCTAAAAACACATTTGTGCTTGTGCAGTATGTTTTCTGACCACCGATACAATAGTATATTTTAATAGAAGCCGATCAGAATTGGTATCAGGAATTGCTGCTCAAACTAAATATCTAAGCAGGGCCGGATTTAGGGGAGGGCCACCGGGGCTACAGCCTCGGGCCTCCACAAAAGAGGGGAGAGACCCACAAATCACAATAGAGACTTCAGAAAAAAATTCAAATTCATTTGTTGCCCTAAATCTGGCACTGTATATAAGTATATAAGTAGTTGTATATAATTCAAAAATGTAGGATGGTTAAATTTTACAGGCTAAGATTTCAACGACTTCATCACCAGTCATCATAAGTGTGAGTTATTGATTAAAGCCGGTTCCTATACAGAAGAGGATTAGATCTTGTTCATGAGGCGTCGAGTTCTTTATTGTACACCACAAATACATTAAAAGTAGACGTAGTAGTAAAGTAGAGTGGACTTATTGCTAATTAGCCATTTCTTCTAGACAACCCAAAAGTCAGAAAATAAGTGAGCAAAACGAATCGCTTTTTTAATTTAGGAGTAAAAATATGAATATGGGAGCACTTTTCACACTATAATACATTCATATTATAGGTACAAATACTTTTATTCGATGTAAAAATATATTTACATTATAAATATATGTATATTATGGAACATCACAAACAAACACTAACGAATTCCTCGCATTTGATCTCTATCCAAAGTTGTTATTCTTATCATTTTAATTTAGCTAATTTATTAAAACGGTAAGTATCAATCATTTTTACTTTGTACAGATAAAACCCTTGGCGATCTCATCAACTATGACCCCAATTGTAAGTAAATAATAATTTTACTTCAAGTCTGAAAACATATGCATATTTTAATATCCTAAAATTTGCGAAATTGAAAAAAAAACCTGTACCTAACTTAATTTTACAGCTATCAACCACCACAGACAATATTTTACAATCGAAAACTCAAGAACGACCAAACACGAATAAAATAAACTTGATCAGTCTTAAACCTACGAAATTTCAAGATATAAAAAACCACGGCTATGCCATTGATTATGAAGAACTAGACAAACTGTTTGACAAATTTAAGAAACCAAATTCATACAAATTGTCTAATAAAGAGCTCCTTGATAAAATATTTGAAATGATATTAAAGAATAAGCACGTTGACGTAGACTGTGGTAGCTACCACTGTTTGCCAAGTCCACACGAACAAAGGAATGATAAACCAAAAGAAAAAATTATTCCAAAACCCTATGGTAGATTTTATGAACCCACTGGACCGAATGGGCAACGGTATGAAAAACCAAAACAGAATTATGTTCCAAAACCCTATGACAGATTTGAAGAACCGATAAATGATGGATTCCTTAATTTTATGACACTGGCCAAAGATTTAATTTTCAATGATAAAAATTATAATTTTGACAAGGTAAGGTATTTTAATTAAACTTTGTATTTGCTATATAAGTACGATACATAAATAACACTGGCTCCCTATTCGCCTTCGCCGAGATATGCATATCCTAACCACTCTCTTTAACATCCTACGTGATCCAAACTGTCCTTCTTATTTTCGATCCCGTTTTCACTTCCTACCCTCTCCTACTCGTTCCAGGCGCCCTGGTATTACACCAAAGTTAGATGTACCAAAGTGCAATACTAAATTTAAACTAAATTCATTTGCGGTACGCGCCTCTTTACTGTGGAACAAACTCCCAGAAAGCGTCCAAAAAAGTCCTTCCCTTGTTTCTTTCAAACGCAAATTAAAGGAGCACTTTATTTCTCAAGTCAATTTACAATCATCTGCTTAGTAAATGTGTGAGTATGTAGTTATCTATAATATTATGTTATGTATATGTAGTATGTATATATGTATGTATGTGGTGTATATGTATATGTATATATATGTATGTATTATAGGTTTATGTGTTTATATTAGTAAGTATGTAATATATTACAGTTATGTAACTATTCTTTAGGTTGTTATTTCTTGCACTGTGTCCCCCGCTATATGACACTCTCTCTCATGACTATTGGTTGACTGGAAGAGATCTCTCCTAGGGATAAGTCCACCTTTGCCATCCACTATATGTACATGTAATTTTCTGTATATTCTTTTTAGTGCAATAAAGTATATAATAACAAGTAAAACTGCTTTTAGTTAAAAATTTACCTGGTGAAAGTTTACATGCTACTATTAATGAAAATTAACGTCAGCTGGCTGTATCTCGGTGGAAAGTTTGTAAGCTGGTGCGTTGAAGGTGTAACGCAGCAGCTGACATAATAATCCACCATGTTATGGCCAGCTGACTTTATTTTTCCTTCAAGATATTAGGTAAACTATAATCTGACAAATTTTGAAGTGAGAGGAAATGACTAAATTTTTTTCTACATATTTCAATTAACACGATTCATAAAAAAAATCCCTTATTCATGTTATGAAGTTTCGATTGAGAGGAAATGATGGACCGAATTTGAACCTGGCTCCCGAGCCATATGTTTTTATTTCAATTATCAATATTTTATATAAATTTCACAATTTAATGACATAAACATCTTGGAATATAATAAATAAGACTTTTAAATATAACTATAAGATAATTTTAATAGGTAGGGATCCCTAGTACATTTTTTTCACCTGATTAGTATCAAGCTAATTTTCCGGGAGTAGCTTCATCTTGATGAGACGAACAAAAAATTCCTCTAAAAAATCAGCTTGTTAGGAATAATTTTTGATGACGTAAGGTCATCAAAAATTGATTTTTTTCTGTTTTTTTTTTGTTTTAGTTAGTAAATATTTATTTATTTATTTTATTTATTTATACTTTATTGTACATCACAACTACAAATATCATTTACAGACTGTGAAGTACAATGGGCGGACTTATGGCTATTTAGCCATTTCTTCCAGACAACCCAATATTTATATTTATAATAATTTATATAATTTAATAGTAATATTGGCCTACAAATTGCGTGGTACGTTATCCCGGTTCTACGCTCACTGCTGCTCTACCCCCTGCTATCTCTGTTACCTACCGGCTACCACAATCGAGAGTTTTCGTAGAGGAGTTTTTTTGCTGATATTCAGTTTTTAAATAATTAATAAACATTGTTGACAATGTTGCCATGTTTATTAATTATTATATTTCGTAATTATATCCTTTTACAGTCTCATTATAATAAATCATCTCATTATAATATGTAGCTAGACCAGTCGGCTGTTACCTATAACACAAGCATTAAGTTGCTTACTTTAGGAACAGACGACCGTGTGTGTAAAAAAAAAAAAATTAATAACTATTAATAATAATAATAACCTGCAGCGAATTTTACAACTAATGTTCCTTTTTTTCTTTTTAAGCATATTATGCAGCCTATCAGGGTAAATATTATTTTCTTTTTTAACAAAATATTTAAAAGTTATGGCTGAGAACTTAGTCTAATACTGAGATTTGATTTTTGGATAAACTTACCAATTTTTTTTCAGACACCAAATCATGATATGGAAAGGGTAATATTTAATAATTAACTATAACATTAATCCTTTATTTTTGATATGAATAATAAATATGTACATCTTAGACAACAATAGGGCATTGGACTATTCTAATCAAATTATAATTATATACTTTGGAAGGGTATAGTGTAGAATGTAGATTATAGCATTATACTTTCATATATTTCATGTAGGTATGTCTCGTGGGTGTCTCCATTAATCACTTGACGTTTTAGCTACTTTTTGACCCCCTCATACCCAAAACCACAGGTATTTTCTTGTGCAAAGTTATATAATTATATTCACATTTGTTTTATTTTTATTCTTTTCAGTTTCCATTTGTAACCACCGATCCTCAGAATAAACGTATATGGCTTGACTAAAAAAATGAAATAACTACGATATAACCTTAGAACAATAACGCATAGAAACCTATTATTATTTTTATTAATCTAAGCATATAACATTTGTATTTTTGTCGTTAATCTTTTGTGACATTTTTCACGAAGTGCTAATAGACGGAATTAATTATTTTTCAAATTTTATTAAAAAAACATACAAAGAAATCACAAATATAAACTTGTTGGCTAGAATTGTTAACGGTACCAATTCGGTAATTACCTAGGTAATTCTAGCGTTGATCAACAAAATGGCGGCCGCACAAATTAGCAACAGAACTACGTGTTTATTATAGCTGTTGTATCAAATTATTAAAGAGACAACAGATAACTTTCTAATACTGAACAAATAGCTACCATTGCATTCTCACTTCAGCCTATCGCAGTCCACTGCTGGGCATGGTCTCCACAAGTTCGCGCCAAGAAATGGCGTGAACTCATGTCTTTTGCCCATAGTCACCACACTGGGCAGGCGGGTTGGTGACCGCAGGGCTGGCTTTTTCGCACCGAAGCACCGACTATTTATTTCTAAGCCAGCAGTTGGGTGGTTATCCCACCATCGGTCGGCTTTATAAGTTCCAAGGTGGTGGTGGAACTGTGTTATCCCTTAGTCGCCTCTTACAACACCCACGGGAAGAGAGAGGGTGGTTATATTCTTTACAACCGTAGCCACACAACTTATTAAAATTATTAGATAAGTAATAATGTCCGACAACTGTACAAGCTGTTCCAAGGTGGTAGTGGAATTGTCCTTAATCCCTAAGTCGCGTCTTACGACACCCACCAAGGTCCAAGCATAACCATAAAATTAGCTTACAACTTACTCTTTACTGTGTAATAATTTTATTTCGCTTTTTGTACAGACATAATTCAATATTAAATGTAATAGAAATAAAAAATATACATAATTTTATTTTTTGTTTAAATAAAGGTTGTGTAAAAAAAATTATAGTTTTATTTTTCGTCGCATTTCGTTAAACGTTTGCATATCGCCACTTTGAGCAAATTCAAACAAAAGCGCGAAAGACGAACGCATAAATTTAATTAATTACAAAACTTTTATGCGGCAACACTAAAACAATAGAGTACTGGCTACTTGCCTAAAACTACTGCCTGCTACTACTACTACTGCATAGGCCATAGTGCATGGTAATATTGGTAATACGTCTCATCCTTGCTTCTGAATTCAAAACACTAACTGACTGAATGCGATTACACCTTCCTAAATATAAAATTTCTGAATCCAGAACTTCTGAACTTAGGAAGGTGTAATAAGCGCATTACGTAGTAACTAATACTTAATCTGTGCTCTTTGGTCATTGGTGCAGTGTGCGTCAAGTTGACAGTTGACTAGTTGAGTTCGCTGTTCGACTCATGTTTTGCTCATGTTCGACTGTTCGTGTTTTCTTGTAATTTATTAGTGTATGTTTGATTGTTTTGTGATGGTTGATTGTATTAACAATTTAACATAGGTAATTAGGTAAGTTTCTGTTTTTATAGTACTTTAATTTAATTTGTAGGTATATGATTGTAGATGATTTAAAACGGCTTAGACCGGACCTCCCGGTTGTCCCTAATACTGTTGGTAAACATGATGAAGAATAGGCAATTTTTACTTTATTCCTCAGTTTTTCAACAAAATTTGAAATCCACAACCCTTTGTCCCTAATTCTCTAACCCTCCCTTATGCCAGTATAATACCAACATACATAAAAATTTAAATTTTCTATGGCTTTGTTGTATTTTTGTTTTTAATATTTCTGTCTATAAATCATGCGTCTATCCTAGTTGTTTATATGTCTAACATATAACTTAAAAGATTTAAATTAAGTTTGTTCAGAAAATATTAAATCAGATACCATTCGACTTTACTAGGTGTAAAGATCATTAGTGAGGAAGTAATAGATTATTTCATTATTATATTGTAGATTTTAGTTTAACACATTGTTGGTGTTGTTTCAGGTTGAGGTTTGATAAAAGTCTGAATATTTTACCTGTTTTCAAAATTTATCCAAGACTGTCATCTAAACTTTCTTTTGTTTTCTTGAACATAGAAGACATTGGCAAAATCTTGCTTCACTTGTAAGACAAATCCGTCAAAACGAAATAAAAAATATACAAATAAACAACCAAAATGGTTTGCGATAAATGTGAAAAGAAACTTGGTCGTGTCATAACACCAGATCCGTGGAAATCAGGAGCACGGAACACTGTTGAATCTGGTGGCAGAAAAATTGGTGAAAATAAAGCGCTTACAGCTAAGAAGGGAAGATATAACCCGTACACATCGAAGTTCCACGAATGCAAGTAAGTCAAACTCATTATTGTACTAATATTTACAACAATACTGGTGTAGTAGTGCTTGAAATTTCCAAAACACCAGCGTCTACAGGTTCGATTCTTGTTCTGGGTGGAAATTGGATTTGAAAAAATATTTGCTCACTGTTTATTTGGCTAATTTTGATCTTGAAATATTTGTGGAAGTTCAGGGAAGGTTTAAACGGTAAGAAACAAATAATAAGTGACGGAAAATAGTAAAAACGACAATTTAATTTCCCAATACAAAATGTTCCTAGCTGAGAAAAATAATTGTCATTCACAAAATTGTCACTTGGTTGTCAAATATTTATAGGTGCGTTAAGAAAGTGTTTTGTGTATATTTTTCACAAATATACGTAGGTGATACGAAGTTCACCGGGCCATCTAGTTATTACAGTTGAATCCGTTTATAATGACATCGAAAGGAATTGACAAACACGTCATAATAAGCGGACGTCATACAAAGCGTTTTGTGAAAAAAAAAACATGTGTCAGCTCCGACGCACAACTAGAGTTTACTTCTTCAGATCGACTGTCTAAATATGCACAAAAAAGTTTGATACTCCATTTTCTAATCTGCATATTATTGCACCTTTCTCCTCAATCTTAAATGCGTTACGGGGATGAGATGACATTTTTTCACAGTATGTAATGAAACAATGAAAAACACAAACGACAAACGAAAAACAATGCGTGACCTTCAAGCGTCAATTAATTACTTAATGAGAAGACCAATAAGTTACTCTATGGACCAAACTGAGACTCAAAACAAAAACGATGCACACGTGGCTTGCACATGGCGACGCGTTCGGCAAGTCGAACGTCGTCGGGAATCAATGGAGGTGTAAAGAATCATGTCGGTCATTATAACCGGACATCATTTCTTAAAAATGGGTCATAATAAGCGACATGTCACTGTAAGGGAAGTCATTATATCCGACTTTTTTATAAAGAATTTTATATGAAAACCAAACTTCGTAGTGTAATTACGTCATAATAACCGGTTGGTCAATATAGGCGGAGTCATAATAAACGGATTCTACTGTATATAATTTTGTGTAATAGAATAAATTAATATAATAATCTTGTAATCTTGTGGGTCTCCCCACCGTGCTTCAGAGAGCACGTTGAGCTGTCGGTCCCGGTTGTTATCATAAAATTCGCGGGTTTCAAGCCAGAGGGGCGTATAAGCAATAACGCGGTACGACTTTCTGGCATGAAAATAATGTCTGACTTCAGTTATACGCCTGAAAGTATTTTATTAATATTTTCTAAAATAATTTACCTACAGTTAAGAAAAAAACGGAGGTAATGTATCGATAAACTTAGAAATGATTGACGTAATAAAAAAAACGCATTTTGTTTATACGCCCCTCTGGCTTGAAGCCCGAATACCTGATAGCGATCGTCACTCATAGTAGGAAACATATCCGTCAACCTTGTTACTAATTTTTTATTGCCTTTTTTTTCAGGATATGTCGTACAAAAGTCCACCAAATGGGTTCACATTACTGCCAAGCCTGTGCCTACAAGAAAGGTATCTGTGCGATGTGCGGTAAGAAAATATTGGACACGGCAAACTATAGACAGTCTTCTACATAGTTGTTAAATATTATGATAATATTATTGATTAAGTTAGTGATAAGTTTAGTGTAAATATTTGTGCAATATTGCATTGGATTTTGTACTTATAAGAGTTATAAGTATTTGGTCCAAATATTACTTTTTCAATACAATTATTTTGTAATGTACATTCTAGTACAAACTAGTACAATAAATACAGACAAGATAATTATATATAAAATTTATTAAATAAACAAGTAATACTTAAAAACTGAATTTATGTAATTTAGTAGATGTTTATAAATTGTTTTTACAGTAATGTACTACATGTTTTATGTGCATCTAGTTTCTTGTATTATTATACTTTGAACTTAAAAGTATTTTATATAAATTACATTAACTTAAAGTTTATATTTTTTAAACTACTTTACAGTAGTTTTAAAATTGTTTAATAACAAGCCATTTTTAGAACATTTTGTCATATTGTCAACCGTATCTCCGTAAGAGAAATTTGGTAGGCATAATTTTGCTATGAAAACATTAATGAATAGTTATGCTTTTCAAAGTTGACTGAAATAGAGATTTAAATTCCACAGAATTGTTAAAATTTATATGTAAAGCATAAATAATTGTATAATTTGTAAATAGTGTACATATTTGTTTTATAATTAAATTTTTTAAAGAATATAAGTGTTTAAATTTTAAAGACAACCTCCCATAATTTTAAGCATCTGTAACGTAGTTCTGAGCACATTAGTTTAGTTTTCGCTCGCTTGAGCCTGTAGTATCCCACTGTTGGGAATAAACCTCTTTCCCCATGTAGGAGAAGGATCAGAGCTTAATCCATTCCATCCACCACCAGTTAGATAGCAGTTTTACAAAATGATAATCAGCTATAAAGAGTTAAAGTAAAAATAATCTGTAAGTTTTATTACAGCAACTGGCACCATTTAACGTTAATTTTGTAATACTTTCAAAGTTGACAGTTATATTTATTTTAGTTGATATGGGTATAGCCTAAATTTCTACTGGTCATATAATAGGTGATATACTGAAATTATATATTACTTTTCATATATATTTTTCCTCAAAAAGCGTTAATAAATACTTATAACGAATTTTAATATGTTGTGTTTTCAAGAACTTGACAGTATTTCATCATATCATCATCATCATCATCATCATATCAGCCTGTTGCAGTCCACTGCTGGACATAGGCCTCCCCAAGCTCGCGCCAGACATCCCGGTTTTCCGTAATCCCTATCCAGCCTACACCAGCAATCTTACGTAGATCGTCGGTCCAGCGGGCCAGAGGGCGTCCTACACTGCGTTTGCCAATACGCGGTCTCCACTCCAGGAACCGTCTGCTCCAACGGCCATCGGTCCTGCGACACAGATGACCTGCCCACTGCCACTTCAACTTGCTGATTCTGTGGGCTATGTCGGTTACTTTCGTTCTCTCACGGATAGTCTCATTTTTTATTCTGTCCTTGAGAGAAACCCCAAGCATAGCCCGTTCCATAGCACGTTGAGCGACTTTAAACTTGTGGACCAGTCCCTTCGTCAGTGTCCACGTCTCGGCTCCATATGTCAACACAGGCAGGACGCATTGCTCGAAGACTTTTGTCTTCAAGCATTGCGGAATTTTCGAAGTGAAGACTCGACGAAGCCTGCCAAATGCCGCCCAGCCCAACCGAATCCTCCTATCAGCTTCCTTCTCGAAGTTGTTTCGGCCCAGCTGAATGGTGTGGCCAAGGTAGACATAATCCTGAAAAACTTCAAGAAGGATACCGTCAACCGATACCGGTCTCGGTATGACTTGGTTGTTAAACATAACTTTCGTTTTGTCCAAGTTCATACCGAGACCGACTCGTCGGGAGGACTCGTTTAGGTCGGCCAGCATTTGACCTAGCTCATCCAACGTCTCCGCAAAGATGACGATATCGTCAGCAAAACGAAGGTGAGAGATGTATTCGCCGTTGACGTTGATGCCTCGTTCCCCCCAATCCAAGGTCTTAAAGACATCCTCCAGCGCAGTGGTAAACAGTTTCGGTGATATTACATCTCCCTGTCTTACCCCACGCCGGAGGAAAATAGGTCTCGTTCTCTGGTCTTGGATATGAACGGTCATCGTCGCCGCGTCGTACATACATCTCAGTACCTCGATATATCGCCAGTCGATATGACATCTCTGCAGAGAGTCCAGGACAGCCCAAGTCTCTACAGAGTCAAAGGCTTTCTCGTAGTCCACAAATGCCATACACAGCGGCTGATTATATTCTTCTGTTTTTTGGATAATCTGCCGAACAGTATGGATGTGGTCTACGGTGCTGTAGCCATTTCGAAACCCAGCCTGCTCCGGTGGTTGGAATTCGTCGAGTCTTCTGGTGAGACGATTCGTAACAACCTTCGAAAACAGCTTATAGACGTGGCTCAGAAGTGAGATCGGTCTGTAATTCTTTAACAGAGACCTATCGCCTTTCTTAAAGAACAGCACCACCACACTCCTGGACCACGCCTCCGGTGTTGTACCTCGGTGGATGACGGCGTTAAAGAGTTTTGCCAAGGCTTTTAGGGCAGGTCGTCCTGCGGCTTTAAGGAGCTCAGTCGTAACTCCGTCATCCCCCGGGGCCTTTCCGTTTTTAAGCTGCCCGAGCGCTACACTAATCTCATCTACTTCGATGTCCGGGATGTCCTCCGAATAATGGCGCACCAGTGGTGCACGTGGATCTTCGGTGTCCCAAGTCTCAGGCTTGCGTGCGCTCGACGAGTACAGCTGTCCATAAAATTTCTCGACCTCTTCTCGAATCTGAGGGCGAGAGCAAACGGTTCTGCCATCCGCTGTTTTTAGCTTCGCAAGAAGGCTTCTCCCCAATGGTCTTTGGAAGACTTTGGACCCCCTATTCTGCTCAATAAGAGTAGTGATCTCTCTCGTATTTGAGCAGCGGAGGTCTCGGCGTACAAGTTTTCGTATCCTCTTGGAAAGAGCCTTCTGTTCCGGCGAAGCTGCTTGAGCAGCGGGCAACTCGCGCCTCTGCCGCATCAGATCTAAGGCTTCGGGAGAAAGTTTGGACTGCTTAGTTGACTTCGTCGGCGGAAAGTGCCTGCGACCCAGTGTACGCACCGTTTTCACCACGTTGTCGGTCATCTCGTCTACGTCGCTAGTAGTTTCCAGCGAATCGAATCGGTTTTGGAGTTCCAGTTGGAACTGCTCGGAACCACATAGTATTTGGGGCAGCGTAGGTCGGAGAGTAGATTTCATCAAGCGGGCCCGCTCTTTTCGGAGGCATATATTCAGAGTGCCCCGTAGTAGCCGGTGGTCGCTACCGGTATTAAACCTATTAACCACTGAGACATCTCTGAATATATGCCTTTTATCCGCTATGATGAAATCTATTTCGTTCCTCGTCACAGTATCGGGGCTTTGCCATGTCCACCGCCTTTGGGGCTTCTTCTCAAAAAATGAGTTCATCAAGAAGAGCCCCTCCGATTCGAGGAAGTTGACAAGCATCTGCCCCCTGCGATTCCTGTGCCCCAATCCGTGTGGTCCGATTCTCGATCCGTCGCGGTCTTGTACTCCCACTTTAGCGTTGAAGTCTCAGACAGTATTTCGCTACATTAAATTCTGACGACTAATATAAACTTTAATAACTTTAACTTATCTCAAATAATCTCTGGTATATATACATAGGTAAAACGTTTTGAAGCACTACTGGCTAGAGTAGTCGTATTATTAACGCCAATGGGAGCGGATGCAGTGGATCAGTGTGGTGGACTAAGTACTAAAAATTCTTTTTTTGAATTAAAACTTCTTTACACACGCTCGACTACGGGAGTAAGCTTGTAAATGCGTGACGAGAGTGTTACGAAAAGTGTGATCGGGTGAGGCGAACGGAAGTTAAGAGGGAGATATAAGTTAGTGAAAATAGAAAGAGAGAGAGCTACGTTTTGTATATCGATCCTACAATAGTAGGAGCAAGAGAGAGTTGCGAGCACACATTTTCTTTCTCTCTTTCTCATAATTTGAATTATTAATAGGTAGGTAGGTAGGTACACTTAGATGTAGATGGAGCTAAAGAAGTATAACTTCAATCGTGTGGTCTATAGGCATGGAATATACTAACATAATATCCATGTCTATAGCACACTCGCAAGCGTAAGGCTCTGCGGTTAACGTTGTGTATAGACGCCTGCAACACCAGAAGCATCGCAAGCGTGTTACCGACCCTACCCCCAGTTTCCCCCGAGAGCCTTCTTACAAAATAACATGTACTATGCTATTTTATGACGCCGCGTATTGGCGCAGCGGTCACAGCACTGGTTTGTGTATGGCTGTTGCGCTGGCGGTTGCGGGTTCGATCCCCGCACACGACAACATTTGTATTGGCCATACAGATGTTTGGCGTGGTCTGGGTGTTTGTGCAGTCCTTGTGGGTCTCCCCACCGTACCTAAGAGAAGTAAGAGAGCACGTTAAGCTGTCGGTCCCGGTTGTTATCATGTAATGTCTATTAGGTAATAGCGATCGTTACTTATAGTAGAGAATATATCCGCCAACCCGCATTGGAGCAGCGTGGTGGATTAAGCTCTGATCCTTCTTCTACATGGGGAAAGAGGCCTATGCCCAACAGTGGGATATTACAGGCTGAAGCGGAATGCTATTTTATAAATACTGATTGAATAATCTTGAATAAATATTAAAACGATAATCATGATAATATTACCAACCTTTAAAATTAAGTAATCGAAAAATAATTTTTATTTCAATTGATAACAAATAATGAAATAACCATGTCGAACATATTTAATTAAAAATTACGTTAGCAATGATTACGATTTGTACAAAAAAGGCTCTTATAATTTTTTACATAGTAAGTGGCTTTTTAATTTTTTATATCTACTAAAATACTAGACGAACTTTTAAACGAGGTAATTAGATAGATATATTTTTTCTTCATATATATATTTTTCATATATGTAGGAATCGTATTTATTTAGGTTTCATAAAGTCAATTGGACCCTTTTATTAACCTTAGGTAAAACTTTAAATAAGGTAGGGTGTACCCAAGCAGATTTTAAGCAGAATAAAAGTCTTTAAAATCGAGTGGCCTGACTGGGGAAGTACCTCGATCTTACAGAAAATCACAGCTAAATAATACCTACTGCTTTCAAGTGTTTCAAGCAGTGTTGTGTCCCTGCTATATATACGAAAATAACATTTTTTACAATTTTTGTCTGTCTGACTGTTTGTTCCGGCTAATCTCTGAAACGGCTGGATTGATTTTGACGGGACTTTCACTGGCAGATAGCTGATGTAATAAGGAGTAACTAAAGCTACTTTTATTTTAGTTTTTTTTTATATATAACAATAATTTTTTTGTTAAATACCACGCGGACGAAGTCGCGGGCACAGCAGCTAGTAAAATAATAAACTTACTATGCTTCTATTGTGATAAATTTTCTTTCTAGTGCTTAAACCTTTGCTCCAGCTTAAAGATTCCCTACGTGCGGATTGGAGATAATATTATATTATTAAATAAGTATTATAAGAACCATGAAATTAATACTAAAAGTGTGACATCTAATACCTTGGAAGGCTATGACAAAATCTTGGAATTAATAAAGATGCTCTTGAAACTTTTAATGAAGAATGTAAGTTAAAGTTCAAATACATTTTTTTTTGAGATTGTGGAAAAGTTACTGAACTTTTTGATACGAAATTGATGTCGTGAAATAGTGTATTACCTACGTACATATTATATAAAAAACCGGCCAAGTGCGAATCGGATTCGCGCACGTAGGGTTCCGTACCATTAACTAGGTAAACAACAGTAGGTACAAAATTTTTATATTGTAACCTTTTTTTACTTTCTCTTCCCTACCTGTTACCATTTATTGATGTCGAGCAAAAATAGGCAAAAAATGGAGTTTTTTAGTATGGGATCCCCCCTTAAATATTTGTTTTTTGAACCCTAAAAGTGGCAAACCATTATAAACTATTTTCATCAAAATTTTAAAATTTGTATTTTTAGGAGACTTAGTTATTTTAAATAATAAAAATTAACGTTGTACATTATTATTTTAAACAGCGGAATACAAAACACAAACTAATTGATCCACCACAATTAAAACCTGACAGTGAAATGTATACAAAAGCCAAAAATATAAAAAATGTAGTCATGGCATTACGTGGAGATTTTGATACAGTAAATATAAGTGATGATGATAAGGGAAATAATGCAAAGAGTTCTGAAGAAATACATGAAGAAAGTACATTTGAACCAGTTAATGACGGTAGTAATAAAGCGAATTGGAGATACACAGGCTGTTACGGTAAGAGAAGTAAGTGCGTAAGAGCTTGTAGAGACGCGTATGAAGACGCTTGCTACAAAATATATTGTCCTGGAAAGCTAAAGAATAAGCTTAGAAGATTTTGTAGACGAGAATGTATAGCATGGTTTTAGTCATTAAATTTTATTGAATAAATAAGTCTATCCTTTTGTTTATTTGCCTTACAAAAAATGCCTTACACTCAATGATAATGACAGTACTGCACACCAGGATCGATGTACCTACTATCTGGAAACACAAACGCCCAGAACTCGACAAATATTTTTTGTAATTCTGTATGGTCTAGTTCTAGTAAAGCCATTCGTGACTGCGCATTAGCCAATTCCTAATTCCTATTAACACTAGGTTATCGCGTAGTTTTTTTAATTCGATTCGGAAAATAAAAACTTTGAAACGTAATTTTTCGAACAGAGTTTCTGAAATTTCTACAAAGAGACCAATAATACAACTATTTTAAGTATTATAGTTACAAGAATTTTTTAATTAATATTTCGTACTTATTTTATACAACGAACAACATAGTTACGTTTTCTAGTAGCGTAACATTAACAGGCTCAAGTGGGTGATTTAATTAATATTAATTGTAACTGTATTGTAATAAATTTATTTTAAAATATATTTTACTAGCATCCCACCCCGGTTTCGCATGGGTATTTAACAAAAATTTGAAAATACATAATTATAATACAGCCTATGTCAACCGCGGATAGTGTAGCTTCCCAACAGTGAAAGAATTTTTCAAATCGGTTTAGTAGTTTCGGAACCTATTCAATGCAAACAAACAAACAATCAAATCTTTCCTCTTTATAATAATAGTATAGATAAAGCAGATAGGTACCTACAGTCAGTACCTTCTGTTGAACAAAAATTTTCAATTGCTATTTAGTCAGGGTACAGCAAACTGAGGTAGGGCACAGCAGGAAATTTCCTGCTCAAAATATGGAGCAGCCTGACTGGTGTAGGACCTCGACCTTACAGAAGATCATAGCTAAATAATACTGTTTTCAAGCAGTACCAATTGTGTAGCTGTTGGTGAGTAAGGGGTGACTAGAGCTCCTGGGGGAGATTGCCCTGCTGAAAATTCCAAATAAAAACGATTGGTTTGTATGGGAAGTTATTGTTAACTATTGTGTGTTTTAAACAGGGATTCCAAATTTTCACACATTTTCCATACAATTTTTATCTGTTTTTATCTGGGCTATCTGGATTCCATCATTCCAGAGAGATCTAACGTGTCTCGTTATCGACTGGTATTAAGACTCATAAAATACACATAAAGATAAAAAAATATATTGACGTGAATAATTATTGCACTTTTAAATTGAAATAGGTAATAATAATAACCCTGTTTCAACTTTCAAAAAGTTTCACAGTTTAGCGATAAGGCCGCCTTTTATAATTATTTCCTTTATATTTTTATTCCTTCTCGATTGTTCCTCATCTTGACGTATACAATATTTTAAAGCTATTATTATTTCAAAGTAATTAAAAATTAATTCCTTTTTACATTTCACATACAATAGAAATATAATTTAAAAAATAAGTATAAAAATGTATGTTAATGAAATTGGAAGTTTTGTCATATTATTAACTATAGTAAGTACCTATGTTTTCAGTAGATCGGTATTATAATTTATGCAATGGCCATGTGAGTTTTGTAGATTGAATTATTGGAGTACCTACTGCTTAAGAAATGATACACAAGTCTCGTGGTATAAAAATATAGGAAGGGAAATCATGAGAAACTGTAACGCTAAGCTATCTTGAGAGTGTCGTTTTACCGAGCAAATTCAAATTCAAATTCAAAAAATTTTATTAAGCATAAATTATTACAATTTCTTACTGAACGTCATGAGTCTACTTCCAGTTCGGAAAGATAAGCCTCTGACCTGAGAAGAACTGGCGAAAGAAACTCAGCGGGACTAATATCATTTTTTTTAATCATGTTTTTTTTTCCAAATCAGATTGAAAGTTACAATAAGTTTATAGGTTGAAATAGCCTGGCGGCGATCACATCATTCCCAAGGCGTACTGTCTTCTATAAAACGTTAATCGAATAATATCCTTTAGTACACAAACGTTCTTTCACAATTTTTTTAAATTTGGCAATAGAAGCTTTTTGAACGTTTACTGGGAGCCTGTTGTATAAGCGTATACATTGTCCATAGAAAGAATTACTGACTCGGCGTAAGCGAGTTACAGGCATTACAAGTTTGTGTTTGTTCATAGTATTAATGCTATGCATGTCGCAATTCCTGCGAAATTCGTGTATATTTTTATGAACATAGATAACATTTTCGTACACATATTGAGAAGCAACAGTCAATATTTTTATTTCTTTAAACTTATCTCTTAATGATACTCTTGGGCCTAAACTATAAATTGCACGAATAGCTCTTTTCTGCAGGACAAAAATAGTATTAACGGTACTTTCCCCATAATAGGATTCCATAGGACATGATAATATGAAAATAACTAAAATATACTACGCGAGCTGTATCTACGTCAGTAATAAGTCTATTTTTTTTACCGCGAACGCTGCAGAGCTGAGTCTATTCGCTAACCCCTCAATATGAAGATCCCACTGCAATTTCGAATCTATAGTAATCCCTAGAAATTTAGTGGACTTTATCGGTTTTAACATTTCCCCTCCTAATTCTACACCATTATCAACAAGTTTAACATACCTAATGTAGTGAATTTTATTAATTTTATTTTTTTGTTATTTAATAATAAATTATTTGAATCGAACCAATAGACAACCTTTGAGAGAGCATCGTTTACATCGTCGTACATAAGTAAATTACGTTTCACCTTAAAAATAAGTGAATCAGCAAACAATACTATCTCATGCTTGTCCTGTACAAAAAATGGCAAATCATTTATGTAAATAAGGAAGAGAAATGGACCAAGAATAGAGCCTTGTGGATCCCCCATACCTAGAGGAGCCCCAGGAGATCTCTTACCATTTACAACAATAACAAGCAACGCCTTTAATTGCGAAAAATAAATATATTTTTCAACCACTATAATCATTCATAAGGAGTAAACTCCTGTCGCGTCGGCGCTTACGCACGTACTTTACTGTTAGCTTTTTAATTTTTTTTATAAAAAATTAGTTTTGAAATATTCAAATCGGATATAGAAACGTAGGTTTTCATTTAATTCCCTGGGTTTATTATTCCCAATTAACAAAAAAAAAAAATTTTTTTTTTTCAGGTCTTTTTAAATACAGTGGTATCCTTCGATTATGATTCAGAACTTACAAATGAAAACAATACAAAAATTATGTTCGCTAAAATCTTAAAATCATTACTAAAATTGAACGAGGAACAAATAGCGAATTTACATAATCTCTATCTGTTAAATAATTACGATTATGGAAAGGGTTCGTTGAGAACTTTCCACAATGTTGAAAATTATGATGACTTGATAAAAAATATGCGACTTATTTTAAGCGAATTACATAACAATGTAAGTACAGAGTAATATAAACTGTTAGATATAAAACGCACTTCTATATAAGTAAGACAAAGTGACGTGACCAAACATTTTGTGTTTTTAAAGCAACAACATAGCAGAGTTAAGAATTATAATTAGGTAGGTATATATCTGTATTGGGGCACTACTTGACCAAGGTTTCTCAATGTACCTACTATTCTTAAGCCTGTGAATTTTTCGCTGACTCGCCAAATCATCACCAAAGTCATTCCCCTTGCATCACATTATTTTATTTGGATGGTGGTGTGTCAGGTGTGTGAGTTTTTAAGAGTTTGTTAAATTCAGAGTTAAGTTTAATAAGTTTTCAAAGTCAGAGTACCTACTTTTTCGACTTAAAAATTCTATTCATAAGTAGGTATATAAAGTTATCAGTTAGTTCAGCCTATTCCAGTCCACTGCTGGACAAAGGCTTCCCCAAGATCGCGCCAGACATCCCGGTTTTCCGCAATCCTCATCCAGCCTACACCGGCAATCCTACTAATATAATAATCTTATAAAGTTATAGGTAGTAGGAATTTGTAGATGATGCCTTTCCACTGATGCTTATGGAAATACAAGAGTTAAAAGATGCCTATCGATTTATGATTTGATTTTGATTATGTGAGATTTTTGCTTCGTAATTCCTCAATTTGCCGTGTGTTATTAAACTGCATTAAATAAATGTCAATAAAAGCGGTAAAAATATCTAAGGATCTAAAATTGCGACGAGTTAACTATATCCAAAATTTGAGATTTTATATGAACGAATTCATTGCTTATTTTTTTTTTCAGGATAACCGTGTACCTTACCCTTACCCTTTTAATCCTTATCAAATCCATGATCTACCCTTCGATCATTATTTAAGACAATTTAAAGATTCAGATTCTAATCTCAAAAATATTCAGACATTGAATGACAAAGATGTGTCAGAAGTTTCAGATGTTTTGACTCCTGAATTAGAAACGGCAAGAAATGAATCTTTGAGATTTTATTTACGTAAATGTACTCGTAATAGCGAGGATAGATGCCAGAAGTCCTGCAGAGCGGCTTTAAGACGTGCCTGCGATGAATCGCGTTGTTACGGTAACTTTAGGAGTGAAATGAAAAGACAGTGTAGAAAATCTTGTGAAAGATACTTTGATTGATATTTTTTTAAATAAAGAAGTTATATCTACGGCTCTTTTAATAGTGTAATACACAATCACAATTACCTAGGCTAATGCCAAAAAGTTCTTTATATTTGTTACAGAGCACACATAAATTGATGTCAACCCAAGTGTCACACTGATTAGTTAACATTCCAGGAACGTATATTATAAACTGTTTCTATTTCTACTAAGTATGCAGTGGCCAGTGGCGTAGCATGGTGGGTGCCAGGTGCCAAAATCACCACGATTTACATCAATTGACAAAAAATAATTCCAAATCGCAATGTTAAACACATAAAAAAGCAGTAGAATTGAGAATCTCTTCCTTCATTGACTTCGATTAATGAACAAAATGAAAATTGTGCTTGCAATGAGTGTGATATGGTAAAAGAAAATGAATTGGTAAGGACAGCAAATTTTCAATGGGCCCGGGCGGCAAAAAAAGCACGCTACGCCACTGCTACTATGCGCCTTTTTTTTACGTGGGGAAATTCATCACGGATACCCTCCGGCGCGGGGGCACCAGAGGGTTATGTCAGACTCCTACTGAATGTGAAATACACTTATAGAAGTGTTTTTACATTTAATTACGAGTTTGATGATTAGTCGATTCAGCCTGAATCATCCCCCTGCTAGGTATAGGTCTCTTTCTCGATGTAAGAAAAGTGTCGGAACTTAATCTACCGCGTTGTTGCATTGCGGCTTGGTGTTGTAATTCGCAAGAAAGCAAAATGTGTGTAGGTATACGATAGGATTCACCAGAAGGTACAAAAGTTAGACAGTTTTAGACTATACCTGACTGATACTCTAACTGAGGTAGGGCACAGCAGGAAATTTCCTGCTCAAAATATGGAGCAGCCCGACTGGGGTAGTACCTCGACCTTACAGAAGACCACAGCTAAATAATACTGTTTTCAATCAGTATTGTGTTCCTGTTGGTGAGTAAGGTGACCAGAGCTCCTGGGGGGGATTGGGTATAGGGTCGGCAACGCGCTTGCGATGCTTCTATTGTTGCAGGCGTCTATAGGCTACGGTCTTACCATCAGGTGAGCCGTACGCTTGTTTGCCGACCTAGTTACATAAAAAAAAAAAAAAAATACCACGCTTCAGACTGTAATATCCCACTGTTGGGCATAGGCCTCTTTCCCCATGTAGGAGAAGGATCAGAGCTTAATCCACCACGCTGCTCCAATGCGGGTTGGCGGATGTCCCTACTATGAGTAACGATCGCTATCAGGTGTACAAGATATCAACCGGGACCGACGGCTTAACGTGCTCTCTTAGGCACGGTGGGGAGATCCACAAGGACTGCACAAACACCCAGACCACGGCAAACATCTGTATGGCCAATACAAATGTTTGTCATGTGCGGGGATCGAACCCGCAACCGCCAACGCAACAAGCACAACTTTCTGTGGTCTGTGAGCACAACACATACCAGTGTTGTGAACGTTACGCCAACGCGGGGCGTCCTACTATAGGTACCACATAAAGTTAGTTTATCTACACCAGTGTTTTTCAACCTGTGGGTCGCGACCCCCTAGGGGGTCGCGAAGCTTCTGTAGGGGGGTCGTCAGAGGTCGAGAGAATTTTAGTAAGAAAACAATAAAGATTAAAAAGATTGATTTATTAAGTAAGAGAATTTTAACGAAAGGATATACTCAAACATTTTTATGTTAGTACAAACAAATTAACAAAAATAAAATCCTAAGACTCATGTTATTGCGAAGGTTGTGCTTGTTTTTAACCGACTTTCAAAAAAGGAGGAGGTTCTCAATTCGACACGTATGTTTTTTTTTTTTTTTGTACCGATTCCGTACCGATTTCGATGATTCTTACTTTAATCGAAAGCTAATACTTGTCTTGTAGTCTTGTTTAAATTTGATCGAAAACTGATTACAACTTTTTGAGTAATCTTTAATGGCGCGTATTTACTTGACAATTTTTTCGTCTTATTACGTTGTATTAAGTACTTGTCGATGTAATTGAAGTCGGTTTTTTTTCGTTTGCGAGCAAACACAATTATTGATTAACCAATTTCTCCCATCGTGGATCTGTATTTGCTACACATACAATTAAATAGTTTTCCAAATTTAAGCGACTTCTTTGCTTACTTTTTATTTGGGCCATTGATGAAAATGTCAACTCGCATAAGTACGAGGTGGCAAATGGAAACAAACACTTCAAAGCCTCAGTTGTCAATTCCGGATATTCTGTTTTTCTTCTTAACCAAAAGGTATCCAAATTAGCAGACTTGAATTCCAAGCGTAACATCCCATCGGCAGATAATTCTAGCAGATTCTTTTTGAGCTTAGTTGGCAAATTAGCCTCATTTATAGTTGCATTTAAAAACGAATTTAAGATTTTTAAACTGAGTTAGGGCACAGCAGGAAATTTCCTGCTCAAAAAATGGAGCAGTCTGACTGGGGTAGTACCTCGACCTTACAGAAGATCACAGCTAAATAATACTGTTTCCAAGCAGTGTTGTGTTTCTGTTGGTGAGTAAGGTGACCAGAACTTCTGGGGGGAATTAGCTGCGCTAATCGCTTACCATCAGGTGAGCCGTACGCTTGATTGCCGGCTTCGTTACATTAAAAAAAAAACACCTCTGCCCAGTGTTCTCCGATGTCTCTTGCACTGAGAAGTAATGACACAATTCTTCTTTCTAATTACCTAACACCATTTTCATATCAGGTATATAAGCCTAGATGTTTATCTCACATCCGACTTCTTCAGTAAAAGATTGTGTCGACGAAAATGAATTGAAGCTATTTTGATTTATAGACGACGACCACAAGTCAACTTTTTTTGTAAAACCATGTATTTTGTCTTTTGCAGGGGGATGAGATTTTCATCTCGTCTTATACACATACATACCTACATGATAAAAAAATTGCGTGCGTACAAAGTACACAGTCATGTCAGAAGTGAAAGTTCTTTGGCAAACTAATTTAAAATAAATCGGCCAAGTGCGAGTCGGACTCGCGCACGAAGGGTTCCGTACCATTGACTAGGTAAACAACAGTAGATAACTAGGTACATTGACTTTAATATCAGACAAAAAGCGGCTAAAAAATCACTTTTGTTGTACGAGAGCAAAAATAGGCAAAAATGACGTGTTTTTGTTATGAGAGCCCCCCTTAAATACTTATATTATTTTAATTTTATTATTTATTAAGTACTTACTAAAGTAAAAGTACAACTGAGTATTTTGTGAATATTTCAAGTGCCTACCTGTTGCCATTATTGATATCGAGCAAAAAAGGGCAAGAAAATCGCGTTAGTTGAATGGGAGCCCCCCTTAAATATTTATTTTATTTTGTTTTTAGTATTTGTTGTTATAGCGGCAACAGAAATACATAATTTGTGAAAATTTCAACTGTCTAGCTATCGCCGTTCTTGAAATACAGCCTGGTGACAGATGGACGGACGGACGGACAGCGAAGTCTTAGTAATAGGGTCCCGTTTTTATCCTTTGGGTACGGAACCCTAAAAACTAATTCAAAAAACGAATTAAAAATGAAAAAAGACTAGTTGAAAAAAAAGCAAACGTCGCGGTGTACCCAGGCGGTCACGCATCCGAGTACTGACCGTCATGACGCTGCCGCTTTATCCATCGCTCAAATTTTACCCCTCATGTGCCTAAAGAAGTTTCACTTCAAAAAGCGAAGGGTCGGGGGGTCGCGAAATATTTTTTCATACCAGGGGGGTCGCATCATGAAAAAGGTTGAAAAACACTGATCTACACTAATGTTGTAACATTCTACTTATGTTTCCAATACTTGACTTATAATTACTACTGTTATAGCGCAGACAACAAAACACTCAATTTAAGCAATTTCACATGATGGTATAATATCCACATCGATATCGTAAAATCTCATTATCGCGCGCATGCGCGCAGCTGCGCTCTCATTGGTTAGATTTTAATGGCGGCAAAATCACTGTGACAATACACGTACGCGTGAATTTAATTTAATAAATTAAAAGTTAAAAATGGATAGCGACGATGATATTTGTACGCCTCCGGATATTCTAGAATTGGCAACAAAATTAACTCACAATCTTTTGCCAGAAAAATCTAGAAAATTATAATTATGAAATGAATAAAATTCAAGTCTCAAATACGATCTTGAACAGTATAGAAAACAAGACGAATGAAGTAATTATAAATATTCCGACTCCGTCTACGAGCTCTACTGCTTGCTCCGCGACCGCTACAGCTGCTGGATCAATAATTAACATTAACTTTCAAAATTGTACCATCCAAAATTTGAACAATTATTATAAACTAGCTCCTGCGCGCGACTTCGTCGGCGTGGACTCCGCTCCTATTGGTCTTAGCGTGATGGTGTATAGCCTATAGCCTTCCTCGATAAATGGGCTATCTAACACTGAAAGAATTTTTCAAATCGGACCTGTAGATCCTGAGATTAGCGCGTTCAAACAAACAAACAAACAAACAAACAAACAAACAAACAAACAAACTACAGCTTTATTATATTAGTATAGATAAACTATTGTCAGCTTTTACTCTTGTTGTTTGATTAATTTCATTAGTGAAGATAAAGTAGTGTATGCAACTGCATATAACACGGGTATTAAAACACTCGTTACTATTATGAAACTCGCTGCGCTCGTTTCATAAACTCACACTCGTGTTTTAATACCCTTCATTATATGACAGTTGCATACACTACTTTATCTTCACTAATGCAATTAATTAATTAAATTAAATTCACGCGTACGTGTATTGTGACAGTGATTTTGCCGCCATTAAAATGTAACCAATCAACCGCGGCGTGCGCTCGCTGGAGGCGGCGCTGGCGGGCGCGCGGCGCGCGTGCACGTGCAGGCGCTGGCCGCGGCGCGCGCCCGCCGCCTTGGACGCGGTGTTATAATGAGATTTTACGATATCGATGTGGATATTATACCATCATGTGAAATTGCTTAAATTGAGTGTTTTGTTGTCTGTGCTATAACAGTAGTAATTATAAGTCAAGTATTGGAAACATAAGTAGAATGTTACAACATTAGTGTAGATAAACTACTATACTGTATTAAATTTATCTAACAGTGCTATACTATAATAACACGTGGATATCCGGGGCCTCCTCAAGTATGATTTCAAAATATGTTCAGATTTCGAAGAGTACGAGTATAGAGTTAGGTATTTAAAGAGAATAGAGATAGTGTAGAGATATACGTGTAATGAGGTTTTCCTCAATATTTAGTTTTAGACGGAGTATGTATGTATTGAAAACTTAAAAAGAAAATTATTCGCAACAGCGATATTCAACTTTAGTTATTTCTAGCAATGAAGGCAATTGCTTATTATGTACTTTGTCGTAAACATAAAACTGTAATTGTAATTGAAAAAGACCAAAATCATTATTGAAATGCAGATATAAAACACTCGCACAAAAAAAAATTGATAAATAAAAGAATGTTTTATTAGTTTCTTACAAATGTCTATCAATAGTTTTATATTTTTGTTTTTCTTTTTACATTTCGATAAATTATGTTTAGCGCACATTCATATTCAACCGAGACATGATATAAATATTGAAGACTCTTTTGATTCGAACGATAGAGTTGTAATTTTCATTATTCCTCCAGTAAGTACGATATGTTATTTAAATCTGTAGGTAAGTACATTTAATTGAAGTACGGCAGCGGAAAATGCCACACCAAAATCTGGACCAGCCATACTGGGGAAGTATAAACTAATACTGCTCCTAACTCCTAAGTCGTGTTGTCAGTTGTGTTCTTATGGTGAGTGAGCGGTGAGATGATAATTTGATGCCCAATCAAGAAGCGTCAAAACAAATAACAAAGCCTCCAAAGAGCAATTATCCATTCCTATAGACTTTAAAAAACATAAAATTTTGATTTCTACCGCAGTTAATATACTATCGAATGTATTTTCTAATTTCTAATGCGATGTAGAAACGTCAGCAATTAATTAATTGTTTATTTGTTTTTGAAAACTTCTAGTAACCATTAGGTATATTATGTTCAAAGTTTTAGCTTTTACTCTTTACAAATCAATGTAATTTTTTCAGAATAATCTACGAACGAACACATTGAGCATAGAACCATTTAATTCGAAAACATTAAAAAAAGAAAAAGAAGATGAATTTCCTTTAGCCAATTTAAATTTAAACGACCGTGAAAAAGATCTTCTGAGAAAAAGTTGGAATTACTCGTGTAACAAGAAAGCAGCAAAAGTTTGTAGGAGGGCTTGTATCAGTACATACAAAACTGTGTGTGACTCACACAAATGTAGCAGCAGTATGAAGAGGAAATTTAAAAGAAAATGCAGATCGAATTGCAATGATCGTTTCAATTCTAATAATAAAAGAGATGACACTGACTCTGAATAGAAAAATTACAAAGTTCTATAAATATTATCAATGTTATGGTATAAGTCTATAAGTAATATTTCAAACCAAAAAAAAAAAAGTATTTCGGCATGACATGAATTATTGAAATTTTATCATTAGCAGTTTGAGTTGGTCGTTAACATGTCAGCTGTTACATGGCTATTATAAAATACTAGCTGACCCCGCAAACGTTGTTATGCCATATATGTTATTAACCCCCGCAACTCCTCCCCTCCTGTGGGTGGAATTTCGTAAAACCCGTTCTTAGCTGACCTCTACTCGGCGAAAGGAATATTCCTACCAAATTTCAAGTCTCTATGCCTTATGGTTCCAGAGATATCGTGATGAGTCAATAAATGGGTGGAAATCTCTTTTATATATATAGATTAGAATTCAGATGTATACCAATGGGTACATAATTATAAAAAAATAAAAACAACAAATAACATTAAAATTTGTCTTTATTATATAATACATCAATAAAATACAATTTGTATAATTGTGATAATAACACATTAATGCGATATACAAAGTAACATTTCATACAATTTAATAAAAAACATGATCACATGGATACCAGTATTACATATTAATCATAAAACAATTTATGAATAAAAAAAAAAAGTCAAAAAGGCGACTTTTATAATCTGTATTTAATCAATTGATTTTTTTTTATTGTTTTTTTTTAATTCATTCATT
The DNA here is from genome assembly GCA_905220545.2 of Melitaea athalia. Taxonomy (NCBI): domain Eukaryota; kingdom Metazoa; phylum Arthropoda; class Insecta; order Lepidoptera; family Nymphalidae; genus Melitaea; species Melitaea athalia. Next base: position 5,257,024 of record HG992204.1, read on the forward strand.
TATAATCTATGCCCGATAATTTAATTTGTAGATTAATACATAATTGTAATTTATTTAATTAATTTTTAATTGATGACACAAAACGTGAAGCATATCAATATTGTTGTAGTTTTACAACGTATGTATAAATTAACAAGAATAACACATTTTAAAAGATTTTTTCCTTTCTATAATTATTTTTTTTATAGCTTAGATACAGATTGAATATCATACTTCCATTCAACCAACTTATAGTAAAATTGTGAAAAAATTGGAAGACTTTCTACCTTCACATCGGTAAAATAAATTTGTAATTGTTTAATAAATATACTTATTGGAATGTTATTTCCTGTCTTAATAAACGTATACCTACATTAAAAATATATATTACACGGTAATACTTCTCGGACGGAACGGTAAGATGGTAATAAAAACTTTTATTATCTTCTATTTTGTTTATCTGTAATTTTATTATTCGAATTGTGACGCGTATTCTAAGTCTAAGAATAAGTAAATATATTTTATTTCACAACCCAAAACAATAATTCCACAAGTACGAATGAGAAAAATATAAGAAATTTTAAAATTTATAAGGCACATTATTTCGTTTCGTAAGCAAATAATTTATATTCTTTTTCTGGCACTTACTTTTTTTTAAATTAAAAAATCTCAATGACTAAAACTAATTTCATAATATAACTTACATTAACCCCGATGGTGTTGTACCTACTTAAAGTTTTCCGAAATTTAACGATAGTACTAAGTTTATAATCTACCCCCACTCGGACTTCTAGAACTGGTCTTAATAGATGTGATCGATATATTGCCAGAACTACCACTCAGGGATGGAGGCGGAGAGCGAGGCAATGAAAAACTCTTATCGGACAAATTCTCTTGACTTAGCGACTTTTGCGTTGCAAATACCGGTATTTTAGACGACACGAATCCCCCCAAAGGTTTTTTGTCTATCGTTTTAACGGGAATGTTGCTCGGTTTAGCTGAAATAACAGGTTTATCGCTTGTGACTGGCTGATCGCTAGATGATCGAAGCTGCATTTGATCCAGTTGGGATAACCGCCTGTTCTCTAAATCTGTGCTGGTGACGATAGTACCCTTTGGTGATTCGTAAGTGGCTGTGCGGAATTTAATAGTAGTGTTCCTCGGTAGGTCGAAATCTGAGTGTCGTTTCTTTGGTTCGCTTGATTGACTCGATCGTTTTCGTACATCGGCTTGTTGCTTCGCTGAATGATATCGTTCATTGGACATAAAATCGTTCAGTAGATCAATATCTAATTCGTAAGACAGGACCGGTTCTTCGAATTTTTTGACAGCTGGAGGTGCTCTTTGCCTGCTTGAAATTTTGTCTTTTGTTTCTGCCCTTTCGGTTGTGTATTTATCCGTTCTTGGTGTTGTCACTTGTATTTCCGTTACGTGGTCCTTTTGTGCTTCCCTTTCCTTCGGTTCGATGCTTACAGTTTGTTTGGTCGATAAAGTTGTGGGATTTATGGAGTATCTAGTTTTTGTTACTTCTACATGGTCTTGGGTTGCAGTTTTCGTGTCTTCTAAATCTTGAATTACTTTTATACCCATACGAGATAGTTCTTCGGATGATTTTTGTGCCATAAAGCTTGGATCGTTCTGCAGTTTTGCCATCAACGCTTTCGCATCTTCTTCACTTAAATCTGTCGTATTTAAGATTATAGTTTCTGTTCTAGTGTACGATGGTTCCGTTGATGTAAAATGTAAGTTTGGGTTTTGTCGTTTTATATCTTCAAGCACCTTTTTATTAATGTCTCTTACATTGCCTTCTTCTAACTCCAACTCATTAATGTTTCCTGAACCTTTCATAATACCAAAAGTCATTTGTTCAACTTCTAAAGGAGCTTCGACTTTAGAAGTTATGTATTGGGATGACACTGTTTCAACATTCTGAGTTATAACTTTATTTCCATGTTCGTCTTCAGTTACATTTACAGTAACTGTTTTCTGAACTGGCTCTTGTTTCATGGTTAAAGAAACATTTGCTGGTTCCATGTATAATGTTCTCGTTTCCTTATCTTCTGTACGAGTCTTTGTGCCTTCAACTAAATCTGGTATCAGTCGCAAGCTAGTTTCACCAATCTCTATCGATTTAGTATAAGAATTTGGTTTGTCTGTCGGTGAATTTTTATCATCAGTCGATATTGTAACAATATTTCCGCTTTGAATCTCCTGCCTGTTCTTAGACTCAGACCAGTCAGTTGTGAATGATTCTTGAGGCTTTTTGTTGTGTTTCAAGCTATTATTGTTTGAACCGACTCTGATATTACTCACAAAATCGTCATAATCTCGGTTTTTAGGCACAGCGGTTGATGTTTTCAGATCGAAGTTAACAATGTCGGGTTGATGCATGGTTGATTTGAAGGAATCCGTCAACGCAGGTGTTTCTTTACTCGTTGACGCTTCATATTTTTGTGCGGTTTGATCAACGTGTACATTGAAAATCGGGTTTTTAGCGAGAAGTTTCTTCATCATTTCTGATTTTGGTCTTTCTAAACTGTTGACGTATGAACTGCGAGATACTTTCATATCGTCTGGAATGTTTGTGTCATAAGACATTGTCAGTTTTTCTTCATATTTGACCGGCTTGTTATCTGTAACTGTATTTGTTGTAACTGTACTTGTTGTTACTGACTCTTGACTATTGTCAGCTGAACTAGCATTGCTATCATCAGATGTGGATTTAGCGAACTCAGAAACAAGTTTCAAATGAACTTTCATATTTTCATCCATAATTCTACGCGCCAAATGATCAGATGTCTCGTGTTCTTCGCTCTTTTGAGATAAATCTAAATTGGTATGAGGTTTTCGTGCCACAATTTCTTGTGATCCATGTTGACTGGATTCCACTGAGCTGTTTGAACCCTTGACGATTGCGTCCTCTAAATTTCCGAATTCCGATGCTTTCTTTAGTCGGTTTCTTTGGAACGTGTTAAGTCCTTCCATCGCGGAAGTTTTAGCGATATTTAAACTGAGTCTAGGCTCTTTTTGTTTTAGAACCATACCTTTATCAGCATCTATCATCTCTGGTAGTACGTCTTCGTTACCTGATTCAAAGAACGTTGTTTCAACGACAGACATTGCTTTTCTTTTCTTTGGCGACAACGTACTTTCTTGTATTTCAGCGTCGTCTGCAGAGATATCTAAACTCTGAGCCCTTTCTAAAGTACCTGTAGCCGGTTTACTAGTTTTAGCTCTTAATTCAAATCTAGACAGATCACCAAGAGATGCTGCTTTACGCTCATTCTCATCTAAAAGTGAAGTATCATCCGAAGTTGAACGACCGGTGTCGTTTAACGGAGAACTGTGTATAGTAATATCACTATTGTTTAATTCTATAGTTGTAGAACCTTTATCACTTTTGTCACTATTATTCAAAGATACCACTGAATGAACATCTTGATTTGAGGAAAGGTTAGATTTTGAATCTGCAAAGTAGTTGTTAAGAGAATCGCTTTCTCTTTTGAATGGCTTTGAAACGATGTCATCGATATCGTCTTGACTAAAGTTAATGGATTCTTCAAGACGTGATTTTGACTTATTCACTTTTGGTGTAGACGTATTATATGAAGTCATCGAATTATTGGATATTATCGAATCGTGCAAGAGACTCGAATGATGCTTCTCATTCTTTAAGAAGTCGCGCACGTTTTTCATTTGCTCCAATATGCTATCATCGCTTTTATTTTTTTCCGGTTCAGGAGGCGACGGCGCTTTTCCTTTAGATTTCTTTACGGGTTTTGGAGCTTCTTCTTTTTTGTGTTCAAGTTTCTCTTTTTCTTGCACTAGATCTGCTGAACTTTTCCTGTTACTCCTCGCTGCTTTGGCCGCGTCGAACATATGTTGAGGTAATTCTTGAGGTATTCCATTTTCATCTCTCTTTATTCCACTTGAATTTAGATCACTTCGGTTAAATGACGATGAAACTGAGGATATTTCAGACGTTTTGGAAGTTTCATGGCTCGTATTTGTGTCTGATTCGGTAGGTTTTACTCTCGCGTTCGGTATTGGTGGCGCGATTTTTTCTCTCCGTTTAGCGACAACTGGTTTCTTTTGTTCAATTTCATTTTCGTGTTTGATTTGTGTAGTCGGTGCTTGTTTTTGCAGTTCTGGCTTATCGGGCTCATCGACTGACTTCTTTTCAGGGACGACTGAACCATTTTCAACACTTTTCTGTTTTAAGACTCCATCATCTGGTACATTGGGCGGGAGAACTCGGATACCAAACTTCATTCCTCTTTTAGGGTCGTATTCTCTTTTTTGAACTTCTGCATGTTCATAGTGTGTGATCCCGTTTTCAGGTTGAATTATTTGAATATCGCTTCCAGTTGAATTTCTACTTTTGTTTCTTTCTGGCTTACTTAAACCAGCTGGAATATCAGAATGTCGTGCTTTACTTGCAAGTTTCAAATTCTTTTCGTTTTCTCGCTCTAACGTACTGGGGGGATCCTTTCTCTCTTTCTTACTCCTCTCCAATGATGTAGGAATGATTTTCTCTGTTATTATCTTTTTGATTCCTCCTTTGCTGTGCTTTGTTTCCAGAGTCGAGTTGTTTGAATGTGATGTGTCGGGTGAGTGCGGGGGATGGAGCAGTTTCCCTTCTTTTTCGAGCTGTAAAATAAAAATAAAAATAGTTAGATATAATATAATTAAAATTCACGTATTGTATAGCTGCAACTATATAAAAAAATATTTTATTGTCCAATCCTTTTAGACTTTCTTCAATTGAATTTCAAACAATAGCTACATCGCATTCCATGGTGTAGGCGACATGAATGTATACCAAACATTTAAGCGATGCAGAAACACCATAATTTAAATCCATTGCCAAGGTATAAACAACCTTATTATTGTCTACCAAGTCTCATAATACAATAAAGTGCCTTGACACATAATCCATGTTAGTACCAAGCAGAGCAGTAAAACCAAATACGATAGATACGTAACATATTAACAATTACAAATAATTATGAGTCAAATGAGACTGGTGATGAAGTATGATTAATATTATAATTTGTATGGGAAATTATAAGTTGTTTTGAGTTATGCATGCTTTATGTCAGTGAGTCGTCTATTGTTTTATTCATTTGCAACGTGAGTTACTTGAGGCTTGAATACAATTATGTAAGTATGGGAGTGGCATGGATAGAAATATTTGCAAAGGAGCATTCTGCTTCATGGATAAAATTGTAAAGGAAATATTTTTTGTACAATCATCGCCTACGCTGTCTGGTGCGTGTTTCTAAAGCATTTAGTATGCTGGTAATAATTTCAGCTCTATTATGGGTATTTGTTGTTTTATTATCATTAGAATTGTTTGCCATTTTTATATAAAAAAAAATTCTTCGGTCATTTACCTATATCAATTTATACACAGCAAAATGTTGTCTGTATGATTGTAATGAAAAAGGTGCTTTATGGTTATTTTTTCGTTTTCTAAATGCATAATATATCACTCAGTAGGTTTTTTTTATAAGCTACATAAGATTTGGATGCACTTCTTACGGTAGAGAAAGATAGAAACACATGAAATATGAGCACAACATTTTTTGAGGGTAGGTGAATTATTATAATAGACGTTTTCATGCAAAAACCTACTTGATCATATGCGTTCTACGTGACATATCATTAGAAGTAGCTGTTAAGATCAAATGGCCATATGCCCGAAATTTCTAAGCGTTCAGATCTACAGCGGGTAAAATATCACTGGACATTTAGTTATATAAATCTAAACAAATTCTCACCGTATTAACATCGCCCGTGGAACCTGCCCTCTTCATCAAGGGGTGGTGGACCTTCCACCCCTCCCCGCTGACCCTACCCCCCTCAACGACTTCCAACTCCACCGGGTATGGGGACGCTAGAGATAATATCGATACAGCGTCCTCTAGCGGTGTACCGGTGAACTCGATCTTGATGCTTTTGATTTTGTCGCCTGGAATTTTTAAAATAATAATGTTATTTACTTAAATTATAATCTGTGTTGATATATAAGGTCATATTTTACCGCTTGCTAATAAACTTTACACTTTTTGGGGACTGAGTCGCCCTCGTCCGTAGGTGTAAACCCCGTTGTGAATCCCTACACGTGGTCCCCGGGTGGTGCTAACCAGGTGACATACTGGTGGTAGGCTCTGGCCGACAGCTTGCGACCACCCACCGAGCAAAGTCGTACCGTCAAGCGACTGTCGTGTTTCGGTACGTTGATCGGTGTAGCTGACTGGGAAGTTGGGTCGAAATAGTTGCTCCGCGTGAATTGATCAGTCTGACTTGCACTGGCACCACTGCGCTGTGGTGATTGGTTCTGGAGGGTAGCGGGATCCGAGGCACGGTGCACCGCTGGCCGACCGCAGGTAGTTGGGGGCCCAATTAATGTGCCAGCCACACACGAAAGGCTGCCCCGCCAACTGTCGAAAAATCCCGGAATGCGCCATCGTGCCGGTTGGCGACCGGACGAGAGGGCCCGGTGGACATCTCCGGGGGGGCTCGGGCGTCCCCGCGGTCTCCAACCCAATCCCTCTCTCCAGCGCAGCAAGTCGGTGAGAGTCTAGAGGTTAGTAGCGTGGAGCCTCGTTTCACTGCCTTCTTCTCGCCTTCCTTCTCTCGCCAATTTTTACAAGTATATGACTAAGAGGAACAAAAACAAGGCAGCACAGCGGTTGCACTCCCTCTCACTCTCAGTGCACCTCTGCAACATCCGAGGTTTGCACTCCAATCTCGTTGCAGTCCACCACCATCTCGAGACTGAGAAGCCGGCCCTATTGTTCCTCTCGGAGACGCAGATTGGCTGTCCATCTGACACAGCATACTTGTGTTACCCGGGTTATACCTTAGAGCATAATTTTAAACCACGCGCAGGCGTTTGCTTATATACCCGTGACGACATATGCTGCCGGCGTCTCCGCAATCTTGAAGACTCCAGCTTCTCCAACCTTTGGGTTTTGGTGGACACAGGAGTGGAGAAAATTCTTTATGTCTGTGTTTACCGTTCACACAACGGGGATCAGGAGACAACCAGGCTTATGCAACACCTTAGTGAGGCGGCTGATGCGGCTCAGCATCGGTATCCTACTGCTCAATTGGTAATGCTGGGGGACTTTAATGCCCACCACCAAGAGTGGCTATTCCCATACCAGCACACTGACCACGCTGGTAGAGAGATTCGTAAACTCGCTTCAGCGCATAATCTCACCCAGCTGGTCCGGGAAGCAACTAGGGTACCCGATGTTGACTCGCATACTGCCAACTGTTTGGACCTTCTGCTGACAACAGATCCAGACCGCTATTCGGTATCGGTCTCACCACCTTTAGGCAGCTCCGACCATTGTCTGGTGAAGTCTGTATCTGTCTATTCACCGCCCGTTCCCTGCCCCAAAGGCACCCGGCGAATATGGCGATACAAGTCAGCAGACTGGGATGAGATGCGATCTTTCTTTGCATCGTACCCGTGGCGGCAGATTTGCTTCTCCTCTGATGACCCCTCCACTTGTGCGAATGCTGTGGCTGATGTGCTGCGTCAGGGGATGGAGTACTACATACCATTCACTGACGCATCAGTCTCCGTGGCAGCTCGACCCTGGTTTAATTCAGACTGTTCTCGTGCTGAAGCAAAAAAGAACATTGCTTACCTGGCCTGGGTCGATGCTCGTTACCACAAAACAACAGACGTGGGTCAGAGGAAGAAAGCCTATAACAGAGCCGCTAAGTCTTGCAAGAAAGCTCTACAGAAGGCTCGATTTGATCACATAGGCAGGATTGGGACTAGACTTGCGTCATACCCACCTGGTAGTAAAGCCTTTTGGTCCCTTGCTAAGGCGGTCGAATCGAACTTCTGTCGCCCCTCACTACCTCCACTGCTGAAACCCGATGGATCACTAGCCCACACCGCCGAGGAAAAGGCAAACTTGTTTGCAAATCTCTTTGCAGAATCTTCACGTCTGGATACAGGCAGCGCCACACCTCCAACCTCTTCGATTCGATGCGAGACGTCTATGTCTGAAGTCCGAATTCGTCAAAAAGAGGTCCTCAAAACCTTGCGCAATCTAGACGTGAACAAAGCTAGTGGTCCTGACGGAATACCAGCCATAGTACTGAAAACTTGTGCACCTGAGCTGTCTCCAATCCTGACACGCCTGTTTCGTCTCTCTCTAGCGACAGGGCATGTGCCGAAAGCCTGGAAGCAAGCTAACGTGCAGCCTGTGCCCAAAAAGGGCAGTCGAGCAGACCCTGTCAATTATAGACCCATTTCCGTAACCTCCATACTCTGCAAGAGTATGGAACGTATACTGAACAACCGGCTCCTGGCATACCTAGAGGAGCACGACCTTCTTAGCGACCGACAATTCGGTTTTCGCCGCAATCGGTCCACGGGTGATCTTCTAGCGTATGCCACACACATATGGAGTGAGGCTATCGAGAGACACGGGGAAGCCATTGCGGTCTCGCTCGATATCTCGAAGGCATTTGACAGAGTCTGGCATGACGGCCTTATTAGCAAGCTTCCTTCATTCGGCCTACCCACTTCGCTTTGTGTTTGGATATCTGACTTCCTGAGGGATCGATCGATCCGCGTAGTCATAGACGGCTGCGAGTCTGATCAATTGGCCATCAATGCCGGAGTCCCTCAGGGGTCTGTACTCTCGGCAACGCTATTCTTGCTGCACATCAACGACCTGCTCAAACCCGGAATCTTTGGGTATGCAGATGACAGCACCGTTGTTGAGCGTTACGTGTCCGACGCACGAGCGAGTGGGTCTGAGACCCAGTCGCTGAGGGAAGCCATGATCCAGCGTCTGAACTTGTCCCTTAAAGCTGTCTCTGACTGGGGTGACGCTAACCTGGTCAAGTTCAACGCGTCTAAGACCCAGGCGTGTCTCTTCTCGGCAAAGCGGAGTCCTTTCCACCTGACTCCCTCTTTCCGAGGTGTGCCCGTGCCCATAGCCGGCCATCTGGAGCTTCTTGGCATTACTTTAACATCTACCCTCAATTTTGGCTCATATATAGAAGCAAAGGCCCAAACAGCTGCAAAAAAACTAGGCGTCCTCTCGAAGGTGAGACAGTACTTCACTCCGGAACAGCTTTTAAAGCTATACCAAGCTCAAATTCGATCTTGCATGGAGTACTGCTCTCATCTCTGGGATGGCTCAGCCAAGTACCAGCTGGAGCTTCTCGAGTCAATTGAGAGGCGAGCCAAGAGGCTTATCGGTGATGATACACTGGTCGCTGCTAAGCTACAAAGCTTAGATCATCGGCGCAGGGTGGCCGGTCTGTCGGTTTTTTATCGGGTGCACTTCGGAGAGTGTGCGCAGGCACTCCACGACCTGGTTCCCCCCTGCCCCTTCCATCTCCGTACGACTAGACAGTCGGCGTTACGCCACCCTTATACGGTCGACATTCCCAACATACGCACTAAGCGATTCGCTAGTACTTTCTTGATGCGTACGGCCAAGGAGTGGAACTCTCTGCCGGCATCTGTTTTTCCGGAAAGATACAATCTGGATATTTTCAAGACGCGAGTGAATAGGCTACTTCTAGGCAAGCGTGCTCCATCCTAGACCGCATTCTCACTTAAGATCAGGTGGAATAGTGGTCAAACGCAAGCCTATCTAATTATAAAAAAAAAAAAAAAAAAAAAAAACACTTAAGTTACTCATAGTTGTATCATCACAAGGCCAAGAAAGCCTATGTTTCGCCTCAAGAAATGAATAATATATTTTAGACTCACGGGTTGCCAATAAATGTGTCTGAGAGAGAAAGTGGAGTTCAGAGAGACATCAAAAGAGAAATAAAGTTATCAAAAACTTTTATTGTTAGATGCTGTTCTATGGCAGATAGTTTTAAGAGCAACCTGTGATATAGGTTTATTAACCTTTTTGCTGTTATGACACTGTAAATTGTAAGGCTACTTTTAAAGATATTAAACTGAATTCAGATATTCAAATGCGCAGTGTTTAAAACGCTACAAATAATCTTTGAATATGTATTACTTTATTATTTCTGTTTTCTCGTGGTTATCATAAATAGGAATGCAAATAGTATTTATTATAGATTATACAATAAACGTGGCAAATAAGCGTACGGTTCGTCCGATGGTAAGTTGATATCGTAGTCTATGGAAGCCTGCAATACCAAGAATATTGTGAGTTTGTTGCCGAATCTAACCCCGTCAATCCCCAGGAGCTCTGGCTATGTTACTAGGTTGAGGCACCTCCCCGGTTGGTCTGCTTCAGATTTGAGTAAATATTTCTGGCTGTACCCTACCTCAAATTAAAGTTACGTAATTTATTACAGTGTCACACATTACAGTTACACATACCAGGTTGCAGTTTAGCGGCAGCGGCGGGTCCGCTTCTCAGTACGGAGTGAACACACACACCGTCACGGGCGCCCCCACCGCACGTCAGACCTAAACCGGTGAAGTCCCGCGCCCACAGCTTTACGCGGCGAATGCGGGCACGCTGAAATTAAAAAAAAAATAAGCTTAATATAATATGTACTTAACGTTTTAATAATACGTTATGGTAGCATTAAAATCTGTACGGTTTTGACTTCAGCCAATAACATCCTACTGCTGGTCATAGCCCTTTCACGACGCCGGAACACGATCGTGCATTTTATTTTTAAAAAATCCCGCGCTTTTTCTAACCAACTTTTCGGGCCCAAGACGCTAGCCAACGATAGTGCACGAGTCTGTTTATGAATTAAACGCGCGGGTGCGAGTAAGAAGGCAGTCAGTGCTCTTTGACCTTGCGGTGAAGATGTCGGCGTATTTTGTTGAGCGGAGTGGTCGGAGTAAGTATTGAGTTTTTTGTTTTTATTTAACTATTTGATATATATATTGATATCATTTTGCTTTTGCTAGCTTGCTTAGTTACTAATGGCATGTAGTAAACAATATTATTGGTATTAATTACTTTGCATTAGATAACATAACCTCTCAAATATTGGTTTGCACGATAGTGACGATCCGACTCAAACGCAACTTTTGGTGTCATACTTTGTATGGCGGGAAATCTTTTTTTTTTTGCTTTCAATTAAAGTTTTCTTTATTTCTGCTTTCAGGAACGGAAATAACGGATGAGTTGTTGCTTCAGCTCATTGGAGACGGCAATGACTCCGAAATAGAAGAAGTGGAAGATGACGAAGGTGATCGAGAAGAATCGGTTTTGCCGTTGGTGCCTGCTGAGGAGCCTGAATCACCTCCCCGTCCAGGTCCATCGTCTGCTACTGCACCAAAAGCTCGTCAAAAGTCGAGAAAAAGCCGAGACACTCGCCGTAGAATCTGGAAGCAGATGCCTTTCAATCAGAAGGAACACTGCTATCCGGAGCGGTCGTCAGCAGCGGTAAGGTCACCTTTGGCCTACTTTGAAGACTATTTTGATGAAAATTTTTTTGAGCATGTGGCTGTTTGTACCAACAATTACTACATGCGGAAAACGGGAAAAGTTTTGAACACCACAGTGGCAGAGTTGAAAAAATTTGTTGGAATTCATTTCATCATGGGATGTATTCCATACCCTCGCATTCACATGTACTGGCGGAACGAAATGCGATTAGCTTTAGTTGCTGACAAAATTTCTAGAGATCGTTTCAAGATTCTTCGTATGGCATTCCACGTTGTCGATAGTGATGACGCTCCGGCAGGAAACCAGAATTCATTCTGGAAAGTGCAACCTGTACTTACTCAAGTCAAAAATGCTTGCGACAAATTAGAACGTCAACCAGGCTTTTATTCCATCGACGAGCAAATGATTCCATTCTCTGGGACATGTCCACGTGGTTTGAGACAAGTAATAAAAACAAAGCCGCGTCCACAAGGGCTAAAAGCTTTCGTTACTACTACTAGCGATGGTTTGATGATCGACTTCGAAGTTTATCAGGGCGCAAAAACAAACTTTGGAGACAAATCTCTAGGCGTTGGAGCTTCTGTCATTCTTCATCTCTCTAAGTCAATTCCACGTGGTAGTTGTCTATATTTTGACCGGTTTTTTTCATCTATACCTTTACTTGAGAGATTGAATGAATTGGGACTTCATGGGACCGGTACAATAATGATGAATAGAATTCCTGAGAGGAAGAACATGGACTTTAAGCTAGATAGAAAAATGAAACGTGGCGAATCTCAACAATTCGTTAGCAATGACGTTGTTGTTGTTAAATGGATGGACAACAAATCCGTCCTTGTAGCATCCAATTGTACATCTGGAGATGATTCTTGTTTCATTAGGCGATGGGATAAAAACCTCTCAGCATTTACAGACGTAAGATGTCCAAGTGTGATCGCAAATTACAACAAAAATATGGGAGGCGTAGATATACTCGATCAGTCAATGGAATACTATCGGACTTTCATTAAAACGAAAAAATGGACTCTAAAAGTCATCCTCCATTTTTTTGACTTGGCCCTTTCGAATGCTTGGCGTTTGTATGTGTTAAATTCGATCACAACTAGAGTACCCAAAAATAAAATAATTGACTTGTTGGAGTTTCGAATGCAAGTGTCAGATGGACTTGTCAACGCACCACAACGTAAAAGAAGATCTGATACTGATGAACAAGATGAGAACCAGGCTCCTAATACGTCTAAGTTTCGTCGATCAAATCCACCTTCTATAGCCAAAAGGTATGATGGATATGATCATCTTCCATCATTCGATGAAATAGATAGCCCAAGAGCATGCAGGATGGAAGGTTGCAAAAGTAGGTCAAAAATACTATGTACCAAATGTGAGGTTTACCTTTGTTTATCTAGAAAACAAAACTGTTTTTCAGTGTATCATACAAAGTAGAAAGTTGAAGACTGAGAAAAGTATTCATATAATTTTTGTTTATTTTTGTATTGTTTTAAGAAGATTTTTATTTTTGTTAATATAGGTATTACTGACTTTTAAGACTAAAGTGATTTGCAATTTGATTAAGACTGATTACTTAATGTTCCTACTACTAAAATAATAAATAAACATAATATGTTTCTATGATATATTTTATTTTATTTATGTTTTTACCTTAAAAGTCTAACACCGTCACTATCGTGCAAATAATTAGTTTAAGCCTGAGCATCACGATCGTGCAGAGTCCCCCCACACTAGGGGGGGTGAGGGGGATTTTTTCAAATATTTTTTTGGGATATCCTATCCAATATTGAAACATGCTATGTAGTCAAATATCTTAATTTTGAAAAATCAGGAATCAGGCCTGAAAGGGGTATGCCTCTTAAACCATGAGTAAATATCGCTATCCGGTCTATACTAGACCGGAAAGAAATATTTGTGCAAACAAAAATATCCATCTATGTATATCGTCATTTATGCAAAGCCCTTAACCGGAATCGATAAATTGTTCTACATTACTGGAATCGTGGGTCCAAATGGACCCTTTAATTAAAATCTAAGTTATTATCTAATTTAAAAGAAATTATCACTTAGATGGGTTAAAAATGCATTAAGACAATTGTTATGTAATATATTGTTACGTGTTAGGGTTCGAACGATTTGGAGAGAAAGACCTTCTGACTCTTTTAGAGACTTTATTCACTAGCACTAGGTCCGACACAAGCACTAGGTACAACACTACGCACTAAGTACAAACACTAATCACTAGGTACACACAGTAAGCACTAACAATGTCCGAGGTCGTAGCCAATGTCGTAGGTTTCCGCTGGTATCACTTCTTGATCACTAGTATTCACTTCGAAGTCGCTTCGTCGTTAGCTCAAACTGAACTGACTCCGCTCGGCCTCAATCGGCCTTTTTATACCGGGCCGAGCCTACACCCAGACAGTTCTAGAACGTTCGTGCGTGTACTCGATCCTGAGTTCATTCACCTATATGTCCTCTAGCGCCATCTAGTATTGAGTGGATGTTTCACATTGTCTTTGTAACAAAGTGGTTTGTACAGCACACAACGTGGTTCCTTCGCTCCCCGCTAGATGGCGCAAGCTCCTTTTTTTTTGTGTACTCGTAACAATATAAATGAACTTTTATTCATTTACATCCTGAAAATATATATATTTTTCACTTTTATTGTTAGGTTCCTACATTTGATCATTTTTATCTGGTCTTCTTCTTTGACCATATCAAAAAGTAATAAAAACAAAAAAGCTTTATAATTTTACAATACTATAGGATTCTACGTATCTTCCCGTTAACAAAAATATAAATTCTTTGTGAGATCAAATGAAAATAAAAAAAATGACAACCTATTCTAAAAACGTAAAATTGTTATCAGTATTTTACTTATTCTATGTAAGGCACTCGCTCCATAATTTTTTTTTTATACATGAAGCTTACATATAAATTTGCAGAATCTACCACGCTTTTGCAATTGTTTATTTTCATCTTTGGACCTCATAAATAGTATCTTCATCTCTTTCGTGACCCACTTTGAGTGGAAGTTTCTTGTCATGTATCATTTTGCGGTACATCAACAGCTGGCCCCAGGAGATTATCAATTCTACTCTTGAGATCTATTTCGTCTGGAATCAACAACTGCCATGATTCGATTGGTGACATATGTTGTTTATCACAAGCTGGACTTACGATCCCAGGTACGTGAGTAATAATGTTGTGACTTCTGATTCTGGAGCTACTACGTGGTGTCTTAGACCACTTAAACCTATTTTTGCCTCGATAGTAAGTGTTTGATGACAGTGCATTACCTTCTCCTTCACTTTCATCTACGACATTATCGTCAGATGAAGAGTCACTTCATTGACCAGTGGCTTCATGTTCCAAATTCTCATTGTCACTTATGTTTTCCTCGTCACAAGGTTCGAAATCACTCAAGGGGTTCTGTATCATTTTCAGCCAACTATAGCTCTTAGATATCTTTTCGTTAATATTACGCGCTATTATTTCAAAATAGTGTCTAATACAGTTAAAAAATATATACATACACATTTGAAAAAAAAAAACGTTACTGGAATCGTGGGTCCAAATGGACCCAACGACGGCTCGTTCTTACACTTCCAGTAAATTTAAAGCGCCACGAGTTCGGCACCCGCTGCAACAAGCGACGTAATGACATTACATTGGCGCGCAAAAGTATTGATGCTCGCGTTTCGAAATTAAACGATTTTTTTGTCGTTGTCGGGTCAAAATGGACCCACGATTCCGGTTAAGGGTAAGATCAGAAGTGTTTGTTAATTAACGCACTGGCGTCACCTATTTTTTAACACTAACTTACACGGGACTTTCAAAGGACTATTAGCGCGATTATCATTTTAAAACTCCCGATGGTTGCACGGATGGACTCGGGCGACATTTCAAAAATACAACGCGGAAAGTCCCGAAAAATATGTAAGTGTTCATAGAGTCCGTGAAAGTTTAAAAACTTATACTGCTTTTATAAGGACTAGTTCGAACAGAAGTAGGTACTATACCTAGACATTAGTACTTAGTTAATCTTAATAGTATGTATTATGTAGTATTTGTGGTCTAATGCCTCTCGCTTATCTGTATACATGCAATAAAACGTTGTATATGCGTCGTGGACTATGAAATCATGTTTAAAATATTCGGTAAATAATCCTAGCTGTGGCCAATGATATCATAGATGTACCCACTAAGTATTAGAGTAGAGGTCACATCAGAATTTTTAGATCCGCTGATATTTCTAAGAAAAAACAACTATTTACTATCATTAATAACATAGTCATCTTTATATTTTATTACGATAATAATTTTATATCTTTTTTATATGATAGTAATAAAAAGTTGTAAATAGTAGGTATACATTCTTATTAAAAAGTAATGCTAACAGCTCAATAGTCAATACAACATACATGTACTATGCATATTATTGCATACACACATACATCAATCTTACATACATACATACACATCACAAGTGATTATAAAAAAGTAGTAGGTAAGTAATAAAATTTTTTGTTAAAACTTGATGAGCAGTACGCTCATACCTCAAGGAAACATACTTTTTAACAGAGTTCCAAAAAAGGAGGAGGTTCTCAATTCGATTGTTTTTTTTTTTTGTTTTTTGTTACACGTATGTTATCTTAGAAGTTTTGACTGGGTACACCGATTTCGAATTTTTTTTTGAAAGGTGGTGCGACTGTGCGAGTCATGTGGTCCCATTTAAATTTAATTGAGATCTAGCAAGTACTTTCGAGTTATATCCCGCGCATGACGAACATTTGTATTGGCCATACAGATGTTTGCCGTGGTCTGGGTGTTTGTGCAGTCCTTGTGAGTCTCCCCACCGTGCCTCGGAGAGCACGTTAAGCCGTCGGTCCCGGTTGTTATCATGTACACCTGATAGCGATCGTTACTCATAGTAGGAAATATATCCGCCAACCCGCATTGGAGCAGCGTGGTGGATTAAGATCCTTCTCCTACATGGCATGGGGAAAGAGGCCTATGCCCAACAGTGGGATATTACAGGCTGAAGCGATGCTTGTATTGTGGTCGCATTTAGGTATATTTGAACGAGATCTGATGACTAACGCGTGTTTACTTGACTATTTTTTCGTGTCCCCACGTTGTTTTACTTGTCGATGTAATTGAAGTAGGTGTTGTTTTTCGTTTGCAAGCAAACACAATAATACTATGTGCATATTCTATAATTATCTAAACCCTAGTCTAGGTATACCTATTTTATAGTAAATTGCTTGGAATACAAAAATATTTACAAAGATATAATTATTGACATAAGCAATAAACTTGCTCGTAAATGTCAGCAGAACAATCTTGTAATAAGTAAGTGAAAAAAGGTGACGTTTCTAGTGGATTTTTTATTTATTTAATACCTCATAACCACCTAATTAAAAAAAAATTTAACCTATTAATTTGGAAAAATACTAAGGCTTTAAAATATACAGCCCAATTGTTTTATACATAATCAAACAAATAGAAAAAATTGCATCATTAGGTATTATCTTTTCAACAAACAGACCTCGTTCCCATTAACGATACATAGATAAATGATTTCATTTGTTTATCATTAAAATTACCTACGAGACTCTACGAGATAACTGCGAAGGTATGACATCATCACATAAAACCTCCTTGCTTTAACTACATCCGTGTGAACTAAGCTTTTAATCCTCGGTTAATATTTGAGGTTCTTTTTTTTAATCTACAGATAATTCAAAAAAAAACGTCTAGACTTATAAGAATAAAAAAAGATAAAATTTTGTCTGAATATTTTTGTGCGTTGTTAAAAATAGTCAAATTATAATAATTGTTTACTCGATTACGACGAAGCAAAAAGGAGGGTTATGATATTGACTGGTATGTATGTCAATTAATACCTTATATTTTCTACTGTTTTTATCGTAATTTGACAAATAACGTTGGATGTGTCTTGATCGTCCGGTGGATGTGACTTCACATTAAATTGGATATAGCGCACTCCAAATGACATGTAGGTAGTCTTGAACTTAAAATATAACTAAATTTAGATAACTTTACCCACACAAGAAGTATAACCACGTATAAAGGCCCCCTAGAGTCTAGGGCCTAGGGCCTAGACGATCAAATATTTGATCAAACTTCATATTAAATTTCTGTTTGACAAACGTGTTTGTCAAATTATTTGATCGTGTGCGGGGCTGCGGGCTTTTTTGATATGTTTGTTATACTTATATGAAAACATGAAGTTTGACAAACAAGTTTGATCGTTTACGGGGCCCTTAACGTTGCTGGAAAGGTATCTCGAGCCTTCGTATTATCTTAGTTGTAGGCTACGTGATGTCACATTTTAAGACTTCTGAATTAATATGATTGACAGGTTTTTAAAAAGTGTACTTTTCGTAGTTTCTTACTACGATTCTTCTTCTCTTCTGAATCTACATTCCAAATTGGCGGTAGATTCAGATAAAACATACCTAATCAACACAACAACACAGAATTACCTATCTTTCTGTTTTTGACGAGAATACATTGTAAATTTATTTATTTATAATTTTATATTGAGATTAATACATATTTTTAAATAAATTAATAAATAAAAACAAAATGATATTATAGTTGTTATCTTAATAGTTTTATACTAATTCGTCTATTCTTAATTTCTCTAAAACCTAATTGACTTATGAATATAAATCAACCTCAACAAATCGATAAATAAAACTATGAGAAAAATTTTGTATTTTTTTTTAATGAGATTAGAGTCTAGCAACTAGGCGAAGTGTTCGGTACTCAGGAGTCGATATTTACATGATTGTTATGGTATTCTTGTTGTTATTGGCAGTTTTGCACAAATATCTTTCTGGTTTGGCACCTTGGTTGCATAAAAAAAATATTAGGGGCAAATATAGCGTTCACCATAAACTAAAGAGCTAACAACAATATTGTTTCTATCGGCTGCATAAACTATGACTGTGTCAACTGAGCGATCGACAGTACCACCGACTTACCGAGTCAACTTGGCTACTAAGAAATCGCTTTGTTAATTCGCTTACGCTAGCACGATAACAATCGAAAAAAAAGTGTATCAGTAAGTTAAGTTCGAGTTAAATTATATATTATCAACAAACGAAGAAGCGGGTCCTTTCTTTATCATAATGTCATAATATTGGGTCCTACTTTGGTATTTTCATCATTATACCAAACCAGTTGACCAAGCGAACTTATACCGCCATTTTTTTTTTCTTCGTAAACATCGATGTTTATTAAAATTTTTATTATTTTTTGATTATACAACTTGGTCGGCAACCAAGCGTATGGCTCACCGGATGGTAAGGGATTACCGTAACTTATAGACGCCTGCAACACCAGAAGCATTGCAAGCACGTTGCCGACCCTACCCCCAACTCCCCCCAGGTGCTCTGGTTACCTTACTCACCAACAGGAAGTTGTGTTACACAACACTGCTTGAAAACAGTATTATTTAGCTGTTATCTTATGTAAAGTCGAAGTACTACCCCAGTCGGGGTGCTGCATATTTTGAGCAGAATATTTCCTGCTGTGCCCTACCTCGGTTATAAAAACTTATGCCGACAATAATGAACAAATGGAATTTTCGAATTCATTCGGAAGTTTTGCGCGTACATACATTTCGGCAATTCATTTTTATCTATATACATACTTAGATATTTAATACACCTGACCGAAATAACAATTGCAATCTATTGTTTCATGTTAAGGAAAACGAGTCATTGTAATCACGAATTGCAATTCACAAAGTCTAGATGGTGAACATTTGGCACCGATCCTAGATTTAGTGTCCATTAAAGACTAACTTAGGTCTACTTATTGTTATTTGCTCCATACGAAATTCTACAAGCAATTCAAGGCTTAAAATATAAAGTACTAAGGCTGTCTTATTGCTACTCTATCATACCACGTCTATTTAATTTAAGAATTTATTTTGATTCTATTTGATTTATTTCATTCTTTATGATCTGATGATGAAAGTTATTTTTAAAGACAGTTTATGTCGATTTTTTTCTGCATAATCTACATACCGTATCGGTGGTAGCTTAACTTTATTAACTTACTAATCTCTATATATATAAAAATGAATAGCTGAATGTGTTGCTAAGCGCAAATCTCGAGAGCGGCTCAACCGATTCGCTAATTCTTTTTTTATTATATTCCTTGAAGTACGAGGATAGTTCTTACGGAGAGAAAAAATTAAAAAATTGCCTGAAAAACTTTAAAAACAACACTTTTCTATATTCCCATACAAGAGATTCTTAATAATACTTAAAAGTCAATTTGAACTTTAATACCATACTATAAAGTTTAAGTGTTAGTGGAGAGGTTCCGGGAAGGATAATTATTTAAAAAATTAAAGAATCGATTGTTAGGCGGTACAAAGTTCGCCGGGTCAGCTAGTTAATTATAATTATGTTTGCTTGCAAACGAAAAAAAAAACCGACTTCAATTACATGGACCAGAAATACAACTTAAGTAGACGAAAAATTTGTTAAGTAAATGCCCATTATTAGAGATAACTCAAAAAACACTAGTCAGATCTCAATCCAATTTGAATGGGAACACATGACAAGTACCAGCTTTCGATTTAAAAAAAAATCGAAATCGGTATACCCAGTCAAAAGTTTTGAGGTAACATTCTGAGGAACCTCCTCCTTTTTTGAAATGGGTTAAAAAACAATCATATTTTTAAATAGTAAAATGAAGATTCATTAAAAATTTTTTATTTAATCATTTTGGTACATGGTCGATGAATGATTTTGCTAAACGTTAAAGAATTTCAGAGCAAATCATGTGCATGACGTGTACAAATTTATCGGAATGGGTATGAGACGAGCACGATTGTGAGCTGGGTTTGATGTCATTTTTAATTTTAAAAGTATTTAATATCCACTATTGCCTTTGATTTTTCGTGGAATTTTTATTTGTTAATAAATAAATTGGTGAAGAAAAACATCATAAAAATTGGTTCACGAAAACGGTTCCTTATAAAACTCGGTTAAGTACCAAATTATTACTAATCTATTCAAAGATTTGTATTTGTAAGAATCATAAGAAGTAAGATGAGTTGTTATACAGTTTCTTTTTTTTAATTCAAAATAAGTAACGAAAAAATTATACAACTTTCATTTATTATTAATTTTTGTTAATTGCTATTTGCAATTGGCAACCCTAAAGTACTAGTATTTTAATGTAGAATCATGCGTTTACATTCACTTGAATTACACAATATCCCGCCATAATTCCGTCGACTAGACTCTACAAAAACTGGTATGTGATCAACATGCCAACGCAACACGTAGCGAATCGATCTCGAAGCATTCGAGAGTGATGGCAACATTGATAGGCGAATTATTATAGATTAATCACAAATAGTTATTTGCCTTCTTTTGTAGTCTCCATTTTATGTGACTGGCGAAATTATCTGTGCTCTTTTGGCGCCATTGGAAGCCAAAAAGTTGAAGTCAATTTACTTTTAGGACTTTTATGTTAATTAATATTATAAAGCTAAAGAGTTTTTTTGATTGTTTAAACGCGTTATAGTACGGGATCCCTAGTACATATTTTTCACCTGATTAGTATCAAGCTAATTTTCCGGGTGTAGCTTTATTTTGATGAGACGACCAAAAAGTTCCTCTTCGAAAACTCTCGATTGTGGTAGATAATAGAGTTAGCAGGAGATAGAGCAGCAGTGAGCGTAGGACCGGGTTAACGTACCACGCAATTTGTAGGACAATATTACCATTAAATTATATAAATATTTACTGACTAAAAGAAAAAAAAAATCAGCTGGTTAGTAATAATTTTTGATGACCTTACGAGGTCATCAACTTGATGACCTCGTAAGGTCATCAAAAATTGATTTTTTTTTCTGATTTGTTTACTTATACTTCTTATCATAAACGCGAAAGTTTGTAATGAATGGTTAGGTTTGCTAGTATTTAGTTACTATTTCACTAACCGAATTTAGAAAAAGGAGGATGTCCTCAGTTCGACCTGATTTTCTCAGTGAGATCTGACATTATTTGCCGATGTAAGTTAAAGTTATTTTTCTATTTTATTTTATGCAATAACTTTTTATTATTTAATTACGATGAAACTTGGTATGTGAAGACTAAAAAAATTAGAATACTACATAGATTATTTACGAACTAATTCTGAATTGGGAAATAAAGTACGTCTTAGACACAAGTCTTTTTTGTAAATAACTTTATAAAACTACATAATTATGTATCTATACCTACTTGAAATTAAATTTAATGATCGTATAGAAATCGCATTTTTTTCTATACAATTGTTATAGAACTTATAGAAACAAAAAAGCGTTGTACTTCAACTGTCCAAGCAGCTGCTTGCACAGAAATGTAGTTTACTTACTCGTTCGAAGTACTTTTTACCAATTCACTCGAGTATGTCCTTACCTAAGTACGGCTTTTTATATAGGCTTGGGCTAATGGATTTTAATAAACTATGTGGCGTTATTATCAAAGAGATATTGTATTATAAATTTATTATTTGTCCCTAGGAGTCAGGTTTTTTTTTTTTAATTAAGAGACTGGTGGAACTGAAAAACCGTATTCAAGAAAAAGTTTTTAGTCTTCTGAAGAAAAATTAGTTATTCTGAGTATTTAAGTTTTTAGTGATTAAGTACTTGCGTGTAAAACGGAAGCTTGGTACAATGACATGATAACTTAAAATTTAAATGATACTATTATATCATTTTAATAGTTAATGGTACTAAGTGGAATACCGTAATTGTCATAACTAATTATTATTATTTATATTTCTAAAATTTGCTCAAATAATAATACTAGTACCTGGGTGACCGAGCCTAGCTCGGTATTTTCATTTTATTTTTTGTTTTTTTTTTTTCTCGGTATTTTTAAAAATTAAAAAAGAAATTAAGAAATTAAAAAAAAAGACAAAAAGTTTATCTGGAGACTGAGATTCGAACCCGGGTCAACACGATTTGACACCCGCCGATTTCCTAATGACGCCATTACAGCTATGATCACAGGAGTGAAATTAAGCTTCGTATTCTAATGATATTTTTTCATTGCCTAAAAACAGGGATAAAACGACATTTTTTTTAAATGAATCCTAGCTAGATCAATTTTTCGCCCCCGAAATCCCCTGCATACTAAATTTCACGAAAATCGTTGGAGCCGATTCCGAGATTCAGAAAAATATATATATATATATATATATATATATATATATATACAAGAATTGCTCGTTTAATAGTATAAGATTTAGAATTAATTTACAATAATTTTTAATAGAGGCCGCCCACCAAATATATACGTTTGCAAATAAAGGGTAAAAATCTTGGTTATTTGCTTGGCGTGATGTAATATGACAAAGGGTAAGAAAGGAATGTGACATTCGCAGTTGTTTTTTTACATAACTTAACAGTTCTTAAAAAAATATTCAAGGCGATGAAAAGTCCTTCTCACATACTTTGAAGCCTATTTATTAGAATAGTATATTTCTTTCTCCGAGTAGGAGAAAAACCGGAGCTTAATCTGCTACGCTGCTTCACTGTGGGTTGGCAGATATATCCCCTCGCTAGACAGTAACGATCGCTATCAGGTGTCTTAACAACCGAGTAACAGCAGAGAAGATTGAGAAGAATGAACGGATATTAATTTGTATTTTACTAACCTGTAAATATGAGTCATCCTTGCTTTGTTCTGGTTTTGTAAACTCAGCGTGTAGAGCGTGATTCTTCCCGCCCAAGGGCAGGGTTGGGGCTTCATGCTGCCAATTCTTCTCTTCTTGTCTGAACCCTGGGTTGTCGAAGGCGAACTCATCTTTGACCGACTCTGGGTCGGTTGAGAAGACTAGGTGCTTGCCTGTGGACAAAGATATGCTATATATTATTTTTTTTATTACATTTTGTTTGGTACAGTGACAAGAATACAATAATTATATTTTAACTGTGTGACTGCAGGTTTGTATACGAGTTGATGCAGATAGCCAGATATATTGAGTAACAATGACTAGTTCAAAAGTGGTAAACTGATAATATCTAATATTATTAATAAAATAACACTCATTATTGTAAGCCAATGAGTAAACAACCCAAAATAAGAAATTCATGAGGTTGTTGTAGTTGTTCGGATAACATAATTTAATTTTACATTTATATTTCATAAAGGCTAATATTCTGTGGCTAATATTATATTACTTATATATTAATTTTAATGTTCCTTTCATAATTTAACGAGAACAATAATAAGTACTGTATAATACCTAAATATGTAAATCCGCATGGTAGTTAGTAGTTTAAAAAAAAATGTCTGTCATGTCTGTGAGATACTCATAATTTATTCATACTGACTAACATCATGATGATGATGATGATGATGATGATGATGACTAACGTACTTAGTAGGTATATTACTAAAATGTTTACCTACTGGCCTTATCGTTATACTACTTATCTTTAAATCAAATTAAATCAAATATATTATATTTGTTTACTAGCTGCTGCCCGCGACGTCGTCTGCGTGCGTTCACTGCTCGTTCCCCGTAGGTGATAGCGTGATAATATGTAGCCTATGTTCTGACCCGGCTTCTTAATAATATTCGTGCCAAATTTGAAGTAAATCCATGCAGTACTTTTTGAGTTTATCCCGGACATACATTTGAAGAAATAAAGGTTCACTGCTCGTTCCCCGTAGGTTATAGCGTGATAATATATAGCCTATGTTCTGACCCGACTTCTTAACAATATTCGTGCCAAATTTGAAGTAAATCCATGCAGTACTTTTTGAGTTTATCCCGGACATACATACAGACAAACAGACAAACAGACAAACAGACAAAAATTCTAAAAACTATATTTTTGGCTTCGGTATCGATTGTAGATCACACCCCAAGTATTCTTTTAAAAAAATATTCAATGTACAGTTTTGACTTTTCTACCATTTTATTATACGTATAGATATCTGCTATACCTTTTAATCGTCATTTTACAAATTAAGATATAGAATTTTTATGAATATAACTTGACCGATAAAAGAAACGTTTAGAGAGTTACAATTTTTTCCTTCTCGTATTACGTTTACAACTGTTTATTATAGAACTTATACTGCCAAGAACCAACACTACTCTAATCTTTGACCAATCTAACAAGTATTGGAATGCGGATAAAACAGCTAACTTTAAGTATTCCAAATAACATAAATAAAATAAGACATTTTTTTATACAACGAGGTCGGGGGAAAAGCGTACGACTTATCTGATGGTAAGCGATTACCATAGCTTATACAATCCGAAAAAAAAATCCAATTTGTTGCAGCCGTTTGGAAGACAACTTGCATAAGCACGAACATGCACTAGCGATTCATTTTTATATAGATTCCTTGAGTACCGTTCTAAGTTATTTTATTTAATTAACCAAACGCGATGTTACGTAAAAGTGACAAACATGCGCATGTCAACATGTTATTTAACGTGAAATATTTGGATGCTTGCGTTAGAAACTTAGAAATCGTCAGCTATTTCCGTTAGTGCATGTTACGTGGCTAGTGCTCGTAAGTGTCAGCTGTATGATATGCAAACTCTTTGCTTTAAACTTTTTGGTGTTTAATTTTAAGGTTTAAAAAATTAGTTTTATTCGGTGATGCAATATTTTGACAAAGTAAAAGATTTTGACGTAATCGAGTAGGTAATTTTACCGCCAAAAGTTTGAAGTATTTTTATTGACTGTATATAGATAAGCAAAATCGTTTAATTTTTTCCACTTTTTTTTAGTATAATATCAAAGAATTGTTAAAAATCTAAAATAAATTTTAAAAAAATCTGTTATATAACCTTGGTAAAGTTTTTCTTTTATACTATCAAATATATAATAAATAATAATGAATCGACGTATGTACTATGTACGCGCATAACTTACGAATGACTGTAACAAATCGGATACTTCTTTCTCTGTTCATTATTATCAGGACTGGATTTTTACAAATGAAAATTAAAAGAATATGTCAGTACGAAGATCGCCATTTTAGCTTATATTATTTATTAAGATACATTAAAGAAAGACTATAAATTACAAATATCAGTAAGATGTCACATAAACTCATTCGAGTTTAACCAGACATCTGTGTCGTCGACATTATAGTTAGAGTATAATACACATTCGACTTACTTCTAAGATACATCATTCCACTATCACTGCCAAGGCATATTAGTAAGGTCACATATACATATATATTATTTAGCTTTTAGCCAAGAATACTACAGGTCCTATCTATACTTACTAATATATAAAGCTGAAGAGTTTGTTTGTTTGGTTGTTTGTTTGTTTGTTTGTTTGAACGCGGTAATCTCTGGAACTACTGGGCCGATTTGAAAAATTCTTTCACTGTTAGATAGCCCATTTATCGAGGAAGGCTATAGGCTATGTATCGTCACGCTAAGACCAATAGGAGCGGAGTCCACGCCGACGAAGTCGCGCGCAGAAGCTAGTTTTACAATAAACGCCTATCTCTCGCCTTGCATATCACAATAGAAGACAAGCCTTAAAGCGTGAATTTAGTGAAAGCTGATCGATTAACGTATAACGATATGATGGTAATTAAATATAAGTACATACCTATATTGTAAATGAAAAAATATTTATTTTTTAACTCAGTAGTTAATAGAAAGTTTTAATTGAGTTTCATTACGATGAAACTATTTGTTTTGTTGTCATGTTGTGTTTCATGAGTTACGCTTACGAATACGGAGGTTACATTTTAATTTTTTGATTTTTTTTTAAATATAGAGTATTTAATTTTAGAAAAATCATATTATGTTTACTTTTTATTAATAAATAGTTACGCAAGAAAGTAGGAACATTTATAATCTGATATTCTATTTCCTTTAGATTTTTTGCGAAAGGTAATCCCATAATTTTACTTAATCAATTTTAGTCAATATCAAATTAATATTATTCAATTAGGTAGTTAATTTTTTATATTATGTACTTATTATTTTGTTGGTAGCTAAATCAGTAGCTAAATTTTGAAACCACTTTGAAGCAGAATCAAAGTTTTTTTTTTAATTATTTTAGGAAAAATACATGGGATATCTCTAATCATAAATAGTTAGTTTTTCCATTAAAAACTTTTTAAGCCGGCTCTCGCAATAAGGCCTAGTTTTCACTAAGTGAAAAGATTAGGCCCCATTCACACGGTGCTATTGACAATGAGCGGTGATTGCGTTCGTGTTATGATGTTATTTTGTAATTACATAGTAGGAAATTATAACTACCCGCTTTAATGAACGGGAAACTATTTCTATTGCTTCGTGGTAGAAATATCTAAATATTTTAACGGTATTGTCTTGTATGACTTTCGCGTGATACTAGAAAATTATGTAAAATAAATATTTTTTGTTAAGAAACAAAAATATTTATTTACTTAATACTTTTAATTAATTCTACTTAAAAAGTTTACTTATAAATAACTATGTTATATCGTTTACGGCATTGTCTTTTGGTAAACGGTTTATGTACAAAAATTTTTTACAGTTCTAATAAAAAAATTAAAACAGATTTTTTGATTTTTTTTTAATAAAAATATTTATTTAATGCTACTTTAATTCATCCAATTTAAAACGAGGTTTACTTTTAATAAAACGATTTAAGAGGGCTATTACAATTTTTCTTGGATTTGAGCATTTGACTCGAGTTTTGATGTGTGATTATGGTTTATATAAATCCACAAATTAAAAAAATTATAGATGGCCAAGAAAGTTTGATTCGTATTCTTGGAAATGTACTAAATAAATATTTCAATTTGTTTACGTAAATCAGTAAAAACTTTGTCTCTGGAAAGGATGTTTCAGAAAATTTTAGTTTTGGGCATCGTTTCATGCTTTGTTACATTGAAGATATAATAATTTAATTATTTTTAAAAATGTTTATGGTACAACTGTATCTTCTACTTTGGAGTGGTTAATTCAATTTATTATGTTTCATACAGTAATACATCATAAATAATTCTGCAAAACAGAGAGTTACTGATAATATTTCGTCTGAAATTATATTTTTTATCTATGAATATATAATCCAAATTCAAACAAAAAGTAAGTAATTACGAAGCTTACTATGTTACCTTGCTTGAAAAAAAAAATTGTCCATGTAAATGAAATAATAAGTAATGTAAAAATTATTTTATGTAGTGCTAAAATCCTCTATAAATCTCGGGACTCGCGGTCTGTAACTTTAGACAGCGCCAAGCGCTCACGGAGGGAGGACGTATCGCTCGCTGTTGCTGTGTCACGTAATCTCACCAATTAGCGAATGTAGCGCAACCTTGGTTCTTAGTCCAAGAGCGCAACCAACACTTTTTGATTATTTATTGAAAAAAGAACATATTTACAAAAAATATGTTTAAAAGTAACAGTGTGATTCCTTTTTTTACCGACTTCAAAAAAGGAGGAGGTTCTCAATTCGACTGTATTTTTTTATGTGTGTTACTTCAGAACTTTTGACTGGGTGGACCGATTTCGATCAATTTTGTTTTAATTGAAAGGTGTTGCGTGTCATGTGGTCCCATTTAAATTTAATTGAGATTTGACAAGTACTTACTTTTACAGTTATATCTAATAATGCGTTTTTACTTGACTACTTTTTCGTCAACCTACGTTGTATTATACCGCATAACTTTTTACTCGGTGTACCGATTTTGATGATTCTTACTTTAATCGAAAGCTAATACTTGTTTTGTAGTCTAGTTTAAATTAGATCGAGATCTGATAACAACTTTTTGAGTAATCTTTAATGAGGATCCGTAACGTTTTTAGTTGAGAATGCAGATTTATAGAACTAAGAAATCCTTAACATACAGTGCAAAAATTTTTGTTCTACGACAAAAATTGACGAAGTTATGATCAAATTACTAGCGGAGTTTACTAACCGGCCGGCGCGGAAGGCTGTCACGTCACTCGGACGTTCCATGCCAGTTAGCCCATAGTAGCGACAAGCTGCGATGGTGTTTTCATTTAAACTATCTGTCCTACAAAAAATTTGTAAGGACATAATTTGTAGCAAATTGCTTTGCCTACAAATATGTTCATATAACTTTTTGCCGAAATTTAAAAATTAAAGAATTTATAAGCAAAAAAGTGAGAAAATTTCTATACAGATTTTCTTTTTTGCTCTATAACTTTTTTTTTATACATTTCACAAAAAATTACATCTGACCAGTCTTAACCAAAAAACCATCTACAAGACTGGTCAGATGTATTTTTTTGTGAAATGTATAAAAAAAAGTTATAGAGCAAAAAAATCTTTATAGAAATTTTCTCACTTTTTTGCTTATAACTTCTTTAATTTTTAAATTTCGGCAAAAAGTTATATGAACATATTTGTAGGCAAAGCAATTTGCTACAAATTATGTCCTTACAAATTTTTTGTAGGACAGATAGTTTAAATAAAAACACCATCGCAGCTTGTCGCTACTATGGACTAACTGGCATGGAACGTCCGAGTGACGTCACACGCATCCCGCGTACACTGACGTAGCGGCAGGAACGGCATAATATTTATAACTTAATATCGTAAGTAATGGTCCGATTTGGATAATTCAAAAAGAAATATCATTCTTATGTCATAGAGAATAACGTGGATACTAGTTCTATTGAATTTGCTAGAACTGATCCTCATAGCGCGTATTTACTTGACTATTTGTGAGTTTTATTACGTTGTACTACTTGTCTATGTAACTGAAGTCGGTTTTTTTATCGTTTGCAAGCAAACACAATTATTAGAGCTTAGGCATTGCAAGCGTTTATAGGCCGCAGTAACAGCAGAATTATTTTCTTGATTGTAATGTTTGTCCCATGGTAAAAGTTATTCAGTTCTATGGTCTAAAATGTACACCATATTATATTTATCTATGGTCTAAAACACTCCTTTAAGTTTATAAAATGATTTTTAAGACCTTATTTCAATAGAATCAAGTTATTTTTATGACCCTATAACCTACTAATTGACAAGTATAATTTTTCTAATGAATATTAAAATCAAAACGATGCATGCGCGTCTTAAGTACAATGTTTACAAAATAATTAGGCACAATAGCAAAATATTATACACATATTTATTACTTTGAAAAATTAAAAAAGTAGGACAACAATTTTAATTTTTCACGATTTTTTTAGTATTTAAAATTACAAAATTATTAATGACAATACAAAAATATTAATGTTATTAATTTAAATAATAAAATAATATTTCACGAACTTTATTTAAAAGTAATAATTTAATTTATTTCGGAAACAGTCTCAAGTTGGTTTGGTTCTTGGAATAAGACTCAAAGCGTCTTGCATGTGTGCGTAGCGTTCTTTAAGAGTGTGCATAATGCAAAATTACCATCTTCTATTTGTTTTGACATGAAAAGTTCCAGACCAAATCTTAAAATAAAAATATATGACAAACTACGTGATATTTGCAAGGGTTGACCCATATCAAAAACATAAAATAAGGAAATTTCCTCGATAAAATATAATCACGAAGTAACCTCTAATTTTTATATTTTTTCTATTTATACTCGATATGGTTATTACCATTAAGACAAAAATTAGATAATTAATTACATTTAAATATGAGTAAAGGCTATGCCAAGGCATTTAATGTAATTACTTTTAGTTTCGGAATTATATACAAAATAACTTATTTTTCGTTTTTTACATTCGTAATGCGCTCAAAACTATATCGTCTATCGCACTCTGACACGAGGCTTTGTGTATATTTTGTTTCATCGGGCGCGCGGGTGAAATCTGATTTTTTGCTCGCCTTATGCACGCTCTTAACGAGACGCACACGTACGCGACCACTGCCGCGCGCCGTCTAATTTACCTAAAACCGAGAACTTCGATTGTGTGATAGCGCTCTTAATTAACAAACTAAAACAAGACATTTGTGTACGTGTATATGTATTTATGTATGTATATGTGTATGTATGAATAAATATGTATGTATTTATGTTTATGATAGTACATATTTTGCGCTTCTCTCCCCACTAACCATTCTATTCATCTGCAATGCAACTTTATTATTATAACGAAAACACTTTTTCGGATTTTATCGCGGTTTACTAAGTTTTTTAGGTGTCCGACGTTTCGGATACTAACAAAACTTAATAAACCGCGATAAAATCCGATAAATTTGTTTCATTATTATGAGTGAAATTCGCGTAAACATTAGAAAGCAACTTTATTATTTTTGTTTACTTGATAAAATTTTTGTTAGGTACTTTTCGGGCTAATGTGCAAATAAGTGTAAATAAACAAAATACATAAGACAGAAAGTAGACTAAAACTAACTTTAAAAGTTCATTAAATGTATCAGTTACGAGTTAAGTGCGAACATAAGAAACGTCGAAGGGTAAAAAAAAAATGAGTGCCGTGAAAGTGTCCCACTTGCATCCGATCTCTATTGAAAGCGATAGTTAGAGAGCATTACTTAGTATTAGTTGTCACCCGACTGTGAATCGGGTGATATTGACGAGTTTGTATGTTCGTCTGTTCACTCAAAAATACCAAACAATTAATAACAAAAAGTTTTATTTAAAGAAAAGAAAATAAAGTTATCCATTTATAATAGTTTGTTATTTTGTTTGTCACGGTGTCACCCCTTTTTTAAAGTTATTTAGGGTTATTTCACGGAAACAGTTGAAGCCCTATTTATAAAACCAGTATTGAAGTCCCTAGCATCGAATACTAAAAAAAAATGTCATCATTTAAAAATGTGTGTGTCAGCTCACGTGACTGAAGTTTACTCATTATTACGTGAATAAAATAATGAAATTATCATAAATAACAAAAAAAAAACTTGAAAAACAAAACATTAATTTACGCTTACTATTCGTAACTTCATTGTTCACTTATTTGGTAATAGTGTTTTTTTTTTCACTCTTGTTATTCAAATATTTATAGACCGTTAAAATTACTAATTCTTCTAGTTGGCTCGAGCTCGTTAATGAACCATGGTGAAATCATGGCGACAATTGATTCGTAATGCTTTTAAAGTTAAATAAATGTCCAAAAAAACTGTAAGTTAATTATACAGTTAATCAATATTGTTTTTATAAAAACGACGGATTTTATACCGTAGCCTATGTACGTCTGCAACAGTAGTGTTGCGTTGTCGACTCTACCTCTGACCCCCTCCCCAGGAGTTCTGTCTACCTTAAGCGGGCTTTACACGCTACGATAAATTGTAACAATTTATCGTAACGATCCAGATTATTACAATTTATCGTTGCGTGTAAACGGGAGATTGTAGCGATTTATTGGGATTGGAGTTGGAGTGAACAGTGCTCTATTCAGTGCTCATTTCGATTTGTTGGAGCGATAAATCGTTCAATAAATTGTAACAATTTATCGTAGCGTGTAAAGCCCCCATTACTCACCAACATCAACAGGAACACAACATTACTTGAGAGAAGCGTTATTTAACTATCTTCTTGGTTGAGACTTGAGGTACTTTCCCAGGCAGGTTGCTCCAGATATTGAGAAAGATTTATCCTGCTGTGTCCTATCTCAATAATCTATACTAATATATAAAGCTGAAGAGTTTGTTTGTTTGTTTGTTTGTTTGTTTGAACGCGGTAATCTCTGGAACTACTGGGCCGATTTGAAAAATTCTTTCAGTGTTAGATAGCCCATTTATCGAGGAAGGCTATAGGCTATGTGTCATCACGCTAAGACCAATAGGAGCGGAGTCCACGCCGACGAAGTCGCGCGCAGAAGCTAGTATTATTATAAACTAGCTGTGCCTGCAACTTCGCCCGCGTGGAATTTAACAAAAAAGTTATTGTTCAGTTAGCAGAGTTATAAAAAAAAATCTAAAATAAAAGTAGCTTAAGTTACACCTTATTACATCAGCTGCCGTTCAGATATTAGCTGGAACAAACAGACCGACAGACAGACAGACAAAAATTGTAAAAAAATGTTATTTTGGTATATGTACCGTGTATACGTGATATAAATTTAGTAAAAAGCGGTTATTTTAATATTACAAACAGACACTCCAATTTTATTTATTTGTATAGATACGAGTAAATATACATAATATAATATAGTATTCCGGTCGGGTCTGTGTGGAGTAAATTTTGGGCAAGATATTTCTTGTTGTGAACTTCCTGAATAAAAATATATACCCATACAAAAGAAGGTATTACCAATATGTAAATAATTAAGGCGTTTTAATACAACAATGAAAAACTTGGAACATTTTAACAATACAAATTTTAAAGTGCAATAATTACTTACTGAATTGCAAATTGAGCGGCCATTTTGACTTGTCATTCATATTCAATTTATAATTACAGGTTTTATTAAGAAGAATATTAATACCTACTCTACTAATTTACTTGTTTATTATTATTTGGTTATTATTATTATTTTTCTTGTTTATTATTTACTAGCTGATGCGGCTAATTACGTACTCCCCTTTTTTGTGGATATATCGACGCTTTTATTTTTAGGGTTCCGTACCCAAAGGGTAAAAACGGGACCCTATTACTAAGACTTCGCTGTCCGTCCGTCCGTCCGTCTGTCACCAGGCTGTATCTGAAGAACGGCTATTGCTAGAGAGTTGAAATTTTCACAAATTATGTATTTCTGTTGCCACTATAACAACAAATACTAAAAATAAAATAAAATAGATATTTAAGGGAGGCTCCCATACAACAAACGCGATTTTCTTGCCCTTTTTTGCTCGATATCAATAATGGCAACAGGTAGGCACTTGAAATATTCACAAAATACTCAGTTGTATTTTTACTTCAATATATATAATAAATAATAAAATTAAAATAAAATAAATATGTAAGGGGGGCTCCCATACAAAAAACGTCATTTTTGCATACTTTTGCTCTCATACAACAAAAGTGATTTTTAGCCGCTTTTTGTCCGATATTAAAATCAATGTACCTACTGTTGTTTACCTAGTCAATGGTACGGAACCCTTCGTGCGCGAGTCCGATTCGCACTTGGCCGATTTTTTCTCTTATACAAAGTTTGTCCTTATAACAATGAACAAAACTTCGTACGAATACAATTTTTAAAGCGCAATACAGAAAATTAGTTATAATAGCCATAGCCAAGTGTCACTCATCGGAACAATAAAACTACGTCTACTAGTAAGATTGACAGGTGTTCTGTGTGTCTGTATTGTGATCTTGCTTGACCGCGTGTATGGTTTAATCTTCACAGAACTGCAGCATATTATGTTGCGCTTACAAACACGTTAAGTTAATATGTGAAAAAATATCAACACCCTAATTATCTAGCGGTATGAAATACCGCTAGATAATTAGGGTATGAATACCATGTCCTCTGCCCTAGGTTGCCTGGAAGAGATCGCTTTTCAGCGATAAGGCCGCCCTTTGTACCTTATGATACTTTGTTAAAATAAATCTGATATGTACTATTTCTGTTTTGGTCTACAATAAAGCGTATTGTTATGTTATATTTTGCGACCTATTAACTATATTCTAATACCGAGTAAATGTACACAAACATTTCATAATAATTGGTCGAGCCGTTTTGGAGGAATGCAACCACAAACACTGTGACAAGATTTTTATACAACAAGATTTTATTTTTTTAATAATAAATTATATAAAGCCAGTCAACTTAATCAACGTCCTTTCTAAATGCAAATCGTTTGTATATTTTATTTTATTTTTATCTATTATTTGTTTACCTACTTATACAATCTGTATAGGTATACCTACCGTTTCTAAATTCTTTTCATAAGCGGAAAAAATAAAAATAATTATTATTAAAAACTTATTAGAGAATGTGTACAAAAAACAAATATCATACAAACCTTTAAATTTTAGTTATAATAAAATAGACATTGTAAACATATTTGAAATAAGTTAAAAGTATTTTTAATTTTTTAATGCAGCCTACCCTTAAAGACGATTTCGTCAGCTGACACGGAGCGAGAGTCAACGACCGCGTAGGCGTTTCTACCGTAACAGCCTTAATATCAATTTAATATTATAAAAGATTAGTGTAAAAAAAATACAATCGAATTGAGAACCGCCTCCTTTTTTTGGAAGTCTATCAACAGTGTGTTTTTCTTAACCGGCCACTTTTTTATTTATTTTTTTCTTCTACTCTATGGAAGTTGTAATTATCCCGTTATTTATAGTGTGTAGGTATAATATTATGTACGAAAAAGAAAAATCGTATGCTAGATAACAAAAATTAGACATATTTTTAGACACATAACAATTGTAAAACTTAACTCAATAAATTAAATTTAAAAGTACCTAAACATAACCTTAGAGTAGGTACCTACCGATATTTTAATTACAAAACTACGTTCTGTGTAATTTTACCAACACTAATTTATGTTAACATCTAGTTCAATTAACATATTACTGCATTAATACATAATAGTTACAATAATACATACCTAACTCTCATTAATATTTAGTTATATAATGTTTTGCAATGATTTTGTATTGTTCGGAAGGTCGTGATCGTATTGCGTTGTTCCTAGTTACAAAATCTTTTGTTAATTTTTAATTTTTAAAGTGTCATGAGAATCAATTATTATGTGTTTTTGTGAATACTAGTTTTATAACGCGGTTTGGTCTGTATTGGGTACTTTTGCGAGCATTTGCAAAATATTTACCTATTTACCGAAACAATCTAAACAAATTTAGAGGGGGTAAATAAAGTAAAAACTAAGAAATTTTATGGTTCAATATTTAAAGAAATTATTGTGTTTGCTTGCAAACGAAAAAAAACCGACTTCAATTACATCGACAAGTAATACAACGTAATAAGACGAAAAAGTAGTCAAGTGAATACGCATTATTAGATATAACTCTAAAAGTACTTGTCAGATCTCAATTAAATTTAAATGGGACCACATGACACGCAACACATTTCAATTAAAACAAAATTGATCGAAATCGGTCCACCCAATCAAAAGTTCTGAGCTAACATACATAAAAATATACATTCGAATTGAGAACCTCCCCACCTTTTTTGGAACTCGGTTAAAAATAAGTTTTTTTAATTAGAAGTCAAAATAATCGAAACACATTTGTGTACACATTAAACTGTCCGCAAAAGGGTTATTTTAGAAAGCAAAATACTTCACCTAAATATATTGACCCTTTTCTCCTTTCTTCTATAACCTTTTAAAAAGTCAAATGTTAATGAGTGGCGATAATTTATCAGAATGTCAATGTATTATGTAAAACGGTATATTTGCCATGTTTGTTGATAGCCATTTTAAGTTTCCGATATTAAATTTATATTGAGTTATTTTTTTTAATGTTTTCATGAGGCAAAGGAAGGTTACATGGATTTTTAAAATTTACTTTTTTGACAGTTACGTATTTAGAACATACTTTGATAAACTCGTTAAATAGTTATATAATTATAGTATTATAGCATTTTGAGTTGCCGATATTAAATTTATTTCAAAAAAAAAATTCATGAGTCAACAAAGGTAGCATATCAATTTTTTTTTTCAATTTACAATTTTGACAGTTAGTTTTTTTTAATGTAAATTCATGTTTAAAATAATCTATAATTTTAGTATTCACAGTATTACAGTTAATTATCGACGTTTAACGTTCTTAAATAGGATCAACAGATAATAACAGAAAGTACTTATACATTGCTTCTAATAGGATTATGAATACTATTGATTGTTGCCTATTTTCGAGAGACACTACGAAAACAATTGTTTTGTTTGTAGATATAGCTGAAGACCGTGACTTCGTCTGCGTTTTTATTTATACCGTACACTGGAACACAACTAAGGTTGCCAGATGGTCGGGATTCGTCGGGATTGTCCCGACATTTCGTATGATGTCCAGAGTCCCGAAAAAATACTAGATGTCCCGACAAATAACAACAAATCAAAAATCTCAAACTCGCGATAATAATAATCTAAAATTCCGTAAAAAGTGAAATTCATTTCATTCACCACTTAGTCTAGTCGATAAGTTGAAAATGGTCGAAAATAAAGATACTGCCCTTAAAATTAGTGTGATAGCTTATTGCATCCGGAATGACGCCTATAAAAATGTTCTAAAAGCGTGTATTAGCACATAAAAAATTGCACAAGTTACAAACAATTAAGAAAAGGAGAAAATGCCTTTCGTTTTTAGGGTTCCGTACCCAAAGGGTAAAAACGGGACCCTATTACTAAGACTTCGCTGTCCGTCCGTCCGTCCGTCCGTCCGTCCGTCCGTCCGTCCGTCCGTCCGTCCGTCCGTCCGTCTGTCACCAGGCTGTATCTCAAGAACGACGATAGCTAGACAGTTGAAATTTTCACAAATTATGTATTTCTGTTGCCGCTATAACAACAAATACTAAAAACAAAATAAAATAAATATTTAAGGGAGGCTCCCATACATCAAACGCGATTTTCTTGCCCTTTTTTGCTCGATATCAATAATGGCAACAGGTAGGCACTTGAAATATTCACAAAATACTCAGTTGTATTTTTACTTTAATAATCTATACTAATCTATATACTAATATATAAAGCTGAAGAGTTTGTTTGTTTGTTTGTTTGTTTGTTTGTTTGTTTGTTTGAACGCGGTAATCTCTGAAACTACTGGGCCGATTTGAAAAATTCTTTCAGTGTTAGATAGCCCATTTATCGAGGAAGGCTATAGGCTATGTATCATCACGCTAAGACCAATAGGAGCTGAGTACACGCCGACGAAGTCGCGCGCAGAAGCTAGTAAATAATAAAATTAAAATTTGTTTGTTTGTTTGTTTGTTTGAACGCGGTAATCTCTGGAACTACTAGGCCGATTTCAAAAATTCTTTCACTGTTAGATAGCCCATTTATCGAGGAAGGCTATAGGCTATGTATCGTTACGCTAAGACCAATAGGAGCGGAGTCAACGCCGACGAAGTCGCGCGCAGAAGCTAGTAGATACATATTTGTATCTCCATGATATAGTTCCGAGAGCTGGGAGTTTTTTATTGGAAATTTCCTCGTCTTTCAGAATATTTTTTTGAAATTTCTTAAATATATATATTGGCAAAAAACGAAAGGCCATTTTTCTCCTTTTTTAATTGTTTGTAACTAGTACATTTTTTATGTACTAAATACAACGCTTTTAGAACATTTTTATAGGCGTCATTCCGGATCCAATAAGCTATCACACATATTTTTAAGAGCAGTATCTTTATTTTCGACCATTTTCAACTTGTCGACTAAACTAACTACTCTACGCGGAATGGAACACGCTTGGCGAGTATCTGCGCTGCGATCGGCAGAGCGGGATAATTTTTTTATAATAAAAAAAGATTTTTTATATTTCGTAATATTTATTTGTCCCGTTGGTCCCGACCATAATCCCAAAATCCCGACTTTTTGAAAATCTGTCCAGACATTTTAGTCTTCCCATCTGGCAACCCTAAACACAACACTGCTTGGAAGCAGTATTATTTAGCTGTGACCTTCTTGTAAGGTCGAGGTACTTCCCGAGTCGGGCTGCTCCTGATTTGAGTAGGACATTTCCTGCTGTGCCTACCTCAGTTAAAGTTAAAACTACTTATAAATTCTTAACTCTTAATCTTAATTCGTATTACGGCTATGGGCTAGCTACACATGTAAATTTTGTTAAAATTACTTATGTAATGTAGTAATTATCGAAATTTTTTCTTAAGAAGCTCCTCTGTATCTGCGATAAATTGACTTGGAGTATATAGTATGGAGTAGTATCTTGGAGGTGTCGGTGTGTACATGGTTTTGTTAAAATGTTATTTTAAAATAAAATAAGTTCATACCGATGTTTCTTTAATAAAATATAAATTACTCTTCAGCATTTGTATGAGTAATTACTGAAATAAATTAAATAATAATTATTCGTATTGCTGGATCGGCGCGAAGGTTGTTTTTTTACTATTTTACTATGAGAACAACGCAAAAGATTTTTCATGTAAAAATTAAAATAAAATAAACAGTATAATTACATACAAGTTTATTACTCGCAATTTGTATTATTTTTTTTAAAGAAAACAAAAGAAACTGGTTGTTTATCCATTAAGAAGTTTAATCTTAAGAAATAATTAAAAATAAAATTTGTTACATAAATCACATTTTTATACATAAATTGAAAACAATAACAATAGGTAAGTACTGTTTTTTTTTCGTGCTTCCAAAATGACACAAAATGTAACGTCAAAAATGGAGAAGACATTAATGAGACCGTTAAGTGCGGTCGAGATACTCGAGATTACAATCTGGATCATGGAGAATAGATTCTCCATGATCTGGATAGAATTTTAAAGACCGCAAAAATAGTATGTATTTTTTATCTGTTCTTAACATAGAACATTTTTTCTTTGCTCACTAATCCTGTACGGTTGATATAAATTGATTTTAATTTTGAAGTTTTAGTAAGACGAAATATAACACAAAAAAAAAAATTAATGAACTCCACAATAAACAGTATTTTGTAACGCCCGAGAGGTTTACAGAAAGCGATTATGACGTTCACCGAAATGATTGAAGTAAATCTATCATTATGCAATTTCATGGTGTAAATACGGTTTATTGATTACCGAAATTACGGTAATTATGTAAGGAATATTTTAAACGTAACTAACGAACGTAATTGACGATATCAGCATTTCCTTTTTCCTTTGAAGTTAGTTTATACACATCATACATACAAATTTGTTATTGGAAAAATATGTACCTACCTATAAGAGATTTTTTGAATTTTATATAATATATAATATCGATTTATTTATTTTTATTTATTATAACTTTATTGCATATAGTCAACAATTTTACATAGTAAAAGAAAATAAAAGAAACAGCAGTACATAGATAAAATTAAACAAAAGGTATTGTAGTTACACTGACAACATGCAAAGGCGGTCTTATTGCTTAAAGCAATCTCTTCCAGACAACCCCAACAATCCAACAATCGATTTATTCGGGTTAATAATAAGAAAACTGTACTACTTTATTTACAGAAATTAGCATTAATAATAATTTTAACAGAATTAGCATTAAATTAATTGTGTTTGCTCGCAAACGAAAAAAAACCGACTTCAATTACATCGACAAGTAATACAACGTAATAAGACGAAAAAATGTCAAGTAAATACGCGCTATTAAAGATTACTCAAAAAGTTGTAATCAGATCTCGATCTAATTTCACGAAGACTACATGACAAGTATTAGCTTTCGATTAACGTAAGAATCATCAAAATCGGTATACCGAGGAAAAAATTATGCGGTATAAAACAACGTAGGTCGACGAAAAATTAGTCAAGTAAAAACGCATTATTCGATATAACTCTAAAAGTACATGTCAGATCTTATTTTTAAAAAAAAAGGGACCACATGACACGCAACACCTTTCAATTAAAAGAAAATTGATCGAAATCGGTCCACCCAGACAAAAGTTCTGAGCTAACATACATTAAAAAAAAAATAATACAGTCGAATTAAGAACCTCCTCCTTTTTTGGAAGTCGGTTAAAAAATGAACTGAAACAGACTATGAATATAATCTGTACTCTATTTAATCTGCCACATTGCGAGAAACTGAAACTTAAGTAATAGCAAACTGAACTCGATTAAGTAATAGCAAAAATTATTCGAAAAAATAAACTTTCCAATAAACCCTCTTTAAGTGCTGAAAGATAGCGAATTTTTTTTCCTTCCGGACTACCTTCGATTTGCCCTAGTTTTGACCAGGGAGTGTTTGGGCGGGGAGCTCTTAATAGCATTCTTTAGAGCTTCAATTTTGTATTATCAAACCTTAATCTATATTAAAAAATGAGTCACCGAAATGTACACGCGTAACTTCTGAAAGTTAGCATTAAATTAAATTATCATTTTTTTTACGTTCGTTTTTGTCAGGACAAGTTAAAAATGCAAAAGAAGAAAGGTTTTGGTTACTTAATTTACTTAATTTGCAAAGGTTCTCTTTGCAAATTAAGTAAAGAATTGTTTCAAGTCCAGAACATTCTTTTATACGACTAGATCGGCAACACAAGTGCGTTGCGATCCTACCCCCAACCCTTCCCAGGAGTTCCAGCTACCTCACCACAGGAAGATAGCACTACTTAAGACTTAAGAGCAATGTTATTTAGCCGTGGTCGTCTGTAAGATTGAGGTACTTTCCCAGACAGGTTACTCCAGATATTGAGAAGGATTTATCCTGCTGTGCCCTACCCTACCTCAATAATAATATTATAAATATATAGTAATACGGTCGGGCTTGTTAGGAGTAAATTTTAAGCAAGATATTCTCCTCAAGCAAGCTCTACCTCAATAATACTTCTTTTATCTCTCAATCAAAGGGAAAAATTCGCAAGTATCAAATAGCCAATAAATATGAAAGTACATTGTCTAAGCTGTCACAGCATGTATAAGTCGGTAATCTGTAACGTGTGGTCAGCCCCGGATCTTCAATTTTTTTTAGGCGGGGCAAAAACTGAAAAATGCCGCCCCCGTTCACTTATATTTATTTTATTTTTACCTTTATCATGCTTATAATTTCAGCTATCAGATGTCCACTATTTGATTGAAATTTGGACATAGTCTGCATAGGCCTTTCGGAAATAATGCATCCATCGCTGTTCTTTCTGTGTTAAGCCTATTTATTTACACATACATAGGTACATAGACATAAACGTGTAGGATATATATTTTATAAACAGCATAGGATAGGATTTAAAATAAAAATATGTATAATAAAAATAAAAATCAAATATTGTATTGCATTTGTGAATTGAAATTACAATTTTACTCTTTTGCACTCTTTGTACTCTCTCTTTCGCGCGCACGGTAACCAGACGCGTGCTGCCGCGATCTGCGATTTCTGCGGGCGAGCGGGCGCGTATTTTTAATTTTTTAAC
The DNA here is from genome assembly GCA_905220545.2 of Melitaea athalia. Classification (NCBI taxonomy): domain Eukaryota; kingdom Metazoa; phylum Arthropoda; class Insecta; order Lepidoptera; family Nymphalidae; genus Melitaea; species Melitaea athalia. Next base: position 5,298,317 of record HG992204.1, read on the forward strand.
CCCCGACGCAAAAAGAGGGATGTTATACGTTTGACATGTCTGTCTGTCTGTCTGTGGCACCGTAGCTCGCGAACGGAGGACGCGATTTCAATTTAGTTTTTTTTTTTTTTGTATGAAAGGTATGTTACGGGCGAGTGTTCTTAGACGCATGTTTGATGAAAATCGGTTGAGTCCTGAAAAAAATCTGGGGGTAAAACCGAGGAAAATACCCAATATCTGCAAATACATGTGGTGGGGAGAAAATGAGGATGGAAATCCGAATGTCAGCAAATTTATCCAAGTAGGGTTGCAAATGAAATAGCATCGCATGCACTTTACAAAATTAATAATAAAAATAAATGAACGAAAGTATAAAATAAAAATTAATTTAAAAACAAAAAAAAAACCGACACAGTAACCTGAGTTCCCTTTAAAAGTAAAAATTAAAAGTAAAAAACCTTTTTAAAAAACAAGCTTTTATTTGAATGCACTAAAACGAAAAAAATAAATTTTTACCTTAAAACTTTTACTATCTACTTATAAAGTCTAATGACTTTATAAGTAGATAGTAAAAGTTCACATAATCTATATATGATAGAAAAGCTTGTCGCGAGATAGTACTCGTATTTCCTTAGTTTGAAAATTTTAATAGTTAAAATCAATCACATCAATTTATTTAATTTACTTGTTTACAAGCAAATCTTGCGACAAGCTTTTATATCATATATATTATGTGTAATGACTTTATAAGTAGATAGTAAAAGTTTTAAGGTAAAAATTTATTTTTTTCGTTTTAGTGCATTCAAATAAAAGCTTGTTTTTTAAAAAGGTTTTTTACTTTTAATTTATTTTTGACTTTTTAGTCGATTATCACGTCACTTTATTTGAATTATTCTTAGCAAGCCCTTTCATGTGATACCCATATTGTAGAAGTGCACTAAAAATAACTAGTCCGCACTCTTGGATATGCCGCTCTATTGGATTTAGAATGACGTCACAAAGGTAACCATGCATTGTCATCCAAATTGAACCTATATACAAAATTTCAGCTCAATTGGTTGAAGATATTATCTGCTTCAAAATTGAGTTGCAAGATTTCACCTGAACAAACATACGTACATACAAACCATGCATTGTCATCCAAATTGAACCTGTATACAAAGTTTCAGCTCAATTGATTGAAGATATTTACTTCAATATTGAGTTGCAAGATTTCACCCGAACAAACATACATACATACAAACCACGCATTGTCATCCAAATTGAACCTGTATACAAAGTTTCAGCTCAATTGCTTGAAGATATTTGCTTCAAAATTGAGTTGCAAGATTTCACCCGAACAAACAAACATACATACATAAATACATACAAATCATGCATTGTCATCTAAATTGAACCTGTATTCAAAATTTCAGCTCAATCGGTTGAAGATATCTGCTTCAAAATTGAGTTGCAAGATTTCACCCGAACAAACATTCATTAAATTTACATACATACATTGCAAGTTAAATAAAAGCTTGTAAAAAAAAATAATGAAAGAAACTCAATTTTAAAGTACCTAAGTATGTACGAGTATTAATAATTAAAAAAAAAAAAATTACATCGCGTTGCGGGACCGCTCCAAAACTTACAGTTCAATTACAAATAGTCTAAATAGTCCAGTCAGTTGATAGTTTTACCTGGAAAGTTTTCCAGTAGTTTTGAAAATTGGTGATTTTATAGATTTCGACATGCTCTTTTCGAATTTTCACTTTGCCACTTCGTATCTTTGCCGCTCGCGTCGCCATATTGGAAAAATGGCGCTCAAATACAGTTTTTTGAGAATAACTCCGTTCCAACTCATTTTACGATAAAAATAGTTATGTAATAAATTAAACTAAAGAAAATTTCCTACAATTTATGTAGTAATCTTTTTTTGTAAAATCTATAGTTTCAGCGTACGAGAGCTGCATTCTCCACTCTAACACGCGTTTACGTGTCATAATTATATTTCGTAAGTCCAGTTGACAAGTTTTGAATATTTTTTTTTAATTTGAAAAAAATATGGTGTAATCTAAACACTATAAACAAATTTTTTACGACAATGTTTAAAAATTTTTTTTTTTCATTTACAATTGAGAAAAACAACAAGAAAATTTTGTTTGTTAACAATCGTTGAACTTGTTGAAAAATTAAGTTTAAGTAAAATTTCCAACGGGAATTAAATATTTATAGTGTTTAGAACATACCATAATTTTTTAAAATAAACAAAAATTATTCAAAACTAGTCGACGGGATTTAACGAAATATAATTATGACACGTAAACGCGTGTTAGAGTGGACTTTGCAGCTCTCGTACGCTCAAACCATGGATTTCACAAAAAAAAGGTTACTACATAAATTGTAGGAAATTTTCTCTAGTTTAATTTATTACATAACTATTTTTATCTTAAAATGAGTTTGAACGGAGTTATTCTCAAAAAACTGTATTTCAGCGCCATTTGTCCAATATGCAAAGATACGAGGTGGCAAAGTGAAAATTCGAAAAGAGCACGTCGAAATCTATAAAATCACCAATTTTCAAAACTACCGGAAAATTTCCAGGTAACCCCCTTTTTGAGCACCAAATGACTGTACTAAAACTAACCTAACTTAACTAAGCAACATAAATTTTTATAAAATTACTTCAAAAAAGAACTCAGAACTCGGAACTCAGGTTACTGTGTTGGGTTTTTTTTTTAATTTTTAATTTAATTTTTATGAACTATGCCTACGCGCTCCGCGAATAATAAATGTTCGTGCAGCATGTCTCACTCTGCGCTCTGGGTATCGGTAGAGGTGATATGGCCATGAAATTTCTGTACTTGTAGGTACTATTATTTATTCCGTGGTCAAAGTTAAGTGAATGATGAGTTGTCCATTCGTCTGTAAAATGTGAATTTGGCCGCCCCCTGAACTTGCCGCCCGGGGCATGGGCCCCGGCTTGCCCCCCCCTAGATCCGGGCCTGCGTGTGGTTAGTGTTAGGCAACAAAACGGTTTAATGGTCATTCAGCTTCGGACCGGTTCGGTTGTACAAATCTCACGGTCGCCATCTTGTGTGACAAGGAATTCAGGTAATGGCAAGCGTGAAAATTATTTATTATCTATCGACCTTCAACCGTTGTCAAATAGTGTTAGGATTTTTGAGTTTGGACATTTTTTTTAAAGTATGCTTTATATTTATTTATTATTAATCTACGAGTATATTATATAAAAGAGATTTCCACCCATATATTGACTCATCACGATGTCTCTGGAACTTGGCGTAGAGACTTGAAATTTATTAGGAATATTCCTTTTACCGAGTAGAGGTCAGCTAAGAACGGATTTCACGAAATTCCACCCACAAGAGGGGTTTGCGGGGGTTAATGACATATATGGCAAAACAACGTTTGCGGGGTCAGCTAGTTAATAATAATTTTTCAGGCAACCCGTTCACGTTTGATTTTTAATATACCAAAGTATACAAAAATAATTTTTATCTATAAGCAGATAGGTCAAGGTCGTTTCTAGTTCGGAACTAAGACTACATACATGTTTTTCCCTTACGTAATAATACTAATTAAATGCATACAAAAATAATTGTGTTCGATCCCAAACGAAGAAAAACGACTTAAATTTTCACAGACAAGTAATACAACATAGCCAGTCGAATAAATTAAGTTATGAGTTAACAAACATAAAAATATAGTCGAAATGAGAATCTCCTCCTTTTTTAAAGTCGGTTAATTAAATATTACAATCTCATATTGCATGTAAACTTATTTTTACCCGACTTCCAAAAAAGGGAGGCGGTTCTCAATTCGACTGTATTTTTTTTTTTTAATGTATGTTAGCTCAGAACTTTTGACTGGGTGGACCGATTTCAATCAATTTTGTTTTAATTGAAAGGTGTTGCGTGTCATGTGGTCCCATTTTTTTTTATTACGATCTGACAAGTACTTTTAGAGTTATATCTAATAATGCGTATTTACTTGACTACTTTTTCGTCGACCTACGTTGTATTATACCGCATAACTTTTTACTCGGTGTACCGATTTTGATGATTCTTACTTTAATCGAAAGCTAATACTTGTCATGTAGTCTTTGTGAAATTAGATCGAGATCTGATTACAACTTTTTGAGTAATCTTTAATAGCGCGTATTTACTTGACTATTTTTTCGTCTTATTACGTTGTATTACTTGTCGATGTAATTGAAGTCGGTTTTTTTTCGTTTGCGACCAAACACAATTATTCAAAGTAACACTTTCTATGAGTGCTTTCGAACAGTATTTGATAAGATAGATAGAAATGAACCTCTTAAAACAGTAACAAGATTACAAGACGTATTGACCACTGCGTCAGCTAGTCGAAATAAGGAGGACATCAATATCAGCATCTATAACTGGATTTTCTTTAGATTTAACAGTTATTTAACTGTTTCCTAATGCTTATGACAAACGCCCGCTGCAACACTTCGAAACGATTTACCAGAAAAACATATAGATACTCTATTTATTTTATAATCTCCTACTTTTTTTTTAATACTTAATTTAGGCATGTGTTACTTTGTTTAATAGAGATTTCTAATGTAGGTTTGTTGCTTGGTATTCGTTTTTTTTTTTTTTTTAATATTCTTGTCTCTTGTAAAAGTGTCTTTCATTATTTCATTTAATTTCCACTTCCAGTTTCGTTCGTAGGTATATTTTTCATCCCTTTGCTTTGTAGGCTACAGAAATGCCGCGAGGGTTGGCTTGGACCTATTATTATTTAGGGAGACCTTTAAGCTGACATTTTATAATATTTTCGTGAAAACTTTATTGATACGATTAAAAATATATTTTTTTACAAAAGAGGTTTTAGAGTTTACTTAAGCGATGATATTAAAATTCAACTGATTTTACTTCAGAAGACCTGCGCCTTTGAATCATTATACAATAACATCTTCGGAATGTGGATTCTGTTCAGAGCAATTAAGAAACTCAAAGCGTATTCTCCTCAAAATGCGTCAATACGTTATTATTATTGTTTTTTAACACCATAAGGTTGGCAAATAGTCGTACGATCCATCTGATGGTAAGCGAATTCCGTAGTGGTAGTAGTATGGACGCCTGCAAAACCAAGAGTATCAGTCTGTCACACTCACAAGCACATTGAGACCAGAGGCCACAGACAAGCTAAATTTACAGAACAAACACATGCATTTTTTTACATATATTAAGAGGCAATAATTGAAATCATCATTTATTTATGCTACATTTTTTTAACTATATTTAACATCATACATTATCTAATTGATCATTAACGAATTGAGTTTCAATTAAGGTTAATTTCACTTAAATTACTTTTAAAGATTTATTTTATTATTATTAAAATGATATTAAACGATCTAATTTTTTGTAAATATTAAAATCGTATTACGTTTGTTATAATTATAATTCTGTGAAAAAAATAAATAGAATCTGATCTATAAATAATTCTGTTAACTCGCAATGGAAAAAATCGACTTCCATTAATTACATCGAGTAGTAAAACAACGTAGGTCGACTCAAAAGTACTTGTTAGATCTCCATTAAATTAAAATAGGGCTACATGATAAACATCACCTCTTGATCGAAAAAGACTCATCAAAATCGGCCCGCCGCGTAAAAAGTTCTGAGGAAACATATATAAAATTATAAAGCCGGTAAATACGGTCAAATACATTATTTACATCTAACTGAATATATTTTCTATTAATTAAAAATAATTTAAAGAGGTTTTCCTTGACACCCGTACCAACTCTATATAGTTTAGTAAAAAAAAACATTCAGTGGACTTGAGGAACTCTCATTTTATTTGAAGTAGGTTACATTCACTATTATTTAACTAGATAAAATGCTCATCGAATCATATAAATAAATAATAATATTCGAATAAAAACATCTAACGACTGTCATTAAGATTTGATTGGAAAATTATTCCGACTTGATAATATTTTTATTTAAAACGTAAAATTTGGATAGACTAGACGATTTTCGCGGTTTCACTCGCTTTGATATTTATAGTTAATATTTACCTAGTATAAGATTTTTTTTACACGACTAGGTCGTCAAGAAGCGTACGGCCCAATTCCCGTAGCCTTTAGACGCCTTAAACACCAGAAGCATCGCATGATACCTACCTTAGACCCTCCCCAGTAGTTCTAGCCACCTACTACACTACATGAGCACTATTGTTTAGCTGCGCTCTTCTGTAAGGTAAGGTAACATTCCCAGACGGGCTGCTGCAGATTTTGAGCAGGATATTTCCTGCTGTACCCAGGTAGGGCAATAGAATCTTGTCCTTAACAAAACATCATCCTCAAAAACTATCGAATTTGTGTTAGTAGGATAAGATATCAATTCGTGTGCTAATTCTTTAGTTGTGTTTTGTAATTCGCAACAGAATCAATACCCTTGACACTTCACGCTTATTTCGCGAGGCCGATAGGTAACAATTCAATCAGCGACTAATTACATTGTAATTACACTGAAGTTGTGTCAAATTGAGGTTTTTTTTCACTTATATTCAATATTAATACGATTTGGCTGTGCATGTAATTGAAATATGATTGACTATCTGTGCATCGCGGTTTTACACATGCGACTCAAGATTAAGTTGAATATTTCGATATTTTCGAGAGAAATTACACTGTTATTATATGTAGGTACCTATCTACTTACTAGCTGACCTGTCGAACTTCGTATCAGCTTATTTTTTTTTCTTAAATATAATAATTACATATATCAAAATAAAATATAGCCTATCTTTCAAGTTGGATCAAACTGAGAACGGTGTACAAATTTAATTAAAATCGGTTAAGCAGTTTATGAGTCCCTCGCGGACAAACAACGGACATTTAATTATTTTAGTAAAAAAAAAAGTATACAACGCATAACTAATTATTAGACTAATCATCAAATAAATAAAATAAACATACATAAATCCGAATTTGTATTATAATATTAGTTTCCACTCTAGTCACCTATTGACATTATTGAAATTGCAAAGATGTTGCGTCAATTAACGTTTAAAATTTTTGATATGTTGAGATTAATCTTTCACTAATTATTGTCGACGATGATGACTGATGATTATCACTTTAAAAAACAGGTGATTTCACTTTGATGATTTTACTTTTTTGCTTTACGTAATCGAAACGTCAAGACGGCCATAATCAAAATACTATATTCTACAATACTATACATAATTATAATAATAATATTCTTTATTGTACGCCAGAACAAAAATTAAAAATAAACACAAAACCAAGAAAAATTACAAAAAGCGGTCTTATCGCATTTTATTCCGGGCAAACTTTGGATGGAAATTGAAAAATAAGAATTTAGAAGTTTTTATTTTTTTAGGTATTTTATTAATTTATAATTATTGCATTTTACATAATATACATTTGCATGTATTAGTTCAGTTAGTGTAATTATATTGTATTGAGGTGAGGTTGAACTTAAGGACATTAGGTACATTTAAATATATTAAGAAAACTGCAATTTAATTACAGGTGTATACGTGTATAACAAGTTATCGTAGATTGCAAGAACATCATAGTTTTTTTTTTACGTGAAATCAAAAGTTATAGTTCATACAACCGGATAAACTTTTAATTAAAATAAATTATTTTAAATTAGTTAAAATTAATTAAAATTTATTTTATTTACAAAAACGTCAATAATAATTAGTTATCATGTTTTGTATAATTTGATATGCATTATATTCTAATTTTCCTTTAACATAACAAAATATTTAGTTTGATAATTAAGTATTATGTAGTTATTTTTAGGGTTCCGTACCCAAAGGGTAAAAACGGGACCCTATTACTAAGACTTCGCTGTCCGTCCGTCCGTCCGTCCGTCCGTCCGTCCGTCCGTCCGTCCGTCCGTCCGTCCGTCCGTGTGTCTGTCACCAGGCTGTATCTCAAGAACGGCTAGAGCTAGAGAGTTGAAATTTTCACAAATTATGTATTTCTGTTGCCGCTATAACAACAAATACTAAAAACAAAATAAAATAAATATTTAAGGGGGGCTCCCATACAACAAACGCGATTTTTTTGCCTTTTTTTGCTCGATATCAATAATGGCAACAGGTAGGCACTTGAAATATTCACAAAATACTCAGTTCTATTTTTACTTTAATAATAAATAATAAAATTTAAATTAAATTAATATTTAAGGGGGGCTCCCATACAAAAAATGTCATTTTTGCCTATTTTTGCTCTCATACAACAAAAGTGATTTTTTTAGCCGCTTTTTGCCCGATATTAAAATCAATGTACCTAGTCAATGGTACGGAACCCTTCGTGCGCGAGTCCAACTCGCACTTGGCCGATTTTTTTTAATAATCAAGACCGTGAAAGAGACACAAAGCTGAGCGGTATTCATCCTAAAACCTCTGCCAATTAAAATACTGATACCTAATTGTGTTTGCTCGCGAACGAAAAAAAAAACAAACTTCAATTACATTGACAAGTAATACAACATAGGTAGACAAAAAAATAGTCAAACAAATACGTGCATTATTATTATAGATATCTATTGCTCGAAAATGAGAGATAAGTCATATTTCTAAATAAAATTTAAATGGGACCACATGACACCCACCAACTTTCGTTTGAAAAAGTCATCGAAATCGATCAACCCATTCTAAAGTTCTGAGGTAACATACATTAAAAAATACAGTCGAATTGAGAACCTCCTCCTTTTTTGAGTCGTTTAAAAATGACAAAGAATGATTATAATATAGACAGTCAGCTTTTCCAAGAAGTTAAGAAAGACGTCATTTACATTCATAAGTCGATTGCATTAGGGTGCATTTTCATGTGACGCTTGACGCTGGTTTTGAGCGTCAAATTTGGTCACGTGATCACAATTGAACTATGCGCCATCTTGAAAAAATTGTAGCGATACATTTCAGCGTTTAGCGTCAAATTCAAGCGAAAAATAAAGAATGTTAGTATCGATTATCGAAACGACTTTCGATAATCGATACTAACGTTTTATTTGTTTGATAATATTTTAATTTTTATTACGTCTTGTGATATTTTTTTCAGTATAATAAAAAATGTGTGTATTAACTATTGTGTATTCACTTTGAATGGCAATTAAATTTACTGAAAGATAATTTTTATATTAATAGTATTGAACTAAATGACACTACACTGCTGAGAGGGAACTTGATTAATTATATGCGCCAAATTTTTTTGAACTGAGATACGGGATTGTGTTTTGTTTAAAAAAAAATTAAATGTATCATTTTGTTTATAACTTTACAGATCTATGCGCCTATATGTAATTTTATTGATTAATTTCATCTCGTAATATTAATCATATAATAATACAAAGTAACAGCTGATTGTTGTTTTGTAAGAATCGATTACTATTGATTATCGATATAACTGTTCGAGTTACGCTGACGCTAAAAGCACGCGTTAAAAAAGCTAAAACTATGTTTATACTAAACTATGTTTAGCTTTTTCGCTACAATTTTTTCAAGATGGCGCATAGTTCAATTGTCAAATTTGACGCTCAAAACCAGCGTCAAGCGTCACATGAAAATGCACCTTTAAGGATATTATTTTTTGTCATATAGTAGGAGATCCGAACTAGAGACAGACTTCCCCCATCTGTTTAATGGATGCAAATTATTTTATATTTAGTTAAGTATATAAGAAAAAAAATAACTACAGGGTCGCAGGTATATTAATATAATTATAAAGATACTAGTTCTAGGTACTTAAACCCACATGATAAATAAATAAATCATACCTATATCAAAATGAGCACTGTTTCATTGTGAATAAATATAGAATGGCCAGGAATTTTCCAGCCAACCCTTTCGCGATTTATCTTAAACATACTAAAGTAGATATAAAATAATTTTTATTCATTAAGCAGACTGGTGAAGCACATATCTAGTTCGGATCTTAGACTAATAGTCATTCTTACCTTTCAAAAAATAATTGTGGTTATTTCAACTTGAAAGCCCTTCCTAGAATCCGTATATTTACTCGAATGTTTATAACATATCTATACTAATATAATAAAGCTGAAGAGTTTGTTTGTTTGTTTGTTTGTTTGTTTGTTTGTTTGTTTGTTTGTTTGAACGCGCTAATCTCAGGATCTACTGGTCCGATTTGAAAAATTCTTTCAGTGTTAGATAGCCCATTTATCGAGGAAGGCTATAGGCTATATATCATCACGCTGAGACCAATAGGAGCTGAGTCCACGCCGACGAAGTCGCGCGCAGAAGCTAGTTACTCATAAAAATTTAATTTTGTTTAACCATATTATCAGATAAAAGAAGAATGTAGGAATTATATATTATCTATTCGTATATCGTCATATCTATTGCTTTCAGTGTGTTCATTAGGCATTAGGATGGTAATCATTGTTGTAGAAATATTGTAGATTAAAAAAAAACATTATTTTTAAAATTCGTTGACATAACGATTAACAATACGTTAACCTTTATGGCTGAAAATCATGTAAGACGCAATTATTTATTATTAAAGTAAAAACGTAGGTACAAGTAACAGTACAACTTATACCTACGTAAAAGTACAACTGAGTATTTTGTGAATGTTTCAAGTACCTACCTGTTGCCATTATTCATAGGTATCTAGCATAAAGCCCCCCCTTGATATTTATTTTATTTTGTTTTTAGTATTTGTTGTTTATAGCGGCAACAGAAATACATAATTTGTGAAAATTTGAAGTCTAGCTATCGCGGTTCTTGAGATACAGCCTGGTGACAGACGGACGGACGGACGGACAGCGAGACAGCGAAGTCTTAGTAATAGGGTCCCGTTTTTACCCTTTGGCTACGGAACCCTAATAAAAAAGGAGATAAAAAGGAACCTATTTAAAAAATAAATGCTAAACGTCACACGGTCTCAGCGCATTGATATTTATGGGTTGAAAAATCCATTAATTTAAATGTATGAAATGAATGAACAAATGAATGACATTTATGGGAACTGTTTTGCTACTATG